>OX387717.1:31479692-32729692 GCA_947577245.1 Andrena bucephala | reverse complement strand
GGAAATATCACGATGATGGAAACGTAAATTAATCGAACTAGCATTTACCAGGAATTGTGACTTGAATGTTTGCGAACCATGGTAAACGTTATAAGAAATCATGGGGCAGGGGTTTCCGCGAATTCGGCAGCGACGCGGCAACACGGCGAGGTGTACGCTGCGTCGTCCGGGCGAGCGGGTAAACAAAGCGGACACCAAACAGCAGTCGTCGTCGAGCCGCTGTAGTTATAACCACGACCTTTATACCAATATACATATATTATATTTTTCATTCTATTTCCACCAGTGTCATTTTATAGTAGCAAACCCCTTACAATGGGAAGTTCGATTATGATACGAATCGCGGTACACGGAGCAAGTAAAATGTGACTTAGTATAATAAATATAGGTAATAAATACAAATTCTAAATCAAGGTTCGAAGCGTAATCTTAGATGTACGCAATCTCTTACCTTTACGTGTGCTGCGGAGCGTTGCAGGTCGCTTCGAAAAGAAAGGAAAGGTTCAGAATATCGGGTCCTTGTCCCAGCTTCCCACGACGCAGGAATTCGTGATAAGGAACAGCATTTAAAGGAACACCTCTGTAAAGTTCCCAAGAAGATTCATTCATTGAAGTTCTCGATTAAGAAAACTTTCCGCTTTAATTTCCTGGGGACCGGCTGATAATTCTCTGCATCGGGCGAAGCTCAATGCTTCCAATTCTCCAGACACCGGAGAAAAGGGCAGAAATCGGTAAACAAGCGCGTCCAAAGCCCTTCCGCTTTTTCGAATTCAGGAGAGACTAAAGTGTGAAGTGTGCTCCCTTCTCGTTTCGCGGTCTAATTAACCACAATACGGCGCTCGAAAGCCCGCCAAAAACCTTCACCACAATCGGCTAAACCATTCAGCGGGTTTACGGATGCTTAAACTTTCAAATCACACGCGAGTTTATCTATATCTTTCCGCAAAACGATTTTTTTTTTTAATAAACTTGAATATTTTTATCCATTAATTTTAACACGAGTAAGACGTGAGAAGAATGTTACGGTGCTTGTCATTGCCGCAAACTGATTTCTGACATGCATGCGCCCACGCAATCCCTAGATGCCGCTGAAGTTACCAAAAGTGTTCTTCCGTTGGCAGAACTGAATCAATAGCGGGCTGCTCTCGTCCAGAGGAGTCTGCGCGGCGCGATTCAGGTAGCTTCCAATATTCTGCTGTTTCAATATTCTAACAGTAAAACAGTTGTTGCATTATATTTCACATTACCGAACATGTTCAAGTTGAACTACAATATAAGAAGATCCACGGTGACGAGTAGATTACCTTGCCCCGTGTATCTCTGTGTCAAGACGCTCGTTCCACTGAAGCGTTGCCAAGAACAACAAGCACTGTCGCTTCACGTTTGGACGTGGCTTTAGAGAACGCCACACAAGTATAACCGCGTGATAACCGAAGGGAGAAAAAGGACGGCTACACTGTGCACGTTGAAAGTTGTGAAAGAGACCAGCGACATGGTGAGACGCGGCGACGAGAGACGTTGGAACCGGAGGCTAGTGGTTGTTGGCAGAGCGCGCGAATATTTGAGCCGCGGAATCGACCGTGGCGCGCTTGAACTCGATAGGCGGATGGTGATGGCTCTGGGGTCGCGATGCGCGAGAGCTCGCGGACATCTCATTCCCCTACCGTAGTCCGTCTCGCGAGCTTCGAGGCGACGCGACGTCACGTTACGACGTTTCGCCGGCTTATCTCTGCCCTTGCCTGGGTGTCGCGTTCTCTCTCGCGAGTGTTTAGTGTTCCGTGCCGATACAGTTTCGCGTGTTCTATCCCCGTACATTCCCACGCGCCAACAGTCACGAGAGCCGCAGGCGACAGCCTGACCCGGGACGACAGCCAGACGGGATCTCACCCACCAGCGAGATGACGTTTGATTCGTTCGACGCTCGCGGCAACGTTCGTCACCCCGCGACGTGGATCGAACAGAAATGGGAAAGATTACCAGCTGGACACTGAGTTGGAGGGCAGCTTCCTGTCAACGCGACACGCTTCACCCGCGCCAAGTAGCCGTGCTGTCATCGGTGGTTTTCTTGTCACTTGTTGTCAACAGTGTCGTGTGATAGTTTCGTGCACCTGTGACGAGAGGTTCGCCGAGCAGGGTCCCTTTCATCGGGAAGCTGACGCCGAGCCGGAGGGCGACTCCGAACGGAACAGCGAAAACTTTACACCGCTGGTCCTGCCGAACGCGTGGTCGTGTGTGTAGCAATCCGTCTTCTCGTGGATGTATATGGAGTTCAGTGCACCATCGGTTGGAGGCTGCATCGTTCCGGTCATGGTGAGTAGAAAGTAATCACCTATCTTTTTTCTAATCTTTGCTCCGTGCTGTAGCTAATATAATAATAGCTAGTTCGGTCAGAAGAATATTTTAAAATCAATCGCGACGTTGCTCCGTAATGCAATCGGTCCGCTCGCATCGATGGATTCGGCCACGGAGACTCATTTGAGTTTGGCGCGTCTGCGTGAAACTAATTTCAATGTGGCCCGAGATGTAAATTGTGGTTACCTATTGTGTGCGGTTCTGGTTTCATATTTTGCCATACAGTCTCTGCGCTTCTCTCGTGCTTTTCGCAAACATGCACACTCTGTAGATAGCGTTTCGCCGAATTTCTTCGCAATTCATTCAATTCGGAACTTGTCTATCGTGGCAATTCGATGGTCAGTGATATCAATTTTGGGATTCGATTCGGAGTAGAATTGTTAATAGATTGCACGATTGTTAGAGATTGGTTTATTCTGATGATCTCAAAGGACTTAGGGAATATTGAATCTTCTTTGAAATATTTCTGCTCTTGGACAATCGCAGCTGCGTTTCGGAAAGAAAAATAAAAATAAATTCCGTGCAGCCTGTAGTTTTATCTATCGCGTGGTATTTAAATGTGGCAAAGGAATAGAACTTTCATAAATCGAATGGAAGAGTGCATCGACTGGAGGTATCGAGAGTTTATAGGTGGGTCGGTGTAGGCGGCTGCACGCGACAATGTATTAGCTCGGGTCCCATCAATAATTTGCATAAACCGGCGGCGAAATTTACGTGTACGCGGCCGGGCGCTGTTCCGCGCGAACTTGAAAGTGGATTACAAGTTACGACGGGCCGATTTATGCGGCCATTACACCGCTGTAAGGTCTTAATTACCCGCGAGAACTTTTTGTCCCGAACAATTTTGTTGTTGCACGCTGTGCCCCTTTATTGTCCGTTTGATGGCGAAAAAAGCTGACGGCTCGTTATAAATCGTCATTGATAGAACAACCGGGATATCCACGCTCGGGGGCCAAACGATATCGACGCCGGTTTTATTGTCACTCACAGAAACTGTTGCCATTATCGTCCACTTGTTTCCCGGCTGACATCGAATTCGTTCCGACGTTTCCCTGTGTTTCCCCGTTGCCGTGCCAAGTGCTTTCGGCACTTTGCGTTTATAAATTTTATTTCGCGGGCTTTCGAGGAAATCGCCAGGGGAGTTGTGCCTCGCCACGCGGGCGCGGCAGCGAAAAGTTCGAAAATGGCGCGATGGAAACACGATTAACGGAGGAGTTGGAGAACTCTTGCAAATTATGGACCATTCGAGCGTGGAATCCTTTCACGTTTCACAATTCCTGCCCGGCATCTCCTTTTTCCTTCTTTTCTTTTCTTCTTCTCCCATTCCATTTACTTCATCTCATTTCCCCTCGTCTTCTCCCTTTTCTTCTATCTTCTCTACGCTACGATATACCTCTTCTCACCTCTCGCTGACAGCAACTTCCTTATGTGTTCGAAATTTGTTGCACAAAACGCTTGGTTTCGAGACACGAAATTGATACGAATTCAATGGAGATTCTTTTCGATCCAAGTGCAAAGTGAATCCAGCGGCACTATCGAAAAACTGGATCAAGACTTCTCAACACCTCTCGCGATAGAACCAGCGATACTTAACCCTCAAACTTTTCGACAGAGTTTGAAGTTGCAAATTCTGCTGCGCTGTACGTCCGCTCGGAGATGAGAAGCTTAAAGTAAACTACAAATATGTACATGTGCAATTATTATCAGAAAGCCCGTAGAATATTTTCCTCGTAGCACAGTGCTTTCATATGGAAATCTGGGAATCGTCGACCTCTCCAGAGCGCAGGACAAATGCCAAGGATCTCTCAAATTTTCTGCACACGACATTCCTTTCAAAAGACGAGATGTATGCAGGTCCGATATACGTTTTCTTATTCAGAATTTTAGCCGAATGTTCGTTCATGGAACTAGATACCAAAAAATTTACTATCCATGTCAACAAACTCTTACAACGCTCTTCCCAATAAGTATCACGGAATATTTATTCAATTCCGTTATGGAAATAAAATGTACTTCTGACAAGGAGAGTATTTTAGGTGTCCGCCTCCGATCATTTTGATTTTTGAATATGTTATAGAGGACCGAAAAATAAGAAATACGTGTTTTTTTATTTTCCCCGTTTTCATATTTGGGGGGTGAAAGCTGCGTTCAAAGTTAGGGTTGAAAAATCATTTTTGTGGAAAAAATGGACTTTTTGAAAATCTGGTGAGTCAGTCATATTTCGCATTCAAAGACACAAAATTCGTCCATTGACACTATTCCCCTATCTCTAATAGTTCTCGAGATATTCCACAAAAATGATTTCTCAACCCTAACTTTGAACGCAGTTTTCACCCCCCCCCCCCCCAAATATGAAAACGGGGAAAAATAAAAAAACACGTATTTCTTATTTTTCGGTCCTCTATAACATATCCAAAAATCGAAATGATCGGAGGCGGACACCTAAAATACTCTCCTTGGGAGTCTGCTAAATTGGGCACTCGCTTCGAGAGATTAGCTTCGTGTTGAACCGTTGAAGTTTCCTAAAAAATACAGCCAATTCATGTTTCCTCGTCCAATAACGCGCAAAGTCAGGCTATTAGGTCGACCAGGTCCCTCTCGTAGTCAAATACACTCCCGCGCTGGAAGTCGCTAGATACTTGCAGTTGCCCAAAACGGGGGACAAACATCCGTACGATATTCGGGGGTATATTCCCGTTGGCGTATTCTAGCCGTTGGCTTCCGTGCTATCAGAAGCGGATATTGATACAGACGCAATATCCTTCTCCGCTCCGGAGCTATGCAGCTGTATTTAAGCAAAAGGCTAAGTCTCGCGTCAGCGGAGAGTATTAGGGCGAACAATAGGATCGCGGAATGAATGTCAGCCAGGTGGAGGCGTTAAAAGGATGAAGTTTCTGAACTATGATTATGTCGCGAGACGTATTCCTGCCAGTGAACAAAGTCGAATAGCCCCGACTTGCCAGAGGGAGAGAGAAAGCGGCTGAACTAAAGAAGAGAGTTCCGTCTTTCAGTCGGGAGCCTCGCTCTGTTTTCCGCTGGCGAGACAAGCGAACGCGATTCTAGCAAATGCACATAGCCAACTTCTTCCTGGGTCATCGCCGCGGCAGTTGGAATGCATTTCATCAAAACTTACGGCTTTTAAGTCGCCGTTTCATTTGCAATCCTCTATTCACCTTGCGTGCGCGAATAGGAGCCTCAATTTCGGCTGGATTGCCGTGGTAAACAGTAGTCTGTGCATTCGCAGGATTCGTTTGCCGAGACTTCCACAATTAAAGTGTCTAGAGTACCTTGGAAGAACCGAAACTACCTATTCCGTAACGGCCTCTCGTTTATCCTCTCGCATATTTATGAAACGACAAGCTGAAAGCATCCGAAGATAAACTGTTCTTCAAATTATATTGCATTTTCGCTTAAACTGTCCCCGCGTTCTCCAGCACGGACAAGCGGCTTTCCTCCGGCTCTCGACAGCATTGAAACTTCCTCCTTTTGGCTGCTTCTTTTCGAAGTTTTAACGTATACCCTGGAATATTCCGGTGCTTTCCACAAGATCCCCTTCTCGGGAGAAGCGTATGCTTATTCAAGGCACGTAATCCATGCTGCACTCCGTGTGGCGGAAGATAAATCAGCTGTTTTCTATACTCGCGGGCAGAGGAAACTTTGTTCAATAGTTGAAATCGCGTGTCCGCTGCTCGCGAGCTTCTGAACGTTCGCGTCAATTAAACGGGATTCTGGCAGGCCTCCTTCGATCGCAAACAGCCGCCGCGAACGTTTTTGCAGGATTACGCTATGGAGTTCGTTGAACGGAACCGTTTATAGGTACTCAGCGTCTGCTTAATCTAGCTGTGTATCGAATATAAACTGGTCTTTGGGCCAGTGACTTTCCGCGAGGAAAAATTCCATTTATCCAAGTGTTTGTTTAACCGCACGATTTTTCCCCTTTCGTATTAAAAGGCGAATCGAACTAAAGCTTTGAAACATGTTAGCGTTTCAACGAGCAGTGCGATGAGTTTCCATCTGTTTTTCAATTTAGGGGGCTCGGAAAATTGAACAGGTAAACGAAAGAGGCTCGCCCGTTTCTTGGAAACACGCTTATAAAAGCTACCCCGCTTGAATGAAAAATTTGTGAAACGTCTCTTGATTTCGGTGTAGCCGCAAGCTTGCCACAGATGCGCTGGGCTAAATGGTTCATCCAGCTCCCGAGAGGCCTTTGCGGGACGGCCGTTGATTTATAGAAAAAGTTGGTAGCGCACTTGAAAACTTATTTGGTGGAGCGGTTCGAAAACTGAACGAGGGCTTTCGCCGTGCTCGGGGCGGAGTGATCTTCTCGAGGAAAGTTTGTCATCGAGGAAAAGGGTAAGGACCCGTCACGAACTTGGACGAATCCGTTCTCTCCCGCGAATGCCTCGCGAGATCCTCGAAGCTTGCCATTAAGAGCGCAAAAGAACACAGCGGATCGATGATAGGTCGCGGTCCCGCGACTTAATTTCGCTCGCGGCCGGCACGCAATATTTCTGCGCGAGCTCGGGATGAGCATGGAAGCTGGCCAAACGCGGAGTGCACGAAATGACGTGGTTCACCGCCTCCCGTCCCCCGAGCCCGCTGAATTCCCGTGAAAAATGTCTCGTTTTACGGTCTAACTTCGGGATCGCCGTTTAAGCAACATATCGTGGACGCGATCGCTGAAAGCTCCGACGATTTCTGGCTGATCGGAGTTGGCACAACACCGCGGCGATACGTAGCGCGGCTTCTACCCTTTTTTCTCTTTACGTTGATCTAGTGTAATTGTCGGGCGAAAATTGGCAGTCTAAATTGCCGTGGACGCACGGGTGGCGGCCAATATGGACTCTGGTGTTCGTTCCGTTTCTTCTGGAACCCCGAGCGCTTTTAATCAGTGCTCGTAGTTGGCCGTAGCAAGCCAGTAAAGATGCTGTTCCGGGATTCGTGTATCCGGCAAAATTTTCCACTGCTGCGAACTGATCCGATACCGAACCCACCGAGTCATGCCGACGTTCCGTGTTCAGTTTCCGGTTTATTGTACCGGTCTGTTCGTGGGGAAGCTCGTGGGTTTGCCGGTTTTCGTGATATCGGGCAACCTCAACCACCTTCCTCTCTCGTCGCGAACGGCCAGAGGCAATCATTGTCCGCAGCGTAACTGGATTCCTTCTGCCCTCGTGGCGACGATTGGCCCCTGCTCGAAATCGAGTCCTCGTGGCCCCTTAATATCGCCGAGTGTTAGGACCTTGGGCGGAGATCAATGGGGTCAAGCCGTTTCGATGACCAGCGACATCGGATATTCCGGGAAAAACGGCACGCGAAACGATCGGGCTTAACTGGATCCCTCAGCCAGATGGGGACTCCACGGTCTCTGAGATATCTGTAAATATTAATACCTGGAACACGTGTGGCATATTCGATCGATATGTACTTTCGTCGGTGCGTCCGCAGGAGCGGAAAGTAATTTTGTTTTGCGAGATAATTAGAGTTGAACCGCGCGTAGTGGAGGTATGGGAGTAAACGATAAGAGTTAAGAGTTGGTATGTGGAGTGCAGGGGTTTGGGTGGACGTGGGAGATCACTGGGGACGATTTCGAATGCCTTTGATAGGAAGTGGACGGAATTGGTCTTTCGAGCGGCATCGATCGCCTGGCTCCTTTCGCTTTTGGCAAGTGATCCGAGAAGTAAATTGCCTTAAGTGGGCGATAACGCTGTTCTCCACCGGCGAAGAGACTGTGACGCGGCTGTTGCATAGACTGTGCATAGAGGGACCGAGGGCACGAACATTTACGTGCGCCGTATGGGCGTGTACACATAGATTTTGAGCTCGCGAGCGGTTCGACGAACCGGCTGGTGCCTTTGTACTTGCTACTGGCCCGTATACGTACCAACAAGCACGAGCACACAGTCTGGAACACGCTGATGAGTTCTTCCTCGCGCAATAATACACCCTTGGTCGGAGTCGCCGCTCCGTCCTCCTCTTGTTTCTGCTCCTCTCGGCTCCAGGCCGCGAAACGTTCGCTACATGTACACAGTAATGTCCAGGAGATAGTAGACGTATATTCGTGTCGTCTCGAGGGCGTAGATGTCGCATCAGGGCATTAGCATCGGTCTCAAGATACTCTGCTGATCTTCGAGGACATCCTGGAAATGTCTGTGATGCTATCTCGCGGAGAGCACCGGTGCCGATGAGGCCTGATGGCTTGCGCACTCGCCACCCGCTCATTGATATTTACAGGGCTCTGGTTTCTGACGATGCGGCGTGTCAGCAACGGTCAAGGTTCAAGGGGGGAGCCCTATTTAGGACGCCAGGAATAAGGTGATTCTAGGGAATTTTTTTTCTAAAAAACTGTTAAGCGGATCTTTTCCAAACTTTCAGGGTATTGTAGTTCACATTCAAACAATAAAAATTAATTTTTACGTTACAAAGTGTGTGGTGGAAATGAAGATGTATGAATACGTTCGTTAGGACTCGCGCGCCGGAGTTGCAAATTGGCGATTGTAATTGTGGCCCCATTTCTTAGCTGAAATAAAAAAACCAAGGGTTTTCTTATTTCTAGTATAATTATATTGTCGTTGAACCTAATAAACGAAAAAAAAGTTAAAAGTTGGCAAATTGGTGGGACTTCAAAGAAAAGTTACGATTCTGCCCCAAGATATTTCGTACTATTTATGGAAAAAGAGTTGTCCAATTCAATTTATTGATCATTGCCTTAGGTTCATCGACAATGTAATTGTAGTATAAATAAGAAAATCCTTAGTTTCTTTATTTCAGGGAAGAAATGGGACCACCATTACAATCGCCAATTTGCAACTCCGGCGCGCGAGTCCTAACGCCTGTGTTCATATATCTTCATTTCTACCTCACACTTTGTACCGTAAAAATTAATTTCTAGTGCTTGAATGTGAACTGAAATACCCTGAAAGTTTGGAAAAGATCCGCATAACAGTTTCTTAGAAAATAAATTCCCAAGAATCACCTTATTCCTAGCATCCTAAATAGGGCTCCCCCCTTAAAGGGAATATATTCGTTGACGAGTTCTAATGCTGTTAACCATTCCTGATGGATTTGCCAATGGACTTTGTGAAAATATTACATGTTCCACCTCCACGCTATAGCACAGCCTCTTCCGAGCGACGCGCTGCATCGCCGTGCAATTTTTCCATCCTTTCTTCCGGAGCCTGTATGTATAGCGTGGATTTCCGCGATGAAAGCAATAAATCCTGCGTCTATCCGCCATGCGGAACTGACTCGTGCCCCGTGACGCGTGTCTACGTGCATGTATGTACACGTAGGATTCACCTCTTGCAACGGTCCCTGGAAGCGATGCATTTTAGTACAATACGTCCATCCTCGTCTCGGCGCGAAGGGAAGTGTCAGACTGTTCCTTCAAAGCGATGATTGTAGCGTGGCCAGGGCTTTGTGAACTCGCCAGGAAGTTTGCAGTAATGTCCCCGCGCCCGAATTTTCCCGGCAAAAGGGAGGTGCGTTATGCCCCCCGCGGGAATAACACCCTGCTCCTGCTTCTTAAGATGCAAATCGTTTGTTCGTGGCGGGGAACGAAGGTGTTAGGGACGGTAGGACGAAGGCATATCGGTTTACACGGGCGACAATCGGGGGGGAAAGGGAGCCATAGTCGCGTGGTGGAAAAAGTCGACAAAGTCACGTCTCTTCGACATGTGATCCCGTAGGGAAAACTATTTCAGGGTTCAGCTAGTGCGGTAGGCAAATGGCCCAGACTCGATGTAGCTCAATATTATTGCCAGTCCAACACATATAATCACTTCTATCGCAGAATTCGCTATTCCCGTGCTACTCTTTCAACAATTCTCGCCTCGTTGTTTTCACTTTACCAGCTCGTTTCAGCTTGTTCACCGGAACACGTGCGCGGCGTTTAACGGGCCAGGTTGCTATACTGACGCCTCCTCGTTTATTCGCCAATGGGATTAACGTTAATTGAATACGGATCGGAGGATGTTGCGTACATCGTTTGCCATTGCTTAACGCCGGGCACGTACACCGGCCAAATTCGTCCATGAGACGCTTCTCGAGTATTCCGCGCGTCCTACACACCGGATTAACGCGGCTGCGTCGGCGACGCGCGAATATTTTTGCATAATCTCCGGTCCGCCACCTATTCCTCCGCTTAGACGATCGAATATGTATGAGGGGATAACAGGGAAAATGAATTTGCTCTTTCTCGCGTGGCTCACTCGGATCTTCCGATCTTCTACCGTAATCGCCGCATCGTTCCTCTCGCGAATTTTGAAATTTCTTATCAATTCCAGTTTGGCAACATCTGGTTTGTTGTAAAGTCCTCTAAGTTATAATTGAAGCAGCACTTGCCAGGTACTTACTTCTGTTCTGTCCGACCATGATGCTCATCCATCGGCGAAAACATGTTGCATTCACACTCGAACAGTTGAACGGGATGGTCGATTCAGGCGGCGACGGATGTACAGCCGCGCGTCAGTAATATCGTTGAGACAATTCCGTTATCAGCATTGTACCTGAAACGTTGCGACGGATCAACCCTTTGCCGTAGGTAACCGTGTTCTCTGACAAGTATGCGTCCCTCGCCACAGATTGGGTTTCACTGTCTTGGAATTTCACTGTTCCCAATGCTGTAATAGTTGAATTAGAGATCCTGTTGTGCTGTAAGCGTATCGATACTGTATAGGAACGAATGATACTTCTGTGAATGTTTGGACGAAGACAATTGAAAATGGTAAGACGTGTTTTGGAGAAATTTGTGGCCCCTTGGCGGTCCCTAATCCGAAGGATCAAATACAAATACTGTTTTTGCGTGAAATTACCATAAAGCGAATAGTTAATACGCCGTCGTTGGGCGGTACGCCTCTGCTGGCAGGCTGGGGAGGCAATTCAGCTGAACTAGAAGTGGAGGCCCGTCGGTTTTCGGTTTTCTGAACTAGAAAACGCATACAATGATCCGTGAAACGAGGGGCACATAATCTTACCGCAAACGAGGAGCGGCCGGACGTTGCGCGTTCCTGGCGACGGCCTCGTTTAAATTTAAATCGTCAGGTTTCCGCTGCTAGAAACAGGAGTCAACCATAATGCGAAATACGCGGTGAGAGTGAACCGCGATAAATGGGAACCTCGAATTTCATGGGAACGTGAAATCGAATCCCGAAACCAACGCATTTCTCGTCGGCAGTTACTCGCGTGTCATCGCGACTGAGTTTCGGCAGCGGAAAAATTCGAATTTTCTGCGAACTGTGTCGGCATATCGGACGCAATGCTGAACAAATTCGTAATACGGCAGCGCTGCTCTTAAAAATGTGTTTCACTCTCATTTGCATCCGCTGAACAGTGAGTGCACCCATTGAAACTACCTAGCAGGGAGAAAATATCGGTTATTACATTTAATGATGGCGTACTTGGTGCATCACATCTGTTTTTCGCCATTTCACTCGGCGCAGCTTGAAATTATTCTTTGAAATATTTCATTTCCCGCGTTGTAAATTAATGTTTCCGTGGACAATGACGTTATGTCGTGGCAGCCGGTGTGTAACGCTTCTGGTTTGTGTTGCACAGGACTCATTACCGGAAAATAAATTAAAGAATAAATTCTCGTTGCACGACCGCCATGATTTTGCAGTCAAGCTCTTTAAAAGTAATTCCGATGCGCATAACTCACTAGGGACACTATTCGGTTGATGATGGAATCGCGCAGATTTTTTTATACAGATCGAAAGTATATGTCATCACGGTCACAAAAATGTAAATTAAAGATGCTCCCAAAAGCTGGTCTAACCTTGAAAAATCAACAAAGGTGGAACAGGGGAAAGTAGAAAAATTAGGGAAAGAGAATGACAACACCGTCTGTTGAAATTTAATTATTTCTATTATATGAAAATACATTATATTAAATGAATGATAATAGATGAATGATAGATAACAATTAGAAAAAAATTAATGATAATACTATTGAAATCACAACAGTGGGTAATTAACCATTACATTTATGATAATCTTGTCGGCAAGAAGGTTTAAAACACTGATTGAAGCAACAATAATTGTCACGATGACTGCAACGAGCGAACACTGTTTCTTTCATACCTTGACCAACGAGACAGTGGAAACGTCACTGCGAATACTGATCGACAGATCATACATATACTGCGTGCACTATTTTTTGCCGAATATATGATTACGTATAGATTAATTGAAAAATAAATGCCCAGAAAAGGCATATACAATTTTCTTAAAACTCTTGTAAAAAGTAACTAAAACACAGAATTATTAGTTAGAAGAAGATGGCGTGTTGTTTCAAATGTATAAATGTGACTATTCAAAGCGACAAACTTTCTCGTAAAAAAATGTGTCGCAATAAATTAGCCATCGTTATAAGTTTTCTAAAGTTGTATGTAAATTCTGTATATTCAAATTGTTTTCTTTGTCTTATTTACTTCTTGCATGATTTTTAAGAAAATTGTATATGCCTTTTCTAGGCATTTATTTTTCAATTAATGTATACATAATCATATATTCGGCAAAAATTGTCGCGCAGTATATGTGTGATCTGTCGATCAGTCTTCGCAGTGACATGTTTCGACTGTCTCGTTGGTCAAGGTATGAAAGAAACAGTGTTCGCTCGTTACAGTCATCGTGAAAATTATTATTGATTCAATCAGTTTTTTAAACCTTCTTGCCGACAAGATTGTCATAAATGTAATGGTTAATTACCCACTGTTGGGATTTCAACAGTATTATCATTAATTTTTTTCTAATTGTTATCTATCATTAATCTATTATCATTCATTTAATATAATGTATTTTCATATAATAGAGATAATTAAATTTCAACAGGCGGTGTTGTCATTCTCTTTCCCTCATTTTTCTTCTTTCCCCTGTTCCACCTTTGTTGATTTTTCAAGGTCAGACCAGCTTTTGGGAGCATCTTTAATTTACAGTTTTGTGACCGTGGTGACATATACTTTCGATCTATATAAAAAAATTGCGCGATTCCATTATCAACCGAATAGTGTTCCTAGTCAGTGTCCCTGCACGAAGTTTCAGGGAGCCGTTTCTACTTGCTTTTTCCATGCCTCGACGTTCCAACGCAGAGTTAGCACTGCCAATTTTCGATAAGCTAGCATTCGTAATTAGAATATAGGTACTTATGACTAAGCTTCCAGTACTTAATGCCGAGTACTAACCTATGCACCCGGCGCCTCTGCTCTTCTCTGTGCAGTTGCACAAATTCTGTTAGCTCTCCTGATATCAACGATTCCGCGTTTCCACCTCGGATACTCCTGCCAATAACAGTCACGTTCAATTCTTTGGTTCGTTTGAGCAGAATGAAACTTGTCCATCGACTTTTCGCCCCGCAATGGCCAAAGGGCGTGAAAGCGTGGCACTTGGGTGGTCGATTTCGCAAGGAAGCCGATCCATCGCCGGCGCAGCATTTATACTGAAATTGCCTTGGGCCTGTGCTCGCGCTTTGCATCAAATTTAATAGCCCGTGTAGAGAAGTCTCTGTGATTAGCTGGCTCGCTTTTTCCCCCGCCCCTTCGTCGTTCAGCCGCGAGCTGAAAAAGCTGCACAGGTAGATGTGTAAACGACATTAGGAGAGTTCAGAGGCAGTGTTTCGTCGACGGCCCGGCCAGGTCGAACGCTCGTTTGATGCAGACTTCACGGAAGAGCGGGTCCACGGTTGGCTGCGCGTCGGCCAAGTCTGTCGGATTCAGTTCATTGGGATTTGCCCTTCCGATGGCGAAAGAGCTGCCGCGCAATCATCAGGAGAGCTTGCGTGCGTTTTCGGTGCAGCTTAATCGCCGAAACAATGACTGGCTGTCTCTCGTTTACGCGACGAGAACAATCCGATCCGGGTTAGAGGTCTCCTCTACAATCATCCGAAACCACGGCGCTCAAAATTCCGCCTGAGAACAGTTACGGCGCACCTAAACCAGACGAACGAGTCCGTCACTATTCGTCCACTAAATCGCCGTCAAAGTATCCACGGGAAAAGTGAAAGCATCGGTTTGGGAAGTTGGTGGGGCGGCATGCCGCACTTGAATCGGATCCCCGCGCAGTAGGTCGTCGCGATTTACGCGACTGCTGTGCCATTGGGAATCACCGGATGAGGTCGAATCCTAACGCTTCGACCCTGAGCTTAACCTTACGTAACAATCCCACCGGCGTAGGACAATAAATCTCCGACGGGGCATTAGTGGCCCCTTGTCCCTGTAGCTGGGCCACGTACACCGTTGGCCGTTTCCGACCGGTTGCTCAATAGCTTTACGAGTTCATATTTCCACGTCGTTGCGGAATTAACGTCCGAAGGCCTTAGCCTGGTGAGATTAAAGCGTAAGTTTGCGTTATGCGCGCAACTTGTCCGTGTCCGCCTCCAGTTTCGCTAATGGAAAAATGGCCCTAGTGAAAGGACCCTTGGTAGTTGGATACAGGTTCTGGGATCACGAAGGTCTTTTCGGGTTGCCAATTTCAATATTTCCCCTGGCTCGTACGTTTTTATTTAGTACACGCTTAAATAAAGAGATGATTTCGGCGCACTGGTTCGGTCTATTAAATAATTAAATGAAAGCTATTTTGCAATTTTGAGAATTTTCATCAAATTCCGTTTCGGTCAATGATTATGACCATTCTAAAGGAAAGTTAGATAAAAAGAAAAAACACTGCGTATGCTTTTATACTAAGATATTTGCCCATATCTTCGTCGAAAGAGTAGCCAGTTACATGCCTACGTCACTGAGAGAACTCAGCGTCTGACCACGGCTGACTTATACTACTGATTCTCTGCACAGCCGAGTAGGTAGAAGCGGACGGTGTTCCTCTTTTGCAAACCATTGAAATTATACCGAAATGGGACTGCGTTTTCATTTGCCGCGCAGAAATTCGCGGAGTTCATTACAAAATATTTAATCATAAATTAACCGTCTCATTTCGCGTTGTTACGTAGGTACTCGAGTATACCAACAAATTTCGTACATCCAAATTACTACGCGGCGTAGCTGGTGTAGCTAATTAAACAAATTTCACGTGCATCGCGCAACGCCTTCTAGAAGTTCTACGAGACCAGAATTCCCCTCTTCTTGCTTGCTGCTCTTCATTTAACTTTCCAGGCAACGGTTGCAGCGAACCTCTGACGGCCGACATCGCTGCTGCCAGTCGCCGAATCGAAAAGCAAACCGTGACGCGTGATTTACGCTTTTAATCGAATCTCAAGTACACCTGACGTGACCAGTCTCCCTGTCCCACGGGCCGCGCTACATTCACAGAAGCTATCGCGAAGAATTATGTTCCTCTTCGGTACTTTATCACAGGATGAGGTGGAGCTTGATCGATGCGATCCACCCTTCTTTTTTCTGCACTCCTCCGCAGAGTGTCCAGCGATTGTGTGCACGTCTCGCCCGCGATCGTCCTCTTTCACCATCGGAAATTGCGATTCTTCAGTTGGCGTTCTGGTCCACTGTGCCCGCAGTCGCTTGTATACGACGTTGTTTAATAAATCCCGCGGACACAACGGTCGCAATCTGCCCGTTGGACACGTAATTTAGCTTAACGTATGTATCCACCCGATTTCCTCGCGCTGCCTCGTTCGTCTGCAGCACATCGTTGCTCCTGCTCCTGCGATCACTCGATACCGCGACTCGCAGGAATGTCGTCCTTGAAGTAACCCGTGATTAGCCAAGTCTGGGGCAGCTGCTAATTTCCACCCCCTCGAGAGTTGGACCGTCGAGCGGCAGGAAGCTGAAGGCGAGCGCCGGGCGAGGATGAGTTTTATCAAGTATTTTAATCCGCTCGCATAGTTCCGGCATTCCAACTCTGGGAATTCTTTCCCTTTCACCAGATTCCCCTCCGTTCAACCACCTAACGCACATTCCAATTCGAAACCGATCGGCTAGTACTATACAGTTTGCAAAATAGCAGCAGTCGGATGTTTGTTCTGAGAACGCGATAGTCGAATGCACGATACCTATTCGCGGTGGAAGTGTTTGACTGTTTGGAGATCCGCGAGATTCGTTATGCCCCTTTTGTCGGGCAGCAGTCTGCAAGTTGCCGCGTCTGCTTGCGTACTCACTTTCCTTTTCTGTTTCCGCAGGCTCTTTTGTGGCCAGCGAACGTTCCCGGCTTTTCGAGGCTCGGCGTTACGCTTTTTCCTCCCTCTGTGTGCACGACTTTTTTCCTTGGATGCGCTGATATCCTTGGTCGGTCGATTTTTCGCTGCCGGTGACAGCTGCCCGGCCGAAATGCTACGCCATCCGATAATATACGCGCCAGTTGCAATGAAAACCGCGGCGAAGCTGACGCCAAGTTGTTTCGCATTTTCTCGCTGGATCGGATTGCTTCTTGAAGCGTTTTACCAAATCTCTCCACGCTTCTGCGAGGCGTTGCGTTGGTCCTTCATTCCGAGTAGTGGAAGCCTGTATTAGTCAGACTGCTACATCGTGTTCGTTCGTCGCATTCTATGGTAGAGCTTCGAAGTAGTATCTTCCAAGTGAACAAAACGGTTCGCCAAGCAACTTCATCTAAATCTCACAAACTCATCGAAATCGCATTCGCATATACTGGCGAGTCTTAACACTCATTCATTTCCAACACATCTAAATCACGTTGCAATCGCGGAGGCACTGCAAATGCGATCGATCAACGACCGGAAAACGCGATTTCCACCCACCAGTTTGCACTTATCCCGTGATCTAACTGCTAACTGTATTCCCGAGAGTGGAACGGGATCTCGCGAAGGGCAAACGGGAACTTTTTCCTCGCGGTATTGACTGACACGGGCAGATGGTATTTTGAGTGGTTAATGAGAGCGAAGATCAGCAAGAGCTGACCGCGATTTCCATGGAAGAAAAATACAGGTTCCCGTTGGGGTTCCGTCGTTACAGGAGTTTCGGTTCGTTCCGCCGCGAATTACCGGCGAGTCTTGTGGCTGCGCGAAGGGAGTTTCGATTAGGCGTCGTAACGCGCCGCGATCGATTGAACCGCACGATTTAACATCGCATTACACGTTTTGTTTGACCGCCCCGCGAACCCGGCTGGGCCTGAAACACGTTGAACACCGAAGCGTGGTCGCATCGTGCTCCTACTATCCGTCCCTTTGCTATAACCGCGTCGATCCTTTGATAATAAGCGGCAATTTGCGCAGAAATTCATGGGTCTATCGGTAGAGAAAGGGCAAATCCTCGTTACGTATTCGGCCGAAATTTATTCGGTAATCGTGTAATTCCGGGATCCAGGAACCTGAATAATCGAGCGACTTTAGGAAACGAGATTTCTTTATTAGATAGACACAATGGGACACGAGGAGATTTCCTGTAAAAATTGCAACGGGAGGTGTAGAAAGAGCAAGGGCTCGAGGAAATGGAAATTTCTGTGTAAATTGAAACAGTGGGGAGTCCTCTCCTAAGAGCAGAATGAAGACGTGGGCATTTTTCAGATAGAGCGATTATAGATATAC
The DNA here is from genome assembly GCA_947577245.1 of Andrena bucephala. Lineage (NCBI taxonomy): Eukaryota > Metazoa > Arthropoda > Insecta > Hymenoptera > Andrenidae > Andrena > Andrena bucephala. The sequence continues at coordinate 32,711,898 of OX387717.1, read as the reverse complement.
CTGTGTGAGCTTGAAAGTGTGACTTTGTTGTTTGTGGAACGATAGCACCCGTTTGCTTACACTTGCGCGTGTAACTTAATCTTCTTTACAAGGAATCCTAGTGAAAGCCCGGTAAAGCGATCAGGCGACAAGGTGGATCACATTTCTCTATCAATCGAAGCCATTTAATCGGTTCATTGCCTCGCAGTCTCGCCTAAGCATCTTATTCTCCCTGATGGCGAGACGGCACCGACTATTTTACCATAAATTACGCGCGATATCGTAAATCCCATTAGGGTGGAGTGGTTCGCGGCTTCGCTTCACGCTCAAACGGCCAAATTGGATTTTGTTCTTAAGCCCCGAATTTCGTTAAGGGCGGATGCTGGAATTATGGACCCGCCTTGTGAACCGCGCCCATAATAAACGAGGGTCGCAAACCCTTGCGCGCCATAGGTTTTAGCGGGGAAAAACGGTCTGCGGCCGTATTATCGAATTCTAATGCCGCGTGACGCGCGGCCGGGCCCGCGTTTCTGAATAAAATATCGCCCCTACCACGGAGTTTGGTTCATACATTTTAAATCCCGCGGCTTTCTGTAACTCGCCGTTAAGAAACGAGATTTCGGGGTGCATACTGCATAGAGAGCGGCCGCATGCGAGGGGACACGCAAAAAGGGGTGCACATGGGGCGGAGGCAGGAATTAAAAAGAGAAGATGAGAAAAGGGGACCGCGCGCCACCGCGGAATCTAAATTTTCCCGTTTTATGCCGCCGCTTGCGGGGTACTCCGCTTCATTTCCTATTTTATGGCCCAGGAACGACGGTACGCAACGGTTCCCACCCCCTCTCTCGTGTATGCATAATGCATATTCTGTTTTTGGAATGCCTGAATTGCGAAGGGTTTCTGGCATTAGTAGGAAAACTGAATTTGGAATTTGAAATGCCTGGGATACATATTCGGCTTGCCGGTACATGCATGTAGGGAGGAGTATGTTTGACTAATGCCCGCTTATACTACTGGCGCTGCTACTGAAAGGCTGCGCGGGAAGAAAGGATCGGAACTTGGTAAGGTCCGATGAACCTGCTGCGATTTTGTGATCCCGCGGAAAGTCCTGATTTATTCCAGACGATTTTGTACAGATAAAGAACAGGCTTCAGACGAATCACCCTCGTGTACGTCGTGGCCCGATGATTTATTACAGCGGGGGCGCCCGAGCAATTGAATCGACAGTGCGTAGGTCAGCCATTCGATCAATCTTCCTTTCTCAAGTTGCACAACAGACTCGTTTGTAGCTGGTGCAGCGATCGATAAATATGGGAACGAGAGAGCCGAGCAAATAAAAATCGCAGTTTCATCGTCTACAGAGCTGCACCGCCCAGCCTTCGCTGAATTTCTTCTTTCCTGGGTATCCTTATCTCGTTAAGATTCTAGCTGCCTTTCCGAGCGATTTGTTTAAACAGGAAGCTAATTAAAACTCGCGCAGCGACTTTTCCCTTCGTGGAAGATTATTCTGTTGTTGCTGGTAGAACTTCAGTGACAGTCTCGGTAAATCCTTTTTAATGTTACAGGCACAGTTTCTAATGATCGCTGTATATCTCTCCAGCATTCGTGTTTCATTCTCCTCGCTTTTATTCCTCCCATCTCAGCGCGAACAACAGAACGAGAATTCTGAAACGCGAGGAGTCGATCGAATGATGCATCTTCGCTATTAAACTACAATCGAACGTTTCTCCGGGAGAAAGTAAGATCCATCTCTTGGTCTTTCCTTCGGAGCGGCGAAACAATTCCCGGGGCAGAATAAGTAAAATTTCCGGTTCAGCTAACGGTTACGATTCTTCGTGTCGCCTCGGCCCCGGGGATCGTCGAGGAATTCGAGGAATCTAACGCGGATACGGGTGCCTTCGAACGGAGTCGCGATATCCGGGTCCGGGCTTCCTCGGATTCTGTATCTCCGTAGACACTCGGAGTAAATCGCTCGAATTTAATTTGCAATTCCTGACGCGCAACATTCGAAGCTGATAGGGCAGCTTCCTCGAGCACGCTTGAGTCCGGCTTGAGTGCGAGCGGGAGCACGCGATGTATCTGGGACATTACGTGCCTGGACGAAAATCGAGGAAACGCGTCGGGCTTGTACGACGCGTCTAAAAACAGTTTCCGGCTTGTCCGTCGCGAGGGAGGCGGACCGGAAGCGGCGACGTGGATCCTCGTTTAAATTCAGATCCCATCACGGCTCCCGAGATATTCAGGACTGTTCACGCGCGAGTACCTAAACGATCATGCGAGCAGTTCGCACGTACAAACTACCTCGCCGGCGGACCACGTGTCGACTATTAACATGGAACTGCAAGCACATACGTCGATCCTTCCGTTCACAGGGCAGTGGACAACTATTTGATCGATAAGCGCGATTATCGCCCTACAAAACTGCCCACCGATCTGCTCTTATACCAGTAAAGTTGTGCAGGGCCTATGGTTTAATTAACCGCAAAGAAACCTCGAATGCTTTCCACGTGCCAGGTAGTGTGGATCACCGGGGACCTAATAGGCCTTCCATCTACACGCTTTGAACTTTACATTGCTAGGAAGGAACGGCAATATAACAGCGTTCCACTGTGTCGTATCGGAAGCCTTTGTATAGAAACCGTAGGCGGTTGGTTCCTGCATAGAAATACTTGGAAAAGTCAAAGGATACCAATATGGCTGCGGGGGTTGGGTTGCAAAGAATAGGCTGTGTGCTTGGAATACAATTGCTCTGCGTTTGAGGCTCCGTGCCACGACATTTACCGAGTTCCACAAATACTTAGCGATTAGAGCCACTGCGGAGTTCCATCAAAGCTTCTGGGAATATTTGCAGTTGCTGCCCGATAAAATCGGTCGGCATTCCATTAAAATTCACTGTGCAACGAAGCTATAAAAAAAAAAAAATGAAATACCCTTCGCCAGTCGACTGAAAAAGGAGAATTGATCCGAGAACAATGAATTCCAATTTCCGAACCACTGCTGAGGCCAAAACCAGGACGAAATCGTGAGTCCCCGGGAACTATATGGAAATCGAATATTTCGCGCGGATGCAGGTGGCAGGAGAGGAAGAGATATACGAATGCACGAGGCGGCAAGGAGAGATGAGTTTGTTGTGAAAAATTCGCCACTAACTCTGCAGGCTTGGTGGGAGAATTTCCGAGTGCCGGTTCGACGGGAATTGGAAAACGTTGAACGATCTTCGAAACTCAGCGTTTCGATTTCAATTTTCCAATTTCTCGGTCAGTCACGGGCGTTGGAGTCGCGGGCGTTTGCTGGGATATTTCCTCGGCGAGCTGGGCGATTCCTTCTCGCCATCCATTGGTCACCCCTCCGCCGAGGCTCCCTTCACCTGGTCGCGACGGTTGTTTAAGATTCCCGCGGGCGCCCCGTCTTCTATTTTAAAAATCACTCCCGACCCGCTTAGTATGCCGGCTGAGCCCGCGCTAGTCGACTGTGATATTGCCTCAGCGTTACTCTTACCCTCGTTCTCGTTGCCGCCTCTTTTCGCCCATCTTTCATTCCACCCCTTTCTACCTTTGCTCCTCATTTTTATCTTCCCCCCCTATCCCTCACCTACGCTCCTCTCCTCCTATTCGTTTCTTTCGGCCGAGTCACCCATTCGATCTGGCATATCTTGATGTTCCGAGGCTGAGGGACGTGGCAGACAGAGCTCTACGCTCTGGAACACTCCATAACCGGCGGGACTCGTTCGAAGTGATATTCAGAATGGCACCGCAATCGCAACGGCCTGTTCTTTGGCCCTGCGTGCCGCTAATCCCACGCTCGACTCGAACGATAACATCCAACGAATCCCGGAGCCAAGATAGCTACGTTCTAACAGTGCGTGTTAATTAAGGGAGCCAGTAGGTTTCTTCGTAACGGGGCGGGATTGTAAAACCGTTTTAATTATCCCCGCGGTGGCCGGAGGCTAACCGGGAATATTATCCTGGATAACTGATATCGGAGATGCAGCAGTTTACAGCCGGATCTTTTGGGAAGGGTAACGTCGCTGGGGCGAAATTGGTCGGGTCTTTATCGTTCGGGGGGCGGCGATTCCATCGAAAGCTCCGCTAATGCTGGAACTCCGTGATATCCGCTCAAACTGGCCGTAATTTCTGCGTCGGGGAATATAAAGTAATTTAGATAATGCCGGAAGTTAGCGTAACAAGCCGCAAGGCGGTCAGGCCAACAGTATCCTACGTACTGTTTAGCAACCGGGCTAGTTCTAGCTAGTTATTCCGGTGCTCCAGGGAAAAGTAGACGGGGGCTCGCGGCAGGAGAAAGATGCTGACGCGGACTTGGCGAACCACTGTCCGAAAACTTCAACCACAAGCTTGCAAAGAAAAGCTTGCCTTTCGTTCTTAAACTCTAACGATGTTGAGAGAAGTTCGAAGCGCCAGCACGGCAGGGTGCCATCGAATCACATTGCGGCATACAGAACGGGGTATTCTTCAAGTATCTGTCTACCGATCAATAGAAAATCAATGTCCCCTCGAAAGTGCAGGCTTTCCAACCAGCCAATCCCGTTGATTGCACCAATTTTAATCGTTCGGCGCAAATAAAGTTTCCCTAACGTAATTGAGTATATGCTGCGCCGAAGTTTCTGTTTGCTTGTTAACAAGACACCATGGTACCAAGATCAGGCGCCATCGAACTAGCCCGCTGACGCGACGTCTGACGAAATGTAGCCGGGTAAAATCCAATTAACTATAATTAAGGCTTCGTTGCCGCTTCGCGTCGAAATGGCTGCTGGCTTCGTCGATCTACATAGTATAACGGCGCTTGCAACTTGTAGGAATTTACTATTAATTGATCGTCGAAATTCGTGTCGAGCTGTTGTCATTTTCAATCGCAGAGATGACTGTTATTCATCGAAATTAATTCCTGTAATGTACCGGTACCTCGGAGAAAAATAACAGAATTAGCACTTACAGGATTAGACTCGTTCCTTTTCTTTCAGCCTATGACACAGAACGGAATTTCCAGACCTACTTACAAGGAGAGTATTTTAGGTGTCCGCCTCCGATCATTTTGATTTTTGGATATGTTATAGAGGACCGAAAAATAAGAAATACGTGTTTTTTTATTTTTCCCCGTTTTCATATTTGGGAGGTGAAAACTGCGTTCAAAGTTAGGGTTGAAAAATCATTTTTGTGGAAAAAATGGACTTTTTGAAAATCTGGTGAGTCAGTCATATTTCGCATTCAAAGACACAAAATTCGTCCATTGACACTATTCCCCTATCTCTAATAGTTCTCGAGATATTCCACAAAAATGATTTTTCAACCCTAATTTTGAACGCAGTTTTCACCCCCCCCAAATATGAAAACGGGGAAAAATAAAAAAACACGTATTTCTTATTTTTCGGTCCTCTATAACATATCCAAAAATCGAAATGATCGGAGGCGGACACCTAAAATACTCTCCTTGTTAGTTTCGAGTTGCTTCTTCGTCGTTAGTTGCCGCGTTCTAAGGGGCATGCTGTGTTTAAGCTGATTCCTTTTTAATCAGTCTATGATGTTCCCCGAGAGATTTGCCGCCCGAGTCCGTTGCAAATGCAATTTCTATCGGTCGGGATCAACACCGTTCACCGGAAACATTCGCCGGGCTGCAGACAAAGGCAGAAATTAACGAGGAAACTTAAGAGGAGGCCCGCGCGATCCGCTCCGCGGGATTGCCTGGCCGAGCATTGTTGAGTAAGAGGCAGAAAAAGGGCGCGGCGGGAGAATATCAAACGAGACGATCGATTCGAATAGGAAATCGAATAAATCCCTGAAGGTCCGAGTTACTTTTGTAGGGACCGCCCCGCCACCTAATTCCAATGCATTGTGATGAGCATGCCAAGAGGAGGGTCGGTAATTCGATCAAATATTACTTGGAGAAGTTCTTGCCTAGACGCAGCGTCGCGGTTGAAAGATAAAACCGAATACTCGAGATGACTTGTACGTTTGAAGATGTTCCGTACTAATTCGCCGCTCTCTTCCGCAACAACTTTGTCGGCTTACTTCTTCGGTTGCAGAGCTCGCGTTTTATACACTAGGGGAGAGGTGGGATGAAAGGGACATTTTTGTGAGGACCACATAGTAAAAAAAACTAAATAACAATTCGAGTTCTAATTGGTACCATTAGAAAGGCCAGTTATCTGGCTATAACAGTACATAGTCATATTAAGCTTCTCTATATATTTGCGTTTTAATTTTTGCTTTCTGAAAGATTGTGTTTTGTCCCTATCATAAATTGGCTGTATTGAAAGGGACATGGGTGTTTATGAATGGGACACTGTAATAAAACAAGGTAATATTAATATTATTCCTTTAACCTTCACTCTGTGCATAGTAAATTTTCCATGGTCTGTGCACGGGGGTGAATCTGACCCCATACATATTTTCATATATTTTGTAAAGTTTTTTATAAAAATTGTCTCCAGCTTAATATTTATAGAAATATATAAAAGAAAAAGAAATGCAATATTGTATACAAAATTGGAGTCTTTTCGAAACTCTAGACAATAATTTGTACAAAAGTAGTATCTTTTAGTTCAGCGACCTTGCGCGGCTAAGCTTCGTTGCCGGACTCTCGACCGCTCGACTTACCTAAACAAATGCCGTCATCCAAACGGCAACGCATATCGCGGAGGGCCCGAGGTGTCTCTGCCTGGGTGCCCGACTCAGATATTCCCACAAAGGAAAATATATAATATAAATTTTGATACAAAATGCATGAAAAAAATTTGGGGTCAGTTTGACCCCAATGCACCAAAATATGCTTGGTTGGCTTAAAACTATCGTAGATACGTCATAGATAATATTTTTTCGATTTTTTTTTTAATAATGTGTGTGTAAAACCTTAGTTGAGACAATCCTAGTTGCCTGGCATATTTATTAGGTGCAAAAACCTATTATATCCCACATTACAATGACTGGGGTCAATTTTACCCCTATGCACAGAGTGAAGGTTAACTATTATTTCTGCTGATACCGAAATCGCAGTATTGATGTCGACAAACCTACAAGTCGACGTTTTTCTCAAGTTACATAAATACCACAGCATTGCAAAAATATTTGTAACAAACTTTACATTAAGCTTACATACTTAAGTAACAAAGAATAATACTCACATTAGAAAACAAAAGATGATACTTTCATTAATAACCAAACACATATTCCTTAGATTAATCCAAACTATGATAATTAAAAGATCTTAATTGGCACGAAAATTAATCAAAACCGTCTTGATGTGTGGCAAATATTCTTTTATTCACAATGTTCGGTTTATCATAGTAAGATTTTGAAGGGAACACTTTGGAAATGGGTGTCTTGTGTCCCATTCATAAATATGACAACACAATTGAAAACCTAATCTCTACAGTTATAATATTGAACAAAAGATTATCTAACATATATCTTATTGTTCCTGAATAAATATCAGTCCAGATGTAATAATAACGAAATCAGTCATTGGTAACAGCACTTGGCAAAACGTTTCGAGAAATCATAAAAAATTTTATTTTGAAGCGCGAAAAAATTCAACCGCGTATCACCGCCGTCTTTGAAATGGCAGCGACCTGCAGTTAGGCGTGTTTGGGCATGCATTAGGGTTAGAGATGGAGTGCAAAATCACTAACAGTGATTTATCACAGTGATCGCAGATTCACGATCACGGTCGTGATTTAACTTGAATCACGACAGTGATTGTGATTTTTTTAACTTGAGTGAATTGTGTACTGTGATCGTAATTCTTGATCTTGATTGAATTATTTTTTATAAAATACTTTCATAGAGCTTGTGTTACAGTCAAAGCGTGAAGAATATTCATTCATAAATAGTCAATGTATGCACGCACTGATTTGATTGGTTAAAGTATATTCGTTAATTTAAATAGATCGAGAATGATTACATTGGTTCAAAATATTCAGCTGAGATTCTATAAGAACAGTGAGGACTTGAGAATGTTTCGAGAGGAAGTAGAAATTGGGGTTATGTGGCGCGTGCAAAGAGCAGTTATGCTCTCCACCAATCAGAAGCGACCACTATTCTGTCTGCACCAATCAGAGGCGATCACGGATCACCGTTCTGCCTGCACCAATCAGAAGCGATCACGGATCACTGTTCTGCCTGCACCAATCACATACGATCATGAAAATCACGGATCACTGTGAAAAATCACCGTGATTGGGAACGAACGTGATCGGATCACTCGTGATCCACAAATCACGGTTCTAGCCAACACTAATTAGGGTTGCTACAAAATGAAAATACTTTCGTCGTAGGAAGATCATTTATCTTTCAGATAATTGCAATGTCCCTTTCAATACTTGTCCCTTACATCCCACTTCTCCCCTATTTACGGAATTCGGAACTTTCCCCGAAACGATTGCGTAGACACGTTGGTCGCTGGCTATCGATCCGCCTGGCACGTTGCGCCTAGGCCAGACGCAGTAAATTTAAAAAAAAAAATTATTTCGCACAAGCCCGGTTAATCGGCTTATAGAAAACTAATAGGTTCCCTTCAATCGTCAAGCTGGATAACGAATACGGGCTCCTGCGTGCGAGTCGTTACTTCCACAGTAATGGCTCATCGATCGCCGATGCGGTACAATTATTGCCCGTAACGATCGTGGCAAAGTTCTTTGAACGGAGGGAAGTTTAGGGTTTAAAGAAAATACGTGTTTTCGTCGATTTCTTTTACAATTATCGAACCATTTTAGCCGTAGCGTCTGCATTTCAATTGTAGAACAACTGGTCCTGGAAATCATTTCACATCCTTTATTCGGTCCGGATTTGATTCGCGGTTACTCCCTGTTCCCCTAACTCGTTTCATACCCGGGTTGCAGGAAAACACGGCGCAACCACCTCCATCGCGTCAGAAAAGTTTCGGAAAGTTTCTAGCCGACAGGAAGGCGGCCGTATGTTCGAATTTCAGCTCGTTCGAATATTTATAGAAGTTGGCTTGCACGTCGAGGAAGCTCGTGGCTGCAAGTCGTACGAATGCGAGACACCCAGGGATTTAAAGTGCAACTTAACAAGCGGATTCGTTCAAATATTTTATTTTCATCAGCCCACAGTGTCCTCAGCCACTCAACGAGCGGAATGGAAAATGTTAGGGGGTTGCGATGCATCGATATCGACCCGCTCGCGACGTCCCGACGTTCTCGGAGATGGAGACGTCAACGACGGGAAACAAACGTCCGCTGCTAGGTGACGGTAATGAAATTTGCTGGGGGATTGCGTGCCACTACCTCCTTTGAGAATCGAGTCTGCTGATACCCTGTAAACTTGCTGCAAGGGAGCTTGATTCATACACCAATAATTGCCTTCGTTCATCCTCGATGCGGTCCGTTATTCCTCTATACCTGTAAACCTCAAGTTTGTCTCTTGAATGAAGTTGGACCATCTGCGCCTAATGTATATTGTTTGCGCACGGATACAGAGAGTTTCTGGCTTTTAAAGAATCGAAATCTCGGGGACGTGTGCACTGACTTCCTCGGATGCAACGATAACTGACGATGTGTGTGCACATCGGCCGTGTGGGCCGGATGACTTTTTCAATAATATTTCCCCGCGGCATTGTTCGCTCCATTTGCAAACTGGTATCGTGTACGCCGGGACTTGCGCTTGTTTCCAACCTTCCCTCCGCTGGTTTTCCGCGGAAGGGTGGGAAGGTGGTGGTGCGTGTAGTGGGTGCGAAGCGACGGGTTGAAAAAAAAATTGCGGACAGGTCGCAGCGGCAGAACCGGAACGGAATTCCCGCTGCAGCTACACGCGACACGGTTCTCGGGCTGCTGTAAAATTAACCCTCTTTTGTTCCATGCGGAACGCCTCTCCGCGCACCGCGGCTTTTTAACTGACTTTCCACGCGGACTTTCCTACTTTTACTTTCAAGACTTAGCCGAGGCTCGCAGCCTCCGAAAGTTTTAACCAAATTTCCTGCCGACCTCGCTGGCGTTATCGGGAACGGGCGATTGTCACCGTGCCTCTGCTAAGAGCCCAGTGCTCGTCGTCACCCAGATAATTAGTCGAATGGAAAATTTGACCCGCATACCCGTGTCTATTATCGGCGCTCCCTGATCGATGCGCTCCTTTCGCTGCTGCTCGTTCAGCCCTGAAACAATTCATGTACATACATTCGTTCGACTGCTCCTAAATACGCGGGGCCCTTTCGTGATTCCAGAGAGGCGCACCAATTGCTTTGACGTTTCCCATCGTGGAATGATTGATGTTTCGTTGCTTCTAATATTTAGAACTTAACAACCGGAGTGACAACCGTTTCAAGTGTCCGTGTATTTATTTTAGGGAGGAAAGGATCGATGTTTCGTTGGTTCTAACATTTAGAACTTAACAACCGGAGTGACAACCGTTTCAAGTGTCCGAGTATTTATTTCAGGGAGGAAAGGGTTCCCTCGGAGAGGGAGGCGTTAGCAAATGTCGATAAATCCATGGATTGTACGATTTAGGCATCTGGTTGTGAAAGTGATGTGGAAGAATGATTTGTCGACGGGCATTTTGGATTTATCGTTGAGGAGAAGGGTAGTTTTTCGGCCTCGACGTGGATTCCCAGAGGTATTCAATGGGCCATTGGAATAGGCTCCCTCCTTCGCCCTCGATTAACGATCGATTGGTATTTTCGGATCGTATACATTTATCGTCCCTCAACAGATGGATTTCGTAGGTTGGATTCGGCCTTTCCTCGTGATGGTTATTCATTGCTCGACTGGTTCGCGAATAATACGTTGGAAGTAACAATCGCTACGCGTCCGACGAAATATTATCAATGAACCCTTGGATCACATTAATATTGCGATGATGTATTGAAGTATGTTTCTATACTAGAGAAAATATTTTACCGAAATATTCATCTCGGTTCACGTCTACCTTACAGTATTCTGTTGTTTCGCGGTACTTACTGTATAAACGTCTGTCTGCACTTTGTGCTATGTATCTGACAAACAATTTAACTGCGCCAAGAGTTTACTTCAGCTCGCGAAGAATTTACTTTGAGATATTTGACATGCCTCTATACTTACCTTTACAAAGGGTATTTCTTGAAATGTTTGCACCGCCAACGCTCGCCTTACAATACCTGCCTACAGTTGCATTTACTTCGAAGTGTTTACCATCTCTACCGAAAAATTTCCTTTCATCCGCCGTCGTTGCGAAGCTTCGGTAAGTCAATAGCTCTGTTGCCGAGATAAGTTCTTAATAACAGTCCTTAAGAACCAAACGTATTTGAATGAAGCTTCGTCTAACACGAGTTCCCTGAATTCCCCCGCAGAAACAGTTGACTGCGCTCGTTTTGAATTTCCTCGATTTCTTTCCCCGACTGACATATCGAATGGGATGGTGCATCTATTTTGTTTGCCCAATGGCGCATAACTTGTGCAATTCCGAGCCAGTATTCCATTGGACTGACATATATTTCGCGGATACATATTTCTCTCGGTGTTCGTGTTCTCCGCCACCGCGTTATTCATCCCGCGACACTCAAGATACAGGCAACACAGAAGCCGGACTCGTTTCGACACTCGTTTTTATCCACGAAACCTGTAACCACCGAAACGCAACCGTGCATATATCTGTCCGTATTGTATAAGCTGCGAGAATCCAGTTGCTCTAAATATCGATTAGACGAAAGGTATCGAAATGCAATCGCCCTCCGTGCCCGTGAGAGGCCCGTGAACTTCGTCGCTGTCGCGTTAACGAATGCAATTTCTAGGGAAGCGATTCCCATCGAATCGCGGCTGGATCCACCAGCAAGGAGGATGCAGCCGGCTTTCCAGCGAATCATTAAACCCGAGATGCAGGCGCTGCACCTGTTCGCCTACGCTGGAATCCCGCCACGTAAACGGAGCCGTTTGACGAGCGTTTGGCGTTGATTGATCGATCAATCGTTCAATCGTTCAATCGGCGGCGCGTGCACGCAAATCGGCATTACCCCATCGACGGCTCGCGGCCGTATTATCCGCCGTTTCCAGTGGAACAACGCGAATGGTTTATGGGTACGGCGGAGCCTATACGCTGGCCAAGGTGGAAGGAGACCATTTCCGTATAATTCATTCTGCCGCGTATGTACGTCGCGCGCGTTCATGCGTGCCTGACATACCGCGGACTGTTCTACTGATCGCGGACACGGGTACAATTCAGTTTGGGGGGTTTAAACCTGAAGGGTTGTCACTGCTGCACGATCTTCGTGCGCCTGTGGTCAGTGAGTTGTGACAAAATGCGATTCCAGGGACGTCTGAATGGTCGAATATACAGTTAGGTATGTAGTATTCGTCCCAGGTAAAGTGTAATTGTGCTTGGTTTCGGTGTCCATTAGACAAAACCGCCCCACCTGGTCGATTACAAAGAAGCCTTTCAAGCCCCGGGATCCAAATATAGCAGAAATCGTTGACGGCACTGTAATTTATATCGTCGCTGCATAAATAACCGTGTGGAGAACAGGAAGTTCGCCGGAAAGGAGTATTCTGAATGAGCTTGCGCGTAAACTCGATATCTCGGTTGGTCGAGCGTCGAGATTCTTCTTCTTTTTTTTTTGTAGCCGAAGGAAACGCGCCGACCTGTTTATTGATAAAGCTGACCCTCCGGGTGATAGGGGCTCATGGACCGTGATGTGATCGATATTACTTTATTGGCCAGCCACCATACGCGAGCGCAATCGTGGGAATGAATGGGTGATCCGTTCTGTGGCCTTTTTATGGGGTGAACCCCTGCACCGTAACAGGAGGGAAACGTTTCGCGAAGCATCGTCGCATAAAAATAACGAGGGTGAAGTATCGAATGGTAGCCGCGCGCCGACCACTCCCACAATATTATCGCGTTGTTATTTCCCGTAAAGGGCGGCTGAAGCAATTGATACGAACACCCCCTCCTTTTTTTGCGACGCCACAAACGAGGCGACGGGTTTTGAGAAGGTATCGACACTGTCGATTGCCGACGGAACTGAACGTAATGTCCCTACGAACATATATATCCTTTATACACTGCATCGTCCAGTATTGCAAGTTTTGTCGTTTTTCTTTTCGATCACGCGTAGACTTTAGCCCGGTAGAGCAATATGAACGTCTAGCGCGCGTCGCCCTAGGTTGAAGTATCGTTCTCCTACCACCCAACAATTTTTCTGACTGCTCTGAGGTGGGTTGCCATCAGCGAGATTGAGATCAAAGTTTATGAAAGATTAGAACCGTCTTACGAAAGTTTCGGCCGGAAGAACCAGAGGAAGACGTCCAGCCGGTGGGATCTTAATGCCAGCGGCGAAACTTTATTAAATCCATCAGTGAAATGACCGTAAAAAGGAGTCGGCGTCGGTCCTCGGCGTTCTTTTAATTAACGTTTCCCTGGGACGTTTCGTCGTAGTGCATTTCGCGCTGCGGTGATCCATTTTGCAGGTGGAGGCCCTCCACTTTTATTCGAATATGCGACCGTTGAACTCTGAGCCCTTAACAGCTCGGTCAATGTTTCAATAATTCCGAGATGCCATAGTGCGATTCTCTAACGCTATCCGAACTATATTTTCCTGTGAAAGAGAAGACATAGAGTGGTGAAAGGGAGGCAATTAGGATCGTGTAAATATTTTATGCTAGAACAGCAAGATGCAGGAGATAACGGCATTGATCTTGGAAGTAATTCAAGATTCAAGTTTCCTCATCGAGAATTCCATGCCAGGAACTTTCATAATTAGCAAGCTTGACACGAGCAACGGGGGCAGGCCTGTTCTTCCACACGCTCCTCTTCGCTTCATCAAATAGCGGAATTCGCCATTCGATATCATTCCACTTTTCTCGCCTGCTGAAATCTCGGTTCGTCCCTTTCGACTCGCCAGAGGAAGTGAAGGCGAGATTTCTCTAGAAAACAACGGCAACCGCGAGGCACCAGCGGGTTTTTTTTTCTCTGCTGGAAAAACGTAAGCTAACGATCGGGCTGCCTAACGATTTCCCTTTCTTGCGCGCGACTAGGGTGATTTGCGAATCCGAAACGAGATCTCTTTATCCCGACTGTTTCTTCGACGCTAATGACAGTCACTTCGAGGCACTGGTTTTTAACGAACGCGGATGTTTAGCCAATTCGAGTACAGCTCTTGACGTAAATCCTCCAAGGGAAAACAGTTGAAGTTGCATTGTTAAAGCTTTGAATACTTTGGCGTGTTGAATTGTTGAATTGAGTGCTTTGGCGTGAAGCCTCAGTTTGGAGAAGGTTCGCGGAGCCCAAGTTCTTCCGAATATTTCGTAAATTATCAACGATAAATTCAACTGTAACGCGTTAGGCCGTGGTCCCAAGTGGAATCGAAGGTTCGCGGTTTGCCTCGGAGGAACCTTCTCTCCATTGAGCGTCTTTTGAAAGATGCTCGCCCAATGCTCGGTCGTTACCGTTTCCCTTGCTTTCATCTCACGAAGAACCAGGCGAAGTGACTCCAACAGTAAGACTCTTAGATCACCTAGACGGGTGATCGCGAAAATAGACGGCGAGAGATGAAACTGAAACGAGGGTTAAATTTAAAGTGGGTCGACGGTGGACTGGGGCCCATCATCCGAGGGGAATTCATCGCCGTGGGAGATAGTTGGGGGAGCTCCTTGCGCGCGCGATTTCTTCGTGAATAATGTACATGCAGGAAAGATAACGTCGAACGGGCGTAAATTACGCGGCCATTACGTATTCACGCGGCAAGAGGACGCGTTACGAAGCCGAAGTTTACCGCGTGTAAGAAAGTAATCGCGCCAACCCCGTGATCCATTCCACGGGAGTCCCATCGGGCTCATTTGCAAGTCTCTTTTACGCGCGTGAACGAGAGCGTAGGAAGTTGGAGGAGTTTGCGAGGAAGCACCAGCCACTGGTCGCGGCTCCGCGTGGGATCAAGTTCAATGTGTACACCTTGTTGGCAGTTCGAAAGAATGCTTTGATTCAATGGGGCAATTATTCCCCTGTACACAGTTGCCGGGCATCGCGAAGCTGATACGCGGCTCGGCATCAGACATCTCCTGGATTGAAGCCGAAAGGAGAGGCAATATGAAACAGTCGCCTTTGTCGAAACGCCTTTTTCTTTATCGACAATCCTCTGGCTTCGAGATCTCGGAATAATTCCAGCCTCGGCTGTGTTCGCGCCGTAATTCCAGCTAGGCGTGTTTGCGCACACCTCGAGATCGACGCGTACCCACGGGCGTTCCCGTACACACGGAGCCACGCAAAGACAATCGACGTCCCATTTCTACTAGTTCGACTTACAGAGATTTCAAAGCGTCAAACGCGACAGGCGCATCCGCGCCGGGGACTTGCTCGCGATTAATGAACCTGACTCGGTGTAACGATCCTCTCCACCCGCGCGTGTCTTTGTAAGCGTGGAATCCGTCGCACTGCCGGGACCAGGCACGGTCGCTGAACATACACCCCTATCGATTAGATAGATAGTCGATAAATCGAACACACTAATCGCCCGGTGCGCGCAAGTCGTCTTCTTTGACACTCTCCGCCCGGCTCGCGGAAAGAAGGCCTGCTGGATCGAACAGTGCCCGTTGTCGCCGGTGCACACAGCCTCGGCCACGGATTGATTAAATTGCAATCTCCCTCGACCTCCCCGTGCTCCGCCTACCGCGCTTTTTCCGTGCTTCTTGCCTCGCAAAGCCGTGAAGCGTTCATTTCCCTCGGGGACTGTAATGGCGCAGATATTAACTTCCTTATTACGGACACAACGGGAAACGTGTCGCTAGTCGCTTGATCGCCGGCTGAATTACAAAGTGAACGACGGGTAATTCCGATAAAGAAGTGTGAAGCGTTGCATTTATCTGTTGGGAAATAGAGGTGACGTTTTGGAGTCGGCTGGTTTTCTGACACGTTATTGCAGGGACGAAAATTATAATTTTGCCTTTGCCCAAGTTAATGGCCAGTTGATACGAGTTCTCAAGGTTCGAAGGTGCTCAAGGTTCGATGGCGAGATCCAGAAGAATCTCTAAAGGAGGAGAGACTAGCTAGACGATATTAATCCCTGGAAGGACGACGATTTTCCATTCGACCGACCTTGGGCCGTCAGCCTCGGTTCACACGAGCGACTCCGGGTTGAGGGGCCATTCGGGGGGAAAATTATGTTGAAATGAATAATGAAATAGGGCGGTTGCTTGGCGACAAGCTGTTGAAAAAGTTCCACTTTATTCGGGACGGTTCGGAAGCTGGCACGCGTGACACTCTTGGCTCAGAGGCTCGTCTGAAATAAAGGAATTCGCCGGCATACTTGGCGACAGGGAGCATCCCCCGCATGCATAACACGACAAATAACTTCGAGACTGGCTTGTCAACACGTCGCCGCGGCGTGGGGTGCGTTGGAGCGTAGACTTTCGGTTTACGGTGCCCGGCGAACATTCTTTATGAGTCCTTTCGTTCTCCTCCAGCTTAAAGTGGTTGGCATTTAACGATTCGTTGGTTCACTCTTTATCTGCAAATAGATGGGAAATTCCATCCCCTCGCTTTTCATCACGGCCCACGTTCAAATGCTCGCTCGCGCGTAATAGTTGAAATTTAATTCCGAGTTTGTGCAGTTTGCGCAGTTTATCCGCGGTTCTCGAAATTACGAATTAGGCCGGGCCTGATGCATACGCGGTGGAAAGGACGCGGAGATGGCTCGGTGGGGTGTACGACCGCAGTTGGCGACGTTTACGAACAAAGGGCGGCGAAAAGTTTCGCAGGAAGACGGAATGTAGGTTAACTCAGACTTTCACCTCGATAATAAACTCGCGGCAGTAAGTCGCGAGATTAAAGCCCGGGTTCACCAGTTCCGGTAGTCGCGGTTCTGGAACTGCTAGAGCGGTTGTAACGACGCGAACTCGCTCCTCCGGTCGAAATTAAAGTAACGCCGCACTTTTTCCCGGCCTGGCGACGTTTACAGCCCCGAAACGCAATGGTAACTTGGATCGTAAAGAACGAGGAGCTTGGCCCTTTTAAAATCCCAGAAACGTCCCGCTGCTTTTCCTGCCAGCCAATAAACGGCCTCGGACGATCCTCGGTTGTTTAAAGAACTTTGACGAATAGTTGCTGGAGAATTTCTTGGAGCGCCGACCGCAAATCACTACGCAGATAGGGGAAGAGGGGCATGACGGGGAAGCTAAGGAAAAATGCAAATATAGTGATGATTGTACATATTAATTAAGTCTTTATTACTCCAAATAGGGTAGATGTACCGTTTGTGGCCATTGTACCGTTTTTGGCCATGTGCATAATTATCGCGGTTTTTTAGCTTGAAATTGCTTTTAGACACATAATTATGTGTAGAATTTCAAACCATAAATATTTTGTTTAGTATACCATCAGAAATATAAGGTTACATTTATTGATTCCGCGAAAAGTGGCAAGTGGCCACAAACGGTGAAAAATGGATTTCTGATATTTTTTAACTTTATTAATTCTTTAACGATTTCTCTAGTTAATGGTAACTTAGACATTAATGGTAAAGATAGTGTAAAATTTAGTAAAGCTTTTAGTTTCCTGATTTGAAGTATAATTTTAAAGATAATTACGATGAAAGCACTGAAATCCTTAAAGTGGCCACAAATGGTGCATCTACCCTACAACTATAAGGTAATGATTTAACATTTGTTACACACTATCTATCAAGTAGTTTGGACTATCTGGCAAGTAAACACTTATAATTCACTTATAAGGAATGGAGTTTCCCGATTTAGAATATATATTTTTAAAGTACTCATAGTAACTAAGAAATCCTGAAAATTATATCTGCAATGGACCTATTTTATTCATGTTTTCTATAACATTCAACATAGTCTCAAGACGTATGCGAAAAAAGGCAAAATCCTCTTATTTAAGAATAATTGGTTAAAACCTGGTATCAGTATGTTTTCTGTGGTGCTGAATCCGAATATGATGTTATTGTTCGTGTAAAAACAAAACCTAAGGTAGTTTTCTTAATAACAAATCGGTTTTTTGAAGATAACTCAAAAAGGAAAGGCCGAAGAATTTTTTAAATATTCTTTTCGGATTACTCGTTCTAATTTACTTTAAAATCCATTTTAACCTGTTTTTAACTGTTAGGGGATACATCTGGGCCCGTAGGGGAAGGTACAAATTCATAACCAGTTTAGGTTAGGCTGAAAAACAGTCTGTGAGATGAATATATGTAAGAGTCATTCTTTGTTCGACGATCTTCACATTGACTGCTCTACCGTGTTCGAATAAAATTGTAAGTGTTTTCATCATGTTTCCCCATGATAACT
Source organism: Andrena bucephala (assembly GCA_947577245.1). Classification (NCBI taxonomy): domain Eukaryota; kingdom Metazoa; phylum Arthropoda; class Insecta; order Hymenoptera; family Andrenidae; genus Andrena; species Andrena bucephala. The sequence goes on along the minus strand of OX387717.1, from coordinate 32,693,693 downwards.
TTGAAGTCGTGTATCTAAAAAATTCTCTGGCCATTCCTTTTTGAGTTATCTTCAAAAAACCGTTTTTTTATTAAGAGAACTACCTTAGAAATTTTTTTTACATAAAAAATAACACTATATTCGAATTCAGCACCTCAAAAAACATACAGATGCTAGACTTTAGCCAAGTATTCTTAAATAAGAGTATTTTGCCGTTTTTCGCATACGCCTTGAGGTTGTATCGAATGTTATTGTGAACATGAGTAAAATAGGTCCATTGCAGATATAATTTTCAGGATTTCTTAGTTACTATGAGTACTTTGAAAATATATATTCCAAGTCAGGAAACTCCATTCCTTATAAGTGAATGTTTACTTGTGAGGTCAGGCGTCTATGTTATTAAAGTTTACAAAACAGATGGAAAAAACCGTCTTGCCCCTACCGTGGGGTAAAATCGGGTACCGAAAATGGGGTAAAATGGGGTATCGAAATGATTTGCCTAAGTATTTTCACACTCGATACAAATGTGAATTTCTCCGCAATTGTTTTCGTCAACTGCTGCGCAAGAATTGTGGGACCACCACCGTCCACAAAGTTGACATGCAACCCAACCCTCTGCGAATTGCAGGTATAAATCCTGACAATATAAACATTCGCAGTCTCCCCTTCTATTTTTTTTTTCGTATATGTTCTGACCATTTTATAAATTCGAACTAAAAATAACGAGATTTATTTGTATTTAATTATAATATAGAACGATGACGTTGCTTAATCTCACATGAACAACCCCATTAGGGGTGAGGTCGGGGTACCCCATCATTCCCCGTATCAAGGACCCCATCTTGCCTCAAAGCATCGTTTTCCAAAGATTAATATATTTGTACATCAAATAAAGAAATACTGAAATTTGGAATATGTCACATTAAAATATATGAAATGAAGATTATCATAGAAGAAAAATAATAAACTTACCGTTCTTAAATCTATATTTATTTCAAATCTTTTTATCACACGAAATAACATTGACGCAGCACGCAAACGGTTCACAGTTATAAATAAAAAACGCGTGCCCCCCATTCACTTTTGCCAGCGACCACACTATTATAACACAATGGCTTCCTAATTATGTATTTGTCACGTGTCCAGCATCTTTTAATTAGGGTTTAGGGAGATACCCCATCTTACCTCGCTAACTCGTCATGCCCCTACTTCCCCTACTGTCGTCGCGTAATCCGCGGAGAATGCTCCGCCGGAGAAATCAGTTTTCCGGGGCATCCGGCAAACTGAGCTCGCTGCTCTGTCGCAATCAGGCTTCACCTTTCATGAGCGCGCGATTCGCAATTGCGGCCAGCGTGTAAATCGATGACGTCAACCGAGAATCAAAAGCCGTGGCGGGCAAATTACCGCGAACACTAGCCGAAATCGATCGGGGCGCGCATAAACTACTGTGTATGCGGGAACCTCGACGCCGCGGGCACCGAACCGTTCTTCACCCTCTTGCGACCGCGCCTTTCGCCCCCTTGTTTACGTACCCACGTTCACCGACGCTTCAAGACAGCCCCGCCCTATTGAAGGGTTTACTTTATCGGCCAACGATCGAATCTGGCTGGCTGTGGTTCACCATTCGCCGGTAATCACCCCGAAATGCTTGGAATTTCTTCGACGAGACTGTAGGGTATTCGGTGCGGAGTGTGGAATCAGGGAATCAAGTTTGACAAAGTTTACTTGATTACGTTTGCGCGCTACAAAGTGTGTACAAAAAGTAAAAGCAAGTATAAACCAGGAAACAACCCTGGAAAGGCTAAATCTCATTAACTGCGAGCTGCAAGGAAGGCGTGGATGGCGCGGCGGGAGGGGCGCGGGGGGGGGGGGGGGGGGCGGAAGGGACGAAACGATGTATATCCCGTTCACAGGGAGTTTGACAAAAAACAGAGAGCAGAAAACGAATTCCCGTAGAGAAGCTGAACTGCCGACTAATCAAACGAACAGAGCGAACGCGTCCTCGCTGGGAAAACATGGGGTGAACGTGATTCGGGACTCGCGCAGAGGTGCAGCGCGACATGCGCGGAGGGAAAGGCGATGAAAAAGGCAAAACAGGGAGGGGAAAAAAGTGTTACACCGAACCGGGCGTGTCTCTCGCTGCAGCAGCAACGACCGTTCCCATTGATCAGCATTACCACCGGTGAAATCGAAGTCAAGTCTCGTTAAATTGCGTCCACAAAGAACCGACGTTCCTTCTCGTCGGGGCACACCCTCTGCTCCGGGCACGGACGCGCGTCACGTTCCGCCCTGGAAAAGCGCGGAGACAGGGGTCCGTTCGATCAGCGAATAATTGGCCGGAAGCGATTCGGGGCAATCGCCAGGCGTTAAAAAGTGCCGCGGGCAACAGGTAAAAGAACGTTTCATGGGTAACCAAACGAAACGGCAATATTTCCCATCGTGGAAATGTATTGGTCGGAACGCGTGCCGGAACGCGGTAGAGGAAAAAAAACTTGGTCGCTCGTGTCCGCCCCTCCGGCGCCGGGTTTCCAGCAACAACGGAACCATTAAGCGAGGACCGCGCAACGAAGACGAATCACCTGTTAATTTTTTATTAATCTCGAAGCACCGAACCGGCATGGGGAAAGGTGCGGGTGGCATGTACGTGTTCGAGTATGTACGCGCGGACGACATTAGTCACACTGAACGAAACATTTATCGGCTGCACACCGGCTAAAGCTCCGGCAATAAAAATGTCTCCTGCATCGGTATTGCTTGGTGCAGCCGCGGTCAGAGTGCACTAAGCTGTACGTGCACTTAAAAGTGCCGGCTGAGAGGGAGCGAAAAGGCAGCGGCCCTGCAACGGTGCGGGCGCGGACGGGCGAGGCTGGATGGGGGGAGAGAAAGAGAAAGAGAAAGAGAGAGAGAGAGAGGGCTGTGGAAAAAAGGCTGAAAAGCTCTCAGCACAAAAAAGTGGGATAAATTGGGGCAACTGCTCGTAACGTTCCGCGCGTTGCACATCCTATCGACAAAGTGTAGATACCTCGTGCCAGGGCCGTAATGCGCCACGTGCGTCCGTGTGCGTGTACGTGTTTCCACGCGAGATTAAACCCCCTCAAAGGGGTGCCTTTCTTTCGACGCGCGCGAGGGGAGAGTCATTTCGAATATTATCATGAAGACGGTCATTAGGGGTGGCTGCGTGGCCCGCGCAGTTCTTTGCACGTTAATTTACCGTGCGTCACTGCAGCTCCACCCCACCGGAAGGGGGTTCGGTATCGATCAGGAAATAATAGAGCGTGGCTCGACTGTCGTTTAACGGCGCCGAACGTTCGACATTAAAGCGGCAATTTCGAGGAGTATTAAGTGTTTATAGATCCTGCGTCGACCTTTATCGCGGCGGGGTAATAAATATGAATCGGCGGGCTCGGGGACGGGGGGCGGTGTGCGGAGAACGGCGGGTAGCGCGCCAGCGGAATTTCTATGGAAAGCAATTTTTTTTCGATGTGCAATTTTCGCAGCGTAGCACGGCGGTTCAGAGATGCCAGTTTTTATAAAAAAAACGTTGAAGGTTTCGAAAGTGGTCGATGGTGGGCGTAGGAACATATGAAATTACCGATATTACGGAATTACGGGCAATTTAGTCCGGTGAATAATATTGATCGTCGAATATGCCGAAGCGAAGGGGTATTACCGATAACGGCTAAACAGTGTAATGTTATCCCATTCAGAAGTTAGACTGTTTTGTAGCCTGGAAACTGATTTAAATATACCCGAGCGCATCGCCCTCCTACCCTTTAATTTCCATTTTACGACTCCGATGCTTGCCCGTATAAAATTCGCGCAGTGCGATAAAATATACACTGGCGGAGAGAACGTACGGACAATTTGCAATTCTGTGGAAGCTCATTGGAATCCTATTGCTTCTGCAGCCACTAAACGGAACACGAAGATCGATTCTCTGCGCCGCGTAGTCCGTGTCACCAGCGCGAAAGTAGAACGAGTCAGCGTATCGGTGAGCAGCATGTAGAACGACGGCGACGCCACGGTACCGTGTCTCTGGCCTACCTGTAACGCCCGTGGAATAAATCGAAGGGGGGGAAAAAGTAAGCGTTAGTGACCGTGACAATAGAATAATTTTACAGAATGCTCCAGCTTAAAAATGACCTCTTTGCCGCGGCTATTAGGTGATGCTCCATCACGGGGTGGATCCAGTTGCGGTTGCATCCGACGAGCAATATCCTCTTTATTCGAGCTGAACCGAGCACGCAGGTTACTGGCTCATGATATATACTCTGACGAGCACGGAAATCCGTTATGCGTGCTATCTGGGTGCATGCGTGTGCGGCAACGCAGAAGCTCCGGTGTACAATGGTATAAAGTCAATATAATTATACTCCATAGCCTGGCTAGGGATTCCGACGTAATGCAGATCTCGCGGGCGGACAAAGGCTGAGAGCCGGAATAATTTAAACGAGCCTGATGCCGGCGCGGACTGATAATAATATTAATAATAACACGTTGGAACTGGGCCGGCGCGGAAGTGATAGTCGGCGAGGGTGGGATGTTTTGAAGGGCGCACAGGGGAGAAGCTTAATTCGATCAGCTTGAATTTAAATGCCCTTTCGGTATGACTGGCACCGAGTGGACATTTTCAGTTCGCACGTGGGACAGAGGATTTTTCGAAATTCACTGCTGAGGCGAGGAGAGAGGGTGGCATCTGGGTGATTGGGTTAGTCAGTGTGAAAGGGGAAAGCGATTTAAACGCTTAACGTGTAAATCCTGGGAACAGCGCGGCGCTGTTTCAGTCGGCGTTAATGTTTGACCGCGATATTACCAGCACAAAACAGAAACCCAATCCGAACGCCCGGCGTTTCCGGCTGAATATAAATTACCCTCGGTCGCGACTGGTCAGCCGCACCCCTCGGACGTCATCCCTGTGTCGGATTATACGCGAATATCTTGCGCATACCGAATATCAGGCCGGGCCGAACAGAGACTAGAACCGGTTGAATGGGCATTTTTCCGAGGGTTCCTTCGCCGTTCACAAAATTGCCGTAATACTTTTTCTCGCTGACGTTTAGATTGGAAGACTGTCTTCGGGCGAGGTTACATCATTGCAACGGGTGAGTTATACCCCGTCGGTGACGCGCCGTGGCTGTTTGGTTGACTGGTGGTCTTCCGGCGGTAGTCGATGATCGATGAAATATGTTCCATGATCCAGAAACCTGTTAGCTGGTCAGTCATCGAAAATTTCAAGTCTCAATACTGCCAAGTTTGGCCTCCTTCCTCGAGATAAATATTCTTACCGGAATCCACGCTATATCGTGCGGTGAGATGGCGCAGAAGTGTGGAATTACAAATTAGCGTTATTAATAGAGCTATTGATCAAGCGGCATCATTAACTGAACGCCAAAGTGACACGAAACGAGCTCAATATAGATTTTATGGTTCAGTTATTCGAACGAACTAGGGATACAGCGAAAGCCGGCGTGTTTGCAGATGTACATGTGTATATCCGTTACGTGTCATCGTTGCTATTAATGCCGCTGTTATGAAGGCTTTAAATTAATAATAGCTCGTTTCTGATTATCCCTACGTTGCGGCGGTGAATATAGTATCAAAGCGTCAAATCGCTAATCGCATCTATATTCACCAAATCGATCATGTGACGACGAATGACGTCACTCGCATGGCGTCCTCGGTCCGAAGAAGCTAACGCGCGAAAACTGCGCGCACGGAGAGACGATGGAGGAAGGGTACTCTAGAAGACCAGCGGCCGCTGCTGCGCAATTATATCTACATCAGTTGCAGACTCCCTGAAACGGAACGGCCGGAAAGGGAGCATCTTGTTTCCGCTCTTATTCGAGTGGCTAATTAAATCCGTGGTATTGTGCCGAGCGTAAAATTACCGCAGTCGGGGTCCGAGAATGAATAAGACGCGGTCTGAATTCCATCGGTCTCGAAGATGGTCTCTAAAAATATTTTCTTGCTGGACCAATCGGGCTTCTCCGCTTCTCCATTTCGACCATTAACTGGGAAGTTGTAATTAATGGCCGTGAATGTTGAAGGAGTAAGGTACGAATAATGTAGCACTTGTATTTGGTATTCCGGGGCGTCGAGGATTTATAGGGTAGAGTTTCCATAATACTGTGTCGAGCATCATCTAGCTGGAAAGGAGGTCAAGTTTGACTTCCAAACGATGGATTACTTCGTTCTTACCTCTTCTTCCCGCAAGAGATTAATCGATGGAACATCAGATTGTAAGAATTTCCCGTCGGCACAAAGGACCAAGCAACAGAGGCGAAAGGGTAGCGCCGGTACTCAAAATTGAATGGGCTAGGGTTTAAGTTCGGGAGAGGGTTCCCGAGATCTTCGCGGCTCTCGCGGATATTACAGTGCCGCAATAGGTGCGCCATAAAGAAAACGAAACGACGAACAGACGACGGGACGTTGTACAGTCTGATGCCTCCACGTGGCGTCTCTGTTTAGGTTATGAAGGAGAAGGAACAAGGGTTGGGCCGTGGGATGGTGGAGTGAGGTCGAGGAAGGGGAAAGGGAGACAGAAGACACAACAGTGGCGGATGGAAATAAAGAAACAGAAAGAGAAGGGGGGGGGGGTCGGTACGATGCAGATGAAGGCCTGTTCTGCAAATCTCTCGCCTAAAATCAGGACGCAAACACGCCACGAGGGGGAGATATGCAAAGTGGCAGACGCTTTATGCAAAAGGTCCTCCAGCACCAATTCACTTTCCGTCGGTCTTATCATTCTGCGCGCGACCGGTACCGCTCTCGCGATGCTCCCTTTATTTATTTTACGAGGCGCGCATACAGCAGCAACGACAACCGTGGCAAAAAACCGCCACGGTCAATTCGTACATCCCTATCCAGTTTCACCTGGACGGTGTCCCCTCGGCATCGGGGGAGCAGCAGTCGATACCTGTCTCCGCGACACTCTTGTCAAAGTCTTTATCTTTTTACCTCTTCTCCTTTTTCCAACATTGACGTCCAGTTACGAATCCATAGCACTTTGTCTCCTTTAGAGCTTTGTCAATCCTGGCGCTGTTTCTTGGTAAAACTGCACGACTTGAATTCGATATCTGTCCCTTTGTTCCTGTCGGTTGTTCATTCAGGGCGGATGCGCGAGGAGCAGTGGAACAGAATAACGTTGTATCCTATTGTCCACAAGGTGCGTCTGCTCCGTGTAGTAGGCCACTTAAGCGAGTTTGTTGTTTCGGGAGCCGACAGAAAATCGAAGGGGATTAAACTCTCTTCAGTCTTCGACGAGAACTTAATTAAATTTGCCGGGCGAGCGTGGGCTTCGCCGAAATTGATTCCGGTGATAGCGTGGAACGAGCGCGATACACGCAAAAGCTTGCTAATTATTGCGTCTCTTGATCGAACGGAGATAAATGAAACTCTGCACGCAATAACCGTTGCACGTGTATGTCCAACGCTGAAACTTAAGTGCCTGCACGCTTTTGCTCGTGTAGGGGAGCCCGAGGATGGTTGTCTCATTTTCTTATTTTGATTTTTTTACAGGTTATAGCTGTAGGGAAGTTCATTCAAACTTAGATTAATATAAACTGAGTACGTCCGACTTTATAAAAAAAATTGGTCCTATGAATTTTGTCAGCCAGATTAGGAGCTACTTCGCATTATTTGCAGGAACTATTTTGTGACAACATACCCCGAGGTCGGGTTGGTTGTCACAGTATCTGGGGTTAATTGTCGCACATTTGAATAACTAAGTTTATGAATAAAAAGTCCATTCAATTAAGAAAGTAAAAAGTAATATCATTTTTTATTGTAGTTCTGATAATATCACGCTAGAGTGCGGTAATTTATATTATAATCTTTTGCAATCCCTCTTATTGTGTAATTGCCTATTTTAACCTCTCTTGCCGCACGTAACATTAATTCCGGGGGCACCTTACCTCTGGACGTCTTCTTATTATAAGTTCGCGGCATTATTATTGAGAACTGTTGCCAAACAAACAAGAAACTATAATATCACATGCGGCAAATACCTAACCCCAAATGTTCTGTGACAACTTGCCCCAAACCGTTAAACAATTTCACCCCTCTATTCATGTATTAAAAAGTTTAAAAAATGTAAAAAAAACATTGCAGTAAGTTACAAAAACTCTAAACTACGAGAATAATGCAACAATGTTATAGTCTGTACTAAGAAACAACCTATGGGGTAACGCGTACAGATGTTGACCCCTATAAAATGATTGACCCTCTTCCCCAAGAAGTAGGAAATATAATATAATGTTTTTTTTATACAATAAAATATAATTGTTTTCGGAACAAAAATATCTCGGCCACCGAAATATAGATATATTTTATTATATAAAAAAAGCGTTATATTATATTTCCTACTTTTTGGGGAAGAGGGTCAATCACTGTATAGGGGTCAACATCTGTATGCGTTACCCTACTTACTTGATAGTAAATACGGCGCAATTTACTTCGAGCACACGAAAACAAACAATGCCACATTGTGGCTCCGTGCGACCCCACAACGACTTGTGTGATGCGGGGGGAGGCGGCGATATGTTTACGCATCGCCATGGAGTATTAGTACATTCCTATTGTTTATAGTTTCTTTGTTATAGCGGTTGTGACAACCTACCCCTGTGACAACCATCCCCGGTCTCCCCTACTTAGCAGAAAGTCGTGGTTCTCTCGGAATCTTATTAGATGAAGAACCGAGCTGCCAAAGCAGTATCTTGTAAATTATTTGGCAACCCCAGTTTCGAGGGCTGCTGGAAGTGGTTCTGCCGTGTCGAAGTGAATCAACTGCACGTTAACTACCGTCAAACCGATAATCCGATCATACGAACAATCGACACGCGTACGTCTCTGCGAAGCTCCTCGGCGCATCGCGTTGGAATTCACGGGTGGAGCCTCTTAAGTGATTTTGTATCCTGGCGGAGACCGGGCCGTGTATTGTGCTCGCATGATCCGATAACCTGAAGCCGTTTAATCGTGAAGCGAACTCGAGCGAACGTCGCGATATCATGGCCCGGGCCGAATATCCGAACAGTTCCCGGTCTGCAAATGTTTGACCGCACGGTATTCGATGGAGCGTCCCTTGGACGCGCCGATTCTGGAATCTAATCGTGGCTCGACCCAGATAACGACTGACAGAAGCACCGGGGTCCTGGGCTATTCCGGCGAGCGCTGCGATATTTGATATTCGTCCGCGATTAAATTAAAGGCGAATCGTGGCCGGCGCGGCTGCTTTCCCTGGCAGATGACGGAGAAGACACTCGGGCAAGCTTCGCTAGGGCAACTTCCACTTCGATTTTATGGAACGCTGATCCCTCGCGAGCGTAACTGGGGGAGGACCGAGGGTCAGGGGCGTTTTTCCTCCCTCGTTTGTCGCAGGAGTTTTACTCTTAATCTACTCTTTCAGGCCTCTCGCTGATTACGAGCGAATACGAAATTGTTGAAATGAAATGATGTCACTATGGGCTGACGAGTCAATTTTTTTAAAATGAAAATAAACAATTTATGTTACTTTAAATTTAAATGAATTATTTTCATGTTAAATTTTACTCTGTAATTGTGCATAAAAAATTAATTAAACAAATGATAAAAGGAATGGCTTCTCAACCCAAAATGGCAACATTATTTTACAAGAATATCATATTATTTTTCACATGCATCGGTGTTTATGGGAGATATCATGCAGATAATTTTTTCTGCAGTGGTCCAAAGAACCTCATTAACCATAAATAATTTAATACAAAACGCATCATAAATAAATTTCTTCGTGCACTTTATGGACTAACGAATCGCGTGTAATAAGTATTTTATTTTATTTTTTTAATAAAACCCTTGAAAATATTCCCAAAATCATTTATTCTCGCCGCGGCTAAACGTGTGCAACCTCTTAATTACAAGTAATTACCGCGATACCCTGCCAACGCAGCGATGCAACGAGGAATCAGGCCTGTTATGATTTAGCCAAACCCAACAAAAAGCATGTAGGCACTTGTACGAGACTTGCCGGAGAAAATTGGCGTGTGCAATAATGCTCGAGCTAAGTAGCTGTTCCGAACTCGTTACCACGAAACCGCAGAGTAGAGAATCGACGGAGGCGGATGTATTGCCATTGGCGCGAAGGGAAGAGTAGAGAAAGCTAGTTACGTGTTCTTTGAGAAAGAAAGTATTTCTGCTGGATGACCTACATCGGCTCTGCTAGAAGGAAGACGAGCCGAGCCGTCTGCCGGAAGGAAGGAAGAAAAGGAACGGGGAAGCTTCGGATTTGTGCATTCGAACACGGGAAACAGAATGCGGCTACTTTCGCATCGCGTAATAAGCGAGTGGCCACTAGACGAGCAACCTTCCTGGCTCATTAGGCGAGATATAGGCACGTTCGCGTGTCTGCATCTCTGCAGAGCTGGTTTCCCTCGGACCAACGAGAGGAGATACTCGTCAGACACGACGGAAAGTCACGTACGCCGAGCAAGAAGACCGCTGCTCGGGGAGTAACTCCCTTAAGGATAAAGAAAGCCTCGACGAGCGTTTCCGGTTCCCTTACAGTGACAGATTGCCTGTACACCATCGATTATCGATGACGCGTACACTAGTACGATAGGCAAACGACCATCCAGTGCGCGAGAAATTCGAACAATTTAAACGCAAACTCGGCTACGGGCTCGAAACCTTTTCAACACAGGTTGAAAGGTTGAAAGGTTGGAAAACATGAGTGCGAACGGTAAAAAGATCGACCGGCCTGGCTTATTTATTTAAGCTCATTTTCCCGTGGCAAAGTTTGCTCGATACTCGATACGAACAGTTCGCAAAGTATTCTACGGCTCCGATATAATTTCCGCGGAATCAATTATTGGACCGTTGTAAATGAGGAGGAGACGCGAATAAATTTCCCGGAAAAACCTGCCGCCAAATGGAATTTCCGGCGAGCAGTGTGCGCGGTTGTTCGATAAATCGCGCCCGGCTGTAATATACGCGGTCGCGTTATAATTCAGAGGGACGCTAATTGTCCCTCGTCGATCGGCGCGAAGGAATTATCCCCGACGGCGCCAGCGGTGGCTTTAATGAAAGCGACTAATTCAATGCGAGCCTGCAACTTAAAGCCTTCGGGTTTTCTACGCGGCCCAGCCACCGAGCTTCCACTGCGTCCCATTTGTTGCATGCCAATCGGTTCCCACTCCGAACACCCGCCGTCTATCTTTCGGCCCGGGCCTGTGCATGCCAAACCACTGTTCTCCAAAACGAAGGGGAGAATGGAAAGTAGGTCACAGGGGAGTGCACGCGTCATACAAAAAGTGTCTTCTATACGCGGATAAGTACTCTAATTTGCAGCGGGTAATTAGCTGAAAACATAAACTGCGTTGAATCCCGGCTAACGAGGATAAAGATTCTGAGTTGAAGGGTGCCGCTGGGGTTCGTGCAACATCCGCGGCCTTCGTTCTAATTGAAAGAGCGTGCAGAAAAGTTGGAAAGTAGACGCATGAATCACCTTTATTTACTGTAAACCTCTGATTGAGCTAATAAACAGGGAATGCAAGGAACGGAGTACGAAGGAATAAATCTAATAAGTCTAATTCATTACTCTCGTTCGGCGAGATAAGTGACTGTTCGGTAGGGTTTAAAGTTTAAAGAACGCTGCTGGCGCGCCAGCGCACGGATCATTCTAACGCAGGAAGATTAGGAAACCCTTGTGGGAACCCATTCCTGACGATTGTGGCGATAAGTCATCCAAGGGATACTTGGAAACTGCCCTATCAGTCGTCGAAGGGAAAACTGCTCGCCGATCGAAATTCGGAATGTCCGACACGCGACGTAGATCTCCGACGCGACAATGCACCTGGACAGCCGTTGCTGGATTATTAATGGCCCGGTGGATTTTCGTTTTTCTTCGTCTTCGGTGTAAATAATGAACGGGAGCGGTTCAGGTTGCGACGAAACTCGCGCGGGCACGCTCGAACAAGCGCGCCCGGGGTTAAGAATGGACGCCGCACGCCGGATAGGTTCCGCGGAGGCGAATGTGGCTTAATTAATCACCCGATTTATTACATTTCCCCATTATTTTTCCCCGCTCGCAGCGAGCTTTTGTGCGAAACAAAGCGTCGGCCCGGGCTTTGTCCACGTCTCTGGCCGGGCTCGTTGGAAAAAGAACTGAAAGGACCATCGTGGTTTGAGTTAATTAGATGCTAGCTACAGGACACCGGTGATTTTTCTTGGTTTAAATTAAACACGGTCCCAGGCGTGGACCGTTCCGTTCCACTTCGAGCTTCTTAATTAATGTTTCAATGAACCGGCCTGTCCACCGACTTCTCGCCCTGCCTCTGCCACGCGTCAAAGGGAATCTTGAAGAGGCAGGCGCCAGACTGCGAAACGACTCATCATTCCCTTCGCCTGTCCGATATCGCTGGCTCTTCCGGTTGAATTGTAAACTCGTGCAGGCTCGCCTATCCGGCGGCTATCCCACGCGGCTGGTAATCATTCGCTAGCCCGTGGATTTCTAGGGGTCTGATTGTAAGGAAGCAGGAGTTATCCACGAGTCGCCTGGATACTGAACGAACTTTGTATTTCACGTGCAATTTCCATTCATCGTGACCTGATACATCGCTGAACGACTCTCCGAGGTCGTTGCGATCGGCTAGTAATCGCGAACGTCAACCGTCCCATTGTACGAACGCTGTCCTGACGAGCAAACAGTGAGCTGCTTCGTAGGATCGAGTAGCAAACAGCGGCCCCGATCGAATAGCTTCTCGTTTGCAGTGCACTCTTTCACGGTAATGTTATTTCGCGACGTTCCGTTGCAAGTGATCCCTTCGCTCGATTATTCTCGTTGATTAAGGCGGGCGAGGAGAAGAGTCGGCGCCCTTTTTAATGAGCCATTCGGGGCGCCGTAAATTGATTAAAACAAAAACGTGGGTAAGCGAGGGTGGCGGGACTATTTGCAAGTAAAATGACGTCCGTGCGTCGAGTGTGAAAAAAAAAAAGAAGCAAAAACGACCCAGCGAGCGGGTCGAGGTAAAAGTGGAACCGCGACTATTAATCACAATTGAACAATTGAACCTGGCGCAATTAAGCGCGGGGGCAACCGTCGAGGAATCTCTCTCGAGTTTAATTAGGCGCGTTCGAGTGCCACCCCCCTTGGAAACGATTAGAATCCAAAGCGGTCCTTATTATTGCTTGCAGCTTTTTCTTTGCGAGGAATTCAGTTTAAATGCTGCTCCCGTTAGACCGTCGAGTCAACGACGATCCCTGTTTGACTGTTGTATCTCTATAAACGACGCATTCTCGACGTAACAGCGAAATAACGGGAACGACAGATGGGTGAGCGCGAGTGGCCCTGCCACGGAAGTTCGTGCCCACTTCAGGGATCCTCGTCGGCGAACCGCTGATCCGGTTTCCGATATGCAATTCGAAATATCGCTGGAGATCTCGAGAAAGGCGGGGAAGCCGCAGTTGGACGCATCTGGTGCAGAAACTACGGCATCCAGTGGCCGTAACCGCGGAGGCAACGATCCACGGAAGAACTGTGCACGTCTGTCCAGCTCTGAAAGTACATTTTATCCCGCGCCATTTCACTGAGGCGGAAAATGCGGCGGTGGTGGACCGTGGCTTCTCATTTTTTCCAGCAGAGACGCGAGGCTAAGCCAGACGAAGCCGTCTGGACCCTCTTTTCCCTGTTCACGTCCCTTCTTATCGCGTCGTAAAATATGCACGCGGCCGCGTTCCCTTCGCGCCGCGGAAAAAATCGCTGGATCCAGAGAGAAAGCCGGGCGAGCCGGCGGGGAGGGGATGCGTGTTCACGAGCTTCAGGGCTTCCGAGCTTAGAGAACCGACGATTCCCCGCTAAAAGCTGATTCTGTGCATCAAGTATATTCCTCGCCGTGGGCCCCTAGACCCCGGCCAAATTGCGTGTATAAATGATAGCAGGGAAATTGAAAGCGCCACGGGGCTGAGCTACCCATCTTTTTTTACTCTCTGTTATGTCACCAACTAATCGATTCAGGAGGGGAGATAAGTAGTGTCGGGAGTCAACCAAACGGAGGCGAGGAAGAAAGTTACCGGCGAAGCGCAAACAATAAATCTGCAAGAGTCTGTGGCTGTGAAAGTTGGGTAGTTTCGCAAACAGCCGAGTTTGAAACGCCCGTTTTGACACGATTTCTCTGCGCGATTCGGGGCAAAACGCCGGCGGAGGGACGTCAGCGGTTTACGAGAAGAAACGAGAAAGCATAATTTTCTATTTCCCCGAAAATCCAGAGGGAGAATTCACAACGCGAAATGAATGTAGAGTTGCAACTTCCTGCCCGCCTTGGTCGCAAATTAAGGGAGCTTAAATATTTCCCTTCGGCCCCTCTCCTCAGGGGTAGTCGACCTATCCAGTCGCAGCGAAAGCACTTAGCCTCCCCGCCGCCGCCAGAAAATCCCGCCACGAATCGACCGCGTAAGAAATTCTCCAGCGATTTTTTCCAATTCTCCCTTGCTCTCTCCTGTTCCGCCCCTCTCGCGGGCAGAAGCTCACGAACAATTTAATTCGGGAGACAAAGAAGCCCGCGTAAGAAACGTGTGCTCGAATGCAGCTTTGGGATAGAGTCGGCAAGTTTGAAGAGGGGTTAGCCACCCCTTCTGGGGTGCCGCGGCACCAATCGAGGACCTTCCTAGCCCGGCAACGATGACGCGAGCTCGGATGGCCGGCAAATTTTCACGAGGAAACCGTAAGCCCGGTGAATCCAATTCGCGGAACAATAACGACGAACTTTCAACCCCCTTGTCAGGTGTCCGGTCAGACACCTCTCCTCGAAAACTACCCTTGAAATGGATACTGCTCGCCAGGGTTATTGCTCAGCCGAGAACATTATCTTCCCTCCGTATTCTCCCGTTCCTTTCACTTCCCTCGGCTCTTTCCCGCCACTTCATCCCCATCTTTGAGCGGCGACGACGTTCGTGCGCTGAAAGCAGCCAGCTCCCCGCGCCGGCGAAAATCCGCGGCGAAATGGTTTTAAAGGCGCCGCTTCATCTGCGACGCGCTAAAATTCGGGAAAGCCGATCGGATTTCGCGTTGGTTTCTTCAGCTTTACGGGGGTACGGTGATGAAATATGCTGGCAGGGGAGGGTGGGGTGTTTCGTTGAATGTTTTATGCCAGTTTCTGACGGGCGGCAGGGAAAATTGGAATTCCGGGGTGACTGGCATTCGTCTGTTCGTCAGAACGGTCACCATTTATTCGGCTGGCCGTGAAAAATGCCGAGCTGGCCCTTCCGCGTGTTTAATCCGACCCGGCCCAATTAAACTGTCAAGCGAAATTAATCTGCCACTTGTTTGCGGCCCTGTCATCGGCCACATCTTCCCTGCAACGGGACGACTGATTGCTGAAGCATATCGTTTCCATATAGTGGCGTGTAACGACCATTGGAGCCTTTAGACGCAGCTAGTATTTCCACGGATTAGTAGAAAGCGTAGAATCTATCGCGGATCAACTTTAACGGAGGCTCGCGCGGACGCGGGAAGCGCAGAGTGACAACGACTGTTTAATCAGACGACAGATTGATGCCAGCCGAGGCCAGTGCTGGAAGATTCTAATTGCTTGAACGCCGCACCGGTATCGATCATCGTTATTATATCGACGTTTACTCGCAGTTTACATGGATTTCGGAGCTCCGGGGTACTGTGAACTTTGCGCGCCGTACATTTATCAGGTTACATGTTAATCGAGTTAGGAGAAGTTACGGTTTATGACGGTGGATGCAGATGCGTGTGTCCTCGAGGTGGTTCTGCACGCCCGGTCCAACTTGCGAGCGAAAGACGCGCCTCTAAGTTATTCGCCGACTTCGGAATCGAACGCTCGCTTGGCATTACTCTCAGGCTCCTCGAACAGGCGACGCCTTCAGGATTTCTGAGGAATTGAGGAGCAAGCGGGACGTAGCGAGGAAATAAACTTTGATCTGATAGCGAACGTGACGCAATCGTAGACACGCACTCAGCTTTCGTACGACTTGGCAGCGCATAATTATGGCGGGATCGGGGAGTCTCTCCAACTATGTACTTACTTTTGCCTTTTAATTTCCTTGACGTATCGCCGCGATTCGAATCTCCGTGGCCGACGCAAACAGCGGCGTAGTTACAGCCTCGGTGCGGGCAGAATATTCAGCAGGGCGTGCAGAAATCGCAGTCACAATCAGTCACGTATGTACAGAAGAATAACACCGTGGGATAATTGACTAACGTTACAAAAATTTTCATGCCGACGCGACGACGACGAGGCGACAGAATGTTCGATCATATCCGATATTCGAAAAGATCCCTCCCAATTAACGATAACGAGACGAATCGAAAGCGCGACGATGCGTTCGTCTCGTTTACACGTGAAAAGGCTTCGCTTCGGCCTCGAGGAACGCTGACGTGGTATCCATCGCGGGACCTGCACCCTGATAAATCTCGCTGCTCATTATCGATGACATCGTCGTTCGTAGAAATACTTGGCGCGCCCTTGCATGGCAGATCCACGGGGTGAAATCAGTTGGCGAGCTTTCCAACTTTCCGTGGAACATTAATTCGCGCAAAAAACCGGCTCCCGTGTCCCAAAAAGAAAATGGAACCTGCACGTTTCGCGGAAAAATCGCGGGCTAGTATAACGCGCGTATCGGGCATAAAGTGGACCAAACTGACACCGGAAAGAGAAGGGGGGGGGGGAGGGACACGTCGGTGAAGGAGGAAGTTGCCTGATTAGCGGTATTGTTCCGGAAACGGAGTGAATCCGTACGTTGCGGGACCATTGTTGCTGTATTCCAATCTGGTTTGACCGGGCCTGCCGTCTGTGAAAACAGCAAATTGCATTTCCAGCACGGCACAAACTTGTGGAACCTTTTCGTGCAGTGATCACGCAGCTGCGGTGAAAAGACTGCCTCGAAATTTCAGTGACAGCAAATAGAAATTTTCCGATTGGTCTGGATGGCACAGAAAGTAAGGAAAACTTCAGTGTAACTGGTCACGGAGATTGTTTGTTGCTCCGTTGTTTCCCTTTTGCCTTGCTTTTTGCAAATTGATTGCAAGTTTTTGCCAGTCCTGACTGCGAGCTAATATTTATGTCCTAATTGTAGTAATTGAAGCAGTATTGGCTATAGGGTAACTCGGGGTAATATGCCACAGTTAACTTTGAAACGCGATATCTCGCAAGTATAAGTAGATACCGGGAAAAAGATAAAACTATATGAAAGTGTAACTACTTAATTCTGTGTATTGACTAATAAGTAGAGATATGTAACTTTTATAGTTCAATGAGAAACGTACAAATACAAAAGTCCTCGAAAGTGGCATATTACCCAGGTGGTGGGTGAATATGCCACAAGGTCTGAGGTAATATGCCACAAGCTATGAAGTGCGAACTAATCACTCCAATTTTGCAGAATCAACAATATTTTAAACTATTTAAGCTATTAGTAACTAATAACAAATATTTGAACTCAATGAAACGTAAAATATATTTGAAAAAATAGCTATTTCTTACAAACTAAACAGTCTCCAATCTCTACGCAGTCTTCATGAACCCACTTTTTGCAACAAGTAGTTTTTACCCAGTCATAATTTAGGTCCTTTTTTATCATAATAATAGAGTTCGCATATTGCACAGTAATTGTCATTTTCTGCATCAGTCGAATCGACATAAGAAATATCTACTACATTCTCAAAATTTGTTCTTCGGTTTTTAACAAGTGGCATATTATACCGACAAACATGTGGCATATTACTCCAAACGGCCATAAAAAGAAGGATGGAAAATCTCTCCACAAAGAACATAGTTTTAACGGATGTTCGAGAGGTTATAAAATTCGTTTGTTAATATACTTTATCATAATCTATTGATTTTTTGTATAACTGTTAACACAAATGTATAATCTGCATTCTAGTTACAGCATGAAATTAGATCAAGCCGATAATTTTATAACTTACCAGGATTTATTGAAAATAAAAGAAGATAAAAGCCAAAATCTGTTGTCGTCTTAGCAGTTACACTAAATTGAACGGATTTAGTGCAAATATAACGACATCTGTGCATTATTTAAAAAAATATTGAGAAGTGGCATATTACCCGCGGTGGCATGTTACCCCGAGTTTTGTTCGTTAGCCCATCAGAATAACAAGAAGCTGCGTAAAAGACCCTTGACTAAAGCGATCCGCTTTTTCGGATAAATCTTGGATTCGCTGGAGTGTTCCATGGCCGGTTCAAAGCCCTGCGTTCCGCCGGGTCGTTCCGCAATGCACGATCGAAACGCGAGTCGATACGTCGCGAGCACTTGGCTATTCGAAAGCTGCATGTTGTCGATGAAACTTTTCCAATTAAATTTGCAGGATTTCGCCGACCTCGTTACGCTCTTGTCCGCGAAAGAAGATAATGCCGGCTCATCCCCGCGCATCAGATGAAACTTTGGCTCTGTGAACGCCACGGATGATCGATAGCCCTCTATTTATTTCAACAATTTTTCTTGCCTTATTAGAATACCCGGACAACTCGCTCGAGATTCCTCAGTAATATTACCTTCTGCCACGGTTCTTCTTTTCGCGGCCAACCCAGGTACCATTTTGGTATCGAGCAATTCGACATCGAAGTGGGAACTGGCAAAGCATCCTCAGCAATTGGTCACTCGAATCGTAGAAATTCCGAAGCAACAGTCTCATTAGTATCCAGAATCTCACGTTCCGGCAAACGATTCAACGAAGATCGCGGGAGCACGAGGTAGAAGCGAATTCGTTTGATCGGCAAACGACGAAGGGCAAGACGATGATACCGAGGAGACTTTGGCGAAAGAAATTCCCTCCTGGATTCGATTGTTACGCGGCATTGGGAATATCGATTCGGTGTTGGGTGTTCAGCCGGCCTCCTCGACGACAAAAGAAAGCAGAAAAGTCTCCCCCGTCCGTTCTTCGGGGCGACGTGATCGACATAGATGGTCGAAGGCTATTGTTCGGGGCCGTCGTTACGCGACGCAGTTCGGTCGTCGTGTAACTCCATGGAACAATCCCTTGTACCCGCTGCTTGCACCCGCTGCACCGCCGCCCATGTCTGTGTGCATGTATGCGGGCGTGTCTCACTGCCAGAAGCATCTCGCGTGGAATCAGCAGCCAAGATTTTCCACACTGAGATCCGGGGAATTCCGGAAGAATGCAATGCCAATGGGATTCTTCCCCGGCGATTTAGAAAGCGTTTTTAGATGGGAAATCGTAAATGGAGCGGATGAATCCGAGATCATTCGTGTCCTTAATTCCAGCTCGGAGTGAAACGGTAGATCGAATGATAGTGTTTGCATAGAGCACACTCCTTTTTATTCGGCGAACAGAGCACGAAAAGTGCTGGTAATTTAAAGTAAATTTCCTATGGAAGCACCGTGGCTTGTAAACGTGTGGGTGTATACAGGTTAAAATAATTATAAAAGTAAATTTCGTGTAATTCCGATCGCTGGATTTTCCGTGCTCGTCGCTTACGTCGTCGATGCGAAATTGATCGTTGCCAGGCATCAAACCAAGCGAATTCGCGGAATGAAATTGAGAACGTGACATGTAACGTGAAGGGGGGGGGGGGGCTGGGCGGCAGAGAAAAGCTTTCGCAGCGGAAGTATATTTTTTGCAAAATCTTTCTTCGTGCTGTGAAAGGTAGAGGTTGCGGTAGCTGGGAGTGGAGGGAGGCCTACGCAAATTGCCGTCATATTTCGCGTACAATGGAGGCGAAATTGACTATCCAGAAGCTGGCATTTGCCGGGCAAAAAAAGGGACTCCAGAGACTTCCTCTCCTCTGTTCAATCCATTCGATCGCCGATACACTGCGCCACCGTTGCGAAATCTTTTCATTGGGCGTTTTGTTGAAATTCCATCGAGACGCCAAGCCCTCTTCTCCTGCGAATATCAATAATGCTTGATGAATATTGGACAAGTGTTTCCCTCCTTTATTTGCAGCGTGACTACTTAATGGTTGCAAAGTGTGTCAGCCACAGTAGTGCAAGCATGCGTATAGTCAGGCCGTGATCGATGGGTCAGTGAAAGCATCCAGACCGCGGTCGAAAGTCTCTCGGTCACGGGACGAACTGTTTATCTTATGGTTGAATGCCAGCCGGAGGGCATTGAAAAACTCTTTCATCAATATTTGACCGGGGCAAAGAGTAATGAACACATCAATGTCCACCGTTACACCCTTACGCGGTGTAGTAGCCACACACTGCATAATGAAGTATCGCGAACGTAGTCAGTCAACTCATTGACTAGCAATTCAAATTTAGAGAGTAGATACTCCTTATTTTTTCGTCAATAAATCGATAGTCCATAGACGTGTTTTCAGGACTTACGAACAAATAGCCGGGCATCACACTGGTCAGACTAAAAAAATATGCAGCCGAACGTAAAGCCCTCTGTAAACTGTACACATCGATGACACAGCCGTGTTAGCGATACCGCTCGGACCGTTATGCTGGTAACCACCCACCGTCTGTACAACGTTACCAACCAGAAACAATTATTACTATCCGGCCAACTCAAACAGTCTAACCTACAGGCACCGGTTGGCAACATCTCACAGCAGGTGCAGGATGTTGCGCTGCGTGCGTGTCAACGTGCGGGCACGTACCCGCGTGCGACGTTGAATCGCCTGGTATGTCAACGACTGGGCCATCTAGTCCAGCATGGAATGATCAGCGTGTAATTGAGTGTAGCGCAGTTAATGACGTACCACTTGGTAGTCGTCCGACGAGGATCCTGTCAGCCGAAAATTGGCAGCGCTGTTCTACGCTTTCTCTTCCTCCGCCCCGTCTCGTTTACTTCAGTTACCTATCGTTCGCCCAGAATTCCGTACGAACCAGGCGCGAATACGTTCGCGATATGCGGTTTCAGTTGAACAGAAAGCCGGTGTTAGCATTAGTCTGTCGGCAGTTCGTGATCCCGGAGTTTCGGGGTAATTTAATTTATAAATATGTAACTTGCCGCGTGAATAAGCTGCGGCGTGGAGCGCGCGGACGTGGCACGGTAGAAGCGAGCGTGCACGTAAGCGCTCGCCGGCGGGAACGTTGGCTTGTACTACTTGCAACGTTCATACCTTCAGTAGTCCATTAGTAGAAGGGCTATTGTATTTAGTTGTCAGATATCAAGCGTCGTTGTTGCTCTTTCTCCGTCCCTCTGGCGGTCTGCCTGCCTGTTGTCTGTCTCCCAGCCTATCACCGAGCGAATCGAAACTCATTCAGTTACGCTTCTCAGCACAGCCTCCCTTCATTTGCCCCTGGCAGCCGGATAATATCCGCGCCGCGGAGTCGCTTATTGGATAGTCCTCTAATCGACTGTGGAGTTCGATGTACGGGCGGTAGGCATGCCAGTTGCCGTCTTCTGCCGCTCCATTCCCTTGATTAGTCTATTTAACGGCGCTAATTGGACGCGAAACTGCGCGTCGTTAGAGGGTTCCCGCTTCCGCGAGAAGCAGCCCCCCTTTCTTTCAAAGAGGAGAACACCGAACAACAGCGTCTCGGATTGGGCTCCATAGATAGCGGCAGGCTAGAAGAAGCGCAAACTTTCGAGTTTGGTAATCCGAGTTATCTGCCCCCTAGCCCCGCTGAGAATACAAGCGGGATTATTTAGGGAACCGGTTCGGACGATTCAATCGCGAGAACGACCATTCGGAGGAGTATTGAGTTAGGAAAATTAGCACAATCGGGTGACCTAGTTTCGCGAAGTTACGCGGAGAGGTCTCGAGCTGTCGCGAGAGAAGAGGTCATAGGTACTCGAGATACTTTAAGCGGTTTAATTCCATACCGACTGTCTCCTCCATTGTCCAGTCTCTGTTTTATCATATTAAGTATTTGTTACTATAAATTGTTCCTCCTCCACGCAACATGTATCGAACTCCGTAAAAGTGGATTATCTCCGTCAGGAGGCTCTATTCCCTATTCGATTTAAGCACCGGATATAGGGGGGAAAAGTTGAAGGTTGTACATTGGTCGTTGGATATCAAGGACCGACATCAGTGTTTGACTAGCCTCTCAATCTCTCTGGAGTTTTCCTTACTTCCCTTCTTATCTTGATCGACTTATAGAAAATATAGAGCTATACCTTTTTACGTCTTCTCTTCACTCTCCACTCTGATCCTACGCTACATACAGATCCATTGGCTTTGGAAGATCTTACGGTCTCGTAACGAAAGAACGCATCGCCCGAGATCGATCTGTTTAGGGCTGGCTGATATCGCGGTCGTGAAAAACGTTGCTACCTCTATAGTGCTCTTTATCTGCGAATACCGTTCATTTCTGCGGTGCTTTCGCTTTGCAGCCCGCGAGTTCTCTTCACCCCTCGGCTTCTGATTCAATTTTATCTAAATCTTTGTTCCCTGTTCTTCTGTTTCAGGACTTAACGCGGGTCTAGTGGGAACAACATTTACGTCCTGGGCCTTGAAGACTGTCCAGGGAAAGGGACTCAAGGTCCGAGTGGATAAATGACAACGTATAACGCTTCGTACCGGTGTTTCCGCGATCCCCACCCTCCTCGATCCAAGTTGAGCACGTGGAGACGATAATGGGGACAAGATTGAAAAATTAATCAGGAACGATCCGTTCCTTTTCCCGAAGGTTGCCTCAAGATTCGAAGACTTCGGCTCGTTGATCCTGACAATCCAGAAGAGCAAGGGAGACACTAATTAGTGCCAATGAACGAGTCTGATGGTAAGCCCCAGTGATCACGCATTAGTTAAACATCGGGCCGATCATTTCCTCTTACGTTTTGTGCCTCCTACAATGGGTCAAGTCGAAGTTCGAGGGAAGTCGTAGAGAGTAGCTAAGGGAATTCCAAAGTTTCACGACGTAACCATTTTCCTGGTGGGTTCGGCCCTGCTTCTGGGGTAATTGCAGCTACTTTTATAATTTCGACTGACTACTTGGGTGAAAGGAGCACTTGGAAACTTGTCAGACAACAATGTGCCACGGGGAAAGAAGTTGGCGGCGTCTGCGTGATCGTCGATTCGTACTACTGGGGGGCCCGCTATCCGGGGAACGATGATCGAACCAACATCATTTCGAATATCTCCGCCGTCGTTTCGAAGGGCTCGGAGATATCCTCTCGAGTAAGATGGAAAATCTTCGAGATAGATTCGGGAAGAAAGATTCCCGCGTCACTGATAAGCGGGGCCGGGATCACGGAGGAAAGCCGTGCGTCCGAAATAGCTTATCTCCTTTTTCCTTGCCTTCCGCCCGCGAATGACGAAGAGTAGGTGAGCCAGTCGGCCGATAGCGGACTCCAGTTTCCCTTCGAGCCTGATAAGTGCTGATTTCCATAATGGCTCCGCGTACCAGCGCGCTCGTTTACGCTCGAGTCCCTTCGGTACACTCTCTGACGGCTTATCAGCCTTCAGACTCCGAAATTGATGGATATCAGATTGATTTGCAGTAATTTCAGTCGGCTGTTAAATTTTCACTGTGATCCAATCGGAATGACGAAGTAATCGAGATCGTTGCACTAAAGAATGCGAGTTTCCCTGGAACCTCGCTGTCCATTTCAGTTTCAATTAGCTCTGCAAAATAGTTGGATATCTCGGTTGAACCGCCGCGCCATCTCCATAGAGCGTATACTTCACTGGCCTTATCGAACTCGCAAACTTCTCGTCTTCTTCGCGTATCCAAGGTACTCCCCTGCTCCTGCTTTACGTATGCACGCTTTACTGACAGCCGTTTCGCTTTATCTCGCATCAAAGACCCAGGAATGAAAATTCCCGGCACGAGATGAGAATTTGAAACGAGCCAGCCCCGGGATGGATGGAAGGGCTTCGCTCTGGTGTATTATTCTTCTGTTTAGAGCACCGTCGATGAGCTTGAACCCGCCAGGAAAAAGGTCGAAAGGTGTCTCCCAGAAAGCACTTTTTGCTGAATTTCGCGCAGCTTGGAGAAGTGCCGCGACGTAGGAGGCAATTGTGCGCGAGGAAATGATCGAAAGATCCCGGAAAGAAAGATTCCCATGGTGACGCCGGGTTAGCGTGATCGAGGTTGATTTGGATGTCACGCGAATAATATGATGTCGGTGGTGAGCAGGCTGGGAGGCTCGGCGAAACCATGGGAAACAGGTCCAGCTCGGACTCTGAAACTAGTTGCAATTGAAATTTCAGAGAAAACCGCAAGCTCGCGTCGGGGAGGCCCGCGTTTAGCGCTAGAGCAGGCCTAAATGAAGAGCGATCGTCGCGGGGACAGGTGATCGATACCGATTACGAGGAGCGGCGCGCTCGTGTGGGTGCGGGTGCGGGTGCGGGCGCGCGCGCGCGGATCTCGCAGGGTAATCGTGGCGAAAGTACGCGAGGGGAGGGCCGGAGAGCAAGATGGAACTCTTCCTGATTCTCGTCTGTCTGATTGCGCCGCCCACCCTCTCGCTCTCGATCAACAGCAAGATCAATCCACGGATCGTTCAGACCCGGTACGGCGAGGTGCAGGGGGTCATACGGTCCTTCGACGCCAAGTTCCTCAAGCCAATCGACGTCTACCTAGGGATACCGTACGCCACCCCACCGGTCGGGGGTAACAGATTCTCGCCGACCAGGGCACCCAGCCCGTGGGAAGGAGTCAGGTGAGCACCAGATTCCCTTCATCTTTATAACCGTTGCACGTGATCGCCAAACCCTTCGCCGTGGACGGTAAACCCTGCGAAGTAAAATTACTGAACGCCGGGAACCAGTCGTGCGTTTTGGCAAAGGAAGATGCGTCCGGAGGAAACAACTCGACTAGCTGTAGCCTAGAGAGCTTTATTTCCTTCGAACGTGCAAGTGTTACGAGCTATTTATTTCGAGCTGCATGGAGACCTTCGAATGTTCCAATTTTTGCGCACGCCTCTGAAAACTTTGCTGCACGATTTTCTAAGCAAACCTTCTCTAATTATGGGGCAAGTGGCTCGCAAATTCTGCAGTTCATCTTTTAATTGGTATGTCTGTACGTTCACGTGAATATGCGAGGAAAATTCTATTCAGAAACGGGAGAGTGTTCTTGCTTCTCCAACTGCTAATTAGGGCCTGCAGCTTTTCCGGCCATAAATGGTTAAGTTTAAGACGCACAGAGTACAATATTACGCGTGTCAGTCGAAACGCACCAGTTGGTAGCCTCGTACGGCGACGAATCGGCCAGTTCACTTATACGACAGCTGGATGCCCGAAATTTTGCAAGCGGTTTGATTTCTGAGAAATGCATTCCGACTACCGGAATCCCCTTAATGCGCGAATTCTTAAACGTATTCCGGCAGCATATTTCCTGCAAAGTTATGTCAAGCTGTTCCTTTGAAATTCGTTCAAGTATTCAGCTTCTATGCCCTTTTCAGACCCACTGCTCTGTCATTTTGCACAGTTCTTCGCAATAAAACCGGGCTTAGATTCAGCACTTTCCGAAACTTTCCATATCTCGCGCGCCGCAGTAAAAGCTAATGTGAAAGAACAATCACACATCGCTAATTAGTTCACATTGATGAAGCTCATAGCGCGTGCAGCATAAGTGTTGAATATTCTCCAGGAATGAACAATGAATTTTCATTTAAAACTGGCTCTTACATTCGCCTCTGCGGCGTAACAAAAACGGAGATATAATTATTCACGAGCTTAATCTACGCATATTATGCAGGCTAGAGAGACAAAAGGTGTTGGAGATATACCGTGATAAATTGCTCGCGGCAGAAGTGCAACGTTTCCGCAAAATTTCTAGGAGGCGTTGCCCGGGGAATTGAACTGTAAATGATCGCTAATCCACGATTGAAAGGAACGAGATCGTCGAGTCTTTCTTTTCAAGGTGGAGTAGGGATGGAATTAACGTTGATGATTCTTTGGAAAAGTTGTGGCTCACCCAAATTGGAGCGTTTCGAGGATTCGATTTATCCGGGCTATCACGGGCGAGCAGGCTAAAGTGAATCCTGGCTTGCAGATTATCGGACTCGGTCAGTCCAGTCTGCCCCCAAAAGCTGCCCGACATCTCCAATGAACAAGAAGCACTGGAGCGTATGCCGAAAGGCCGGCTGGAGTACTTGAAGAGACTGCTGCCTCATCTGCGGAATCAAAGCGAGGATTGCCTCTACTTGAACATCTACGCACCAGCCATGGGTGAGTAATTCTGCGGTTTATCCGCTTACACTTCAGACATTCCCGTGAATAGGTATTACCGATCTCTCCTCGATCGTGCTAACGCTAGTGTATCGTTCAGCACGCGCTTTAAGATGCCGGGAAGTTAAACGAGAACCTTTATCCGCTGACATTTCATATTTCACGGGCCACATAGCAGGTCGCTCGCAGCTCCGTACTCCTTGACTAATTAAGGCGGTATTCTGCTGTAATTAGTAAAAGGATGAGCATCCCCCGTGAAATATTTAACTGCGATAGGTGCAGAGATATGCCGATAAAGGAGACAACGAGAGGCGCGAGATGGTTTGCTTCGGCGGCGCGGAAACGTGGAACATCGCGGCATGTACACGCAATATGTTTCCCTCCTGTGGTGCGCGTTCGTCTCGAACCACGACCGCCACCCTCCCATCTGATCCCTCAACACCGTTCCGCGTCTCTCCCTCGTCGTTCTCTCGCCATTTTTATTTCACCGGCGCTGCGTGCACCGAGCACAGAGAGGGAACGGTTTCAATAATAGTACATCACTGCATTTTCTCCTCGAAATAGGAAATTTTACTTTTCTCCTGCGTCTTGCGCTCGCCGCTTCCCTCCCCGTTTTCTCCCAGTGGCCTCCGTTTTTCTTGTAGCCTCTCTCGAGCCGGAAATTGAACGGCAAAGGCGACAGGAATGCCAGGACGCTTTCTTGCGGGACGCGAAACGGTGGAAATGGGGTGGTACGGGCGTGCGACGCCGAGGGATGGGGCAAAGTTGAATTGTTCGGTCAGGTTGGAATGTAAATTAGTGGGAACGTGTATTTTCATTTCGGGCGCGCATCGACTTATACAGAACCTGTACAGTGCAAATCAAGAGAAACATTCAAGCGATATTGCAATTGTTATCCCTATTCAACATTGGCAGGGCTTTGCTGTCCACGCGGGGGATAAATGCTGTTATAAATAAAAATGAAAGACACCGCTCCCGTGGCATTACTTTGCTAGAAAAGCTGAAAGCATCTGCTAGAGCATTTGTAAGAGCACGGCAAGCCTGCCGCAATAGGAAGAAAAGCTTTGCAGTGATTAGAGTCGCACATTCTACGTCTGACATTTCCGAACCCCTGCCCTCTCGTGACCGGGTCAAACCGTTTTCATCTCTTTCGTGTATCGCAGCGTGCACATTCGCGTTTCGACAATGAAATATCCAGACGTAAATGTAAGCCGGAACAGGAAACCAGAACACGCTATTCGGCGAGTCTGCGCGCGAGCGTGACTATCCGGTAGCCGCTGCCTCGGCAACTGTCCAGAATGCACAACTACCTCGGGCCAGTTCGTCCCTGTCGTCCCTGCCGTTCTCTCCCGTTCGCGCCCTCCTTCCGCTGTATTTGAAAAATAGTCACGGTCCTTTTGCCTGGTAAATAATGCGAAATTTGTATGTACCGACAGAACAGAAAGGGCCGAGGCAGCTGGTACACGGCGGAAGCTTCAGTTTTACCAAATTTCTTTCTGACGCTCTTCAAGCGCAACCCTCTTTCGTTTTTCCGTCGATACAAAGAGCTGGGAATCCGATTGGTGTGCGGTGGGGAGGCTTTTTAACGAAGGAAACTGGATATTAAAGGGTGTAGATGACCCAACCGGCGGGAGGTTCCATCAATCGCGGGGCTAAATGTTGCCTAGCAACGAAGGATACCGTCTACGTTGCCATTGGTGACATGTAGGATTACCTAGCCACGAATTGATTCTACGCGGAAGCAGGAAGATGCTTGGTAAAGCACGTGTTTAGTGGACTGCCGATGGGTTACACGTGTTTACTTCCCCGTGATCCTTGGACATTAGAGACGTACTACGAGACGTTGACCACTTTGTGCTCGGAGGAGAAAGACACTCGACTGTGAACCAGGCAACTAAACAATTAAATACGATCGTAGGGTAAATCCGGGAAACGCGGTCGGCATAATATAAAATGGCTATTAAAACTAATATAGATATTACTTATTTTATCAGAACAAACTTATATGTTCAAAATTTCATGCTGA
Organism: Andrena bucephala; assembly: GCA_947577245.1. NCBI lineage: Eukaryota > Metazoa > Arthropoda > Insecta > Hymenoptera > Andrenidae > Andrena > Andrena bucephala. The sequence goes on along the minus strand of OX387717.1, from coordinate 32,665,637 downwards.
TTCAGAAAAACTGGTCGACATTTGCTTTAAGACAGTATTTACTGTAAATCGTGTTGAAAACTGAAGTCATGACATCTGACCACCTCTCCCGAGGTGCCGGGAGAAATGGTTTTCGTCGTTGGCAGAGATCACTCACATAATTATTCATGGAAAATTAACAAAGAATAAAGCAAAATTATTTATGAGTGAATACAACTACAGATTCATTGATATTTAATTTGTTTACGCTAAACAAGTAAAGAACACATCAAGGAAAAAGTGAACTACCTACTGGCGATTAGCAAGGCAAATGAATACAAAAGTGAATAAATAAACTAAATAAACAAAAGTCATAATAAAATAATGATAAAAAATAAAAAAATGAACGAAAATAATAAAAAAATCATAATTCGACCATCTCACCTTTCTGCAGCGAGAGATGGTCTTCTCGTTAGCTTTGAGAGGAAGAGTTAATATGGCTAAATACTTTGGCTGCATTGTCCCTCAATATCTCTACTATCTTATTATCCCAAACATTAAACGAAAATAAGCTTAGAAGTATATTTTAAATATGATTCTGTACACCGCTGTTTGACAAACCAGGTGAAATGTAACCTCAATTGACCTTTTATAAAGTGGCGGATTTAACAGGGTGGCCGATGAGCAGTTGCCACCTGGGCCCCGAAACAGAAGCCCCGCCCCCAGGGCCCAATCTTTAAAAAAAATTATGATTATATCCAAAGTAAATTTTTTTTCTGTATTATTACACTGAGCCCGTTTTTCGAAAACTACCACTTTATTTTTCCTAAAAATGAACTCCTGCTCTGAAGGCCCCACTAGGGCCCTGTCTTAAAAAAAGAACTTATGATTTTATCCAAGCACTGTATTTTTTTCGTATACTTTTCTGTACACTTACCCCCTTTTAGTAAACTACCTGTTCATTTTCCCGAAAAATGGGCCCCTTAGAAAGTTTACCACCTGGGCCTTTTTTCTTAAATCTGCCACTGCTTTTATAGGCTATAAATCCAGAAAAACACAGGAGGAAGCGAAATGACGCTATTCATTCAACTGTTTGGCTTCTAGAGAAGTAATTGGTCTGCACTTTAACGCATTTTTACGTATAGAGTCTAAAATATAGCGATTCGACCAACTTTGCGGCCCGACCTATATGTCAGGACCTGAAACAGCCTTTGATAGGGGAGAGTTGCCAATATCGTACTGGTCACGTAAATCGTACATCATCAATTTCTCAGTAATTAATGAATGTAAACGACATCTGATAATAAAAATATCAAGTAAATGCGAAATAAGAAATAGAAACAAAACCTTTTGGGATTACACCCTATTTCGTGCGTGCTATAAAAATTTTAAAAACTCGAGTATGATTGATGTAACTTTTTACCAGTTTATTTCAGCTGATAATAATCAAACAATACAATTTTGTCCTGTATTTTTCTAAAAGCGGGTTTAATGCAGAATATTTTAGGGTAAACCAACCAGTAATTGACCGCATACCAATGAATGACCATTAGGCAAAGAAATGTCAATTATAAATTTAAAAATATTATATGTTTATAAATGGAGTGTAGTTGCACTTTTAATATCCCATATTTTTAATTACGCGTATTAAGCAAACATTAATAAGTATAATTCTTATTAAAAGTATGCGGTCATTTACTGGGCTTCTACACGTTTTGCATTTTATAAACGTTTTTTAAAAATTACGATATGAATAAGTAATTATTTTTATAGAAATTTCAAGAGAAATAAATTTAAATGCAATTTCAACAGTTATTTTGTTGTTTTACATAAATATATTCAAGTTTTAATCTCAAAGGTCCATAAATTCAACAATTCAGTCATTCACTGGTTGGTTTACCCTACATTCATTTTAAGTTCATATTACATTCATTATAATGTTTAAATTGATATTTATAAATAAATTGATCATGTTTTCTAAATCGTACCACCACAATCTTACCAGTAGGATTTGACAACTCGTATCATAAACATAGGTTATTGCGGCCAGTGTGTGATCCATATACATATGTACATATAACTATATAATAATCATCACTTTATGTTGAATATTTTCTTCTCTATTTGATATTGATACTATTTTTAGTGGAGGTACGATTTAGAAAACCGGTTGCCTAAATCGTACCTTTTACAGTATGTGACGAAAAGATAAATATCAAATAAATTTGTTCTGAACAAAAGGTTAAGCATATGATAGTAGGTGCCTAAAAGTTCAAGCTACAACATCCAATAGTCATTTGTGTTCAAATTAGTACCAAATATGAAATATAACGTAAAATGTCTTAAGGGGACCTTCCGGTCTAGAGCCGAAAAAAATAGGTGATATTTAGGAATTAATTAAAGGAAAACTACTATATATAATTGAATGGGACTTTTTGCATTGTATTAAGGACGTCTTAAATTATAGAAATATATTTTTTGTTTTAAAATTAATCATTGCAGACGGTCCTGGGGAATTGTTAAAGTCAAGACGTCAAAAAATTGATCCAAATCGGTGAGACCTGTATCTCCAAAAGTTATTATCCGAATCGACTGACACCTTTTTTATTTTAAAGATTATTCTTCTGGCTATGGGAACTAAACAAAATTACAAAAATTACATTTTTTTAGAAAATAACGACACTTCAAAATTTGAAATCACTTTTCCTTGTATTTTTCGTCCTTTCAACGCCTTTGAAAATTATAAATTTTCAATTTTTTGTAATATTTTCTAGTTACACCGCCCCCCCCCCCCAGCTAGAAGTATATTCTTCAAAATAAAAAAGTTTCAGTAGAATCGGATAATAACTTTTGGAGATACAGGTCCCACCGTTTTGAGAACACTGTTTCGAGAAAAACGCGTTTAAAGTTTTACGTGAGGGCCGAGTGGCCGGTTGTTGCCATGCATTTGCCGTTACTCAAATGCCTATAACTTCGAGAATTATACGAATTTCAACAAATCCTTTTAAACACGTATTCCTAAAAGATTGAACATTCGAAAAATGAAATAAAAAAAAAATCGACTTTTAAACCGGAAGGTCCCCTTAAGTGGTACGATATAGGCAACACTCCCCTACTTTGTCAAAATCATGACTTCCCAATATCCTTTCATCTTCCAAATTCTGTTCGTAGAAACTTCCTATGGGTCGATGAAATTGCCGCACCGCAAGGCTCGATCAGCCTTACAAGTTTGGATATTCAGAAAGATAGGGACGGGCAAGTCCAATTAAAGCCTCAAAGTATACTGAGCAGCCAGTGGCGCGTGGAGAGTGCAAACATCAAAGGGACGGTGTTTGCAATTAGTATTGTTACGTCTCATTGATGGAGCTCGCGGGTTCTCGCGACACAGGTTTATGAAGTTACCTGTTTAAGCGCGCAACAAGCATACCATTGCGGCACAAAAGCGAGACTTCGGAGGAGTATCATCTAAGTGCAATCCCCCGCGACGAGGACGTCGAGAGTCCTTCCGACGGTCGTTCTAAACAGCCATCAGCAGAACTTCATACACGCCGCCGTATTATTAAATGTGGTTCTTCTTACTCTGGCCGGGTTGAAGCGCCATGAACGATCGATCGATCGATCGGCCAGCTTCATCCCGGGGGGGGGGGGGGGGGGTAAAAGTAACGTCAGCCATTGTACCTGGCTTTCAAAGACACCGTTCGAACTTGCTAATTAAAGTTTCCCAGTAAATTCCAGGGCGCTCGGAATCGATTTAATTGATCCTTTAACGAGAGGACTGAACGTGCGACGCTCGGGGGACATTTCTCTTTCAACGATCATCTCGGTATTTGAAGAGCGCCACGAGCATTCGATGGTAGACAATGGGAAACGCTTTATGTTTCGAATATTTCATATCCTGAAAAATGAGTGTCCAATTTCTGCCAGGGGAGAATATCTAGGGCAGTCGCATACAGTTTGACGATTAAGCTGGGGGGGGGGGGAGGGGGGAGGGTGGCTAGCATCGTCGTCATTTCCGTCGTAAAATACTTGCGGAGCCACGTTAGTGCCGCTTTGAATACGTGAACAGCACGCATCAATGTTGGCGGGAAGTGGACTCGGGATGAGAAACAGCCCACAGAGATGAAATTCTAAGACAGAGGAAAGAAAGTAGACAGTGGAGAGTGGAGAGTGGGACCATCAAACGCGAGAGGATCGGGGGATTCGCTGAATATTTCACGCCGCTCGTCTCTCGTGCAGCTTTTCGAATTCGGTCTCTCTCGGCTCCTTCATTCGTCTTCGAAGTTCGACCTATATTCTTCGGGATGAAAAATAAAGGGCCCGTAGGAGGAAAGGCTTTGCCCGTTACCGGCGCACAGTTGTTCGATTAGAGAGAGAACTTAAACGCTCCACACATTTCTTCTTCCCTTCTCTGGCGACCGCTTTTATTAATGGTCCATCTAATCCCCGTTGCTTCAGGTGATTCTTCAACCGATTCTAGAATACAACGTTAAGGCTTAAGCAATCGTGCCTGGCGTGTCATTTGTGGATTGTAAATAACGTAGCAGAATCCGAGCACAGCTAGGGTTTGCTAACGTATTGACGACTCGCGAAGGAAAAATTTACGAGCTGGGAATTTCTGATCGCCCATTGTGCAACATGTGGCGTGGGAACGATAGCAATTGGCCGTTAAAAAAAAAAACAATTCCTATCACGTTCGAGTGTTTTTTAGCTCTTCCATCAAGCATTGTGTATTCTGAGTTATCAATACCAACATTTTCAATAACTCCTCCCTGTATTTTTTCATATGTACCTGACTGTTACATTGGTTAAAATGACAGTTAAACAACTACATTACTAAAGTAAGCAAACACGTTCACGTTTCATGAAACCAATTAGGGAGAAATTCCAAACCAAACTACTCCTTTGAAACACAGAATTTGGACTTTGCGAGAGTTAAAGCGAGTCCACCAGTTTTTCGTAACTCAACATTTGCCAGCCAGCAACTTTTGCGCTCGTCCAACCAGCAGTGTCATAAAGCAAATTTTTCCTCGACACTTGAGTGATATAGAACTGCCCTAATAACGTCGATTCTTCTTTCCAAGAGAGCCACGTCCCTGGGAAGGATTTACGCTCGTGCAGGCAGGCTGCACGGCCAGCTGACCTTCGTTAGTTTGCAGTGATTAATAAAATGACGAGATGGGAGGTGGTTCGGCTGCCATTAATTACCAGCGGCCACCGGGGACATTAGTAATGCCCTTTCAACCCGGAAATCGAGCAAGCGTCCACACTTGTCGCGTCCACTTTTCGCCAACTTTTTTCATTTGCCCGCCTATGGCTGGTGAGGGAAACGATATTTCACGGGTTCGTACCAACCCGCCGACTGCATTCTGATGTCCCGTAGTTGAGGGTGCGAGGAGTGTCACCCTCTAGGAATTATTATACAAATGAAAGGGAGCTAGACGAAGCTCAGCATTATCACGTTAAAGGCACAGAGTTGAGAGTGCAAAATTGCTCAAGTGACGACTTAACTTGCGAAAGCCAAGGATTCACATCAACGTGTCAGTCACAGGTTCTGTGCCACAGTTGCCATAATACCTGTCAAGCACACTGAAACGTTCACGCGTCAGCGCATTCGAAAGAGCCTGAAATGATTTTTCCAGTCGGTTATCCTTGCGAGGACTGCATGAAACCGTTCCCCAGGAATCCGACTTCGTTATTTGGCCGGCATCGCGTTCTATAATTCAGCCTATAGGAATGCAAGGCTTGCTTAGAAACTTGAAATTCGCCCCGAAGTTTCCATCGAAAATCTGTGAATCTCGCGGCGCGGCCGCCCGCTCTCGCGATTTCTGGCTGAGGCTGTCGGGTAGAGCGAGAGGGAAGAAGGTGGCAAGTTTCCCCGAGTCGCCAACTAATAATCGAATCTTTAAGTTCCGGGAATTCGTTTCAACTCTGGAATACTTTGTCGCGAGGCGTGAACCTTTCTTCCCCCGAGGTACGGCCCGTGAAATTATTTGTTCGTTCGCTCGGGACGAGAGATAAAGTGGCTTCTCCTGTTCCGTCGGGAGCTTTCCTTTATATCGTTGATCCGGGAACCACCTTAATGCCAAGAACCACCACCATTTGTATTTTCCCGTGTGCTACGCTCTCGGTGGCATCGCGCCTTCCCTCGACGCGTGTAGAGAGAACAGCCCAGCTGCGGATTTGCGAAAGATTTTCGATAATGAGACGTTACTAACTTCGTCTACAGGTATGATACATTCGAGGAGGGTGGATACGTGTCTGTCATAGATATCCGCGCAAAGTATCGTTCGTTTGGTGGTACACGCTCTCGCGTTGCCTCGTTAGCTCGCAAAGATGTCGTTTTAATTAATCACACCGTAAAGAAGCGTTGTCGCGTACACCCCCCTTATCTTCCTGCCATCGTGCTAATCCTTAATGAGAAAAGAAGAAGCGAAGGCAGGGGGAGAGAGGCATCAAAGACCCCCAGCTGGCAGCGGATGAACGGTCGGCTCGCACTTGGAATACGAATTATGTTTCACAAAGGACAGCTACCCTTACATTCTCGTGCTCCTCAACTTTCTTCCGTTCCCCGCTGCTTCGGAGCATTCGTGTGCCGCGAAAAGGCAGCCAAGCAGGAAGAGGAATCGTCGGTCTGGCGAGCACGCATTATTTTATCCAGAATTCAACCCCACGGCCCAGATTACATGCCGTGTACCACCGAATGGCAACGTAAAACTCGCGTCGCCAGTGCACGATACCGCGTACGACAGTCGAGAGTTATCGCAGCGATTTAGCCGGCGAGCAAAACGAACCGGTAATTACGAGCCGGTTGTTTCTCAGCCACCGCGATCGATACCGTTGCCCGCCGTTCATTATGGATAAATAACCTTATTTACGAGAACGCCGAGCGAAAGGCACTTTCATCTCTACCGATCAATTAATCGAGCACCAGCCTCGTAAAATTCAATTCGTAGCTGGCAAATCGTACCGATCCCTGTCCCGTTTCCGTCTGCCCGCAATTTCCTCCCCGCCGAGGCGCGGAATCGGGGACCCGACGACTCTCTGTCCCAAAAACACGAGATGCCTCGTTTAAAGGTGATAGCAGAGACCTCCTCGCAGTTTCGATTTTGCTCGGGGCCGGGTGCGTTTAACATCGGCAGAAACTGAACGGGTTGCAACGCGACGAATGGTAAGTCAGACAACTCCATATTCCGTGGAATTATTAGGTTGAAACGAAAACAGTAAGGGCGGACGAGGGGTCGTGACGCTTGTTACAGGTTGTACCGATTAAAAAACGATTTAGAGGATGATTTACTGCCGGGTCAAATTGAATCGCTAATCTAAGTTGGAGAAGTTCCCGCGAGAGCTGCGAGGACGTTGGTGAATTATGGCCATCGGAAATAGATGTCATCGACCTTTATGCGATGGCTCTCGATTACCTAAAACTGAACTTTCACGTTCAAAATTGTCCCAAGTCGCTGACTTTCGACCGGGGTTGGGGGTTGGGGGGGGGGAAGAGGGGGCACGACTCCACCGAACATATGGGTCGAAAAAGCTTCGACGTTTTGATTAAGAGGCACTCGGTGAAAGCACGCTGGAATGGCGGGCGCTAAGAGTTATATCGCTGCTCCGAATTGGAAATTCTTATGCATCCAGCAATAAGTGCTTCCGACTTATTTGTCGCCTACCTGCTCTCGCATGCAAATTATTAGTTTGAAATTGCCGCATGCGGCGAGGGTAACTCGTTAAAATTCGAATGGAGTTGCAAAATCTGTTGTTCGTAAATCAAATGGCTAGACAGTCCCGAGTTTATCGTTTGCGTCTTCCTTTCTACTCTTCTAGCATCAACGGTTTGATTACCCCTTTCTGTTCTGGCATGCCCTCCTTCTAGTTTTCTCCTTTAGTCGGGCAGAAAATGCACGAACGAATCGTTCCCAGCACGCAACATGCCTCCGGTACATCGATTTTGTCGGTTCGAATACAGCCCGTACCATCCCCAATGAAACAATTGCTCCAAATGCATCCTGACCTGGCCGATTGCTTTTATTTAGTTCTCAGCCAACCACTGGCCCGCCGCGAAATTTTACGCCGTCGCTGGAGCTGTGACCGCTAAGGGTTGTTCTCTGGAAACAATGGAAGTCGGCTCCTGGTGAAATTGAGAATGTAATTGGCCACCCTCGATGGCACCGCTACCCGTTTCCGATGCAAACTACTTGCAGGCTCGCGTTGTCGCGTTGCGAACAGCAAAAGGGTGGGTTTTTGCAGCTCCACACTCCGGACCTGTTTATTTCCTTCCGAGCATGTAATTAATGAAACGAGCACGCAATTTGTAGGTCTCGTTTTAGACGGTCATTACGACTGCAGAACTTCCATTTGGAGATTCGAATGTGAAGCATGTAAAATATATAATGCAATCTTTTCAGGATCGCCTAATCGTGCCAAAGTTGCTGAAACTTTTGTTCTCTAGGAGCACAAGGTAGCCCCTGAGAGCTGGGCGCTCCGTCCCTTAATCGCGGGCTGCGCAACGCCACCCCTCTCAGCAAGTCGTTATTGTTTCCCTGGACCGATAATTAAATTTCTTCGTGGGACTGTTCGGAAGCTCGTTACACTTAACCCGCTTAGACGACAATCCCTCCGGTTTGTATGCGTGCCAGCGAGTGTGTTAACCCCGCATGGCCGACGCGTCCATGGCCAGGTGGATGATTATCGAAGTCATTGTGAAATGTTTACTAGTTACGGAAAGATAAATTGGTTGAAAGTTGGGGGAACTTGTGGTCAATTGGGGGCGAACAATGCGGTGAGGTTGATAAATTCATTTAACCTAAAGGAGCGGTCGTTCCGACGCTGTTCTAAACAATTAGCTGTGTTCTTGTATTCCTGCAGCAAGCGCACACCCTCTGATCTTACACTGGCCTCTCAATCGACTCGCAAAATCGATACACGGAAACGGAGGACCGATAGCGCGCGAGGCACTTCGAATTTCCCTTGCAGAAACCGCGGGCACTCTAAGTCGGATATCAATCTTCACCTGGAGCATTTTCGCTGCGAAGTAGAATTCCACGATCCATGGCCAGACATACCGGCGACGAGGAATTCACGTCCAGATTGCTGGCGTCCCGGGCGCACGGCTCGCGGAAACGATATCCGGATCGTTGCGATTTGGCGACTGTTCCCGTTTATTCGACGTCCCTGGGACCGCCTATGCAAATGTTCGTCATCCCTCCTCACCGTCAACGGGGGTGTCACGCGCATAAAACAATCACGTTCTGGATTGCCCGGTGAAAAAGAGACACTGCCAGGCAATACGTTCGCACGCCACGCGTGTCGTGTAAACGATTGTTTGGTTGAAACGCGACCCCGGATTGCGGGATGGGTCCGAGGGCGATGCATATTTTAACAGGGAAACTTTGCGCCCGGTGACTGAGCATTGCGCAAGCTTTCGTTTAAAATAACTTGAAACACCGAGGATCGAGTTCGGGGCAGCGGGAGGAATCTTTTCAGTTACTTTTACGAGCACGCTTGCACAGGTGGAGACACTTTTATTAACTTCACCCTTAAATACATTCTTTCCCATTTATACAAACATACCGAAATCACTGGGATGTTACACGTATCACCGCGAAGTAGAATAAAAGGTAGTCGGAGAGAATGAGTGCGTTCCGTCGTAGCTACCCCTTCGCGTTTAACGTGAGCCCCTAATTTCGGAGTGACGCTCAGACGATGCAACCTCGTAAACAGGCATCGGTGTCTACAGAGAATGTGAGAACAGAAAAACGAGAGAAACGAGCAGGAAAGGGGCGACAGCGTAGAAAAAAGCTGGCGCTCCGGAGGTCGGTGTGAGAATTGAAAAAGAACAATGAGGAAGGTGACGCGGAGGCACTCGGACGTGAGCAAGGAAGGGCGGTCGAGGGCTGTCGGGGACGAAGGAGGGTTGAACGCTCCCGTCAGCAGCCAGAGGGATGTAAAATTGCAAGAAGGCCGCGTCTCTCTCGACAAACTCTCGACAACCCTGAGAGTATGTATTTCGTGCCGCGCCGCGCCCCTAGCCTCTGCATACGAAACCGATGGACACGCTTATTCGGGATTGTGTACACAACAGATGCGACAGAAATTGATATGATGGCTGTTGAAAGGTGATTTCGCTGAGCTCTGCGAGCCAGCCGCCGTCGTTGTCGTCAGACGTTTAGCAGCCAGAGTGTCTTTGACGCTGTATCGTCTCCATTTTCGAGGGTTCGTCGCGATTCCCTGCTCCACGGCTACATCACCTCCCTCATCGATCCCGATAGAAACGACAAACGATTATGCAAACGAGCCTGGAGATACCGGTGGATCCGAAGTTTCTCTCGGTGACGAGCAACGGATGCCCCGTTCGTGAATCATTCCCCGGTCAGATTGATCGAACGTACGAGGAAGCGATCGGTGGAATTGGCGATTGTGCGAAGGACGTGGCCTATCTATCATTCGGGCTACGTCTCCGGCTATCGTGGATCCCGGCTCGATCAATCAGACCCTCCGCGCGTCTCCGTCCAACCGAGAGCTTCCCTTTCTTCGCGTGTAACTGCGGCTAGATGCGTGTTTTTTCGCCGTGCAACTGCAAGTTTCTTCCGTTGCGGCTGAAACACAGTCGCGGGTTATCGATCGTTCGCCCGTACGAACCTGGAGACTGGAGACCGTTGTCGGAGGCGGATTTCGCCTGTTCCAAAGCTTTTTCCAGGCTGCAGGATCGCCTGGTGACGCGGCGGGTGTGCAATGAATGGTGAACGAAACATCTTCGTCGAGATGTTGCAATCTATTGGGCATTGTTTTACATTCAGAGGTGCAATTGGGCGGTGGCGCACTTCAGGATATAATTTGGGGGAGGGGGAGCCGAGTTGAAGGGATAAGAATATTTTTTCTGCGAATTTAATAAAATTCATTAGGTGACTATAAAAATTTAATTAAAAAATAAAATTCAGTTTTCTTTTCCTTTTACAAATTCGTTTCTTTGGGGGGGTGCCAAGGCCCCCCTCTGGGTGCGTCACTGTAATTTGGAGGGAAACGTTAGCTACTAAATATGCGATTCTTTCACAACAACACAAGAATCCAATGGATCAACTGGGAAAAGTCTATCCACGTTAAGCCGGGTCCAGACCTGAATGCGTATACGCTGAGCAGGCTGAGCGCGCACGAATGACGCATGCGGAGGGGTCGAAAGTACCATTGTGTCTTTCTTCACCAACTTCTGTGCTTAACTTAGCCCACTCCGCAGTCGTAAAGATGGTGTGATACATAGTTAGCTAAATAAACATACAGTTCAACCCTCCGAGTCATCCTGTTTACCAATACAGGGTGATTGTCCACCGACGCCTGTCAAAGAGTTGCCACCTGGTACCCCGTGGCTAGGACAACCCCCTGCAGTGCCTCACCGAATTTTATGGGTTTCGATCCTTCACACGATGCTTTTAACACAACAGCGAGTCGGCCTGGCTGTATGAATTAAGAACAATGCAGGGTGTAGTGAAGAAAAGAAAGACAAATTATTCATTAAAATAGAGCTTTAAAGACTATCATATGTTAACTGCATTATTATTATTCAAAATGTAATTTTTAAATTTTTGATTATCCGTTTATGTCAATATTAGCAATGGATTAAAATTATTTAGTCTATGCCTTCAATAATTTAAGTCATTAAAATTAATTTCTGTAGGCGTTTCGTAAAAATCACCGAAAGCAGGGATCTTTGAAGATTTGTATTTTTTAAACAATTTCGAATCTGCAAAAATGAGGACTTAACCCTCCCTAATTTCATATGGACTACCATATATGTATTTCAATATCATGAAAATCCGAGACATCGAGGATTTTAGAAAAGTGTCACATCTGCCTCTATCTTCCACGCTGAACGCAATGCACTCCAAACTCCCTTTGATGTGTGGAAGAAAACCGACAACGGTCGGCTCAGGCCATGTGCCTTCGCCGGCATTCGCGAGTCGGGTCGCATGCGCCGAGTCACCACGAATGACCCGTCCACACTAGCATGTGCGTTCACGCTCACCCTTTCTGACGTAGAAGCATGGCGGCCCTGGCTACCGTTTCACCCGTCCACATCAGAATATTCGTGCGCGCTCAGCCTGCTCAACGTATACTCATTCAGGTCTGGACCCGGCTTTAGCGTCGTCAGTTCCACGTACGTCTCACCATAAAGATGCGGGCGCCTCTTCGCCTCGTGGCGTGGTGTGCTCTTTTTCTGGCGAAAGAAGTCACGCCGGCGTACACTTTAGCAACGTCCCCCGACATACGTGCCCCGTATTTCGTCCGGTTTGATCCTCTTCTGGAGCAAGAAGGCGAGGCCGGTCACGTCAGCCGCTTATTTACCGATATATGCTGTCGGAGGCACAAAGGAGAATCCCGGTTCCACGGACGTGAAATCGCGGGCAAGCTTCTTCGCGTGTCGCATTAAAATCATCCGCGCAGTGTGACACACAGCTCTTGCTGCCCGCTAGAGCATCGAATTTACGGCTTTCTCTTTCGCGAAAAGAGGCGTCTTACCGTCTGGGAGGGTGGTTTTCCTGCGAGCAGAAATTCAATTTCCCTCGCGACCGAATCTTCACGTGACTCCGCCGGTTCTTAGCGCCATTATCCGGCTGTCCGCCATAAATTATGGCCGGCTGAACGAACGAGTTTGTCCATTTAAATCGACCGTTCGTTCGTTATTTGCCAATCACTGGCGGCGATCGCGTGCGCCGAGCAGGTCTAACAAATCACGCGATGCGGTTCAGCTATTGGCTCGAATCAATATGCAGTTGTTTCTTCTTTGACGATTGAAAAGCTCCGCTTACCTGGCAGCATCGATCAATTTATTGCATTAGGATTTCCAGCTACCGCGCATCGAACTCAACGGCGCAGTAAATTATTTGGTGTGCACTGTGCACGCGATTATTCTTATGACACCGCGGCAGATGCCGTGGGTAGGGCATGCATTCTTCTGGAAATGGACGTTAAACGTGTTTCACTCGATTCCAGACTTATCCTCGTTTTTCTTGGCCGATCCATTTGGTCGTGTCGTCAGGCCGCGCCGCGCGGAATAAAGAAATTTGAATAACGCTCGTTGAAACGAAGCTCCCGATGTAAATAAAACGATAACTTCCAGGCTTCCAATTTTCAAGCAGGAGTATCTTTGGCAGCGGCAATCGGGTCCTCTTTGGCCGTGATCCAAGGCACGCTACAGCCGCATTAAGATCCATAGAAATTCGAAAATATCACCGTGGCGAGTCAATCACTCGCTAGCTACCCTTTCCACCCCGCGCGAATTATCCGCGAAATTTTAGCCACGCCGCGACAAATATCCGAGAATCACCCAGCTTCCCGTTGTATTATTATTTGTCGCGTTATCCCCGCTCTCGAATATACACGGTTAAAGAACATATTTGTTAATCTACGGATATGGTAGCGGGGTATCGCGAATTCCCATCGCATCGAATTGATACGATCGCCCGTCAGATTGTCGGTGTAACAAAATGATCGATGCAATGCTGTCGCGCGATCCATCAGTCGCTTCAATTTAACCGAGAATCGAGAAAATTGTTGAAAACCTGTCACGCGTTTAACTCGCACTTCACTTTGGCGAGAAAGGGTGGGTCTCGCATAAATTTCGCGGATCTTGGAAGAAATCTAAAGGCAGTAGATATAAGGAAACGATGCTTAGGAAAAATTATCGCCGGACTCGAGACAGGGAGAAAAAGTGGAGCGTTTAGCAAGCACAGGTCGCGGTGTAGGGTGGTAGCAGGACATTTCACCGGCAGCCTTCGCTTTTGCACCCCCACAAACCCCCCCCCCCCCCCCCACCCTCCCCCAAGTACTGCCCGCCTCCTTTCGCACTTCTCTTCTCCAGCACAGCCGAGCAACCCCGTTTCTCGTCGTTTTCCGGCATCGCCGTTGCCGTGCACTTTGTTTTGCGCCTTCCTGCCGTTCCGTCTTCCTCCGGCGGCGTTTCCTCTCCTTTCCGAGGGGGCGGGCGGAGACGCGGCGGGGCGCGGCGGCACGGCTGCTGATACGGTGTTGGCAACTGTTTCGAGTACTTAAGGAACCAGGGAAAAAGTTTTGGCCTCCGCTGGCAGCCAGTCCTCCAGCCCACCGATTAAACCGGCCTCGTGGCCCGCCTTTGTCGCGCGATTTCACGCCGTAAATCCGTGGAGACGGGCGCGAAATCGACCGGCCGCCTCTCCACGACCTAGCACGACCTTTCACGACGATTTCTCGCGACAGACGCGAAACCCGTGCACGATCGGACAATAGTAATCCCGTCCTGGCAAGGAGGTGTGGTGGTGGATCGTATTTCAGAGTCAAGCGCAGAACCACCGGGAACAAGTGGAATCGGTTGCCGCGAGTACTCGCACGCGAATACCGGGCCGAAGGGTGGGGCCCGTGTCGGCCCTGAAAAGAGCAAAAATCCATTTGTTACCCGCGGAACGATCGGTAAAGATTTATCGAGTTATCGGGCCTGTACCTGCTCGAGTACGTCGACCAAATGCTCGAGCTCCACTACTTGCGACGCGGCTGCTCTTCCGTCTGCTTGCGCTACTTGACCGCGACGGCGCCTCCGTTGCACTTTGCTGCGTAGGTCGCGATCGGTTCTACTTTGAACGTAGAATGACGTCTACGGTGACGGATTTAGGGAGCCGCTTCGCAAAGATCTACTTAGGAATAACGGTAATTGGATTAATTCGAGAGGGGGGGGGGGCATGAAATCCGCCCCGCTGGCAAACATACGGATGAATTTATTTCCTTAGCCCGAGTGGAAACCCTTCGTTCGTTGCGTCCACGTCGGCGCGTTATTTTAAAAGACGACCCCTTTAATTAAAAGGTTCTATCGCACACCAAAGCGGAGTGTTTACCTTGCCCCGGAAGAAAGTCTTCCAATTTCACGACACCGTTACTGGGTAAATTCAAGAGGGGGATAAGTTTCATTTCGACAGCCAGGCCGTACAATACGCGTCCCCTTATTTGTCTCGTACTGTTTTCTCTTGAAATTCCGCGCTGTTCGCGAAAGCGGCGAAGAAGAAGGGAAAAAAAACTGCTGCAACGTTTAACCCGGGGGCTCGTGAAATTGCATATCTTTGTTCATCCGACGACCGTGTCGCATTCGTCCATGTAATCTTGACGGTGTTCTCCAGAAACAGCGATAGGTACTAGCGGATTCATATTTCCTTCGTTGCGCGTAACTCAATTCGCACAGATTTGATGCGGCTGTCGCATCGAGACGCAATAGAAACACTGCAGGTACGATGCGAATCTCGGTACGTACACCGCTGCATATTAATTCTTAGCGACGCCGACGAAAACAGGATGGACGGGGACGGGAGGATGGTGAAGCACGACGACAGGGATGCAAGTCGTGTAGGTGGCAGAAGAATCAGCCGAGAACGAGTCTTTTGAAATCCACCGTTGCTTGGCGGTGTGTCTGTTCGCGAGCACTTTTGCTTGGTCGCCGCCCCTGCCGAGAAAAATTACGTCTGCCGGCGGCGTAATTGAAGAGGGCGAGAGGAAAAATGGTATCAAGTGTCGGTCGAAGAACACACGGCATACGTTTACTGGATCCTCGCCTGTGCCGCTCAGCCCCCTTGTACTCGCTGCTTATTTTTCACGCTTTTTTATCGTACCCTTGCTCATCAGCTAGCAGCTAAAGCGGCGGCGTATCATACGCCACCGTCCTCCTAGGATCTCTCCTCTGTTAAGGGGCTGTAAACCCTTGGCTGGAACGAGGCATGGGGCTGATTTCCGGGGGTTGCGAGCGTGTGTGCGTCGCTGTCGCGACCGCCTACGCGTCGGGGCTGCGGGGGTGTGTTCTTTGTGGCGGGCACGACTGCGGCGACGTAAAGTTGGCGATATTGCGAGCACCCTCGCGAAATAAAATCGTTGCAGCTTCCATCCCCTCGCTCGTTCGATCGGCGTCGTTCCTTCCGGAGCCTTTCTTCCTCCTTTCCTTCCAGCCGATCCCTCTCGTTTCATCTCGCCCACGGATTGCACGGCAGCCGAGATAGCTAAATTAGCTGTGACGTCCTATTGTTGCGGGATTGGAACCACTCCCGCTCCGTCTTCGAAACCTGTATTGCTCGCTGGAGAGTACTATTTCGATCGGTTCTGCCTGTTGTCTCTGTACTTTCCTACCTTCATCTCCTTCCCTCCCCATCTTCTAATATAATTGATATCGCGATGGAAGTGGAGCTTTCGTGATGATATCCCTCAATTCCATTTGCATGATGAGAAATACCGAAGCAATTCCGAAACAGTGGTCGATAGAGGCTAATTTTATGTTCCCCGGCGCGACGCAACTATTCTACGACCTTCTCGAGAGCGGGAACGTGGACGGAATACAGCAGCTCCCGGACTTGTGTAATGGAAATGGTGGAAAAATGCCTGCAGCGAGTTCCGAAATGAAACTTTGCACAGCTAGGGCATCGAGAATGGGCGAGGTGTCGGTTGCCAGACATAACTGTCCCGAACAGATGGCCTGATTTTTCGGCGCGCTGGGCGCGGATAAAAAATAGAGGGGGGGGGGGGGGAAAGGATTGGGGTGGCAGGAAGGCGAGGATCTCGCGCGGTTTAACTGTGGGGATTAGTTCCTGGAGGAAGCCCCGAGTTCTCTCAGAGACGAATGTCCTTTGACGGTTTCCTTCTGCCCGACAGCAGAAGCAGCCCCACGAGTTTCGAGGGTAACGACGCCGGCGTTCGCGGGTGACAGGATGTTTTCTGATATCTTGCGAGGGAATTACGCTCCCCTGCCTCGAATTGGGGGAGAGTCAAGGAGATTGAAGAGGATTGAAATCCTGAAACTCTGGTGATGACTCACGTGACTCCTGCTGAGAAATTTTTAGGCATACACAAGTTTGACAGGGGAGGGAATCGTGGCTCGTAACTCGGCCGTCCTACGGCAAATAGCTATTCATTGAAATATTTCATTCTATCGAGGCTGTTCGGTGTTATCGCTTCATCGATCGCAACCCCTCGCTCCTCCCCCGCATTATTTCGAATATTCCAAGTGACGGCGATCGTTATAACACGAGACTATAATTGTTATCGTCTGCCCGAGCATCAAATAGCCAGGCGTGTCACGAAGGCCGAATAAGTTTTCCAATATCTCGATGCACTTAGAAGAAGCGCCGCCGCCCTGTCGGAGATAATCGAAAAGATTTGGATGGAATCGTGCGGGAAGAACGAATGCACGCCTACAGAATATAATAAGCACCCGCCCCTTTTCCATTCTTTCCTCCCCTCTCCACTATTCCTCGAATAAACGAGAGTCGGCGACATCGCGCCGTCCGCGCTATCAAAGAAACACCATCGGATGAGAGCGACGCGAGAAGCAATTGTAAAAGTATTAGCAGCCCGGCAGAAATAGCAGGGGAAGACCGAGGAAGCACCCCGAGCGAGAACTCCGGCCTGAACAAAATCTCTGGAAAGTTGCGAGCTAAGAAAAAGCCCGGCTGCATCCAAATCCAGCGGCAGCTCGAACCGCGCTCCGCGACAATTAATGCGTTTCCGGCAGCTCGTCGCGTGGACGGAGATATCTCGGCGGAGCTCGGCGCTCGCTCGCGAAAATTACCTCGGCGGGGGGCAAGAAACGGTTCAACCGCCTCGAATCTCCGCCTGGAAATCGTGAGCGGGGATTGCGCGACTCGGGTCTCTTCCTGAGCGGCCGATAAGAAACCCAGTTCCTGACTGTTTCGAGGAACGATTTAAAAATCCATTTGCGCGTCATCCGGGACGAGGATAGGGCCGGCGACGCCGGCAAGAAATGGAATTGGAAGCGTGCATCTGGAAGGAGACAGTTTCCATCCGACGAACTGACTTCCCGCCTCGGATAACGAAGTTATTCTCCCGGGGATCGGATTACAAGCGTCGTATACACTCGCGTCTACAGTTATACTTCTACCAGACGCCCAATCCGACCGTTACACCAAGCTGCATCCCTTCCAGAGGGGGTGGCTGTATCGTGCCCTCCACCCCCACAGCTCGATTTGCTCGATCATTCTCGCATACTTCCCATCGATGGGAATCCCGCCGGTGGTCGTATAGGCGAAGGTCCTCCGAGATTGGACCCTTGGATACCCTCTCGACGAGACAGTGTCGGTTTCAAAGATTTCCGAGCCCCGCATTACGCGCTCTCCGAGGGCTAGTAAAATTCCCAGAAGGGTATTATTCTAGATACCTTCCGAGGCGTGGTAATTTCTCGTCAGTCGAATTTTCGGGGTTACCGGGTATCGGGTAGCAATACGAGATTTAAAGGGGCGGAGAGACGAACCACGGAGAACGGAAGGAGCGATATTTCAGCCGTTTTTAATAATCTGCCAAACATGAAATATTATATTTCCTCAATATTCAGTGGCATTCTTGAATCGATCGGCGGGTATAGCCGACGCAGCACGGACAGCGTTTTTGAATTACTGCCTAAAAAGGAAAATTCTATCGTGGAATTTTTTAATAACATTTTATTGCGACATTTGGTATCGAAATATTTGGATTTTATCGACCGCTGTTTGAATGGATTGCCATGAATACTTTACGGCTATGTAGCAAAAAATGTGCGCGCGGTTTCAACGTTTTTCAACTGTTGCCCGGTCCGTTGAGAATAGAAATCGGACATTTGCTTCCCGAAAGGCTAAATTTCCATTGGAAAATAGAATCTTCGGCGACCGCTGCACGATCCTGTAAAGCCCTTCTCTTTCCACTTTACCTGCAGTATCCCTGTCGGTCGATTTCAACTATCGTGTACTCTGTTACACGTAGCACTTTCCGCCCGGACGATACGGTTCGCCTCCATCGAAGGATTCTATCTGACAGGGTCATCAGGACGACCTTCGATCCGCTCGCCCTGTATTTCCGAGGATCTCCTCTGCCACGATCTCGCCCTAATTTTTCCACGAAGGTATCCGTATCTTACAAATAGAAATCGCTTTTCGCATCCCTTGCAATTTTCCTTCCCAATCGAACGGTAGGTATCGACCGTGACCGATCGCAGGGCCGTGTCAGGCATTTTCACGTGATCCTGCCTAGTTTCGGCCCGCCGTTAAACCTCTCACGTCCGGTTCGATGCCATTAGCGACATCCAGGTTCGTTTGAGCCTGAGTTGAGTGAGTGGATCGTGCGGTGGACGGGGAGCAAAGTGATCGTGGCTCGTTTGCGCGAACCTAACCGCGATGATACATTTTCACGGGTCGACTTTAATCGTTAGTGAGTGCGTCGGCTACATGATACACCGCGAGATAGCAAATGTTGCGTTTCCGCTTTACCGTTGTTATAGGTGCTTCAGCGTGCGCGCTATACATATTGTCCGCGTTACGTACACCGGTGTAATCGCACGGCGGGCTACACGTTAACCGCTATCTCTAACCGAATTGTTATGGCGGTTTCGAACAGTCGGTCAACGCGGCGCTCGGGCACACAGGCATTATTTTCCGAGAGATTTCACGCTTTGATGCTCGTCTCCGATCGGAACCACTGGCGGGAGATAATTCACCGGCTGGCGGGGACAGTGACAGACTACGGATTGCCAGAAGATTGGCAACTGACAAGAGGTGAAACGGCGGATTCGAAAATACGGGAAGAAAATAGAAATTCGAAGGTGCGGAGCGGAGAATTTCAAATGGCCTGTGTGAAATTCTCCTAAATAGGTAGTAAAAGAGGCAAATTGCGTTTTCGAGCTTCTCTGTTCTGCTCGCGACAGCATCGACGAGCGGGAAAAAGACAGCTGTTCCGGCGATACGCGCTAAACCGATCGAATTACGTCCGAGTAATTTTCATCGGTCGCAATTAACAGACATAACGCGCTGCCGCAAAAAGTGAGACAATAATTTCCGCTCGATGCCCTATCCCGTTGTCGATAAAACGTAATTACGATAATTAACGGACGGGGCGGGTTGGAAATTCGGTCGAATTTGTTAGTGGTCGTTCGCAGATACCGCCTCGCAGAACCTCTATATAGAGTTTACCGTTCAATTATGTTTTGTAACTACATCGCCGCTTCACATTTAAATTTCCTTTTTTTATTCAACACGTTTACACGCTCTCGAATGGAAGTGTGCAAAAAATGCTCGATATGGAGAAATAGGGAAATCAGGAGCACGGGAATTGGAAGGGTGCACTAGACGGAATGGAAAGCAGGACATGGGACACGGGGATAGGAGAATAGAGTTGGGGAAGCATAAAGCTATCGAAGGGGAGGTCGCGTGTAGTGTCACGTAAACGATTGCTGTTAAATTTTCTTTCAATTCGCCGTGTGCCAATTTTAACACGGCGCCTTTCAACCCGGATCACAGTCCAAGACGATAAATCGATATTCAGAACGTCACCGTCTTCCCAGCGTCTGTTTGTACTACTGAGAAAATGGAAATTAGCCGAGTCAATTTCTCCGGGACACGAAACTACACGTAGCAGACTTTATTGCTCACAGCGGAAACTACGTTTTAATGAGAGCTGTGTAGCGCGTTGTTCATTTCAAGATAACAATTACGCGATGCGATCTTCCATTCAGATTGCTGTTAGACTATTTCGTATTTAATTCCTGGTGGGGTCCTTCGATCCATTCGGTTCCCGGCGAAACTCTTGCGCGGGAATACGTCCACGAAGGATATACATCAATTCCTGTCAGAGTTTATTTCTGCAAGAGGTTACCCTCTAGGTTGCCGCGTATATACCGAGGGGGGTAAGAAAGGCACTTGAAACGTTTATTTCAGGGCTGGTTTGGATAGAGGTCTCTTGGCCAAGTCGGTGACACGGTTATTGGTTATGAGGATACTTTTTCCGAGTTGGCTGGACCACGGTTAAGTGTTGACATTGGAGACACAGGGCGGCTGACTTGGGAAGAAATCGAATTAGTCGCCTAACTTTCCTTCCCACTAAGGAAAGTTTATTTACCCTTCTGCCATCGAGGAAGGCTATAATCTTTCAGAGCAACTTCTCCGCGCGATAATAAAGTTTGTGTGCTTTACCCCGAACCCAGTGCCACTTGCCTTTGACCGCCGCGGAGGACTGAGTAAACAAAAACATTATATATTAGGTAGTGCTACTCTCTGGAATCCCTGGGAATATTTTTTCGGCTGAAACGCAACCACTTGGTCCAGGAAGTTCTTAATGGCCACCAGGCTGTGAAGTTGATCGTCGATTATCCACGCGAGGAATATTCCTCGACCGAACAGCATGTGTCTGGGATTCCTTCGGCCGCAGTTCCTTCGAAGCATCCCCTTGTCGGACGTCGACACCGTCGAGACAACGTAAATTGTAGTGGCATCACTTTTATGACCCTCGACGCGTTCGTTATGGTAGCTAAGAAGTGCTACCCTCGGTACGCCAAGTGTGCTTAAGACCGTGTCCTCTTCTTTTCACTCTTCTTGGTCTTCTACTTTCTTCAGCGACTGAAGGGCTGGCAAGGCGATGGAAAACTTGGTAGATGAAGGAACATTGAGGACATTCCTGACGGCAGGAAGGGTGGGTTTCGATTCACAGCCGTACCTGCCTCGGAACCACTAAACATACATTTCGATACTGTGTTTTGTAAGGAAGTTTTCATATTATCGTCACGAAGGCAACAGCATTTACTCCGGCGTACCCCTGACAGGTTAATATCGCGTCTACTTTCATCCCCCTCCATAAAAACAACCCCCTGCGATGGATGTTATCTAAGGAGTCGCATAAGCATGGCTGCAATTGTACATTCAGAGGCAGTCGATGCGTCATAAAACTTTTTTATCGTCGACATTTACTTCGTGCCCCCTGAATTTCCCTCGGTTTCAAGCTCCGCACCATCCACCCTTTCTACCCATTTCGATGGAATCACACGGAACAGAGCTACCTGGCCGCCAGAAGACTGGAATAGCAAAATTATAGTTTTGTTCACGGCTGTATAATTTCGCAATAAACGGCGAACGAGCGTCGTAGAAGCGACTCGCGATATCGGATCGCGAATTTATCCAGATTTCCATGCATATTTCTCGACGACCCGATAACGAACCGACAGTCCCCGAGAATCGCGAGCGCCGTTCCGTCATCTTCCTTCGCCGTTGCGATCACCCAGCAGCTTCAGTAGTTGATAATGAGGTCGTTAAAGAGAGCAGTTACCACGACTGTAGTGTTCCCCCTCGGACCGTTTTCACGTCTTTCAGAAATCTCTTTCTCCCAAACCGTTGGAGAAACCAATTCTTTCCAGGGGACATGTCGATAATTTTAATTCAAGGAAAGGCTAATTCGGACCTGTCGGCGAACAGTGAATTTTCAGCGCCCGGCCTTTGAGATTGTGATCAAGAATAGAAGTGAAGTTCTGCGAAGTTATGCAGAGTGAACACTTGCGCGCGTCGAATCGCTAAAGGAAGTATGAAAATAGGAACGGTGGTTTCCGTAAGCAATTGGCAATCGGAATTTGAAATTTGAATTCCGTAATTGAATCAGCTCGAATCGCTAGTTGTCAAACAAAAAAGGGCGCGATGTGAGATGTCGGCGGGGGGGCTAAAAACTGAAGCGAGCCGGGAAACGTGAGACCGCCACGGGCAAATTTTTGGAGCGGCTAATAAAAATTCGTTCACGTGTCGTCTTTCTAGTAACTCCACGGAAACGGAATAGGGAATGGGTCGGGCGAAATTCGAAAATCCTGAAACGGTTTGATGAAAGTATGGCTGATCGGGGGGGAAAAAAGCAGCGGAATGGACAGGACCGTTCGAAATCAATGCGGCATGGTTTTATCGGGTGCGACGGCCAATCGAGCGGATTTGATATCTCTTTCCCGGGTTCGACTTCCCTGCAGGCCGTATTGTCACGACACTGGCATTGTTGGTAACCTTTGTCCGATATGAAAGTTTCCTGGCGTTCGCTTCGAAATTTCAGTAACGACTTCCTTTAGTGCTACGAGTTCTTCTTTTACGGTAGACCTCGGGCAGACAAGTAGCTCGGTTCGGTCGCCCACAATTGTGCGGCATCGCAAGAAATATCAACGGGACCACGGTGTATGGCCTGCCACTTTCGCTCTGCAACATTCTTCTGTAAAAGCAAAACTTTGTTTCGCATTCACGTTCGCATTCGCCTTCGTCTTCCTATAATCACAAACAGAATTCTGATCAGGATTTGGTCCCTCGGGGCTTGGGCCTTGTTCCGTGGGTGATTACACTGTCCAACACGATTTTTGGTCCGCAAAATCCGCTGGGTGATTCTTGTATAGTTTTTCGCCCTGAACACGAATCCGCAAGCAGAATTGCTCTATCATCCTCAGTTTTTGAGAAAATCGATTTTGAAAAAAAACTGCAAATTCTTTAACTTTGAACATCTTTTGTGTCGAAACGGTAATAGTTATTCGGTTGCTCGTTACGTCAAATTATTCTACAAACCCTCCCGAATACAACGATATAAGTTATTATTGCATTATAATTAGTTAAATATGTTTAAACAACGATCAAATGGAAAATGACACCCGAAATGCACCCATTTTTGAAGATATCTTTCAATTTATTTCCAAAACTGAGGGTCTAGGAGAAAATCTGACCATTCCATGCGATACAACAGACATTTTTCCATCGGAAATCATCAACGAAGGTGGTAAGTCACGTTTTGTTTTCAATACAGAAGCGAAATAGTTTGGCAAAACGCGCGGCGTCGACAGTGGTAGTCAACGGCGGCGCGCGATCCACTGCAGCTCAGCGTAACACAATCGCTTAACGCGCGTGACTACCACTGTCGACGCCGCACGTTTTGCCAAACTATTTCGCTTCTGTATTGAAAACAAAACGTGACTTACCACTTTTGTCGAAGCTTTCCGACGGAAAAACGTCAGCTGCATCGCGTGGAATGGTCAGATTTTATCCTAGATCCTTAGTTTTGGAAATAAATTGAAAGATATCTTCAAAAATGAGTGCATTTTGGGTATCATTTTCCCTTTGAAAGTTGTTTAAACATATTCAAATCTTCATAATACAATAATAACTTATATCGTTGTATTCGGGAGGGTTCATAGAAGAATTTGACGCAACGAGCAACCAAATAACTATTATCGTTTCGACACAAAAAATGTTCAAAATTGAAAATTTGCAGTTTTTTTCAAAATCGAGTTTCTCAAAAACTGAGGGTGATGGCGACAAATGGTTTGCGGATTCGTGTTCAGGACGATATACTCTACGATAATCACCCAGTGGATATTGCGGAACAGAAAAAAAGTTTCATTTTGTTGGACTGCGTTATTCCCCAGAAACATGTCCTCAAGACAGGAATTAGCGATTCCACGGATACCTGAGCTGGTTCACCAGTACTGTGGACAGTGGTTATGCCCCAAAATTTGGTAAGGCACACATATTATTTAGGACTGTTTGAAAACACCGGGTCAAGATTACACACCGTGTAACCGGTACATATTGGGATAGGCAAATGTGTAGACGCTACGCGGATGATGTGTTTCTCTATTACACCGGCAAGGTTGCTTCCAATATAATTATATGTACCACACAGATTCGGGATTGCTACAGTTCAAACAGCCCCGTGCTCCTGACAAGCGTTAATAAACCGCGTTTTTTATCACAGCGGAGGGAAATAAAGGAACGGCGTAACGTAACCCGACTTCTCGCTTTGCTTTCCTTCCTTTCTAGTTGCACGAAACACTGGATGAAATACGCGCGCTCCCCGTTACATTTGTATATCCTAAAACGTCACAGTTGCGGCTCTTGCCGTGCATTCGTCTTCATTATTCGTCATTATGAGCTAAGAGGATTCAGCGCGGATTTTTCACCGTGAACTTGCTCAGAAATCGAAATTTATGTGGCCGCGGGAAGGCGTGTGCCCGACCTTTCCACCACTCAGTGGTATTCTTCGTAATTTTTCCTTCCTTTCCGGTTAAACACTGCCTATGGAGAAGAGCGTTGCTTGTGCCTTTTAGCGGAGATTCTCCTGGGTTCGTGCTGATTGAATTATTTATCTCAAATGTATAGAAATTGCAATCCAACGCGTTCCTACCTACCGTTAACGTTTTAATGCTCGTGTTTTTCACTTGTTTAAAAGGAAACGTCTATTCCTAACTAGAGCGTCGAAACAGTGGCGTTTGATATTTTGCAAGCTGTTCACGGAATTATTAACGACCGAGCGGAAATTTTTTAACGGAAACGAATATCTCGCTCAACTTCCAACTCGAAACCTGAATCATTTTCGCTAAAAATAAAATCGCGTCTATCAAAACTTTAGAATTTTAGCGGTAACAGGGGCAAAAGTTTCGCGGGTACAAGGCACGGGTTTGAATTTTTTTTATAAAAATGGGGATATGTTTCCCTGCGGGAAGCTCTCTGTGCCTGATCTCGTCGTGGCTATTGAAATAAATGTTCAGGGATGAAACTCGTATTAAAATTTTCCTGGATATCGTGTTTAAGAATGTCAATCTAGGTTTAAATTTCCACTATCAGAATTTTAAGAATCCCGAACTGTTGGGAACAGCGTTTTCAATTATTATGATTAGGTGGTTAAATCGTATCGGTAAATCGAGCCAAGATGCAGCCATTTGGCGATTGGAGTTGCAACTCTGAGGCTCCTAAGAACTCCTTCGAATTTGAACATTGCCATCTGGCAACACCTTGACGAATAACATCATGAAGTAACTTTCTGGAAGCTGTAGTAGCATTGTTCCCTCGATCTTGAAAAGCACACTCGACAACTATACGGTTTCTATCCCGCAACCAATGCATTCTACTGGCTCGCGTCACACAAGATTAGCGGACGTGTTATCGGAATTCCGTTATGATAAGTACGTTCGCGAGGAACGTGTCGCGATTTATTTCCTCGGCAAGAACGACAGAGAGCGACGTGCCGCTTCGAGCACCGCCGCGTCCACGCCATTTACCCTTAACGATAAATCGATACTTGGGATGTTGGAAGTCGAACGTTAATTATCGAAGGGGCTACAGTCTCCTCGGGCTGTTTTCCTTTGAATAGGTCCAGGTTGATGTTGACGTTACCAATATCGACACATCGGGCCGATATTTGGAATTTGTCATGGCAGGAACGACTAATTCTGACCCAAGGTTCCCTTATAAAAGGTAATTTGAATTATAATGCTCAGCAGACCGTGGGTAGCAAACGAATAAGCTCGCGACTCGAAGCACCTAGCTTAAAGATAGAAACAGACGAAGCTGTTGAACGTGCACCATAACAAAGAGTGACGAGCATCGGCCGTCCACGTAACACGTCCAATTACAAGTTAAACTTGAACTGAAACTTGCGTTCAGCTCAGATGCGAATGGAAGTTCTACCAGTGGGAAGTTTCATGCATCATGCAGCGGCATAATTACTTTGCGAAAACAGGTTCCCGACTGAAAACAATTTCCTCGAATGTTTCCCCCGAGAAACTGGGACCTTTCCCGTCAGAATTATAACTACTGCCGAAGGCAGAAGCTCTCTTGTCGCAGCCAGTTACCGGCATAATCGAATTGGCTATCAGATTACTTGGTTCTTAGATTGAATCCACGGGGGCATAAATCCTATCACGCGTGATCGAGTAGCACGCGAGGAAAGTTCGCAGGCGCGAAACGATCAGGAAGCGCGAGATGCCCGGTGGCAAGGGACAGGCGACAGTTAACGGGCTGCCGTTTTATTGGCCATTCAGACATGCGGCGGTAAATCGGCGAGGAAGTTAGGCAGTCGCAGTCGTCGAGGCTTCTGACCCGGTAGGGGCTCGGAGCGCGACGTCACCAACTGCTATAAATTTTCGTACAATTTACGGGACGCCAACGGAACTTGCTTCCGGCATCCCTGGAGAGTACTCTTTCCACACTACTCTCGCGACAATGCGAACCTATGCTTCTTCTTGCGACCAGTGTCTTCAAAGGGCGAATAACATTTTGGCTGAGCGTGTAACCGACTGTGTAGAGCTTTCCCCCACCCTCCCTGTCCACCGTAATCTTCAGAAGTCAACGGTTCGATTCGCAACGCCGCGTGGCAACGAATTTCGGGATAACAACCCCTGTCTCGCCCCCTTCGCCCCAGCAGGACAACAATCCCTGTCGTAAGCAAGCAAATTGAATGAAACATTCTCGCCGATAATCGACACTGCGAACGGGGTTGACGGAAGCGGGAGGGGACGGTGTCTCGAATTAAAGGTTTTCAATTTCTATCACGAATCGAGGGACAAATAACAAGTCCTGGCCCTGGGGTAAATGATTCGACGCAAATTCCACCATCCGTATGCATGTCCAAGGAGGCCGGCCCGTTTCGAGCGTGGGCCAAAAGGGAAATGCAAACACAATTTCGTCCGACCTGGT
This sequence comes from Andrena bucephala, assembly GCA_947577245.1. Taxonomy (NCBI): domain Eukaryota; kingdom Metazoa; phylum Arthropoda; class Insecta; order Hymenoptera; family Andrenidae; genus Andrena; species Andrena bucephala. The sequence goes on along the minus strand of OX387717.1, from coordinate 32,638,449 downwards.
CCTCTCTCCCTGCCTTTCGCCCTCTCTCTCTCTCTCTCTCTCTCTCTCTCTCTCTCTCTCTCTCTCTCTCTCTCCCTCTCTGTCGCCCACCCTCCACCGGCAGCTCGGTATTTGCGTGAAACTAAATTGAATGGCCGAACGAAACGGGCGGCCATGTCGCTGGCCCGAAATCGGGTTAATCCCGCCGAGCCATTGAATTCATTTTTATCATCCGCCTTGAATCGTTCGACCTGGCACCCGACCACCTCCCCGAGCTTCCTCCCCCGACCGATCTTTGTGCCCTGCGTCAGGCTTTCCGCGTCAACTCGGCGGCTAAGGATAATGGATTTCCTCTGGAGTGACATTATTGTGGCATTCATGTTCATTGGCCACTATCAAGGCGCCGCGTACGGCGAGGATGTGCGGAAATTTTGAGTGATTCTGCTTGAGGAGAGAAAAGAAGGGAAAATACGGCTCGAAGCAGTCGTTGACTATCTGGATACGGCAGACATGTCGGTGGGTTTGGATAGCTTGCGGCGGGGGCAGCCGTTATCGCGGCGGGGGCCGCGTCAAAACGTACTATATACATAGATACCCGCGGGGTCGCGCACGTTGTCGCTCGTTACGGGGGGTTACGCCGCCGAAATTGGCTCAATAAAATAGTTACGAGGTCGTCGCTATTATCGATACGTAACAGCGCCGGTGAAATCCATTTCGCTAGCGTGATTCTCTGATCCCATCATCGAGAATGTTTGTTCGAAACGACGCGACGCGGCGGGGGCGAAACGTCGAAAATATTGGTCGGCTGGTGTTTCCCGGTGGTATCCACTTGTTCCTTTTTAATCCAATACTCGTGGCGTGTGAGTCTGTCAAATCGAGCATCGACATCGCGGTTGTCTGCTGGCGAAACGTATCGACGTTTCTTTGACGGGTTGCGCAAATTCTTGGCAAAGTTTGGCGCCCGGGCGATTCGCCCCGTCCAAAACTGCGAATAAATTATGCGAAACGGCAACGGGCGTTCCGACAAGTAGGTATGTGCCCCCCATTTCGACGATGAGCCGGACGGGAAGCGTGGGCCGCGGGGGATTAAGCGGCTTGCCTGACCTCTGGCATCTTTCATTCGCCAGCGTAGAAGGCAAGGCGCGTATGCGAGGAACAGCTTAAGATATAATTTTTCTACGGCGCGCGCGGCTCGCCCTCGCATTTTTCATACTAAGCTTACAGCGGCGCGGCGGCAGCCAAGCGAGCCACGTCGTTCTCTTTGCCACGTTAACGGTGCCACCCCTGATCCTCCCTTGTCCTTTTCACCCTGCGCCGGGCGCCGCGCGCATTATCAAGTTTCCAGAGGTCACAGCGCCCGTCCAAATTGCACGGAACGGAATCCCAAACGGAGCGCGAATCGCCGTCGTTTCTGGCAAGAAGAATGCATTCAGCGGACCGACCGAGTATTCACCAGCCCCGGAACAGTTCATCTCGGGGGAGGGAGCGAGATGTCGGTGCTCGTCGGACCGAGGTGTAATTACGGTTATTGGAAGACGGATCGCCCTCCCTTCCGCTACGCGAATACCGTTTCGCGCCCTGATGGAAAAACCGCAGTGTTGCTGCGCAAGGGTCACCCACTCACGAGGCACACCACGAAAAATAATTGAGATACCCTTTTCACAAGGCAGACCCATCACTGCGATTCCATTCCAAATGTCACTTTAAATCTGTGACTTTTTAACTTAATCCTGCCCATTCCGAGAGTTACGACCACACAACACGTGTGTAAATATGCTGGGTATAAATCAATCCTACCCGTCTTCTTATTCTTCCCCGCGCATCGGAGATTCGAATTTCTAAGCAGCCACTGGCGAATCCGGCGAATACGAAATACGGGGCAATAAGAAGAGTCATTTGCATTCGACGTGCATCCGCAAGAAATCGATACATCGTATATTCGCGTACGAGTCGCCAGGCGAACGGATAGTTTGCGAGATATTTATGTTAATTCGTATCGGGATCGCATACACCATTTAGCCGGCGATCATTCTTTCGACTTGTATTATTCGCCGTTGCCGTTGCCGCCGCGGTACGGTCGCGTTGAAAATTTGAAATTTAAAAATTCAGATCCCCGGGAACATCCGCAGCAACCGTTCTGGAAAGCGTAAAGGCTCTTCGCGAGTTCAGTCTGCTAAATGGTTCGTTAAACTCTTAACAGCGGGACATTAACGTAGCAGTCTACGCATAGTACCCACTGCTACGTATTAATAAAGGGAACGGTCGTATACTTTTAACAGATTTCAATTACGACCCACTAGGACTTCAGCGAATTGTCAAAGTTTCTGCAAAGTTCTTCCGTAGCGCTCCAAGTAAAAGTCACCTAATAGGAGAATCGCAGCCTACGCGTTCCCGGCGGGGAAAAGAATTTCTAGGGCAAAGCTTCGCCTTGTACCTACCCCGCTTTCCCGCGAAAGGAGAAAAGAGGCAGACTTCCGTGCGGCCCGGGGCACGCGAGACACGCAGGACTCGGTCAGCAGCTCGGTGTACCGAAATAAAATCCTTAACGATCCCTCGCCTCCCTTTCCACGCCCCCATTGCAGCGGGCGTGATCAATTACATTTCAGCGTTTCCCTCGATCGTACACGTAGCGCGTTTCTCCGGGGGCGCATTCTCAGCCGCCACCCAAGCCGCCAGTCAGCCACCCGGATCCAGGCGGAAACAAAAGGAGCTAGGAAGAAAACAGAAATCCGCTGGAAACTGCTCGTTCCGCTTCTTCCGCGGACTATTATACACCATTACCTCGTTTCCCGAGTGTGGCCTCCTGCGCACACACACTTGGAATAAATTGGGCGAGAGCTTCCACCATCGTCAAGTGACCATCCTCCTACACACACACACATATATATAGATATACTATATATGATATCCAGCGAAGAAAGTGGGAGGGTGTATGCAACAGCCACGCTCCAGCGTGCAACGGGGGTGGCGCTGACGCTCCAGAAGCTCCACTCGCGACACTCACGACTCCGAGTTCTCCTCTTCCTTCGGCGAAGCCCAGGGAATAAGAGGACGAGGGGCGGAAAAAAAAAGAAGAAAATGGCAGCAGTTGAGCTACCGTAGAAAATTACCTCCGTCCGTTTATCCGGCTACCATCAGATCCTGCGTGCCTCCCCCTCTGCATCTCACCCCTGTCCCCAACTACCGCGCCCTGTTTCACCTTTTTCGTTTTATTCTTCCTCCCCCCCCCTCCCCCCTCCCCCCTCCCCCACACCCTTCACCCCGGGCCCCTCTGCCCAGCTTCTTCGTTCCTCTTATTGGCTCCACTTCCGGCTGCGGACTTGGAGCTGGTCGTGCTGTCGCGTTTCCGCTGACTTTTTGCACTCTCGCCGGGCTGAGACTGTAAGGGACTCGGGATTTCTGGCTGGTGGCGAAGCGCTCGCTACCCAGCTCGCGTCGTTTGCCCTTTCGATTCTCCCTCGCTTGCACCCCTCGCGCCTCGCCCTCGCACTTCTATCCTACACGGGAAATTCTGTCTCGCGGGGGAACGGGGGACAGGAAATCGTTCGTAATGGGGAGAATCGACATTGAAACGCCTTGTTTTCCTATGCGTTCTCTTTTGTTATTTGCGAGGTAGTCGTCCGTGCTCTGCTAAATAATTTGAAGGAGAAAAGACTGTGGCCGCGCGGAGAGCAGACGCCAGAGACGGGAGAATTTTAATTTTCATTTACGCTCTTCCTCGGTGACTGATAAACTCGCGCTGTCCAGATACCGACTGCGAGAATTACGAGCTTGTCCTGTGACTGTTGGCACAAATTAATTTATGATTTGTATTCAGGTTACGTTAACCCGATACATATGGAAATGCGCACTGTTAGATACAAACAGAGGCTGCGTTTATCTGTGAATGTTTTTAAGCGGAATATCCGACACAGTTACGCTCTCTATACGCGAATTTTTTAATTAAATATCGTCACATCCAGCTGGCCGAGCAGAACTCCCAAATGGACCTAACTGGATTCCCTCGATGCTTTCCGTAGTACATAATCGACGCAATCGTCGAGTCGAATCAAGTTCCAATACCGGCAGCGCCTGCGTTTCGGCTCCAATTTTATTGCATTCCGCTTCGGCTCGATCGAAATTAGCATTTCCGTGGGAACGGGGAGCATAGTTGCAGGAACAAATAAACCGACGCCGTGCAGCTGTGCTGGTGAAATTTCTAAGCAAAGTTGAAACATTTTGCGACTGCAGCTCGGTCGAGATAATAGCGGGAACTTAATCAATGGCTCGGGAAGGAAGAATCTCGGCGAGGGAGCCGCGAAGACACGACGCGGCGCGCGAGGAGGATCCCGCCGGCGAAAGAGGAACCCACCAAATACGTATTACGGACGCCGCGTCGCGTCGCTCGCTTGATTTGCATAGAATGCGGTGCTTGACTGGGAAGCCGAAATCACTCTGGTGAACGTGAAAGGGGAAAAGGAGTTCGGATATCCGGTTCGCGGGCAAGATAGCATTTACGAGACGATAATCGGGCCAGCACGCGGAAAAGAGGCTTCGCCGTTTCACGAGCGCTCTGTTTTCCCGCTCGTTTTCCACGAACCGGTGGAACGGAGCCGTGAGAGAGATAATAAAAGCAGGAAGATGGCAGGGGAGAGAGAGCTGCCGGGGAATTGCTTTTGTTCTTTTCAGTGTTTCCCCGATTGCTGCCCGGCCATTCTTATCGATTGTTTGCACCGCGAATAACGCAAACAGCGAATTTCTATTTAACGACACACGCGCTCCACGTATTTCAACCCCGGCGGATGTACCGCGACAATGTTTACCCGAGGCTGCACGTTCATCAGCGAAATGAAAACGCGAATCCCGTGCGAAAGATCGCACCGAGTAGCTCCTTTTAATAAAGCTGGAGTTAAATGAAGTCGAATCAAACCGCGGCTGAAAATATTTGTCTTACTTTCGCGTCGACGCGGAGCTACATAACATCCGCGACCGAGGACAAGGAAGAAGAAGAGCGATCGCGGAGCGCACGAACCGAAAGGTGGAAGATGGAGACGCAGCGTAGCACGGCGCGAGCAATTTATTAAGGTACATCCAGTACGGCTTAACCATTTCTCTCCGACCAGCGAAAACTTTCTCGCGTCGCCAATTTTCCAAGCAGAATTGAGTTTCCCGCAGCGAAGTGCAGTTGCGGGGAAGCGACGGAGGCCCGTGCCTAGCGATTTTTCGGCGGTTATCCCTCTTTCGGACGCTTATCAGTTCACCTCGTTCGCTGGAGAAACCACGAGGAATAACAACGGACGCCGGAATGATGGTCCTCGTTAAACGGCTAAATGATAGCCGGGGACTCTCTAACGACGATATCGAAGTAAAAGTGGGCGTCTATTAATATGCAACGTTTCGAGTAATAACCGAGGCATCTATGGTCGTTGGCTCCACCCGATGCTCGGAGCCGCGGAAAAATGGCACGTTGCCACGATTTTCAAGATAATCGTTATTCGCGCAAGAGCCCGTTCGCGGAATTACGATCCCCTATCGGGGACGCCGACGAAAATACGACACCCGACGGCACTACCGGATATTTGTGTATCGCAAATCGCGGAACAGCTTTCGCCGAAACAATATGGAAGCTACCGAAACACCGGCCGAACGATATCGCCCCGCTCTCCGGCTCGCTTTCGCGGAATATTCCCGTTAAAAGGGCAACCGCCTTCGGAGGCCATATGTATGTAAAATATAATACTCCATGGGGTGCAATATTGACTACGCAGAACGACAAACTCGGAGCATTTTCGATTCTCCTCGGCGCGGCGCGCGGTTCTATCGTCGATGCCCTTCCGCGATACACAGCCGAATCAAATTACGATCAAGCAGCAAGATAAGCGATATTCGTTTAATGAATAATTTAGCTGGGGAATAGTTGCGTGGGAGAGGCTTTGAAAAATTCTTGCACGGAGCAACGAAAAGGCACGACGCGCTTGTAAATCCCGCGAAGTAATCGGCACCGTCGCGAATTCTGATATCTGAGGCTCTTTATGAGCAAACTGTTCGTCTGAAACGCGATCGTAAAAGGGATATTCTGCATTCTGCTTTCATGACGATCTTGTATACGGTTCTTAAGTTGTTCTCGGAGATTTTCCACGGAGTATATTTCTCAACTACTTTGGCTCAGCCGGTGTATTCTATTTAGAGTAATGCCTTCGGATCGTCTATAAGATCAACAAGAAGGGAGACGTCATTTAAATACCCAGGATTGAAAGACGGTAGTAGATTTTCGACTATATTTCGCTTGCATTTATTTCGCAATGCTGTGTTCACGATCGGCTAAAGTGTTTCCCCTGTGGTCGGAGTGAGTATCCAGTGGTACTTACGACTGTTTCTAAAACGCCGGTTATGTTTTCATGGGAAACCCGGACTTGGGAAGCGTTTAATTTTTTCCACTGATTTTTATTGCAAATTGTTTGGAACGAGTTGAGCACCGACGCCCGGAACACCAGCGGCGCAGTTTCGTACTACCTTGAAACTGCCTGCTGGATATTATAAAGGTGTCGAGGTGTTATGATGGACAGTTACAAAGTAGAAAGTTCCCAATTACCCAAGTTCCGCGATGAAAACACGAAAACGCGACGGGTGAGTGCATGGGAAAGTTTTTCCCGTGCTTTTCGCTGCTAAAGGAGCGAAACTTCCCGTCAAATTCTGTCTGCCGTAAGAAGCCGGCCCGCCGTAGGAGTTTATCGTTTCCTCAGCTCGTTCCGATGCCCTCGTTAAGAAAGCTTTATACATTCCCCGGCGATACTGTCGCTCCACCGTTCCCAGCAGAAATATCGTCGATAATTTATTTCTTGCCCCGCCGTTAATCGGCGGGGAACAATATTTCCAGCAAGAACTGCGGCCAGAAGCGCAATAAATGTTCTCGATCTGAACGACCGCGAATTCCCCCGACGCAGAATGCCCGGCTGCCTCTTTTTCTACCGGCGATTTCAACGTTTGATGACTGTGGTAACCGGGCAGAGAAGTTAAACGTTCCACGGCGACTGGGAAAAAAAAGAGCAAACGGTTCCATGTCCAGTCTCTGGTGCCTGGCCGGTGTGTCGAGGAAAATACGCGGCTGTTTTGTATAAGTCGTAACGATATATGACGTGACAACGAAGACCGATTGCAGAGTGCGGTTGCACGTCGGGCCCAGTAGAACGATCGCTTTATATCCCGACGTCCACCGCGATCTCACGGGGGTTCATACAAACGAGATTGCTGTCGTACCGGTTCCCTCGTTCGGCATTTCCCGCACGAAGTTGCCGCAGAATCAGCTGATCTAATTATGGCGAATTTCTGATCAAACGAACGGCCAGGGCTGCCTGGTCGATGCCCACGCGGAGCAGCGTTTCGGGCCTGCGGATAAATGTTTTGCAATTTCCCCGGCTAAAATCCACTTTCGTGTCGATATTCTTTACCAATGGGAGATTAAATTCGTTCCTAGAAATATCCTCAGCGAATCGGGCGAGCCGGGTGGCATTGAAATTGCTCCATTAGTAATAAAGTGAAACTGATTAACGACGAATTAACCCAGATTTAGAACTTGTTAGGCGAGACTTGACCGACACCCAGGGGACCCAGGTGGAGGCAAAGTGGACACGTAGAATATACTCCCATGGCTAACTAGGATCTAAGTTAGACGCTGCTGCTGACCGAGAAAGAGTTAACCAAGACTTAACTGTATAATACTGTCGGCCCTTGTGGGTGAAAAGGGAGTTACGTGGTGACGTACAGACCGATGAAAGCCGCCGGGAGACTCATCTAACTGTTCCAATGTTGGCAACAAAGTCTCGTTGTGTTTTTGTAACAAGAGAGACAGCGGGATGGCAGTGAAATGAATCTCCGAGGTAAGGTTCTAATGGGCGAGCTGCGTTCCGGAAATTGGCCAAAAATCAGAGCATAGTATCGACACGAATAAGCCGTGACGTGACGTCGGCGTTGCTTTGGAGCGACGCGGAATTCAACAAATCTGGAGTCGAACGTCGAGCCTCGCTACGGTAGAATGGTCAAGGGAAGATGGAGTTACTGCTGCGAGGCAAACAACCAAGAGATATTTCGTCCTGGGAGAGTGCTCGTCGAAACGTTTTCCCTTGATGTTCCTTCCGTTCGTTCGCATAAATAACGGTCGATACTCCGTGACGGTTGAGTTCAGAGGTTCAGCAGCACGCGGACTCGAAATCACATTAGTCTGACTTTAATTCTGCTCGGAGTGATTCAGTGCCTTGATCGAATGGGGCAATAATGTCGCGCGAAGCGCCACGAAAGCACGGAAATTTGTTCCCCGTTGCGTCTAGGAAGGAAGAGGATCGTTCACGGAATCGCTTTGGATCTCGGGACGCAACATTGTTCGTTTTATCTCGCTATGGCTGCAAAGAGCGCAAGGAGCACGGGCCGCTGTCGCTTCTCTCGCTCGAACTTCTCTCAACACTTTTCGTACGTGGTTCCGGGATTTCTATGGGAATCATTTCAGAATCCGACATTTTCAAGGACTTCGTCAAGAAAGTTGCGATAAGATATTGTCATCCCTTTTCAAGGTATCGCTGACATGGCCAGCAGTGCCACTCCATGTACTATCGATTCCTCTCTTCGAATGTTCTTTCATACTTTTGGATTTTACTTGAAAGAGGGCCTCGATAGTTTTCTTCTGAAGCCACGTACTTACTTTAATGGTTCCAGCAGACGCAAAAGAAGGATAGAGGAGTCTGCTCCGGATCTCATCTTGCCTTTATAACCTTGTCCCTTTGTATATGTATAATCTGCGACTACCTCCCGCATCCCTTTGAATTCTTTCCTGACACAACTAATATCATCTTGAACCTGCGATACAAGATTTACATGGAAATTCAACGAGGAAGATTGAAATCGACATGAGTGGTTCTCAAGCAAGCTTTATCAACGGTGTTGAGAACCATTGGCGGCACAGTGCGGCACCCTGTATTGAACCAGGCTTTTGTTAACATCGCTACACGAATATTGCGAAAAGTGATCTTGCGTCCGATGAAACCGCGAGTATCTAATTCTAAGTATCGAGTCGATAAAATAGCCTCTGCAATCGATTGCAGGCACCCGCCGATAAATGGGACGAAAGCTATCTACGCGTTTGCACTTGTATGCGAAATCGATTTGGGGATCGATTAATCCATAACGCAGGCGTGCCCGTTGGTTAATAAAATACATAAATCCACCTTATCGGTTTGCCTCTTTGCCATCGATTTCGCGTAACGACCGCCGATGCTTTACGCTCGCGTTGCCGCAAAGTCGTCAGTGGGTCATAAAGTTTCTCGCTACACAGAACGCGATTGCTTCCCCATTGACAGCTCCAGGGATCCCGGGGAAGCTGCTAATGAAATTGCAACAATTTCTCCGGGTCACGTGCTACGAAAATTCCCGACCAACTGTAGCCTTTGAAGACACCCAGTTATTCAAGTCTCGCAAGACTTTCCTTCCTTCTTTCACCCAGTCAACTTCTATTCCATGTTACCCTAATTCTTAATGGGCTTCGAGCTGTTGAATGTTCCGTTACTGTGCAGCTTCAAGTTCCGCCCTCAAATCGACTGTTCCGAAATTTATAATGATTGTTTCACGAAAACCAAGTGGCTTGCCATTATCAAAGAGACGTAGATTAGCTTCGCTCTCGAAACAACCCTCCCTGTGATCTCAGTGTTTAGGTTCTGAACGAGACAGTAGTGTTTAAGGGGAACGAGGAGCAAGGCGACCCTTTGCTTTCCGAGCTTCGACTGTTCTGAATTCTCTGAAATGCCCCTCTCCGTGGTGGTGCAGCAGGTGAATGCCAGCAGAAAGTGGAAGGTGGCGAATAAAAGGGGTTGACGATCTTCTCTGAAAAGCCAGCCCTCTTGCCCAACCCCCGCGAGATAAGCTTCTTCGCCTTAATTCCACTGGTTTGTCTAAGACTGCCATCCGTGCTATCCGGATTATACGAATCTTTTTCCATTTCGCTGTGGCTCCTCGCCTAGCAGCGGTTTCAGTGAATTTTTAGCGCGGCCAACTGGGATAGCTAGTGTAATTGGGGTGAATCGTAATTCTTCCTTCCCGGGCAATTCTTGCGGTACACTTGAGCGTATCGCATATTCTGTACTCGCGGAGGATTCAAGTGGTTTAGATCATACATAGTCAGACATACGTACACCAGCGCTAGTAGAGCGGTATTTATACGAAAAGAAACGACCGCGAGCCATGTAAAGACAGATCAGTGTCCGGTTTGCAATCTTTTCCAAGACAATTGTCCCTGCAAAACGTAATCCAACGCCGTTGTTTGGTTTGGGGAAACAAAAGTGTCGGTTTACAAAGGGTTGATGGAACGCTCGGTATGCAAACAAGATTCCGGTATTCGATCACACACTACCATGCTCCTTTCTGGAATGTCATCCCTTGACATCGATCGAACGTTTTCAGCTGCCACGTGCCTTGTGTTTTGATAAAGTAAAATTATTCACTGCGGCGTAACTGAAGAACAATAATTGCAGTAACGTTCAGAGTCGAATACTCAAGGTTCCACAGTTACGGTGCAATAAAAGGAACACGGCAGACATTTTCTTGAAACACAGTCAGTTATTTTCGCAGCAACGGCGAGGGAATGTAGGTGAGAAAACACGCCTCAGGGTTTCAAGGTTCTCTTTCGATAGTCTTAGGGGGTGTGTATCTCGACTCAACCCCTGAAAGCGTCCGTGTATTCGTATACATTTAACTTGCAAGCGTTTTTCTGATGCCTTTTTGAATGAGAGACGAAGGTACATACGTACGTCGACACAATTCCTTACTTTCAGCTGCAGAGCAATTCTGAACATTTTTTTAATTCGCCTAGGAACCGTGAGCGACGATTCTTCCCGAAGTAAGCGCGTTGAAGTCGACGAGGTTCGAACGGAGGGCAAAAGGGTTCTCCAAAATTTTGCGCAGTTAAAACATCGAGGATTACAAGTAGAAGCGCGCAGCGCGGAGGAAGTTCCGAAGCTTTGAACGCGTGTACGCGACACACGGAATGATGAAGGGAATCCTAGAATACGGTGCCACTAATTCACTTGAACCCTCGTCTAAACACAGGAGAACGAGTCTCAGCAACGATGGATGATAAAGGTTTACCCCAGGACGACTTTTCTAACGTCGGCGAATAGGCCCGTCGTGCCCTAAGTCTCCGTTGATTTGACAGCACCCTGACAGCTCCCCGAGAAGACAAGGGTTCTCTTTGGATCACGATTCTTGCGTTCTCCAACCCGTTTCCTCTGAGCACAGGTACTAGGTACGGCGATTCGACTTTCGGGCCACGTAGCTGCAGGAAATTAGGACCAATCGCCAATGATGTGTGATTTACGGGTTGGTCGGTGTATCGTCGGAACCGGCCAACGCGACGGGGATCACCAGGACTATATCGTTGTTCTTCTCGCCCCTCGTCCGCCCCTTGTTCTCGAGATTCATTCCATTATCGTGCCGGCTCTTTGTCCACATTACCAGACGAGCCCCATAAATCTGTAGCTCCGACGATTCGGCATATACCTGTCCGGAGACTATTTCGGCCACGTGGAAAGAATGTTTACCACTTGAGAGCTGCTCCTTGCCAGAATTTACTGCCGATTGCCAGGAAATTGCGGCTTCCGCCATCACGGTTCGAACACGTCTGACCCTCGTACAGAGTTTGGTGATTCGAACGATAGCACGTGACGTGCAAAATCGGTTCGCTCGCAAGCGCGGACAAGCGATACGGGTATCTGGTAGCCGAGCACTGCCAGTCTAACCGAGAGGCTGGCGGGGTTTCAGAGTAAAAGGGTTTAGGGGAGGATGGCACCGTTTAAGTCGCGGGGAAAACTACGTCGTCATGAGGTACACCAGCAATTACACGGCACGTATATGTCCACGATGATTATTGCCGGCTACAGCGTGGGCGGGGAGGTAAACACACGGGAGTTAGCCGACCTCTCCCCGGCATCCCTGGACTTTTGTCGGTGAATACGCGCATTCAGGGCAATTAGTCCAGAGCTGTCCTCTTCGATCACAGACAGCGCAACACACATTCACGTCATTCTTGCCGTATAATCAAGCAGCATCACACTACGCTCGCACAACTGGGTCAGTCAGGCGTGTTCCCAGAGGAGCGCGTAGCTTCGCTCCCCGTCTTAAACGAATATTTTCAATCAACACGCAGCGATACCTGTGCCTGTCAGAAGCTTTCAGCTCGACTAGCCAAGAACTCGGGAACTGTTGATGGCGGGAATTTATAACCCCTGCCCGGCTAATCGAAATTCTGCACCGTTGTTTCATCCGATCTGCGAATCGTCCGTGCTTGAAATAAATTTCTAGCCGCGTGGAATCGACGCGAACGGGAAAATGTAAATATCTCGGGAGCGTTGGAATTCCTCGCGGAGCGTGGAGGGTGGCGCAGGGGTGGTCAGCACCTCCCACACTTATTTGCCCTGCGCGTTTCTCGATTTCGACGCGATCAATCTCCTCCGCCACTCGCATTCTTTCGCGACGTACGCGGCGTTGCGAAAAGCTTGCCGCTTTTTCCCGCGAACAATTCCGCGTCGGGCCTAATTATTTTGTAACACTGGGAGGAATGCAACGTTGTCAGCTGGCCCCGCGGACCCTTTAATTTAACGCCATTAACGCTATCCCTTTTCGACTTTCGACCGAAATTAACCGGCCTGGCGATAATCATTCAGCAGTGACGACACAGGCGGCAGGCGTCGCTTGTATGCGTTCTCCACTCGTTTTCGCGATTACAGGGGCAAAGGGAGGTTGAAAGTGCCGGCGCATAGTGCTCCCTGTAATGGCGCGTTGCATTAATCATGCACCATCGTAAAGCGTTGTCCATTTAAAATTCCACCGCCTGCAGAGTGTCGGCGGCCGCGAGGAAAATTCGCGGGAGCGGCGGTCGTTACAGGGCGAGTGGTTTAATTTGTTTCAACCACGGCGCAATTAGAGACAGAATTCTGCTATTGACGTTTTCGGGTTGACCAGCTGTTTTCGACATCCTTTAGCTTCCTCTTAAGTAAATTGTCCATTAATTCGCCTTGGACAGAAACTTGTGGGGAAACTTTTCTTCGATATACCTACACATACGAGTATGCCATTTCCAACATGTAACCAGGAATGCCACCCCGTTCTTTCCACCTTCGACTTTCCACAATCTAAGAAGTAGGTACGTGAATGCTGGTAGAATATGGTTAGCTGAGCGTCGTTAAAAGCTCAAAGAACATAGGCTTGAGCTAAGCTTCTTTGGGGCTGCTTATCTGCGTGGATTAGGCAAATCGATCGAACGTAGAACTCTACTCTCCCAGAAGCTAATGTTATTGCTGAGTTAATGCGGTAGCTACTGGAAACATTGTAAAATTTCCATACGCTCGCGATAATTCCATCCGATTATTTCAACTCGCTGTTTTCTCTCTGAAGCAAAAGAGCTCGGGAATGTAATTACTAACGACGAACGGACTCGATCCGCGCACTTATCCCGGCCCAACAGTGAAATATAAATAATGCGACTGGGGACCGATCTAAGTTTTTTTGTTATATCTTGGAGTAGAGTCGATAAAAATCAGAAATTCAAAAACGTCTTTGTAGTATAGATGGAACTTAGTAAGAGTAGGGAAATTATTTTTGTAAAATTTAATAATAAGAATTGATAATTCGTAAAAGTAAAAAAGTTGTAATTTCTAGGAAACGAAAAATTCGTTAAAACTATTAAATTAGTAGATTTTTAGGTCTAAATGATTAAGAATGTTAATGAAAAGACATTTAATTAGTACAATACATTTTTTTTTCAATTTTATTTGTACGAACTCGCAAATAAAATAATTAATATTCTCCAGTCGGTACACTGCACCCAATCTTTGTCAAATGATTCCTTGCAAACAGAGATGGGTAGAATTTTTATTTAAATAAAATTTGAAATGACGAATAAAAAAAATTAACTTTGTTCGTCGAATAAATTCTCATCGAATAAAAAAATTAACTTTATTCGTCGAATAATCTAAAGTGAGTGTAACTTTTATTTGATCCTTATTTACATAATTTTTTATTTAGTTAATGCCCAACTCTGCTTACAAATAACACACTGGATAACTTATTCATTAAATCCTAGCTTCCTGTATATTAGGTTATCATACCTATCCTTATTTACTTTATTTTTCTGCGGGAAAAGGTAGAAAGAAGGCTAAATGAACATCTTATAAATTAATCTGAGTTGCTAAAAGATCAAACTTACAGATAAGAAAAATTTGGTCTCTACTGGTTGACAGAGTTTGTTTGTCGATACTGCACGACAGTTGGATGGTCGGTACTGTACGACAAACACGGGGAAACATTTTAGATCCTGGTATATTATGTACAAAAGAATATTGCAAAACTAGGACGCTTTATTAAATTTAACAGACTAGAGATAGAATACATAATAGAACAAAATCATTTACTTACACGAGAAACAAAAGATCAGCTTTAAAAAATAACTGTTAACCCACTGAATATCAACGTATATGTTTAATGCCTCAGAGCATCGAGAGCAATGGAGTAAACAATATGACCCCGAAATAGGTTATAAAGAACTGTGATTTTCATTTGATTAATTCAAATAAAGTGCTAATATCTGGTGAAAGAAGCGAGAACTAGCTTTGGTCGGTACTGTAAGACTCTCCCCTACAGCGTGGAGGAAACGTAAAAGTTCGTTTCCTAAATTTGCACCCCAGTGTCGTATTTATCTACAGGGACGCTGTTGCAAGAACTGTTGGATCTCGGGCAAGGATTCAATCCACTCGACTTTTAATCGCGCAAAAGCGGAGCGCTTTTGAATCTGCCGCTCGTTGATTGCGATTAAGTCGATTAAAGTCGCTGCGAACACACTGTCGTGTAACAGGGTATAATTAAGATTTTTCATTTGCCCGGGCCGCTTAATGATCCTCGTTAGCTGTCATAATTGAGAACACACAGCCAGGCGAGTACTTAAGGTGATTAGTGGGGCCAAGGGGGGGGGGGGGGAGTCTGCGAAATATAACATGTTCATCGGCAAGGCCCCGCCTTCTTCCGACGTAAAATCGAATAACCGATAACATACTTGCTGTTCTAATTAATGCGCCCCATATTTCTATAAATTCCCTCCGCGTTTCGACGATGAAACATTGCGACACCGGGAAAAAGGCGGTCCTACCACTGCTTGCTTCTCCCATCGGAAGTCGTATCACAGAATCTTGTGTGAAATGACAATAACTATTTCTACCACTGACGAGAGCAAGCTTGAACTACTTGGTACCGAGTGAAAGCATCTCTCCTGCTGGCTGAAATCACGTTAATTCCATGAATCGCGCTGATCACGCACCCAGGCCTCGTGATCCCTTAATTCCGCGGAGGAATTAATCCCGCAACAACGGTGTAGGATAGAGGGTTACGCGGAGAAACTGCGGCTCCGGCACACTTCGAAAAGGGGCCGTAGAGGGAGCCGGGAAAGAACGTCGTCAGGATGGGGGAGAAATGTGCGAGCCTGTGAATGAGAGATGGACAGGGTTGAGGGAAGGCCTCCCCCAGCTTAGAACGAAGAGTTTACTGGCTCGTCGAGCGTATCAGGTGGAGGTTCGCAGGTGGAGTTGCGGAAGAAGAGTGGAGCGGGGGTAGGCGTGTAAGCAATAAACGATGGGCCAGACGAGCGGAAGAGAAGCGCGGAATTCGGTGGGGGACGGTATCTATAACCTTGCATTCTGTCGCTCGGTTTCCAGACGAGCTTTTTCCAACCATTCGTCACGCACGCCGAGCGGAATGTATGGGCGCTCGCTCGTTCGCTCCGGCGATACCGCTATGATTTCGAAGCCGACGTGCACGCGTCGATTCAACTTTTACCGGCCTCCTCTCGAGCGAAACGCGAAGAATGCACGTCACGTAGACATACGAACGCATTCCGATGGTGGCCGCTTTGTCGCGGATGCCGTGCGGCTGACCCGGTCTTCGCGGAACATCTGCCTCCCCAGTGATCAATTGTCCAAGTTGCTAGCAACGGCTTGCTAGCCCTTTTAGCATGATATTGCGAGCTACGATCAACTGCTCTAAACCTCGAGACCAGACTCCGGGGAAATATGGATTTATACCATTTGCCAGTAATTAATACGGAGGGGAAGCGAGAAATTAAGAAAGCTGAACTGTAATACTTAGACTTAGGTATTAGTAATTGTACAGGTTCCAATGATATATCAAAGTATTCAAACTGTTATCTCACGGGGGACTTGAAGTGGGTGCGTAAAACGACGTGGAAAAGGAATAAAGGGATCGTATGGCCGACGTCGTTCGAAGCTCGCCGTCCATTTACGGCCAACAAAAGTGCCTTCGATGACGACGTAACTGGAAAGATGACTTTCGAAACGAGCTATCCAGCGGATGGAACACAAAGGCCTAGCTGGCCGTAGCTGGGATCACGGACTTCAACATAGTTCTATCGTTGAACCTATAATCCTGTTTCGCGGGCTGGATTGGCGCAACGCGATTTAGCAATCGATGGGATCGACTCGCCGAAATTCCACGAAGTGGCCGATGAAAGGCTGTAATTCCACGTAAACGCGTTCAACAAGATCGACGGGTTTTCTGCGAGTAATTGGAGCCCATTTGACTAGGACTATCAACGTTACGAGACGGACGCTTGAAGAAAGTTGGAGTTTGATGGCGCAGGGAAAGATGAAAGTGAGCAATTAACCCGGAATCGCTTAAATTTCCCATTCGTTTCAATCCCGGCACGATTCCCACTAATTTCGGAGCAGCCGGCCTGTTTACTGTTTACCACGTACCGTTTAATATTCCTAATTCCTTGAGGCGTTATCGCGAATGGAATTCGCACGTAGCCGGGAGTTTAATAAGCCGGGTCACCAAGAACATCGCCGGTAAATCACCGCTCCACCCCCTCGCGTTATTGGAAAGCGGAAGTTAAATAAGACGGCACAAATGGTTGGGGCAATAAATCGTGAGATAGCGGTCGAAACCCACCGGGGACACTCCTGGACCTCCGTTTCCGGTAGCATTGTTACACTTTACGCCGCCCCTTCCGGAACAGTCGGTCGCCGACCGATTTTTCCAACCTGCCTTCCAAGGCTTCCGTTGTTTTCAACTTCCGTCGAACTTGTCTCGGGAACAATCTCAATCTCGCCCTCGAGTTGCATCCCCTTCACCGACTCCCGACCTCCTGCTTTGATCTCCCTTGATCAGTGTTAGTTGAAAATTCCCTGAAAATACACTTCTTCTCTTCTTCATTTACGTGACCCCGTAGGTCAAGGCGATCCTTCCTCGCACCTGACACGGAGAATTGAGTCGCGAGCAACTTGGGGAAACAATTCTGACGGGAAAAGTACTCGGAGATTGCCTCCTCGCAATTTCATAGCAATCTGGTCACGAACCGGTATTACGCGACCAGTTGCCCGACGAGTAGCAATGTTAAAAGGAGGCCGTAAATTAAAAGTAAACTTTGCCCGATTACCGTGATCCAGGAAACTACCATTAAGCGATATCTGCGAATCTCTGCGTCACTATTACGAAAGCACACGCAGGGTTTACCCTTAATTACGCGGGTATCTGACCGCGTGGTCGAGGCTCGAGTCGACTAGCTGATTTCAACTCGTTGCGTTCGTCGATAATGGACCGTGGACGAAATAAATGGTCACGAGGGTATAGGTCATGAAAAATACACCGCGCACGTGCTGAACGCGACTCGCGTTAACCAAGCTGATTAATACATTGCTGAATTAATTTCCACGAGATTTCCAGGAATTAACGGGTTCGCGTTTCACGATCAATAATTAATCCGCAGGCAAACGTGTGCCGGGTTAATTGAATACCCAAGGTGTGTACAAAGACCGCGCCGCTAATGAACACATGCCGACTCTTCCCGCAATAGTGTTCGATAAATAAAGAGCATCGCTCGAATCCCGCGAGTGCGAAGTATCGTGGAAAAATTACCCAGCTACCGCTTACGCCACGATCTCGACCCCGCCTCCTATATTTCCGCGATGACCGCAACGTTTCAGAGAAAGGTTGCATGGAGTTGCAATTTAATATTCTTCAAAGAGGGCCTCCGTAATAAAACTTTTTACACGTTTCAGCATTTTTATCGTCCGACGCCAACCACGGCGAATAACCAAACGGTATCGAGGAAACTTCCGGAAGCAGCAGGGAAAAGAGTCTCCTGAAACTTCGAAAAAGCCCTTGAACGTTGCATCGAACTTGGAGATGAGAAATTCCCATTTAACTGCAAATTTCTCCCGAACCGAAAATCGCCCGCGAACTTCGATCGCCACATTTCCGAGGGTTTCTGCCTTGATCAGGGCCATTGAATGGTAAAAATGTGTGCGTGGCGGTACATAGGTGCCTGCATACCCTTTCCTGATAATACTGAAGTTTAATAGCACCCTGCGACGCGTCACAACAATCCACTGAAAATATCCGTCTATCGCATTACCTCGCGCACCAACTGCTTTTCACCGCGTAAACAGTTGAGCCCAGTGTTTTCAGGAATAATGTCCCCCGAATAGCTCGGCAACCGGGAAGAAGATGGAGGAGGAAGCTCACAAACTTCACTTAGCCATAACAGCTAACCATATCTACTAATTAACATGCAGCAAGTTTCGCCTAACACAAATATGCAACGACAGAGAGTTGGGTAACGAAGGCTTTCCACCCTGTCAGAGACGCCTCGAGCTCCATATAGCAGCGGTACCCGCGATGGGGTCGCTCCGCCAGTCGCTCCCATCGCTTTGAGCGGCCGCATTAGTCCAGTTATTAGCATGATTCCATTTTCCTTGGAATTACGCTTTGAAACGGGACGGCTCGCAAAAAGCGGGACGCTCCGTAAAAAGCAAAGGCCACTTGGCATGGGCCAAGCAGCCGCGGAGGGGTGGTGAGTCACTCGTACATACCGAGGGTGCTACTTTACGACTTTTTCCACGATGTTCTTTCACGAATGATTTCGCGATGCTTTTCACCGAGGGATGCGGGTCGCCCGTTAAACGCACCTTTAGAAACTTAAGCCGATTCGAGAGCGCACGAATTTGATTTGAATGTGCGGCGGTGTTTTACCGTAGGGTGAGCAGAATTTCTAGAATTTTTTCTCGGTGACATCCGAGGGACACTCTATTTCCGCGCACAGATATTATCTTTAATCAAGCTCGGGGCGATTGAGTAAGGTGGCCTGTTACGTTGCCACTCACAGGGAAGACTTTCTCTTGTGTTTGGTGTAACCCCGTGCATCGGGGGATGCTTCTAGCTCAGCCCCTGCCGATGTTAACAGAATTTAGCGCACCGGAGCATTGCAACGACACCGTCGGGTTAGCGTGCGATGTTCTTTCACCGTGTATCCAGCCTCGTAACGGGCGACCTGGAAAACCGCTTCGAGAGAAACACATGGAGTCAAGTATATGCTCTCCCAGCGGGGCTGCTTTCCACGAGGGCGACTGCGATGGCGACAAAATATTGGAGCGCGGAAATTACGATGAGAAAATTCTGCGCAAACATTTGCACGACGTTATCTCGCCGTGTGGACGTACATACACGCCACTATGACGCTAAACAGCTGATAGCAAGAAAAGGAACAGCATTCTCCTCTCTTCCAGGCAATTCCGAACCATGGAACAGTTGAACACTTGGGGGCTTCGAGGGCACTGTCACAGTTTCCTGCTGACGATAGCCTATGGTTAAGCAAATACTCAGAGCGGTAAACAAAGTCCCCGCTCCTCTAGAGACATCGTTCTTCAGCGGAGTTTCGCTTGCTAGCAGCGTAGAAGTTAATGAGGTTTCCGGCTGGTTCCGATTCTTGGCATGGCCGCGGATCGCGCGGAATTCCGTTTATTACCGGGGCAATCCCGAAACGAATCCGCAAGCGTCCCGTCAACTTCGCGCTGACCGCGCTGATCGTTCTAATACCAATCGAACGCGACGCGACGCGACGCGACGCGTCGCGACCGAAACCCGTAACTAGGCGAATGGCAAAATTTCATCAAGAGCGGTAGGCGCGGTTTAATCCATCCCGATGATTAATTCCACCGGCTAACCGACGGCCAGGGGGATAGAATCGTACGCGTGACCCCGCTACAAATCGCGCGACAGTTTCGTTCCAGCCAGACCACCCCTTATCCGCTCTACGGTGTCCCGTTTCCAATTACGCTCACTGCCTCGAGATAACTGGTGGTTACAGTTACGGTTATACGGTTACACCTTACGTCACCGTGCCATCCGAGCGGCGTTTCGTCCTCGCGTTACGTGCCCCGGCTAATATCTCTTTTCATCGGCTACGATTACCGGGGATATGTTACCCTTAACTACCACTCGCTCGTCCACCCCGAGGATATCACGTTGACAGTTTGGCGGAAGGGTCGCCGAGGCTTGGCGGAACTCGCTTCTACCAACGGTTCCTTGGCCTCTTTAAAACCTGCAGGACGGGGGTGCAAAATTGCGGGGCTACTTAATTTTCTGATGCTCCCTGGCACGATTTTAAATGGAACGTCAAGACATCGTCCAGCAGGGTTTAGTGTAATTGATCAGAACTTCCGCGGCGATGGAGACCCGATAACCGCCAGTAAATTGCTGGGGAAATTATATCTAGAGACGCGGTAGCGTCTCGACGCTAAGTACATGAAAGAAAAGACACCTTGTATATGCCTGTCGCTGCCGCGTTTCTTTACTCGAAGCACAGCTATTCCAACCTAACCTGAAACTTATTTCATTAATATCTCATCACGCCTGCAATATTTTCTATATTTAATGGCATTTTTCTCATGTAAACCGCATATAAGCTTTCGAATAAGACCAATTTCAATAAAATCGGTCCACGTATGACAGAGATATCGTAATATCGTCTCATGGATCTGTCGGAAACGGTAAGATTCTTCTTATGATTCTCCTTCTGATTCTCCAACCAAATTTTGTCGACATAATACGTATACGCGTTACACGCACACCTTCAGCCAAAAAGAAACTAACACATGTTTCGTTCGTCGACTCTCGGTATGCGTTACACGCACATCTTCAGCCATCAGAAACTAACACATGTTTCGTGCGTCAAACGCTACCTTCACTATGCAATCGACTCCAAATTTTGACAGCTTACAGTCAGGTAAGCCTTTAAATTATTAAATATCATTACATTTTTAAACATAAGCGTTTTTTTTAAACATACAATTTGCAGTTTCGCAAGAGTTTTCTGAAATCCCCATAAAAAAAAACATAATATAAATCGGATCAAATTAAAAATTATCTGAAGTCATTTCCTATGCAAAATATCTTTGTAAAAAGAAGTGAGATCCCCCCAAAAAAACTTTAAAAAAGTAAAAAAATTACGCCAAGTGCATGAAATCAAATAATCACGAAAGAAAAGAAAATAATAATAATAAATACAAAGTAAAAAAAGATGTGAAATCAGAATGAGCTGCAAGTACATAAAGGTGCTTTTCCGCAGCGTGCAAAGGCGACACTGTGTAACACAATAAAAGACAAAAAAAAAATGTCCGCGGCCTGGAAGTCAAATACTTGGCGTGGCCAGGCAAGGTCAAGGTGTTGATGAATAAGAATTATTTAAAAACGCAAAATAATGAAAATGTATACTTATTGACAGAGTTTTAAATTGACAAATTATCTGAAAGCTTGTGAGAGGAAAGGTATCGGTGTCGATGAAAGATCTTAGAATTATTTTAAAACGCAATATAATGAAAATGTACTCATATTGTCAGAGTTTTGAATTGATAAATTATTTGAAAGCTTGTGAGAGGAAAGGTATCGGTGTCGATGAATGATCTTAGAATTATTTTAAAACGCAATATAATGAAAATGTACACATATTGTCAAGAGTTTTATATTGATTATTAATTGAATTATTAATTAAATTGTCAAAATATCTAAAAGCCTGCGAGAGGGAAGGTATGGGTATTGATGGTCTGAGAATACCTTGCCTGGCCACGCCAAGTATTTGACTTCCAGGCCGCGGACATTTTTTTTTTGTCTTTTATTGTGTTACACAGTGTCGCCTTTGCACGCTGCGGGAAAGCACCTTTATGTACTTGCAGCTCATTCTGATTTCACATCTTTTTTTACTTTGTATTTATTATTATTATTTTCTTTTTTTGTGATTATTTGATTTCATGTACTTGGCGTAATTTTTTTATAATACTTTCCAGAGCGACGACAAGCGCACAGAAGTTTCTATACTCGGTCGTTATCGTTTGATGTAACATTTATACAGCAAGCTGGCTACTCGTTACCGGGTTTCCATAGGTTTTGAAAACGCTGGAACCTCTAATGAGTATCTTTGACAGGCCAACTGATAAATTGGCGGTAGAGCTGTGAAGATCGTCGTTTTCTGCAGAATTGCCGAGGCGGCGCGCAAGGAAATTCGTCACACCGCGTGTAATGAATAACGTATGTGCCCGCGGTGTGTCAAAGGCAGAATCGTTGTTGTTACTTTCCTTTCGGTAGAACGATCACCGTGGCAAAGAAATGAATACCGCCAGTTTGAACGCGAGTCGCGCGCAGATCTCCAACCTCTCGGCCTCCATTCATTTAGTTAAGCGGATACGCGGAAGCGACTGGGTATGAAGACTGCGTCGGGGCTTGAACTCGTGGAACGCTCGCCTCGTTTTACTTTTAGGGGTCGTCGTCTTAAGAATGACTGGCACTTAAGCGGCTGCAGTTGCCAGGGAGGAGCGAGGGGGAAGCCGTCGGAGCGGGCGTGAGAGAAAAAAATAGGAGAGGAAGCGGAGACACGCGGGAAAGTGGCTGGGGCCGGGGGAACGATGATCTCGAAGGGAAGACGAATAACCTGCTGAGCTGCCCGTCGACGAACGGTGGAAAGTCCGTCCGCGTCGAGAACTTTTCTATTACGGCCGAATGATGTATAGAGCGGCGCAACGACGAGCCCGTTCTTCTCCCGTGCGAAATATGCCGGGGGGTTTAGTGTTTCGCGCCAGTCCCTGGGTCGGGGTTAAGTGGAAGTATCGAGACTGATTCGATGGCTCAATTTTCAAAAATACGGCTCAGCTGGATTCATCGGGGAATGAATCTTAGTCGACTTGTTCGCTATACTACTTGATTCGCAGGAGCTTAAAATGTGTCCGGACAGCGCGACGTTTCGTTCTGTTTCGCAAATGATATCGATTTCGCTCGGGAATCTATTTCTGGCTCCAGCTGCAACACAGCGGAAGTAGAGTAGCCCCGTTTTTGGTCAGACACCGCGGAGAGTTACGATCGGAATGTGTTGTAATTCATCGGAATCGGATCAGTCTGATTGTGAGACGGACCAGGGGGCGTTCTCGCAATCGCAGGCCGGTAATCTCAAGCCATTAACTGTCCACCGATATACCGGTCCCTTAATCGACAGGCCTGTGACTCCGGTGATCAATAGTGCGTGCGGCAATCGAGCTCTAATTTCTGGGGACGCGGTACCGCCAGTTTCCGCGGTAATGCCCATAATGCTTCGCTGATTGTGCTTAAACTGTCGTTTAACAAGCTGTACGGATATCGATCATTTCCGGGGATCGGTCACTCCTACGATTCACGATTTCGCGCTCCTTTTTCGACAGGATATCCTTTCTGGATCTTCCCCCTGTGCAGTTTCTCTCCTTCTCTCTCTCTCTCTCTCTCTCTCTCTCTCTCTCTCTCTCTCTCTCTCTCTCTCTCTCTGTCTGTTCGCTTCTCTCTTCTGGCGGTTCCCTTGTCGGAAAGCAGGGCTTCCCGAGGTTGCCCGAAGCTTCCGTAATTAGTGCCGTTTTCCAGCGGGATGCCAGGCCGCGTTTACAAACGGCTACTCCCGGTCGCGTGCTACGGAAATTAGAATTATCGGTATTGTGCATAACAAAATGAAACGAAGAAGCCTGTACACGGAATCGCAATGCGGGATGCCGCGCGCAACTTCGCAGCCCGCTTCCTCCCCTTGGGGGCAGCGTAATAAGGGCTAATAAAAGCTAGGAGTTCCGTGCTGTTCGCGCCGTTTCTTCCGGTTTAGTATTTAATGCTCCGATGTTTAAGCCCCTGCGTAATCCCTGCGCTTGAATATCTTGTGCGGATTGCTGAATTTTTAACTCAACTTCCAATCAGTTTACCCTTAAGGAACTAGTTCTTGATCTAGCACTAATTTTTTATTAGTTCGTGAAATAAATCGTTCTTTTAAGTTTATATCAATAAATAATTTGTTTGAAATAATTACTAACATAAAAATTGAGAACTCAGAAATATATGTGTTGTCTGTGAAAGCAGTTAATATTGCTAGTTTTCGTGAAAATAAATGTGCAAGGTAGCCCACTTGAAGGAAGCCCCTGTTGAACGACATCTCTTACTGTTCGAAGTAAGAGATCACCATCGACGGTACAGTCGATTTCTTAGCTGGATGTTGCGGTATTAAAGGTTATTTTCATACATTCTGTTTACAATAGTTTATTTTACAATGTAGCGCAAGAATTTTAGTATTATATGTATCATTTTGCTTTAAAAGTCAGTGACCATTAGGGTAAAGGACCGAGTTACTGACACATTAAGCGTTGACGCTGACAATATCTTATAGTTATGTACTTGATGAAAAAAATTTTATATATCTTAAAACTTCGATTTTTATATATAAAATCATCATTGTCAAAAATATATTTCGGGATCTATTACTGATACCCTTCAAATGAATTTGACTGAATTACTGACACCCCAATTACTGTCAGCTAACCTAATACTGTTTATGTCATTTTAAGGTTACATCGTGTGTCATGTACATGAGCAACTACTGCTATGACAGTAATACCAAAATGCTTGAAACGCTTGTACCAATCACTGTCATCTAATTAATATGTAGAAAGACTTAATGAATCGTTGATGTCGGATCTTTATTACTTTCTACGATGCTTATATTATTTAAAAAATATTTTGTTATGTTTATAGCTTAAATATTACAATTACTACAGCATTTTCTTTAACGCCTTGTTTTCTCTTTCCATTCTCCTAATAGTCGCTTAAAATTTTTTATCGTTTTATTCAAATTAACGAAGAAAAAATTAAGTACTGTCTTTTGTATCGTATAAATAACAATTTAAATTGTATGCTAAATTTTTTTATGCATCATTTTATAAGATTTATTCGTTATTTTACGTAAAACAGCTTAAGGTGACAGTAATTGAGTAGGTGGCAGTAATTGGGTCCTTTACCCTATTTAGTTCCAATTTTTTCTTGTGGAACTAATTTTTGATCACCTGAATAAAAAATAGGTTAGAACATCATAAAATTATAGAAGAATTAAATTTAGATTTAGACTAAAAATAAGTTTATTTGGTACTTTCTTTTTAATTAGTATTAGTATCTGATCAAATATTAGTTCCTTACCTGATAAGAAATTAGTTCCCATGTATTTCAAATGATCATAAACTAGTTCCTCACCTGAACAAAAAATTAGTTCCCATGTATTTTAGATGATCAAAAACTAGTTCCTGACACTGATAAAAAATTAGTTCCCATGTATTTTATTTGATCAAAAACTAGTTCCTAGTCACCTTATTATTCCGTACCTTATAAATAATTAAATTATACTTATTTTCAACTGTTTACAATTTTTCCTTAAAGTTTAAACATTAATTCATCTTTTAGTATAAAAAAAGTTTATGGTTTAAAGTTTTATTAGGTTAAAAATAAATATTAAAGCGGGAAGCCCTCTAAACTGATCAGAAACTAGTTTCTTAACGGTACATACATAGTAGAAACTCTTGCTGCCCGAATAGTTGCAATGCATCGCCGACCCAGACAATTTTTGTCCGCGTCGCTGACTTCTGCACGTACTCAAGCTTCACCCGTACAACCGCTCATACATTCCATTAATTAATTTCGGCTCCCGCTTTTCTCGAATCCACGCTGAATCCCAGCAACTTCTGCCAACTGATTCCTAGATGCCTGGCGCGAACATTCCGGCCGATATCATCGCGATAAACCGCAAAACAGTTGTACACACGTACAAACAGGTTGCGCGGAGCCACAAGTAGTACGAGAGTTGGGAAGCTGCACGGCAGTAGCGCATCCGTAGGTTTGCTGCGAAGTCACCGTTGGAAAACCCTTCGCCTGCATGCGGCTCGTGCGACGACGTGGACGTGTGACGCATATTTCGGCGAAATTTATTATTCCGGCCTGCTTGCGCGGTATCGGGTTGCGATTAAACGCACAGCAACGAAACGCGGAGACCGTAAATGCATAAATAACGCGAGCGTGCGGCCGGGGTTCAATTAAGAGTCGAATTCAGTTCTCGTTAGATCGATGGCCGAGACGGTTCCAATGATTTCTCAGATGAAATCGACGACGCAACGGTTGCAAGTTTATTCGAGTTTTCCACGATGTGGCACACGTATCACGTTCTCCCTAGGCATCGGTTTTCTGCAATCTCTATGCTGAAAAGCGTCATGTTCGCGCGGGTCGTTGGGGGAGTGCGAGGAATATTAAATCGATAAACAAGAAGAGGGTAAATTTTCTATACGCCAGTAGGTAGACGTGTTCGCTCCGATTCGTTTGCGGTGTCCGCGCTGCTTTTCCTTTCGGAACAACTTGCGTCGTCCATTCATTCTTGGCGAATAATTAACGTCGTTCTGGTTACAGTAATTCTAGAACACGGTCACGGTGTTTTACTCCGCGTTTTAATTACAAGATGCGGAAGATTACGTCGATTAATGTTAGTAGAATGCTGTGCTCCGCGTTTAATGCACTCGCTAGTAGTATTAGTCGGCGATTACCGAGACGCCTTATTGTCTGACTAGCTGCAAGATAATTCTACTTCTAACTCTGTTTAAACGGAGCAGGAAGTGCGGGTAATTGCAGTGTGCGTGCGAAGCTTTCCAGATCAATGTTGGTGTACATTTCTATTCTCTTTTCCAACCTTCATATCCGCCATCATTTTGGAGAACACAAATGTTTCTGTTAGAGTATTATTCAGAGAACTGTTAGAAGGAGTTCTGGGTTAATTAATAATTCATGCGAGAAAATTCTTCGAGCGTCTACCGCGTTGCTGATCTACATTTCGAACACCATCGATCTCTCGCACGGGCACAACGTCAACCAGGCTCACGAATGGAAGCGTTAATCACGCTAGGCATCGCGTGACGACAAACGAGCGACATTCGAGACACACCGACGAAGAAGAAGGCTGCTAACGACGTAATTAGCGCGCAAAAAAATCGGGAACGCGATTCCAATAAGAGAAAGAAGGCAAGGTATCGATCGTGTACAATTGCAAATTGCTTCTGATAATCGCTATCAACTTCTGCAAGGAGTTTCCACGCGACTCGGCACACAGTTCAGCGACACGGGTCAAAGTACGGTTCCTTTGGTGTGCCACTGGTACAAATCGATCTCTGTTATCTGAGAATCTCCACGAGTATCATCGCAGCCGGAGCAAGATGTTGCAGAGAAATATCCATGAGAATAGCCGCGCCGTCCCTTTTACAGTGTAAGGGGAATTCCTTCTACGGCCAAACTTGCCACAGGCATCTTGGATACTTGGACACAATTTTAACAACTATTTAAGGTATTACCAACCCGTTCGTTGGAAGAACAGAACTGCACCACAGGATGCAACTTGATCCTTTAATCCCTGTAACAGATCAGGAAACAAGAAATAATTTGTTGCTCTTGCGTATCGACGTGTCAGAAGAGAACTAATGGCCCCGCCATTAAGCTTCACGACACTGGATTATATTCCTAGCAACTGGCGTCGTTAAAGTCCTCTGACATCGATGAAGATTTATTAAGAAATTCATTATATCCAGAACGCCCCGCGTTACGAGCGCTCCTTTTTCCATAAAACTCTTCGATCAATGCTTCTTGAAGCTCGCTCGCTCGCGGCTGTATTCAGGAAGCTGAGAGGACGAGCAGCGAGTTAAATAACATGTAAATCCTGTAAATAAATATTCTTGCGTCATTGTCTGGCTTCAAGTTGCCTCGTCGCGGTTCAAGTTGGATCGCGGCGTAATTGGAAAATCATAATTTCAAATCTGTCGCTGATCGGCATTCCATGTCAGGGTGTCTTGCCGCGTGATAGACACAGGGGATTGAAATATAAACATGCAACTTTTCTTCCTTCATAACATTTTAGAATATCGATGCAACGCACACCACGTATCCGAGCCAGTATGCGTGTATGAAAGCGATCACTTCATCCAACCAGAAGCTTCGTGCTAGCCTTGGAAGGCAGCTTCGCCAGGCATAACAGTGTTATAGCTAATCTGATGAACATTTCACGACAGTTAGAATAAATAACATAGTCGAACTGCAAACAGTTTGGTGAATGGTTTTACTGAATGGCATTGAGTTCTCTATTATTCCGACTAATCAAGGAGAGGTTCCCAGGTGTCCGCTTCCGATTGCTTTGAATTTCGGATATGTTTTAGAGCACCGAAAAATATGATATACGTGTTTTTTATAACGTTTTCATATTTAGGGGGTGAAACCAACCCCCAAAGTTATAAGATTTTCAGGTGTTCGTTTCCGATTGCTTTGGTTTTTGGATATGTTTTAGAGGACCGAAAAATAAGATATACGTGTCTTTTTATTTTGGCTTGCTTGAATGTTTAGGGGCTGAAACCACCGTCCAAAGTTCATAAGAATAGTTGGTGCCCGCCTCCGATTGCTTTTAATTTTGGATATGTTTTAGAGGACCGAAAAATAAGAAACACGTGTCTTTTCATTTTGGCCCATTTGCATGTTTAGGGGGTGAAACCACCCCCCAAAGTTATAAGATTTTCAGATGTTCGTCTGTGATTGCTTTGGTTTTTCGATATGTTTTAGAGGGCCGAAAAATAGGAAATGCATGTCTTTCTATTTTGGCCCATTTGCATGTTTAAGGGGTGAAACCGCCACTCATAGCTACCCCCTAATAACGGTGACTGACGACAAGAAACATCGTCGATACAGCAAGTTATGACGCTAATTAAATTTATATCAAGTTTTACTCAACACAATTTTTGTACCCCGTATGTACTTTGGGGGGTGGTTCCACCCCCTAAATATGAAAACGGGCCGTTATAAAAGCACGTATTTCTTATTTTTCGGTCCTCTAAAACATATCCAAAAACCAAAGCAATCGGTGGCGGGCACCAACTATTCTTATGAACTTTAGTGGGTGGTTTCACCCCATAAACATTCAAGCAGGCCAAAATAAAAAGACACGTATTTCTTATTTTTCGGTCTTTTAAAACATATCCAAAATTCAAAGCAATCGGAGATGAACACCTGATAATATTATAACTTTGGGGGTTGGTTTCACCCCCTAAATATGAAAACGCGCCGCTATAAAAAAACACGTATATCTTATTTTCCGGTCCTCTGAAACATATCCAAAATTCAAAGCAATCGGGGGCGGACACCTGGGAACCTCCCCTTGTAAGTAGTATTCGGTTGATCGACGGTTTCACCAATTACAAGTAGAGTAAACACACTCGCAGCACTAAATACCAACGCTATTATCCTCTATTAAAACAATTTTCCCAAAAGTGCTTCCCTTATTATAGCTGGCGAACGCTCCTCCAAATAGCTTGGATGCGAAATTGCTTCAGGATTATTCATGAGCACCACTTATTCACGAACACAGCTCAGCCACTATTAATATTATTTTTCATTCGCGTCGAACCTGCTTGCTGAACTTTGAACTCAGGCAATTGCGTGAAATCATTCGGAGAAATGGCCAGTTGATAAAAACGTTGATCCTTCCCGATCGTTGAACAGCTGCCGTCACTGTCGCCACAGACAAGGTATAGGATAGACCTATCAACCATTCGAGTTTATTTAACGCAAAACAAATTTATTTATTATACAAATTTATATAAACAACAACATTATTTGTGGGAGACATGCTTTCATGATGTAACGTGGAATACCTCGCCAAGGAATTGTAACTTGGTATATTTCAATAAGCTGTTGAAGCAGAGAGGACTTTAAAAATTGTCAAAAACCCATCAGTTACAGTATCTCGCTGAAATATTCAAACTTAAACTTATCCTTCTATCCCGTGTTCTGGGGTCCGGTAGGAACAAACGAACAACATTTCAAGTTACATATTTTATTCTTCCATTCTACCATAGTATTGCAAGTTATAGAAATTCTTATATCTAATTAGAATATTTGACAATCGCAGGCATCGGCTCGGTTCTCACCGATTACCAGGTCTCACCACGAGGAGGTTGCTGCGCCTAAAGACCCGTAGAAATTCCGTCGATCTCCCTGTACATGAAACCCTTAGCCTACTAAACCAACGAGATAGATGGAAACAAAGTTCTATCGACCCCTTCGGTTTAGATATCGAATCTAGGGAACTGCCAAGCAATCGCTCGATTAAAATAAACTCAGGAAAGAAGGAAAGACTACGGGTGAGCATGAAAGGAGTATTAAATGGCGCAGTTCCTACCACCCTGGTGTCCGTGTCGAAAGGGAAAAGCGCTCGGCGTCTCCCAGACGAGTCCTCTTGCTCCGATGCGACTCATCAGGAGCAAACACTTGACCTGACTCAAGCAGTCTAACAACGGAGACTGGGAAGTCGAGCCGGGTGACTTACGCAGGCAGTGTACCAAGAGGTATACCCCCTATGCCCGAAACTTTTCCCTTTCGACAAGAACACCAGGGGATGAAACTGATCCACCCATACCGATTCCATGCTCAGTTGCTTGCTTCCGGAAACAGAAGCAGCGGCGTCCTCTTCATCAGAGATGAGGAACCAAGAAAAGGCAACAAAGCTAATTAAATTCAGTGACTACTTGGCAATTTTACATGGGGCCATTAATACTTCATGGTATAATAAATTAACCTAGGCTTCCTTACATGTCTTCTTTCACTACCACTGTTCACTGTCATTTTTCCCTATTTTCTTTTAAATTTATTATTTTATTAACCTTCGTCTCCGCGAGAGCGTGGACCTGAAATGCTGAAACTACATTAAGCTACATTATGTTAGTAACAGCGTGGTGGGCTTCAGAGGAAACTAAGAAAATATTTATTGCGTCGGTGCCGATCGAGATGATTCGAAATGTCAGAAGAGCAGGAAATATAAATCCATCGACGAGGTGCATGAGAGGGAACAAATCATGCAAAACCATCAAAGGAATGCATCAAATAAAATAAATCATGTAAACCCATCGAAGAAGTGCATCAAATAAATTAAATCATGGAAACACAACGAAGAAATGCATTGAATAAATTAAATCATTTAAACCCGTCGAAGAAATGCATGAAATACAACGACTCGTGCAAAAATCCACGAAAGAATGTATGAAATAGGACAGATGATGAAAAACAATCGACGAAATCAGTTAAAAAGGAAGAGAAATCGGTATTGGCCTTGGCAGAATAATAACATTTTGAATGGCTTTTAACGAACCCGAAAATTTCATCGGCACCAACTGAATAAGGTAACCTGGGTCAGGGGGGCCGAGGGGGTGAAGAAAGGACCAAGGGTTGGAACCCTGACCAGGTCCCTAGGAAGTCCGGGTTGTCCAGTAGGTCCGAATGGTCCAGGTGGCTCGGGAACTCCATTCCAGGGACCGAGGGGGTGTAGGAAAAACCAGGGCTGAAACCCTGACCAGGTCCCCAGGAAGTCCAGATTGTCCAGTAGGTCCAGGTGGCTCGGCAGCTCCAGGGTCCCCGGACTGAGTACATGGAGTTCCGTGACCCTAGTAGCATTTATTGTTGGCATTTTGATGGCCAACTAATTCCCAATTTGGGGATACTATGGGCCAACCAGAAATGCTACTAGGGGAGCTCCCTCTATAGTTTTCAGGAAACTATGTCCCCTGATCAAATCAAGGTCGAGGGTTGATTACAATTGCGAAATCCAACGAATTCTGCGGCAAAAATGGATTTTCCGCTAAAATATACATTCCAGTGGCTTTTGCTATGACAAATAATGTTAACAACATTTCCACTAACCGGCCAGTATAAATTATTATTGACTATGATCGATACAACTCGAGATATCAAGCAATTAATAACATTTAGCCTTGGATTTGCAAATGATTTTCTACGCCGAATGAATTCTCATTTATTCTCAATGTTTAATCGTTCGATAAATGAATGTTAATGCTTATACATATCACATAGTCACATTAGTATTATTTATAGTGTGTAAATACTTTTTAGTTGAACTTGGTGTAAATTAATAGTTGGAGGAATATTTGGAGGAATATAAGTGACATACTTGTTTCTCCCCCTTAGTTACTAACATCGACGAAGTATTCAGTTTCTGAAAAAGTTTTCTAGGTAACGGGTACATCTCAGTGGAATCCTGTTAAAAGGCCTCCCACATGGTCCAGTAATCTATGAAATTGATGCTCGAATTGAGAAATCACGAAATAATATGCACACACTTCACTGAACACTGAACCGATGAATTTCTCAGGGCTAGACAAAATCTTATTTCGCGAAGCGGGTTTCAAAAGTAACGCGATTTGCAGTTGCATCCATGCACCCCACGACACTCATGCATCGTGCAACTTTCCGTGAGGTTTTTAAGAATTAGATTTTACTGTAAATTTCAATGTCGGCGGTAAACTAATACTCGGGCCAAATAGAATCCAATTATTATTACTTCACTAGAATGATTAAACAGTGCATTGGAAACTTGCGTGAATATCAGTAACAGCGTGAATTTTTAATAATTCTCGGCGGACGATACGTGAAAGGGTTCTACTACACGAAAGTACTAATAAACAATGTCATCTTGCAATTTATAGCTTACACGGACTTTGAAGAAATACCATTTTTGACCGCCATAGTGTCTTGATTCCCGAAATGGATTTTCGGAGAGAAATCCGCGTGAGTCGTTGACAAGCCGAGGCAAAGCATAGCGTGGCAAAAGCCTGCCTTCCATGACACACAACTTTCACCATTTCAACAGATTTCAGAGTAGTTGCTAAATTGTACGTTGTTCATGAGCAGATGCCACTACATTCTGTCCTCAAATTATGGGTCGGTAACACAGTTCGGGCGGCGACACGAACATCCATAAGGTGATAGGTCTATCCTATACCTCGTCTGTGCTATCGCTGATTTTTAATAGAACAGTTCCTCATAATTGCTCGTGGTTCGAACGAACGAACACCAGTTTGAACGTACAGCGAGTCAGATTAAAATCCCTACGTCTGCATAGTTGTCCGCAGCAAAACTTCCAGTCTGCAGCTCGAATGCACTTACGGTGCTAATTGAGACCTAAAAAGCCTGCAGGAATTCGGCCTGGCTCCTGCTCCCTGTCACGACGTGTCCAACACTTGGACGTCCACGTCACCAACTCAACAACATTTTCCCTTCTTCGCGCCTCCGTTCCCTTAATGGATGTTCAGCATGTAAATATAGGTGGGCAAGGTGTTTCACGCTCGATTAAGGGGCTCTGCTTCGCCCCACAGCCAAAGGAAAGTTCTCGGATAGTATTCGGATAGTGCTACAATGTCCCCGGAGGGAATCGAAAATCATCGTGCTTTAAGCGAGTTTTCACCGGTCGAAAATCACTTTCCGCCGCACCATGAATGTCTTTGGAAGTTCCTTGAGAGCTGTCGCGGTTGCTGGAGCTACTTGCCACTGGCTGCTTCCCGAAAGTCTGCTGTTCGGTTATCGGGCAGGTCGAGGAACACGCCATTTATACGACTTGTCGCTAGCCGATTACGCTATCGCGCTAATAACGGGTGTGTTCCACGAATCGTAAGCGTTTTGTGTAATGACCCGATGTTTCCATAGCTCCACGATTATTTAAAACCACGGCTGCCGTCCATATTGAGTTTCAGGCGACTAAATACGATCAACAAGTTGCTCGTTAGGGAACTTTGTGATGCTCATCAATCGCTATATTGTTTACCCTTCTCGCGTAACGAACTTAGAAAGTTCTGACGTCATTGTCCCCCAACTTTGCAACGTTTCAGAAAATATGGATTTGTTGGGAACTTTCGATTAAACTGCCATTCAGGACGTCGCTTCACGGTGCTTTCACTAATGTTGTCGCTTACCATTTAGTTTTTAATAAGAATATTAACGTTGAAGGGAATTAATTTTTTAACAGAGCCTCGTGAGCGCTAGTGATCGAGATCTACGCGTGGTCAGACGCTACGGAGATCGTGGGAACGCGTGAATTCTGTAATATTTATTGGAATCGGCGTCGGATGAGTGATGCAAAGGGACTTGGCACATGTAACTAGAGGTCAAGCAGACTTCCATAATCGCTGGCAACGGCAATCGCGTTCGCGAGATTAAGTACGCGATGAGCCGTTGATGAGCATCGATTTGTATTCCACCGGTGATTCGACACTGACATCGCTCTCTGCCAATCACTGGCACACACGTGACGGAACTACGTCAAACGCTCTTCGATTGGCCATACAGTATACCGTGATCTACTGTTCAAACGTGGCTAGAGTTTTCCAGGAATTTGCATGAAAGTTCCAAGCAAATTGGCATGAGGGATGGGCGTCGATTCGGTGCGATCGATGGTGTTCTAACGCACAGGATTCGCGTGCCCGCGCATTTAGGGAACGTTAAACGTGTCTAGGAGCACTCAATTATGTGAATATTTATCGTATAGGAGGTGCGGAGGAATTGTCGGGTATGCATCGGTGAAAATCGCTGGGGCCACTCGAAACAGCTCGAAACAGTTAAAGGAGCGATTGTCTCGAGAATCGAGAGATTTCATTGCACTCGATACCTCTTCATTCGACGATTACAGTTAGTGTTTCAACTCGAAATGCTGTCAGCTCCTATCGAGTGTCTTTTCAACCCGACGGATCGATAGCCTCTGAAGCGTGAATATGTTTCGGGATTAAACGACGCGATTATTTCGCTCGTTAATTATGCGACAATTTTATCAGTCTGGTCGTTCGGGCGAAGCCCGCGACAACGAGAGTTCAAAACGCCCGCGTCAAATTGAATGGCGGCAGCTTGAACAAATGTATTCGTACCTGGAGCGAGCCGATATACGCGGCCATTGTCGCATAGATTGAAAATTTTTCGCGGAACGCTTTTATCGGCTTTTCTAAATCGCATTAGGCGCCATTCAAATACCGCGCAGCTCGCAGTTGCGCGGCCGCCGCGCTGCCAAGATAAAAGATCGACAGGAACAGACTGTTGCCTGGAAATTCGACGGAAATTGAATTCCTTTGACGCAAATTAAGCAATTCGCTCGACGGTATTACTGTCCCTTTAAACCGATATCCCTTACAAGTGCCCCTCTGTGTGACAAAGGGTCCCGGCCTGTAGCAGAACGCCCCGTGTTAAAAATCCCTTCGAAACATTCGTCGGCTAGTTGCTCGATCCTAATCGGTGACAAAGCGTTAGATAGAAACGTTTCCTCTTCTCCCGTTGGTTTTTTGTTAATTAAACTCTGTAGTTGGAAGGATCGGGAGTACGATTGCCGGAGCGATGCGAGCTGCAACGGCTGAAATTTCGAGCGCCCAGACGTGCAAACGATAATTCGTCGACGCATGAGAATCCAGCGGACCATCGGTTTTTATTCGTCCCTTCCGCCGTTATACGGTGTCCGGGATCGAGAAGCCGTACGAATTGAACGCGACTCGCGCCAACTTCCGTAATTAGTTGGACGTCCGTTGGAAAATTAGGAACGGAAGCTGGCGCGCGTCGGCGAATCGACGATCGCGGAAAATCCGTGATTGTTCTTGCGTGGTATGCGCGAGCCTGGAGATCGAGGCTGGCCGGCCACGGGAAAAGTCATTATTTTCACGATACCAAGCAGGATTTCGACGCAGCCGGCAGAGCGGCTTCCGACTGGATCGGAGGAAGGAAAGGTTGCGGGGGGGGGGGGGGGGCGGCCGACGTATCGCCGCATTGTCCCCGACGAAAATCAACGCGCGAATGATTATTTCGCGAGCCTGTTTCACCGGTCGCTCGTGTAATTGCGCGTCGCGCAGTCTACGTACACCCGGAATCAGTTAAATGGAGCTGCGCGCGAAATGAATTAATATTTTATCGTTCACGGTGTATTGCTCGTTAAACGCATTTAAGGGGGCTTTCGGTTCAACGGGAATTTAACAAAAAAGAATCAGCATAATGAGATTGGCACGTTGGAACGGGGTGGTCGTTGAAGGTTCGTTAATATTTAATTCATTTAATTTGCATAGACGTTTACATTATTACAAAGCGACGCTTCAAATTTTCTTTTAATTTCTAGTGATTATCGCGCTGGGCAACATATTCGATCAAGTGAATTTGCAGCTGCAGGGAGGGGATATTTCACCCGCTAAATCATTGTGTCAGCGAAGCAATTGGGTTCGCTAAAATCCGCGCTTTGAGCCGTAACCAAACGGTCAGCCATGAATGCGACTGTTTTACATGTTTTAAATGTGAATGGTACTTAAATGGAAACAAAAAAGTAACGCCGGAGGCACGGTCGAAAGGGATGACAGGCCGATGGCTGGGGGTGGGAAAACTCGCCAGGGCATAGAAGACGAGCGTTGAGCAGTAAAATAAAATCCAGTCGCCGGCGTCACTATTACATTCAGCCGCACTTTTGTTCACCCCGGCATTTACATGTGAAAAGGTGCCTGGGTACGTCCGATTTACGATTTTTTCTTGTTGCATTTCGCCATTCCGCCTCTATCTCTCCGCTGGCGCGGCAGCGCGCTAGAAGGATGAAGAATTTACAGCGGACCGTCTACTGTTTCAACGCGAGTAACACGATTCTCCACGCGCCGATCGTCTTCCACGTGCGTTCTTTCTCTTCTTCTCGAATTTCCCATTTCCGCCCACTTTTCGGGCCCACCTTTGTGCAATTGTCGTGGTGATTAACGGCGGCAGGCGTGGAGTCATTAACGGGGTTGGTTATGGGTGGCAATAGAATTGGATGCTGCATTTCTTGCTTTGTTTTCAATGAGTGCCCCTTGATTGATTGCGACGGGAACACTTGTTCCGACCTCTCCCGCGTTTGCTTATATACAAATGTCTGCGTATACCCCATAATGGTACTTGGAACTAATGGAATAATATGTGGATATATTAGTTAAGTACTAAGCACAGGGATGAGGCCAAGTGCAAACTACAGATTACAAATAATGACTTGAACTCGTGTATGCAGCGCAACTGAAACTTTCCGGGCGAAACTCAAACATGGAATCAAACGTTGATGCTTTCCCGACGTTCTGCAGACTCCGGCTGTGGCCTAATCTCGCTGGCTGACGACGATGCGACGATTATTTCAATTATCATTATTATTACTATTGCTGTTGTTGTGTCTGCATTCTTTTCCATAATACCGTAAACTGGGGGAACATCGGCAGTACGGAGTAACATTGGCATTTACCTAACATCTATTAAAAAGGAAAAGGAAACAAAATTTTATTCATTTTCACGGTTGTAGTACAATCACAAACGATGCAATGTTATAATAGGATACCTAAACTCTAATTTTACTCTAATGAATTCTAATTTTAATTTTTTTATTTTTTATTTTGTATTATTTTATTTTTTGTTTTGTAAAATAAATTTATTTTCATTAATATTTTTAAATTTGGAGTTCATTGAGCATGAAAAGAAACAAATTTTAGTGCTACTGTAAGTTCAGATGTGGTAAAATTTTAACTTTTTACTGGTATTTTTGTATATGATGTGCCAATGTTACCCGGTTACGGGGTAACATTGGCAGGTATTTAACATGTATTAAAGAAGGTTAGGGACAAAACTTTTAGGCATTTTAACATTTGTAGTCCAAACAGAATAGATGCAATGTTATGATAGGATACTTTAAGCAAATGTAAAAATGTTAATTTTTTTATTATACAGCGAAATGTTCCAAAAACATGCCAATATTTCCCCAGTTTACGGTAGGTAACCGTCAGAAAGTTCGTCAGGCGCGGAAAGCTGGAGAGAATTTCATCGAGCGAAGAAAAGGCCGCTTGACGCGCGGGAAATAGAAATTAATCTTGCACGATTAAGGTGCGCGCGGTTTGTCCACTCTGCCAGAAGAGAAAAATCCTTGGCCGCGAAAGTAAATTCGTATGCTAATCGCGCGTAATCCCAGCGAACGTTGCACGCGACCCAACGGGTTCCCGCAATCGATAGTATCCGGCTGCTTCCTTTCGACGTTAAACGAGCAGATTGAAAGGTTCGCGGGCTCGTTCCCAGGCATCCCGAACCAGTGGATCGTCGTAAATTACAAACGAAATGCCGGCCGAGTAGCGCGATTAATTATCGACTGTTTCGCAGTTTTATCCTTCTCGCGCATCCCACTATCTCCGCTTCTGTGCTCCCGTCAATCTTCCCGTGGATGTTCCTCTCCGCTCTGTGCTGCGTATGCATGAATATGCGCGTACGCGCCCCTTTTTTTCTGTCGCTTCCACGCGGCGAGCGTTCGCCTGTTCGTCTGAAAAATCGATAACGCCGCGAGTTGCCCCCGCTGGAACTACCAGGGAAATTTGACGAAATAGCGATATGTTAATTAGCACGCGTGTCAGAAACTCCTCGGGCCGAGAGGCAGGAAATTTCCAATCCGCGGATGAAAGTTTTGGGCTGCTACGCAAACCTAATGAATGATGCCAGATCGCGCACGGATGTTAAATTTTAATGTTGCCAGTCGGATATATTTCGTAGCCTCGCCATGCCGGTACCTTTTTACCGTGATTCAGCTACCTTCGTAGCTTCCTCCGTAATGTGACAGAAGGAACTCGTTCGAAGCCGTTCCCGCTCCGATATTCCATTAAATGCGTAATAACACAGAGAGGCGGCAATTAGTGTGTCAGAAAATCCGCTTTCGCAGGGATTTTCCGCGAACGTAGGGGAGTAAACCGTCGGATAATCCTCGACGGGCAAATCGACCATCCGATTTTACCCACCCTCCGCCCGTTCCTCCGGTTTAAAAATATTTTCCAACGGTCTCGCGGCTCAAGGGTGGCCCAAAGGCTCGCTGTGGGAGGGAAACAGGCGCAATATTAATCATCGCGGGCCTCGTGAAAGCGGCTGCCGATCGTCTACGCGATTGTACGTGGCTCGCGCGAAAGCACGGCCGTCAGTTCATCAATATCAGCAACCAAAATCATTAATCGTTGGAGGGGAACGGCTCGAAAATTACTTGACGCGCGGCTGCTTGTTATTTATCGAAGAAAACTGGGTCAGGGCGAAGCATGTCGCTGATTGTTAATGCTTCAGCGTTCGAGCCCCGGCTACTTGATCAAGATCAACGGCTCCGACTCCGGCTTCCATGATGACTCGGTAGCAACTTCCCGTCGCCCTCTGCGAGCTCGTTTTCGCCGAAATTAGAGAAACTTCGCCCCAGCCCCGCGTAGACGCCATGGGGGTGGAAAAATTAAAAGCAACCAATGACTCAGCTT
Source organism: Andrena bucephala (assembly GCA_947577245.1). Taxonomy (NCBI): domain Eukaryota; kingdom Metazoa; phylum Arthropoda; class Insecta; order Hymenoptera; family Andrenidae; genus Andrena; species Andrena bucephala. The sequence continues at coordinate 32,599,192 of OX387717.1, read as the reverse complement.
TGAAATTGCCAGGAATTCAGCCCACGCGTCGAGCCCCGTCAACACTTCAGCCTCTCCAAATAAAAAGCGACCGGGGCGTCGAGCTTCGCGCACTTCCATTTCCACCACCCCCACCCCCACCCCCACCCCCCCCCCCCTCTCCCCGCGATGTCACTTTTATTAAACGCCACGTCGACTCGTCGTTCAAACGTCCCAGACGTTCGAACAGAACGGGAAAACCGTGCGGAGCATTTTTTCCTCTGTGTTTTCGCCCCAGTTTCATTAACTGTTGGGCGCATAGAAGCGTGCTTCATTTTACTACTCCATCGAAAGCCCTGTGCAAAAATCCAACGTAGCTTCAGCGCCGACGTAATAATCGGTCATTCGGAGAAATAGTTTTTAAAAACGGGAAATATCGTGCACGGGGATGTACGATCTTTACACCGCGGGAATGGAACTCTTGTTCTTGATCTGACAAACACCTTTTGCCACGAAACTTTGAAGGAGAGTTGTTTAAAGGTAATCTGGACCACGGTAAACTCTGGAATTTCATTATTCCGCGGATAAACCTCCTGCATTTTGCCTTTCCTCAGTTTTACTAACTGATGGGTTAAAAGGAGCGAGGCTGGAGTATTGCTGAGATAAAGCACGTAATACTGAACAAAGCAACTGGCACGAGGGGCACAACGAGCCGGGGAACGGCTCATTCAGGAAGCGAAACATGAATCTTTGGAAAATACGCGGCCTTTAAGTTTTAAATAAGGGGATAATTACGAAATGTAAGTGCCAGAGATGGTTAACGCTAAAATTGAAGAGCACTCGCTTCTTTCCTTCCTGAAATTACAATATTTTTTGTGAGAACCCATTACCTGCGCGGTAATCAAACTCTTTGAAAGAAAAGTTGGGAAGCATGGGAAAGCATACAATGCAGATTTTCGATAATAATCATTCCTGCATGCTACAGTATTACGATTTACTTCGCTCCATTAACTTCTTTTTGAATAAAGGAAGTAATTTTGACTGTTAAGTGCTTAAGTGTATGTATGAGTGGGTGCCTTTGCCGCTATTTGGCGTGTAATATTAATATTACGTAGCTCACGGGGCAAAGTTACCTGTTAATGAAGAAATACCGCTTGTGATATCTGTAGAAATATTTCATACGTTCTGACGTAATGTTTTCATTATAAAAGCGAGGTGAACTTGAATAATGCTCGGAATATTCATTTCTCACTGTCACTTTAATTCGAAATTTCAAAGAATATACCGAAGAGCACCGTGCTAAATGATGAAACATTGCCTGATACCTCCAATACACGTATAATCCACCAAAGTTCAATTAATGCGAGGAATATCGCGTATCTACAGTGTGATTTCTTCAAAATGGATTTTCAAAAATGCTGAAACATCGATGAAATACCATTTAGTTTTAATAATTTAGCAGTTGCATCTGGTTTTCATTAATACTAAACAATGCGATAAATATTAATGCAAAGGGGCACAGTACAAATAGTAGGTGAGTTAAATATATTGTATATTCGCAAACGAGTGAAGAGAGGAGGTGGCGAAATAAACGCAACCATGAAACATTACTATTCCCAAGTTTCATCTTCCACAGCACGTTCTCAATTGCCTCTTTTCCCAAATGTATACTCCTGTTTGTCCGTGAGACAAGCAGATGCGCGCGTTTCTATAGAAAATAGACGGATTTTCTAAGACAACGCGGAAAGACTTAGACCTCCATGGATTTCAGAGGAAATATCTTAGCGGAAAGGAAACTTTTTTTCTAGGAATGGAAGCCTCGAGCCAGAACTTGTCCTGACACATTCGTAAAACGACCCGCGATCCGGGAATATTTTCGACGGGGGCTGCCGAATAGCGTAAGAATTACTCCACGTTTCATAAACTATTCGCGAGTAAGTGGTCTCGGTTCGACGTATCGTTAATTAAACCGCGGAAACGGCTAGAAGTTCTCGGTAAATACGAATCCTTGGCCGGTGGTAGAGCCTGCTTTGCCGTTTCCCGCTCAACTCTCAGCATATTCGTAATGGCTGAGGATCCTCCTCGGCTACGAGAATGAGGTTAGTGGCAAGGAGTTTCCTGCTAGGGACGAGGGGAACTGTAAAACGTACACCTCAACCAGCGTCTCCGCTTCCGCTGGAATGTGTCTTATAATTAAGTATTAATTAAACGGTTAACCCGTGCCTTGGTGTTTCGTTTATGCAGGAGTTTATCAGCGCTGACGCGTAAAAGGCTGCAATTCGTATTACGCCTCAATATTTGACGAGGAAGTCGAGGGAAATTTCCCTCCGCCGCGCTATACCTTCAACGGTCGTTGAAGATTTAGGAAAAGTTTGTCGAAACACCGCGAGTGAAGGTAAATCAGAGAATTCGTGTGAAAGTTGTCGCTGGCATTTCTTACCCCCGGTGCTTATCATTTCATCCGTCATCGGTTTGATATCGCGCTCAAGAGCGAACTTTAATTCAGTCTGCGCCGTCACGGCGCGCGTATTCGATCAAAGCTCGACAAGGGATTGGTTTCCAGTCAAATAACTTTTCGAAGCTGAGTTTCGCGGCGCTCCGAGCCCGGAAGCTTTCCTGTTCGACGAGGGTTGCGCGACAAGAAGCAGATCGATTTAAGCCCGAAGTCTATTGTAACGAGGATCCCTGGTACCGAATAAAAAGATCACGTTCAATACGTGCCATTTAATCTTCGTCCACGTCACCAGACCTCCAGCAATAGGAGCTCGAATCTAGAGGTAGGATTCGGGCGTAGCAAACACTTTCAACCGCGCACTCGGCCAGCTGCTCCGTGCCCTTTAACAGCAGCCAGAAACTTTCGCGAAATAATTAACGCAATCGATTATAGACTTTTCCTCGTTCCCCCTCTATTATCAATCAACGAGAAACGCATCGTTATGCGCGTGAAACTTGAAAATCAATTGCCATCGGCAAATTCGAGCTGCGATCAAGCAAACTAGACCCTCGTCTTAGCCAAGCTCGATGCAAATTATTGGGGATGCAGATTCGGGTCAGCGCAGGTCGTCACAGCAAGGAGAAACTCTTGCTATCAATATTGATGAAACATTTCGGTCCGCGTTCACGGAATATTGTCGATTCCTCAGGCGAACGTGTACCGAAACGAGCATGTCAAGGAGAACAAGTAAATGATATCGCCGTCATGGGATCTGGAAGTTAGTGTAAACGAAACGCTTTAAATTAAAAGGTAACAGAGCTGGAAGCCTGGACATCTTCAATGGGGAGAGATTGTTGGTGTATCTGTCGACCCTACAAGTTTATGATTGCACCCCCAACAAATACAACAGTTTCAATGGAACCGGAGATAAGGGCGGAAGAGTGTGGTTGATGGAAAGAAACAGAGCGAGGGTGAGAAATCGAAACACGAGATGAAACATATTTTTCGAGCACATCTTTCGTATCGACCCGGTACAAGGGTAGAAGGAGACAGAGAAATCAAAGCGTTCTTTGTCTTGATTCCCGATCGAGTTAACGAGATCCCTTTTGCGAGTGTCGCGGCGGCGAGTCCAGCGGCTCCTCCCCCCCCCCCCTCTCTCTCTCTCCTTCCCGGTGGTTTCTTCCTTTTTCTCGGTTTCCGTCAAATAATACCTGGATATGAAAGAAATACAAGCCAAGGTCTTGGCGAATCACCCAACGATAGAATCCGTCCCCTATTTCCATCGGGGCTTCTGTTATTTCATTTTATTTTTCACACGGACCAAAAAGTCTTCGCCGCGTTCTAGTTAGGAATAGAAATAACATTCTCCCTCGACGAAAACTTTTTCCCTCGGGGCGTATCGCCCTCTGCTTTTTACCTTTAATTAATGCGGTAGAGGCTGGCTGCATAACTACACGCTGCACAAGCCGACTATAGCTGCAATTTTGCACATTACACAGTTATAAGAAGTTTTGTTCTTTGGACAATGGAGCGCTGGAATTATCGCTTTATTACGCTTCTGCTATCAGTTGTTTAGCGAGAAGTCATATATTGCACGTGGAATTAAATGTGTTAATGTTAAATAAATAGTGTTCGTCTTCTTCCTGGAAAAACAGTAGTGCAAGTACACGATAAGCACCACTTCGCGAACAGCAATCGTATTACCGAATTTTCCACATTCCGAGAGCAACAAGTCTCTATAGTTACGCTTGTGGAGGTCGATAGTCGGGGGGTACGCCAGTCAGGCATTTGGAAAAATATCAACGAGTTTAGCCACTCGATGCAGTAGTTGACGTTTAATTCTGCTGAGCATCTTGAACTCGGCTGAGCGTAACAACCAGGGAGGAGGGCCGCATGGTTTCACTGGAATATCCTCTTTAACCATTAGCTTGCAACTTGTTGTATAATAATAATAATTAGTTATTTACGGGATGAGGAGTTAGTGGAAACACGAGTGTTCCCGTTAATTAGCAAGTATGCAGGAGTTGATACGTGTCTTATTTGCGTGCGCTGAAATGAATTCCGAACGCAGCCAACAGCGGAGGTATTATGAGATTTCAGATAAAATATTGTTACATTACTAGCTCTCCGACGGGCATTCTCAGCGAGGAACGAGTTGGAGCGCGAAAATCAAACACTGACTTTTTCACATTCCGTACACGTTATTTCGGACACGTGGTTCCGCATGTTTTATTCCATCGAAAAGATACCGACGCGAGTTTAACGATTCGCCGGTCAGTGTTTTTCATTTCAGTTTGCCGTCTCCGAACAAACAATAATTATCATGCACTTCACAATCACCTCCAATCCCTTGCCTTAATCAATCTAAAATAAAACTAACGTAGGACAATTTGGAAACGAGCAGACAATTTGTCTGATTACACTCTCCTCTTATTCGTTTGACGAATTCGAGCTTACCGAACAGAAGCGCCTCGTTCGAGGAAGGAACATCATCGATAATTACCATAATTATCCCGCAATTAGGGTTGAATTCTAGCGGAAGACGACAATGCGATGAAGACTATGGAAACGATTAGTATCCATCTTCCAATGACGTCATCCATCAAAGATAACAATAGACGGAGGCGTCAGGTGTCGATGTAAGCCTATAAATCTAGCAGGGGTCAATGTATCCGATAAATAGGGGTGCGTCGTTATCTCTTCCTGGACTCTGTTTCCCTTTCCCGCGAAACAGCGTCAGCGAATCGTCGGGGCTTCCCCGAATTTCATTTTCGACCAACCAAATTGTCTTTAAACACGAAATAAATATTCCACTAAAACGTTCACTCGACGAAACGATTTGGACACCTCGGTGAGTTGGACATATTTAACCGAACCCCGCTCGAGCACAAGCGAATTTTCATCGCCGAGCATTTAATTGTTTCTGCGGGAGAAGAGATTGCAGAAGAAGAAAGGACCGCAGAAACTACGCGTCACAATGCCGCGGTGCGTCCGTAGTAAACATTGCTTTAGTGCCGCCCTTTTCTTCGGGCCGTAATTCACAGATTCCAATTAACAGCCAGCCCGAGGCAGGTTAATATTACAGGCGGGAGTGCATTAACCGAGAATGTGTGCTCGCTTTGGTTCTGATAGCCGTTGCTAGGCTTTCTTCGCCGAGCTCGTTCGCCTGGATTATCCTTGCGCGTGGAAGTTCCGCGATCTCGATGTGGAAACGCCAGCGGAAGGATAGCTTTTTACCGTCCGCGCGTCTCCCCTGTCTATCGGTGCTTTAAAGGGCACGCAGCTTGCAGGATTCAGCGCTGCCCCGCGACTCTCCAGCGGAACGGTGGAAATGAAAAAGTTGCACTCTGTCGCAGTGCAGATAAACGGCGATTATCGTCGTTAGAGGTGGGCAAGGGCTTTATCGGGATTGCTTGGAACAATACCAAACGGCTGTCTAATCTCCATTACGGGATGGAAGTTCAAACACTTCGCAGACACTTTGCCGGGGCGGGCGGCGCTCGATAATTCCATAACTTACACTTGCTAGTTGTGCGTCATCCGTATAAAATATGCGGGGTGAAACGCGCGATTTAACGTAATAGAATCAGGTCAGCGCGGAACTCTTGGATTTAGTAGCGGCGACGTGACTCGGAAATGCTGGCAACTGTCGGGAAGTGTTAATTGCCCCGACGTTTCATCGAATTCCACTCCGCTTTACAGCGCTGCCGAGCGAAATCTGGTATTAGCTTGTTTTAAATTATTTCTCGCACCGGCCGCGGCTTAAAGAACGAAAACGTAACGCAGGCTTCTATCGGGGGAGGAACGAGTTACGAGCTTACACGCCTAATACAACAGACAATCACGCGAACGTGCTTCGCCAGGTGAGGACAAGCTTTATCGGAATAGGTGCAGCGTAAACGCGTTACCGTATATATCCGGCCTCCGGTTTACTTTACAGTGCTCGCCGTGCCTCCAAGGAAACGCCGGAAGTGGGCGAGGGATTCGTGCACGCGCGGCCAAGTACGTCGCTTTTCCGGAGCTCGAGGCTCTGCAGGAGTAATTGCGCGTGAGCCCCTTAATTAATGACCAGTCGAGAACGGGGACGAGAAAACCGGGATCCGACTTTGCGGGCATGTCTTCATAATTTCAGCCGTGTTCCGTCGAAATCGTACAAGTAATCAGAGCTCGCGTACGAGTAATTAGAGCAGCTGAAAGCCGCCTAGAGCTTTCAGCGAAACGAGCCGCGACTCGCGCGACTTTATACACTGGATTTCGGCTAAAATTCAATCAACTTCGTGATTAGCAATTGTGATATAAACTCAGGCGCCGGTCGATACGATATTTCGTTGCCACCATATCGAAACGGACGACGGATACCCGTCGACGGAATTGAATTATCCACGAACAAGGGAAATAGCATAAGTCCCTGCTGAAGAATTAAACGAAGCTCGGTGTTATCGCGTCCCGCATTCCTACGTTCGCCTCTCTCGTTCGCCTAGTGCGTCGCATCTAATTAATTCATGCCCGATTAAAACTCCCGCTGTGCAGATTATTCAGAAACAGTCGGCTACTCGCTCCTCGAATGGATACAGACAATAACGGCGTATCGCGGGCGAGGTACTTTCGCGTAATCGCCGGGAAAGGCTAGCCCGCCAAATTGCCATATCCGCGCAATGATTGTTTCGAAGTAGACGCGGGCACGTGCGGCGAAGCGAGCGGAAAAAAATATCTGCCCGACCGTACGTCGTTAGACACGGCCTTTCCGGCCGGCGCGCCATTCGTTTTTTTTTTTTTTTTTTTTAATTCTGAGATATGCGAGCCGAACAATCGGGGCCGAACCGCGGCCGCGTTATTCATGGCTCGTTCCACTAGGGACGAGCTTTCCCGTGTATCACCACGTCGATTACTACTGGCCACGATTGTTTATTGTGCGCTTGGAATAATTGTTTTGAGTGGTGGTCCTTTCTCCCGCCGGCGTTTCGCACGTATTTCGCAGTGAGATTTAGGTGTTTTGGATCGTATCGGACATACGAGGAAATCATGTCGCTTGGAGTGCTGTCTGATGCTAGAATTTCGCAAATGTAGCTGGAAAATGTGATGCATTTAAAAGGTATCAGGATACAAGTGGCTAGGATGAAAAGGACACTTTCGACGCTTTAGAGATATTGTAGGCATTTGGCGTTTGGGAGACGGCCTATACGAGGTTTGATGTATGAATATGAGGAGTTTGGAAGAGAGTAACCTCGGAGAGTCAGCGTTGGGGGAATCGGTTAGGGTAAAACTATATAGGGTGGCTGTACCAGTAAACGAACACGTACCAGTGAATGGACATTTTTTATTAAAATGACTAAAATAAGTTATTAAAGTAAGCAACTAATTAATTAGAGACTTCTTTTCATTTCTTGCTTCATATCCAAACAATTTTTGCAACACGTGGACTCAATCGCGCTGCAAACATAATTTTATAATAGTTCATTCACTGGCCTTAAGTGTTCATTTACTGGTGCGTTTACCCTAATACGCACCACTTTTAAAGAAACATCCATAAAACCAATATATTTTAATAATTCTTTCATTTTTTTGTGTAAACACATTAAGTGTTCATTACTGGAAATAACTGTAAATAATAATTTCCCTGAACCTTACGTGGGGCGTTTTGTAACACAGTCGGCGAGTAAAACGCCCCACCTATGTGACAAAACGCCCCGACATAAATGAGTAATTACTTTTTATTATTTGATGATCAAAATGTTATAGAATATATATTATAAAAGATATTATTAACAAAAATAGAACAATCTTGAATAAAATTATTACATTATTTTTTATTTACATTTTCCCTTTTAATTTTCTGCCGCAAGGATTACATAAGGGATTGTACATTTACTTTTAACTTTCTCCATTGCTTCATTAAGATCATTTTCGGACCATGATACCCGTAATGTACTCCTTACATATTTACGTGACATTTCTGTTATCCACGAAAAATAAAAGAAATACGTTACTCGTGAACAATATATTTTGAGGTGGGGCGTATTGTAAATTCTTTGCTGGGGCATATTGTAAATTCTGGAGTACAAAACGTCCCAGTTTCAATTTAACAACAACGTAATGAAAAAAGGTTTGGGCAATAACGATTTAAATTGGTTAGTTTGTCTACTTTCGAAATATATGTGTGAATTTATCGTAAAAACAATAGTGGTTTGGAAAATTGAATTCCTCACATACTCACCGCAATTTATCTGAAGGCAGAAAATGTAAATTCTTGTATGTTTTTGTAATAGCCGTAATGTTTGCTCGTATTATTATTGCGGCAGTTGTGGGCGACTGAGGCAAGTTCGAATCTGATGATTGTGTCGATGCACCCTTGTTTGTGTGCGTAAAATAATGCTGAGGCGTTTTGTCAGATGCGGCGTATTGTATAATTTTGCCCTAAAGCGGCTAACCAGCGCACAGTGGGGAAATTTTGCGATTTTATAACCACAAAAATGACATTTTTGAATTTCAAAAAATGAATGAAAATGTCAATTGAAGAACATTTTCGTGGTCAAAACCTGAAAATTTATTTTTAATATATAAAATTCGGCACTTTTACGATCTGATATATGAGAAAACAAATTATCGAATAAATAGCACTTATAAAAATTACGAATGATAAAGATTTTTTTATTATTTGCAACAAATAATTTTGCCGCTTTTACAGCATACATTTGAAATTTTTTAACATCTACTGCATAACCACTTGATATTACTTGTAAAATAACATGAAATCTATTAATACAAATAATGAAACAGAGAATCGAAGCTAAATAAAATCGTTTAAAAAAGAATAAAAAGGTTTGTAATGTATAACGTGTAAACCAGTCCCGGTCTCAGTTACCTATGTCGTATATTATACAAGACACATTGGATCATGTTTAAAAAAATTCATATAATTACAAGATTAGCAACTATTAGCAATTAATAATTGCATTTATAGAATGAAAATAGTTCAACGTAAAATAGGAATGAAAATCATTGCAGGATATTATGGGATTTATAAGTATTTTATGTAATGAAAATTGATTCTTATATGAAAAGGTTATTTCTAAAACACTACTTTAAAAATTGTATAAATTGCGTATTAAAAACCGAAACAATTATTTTGAGGACAAAAATATATCTTACGCACCACCAGGAATTGAATCCAACCCTGCAAATTATTTTCGGAACTTTGGATAATACAACATAAATGTTTGAAGTAACTTGAAAATCTAGATTAATTCTAGATAAATTCTAGATAAATATTTTGGAGTCTGCACGAGCTTTGTATTAAAACATATAACAGTAAAATTGGAGGCATTTGATGCTCATATTAGTTCTTCAATTGACATTTGCATTTATTTTGTCAAATTCAAACATTTATTTTTGTGGTTTTGGCCATAAAATCGCCAAATTGTCCCACTGTGCAGCTCGCAGTGGATCCGAAGATCGTGGGCTCGAGTCCCATCGCCCGAGGCTCTCTTCCTTTTTCCCTCTTCTACAATATTGTAGTGAAAATGTTAAATTGTACAAAATAAAATGCCTGTTCGCTATGCTGTGTTAATCTGTAAAGTATAGGAATAGAGAGCATAGAGGTGTTTCAATAGTACTTCGTTAGCAAAGAAATCTTTGAATAGTTCGTTAGATAGCGGAATCACGTTGATCTTGCTCCGCCACTGAATTATTCTTTATGCTATAATCGAGGAACGACAATCAGAACCCGTTGTCCGTTTGCACGATTATTCCTTCTGTACGGCAAAGAAGTCGCGCCGCTAGAGCGGCTTTTTCCCCTCCTAGCTGTTCCGCCTCCAACAAACATGGGTGAAATGATCGCTAACAAACGCCGCTCCGGAGCGGAAGCATTCCTCCAATTCGTTTTCTTCTCGCGAGCTTGTCGCGCATTTACCGTTGAAACGGAACGGCGACGCTGTGAAAACTCTGGGAAACAAAGATTCGTTTGTTCGTATCGGCCGAGAAGACGACTCGAGGGACACAGCAGAGAGGCGGAGAAAAACGGGGAGACGGAGGCGAGGAGACGTAAAAAGCCACGCGGACGAAGAATGGGCTGAAAGGATCGAGTCGCATAGAGATGCGCCGGGGCGAATAAAGAATAATAAAGGTGAGCAACGACCGGCGTCGCTGCCGCGAAATGAAAACTCAGACAGAGCAGAGGCTGAAACGGTGGATGGGACTCCATTTAAATGCGCGAAACACGTGAATCTTCAGCCCCAGGTGTAATGAAATTGTCGCCTCGTTGTTTCTCCCTAGTCCCGCGACACCGCCTACCCCGCCGTCCCCCTTTCAGTCCACCCAAACCCTCCTAAAAACATTAGGATACGTTCGAGCCATCCCGAGGCCAAAGTAGTCCAGAATCACGTGTGGCCGGCAAAGTCGAAATCCGACGAGTAACTGCGAAAGAAAGTTAGGAAGGGCCGGGAGGACTTGAGTACCAGAGAATGCTCTGGAGGCGGCGAAAAGTGGAGGAGGCACGGCGAGGCGGAACCACGGTCTGTTCGAAAGAGTCCAGCTGGAATAAAGAATAATAAAGCGGAGCAACGAGCACGGTCGGCTGTCGCGACGGAAGTAAAAGAGTGGAGTAGAGTCTGGTGAAACGACTGAGGCTCGCCGAGGCTGATTTAAAAGCACTAAACACTGATTTCGACTTAACGCTGAGATACAACTGGCCACGTTACGAGCTGGCGTGTTTTGTGGTCTGGCAGACCTCGAGCCCGACGATTTAGGGAAGCCCGACGAAAGAGCCACGTTTTATGAAGAAACTTCTGCAACGGTAAGTTACGCCTCGCAGTGTCCACTCCGCCGGTTGCTTTCTTCGGCCCACTTTCGTAGATATCTTTTCATTCCCGTTAACCTATTAGACCGAGACACTTCCAGCTAATGCCCGCTTGAATCTCGGTCCCCGGGAGGTGTCTCCGAGCGTTACAGCGCTGGTTTCAGCGCCGAGGTCGAGATTGGTCGAGTGGATCCCCCGGGTGAACGAAATAACCTCGGCCTCTTTCTTCTTAAACCCGGCCAGATTGATTCCAAGTCCTCCCTCGGAATTATACGTAAGTCATCATCTTTAGTGGGCCAGTGTAGGTACTGTAATTGACGGTCCCCGAGCGATCAATCATGCTGGTGTAGGTACTGTACCCGAAAATACTTCGGGGCTTTGTCCAGCTATCGGTAATTTCATTTGCGATACCCGTGTATCGTGTAAAAGGCTAAGATGGATCGTCTGTTTGAAAGAAAAGGGAGAAGAGCGTTGGAAAATGCTCGATGGCTGACCTCTGCATCGAAAGGCCTGAGTAACGCTCGAAATCCGTAAAACCCATAAAACCAGCTGCCTCAGATCCCAAATGCAACATTAAACTACAGAGGATCAGAAGTTACGTTACGACGTGACATTAAATCGCGCGCCGTTCGCGCTGGCGCGATAAAATACTTGAACCTGCTGGAATTTCAAAGTTCCCCGTTAAATAATCGCGCAGCCGGGGTAATGGATTTATTTCATGCTGCAGGATCTTGGGACGGTTACTTGGATATTCCATGTAAATTTGTAGGTGTATCCGGGCCTTGGTTGACCGCGGGCGTTCCACGGGGCAGCCGTAAAAGCAGCTCACTTGCTGCGGCTTCCGATCGATCCCGCGCGCCATGAATTTCATCGATATTCCAAATCATCGGGACCAGACAGATGTAGAACGCATTAGTATTCGGAGTGGCTGAAAAGTCTCGCCCGTAAGCGGTGGCTATTTCTAATTTTCACTCTCGTGAATCATTCGATGCCAGTGCGGGCGAAAGTTTCCATCGGAGACAATGCGAAGCGAGAGCAGCGTGCAAGCGGAAGTGGCGAGTTGAGAGTGAAGCGGCAGCTGCAAGAACAGGGGTGCAAGAAGCGTGCTCGAGGGAGGCGAGGAAAGACAATGAACACGAGAAGTCGCGGTCCCGGGGACAAAGGATTCGGACGGAAGTGTCATGGCGACGTGGTAAAAACGAAGGGGGCCATTTCCTTGCTTTCTCTCGCGCGATTATTTTTCTCTCTCTCGATATCGCGGCTTGAAATTACCAAGCATTTCCCGGCAATGTTAAACTTCGCGAGTACTTATCGTTCCCAAACTTGCAAACGGTGGATTCAGTTTCTAATTGTCCGGATTTCTGAAAGTTTTGATTGCCAACGGGGAAAAGAGATTCTCGCGGAGGCTTCGAGCACCGGGCCGTTTAAATTACTCGGCCGAAACCGGGTGGGATCGTCTATCGAAAGAAGGATCGCCGGAGCGGCGGTGGCGCGTCTTTGCTGGACGTTTCCTCGTTACCGGAGCGGCGAGCGGCAATAACGTGGAACTAGCGTGGAAGTAGATGAACGAGAAAGCCCTGGGACGTCCACGGCTGCGGGGGCAGAGATTTGTTGCGTCGTAAATCGGATCACGGCGGGACTAACGATTTTGTCGATACCCAAAGAGCGTTTTCGGGTCCGGCGGTCGACCGTAACTAACTCCGTATCGAGATTTAGATTTGTGCCCCGTCCGCTGCTCACTGCATCCGTCTATCGAATCCGCGATTTTTAACGTTAACACGGATACATCGATCTTAAGTCTCGACAGAACATTGGGGGGATGAATTTCGTCCAGGATGAAGCTGCTGGATATACGACTGTTAAACCTGGCTATATCGAGAACCGAGTACACTTCGTCAATACCATTCGGTGATTTCCGGTGTCTGGCGGGTAATTAAGTAGCTCGACACGAATGCTCGCCGTTTATCCACCAGCCGATTCGCCACTAATTCTCGGGATTCCGTTTAAATTCTGAAACACCCCCCTGCCTTCGCATCTCGGTAATCCCTCTTAAAACACTTTAACTGGAATTCGCCGGCACCGATCCATAACACCGGGGATTGCCCTGGCGGGGACTAGTTGTTCACGGATTCTCGAAAAAGGGCGCCACGACGTTAATTAAAAACTGATACATCCCCGCCGTCTGGGATCCCAGACACAAAAGCCACCTCCTGGAGGGTTGGGAGAAAAAATTTGCTAACCAGTTTCATGGTCGTTGGCTCTTCGAAGAAAGATTTCGTGGAGGGCGGAGGTGAACGGAGGGTTGGAAGTCGGGTACAAAAAGTTTTCCAGGGGCACGTTAAGAGATTACCTTCGCCCCTGGATAAAAGGGTGAAGGTGTAGGTCTCTCGAAGAATGGACGGCGATCCCCTCCGACCGAAGATTGATCACCCATATTTTTAATCAAATACCACTATCATTTCACTATTTTATTACAAATGAGACTGGACAAAGGGGGAACTAAGGCGTCTTCAGTCTTGTACCACGCGAAGTTTACAAGAAACATTGATAACGTCATATCCGGTGGGAGTTGGCGGGTAAAATTTGAATTTTCATCCCCTTTTGCGCTGATCGTCTTCGCGACCGTCTCGAGACGGAAAGGGGTGGATTTAACGAGTGCGGGAAATGGTTTTATGGAAATTAAAAGTTGCTCACTGAGTGAGTTATGCATGACCGGTACTCGGCATAATCTAACGCTCCTGGGGCTCTTGAATCTTTTGAAACACCCATCCCCTTCTAACCGAATGATGCGATTCTCTTAACTCGAGAGATGCCGCGGTGTTCGAGGAAAAAGTTTACCGAGTCTCCCGACAAATGGAACTGTGTAAGCGACGATTCGGTGGCTTTAATCGACCTTTGGATTCACGAATTCCCGGGGCCGATTTACAGTTCACGCCCGGAATCGACGTTTAAACGTAATATTCTGCGGAAACATTACTCAACGATGCTTTTAATAGAGGTATCAACGAGTCCGCGTCGCAGCTGGAAATTAAATAAACCGTTTTATCACGCGAGCATGGGCTCCTTGATAGGAAAACTGCGACGTAAATTGGCACCGCGGTCCTGTTTTCTACCTGGAAATTATCTTGTATGGTGTTTTAAATTGCACGTCGCGGGGCGCGCACAATTTCATTTCGCAGAGCGGAGGGAAATAAAAATGAGGCGAGACGTGATTGCATGAAAGCCGACCTAATAGCGCGCCGACAAACAGGAAAAATTGGAGCGGCGGGAAAATCGGCGATGTGCTTGTAATGGGCAGGTCAATTCGCCGGAACATTGGCAAAGTAATTGCATACGTACTGGCAAGTGGTACGAGGACTTTCAACATTTCCCGTCCCCCCCTCCCCCTGCGATTTCTATTCCGTAAATTTTCCCTAGCGTGCTCGTGTAAGCTGAAGAACCAACAAGTTAGTCTAGTTACATGAAAATGCAACTAATGCTGTTGCAACAGAACATTTAACCCACGCCAAGCGTCCCACTTGCTGAAAAATATTTGTCCAGGAGATGGGTGCGATTAAAGGCTGGAAAGGTCGTCTGACACGTACCCTTAATACCCCGCATAATGGAAACGCCAGTGTTGAACACGATAGACGCAGTTTTGAAATTATTTTCCGCCAAGGGTAGCCCGTGAACCTGCATATTTATGTTCTGCTGCGAGCTGCCGATTCTTGAAGCCTGCGCCAGCCAGCTCGACCCCAATAACTTGCTGAAATTTGCGTGCATTCCGCATGAGGGGGGCGCGAGCATAGATCAGGGATATGTACAGAGGAACGGTAATGTAGGTACTGGCGCAGCCTGCAAATTATTTTATCGTTGATCAATAACGCAAACCGTTACGCCGGGCGAAATCCGGTAATCGAAACGCTTTGCTATTCAATCAGCTATCTCATCAATTGGCCGGCGGAGCGCGGTGGGATTGAATTTGTTCCGGATTTGCCTGAGAAAACGCTTTTCGTAGTTTGCCGGGTCATGGGGCATTTGACCGTGTCCCGTTTGATCAGCACGCGCGTCGAATGACTGATAAAGATCACGATTCACCGGGCTAATGGGCTCCGCTTTGGCGAACAGGATCTTTCAAGTCCTCGAGATGCCTAAGTCTATCTTCTTCACGCCTTCCGAGCGCTTTGGCACTTTTTCTGCACTCCTAAACATTCTAGATCGTTTAAGGTTCTTCTTCTAGGTGCTCTACACACTTTAACAGTCCGAATTCCGTTGGATCATACAGGTTTCACGGAATTTTCGAATCCTATAGCTTCTCTGAATATCCTAGACAATCCACGTTGCATACATCCATCGTTATTTCAAGATTCTGCGTCTTGGAGGTCTTATGGTTGATTTGTACTACTTAAAATTTCGCGTCAAGCGCTGTCCATACCGATTGAATTCATGATCAATTTGGAATTTGTTACGCGCACTAGGGTGTTTCAATTTTCCAAAGGTGCTATTTTCATATAACTTTGCCTGGCCCCTTGATTCTATTCATCTAACAAGGAGAGTTTTTTAGGTGTCCGCCTCCGATCATTTTGATTTTTGGATATGTTATAGAGGACCGAAAAATAAGAAATACGTGTTTTTTTATTTTTCCCCGTTTTCATATTTGGGGGGGGGGGGGGGTGAAAACTGTGTTCAAAGTTACGGTTGAAAAATCATTTTTGTGGAAAAAATGGACTTTTTGAAAATCTGGTGAGTCAGTCATATTTCGCATTCAAAGACACAAAATTCGTCCATTGACACTATTCCCCTATCTCTAATAGTTCTCGAGGTATTCCACAAAAATGATTTTTCAACCCTAACTTTGAACGCAGTTTTCACCCCCCAAATATGAAAACGGGGGAAGATAAAAAAACACGTATTTCTTATTTTTCGGTCCTCTATAACATATCCAAAAATCAAAATGATCGGAGGCGGACACCTAAAATACTCTCCTTGTAAGTGATCTGTATGCCAAATTTTAGACAAATTTAATAATATTTAGGGGTTGCACGGTTTTATCACTAAGGTAGGCCTAAATGTCATTGTTTATCATATGTATATCCAAAATTGGTGTTAATATTCATTATATATTTTGAGATTCAACACAATTTGTATGTGTTACATTTGCCCCCCTGTTACTACCGCCCCCGGTCATCGGTTACTACATACTTTCGCTTTTTCAGGTTTTAAAAATGTGGCTAAAATAATAAGGTACAGAATTTTTATAGGTGTGAACAATAATAGTAGTAATAAAATATAAATTTATCTAAGTGTATGTCCTCTTTGAAGTTTAGTTTCTGTCTTATGGACGTGAGAATAAAAATAATTATCATTGAAAACCGTGTTTCCTTAGCCTACTACATATTATTTAGTGTGCAAAGGGTGCAACCTCTAAATATTACTCAATCCTCCTAAAATTTGTCAGATATCTTTTTTTATATTAATAGGAACCAGGACATGCGCAAAGTAAAATAAAAATAAATTATTTTAATTTTAACCCTGTAATATGAAACACCCTAACGCGCACCTATATCTACGTGATTTAATCTGTAATGCGACAGATTGGTTATTAATCATTGATATTTTTGATGTCGGTGTTTAATCGACTAGACGAACGAAGAGCGACATGTTCATTCGCCTTCTGACAGCCGTCGCCGCGCAGTCTGCGCTTTCATTACGTTTTTCACCAGAGGACAGCGTTGCTGTTAATTTATCATCACTGTCCTCTGCGTGGAAGTAACTCGCGTGGACAGTATCACCTGGCTGATTACAATTCATGCTCAGAGCAAAAGTACGGGCACCCGTTAAACGCCCGTAATTGCTGCATTATAATGTCATTCCGCATGAATTTCACGGGGAATCGACCGGATGCAGCTGTAGCCTTCCAATGTCATGCTTATTACATGAACGGCCGAGGGAAAGAATGGCATCGCTTTGCAATATGACGATCTTGGTATAATTAATCGTTATCGCATAGTATCACGATTGATCGCGTTCGCGTTGCTCTCGCGAATTTCGTGTAATTGTCGGCACTGCCCGTGCTCCATTCGCACAGAATGCAGCGAAATACCGAAAACCTTGAAGAGAACAGATGAAAATGCGGTTTGAGCTAACCACCAGGACGTGGTTTGCTCGCCATTTTCGAGATTCGGGACTTAAGCGTTCTTTGCTCTAGTATTATACTTCCGAGCTGCTTATTCGCGTGAACAGCACAGCTTCCAATTTCAACCAAGCACTTCGGTGCAATTCAAATTTCTCCCCCGGAAGCTTTCTGCAAAGATGAAATGCACGCAATGCCGCAAATACTATACGAACAATGTTGAGTGCAGTAAATTTTAAAATCGATGGGGATCAGCGTCCGAGAATTATGAAATCCGCAGTCGCGAGTTTTATCTCGAATAAAATGCCGCACTCGTTGCCGAACCAAATTTCCAGCATTTTATACATCGGCGTAAGTTAAAAATGATGCGAAGATCGCGCTTATAAACATGAAAGAGGATTTCGTTGAATACATGCCCGTGGTCGGATCGATCGTTTCGAGGAAGTAATCCTATTTAAATATATGAATAAACTTGTCGGTTGAAATACTGCATGTTTTATACTGCTCTGCTCTATTCAACCTGATTTCATTTTAAACGATTTCCTTTTTACAGTGAATCTACTCTGACCTTTCTTCACTTTGCCGTTTCGTTGAACCTTCAGCATTCTCAACGTTCTCCCGAGTATTTTTCAATTCTTTTCCCCGCAAGCATCTATCGTTGCAAGTTGCTCCAATCGCAGCATCAGGATATTAATCGATAAAACCACCGATTGTTTCACCTGCCTCCTGTCGAGTGTTGTCCTGCACACGCGTTCACACGCGAGTCGGCCGATCGGAAGTGAATCGGCTGGCGCAGGCTGCACGAAATGCGTCGGCGGACAGCGCCGGGCCCGTCGGAGAAATAACGAAGGAATAAAAAAAAAAAAATGCTATTTACGAGGGCAGTAGCGAGAACGGGAAGCCACACTATGAATTACACGTGCCGCGCGACAATGGATCCTTTTTTTCGCACGTTTCCTAGGGACGTGTCTGCACGGCCAGCCAGCGAATGGCGATCAATTCTTCTCCATTCAGATCCTAACAATCGGCGGCCGGGGTTGCGGCGCCGCGGCGCCGCCGCTCCGCTGAAAGATCGAACGGAATTCGATCGTCACTCGAGTCACGGCATGCATAACGATCCTCCGCTTTTATGCACTCCCCGTCCTATCTGTGCTCGCAGTTTGCGCAAGCGATTCGTTGGACATGGCAAAAATATGCGGCCTCGGAGGAGAACGTAGGAACGAGTCGATCGTGCTCGCGGCGATGCACGTTTTTCAGCCGGAATTTTTTAACTCCCCTTCGATTCTACTGGGAAATTACAACAGCGATGTTGGATAAGCTTTACGCTGTAACTTATCGTAGCTTGGATATTCCAGCGAGCTCACCGATGTTCAGACCGCGACTAACCTGCTCGTATTCTTCGCGAATTGGTTAGCAAGTAGAAGTTTTATCTCTGTAAGAAGCATGTATCTTGTTTCACAGTTAATTGCTTGTAGGTGGAAAGCAATTCCACGCCTAGAGCGACCGTTTTCCACTAAACAAGCCCGCCCATGTACGGTGAATAACGATCAGCAACACTTTAAACCATAAAATTGAACTGCGCCTGTTTCCAGGCGAGCGGAGCGCTTTAAGCATTGTTTAACCATTGATCCTGTAGACAACGGGCCACGCGTAAGCATCGAGTTTGATTAAAAATTTACATGGCCCCCGGGCACCGTTCCGTAAAATTTTAAGCCACCGTGCTTTACACGCTTTGCGTTCAACATAACTGCTCTAGAATATGAGAAAGGGGCACTTCGTTTAAGCTTCGTTCTTGGTGCAACATTAAACCCTCTTCGCAACAGAGGTCCCGAAAGCTCGTTTCTTCGCAGCATCACAATTAAGGATACCTAAGTAGTTATTGCCGCGCAGTTCGATTTGGAGGAGCTGAACTGGAAGAGTAAGTAGGGCAGCCTATGAGTTCAAATTAACGAAGCTTGCATTCGAAACTCCCGACCAGATGACTCGATTATAGACTCGCAAGTGTCCCAGGGATTATCAGCGTAATGCGAATCGGTCCAACTGGCAATACGCTTATGGAAAGCCGCCGCATGTCCCGCAACTCTCGCCTATCTCTCCTGGTATTACGTCGAAGACTGCAAATTGCTGCGCGCTTCCCGACGAAGCCTCCAACTCCGCTCGAGATCGGCTGGTAATGCAACCAGCGACAATATTCGATCGATGGCTGGATTCTGTTGAAAAGCTTGCGCTCGCCGATCAGGAAACAGAGCCCCGAGTTGGAACGCGCATACAATTTACCTGCTTCGTGGTCCCCATGAACAATTCACCATTTCCGTCTATGATAATGACGAACTCTATAAACGAGGCGCGTTCGTAGCAGAAAAATTTGTTTCGTTCCAAAGCGCGAGTTTGAACGAAAGAATAATTATATTTCTACCTCGCTTTTCCAATATATGCGCATTTTTCCTGGTGCATTTGGATCTCATCATGCTTGTCAAATATTCCGTACTATCGGAACGTTTGTACTTATTTTCGACGCAATGTAATTAAATGAAATACCGAACGATTTCATATCTGTCGAAATTTCATGCCCAATTGAATTAAGCGCGAATACTTTGAAAATCAACAATGGGATATGTAAAATCCGCGTCGCGGCAGAAAATCATGAAATCGATTGCGTTCGTTTCTTCTATTAAAATGGGAACGGCAGCTATTTATATTAAGCTGATACCGGGCTCATTTATCACGAATACGTTTCTTTGTGTTAGAAGATTTCCCGCTACCGATTAAATTAAAATATAGCGTGGAAATAGCCGATGCAGTATTTATAAGGTTTTACATGGTCAGATTAACTGCCAGGAGCTAGTCGCAAGGATTTGTTTTCATGCCCCGCAACGGTCACTGCGTCCGAGATCCCTTTTTGTAACGTGCGTCCCGGAATATCATTATTACTCCAATGATTCCATTAATCGCGCAATGGAGTCGCGGATGATTTATTTGTAACCTCCCTCTCATCGTTTATAATTAAGCTGCTTAGGAGACTGTCATCTCCGTAATTTATGCAGCATCGGTTACGGTAGTCGGCGATGTTTGTAGACTGTTATGTTTTTCGTTATTTTTCTGTTTATTTTATTTTTACGTCACGTTATTTTCTATGTTTTTTTAGCACTAAACTGTTCAAATTTTTGTAATCTAAAGGGTTCTCCCGTCGAATAATAATAATAATAATAATAATAATTTCCCTCATCGTACACTCGTTTTACCTTCATCCCCCGACTTGCCACCCCTTTAACGGAACCCGCTGCGATACAAAGCTGCAGCCAGCACTTTTACGCGCATGTGCGTCCGTGCACAGTGTCTCCAACAATATCCGGTAACGAGCGTTTCACCGTTTCGTCGACGCGTATTACGGCGCACGTTAATCAGATATCGGAATTCATAGCCTCGCAATTAGGGAAGTCCTGGCAGTGAGACCACAGGATACAGTTTGGAGCGGCGCGAACTCAATATTCATAAAGGCAAGGGCCGCGGGGCAATCGGACTCGTATCGAGAAATTGATCAGTCGCCAGTCATGCATATGAATACGATCCTTGAAACGTATCGAAGAAAGTCGCCCAGAGGCTGGGGCGAGGGTGAAGAAGCTAATGAAATCGGGGAGTAACGAACCACGGCGTGGCTGGGAACCCCTCTCATAGAATCCTCCGCTTAGCTTCCAGATAGCTCGTTCTGCCTCAGGTTCAGATATCAAGTCAGAAATTGAACGCTTTATTCTTGAACACAGTGGCGCACCCAGAGGGGGCCAAAGGGCTCTGGCACCCCCAAAGAAGGGGCTTTGTAACAGGAAAAGAAGCGGAAATTGGGTTTCATTCTTTAAATAAATTTTTATAATCACCTAACGAATTTTACAAAATTTGCATTAAAACTATTTTTATCCCTTCAACTCTGCTCCCCCCAAGATTAAATCCCGAGTGCGCCACTGCTTACACGTATATCGCAGCGTATTCTTCTTCAATAAATTAGTACCCCTGTCCTAAGCATTTTCAAACTGGCGGACCCTCAAGAGACGACCCTTCTCTAAAAACGAGACGACAGTCCCTTGAAATATGTCCCCCAGGGTACTCGAAAATGATGAAACACGTTTCCTAATCTATTCATTCGCGGTAAGAGGCGGAGGCACGAAGTTCTGCCCGCCGCGAAACTGATGAAACACGGGAACAAGACCGCCGGAAAGGAGATTGAAAACGGAAGGTCCGATAAATAATTCAGTAATCAATTTACACAAACTTTCCGACCGGCATTTGCATTCTTTGGCTGGGTCGTTGATTTTATTTCGCGTCGCGGCTGCTTTGATTACGGGGGCCGCTTTTTATTCGAGCCAGCTGTCCGACCCTCTCTCCGTGCCTCCATTTATTTGCAGCAACCGAACGCGACTGCTAGGCGACGCCAGGCCATCTTATTTCCGATTCCACGCACGGAAACGCGCTGTCTCGTTGCCGCGCTTTTGTCTCGAATCCATGTGACGTCCATAGCAGAAACGTTCCAGAGCGCGCGTGGCGAGATTGAACCTTCACAAATTCGGGACACTCGCGGGTAATGAATACGCCGCGGCGTTGCCGGCGCGCGTCGCATGTTTCCTTGTTTCCCCGCTGACGAATCTCTTTTTACTGAAGAAGAGAGGGGAGGGAGAGCCGAGACGAATCACAGCGAACAGCAACAAATGGTTCCTAAACAGTGTCCCAGGGGAACACGGAGGGAAAGATTCGTCGGGTGAAACGACAGAGCATCGCACCCCCTTAAGGCAATAACGTATTTATGATGCTCAAGTGAAATGCTCGGGTACGCGTATACTTTGCGTGCACACGGAGGCGCGCGGTGCGCCGCGCCGTGAACGCGTGTGAATTGTGAATCCCACCTCTGGGAGGGACGTACACGTATGCACGGGTATGGGCCATAAAACTTGGCTGCACACGCGACCGCCATTTTCCACGATCCTGAAGGATCCACCTTTTACGATATTATTTCGGGGGAATTCCATTACGGCCGCTCTCCCTTTCGATCCTTGCCACCACGTTACCCCGAGCGGGAAATTTCGGCGAAATTACACGGGGATGAGACAGCAGTGAGAGGCGAGCGCCAGGGAAAAGTCGACCTGCGCATAATACCGCGTACTTACAATGCCGATAGTTACTTTTAACTCAATTAAGGCGGCAATGGCGACACCGAGACGAACACAGCCAGGCTAACACAATTACCCGCGCGCACGGCGGCGGAATTGGCGGCGCTGATTCAAGTGCAAAGCTGACAGCGATGTAATTTCGCCGAATCTGCCCTCGATATCCAACAGAGGAAGGAACAATGCGTGTTACGTTCGCATTTTTGCGAGGCGAAGTGCAAAACGAGCCGGTATTAGCAGAGAATTCACCATTCCATTGACTCCCGCGGAATGACACTTATACAACCCCGTTCTTCGCCCTTTTATACGGCTCGAAACAAAAGCTTTCGACATGGATCAAGCCTACTGATCACCGATTGTGCCGTGCGAACGCAGTTCAATTATTCCACACGGTCCTTATTCCCGTCCATTATCAGTTTTCGATAAATCAATTCCAACGTTGTTTTCGCGCAATTGTTCAGCCTGGGTGGCAGGATTTAAGCCCTCCACCGCCGTTACAGGGTGCCACGGGGAGGTAAGGCGTGTTGTTCAAATTCTTACAGTCTTGAAACGTCAATCCGCATAATGTCCGGATCGTTTTTTGCGTTTTTACGATATGATATTATATTGGCAGCAACTAGAATGCCACTGCGATCTATAGGAGCAGAATGTTTGTCCACCATAATCTCGCTAAAAAAGCAGAAGCTGTGCATCGAGCTGTCTCGGCTTTTCGACAAGCAGCAATTTTCGCCGGTAATCTCTGAGCGTGTGCAGCCGCACAAAAGTAGCAGTCTCGCGTGCTCTCTCTCTCTCTGTAGCAAGATAGTGGCCCCTGTTTGACGCGGCGCTCGGCCAATCTTTCCGCCATAATTCCGTTTTACCCTGGGAAAAGGGCAAGCCGGGGAAAGGATCAACCTTTGGCGAGCCTCTGTAAGCAAAGAATTGCCCGAGAGTTCGACAATACTCGATCTTATCACTCCTCCTTTCTATCGGCCGGAAGAACGGCTGTGGCAGAAATGCTCCGACGACTTGCTTCTAGATTCTAGAGGGATTCACCTCCTTCGCTTCAACCGGCTAGGCGAACAGTCGGCACTTTCCTTTTATGACAACTTTAGTTTGAGAAATATGCATGGGATGCCGGTGTCGGGGACACCCTCGGCTTTCTAATGCAACGAAATTGACTCGTTGATATTGGAATTGTTAAGGCGTGTTCAATGTAAATCGAAGGCTTTGTCGGTACACAATCCCATTGCCGATTCTAGTCGGCCGCGCTAATTTCGAATAATTGACTTGGAGTAGTTGGAGCTAACGGCCAGGAGAAGTTGGAAATCGAATCCGTCTACTCGATTCCTGAAGTAATAATAAATTTATGCCTGCTCGGCCATCGTTCACGGGTCGTACAATCGATAACAACGTTACGCCTCTTCCTGCCTGGCTCGTTAATCAATCTCTGGAGGCAATCGGTGTTAATCAACAGATCTACTTGTCGCCGTCAACCACCACGTAGGAGGGCCACAACGGCCTGGCGTTTTTTAAGGGTAACTCGGGGAAACGGTTTTCTTTACGGCTCCCTGCCTTCTCTTTCACCCTGCGAACGACGGAAGGCATGCATAGCATTCTTCCTTCCGCGCCAGGCCCCTGTACGTGACGCTTTTAGTTAAGACCTTGAGGAGGTTAAGGTCCCCATGAAACCACCGACAAGGTGCGCCCGAATCTCGAAAAGGAAGTCGTGCTTCACTGACCCATTCTCCATGAATCTCTTTTCTTCCCCGAAATTCGCTCCTCCTTTCGCTGCTCCGTTGCCGGCCATAGAGGAGGAACACCATGAAAGTCTTTTAGCCCGCGGGCCGAGCGCGGCAGCCTCGCCGTCCTCAGTGATTTACCGAAATTGCTTCGAGTTTCAAAGTGAATTACGTTGAAAGTACCGCGATTTCAGAGACTCTGACCACGTTTCTTAGCGCCCGGCTATGAGGGATCCTCGATCTGGGAACGATAACTCGAGAAATATTCGCAGAAAGAAAGGGTGGAACTCCATGTTTCCAGGGCTCACTGTTCTGGTAGAAACGGAACGGTCGTTGAAAATGATTTGTAAGAAAAACGTCGGCTATTTTGAAGCGCTGCAGAATTTCCCAGCTGCGAAAGAATACCGCGCTCTTCGCACTCCCATATTCAGAGAAATCCATTTATTGCGCATTGCTGACGAACTACTACGAGCACCCTCGAGCACCTGGAAAGCGCCACTTAAACGGATTCAGAGGTACCGCAACGCCTAAAACAGCAACGAGCGCGAGCGTCGCGGCCAAATGAAATTTAACGAAAGCCTCGGACTGTAAATCGATATGCTCCACCGTTTCATTCCCCGCTGCCTTGGCTTTCGAATTTTCCCTCGGAGGAAGAAGTTGGCGGTTTCGCCGCGCTCGAGGTTGGTTAATTGACTTATCGTTGATGGCGTTACCGCGACGAAGAGCTGTATGTGTGTGTCTGTGTGTGTGTGTGTGTGTGTCGGCGCTGCCGAACGTGCGCGCGTACATTTGTAGGGAGAGCGCGATACTCGGCGAACAGTTATCGAGTAATCGAGCAGAAAAACGTAACAAGCTCCACTTTCACGCTACAACTTTTCCAATGAAATTGAACTCCTGCTGAAACTACGACTGTTACATGACAACCAGGCGAGAGCTTTCACTATGAAGAAAAAGCAGCTTTCACCAAGGGGGATGAACTCTTTTACAGTGCCCCGGCCTCAGCGGGGCACTATAACCCCTGTGGTGCGGATTTTCCATTGAAACTCTGTTCGAGATCAATGATAATTGATGGCTCGCATTAACGCGATCCAATTGCTTACAGAACACTCGTAAAAGATTCACGATATCGTCTCACGTGTGTCCCTACAACTCCTAAAATTCCTCCCCTAACCGGCACCCACGTCCTACCGACTGCTTCTAAAAAAGCTCTAACGTCCCATCGCTATTCGACGATAATCGTGCGAAATCTGAGCGAGAGATGTGGGGGTGGGCGACTAGAGGGGGTGGCGCTACTGGAATGCCACGAACGTAAACACGTAAGAGGCCGGACGGCTGCGAACACAGACTGGGGGTGTTATAGCTGTGAGGTAGTGGTGGGATTTGTTAGCGTATTATTCTTATTGTTGTTATTGGAGTTTAAGTGTAGGGGAGAGCGGGGACAAACGTAACACTTTTTACATTTGGCTAAGCTGCCAATTACCTCTTACAGATATAAAAACGAAAATTATGCCTTAAGATAGTGTGTTTCTTGGTCTATCATTTCACCACAAATTCAGCCTTCCGTGATAAGTAAGGTAAAGGCACCAGTAGTTGACCATGTATCAGTAGTTAACTACTTTTCAGAAAAACATGAAAAATATGGTTTTTAGAAGTAACGATCTTTTGAGCAAGTGCAGTTGGAGAACTGCACTTTGTTCAGAAGATCGTCACTTCTGAAAACCTTATTTTTCATGTTTTTCTGAAAAGTAGTCAACTACTGATACATGGCCAACTACTGGTGCCGTTACCCAAGTTAAGGAGTTATGGCAATTTTCCGCGGTGACTGTCATTATTACTTTTGTCCTGCAGAGGTAGGACGAAAGTAACATACCATGGGGACGAAAGTAATACTAATCATTTTGAGGAGAATTAAGTAAAAACAATTCTTCCAAAGCAAAATAGAATTTTTATTATCAGAAACGATAGAAACAAACATTTAAATAAACATATTTTAAGTAGGTAACGATAAAGAAGCATAACGAGCTTCAAACATTGCTTTGATACTGTGTATTTGATTTAATATGCAATCTCGTGTAATGGCCAAAAAAGTAACTAATATTTATGATTTCTTTTTAAAAATTATTGTTAATATTGGATTCAACTTCTCACCGTAATGACGTGTTACTTTTGTCCCCAGCCATGTTTTCAGCATAGAACTGTTATAACGTACAAACTATACAAGACATTATCTAAGAACGCTGTAACAAATAATTGGATCAATGTCTATAGTTTAACTATGAATATTAACAAAAAAAACCAACAGAGGAGACTTGCCCACGGTATATCGAATCGTCGTATTGCTCAGCGTCACTCCGTGGAATGAAAGAAACATTAAACACGCGTAACTAGTGTAGATGTACCGTTTGTAGCCATTGCACTGTTTTTGGCCATGTGCATAATTATCTTAATTTTAAATTGCTTGCAGATCAATATTATGTGGGGAATTTCACATCATAACTATTTTGTTTAGTATACCGCTAGAAATATAGGGTTACACTTATTGCTTACACGGAAAAATATTATATTTTTTAAGAAGTGGCCAAAACTGGTGCAATACCTTAAAGTGGCCACAAATGCTGCATCCACCCTATGTAATGCAAACGTTTTGGAAACTTTTGTGGAAGGCGGGAGAAGGCGTGTTACTTTCATGACGCCGTTACGTTTGTCCCCGCTCTCCCCTAGATAACAAATAGTTAGTGGTGATTACCGATACTTATCCCCGTGTATACGGGGTGGCAGAAGCGTATGCATCTGAGAAATCGAGAAACCGAGAAACTCCCCGGCTCCTCCTAATCCCCGTGTGTTCTACGTGGCGAATTGCTGATTCTCGTCGGCAGCAGACACGAATGTACGTGCGCAAGCTCGCTTTAATTTGCTTAAATACTCCGCGAATGTTTCGAGTAGGCTTCGCCGCGTTGTCTTTCCGCTCGAGGGCGACGCGAGTTGAAGCTGGCGGCCGCGTTAGACTTGAGGAGCGTTTAACAGGGTAGAACGGTGGTTTGGCAGATTCGGGTTTAGCCAGCTGCGGCATTTCACGCGTATAAGCCTGAGGTTTGGCACTGGAAAGCTGTGTTGGCAATCCGCGAACCTGCCCATCCGTTCGCGTTCGTTTTGCCTGGTTGTCTCCGCGGAAAGTCCGTCCGTCGGTAAACCAACGGCAGGGCCCGTAAACTTCTGCTTAGACGTACGGCGAAATGGAAATGTCGATCGCGACGACGATGCGATGACAATTAGAAGCAGAAAGAGGCGCTGGAAAGCTAATTAGTGTTTTGCGTTTTCCGCGAGAGCTGGAGAGTTGCCAGTCGAAACACGACTCGGTAGACACGGAATGCGACCGCAGTTACGTTTCCGTCCTCTTTGAAACTTTCTCCTCCGTTCGCAGTTTGCAGCCGCTCTTTCGACGCTGACAATGAGGCGGGCTTAGTAAACGGTTCTTACGGTTCTCGAAACAAACGGTTCCTGGCAATCAGGAACCGTTGAAGCCAACCTCCTGCCGGGGGATGGTTCAAGATCCTTCTGAACCAGGAGCAGCCAGTTTGAAAGGAGAGTGCGTGGATCCAGAACTTTTCAAGTGATCAGTGGGGAGCCAAACAATCTCGCTCGTCTGGCTCCCCTTTGACGTAGTCAAGCTTTCTAGCGAGGCAGGTGATAAATCGAGTTTAACGCAAACGAATCGATCGGCGTGGATAAGGAGGGAAAGCATTCCAAGGGAGATAAGTTTGCAGAGTAGATCCGGGCGCAGGAAGCATTAGAAACAAGGGAGTAGTTAGGATAGATTCGGGTGTAACCAGCTGCGATCTCTCACGTGTATAAGCTCCAGGATAGACAAGCCAGAGATTTAATGCTGCGAAACGCCTCTGAAACATGCACGTTCGCTGGTACGCGTATGTTTCAACGCCTGCGACTTATTGCCTTAAGCTTGTGAAATAGGCATAAATCGTACAGGCATTTCCATCCGGTTCTGAATGCCTGACCACTGAATTTCGCGCGAGTGAAAGGGAGACGCGTGCGCGAGTGATATCTGGCCAAATACGGTTAAGGGAAATAAAATAGAGATGAACGGCGGAGTGGAATAAAATCGATCAGAGCAACAGGGTAGAAATTTCTCTCCTCAGGACGTTTCTGTTTCGCAGAGCTCAGACGTCGAGCGATCGCAAATTGAATTTTTCACGTACAGAGAGCCAGAGCTCCCCTTCAGCCACTTGTAAGCCGTATTCGACGATACGGGGGGATAGTAAGCTCTTAATCGCGTTATCCGTATTTCCATATAATGCCTAGAAGCCTGTTATCTACCTGTCGTTACCCACACGACTACCCCTTTTAATCGCCTCCTGCGCCATTATACGCATACCAGCGAACAATTTAATAATCGGAAGCGTTGTAACGGAGAACCTTTCCGTCCATCCTCCACCTGATCGACGACACGCTCGCGCGATCGATCGATCGTATGTTCGGCACCGTGGCCCTCGTTATTAACCTCCTCGTTCCCTTTTCCTCGGCTCGATCGGCATAATCAGCCTTCGCGGAAATATTACGTTCGGAATGGAGGTATTTCGCAGTTAGAATGCCTCTGAGGGTATTATGGTTAGAGCCCGATGAACGTTTCAGAGACGCGATCCTCGCGCTGCTCGCAGGATCTGCCGCGGGAACTCCTTACTGATCGTTTGATAGATTCCGTCAGGAGGCTCTATTAAACATAAATTATGGGAAACGCGAATTCCTGGCCGCACTTCTTGTCCACCTTTAGGTACCTTACACCGTCGTTTGATAGGTATCTCTTATTAACACTACTATTTACGTGGCTGCTTCGAGGTAAGCCACAAGTTGGGCAAGTTTGAAAGCCACAGCTCTGGAGAAACCGCGATCCAAGAGAGCCGCGACAAACTTCCAGCTGATGTTAAATTATTTATGATTTTAAGTAGCGGCGAGTAAAGAGTTTATCTAGCTTAAAACTAATCAATGCCTCGTAGATCTTCAAACGAAGGTTTATTGACTCTGAATCTGTTTTTTAATCATTTCGCTTCGGAAGTAAGCTTCAAATAATTTGCTCGACCAAATGAGTCGATGGTTCTTCTTAAAGCTGTTGAAGTTTTTCGTAAACCAACGTTTTGTGAATCGATAATCCTGGCATCGCGAGGTAACGAAGAGGTATATTATACATACATGCATAGGAAGCTGAGTGCGAGTCGGCGCGTTAACATAGTCTCGATTAAATCCCGAGCGCTTGCAATATCTGGTTTTCGGCGGGTCGATGGGGGGAAAAAAAGGGAAGATAGAAGACAGGTCGAAACCGAAACAATTTACAGGGCGAGGCGCCCGCTGTTTCCTGCCGTTAAACGATTTCCGATTACAACACGTACGCCGAAATATGGCCGGGTATAGGTGCATAACGGATGCATGCAATTACGATTCAAATTTTACGACTTGCTTAACTTAAATTACGCGACCTCAATTAAGCGAGATCGCGCACGGCTGCCAAGTTTCTTCCCCTTCGGTGGACCAGGCTGCCAGCTTTGTATCAAAATGTGGTCGTTTATGGCCTCATTCCGCTCGCAGACGCGACTGCGTCGCGCGAGCGCCGAATCCCCTATTAAGGCGCGCGTAAAGTTATTTAGCAAATAATGACTGCTGTTCGCCCACGCGATAGACATTATTAACGCTTTAAACCGAGGGCTAAAACGGACTTAGCTCCCAGCAAATTCGGACTTGGCTACCGTCTAGCAGCTCTGGTAGATTCAAACTCTGACAAGTTCCGAATCTAACCCAGGCACGGCGCAGATCCATTCGTAACTTAGCCCGGGGTGCGGTAACGCTTGTAATTCCATCGGCTTAGGAAAAAACCTTGAGGCTTTAAGAGGCAATCTTCGGATGAACATAGAGTATTGGATCTAAGAAGCTCCTCAGACCTTTCTAGTCCAGAAACATAATCATCTTCTACAAGTATGGGGGATATCTGTTGGAAAGCGTTTGCCAGTTACAATTGCAGATCGATTCCGATTAGCTTCGCAGGATTCCCTATGCAAATTGCATCGCGAGAGATATCTATGAGATAGGACGATCCGTCGTTTAGCTGAGTACTTACGGGCGATTTCACTATCTGCAATTCTATATATGTAATATATATATATATATATATATATATATATATATATATATATATATATATGCATGGCTTGAGGTACACCGACGCATATAGCTGCACCACGTGTGTGTATATATATGCAGACGTGTGTAGGTGCATAAAATTGGAATTTTTATCTGTAAAATCTTTGCTCGACTTTTCGAATAAAAGCTGTCCGCGAAAGTGGAACATACGGGGTTCCAGACACTTTAGACCATACTGCACTTTGTTCAACTTATTTCTAAATTAATCTAACTCGAGCTTCTGCCAGCCAAAATTAAGTGAATCGCTATACTCATACCGATCGTGCACGTTCGCAAGATCTCGGGTACATGTGATACAAGCAACTCACCAGTATGAGAAGCTCGATGCTCGTACGGTCGAGGAGGTGCAAGTACGTGTAATACAATGTACGTCTGCTTGAGGAGGGCAAATGGAAGGAAGGAAGGGGATTCGGTTGGTTCGCATACCATCGATTTAGGACAGCATCCAATCAAGGATAAAGACAGTGTGGAGATGGCATCCCGTGTGATTGCAAGTGTTTGCCTGGCGCATGTGCCCGCGCAGACAGTATTGTATCTACCCCTTGCAGTTCGATGCAAATGGGAAATTAGGCAGTAGTCTGCCTCGGCGTAACTGCTACACGCTACATTAAGGGATGTCAAAGCTTTTTTGCACCTGTGCAGGATCTATTGTAGCCGTGGAAGCGATGCAACTGATGCTGATTGTACGTTTAGGCGAGCTTTCAATTTGAATAAACAATTTGGCAATTCTCCTCCTCTCGCTCTTAATTAAGGGGGAACACCACTGTGACGGCCGGAAAAGTCAGTCATTTTTAAGAATTTTTTTCAGGAATAATTTACAGTTTTCATAGAAAATTTTTATTACCTATCTTTAATACGCTGTCTTAAGAGAATATACAAAAATAAATAAATAGAAAAACATCCATAAATTTTAATGTAGTAATTAATCTTCTAGACCTCCCCACGCGAGGTGGTCAAATGTGTAACTATGGAACAGCCGGTCCGAAATCAAATTTCATTTTTTTTTTATAAACTATATGGTGTAGTTTCCGTTTAACGTACGGATTTTTTTATTGAAAACAAATTTTTTTTAAATACACTCGAAAAACTGTCGATCTTATTCGCGGATTTTCGAAACTTTTCTTCTAAAGTGCACCATTTTTACAAAAATAATATGTTTAAGAAATCGGTACGCACAACGGAAACTACACTCATATAGATTATAAAAAAAAATGAAATTTTATTTCGGACTCGCTGTTCCATAGTTACACATTCGACCAGCTCACGTTGTCTAGAAAATTAATTAATATATTAAAATTTATGGATGTTTTTCTATTTATTTTTTTTTTGTATAGTCTCTTAAGACAGCGTACTAAAGATGGCTAATAAAAATTTGCTATGCAAACTGTAAATTAATCTTGAAAAAAATTCATAAAAATGGCTTACTTTTCCGGCCGTCACAGCGGTGTTCCCCCTTAAGGGGAGGTTCCGGTCTAAAAGTCGATTTTTTTTTATTACATTTTTCGATTGTTCAACCTTTCAGGAATACGTGTTTAAAAGGATTTCTTGAAATTCGTAAAATTCCCGAAGTTATAGGCATTTGAGTAGCGGCAAATGCATGGGCGCGACACCGGCCACTCGGCGCTCAGGTAAAACTTTAAACGCGTTTTTCTCGAAACAGTGTTCTCAAAACGGTGGGACCTGTATCTCCAAAAGTTATTATCCGATTCGACTGAACCTTTTTTTATTTTGAAGAATATACTTCTGGCTAGGGGGGGGGGCAGACAAAATTACAAAATAGTGAAAATTTATCATTTTTAAAGGCGTGGAAAGGACGAACGGTATAGGGAAAAAGTGACTTCAAACTTCAAGTGTCGTTATTTTCTAAAAAAATGTCATTTTTGTAATTTTGTCTGGTTTCCCCCCTAGCCAGAAGTATATACATCAAAATAAAAAAAGGTTCAGTCGAATCGGATAATAACTTTTGGAGATACAGGTCCCACCGATTTGGATGAATTTTTTGACGCCTTAACTTTAACGACTCCCCAGTGCCGTCTGCAATGATTAATTATAAAACAAAAAATATATTTCTATAATTTAAGACATCCTTAATACAATGCAACAAGTCCCATTAAATTATACACAGTAGTTTTTCTTTAATTAATTCCTAAAGATCACCTATTTTTTGGGGCTCTAGACCGGAACCTCCCCTTAAGCCACAGAAATCTTCACTCCAATTTTCTCAAAGCTCATCCTCAGGACTTAATTCCTCTGCCCCCTCCAAATCTGTCTCGATACTACTGCTTCTGAAACTGGCTTGCACTGCAACCGCGATATCGCTTCATACAGTCGCCATCGAGTGGCACCGCATCTGTACACCCCTTCTCAAGCGCCGTGATCGCAACTTCTGTCAGCTGGGAACGCGAAGGAAGAAAAGGCCAGCTCCCCCCAGCCGCGGTGTATAAATCGAAACAATCTCGTCTCTCCGCCCAGCCGCCGAAGCTGTACTTTCGAGGCAAAGCACAAAGAAGTGAAATCCGCGTGTTTCTGACGCGACAAATCGAAGGGGCCGCGCGCGAACGCCGTCTACGTGCTGGAGAGGAATTTCCGAGCAGACGCGAGCACGGGAAGAAGGTGAACGGTTAAGTGCGCCGGGCGAGAGTACGCGTCTAAGTTCCGCCTGATCCCTCCGCCCGAGCGGATTCACGCGGGAATGCATAGGCATAACGTAAATCCATGTTTACTATGCTAATACCGGCAAACTTGCCGGCTGAAAGGATGCCGAGAAACGTCCCATCAAATATGCAGCGCTACTTGCGCGAGCTCCAACCAGGCCAAACAGCAGGTAACCAGAGTGGCTGAGCAACGAAGAAGCCCCGGCTCATTTTGATGGGGTCTGATAGACCAGAGACCCCTGGCCGAGTCTTATTTTCTTTTCTTCCACTCCGCAGACGATGAGCCTGCATCCCCCGTTGCTAAATTTCTTTACGAGCTCCGAGCGTTCTCTAGCTGATCACTCTTCAGACATCCTCCCCCCTGTCTCCCTTGCAACTTTTCAGGAAATGCCTAGATCAATGGAGAAGACAAAGGAGCTAATCACGCAGGATTAGCTTATGCGAATAAAGATGAAGGCGCGCAAAATCTATTGCCTCCGTTTTTCATATAGGGCCTAGTGGTACTTTGATCGCAAGGCTTGTTTAGTTTCAAGAGGAAAACGCAAAGAAACGAGATGCAAGTGTACGCGTGCACGCTGGCCAGAGTGGTCTAAAGCGAACAGATTCAGACAGTTTCGAAATGGAAACTGGATAACCTCTAGGCGGGTGCGCTGTCACATTTCTCAGCTACGTCCACGTTACCTCCAGCCAGGCATGTATTCATAAATAAGAGGACTGGTTGCGGGAGTACGCCGTTAAACGTGCAACCTCCCTGAGTAACCGCCCTCATCGTAGTTTACAATTTAGAAGCAGCGTGTCGGCGATGAATCTCGATGCATAATGCGCTAGAAGCTGCGATAGAATCGATACACTCGCCGTGGCTGGTTTATTAACACCAATTTGGTGGCTCGTGGAACGTTGCTCGGCAGCAGGAATCCTCGACAGCTTCAAAGACAGTGATTGAAAGGCAACATTAAATGGAATACATCGCAGGAGTTCCCTCTGTTATTTTTATATGCTGAATTCACCCTTCCGGTTATGAGCACGCCCGCGAAACTCCCGCCGCGTCGGAAAGTTGCCCGGCAGGCTGCGATAAAAAATACTGAATGGCCACCATCAAGTTTCACTGCTTGATTAACGGGACGATATTAGCAAGACGGCGATCCGCCCGCAACCCCT
The DNA here is from genome assembly GCA_947577245.1 of Andrena bucephala. NCBI lineage: Eukaryota > Metazoa > Arthropoda > Insecta > Hymenoptera > Andrenidae > Andrena > Andrena bucephala. Next base: position 32,565,004 of record OX387717.1, on the reverse strand, counting down.
CCGCCCGCCCCTGCGCCCGATAAATCTTGGATCAGGCGGGCATCTCGGGGTCCTTTGATGTTTCTCGTTGCGTTCGTCGACGCGAAATTAAATCGTTAGGCAGTTTCTGAAATTACCTCATTTCATGTTTCAACCCCTGTAACGAATGGCGGTGCTCCTCCACGAGGGGACGGCTCAGATTTCTTCGCTCACTAGCAAAAGCAGCAAAGGTCCGGGAATGTGTCTTAGCTCGGTGAACGTTGCACATACATCGAAATACTCTCACAACTTCAGGGGTCTTCCTAGTGTGACGGCTGAAGAAAACTGAATTTTTCTGGAATTAAAATAAGAAACAAGTACCTATTGCACGCATCATTGTGCACGTTTGTAGTTTTATTCTGCCGCCTTTTAAGACTATAGGAAAAAAAAGTGTGGGTAAAAACGTTTCTTTATCGTTCGAACTGGAATTCGGCAAATATTTGGAAAATTGAATTACTACGGTCAACAAAACCGTAACTTCTTTTTGCTAGAATTGATAAAAATTTTCAACTAAGGGTGTTCTGCTTAGCTATTTTCGGCTGTAATCCTTTCACGAGTAACGAATACGAGAAATCGGAGAAGTTTACGACTGTCTCGCGAAAGCTTGAAAGCGTCGGACAAGTTTCACGAACGTTTCCGCGATAGTTGGTGGGTTGCGATCGATTGAAGCTGTTCGACAGATTCAGGTGCAACAGAATATCTGGAAGAACGGCCTTTGAAGATCGTCGAATCGATTTGTCAGCCCGAGAGCGGTGCCGGTTTTCCCGAGCCCGCCGAAAACCACTTTTAACTCGTCCTACTTTATAGTTTCTGCGGCCGCGAGAAGGCGGAGTGCAATCATAACGGTTGGAAAAGAATGAAATCCGGCGGACGTCCGGCGTCCAGAATAGAGCGAAACTCCGTACGGCTTTTTTACGGTTCCGTAGGTGGTGAGATAAAAGGCGGTCCGCCGTTATTTGTCTTTTGCCAGCGGATGACAAAGGCCAGTTACGAAAGCTTGCTTGCCCGTTAACTTTCCCCGCTCCTCTGGCCCGCCGTCTCTAAATGGGACACTTCTTTCGGCTCTTCCAACGGCAACGTAACCATTATCAGCGACGTGGCTCTCTCCCTGGAAGATGTTGTCCTTTAATTTTGTCCCGGCCGTCGTCGCCTCGAAGTTTCCTCGAAATTAATGAAGAAGAATCGCGGGGTCGACCAGGATGCGTGGTATCTGTTGCTCGTTTAAATTTGGGCTGAGATGAAGATGAACGTCCAACGATTTTGTCTGCCGATTCAACTACTTAGTCTGCGACAAAACATAGGAATTTTAATGCTTCCGGAAGAACAGCATTTACGTGCTTAGATAGACAACTGCATCGGAGAATATAAATTGAAATGATAGAGGGAGCAGAGAAATAAATAGCTCGTTCCATTTCTGATATTTACCTTGATTCGGTGCAAAGCGTAATGGTAAAAACGTACGAGGATTTCATTATAAATTACATGGTTGTGCTCGTCGTCAAGCGAACAATTCCTGTTCGCCGGCGTCGCGCGACTCGGTAAATAATGTTTAAATGAAATACGGTATGGAATGCACGCTTCGGACGAACGCGCGCATACTGCATTAATAAACTGGCCTGTGTTTATGCGGGAAACGCATCGCTCATGGTAAACAGGGCCGGCTGAGTGGTACAGGAATTTCGAGGGGCTCTTTGTAACGAAATACTTACTTGATTAAGATCCTCGGATAATTCAAGAAGGGCCAATAGAAGCCACGAACAGGCTGCGGCAAACAGGAGGGAAGAAAATCCTTGGAACGAGTTAAGAAGTTGTTCGAAAGCGATGAGAAACTAATGAAAGGATAATCTGATGAAGATAAATCTGCTGGCTAAAAAGAAAGCAAACAAAATGCTTAAATTAAAGAAGGTGGAACCTGCAGAAAAATTCTATAAATTAGCTGTTTCCTGAAAAGTTGTAGATGCGGGTAAGCACTCGTTTCAATTTTGTAGAACTGTTCCTGATTCATCTTTGAATAAACCCTGTGTAAAGTCAGAGGTTTGAAATATTGGTGAGAGCGTAGTTTCTACGTAGTTCGGGTGAACGCTTTGTCGGCCGCTGGGGTCGGATTTCGTAGGAATTATTCTCCGGTAGAAATCAAAGCCCACACAGACCCGCTCGCGGGATTGTCACGAATCATCGCAGCCTTCGAAATGTTTGACGAATAAGCACGTTTACGGGCCTGGGAGGGTTGGCGTGGCGGAAGGTCAGCGAGGGTCCTCTACTTAAACGCAGCCAGCAATTTAATTTTGCCGGGGCAGGCCGAAGGGACGGCGGGGGTTTCGGGGGGTTGCGAGCCACCGCATTATTGCACTTTCTCGACGTGGCCGCGGCACAATCCACCCAGTGAACCGCCCTTTTGGCGGCGCCGACGCGTGCACCGTGGAGATTTCGGCTGGCAAAAGAGAATGCTGGCCGTTGGTCCTCCCTGGGCATCCCTTTTGAAGCGTGTCTCTAAGGGATTGCGATACGGTTCGTTGAGGGAACGGTAAACGCCAAAGCGTCGAACAAGCTGATTTACACAACGTTAACGATCCGTATCCGCCACTCGTTATCTGTCGCGGCTTTTAAATCAAAGGGGAGCCTGCGTAGCCTGCGTCAGAGAAAACGAAGCGCGGGGGACGGCTGGGGCGTACGCGCACGCGGTACTATAATAACCGAGAAATATGAAGCAGGTGGTGCGTGCTCCCTCTCGATGATTAAAAATCGTTTCGCGTACGAGGCGTCGACGGTTACCGGAGGCCTGTACTTTTCACCTGTTCGTCTCCGGGGGTGCGAAAATCGCACTCGAAACGGCACTCCATCGAACGAGCGTAAAAGTGATTCGAACAGATTTTATTACACAGCCCTATGGCCAGGTTTCTAATTTTCTCTATCGCCAGTTCTGCTTCGATAAAAGCTTTTAAGCCTCGGGTTTCGCTCATTGATCCACTGAAATATGTTGGAACGGCAACGCCGTGGAAGACGGGGCTAAAAGGAAAGGGAATTAAAAGGAAAAAAATGCAAGGAGCAAGAAAGTCCGCTGGCATCTTCTGGCCGACGCGACGGCCTGCCGGCTAAAAGTGACAAAATAATACTCGGGGGAAGTTCTCGGACGAGAAATAGAGGCGGGTGACAAGAAAGTTTAAAGGAGGGGAATTGACGCTGATCGGCTGCGAAAAGTCACGTATTTCTACTCGCGATCCACTTGCCCGGTAATCGAGCAGACTCGTTCGTCTTAGAAAGACGCATTGAAACGCCAGCGAAGCTTCATTTACAATGATCTGTCGTTGTACTTTCTTCAGGCAGCTTGCAAGTACATTCCGTTCTATCTTATTCCCTTTGCCCATAGAGAAAGTCGAACAATTGGAGCGCAAGTGTTGTGAATCGCATACATACATGCATCCTGCACTCCACATTTGTGTAATATCGCTCAGATTTGAACGCGACGTATCATGCGACGTCGCAAAGGAACGTATTAACCGGAGGGTCCCAAATTTAATAACTACCCCCTCCCCCCCCCCCCCCGTACGGTTCGAATAAAAATACGATTCGTTCTAATTTACAGCTTCCGCCTGCGCTCCACGCCAGGGCGAATGCTCCGCGAAATTAAAAATACAAGAGTTAAATGGGAAACGTGATACCGGGTATCCGTTTCAGTCAGCAAGAATTTATTCGATCTATGTGCGCGCGTGTATATACCGATCGCGGCGCGGCACTACCGCAAAGTTTTGATACAATCGGTGGTGAAATTAAATGTCCCAAATGGCAGACGGAATTTTTGCACGCCGTGCACAGGAGTGAATTTAAAGCGGCGACAAATAGTAGGGAAACGTGAAACACGTACCGATGGAATCACCTGTCGAGGATTTCAGGGCTGTTGAAGATGGCGTTGATTATCCAAAGGGTAGGACAACCGACCACGGGGTACTATATTTTCTGAAGCGCGAAAGGAAGACGAGCTTGAGTCCCCTTTTGCAGCCGCGCCACCGCCGCCACCACCGAGGGTGGGGCTCCCTCTTCAGTCGGCTGTAACTTTTCTATAGGACCAGACACATGGTCAACATCGGTCTTTGTTTCGTTAAGGACCGCCCTTCTGCCTGCTTTCTTTATCGCTCTTTTCCGCTTCTCTTCGACGTTACTATTGTCGAGCGAACGAGGCTAGCGGAGGTCGGTGTCCCTACGATAAGATGCAGCCAAGCTACTCAAAACCCACCCCCGGGCGTCGCAAAGTTTGTCCTTTTCAATGAAACCAATGACAGGAAAATAAAAGAAAGAATTTGAACTCTATTGTCGCGCGAGGTCAAGGTCTCCGTTCCATCGGACATAAAACAATCAACCCTCTAATCAAAATGTTCGCCGTCCACGGCCCGTCATCTTATTAGGTATATTCCAGCGTGGAAGCGTCATTTCGCATACGAATCGACACATACTGTCGTCGCATTAACGTGTGCATAGACTTGTCACAGAGGAGCACGCAGGAGCCGCGGTAACAATAGCAGAAGAAGCATTAACGGGCCGTCATATCCGCCAGAATATCCCGTCATGCCCGCCATTCCTGTCGCAAGGTTAATTCTCACCGTGTTACGTTTCTCTCGCGACCGTAAATCGCTGACAGACTCCGAGGGAACAATAGAACCCTCGCCCTCTAAACCCCTTGATTCTCCGCCCCCGCGTCGCGTTCTTCGCTGGGCTTACCTGAGAGTTAAGCGAGAGACGGAGCGACGACGAGGGGAGCGAAGGCTGCGACAGACCTTGATGCACCGTGTCAAACAACTGCTGTGTGTTATTCGATTGCCCCGTTTCTCCTAGAACACATAAGAAATAAGAAACTCGAGTCTGGCCATAGGCATGGACCGGTGTAATTTGTTCCGTTTCAGCTTCTCTATTGTCTCTTCCAGCAGCAAAAAAACAGGCATCCATGCGGCGTAAAGTTTGAAATGGTGGTAACCGTAATTACGCGTCGTTACGCGTAAAGTAGGAAGCCCAGCGGGCATTTTACGCAGGCACGGTTCTAAAGAGACGCTGAAAGGAGAGTTTTCTGTCCGCAGGGATGGTGGACAGTGGTAGGAGGCATCCGGTGTTACTGTACATTCATGGCGAGAGCTACGACTGGGGCAGCGGAAACCCGTACGACGGCAGCGTCCTGGCCAGCTACACCAACCAAGTAATCGTCACGATGAACTACCGGCTGGGCGTGCTCGGCTTCCTGAACGCCAACGTGGCGCCTCAGACCAAGGCGAGGGTCGCGAATTACGGGCTCATGGATCAGATCGCAGCTCTCCAGTGGGTCAATGAGCACATCGCCCTGTTTGGCGGCGATCCCGGCAACGTGACGCTGATGGGCCAAGGGACCGGGGCTGCCTGCGTTCATTTTCTCGCCATCAGCCCGACCGTCATACGCGGTGAGTGGCCTTTGTGCTGGGGAACGGCCCAGGCCGGAAATGAGTTTACCGGCGCGCGACTGATGGGACATGTTCAGACCGTCGCCGTCGCCGTCGCCGTCGCCGACGCCGCCGGTATAGTCGTCGCGTTGCGTTCCACGAAATCCTTTCGAGCTACTGTCCGTCGGTTCTTCGGTCGTTGCAACCAGTCCGCTCAACCTGCCCGGCCACGCTTTTTTTTCATTTATCTTTGCTGCCTAACGTGTGCGTCGTAAGTGTTTCCGAGACCGAATGATAAATGACGGAATCGCCGAAGCTCGAGCGATGCCAAGAACGACGGGGAAGCGGGGCGAGAAAAAGAAACATTTAACTTCGTATTACAACGTATCTTCGCCCTCCGCTCTACAGTTGGAAGTTCACCCAATTGAGAGCCACTTCCGCCGAGTAATCTGAACGCTTCACAGAGACGCCAGCAACTCCTTAAACTTGGCATGTAACACCGGTGAGAATCGGGTCTCACATTTGACGCTTGTAACTTGGCAGCGGACTCCTTGGTCGCGCAACACAAACATCTTCTCCTACGTTTTTCAGTCCCTTCCCTTTCTCTCTCTCTCTCTCTCTCTCTCTCTCTTCAAGTTTGTCGTACACCATCGTCGGCAAACACTCGTGCGTGTTTGTCAATCGGATTCTCGGCCGATAGACGCTTGGACGGTACAATGATACAATTCTCGGCGCGCATCCTTCTCGTGAGCTCGGTTGCTGTATTGACAGGCCGGTAAAAATAGTTGGGACTGAGAAATCGTTATCCGATAAGCAAGAGAACGTGGAACATCCCTCCTTGAATGGTAGGTACCCAATCCTGTTCGGAGATTCCTACTGATTCCTTCGATCGGGGACAGGACCGCTAACGAGACTCTCGAGGAGAATCGAGAAGGAAACGAGCTTACGTGTGTCGAGCAGATCTCTCCACAGCATTCAAGCTCGTACGTATGACGTACTTTTACGATAACTGGCAGAGCATATTGTTCGATATAGGTTAGGATCCAGGAAAATTAGGCCGAAATTTTGGCCTAGCGTATTAAATACACTTCTTCCCTTCCTTATGTAACTGAGTACGAGTTTTGTTTTATTTCCTTGTTTCTGTGCCACAAACGGCTCACACTAGCAACAAAAAACACTCCGCTGCTGCGGAGACTATTGTTCTTTCAATAATGGCTATCGCTAGAAGAACGAACAACGCGTGGTCGCCGGCGTCGTCTTGTTGATTGGGTTATTTCAACCGGCACCAGAGGCGCTGGCAGCGCGCCGTGCAAATAATCTGTACACATATCGAGATACGAGTTCCAAAATTGACGATTCATTGATCTTTGGTTAAGTCTGAATTAAAGGAGAAGATAGAAGAAAGAAATATCGTGTACTACGATCACGTGGAGTGGTTCTTAAGTGATTAAATCAGTGGATAGTCAGACATTGCCACTCCTACAACTCCGCGAGGATCTAGGTATCTTAATGTCTAAAAAATCTCTCGGAAACGTGTCTATCGTTGCACACAGCACAGAAGCATCTCCTGGCGAGACAATAAATCAGTGACTGGAGAGTATCGAGAAAAAGTAAGCTGGATTACCAGAGTCTCGATAACTAGATGAACAAGGCTCTTTCTGAATTGTACAGGGCTGAAATCCCCTCAGGTCCAGCTGGCAAAAAGCCCCATTTTTCATTGAAGCAAAAACCCAACATCTAATTCTCTCCTCGTCCCCAATGAATTCATTGTCCATCGATGCTGGCCCCATAGAAACCAAGCTTCCCGAATCAATCCTGGCCATACGATCAATTTCCCCGGAAAGTTCAAAGTACAATGCTCGGGGATACGGTTTCCAATACCCAAACAACCTGCTTGCAATCTCCCTTACATAAGTCGATTCTCACAAAATTATATCTACCGTGTCGTAGCTTAATTTTAGAGCCACCCAGCTACTCCCAAAGCTATTCTGCCCTGCGTACTCGCGCGCACCTTAGTTATTACTTCTCTCTCCGTTGCGAATTGATGAAAGCCACCAGACGGCAGGTTCCCCTCGTCAGGCTTGCGTAATTCCGATGGAATTCTTCTGGAATTTCTCACGATTGAACCGAAGCAGAACAGAATCGGCGGATGATTATCCTGGGAACGTGACGATCGGCGAAAAGCACATCCGGCGGACTTGTTACTTCGATACCGCTCCCTCGGATATAATTTCCTTCTTATTCGCCGCGGTCTCTGCACGTTTCCTGCTTAACATCGATCTTCGTTCTCGTCCCGAGCCGCTTCGAAACAACCTCGCCTCGAATTCCATTAAAAGTCACGGCCGCTGCGCTTCTTCGCTCTACCCGCAAGTCAATTGTACTAGACGTAATACCGTATTACAAGAAACTTCGTTTAATATCAAATGTTAACTGACCTTTCCATCCTGGCCTCGATATCGAGTGCCGCGGATTGTTCCTCATTCCACGAATTATCTTCGACGCGGACCGTCTCGTACGGAATTGATGATTAGGTAGTAGAAAGGACTCGATAACTGAACATCATCTACATTCCGTATTAAGCGATGTTCACCTCTCGCGAGCTAACTAAGCCCAAAGTTCCAGTGTTCCTTAGAAATCCCGTGCACGGTACAGCGTATGAAAATGTGGCTGTTTGAGGAACCGTCGATGTGAGCCGCGGTGTGGCTGTCACTCGACACACGCCCGCACACCCGTGAAAACTTTCCTCGTTCGATACAGAGACTGATTAATTAGGGAATCTTCCGGGATCTTCTTTCGTGTACTTTGGAAGATATCTGTCGGCAACCAGGGGGACTCCGTGGAAAGTTCCCGTCGTTTGTCCCAACTTCCTCTGCAGTTCCTGGGGACGACGTTCTCTTCGACAGATTACAGAATGTCCTGTTATAAATCACGCGAAGCAGCTTCGGTTCTGTGGCTAGAATCGTCATGGCATGCGACGAAACATTGATAATGGAAACTTGACCGTTATAGTTGAGAGTTTGGTACTTTACAATGAGATTTGGCAAAGAAATCTGGAAATTAGCATCTGTAGAAATTTCGACATAGCAATGACGAAGCTAAAGATACTCACCGCTCCACCCTCGCTTTTCTATTCGTTTGAAGCCAGAATGGCACCAGTCGACAATTTCACCTACATTCTTATCGTTGGTCGTTGGATTTGAAAAGGCTCCGAGCGGTATAAAGGAATTGAATGTCCTTGTCTGTTAAATTAACAAATTGGTCGCCTTGTCTGTGCAGGTCTCTTCAAGAGAGCCATTCTGCTCTCGGGCAGCGCCCTCTCGTCCTGGGCAGTGATCGAAGATCCTGTCTCGTACGCGTTGAAGCTCGCCGAAGCCATCAACTGCTCGATCCCCGAGGATATGCTCAAACACAACGAGCTGATTGTCAATTGTCTTCGAGACCGTAGCCTGGAGGAGCTGATGCAGATTGACGTCCAGCCGCCGACATTTCTAAGCGCTTTTGGCCCGAGCGTCGACGGAGTGGTCATCAAGCCTGACTTCCAAAAAGATCTGCTGTCTTACATGGGCCCCGAGTTCCAAGGATTCGGGTAAGCGAGTCGAAGCTCGATAACTGGCAACATTCACCAGCAAGATCTAGCGGAGTGTGAGAATAAAATGTTCGCCGAATTACTCGTTGCAGGCCGCTTTCGAAAAAAGCTGAGCACGGCGCCCCAATTACCAGCAATAACAAGTACGACCTATTGTTCGGTGTAACGACCAGCGAGGCCCTATGGAAATTCGCCGAGAAGGATGTGCTGCAAGGATTCGAAGGCGAGAGGAGAGACAGGATCATCAGGACGTACGTGAGGAACGCCTACGTGTATCACCTCACGGAAATATTCTACACGGTGAGTACACCAAGCTAGAACTTTAGAGAATCTACTTAAGGGGGAACGCCACTGTGACGGCCGGAAAAGGAAGCCATTTTTAAGATTTTTTTTTCAGAAATAATTTACAGTTTTAATTGAAAATTTTTATTACCTACCTGTAGTACGCTATCTTAAAAGACTATACAAAAAAAATAGTAAAACATCCATAAATTGTAATATATTAATTAATCTTCTAGACCCCCCCCCCCCCCCCCACCCGAGCTGGTCGAATGTGTAACGACCCATACAGCATACTACGTTGCAGAAAGGCTGCAGAAAGGTTGCAGTTACGTTACGTGCAAGATTGGAACATTGCAGGCAATATCTCTGAGATGTTGCAGAAATCTTCCTATGTCCGCCCCTGTGCAACATTGCATGAAATATTCCTGCAGTGTTTCCGAGATGTTATAGGCAATTCATGAGGCCCACCTTATATCGCACGGAATACGTCAACGCGTATTTTTGAGATCTTATACTTTCAGTTATAAACGGGACAAGTCCCATAGTTTACATAAAGCATACAATCAATTGAGCTTACATCGTCTGCTACTTATTGCACTAAATTATCATAAATTATATTATGTTACACAAAGCGTAACCTAATATACACTGTATATTGGGTATACTACGATACTATACTAAATCTGTATACTAAATCGATATATATATAGTAGTTTTTGAGCCCTGGTTACTGCGGGACCTTTGTTGTAAAATCTCCGAAAAGTTGCGTGAACATTGCTGTAAAATCTCCGAAACGTTGCGAGACAATTGCTGTAAAATCTCCGAAACGTTGCGAGACAATTGCTGTAAAATCTCCGAAAAGTTGCGTGAACATTGCTGTAAAATCTCTGCAACGTTGCGAGACAATTGCTATAAAATCTCAGAAACGTTGCAAGAAAGTTGCTGTAAAATCTTCAAAACGTTGCGTGACCATTGCCGAAATGTTGCAGGAGTAATATTGCACCGCAACATTGCTGAAATGTTGCAGGAATCTTCCTATGTCCGCCCCTGTGCAACATTGCACCGCAACGTAACTGCAACCTTTCTGCAACCTTTCTGCAACGGAGTGTGCTGTATGGGTATGGAACAGCAGGTCCGAAATAAAATTTCATTTTTTTTTATAAACTATATGAGTGTAGTTTCCGTTGTACGTACCGATTTCTTAAATAAATTATTTTTGTAAAAACGATGCACTTTCCAAGAAAATTTTCAAAAATCCGCGAATAAGATGGACAGTTTTTCGAGCGTATTTCGAAAAGTTGATTTTCAATAAAAAAAATCCGTACGTACAACGGAAACTACACTCATATAGTTTGTAAAAAAAAAATTAAATTTGATTTCGAACCAGCTGTGTTATAGTTACACATTCGACCAACTCGCGTGTGGAGGTCTAGAAGATTAATTAATATATTAAAATTTATGGATGTTTTTCTATTTATTTATTTTTGTATAGTCTCTTAAGACAGCATACTAAAGGTACGTAATAAAAATTTTCTATGAAAACTATAAATTATTCCTAAATAAAATTCTTAAAAATGGCTTACTTTTCCGGCCGTCTCAGTGGTTTTCCCCCCTTAAGAGGGTAATGGACTATTGGATACGTAAAATCGTTAATTTCTTTAGCGCTAAATTACTTTGATACCAAACAATCGTTATAGTCGTGCTTTTGACAATCTATTGTGGGCACGTTTGTAAGTATTTACAAAAAAAATCCATCGGAATTTATAAAATTGTCGAAGTTATTAATCGTTGAAAATAGCCCTGTACGGCGCGCCGCTGCAGGTGGTGTACATCGATTCAGGTGAACCAATCATCTGAAAGCAAAATGCTTTGAGGTGATTATTCTATACACAAATATCTACAGTGTGGAAACTTGCCGATGAATTTGAACAAAAATTGTGGAAGTTACACACGAATCAATTTTTCTTCCACATTTTTACGGGAAAAAATCGTCTTCAATCAATTATAAAATATTTTACAAACATCCAATGTTGATGCGGAATTTCTATGCGATAGAGAATGGAATTCTACAGCTCCAGTTAAAATTTCAGGCGAAAATATTTATTGGTTCAAGATTTATGATGTACACCGTTTCTGAAAATGGTGTTTCGAGAAAACCGGCTTCAAAGTTAAGTGCCCTATGCCAATACCGCTCTGCGAGGCCATTACTCGACGGTGCACTCAATTACGTTCGCTGCTATAACTTCGACAATTATTTGAATTTCTTCATGAAATTCTGTTTAAAATTTTCATAAAGGATAAAACTTTTAAAATCATTAAAAAAAGTAGTAATCGATTTTCTGAAGCTGAAATAGTCCACTACACCTCAATTAAGTGCATTCAAAAGAACACAATACGCCCCGGTTAGTAATTTAATTGCGCAGGGTATTCCATTGGTGTCGATGAGACTGCTAATGAACGGTCTTTGGAATAAGCTTATAACAGTTGCCAATTATGTAGTATAATCACTGTCTGTTTTTCAACAGATATTCTGTGGTGTTGATCTGATTACGACAGTATCGTTGCAATATCCAACTTTCGTACTATGACTGAAAATTCTTTTAATACTAAAATCGACACTTTCCGCAAAATCTGGAAAGCCTGCAGAGGATAGATAGTAGAAAACAGTGAAGACGTTTCTCACAGCGCACTGCCAAAGCGTTCGTCTTTCGGGAATTTCGATAAACTGCCAATTCCGATGATTATTTCGCAGCCGTATCGCGTTCGTTTTCATAATGCTCTTAGGGAATAATTTGTTGGCCATTTTGCGGATCACGGAGCCCTCGTTGCTCCTATAAAAACGTATCGGCCCCGGGCATAGGCGTCTAATTATCTACAGTCGTTACGTGATATTTAACTACAAATTGCGCGATAATGGCCCTCCCCGTTCGCTCTCCGTGTCGAGTTACGTGAAAACGCGCAATTCGATTCGCGGGGATTTCGACTGAAAATTGTCCCCCGTGACGAGTGGGTTTCCAATTTCGATATTCGACGCGACGGCACCTGACTGTTGGCTTGCTCTTTAAAGAATATAACCGGCATATTCAGGTGGTGAACGAGTACACGGATTGGGAGCGCACGGTCCAACACCCTGTCAATACGAAAGACGCCTGCGTCCAGGCGCTGAGCGACGCGCAATTTGTTGCACCGCTGGTGCAAACTGGTGATCTCTTCACCCTCAGGCACACGAAAAAACCGAACAACCCCCACATCGCACCGATACAGGAGACTGACAAGGAACCGATGCCCAAAACCTACTTCTACGTGTTCGACTATCAGATGAAGGACGGCGATTACCCACAGGTAAGCGGTTCTTTCACTATACACAGATAAATTAAACAATCGCAAAATATTTTCGTTCGTCGACGGATGTCAAGCATGGTCGGTAAAAGCTACACTACCGTGTAGAAAATTATGCCTATGTATAACAAGCCTGGAAGGATCAGAAAAAGGGAGAGCCTATGCCTGAGACTCCATTTTTTTTTATCAATTAATTATCCTACTTTTCAACACTACTCCACGTCGCTCGAACAACGAGTTTGGTACGAATCTTTTAATTAAGAAAAATATCTGTTGAAATTCTTACCCGTATAAACGAGGATCAAGATTCTACCCTCGTTCGTGTATCTCTCTAGAAGTTTCCCCTCATCAGCATTCTTCGCCAAGCTCCAATCGTGCTTAACGCAGTCCAGAAGCTTTAATATCTGCCAGGGAAATGATTAAGCAATATTCATTATATTCCGCAAACAATAGAAGATATATCGTAAATGAAATTCAATCATTTGTAATTGCTTTTAATTTAATGATTGAAATTAATTACAGAAATTGCAGCATTAGTTAAAATGCTTGTGACGAACAGATAGCCACAATTGATAAAATTATCCTCATCATATCTGCTAGGTACTGTTCCTTCGCAGCAATATTTGCGCGTGATATTAAATCAATGTAATATTCTCTTTGCGTAAATAGTCACTGAGCCCGCAATTAATCAATTATTCACGCTGGATGTGTTCAACGAGCATATAACAAAGTTGATGCAGCACACCAACAGAACCATCACCGGGGGTAAAACCTCGAGGAGTAGATAGATTGAAGGTAAATTCTGTCGTCACGAATTTGCATAGCTGGTGAGAAAACACAGAAGAAACCATTCGAATAACTCACTTGGGGAGCTGGCACGCTCATAGCATAGGGAGACCTGTCCAGTGAATGAATACTTAAGCTGCATGACTAATGAATGAACACCTATTAAAATTAACAACAGCAGCACTTACCTTCAACTTGATGAGGAACTTAAAAAGAACTTATTTGAATAAAGAAGTACTGTGTAAATTTTAACGTGAAAAGAGCGTGACAGGTGTTAATTTTTCGTATGATATGAGCAGCATTCACTGGGGGGTGTTCAGTCACTGTACAGATCACCCTACGTAAATAAACAATAATCTTATGAATCCGAAAAATGAAAGAAATAAACGTTGTATCTACCGTTGGACACAGTCGACTCCCAACGTTTTCTAAAAATTTCTTTAACGTATAAAAGTTTCACAAGACACAGACAGGATGAATCGAACATACCTGCATGCACGGATAAATAAAAATTTGAAAATCCGCTTGAAGACTTTGGGTCCTGGAGTGATCGTAGGGCCCTGGCCAACAAGGGTGGCGATGAATCCGCTGACTTCGTAATACCGATTCGCAAAGATGTCCCTCGCGCGGCGAAGGTCGGCTGGCGTCTGTTCCCTCGAACAATTCAACCCTTTTGTCGAGCTACGGCTTTCCCCTTCCGTTTCACACGCGCGGTTGAGTATGCTGAATGATTAAAGGTAGCTAATGTCACCGTTTTACCGCGAAACAACCCCAATTGCCCGTAATAACGCGTGCGGCAGAGGAGATGATACTCGCCAGCGAGAAATTCGTCATAGTTTTCAGAGGCGCGCGTATTATTTTCTCCAAGCGTTTGAATTTCGCATCTCCCTTTTGCCGCATCTGTGGCAGGCTCGCGTGACAAAATAACGTAGAATTTTTCTTCCTCTGCTGGTCGATGCAACGGCTTCGATCGATGGTTTTCGACGGCGTAGAACGAGTGGCTCGCTCAGTCATGCAGCTTTTCCTTTTTTAATCGACGACTAGCCGCACGGTGTTACTCCCTTGTGATGCTCGTGTGGCCTCGATCGAAGATGAAAGTTTAAAAAAGTACTGCGATGCTCACTGATCCTCTGCGAGAGCTGGCTGCTGAAGAGCGGTGAAAAAAGTTCGTCCTGCGAGAGTTCGTTGCTGGATCATCCAACGAGAATTATTATACATATGTTCACCTCTGTTTCTTAAACCGAGAAATTGGGCGCTGCAGAGTTGGGCATTAAATAAATAAAAAATTATTTAAATAATGGACCAAATAAAAGTTACTTTAACTTCAGATTATTTGACGAATAAAGTTCACTATTTTATTTGACGAGAATTTATTCGACACATGACAAATAAGTTTTTTTAACTTTTATTCGTTATTCGAAATTTGATTTAAATAAAAATTTTGCCCATTTCTCTAGAAGATGCATCGAGTATTGAACGATCTTTGAATCAAACGAGAGACAATATCTTTGTCATTGACGGTAATTAATTTCTGTATAATGGAATAATTTATTGCGATTCGATATTGCTGTTCAAGCTAGCTTGAACTTTTATATACGTAACAATGAGCCGTATCATTGAGTGTTGGCTGATATCCTGTTTCCGAAGGTTAATTAAAGTTTCTCTGATTATCTTTCTTAAATTTTCACCGGGGACTACGATAGGTACCGAAAAAATAGCGATCTTCCTTTGAAAGAACCTTATTACCCGGGCGATAGAAAAATCCAATCCTCCTGAAATTAGTTTCTCTCGTTAAAGTTTCTGCTTTGAAAGCTCTCAGAAAGAGAACGCAATAAATTCCTTTCCAAGTTTGCTCGGTTATTATACCGCTTCCTAAATTAAGGTAACGGAACAGTATATTAAGCTGAAGCAAACGTGAATCTTTCCTCGGAAGGTCGTAGTCTTTTTATTATTTATAACGTTCCGGAGCATTCGCAAGCCCGAACGAAACGATTCGATTAGAAATTCTTAAATGCCATGAAACGTGCGGCGAGGTGCGAAGAAACAAAATATTTGAATACCACGTAAAGTTAGCCGGCGAACTTGCCGGGAATCGCTTTCTTCTTGAGCAGTGGCAGAGCGAGTCGAGCGTCTCTTGCTGAAATCGTCGCCTTAAACAACAGGAACGAGTGAGCGCAAACAGACGGGCGATCCTAGGGAATGCGTTTATTAAAGCGAAACTTAATTCAAGCTCGGAGTTTCTACAAAGATACAGCTGCCATGGCTCGTGCTACCCGTCCATCATTCGCTATCGCTGACTATTGCAATTTCCGATTTCCGTCGATCCCTGTCCCTCGGTGCCAGTTACTGTTTCAGCGCGTACAGCATGGTGAAGTAAGATATAGACGTCTGGACGAACTTGAATGAAAAATATTGCGCGAGATCAGTGGAAAGACATGGACTCCTGATAACCGTGAGTTCGTAATCGAAACGGACCGACCATAGATCTATTTTCCTTCCCAACGATCGGCCGCTACCTTTTCCTTGGTTGATTTTCCAAAATCAGTGGGAAACTATACGCTTAATTAAGGGATTAGGCCACCTTGGACGGAGCAAAATTGCAGTCAGTTTTTTTTTTAGAAAGATAACGGAATAAACAGAAAATTTAATATGAAACCTGTTATTATACAACTCTCGCCGGAAGAGCGCGAATTTTTTTTCTTACGATATGGCGGCGGTAGAGCCGTGATACCCAAGATCTTGAAGAGCGACGTTTTCCACGGTGTTCAATCTCACGTGTATACCGTTTGACTTAGAACAATGAACCAAAAAGATTTATTTTCTGCATGCCTAAAACTAGAGAAGTAGGGGAATCCTGCCCAAAACCGTATACTTTCAAAAACGGTTCTAGGTCCATAACTTTTTAAATAATATAACAAATTGGGTAATGAAAACGGTATTTATTAAAGTGTTTCGTGAACAACACAAAATAACAAAAATATAATTGAAAAGTTTAAATAGGGTACTTAATTGAACAATAAAACAAAACCTCTTTTTTTTACCGGTTTACTCAACCTATGGGGCAAAACCGTATAGCAGAGGAAGTGCAGCATATTTGGAATACTGTTGGTAATTTGGAATACCGAAGTATCTAATAAACTACTAACGCTATTTAATTTGTAACACCGTAGATTATAGGGGCTAATGACCTGTTCACTAATGACATTTGTGGATGAACCGCAATTTTTACATTTTCGACTTAATCTGCAGAGGAAGCAAACGTCAATCTGCAAAACTTTTTCAGCGCGTATTCAATCGTTCCAATCATGGTTAAAATATGTCAAAACTTTAGTGTTAAACACTTAATCGACTCATTTGCATGTTCCTTCTATGGTTCCGTGCCAGTTTTGCGATAATTTCGAGAATACAAAGTGTGACATGAAATTTTAGGTTTCAATACCATGTTGCTAATTCGGAATACCGAAGGTGAAGGTAATTTGGAATATGCCAAAGCCTACCGATGCTTTTGTTTCACGCGTAATGGCTACCACCGCGTCAGTTTCGTCTGTCACCTGTATAACCTTTTTTAGCATTTGTGTAAATATTGTCTTATAGATATCTACATAAAATTGTTCCTTAATTGTGATTTCTTAGCCTGATTACGTCATAAAATAAACTAATTTTATTATCTACATGTTTTGTTTAAGTTTATAAAGTGAAGGTAAATTGGAATATCGGTATTCCAAATTACCTGCACCTTAACGAAATCGATACTTCTTGTCATTTTTCATTCAAACCAAAATTTCAGTTACTTTTTGTTTTTTATTTTTACTGAGACTAAGAAATATGAAAGTTTATTAGTTTCCCTATGATATTATGCAGTTTAATTTGTTCCCATCCTCTGTCGTAATTTTTTATTCGTCTTAAACAAACTGGTATTCCAAATATATTGCACTTCCTCTATATATTATCGGTCTAAAGTAACAACGGTAGCATTGAAAATCGTTGAGTTCTTCGAATCCCCAGCCGGTGCAACCTTCGTGTGCCCATCCACTACACCTTGTATATTGGACCCAATTTTGATCCCATGTTTCGATTGATTATACTCATTATAGCCTTTTTCATATTTTCCGAGTTCCAATCTTGTTTGGTAGTGTTTCTTTTATAATTACGTGTTGCATCTTGCTGACGCCTTTAAACAAAAATGGAACACTACTTAGTTTACGAACCGTCGTTCGGTGTACGGTTTTACCCCAAGACGTATGAACCCACACTTTTGGTTACAGCTAAATATGAAAATGACAACAATGGGCCACGATCATCAAAATATAATAGAAATAGATACTGTTAATATATATCTTCATGTAACTTACCTTCTAATTACCAGAACACTATATAGTCCACTTGAAGTACAGTCGAAAATAAGATCACAGCACGTGGTAATATAATAAATTTAATAATTAGCTGGAGCGTATGTATTTTGCCACGAGGATTTGTTGACTGACAGTTCAATATGGCGGAAAACAATTGCCAAACGCGCGTGGGCTTCGTTCATTTGTTTTCAGAAATACGTACAGCATACGGTTTTGGACAGGTTTCCCCTACGTAGCGGTTTTGCGATATCTTGAACATATTCTTTGCAATTGACACTTTTATAAAAAAAAAATGCACTTTTTCTCCCCATGTTCACCATTTCGAGACAAATTAATGTTTCTGGATTTCCATACGTACTTCTCTAGTTTTAGGCATGCAGAAAATAAATCTTTTTGCTTCTTTGTTCTAAGTCAAACGGTATAGACGTGAGATTGAACACCGTGGAAAACGTCGCTCTTCAATATCTTGGGTATCACGGCTCTACCGCCGCCATATCGTAAGAAAAAAATTCGATCTCTTCCGGCGAGAGTTGTATAATAACAGGTTTCATATTAAAATTTTCTGTTTATTCCGTTATCTTTCTAAAAAAAAATGTCGAAAATGACTGCAATTTTGCTCCGTCCAAGGTGGCCTGACCCCTTAAGTGTCATAGCCCTTTCAATAAACTAATTTAGACCTTTTGCTTTTTAAAACGTTTTCTCAGACTATGGGAGCGTAGTCCACTGTAAAAATTGCTTCTTTACTCCCCGAAAGAAATTAAGTACATTCCGTGAATGGAAACATCACTTCGAAGTAGCAATTGATGAATCTAAATTTGGAATACGGGGGTTCGCGATAGATGCAGCTCGGCCCTTTTAAGATACCATCGACTCGTTCGGCAGAACAACGAAGCTTACCGTTGCATAGATTTGCACCGACGCGGTGATGAAATTAGCCAATGCTAGACGGCTCGGTTCCGTGCATTTCTGTATCAGGAGCACCAGTAACTGTTGAGTTTTCACAGGGGCCATGTACCAGCGTCCATAATACCTGAAAATTGTTGAACAAACTTAGCGTAAGTATTCCAGGGGCACTGTCGCGAGATTAAGCGACCACTTCTCACAAGTATCGTGGCCATTGGATTATTATCTCGCGAGTGAATTCTATAATAGGGTAAATCCGGGAGACGCGGTTGGGCCGGAGAGTTAGTCGAGTCACTATATTTCAGACTCTCTACGTAAAAATGCGTTGAAGTGCAGACCAATTATTTCTCTAGAAGCCAAATTGTTGAACGAATAGCGTCATTTCGCTTCCTTCTGTGTTTTTCTGGATTTATACGCTACAAAAGGTAAATTGAGGTTACATTTAACCTCGTTTGTCAAACAGCGGTGTACAGAATCAGATTTAAAATATACTTCTAAGTTTATTTTCGTTTAATGTTTGGGATAATAAAATAGTAGAGATAGTGCGGGACAATGCAGCCAAAGTATTTGGCCATATTAACTCTTCCTCTCAAAGCTAACGAGAAGACCATCTCTCGCTGCAGAATGGAGAAATGGTCGAGTTATGATTTTTCTATTATTTTTTTATTTTTTATTATTATTTTATTATTATTTTTGTTTATTTACTTTATTTATTCACTTTTGTATTCATTTGCCTTGCTAATCGCCAGAAGGAAGTTCACTTTTTCTTTGATGTGTTCTTTACTTGTTTAGCGTAAACAAATTAATGAATCTGTAGTTGTATTCACTCATAAATAATTTTGCTTTATCCTTTGTTAATTTTCTATGAATAATTATATGAGTGGTCTCTGCTGAGTCTGCCAACGACGAAAACCATTTCTCCCGGCACCTCGGGAGAAGTGGTCAGATGTCATGACTTCAGTTTTCAACCCGATTTACAGTAGATATTGTCTTAAAGCAAATATTGACCAGTTTTTCTGAACCAGCACACAATTCTGAATATATAGGTTTGTTCCGATAAAATATGTAATATCTATATTAGTTTTAATAGCCATTTTATATTAGGTCGACCGCGTCTCCCGGATTTACCCTATTGACAAATCGAAATTTCTATCCCACTATTTCCACAGAACTTATTTAAGCCGTTGAAAATCCACACGTAGGTTAACGAGAAACAGTTGAATCGCCCTGAAACTATATTTTCTCCGACGGACAAGTCGAGGGAAAGATTTTCCAGTCTTTTTGCCGCGCATGAGAAGCTTTCCCGTTATCATTCACACAAGCAAAAAGGAAAGAATGAGGAACAGACGAGTCGTAGGAAGATAAAAATAGATCCCATAGACCGACATGGATCTTACGGTTAGTAGCGCGTTTTATACTGACAAAATTGATCCCGGTTCGAATCTCCTTTCAAATATTTATATCACAATGTTGCCAATTTTGGGGGGAAAAGTTCTCTGAAAATTGCACTAATAATTATGGTACTGAGAAAGAAGAAAGCAGATGCTCGAAGACGTAAATAACCCAATAACAAATCAGCGGTAGGTACACTCACAGTTGATAAAAGTTCTCGGCGCTCGAGTCCATTAGCATTTGCGCCGGGTAAATATTCAGGAACACGATTAGCAGGAATCCCACGATGTGTATCACTGGCAATACAACCTCGTTTATGTTTTTCAATGGCATTAGTTTGTCGAAGAGCTGAAAACATGGTGCACATAATGTTACTTTGCTTCTGCATATCGCAAGCGTATCGGACTTATTAATAAACTGTGTAGCGGGTGTTTTATCAACTCTCTTACTATCAACATTCGCAAATATATTCACGTCTGCGTAATTAAAGTATCTACTGCATATATTATACGAGTACTATAAGAAAATATATTAAACACTAATTAATCGTTCAATCGACGTGATCTCCAATAGCATTTACACGTAGCACGTTTGCATAACGGAAATGCAAGCGTTTTGAAAATTATTATACATAGTAGGTATAATAATTAGTAAATTATTATACATACTGTACTTCTACCTCTGGTCACTTCGAAAACTTCAGAAGGCTGTAACTTTGTTATAAGGCCTCCAACTGCAAAACTTCATTAGGAAAACTTGTTCAGAGTTTACTCCCGTACCAGTTCGCGGAGTTTGAGCGCGGTAGCGCAACTTATGGGAATGAACCCCATAGAAACCAGTGAATGGTCACAGCGCATTCAAAATTCTGTTAGCTTATTAAGGATCGAACATTCCTTGTCCGCTTTCTTCTGTTCTGTGACCAGTGTTGTGGGTCAGGGGTAGCGTGTAAATCATGCAGGAACAGAGTAAAGACAGTGTGAGTATAATGTAGCAACATAGTAGCAATACTGCAGCAACTTTGTGGGAGCAATAGTGTAAACATTAAGTGGAAACTCTGTGGGGATGATGAGAGTGCGCTGGCGCATTAAAACTCCGCGAGGTTGTTGGTGACGAAATTCTGAACAAATTTTCCTAATAACTATTTCGCGTAGGACGTCGTATAACAATGTTACAGCGTGTCATATTTAAACGGCAACAAGTCGCGACAACGTATGGTAATTTTCACCGAATGGTCAGGCCGAAAGTTCGTCTGCATGTAACTTATGGCGTAATCGTTTTACAAATTCATGTGAAGCATAAGTACCTACAGAAGATAGATAACGATTCCATTTAAAAAAATTTTGAATGATAATATAACTCTGATATATTTGCAAAGAAGATTAGTTCCTTGCATGTTGAATTGAATGATTTCATGGTATTTTGATAGTGCCCGAGGTAGTGAGTGAACATATTTATTGAACTTACGCGAAACAAGAGAACCACTAGAATTAGTACACAGAGAACGAGTTCCACAATATACAGGACACCGTAACAGTTGATTATGACTTTTACGAATCTGTAGATATTAATATTTCGTTCGCATCACATATATTTTTCACGCTGTTTCGATATCCACAACATTTTGATACAGACTGTATTGCTCTTAAATGGTGTTGAACACAGCGATCCATTCTTTCGTAAAATCTACAATTCCATTTTGCGACTGCGGTCGGTTCTGTTTCGGCGGTATTGTAGGCGTCGTCAAATAAATGCTCGAATCGATACCTGAGAAGGATAGAGGAGAAAGAAGTCTTTAGTATTCCCATCTGTACAGAGATACAATTTTCTCGTCTATCGTGCTTGTAACCTTGCTGAAAGAACCACATTTTGGAACGGAAACGCGGAATTACATGAACCGAACTCGCGTTCAGATGTGGTTTACACAGATAATAGAGCCAATTAATTATAGAGAGAATTCTGTTTCAAGCTCCTTCATTGTTTGAGTAAAGAGTAGGTACGTATCTCGTTTACCCGAGTATGCTAAACATGGCGCAGGCATGTAAGATAATTATCAAGTAGATCCCGTCGGTGGCTGCGGCGATGATGTGTATCACAACAATCGTGAACACTGTGTGCACCAGAATCGGATAAAAGTACTCCTGATCATCGACAAAGTACTCCCCTCCGTAGATGATATCAACATGCTGCGTTTCGTTCGAAGAGCGTGTAAAATTTAAGATTATCGGCATGTACATCACGAATATGCTTACTGTTAAGGCAGCGCACAAGCCGGCTGAAATTCAAGAGTAAAGTATTAGTAGGTACTGACAATCAGAATATTCAGATTTGAGTAACTGATTTAGATAACGAAATATTGAATTTCATTATAGAGCACAACATTGTGATGCTGCTGTAGAATAGAGCTGTAGAATCGTGGGAAAGTGATGTTCTTTTCAGTGGGTAGATATGGTACATGCAAGCTGGAATGGATATTGTTGTACAGACTATTGTATAGGAATGAATAAAGCCCAGACATTTCGGAGTATTGGAGTGTGTACATAATACTATTTCTCGCTTCATTGTTTTGTGGCGGTATTCTCATTAGAAGTTTGAACAAATCACACAGTATCATATTAAGCGATCGTCATATTAAATTGATATAAATTCAAGCATACAAATTGAGAAGCTGCTGTCTTCTATTCTTACACATGTAAAATAGAGCAATCTGTCGGGCGTGTTCCGCGTACTTCCGCAAGATTATCAATTCCTCCGCATCTTTGATTGTGCGCCAGTCCTGTTTAATTCGTTCCAAGAGTTCCCTTATCTGTAATTTCATTCCCGTGTGACCAGACGCGATCCGTTGCGTTACAATTGTAACAGCAGCGCCCGTAATTTACCATTTCGCTGTTAATCCATGAAGCGGCATATTTTACGAAGCAAACCATTCCGATCAAGATTGCCGTTATGCATTCCACGCAGAGATCTAAATTGTAGTCCATGGTTAGGAGCTTGGCCCCCTAGAAGATGCAAAATCAACGTAGGGTCTTCGTGAAAACCCCCATATAAAAAATTTGTCTCCCAAATGTAGCCTGACAGAGATATCCAAGTTAACAAAGTTAGAAATGTAGCATGGATTTTGAAATTTAGGGAGCAACTTGTTTAGGAACTATAGAAAAATCTGTTATTGAACGTAAATTTTGTTTCGAGTCGATATGTCAATCGATTCCCGAATTGCAAGGCTTCAGAGTGCAACGGTGAAGCTCTGGGAATGCGGAATGGGGTATCGAAATCGTGACCCACTTCTGTCCCTGCAAATACGCACGTCGCGACTAGTAATAGCGAAAATAAAACGTTAACTCAGCGTCGGCCACTGACCACCCCACATCAATCCTGCTTGGGGTAGGTCAGCGAAGGCGTGCACGGGAAAAGACCCATCGTGCAACAGAGAAAGACACAGCAAACTATTGAAAATCATGCTTCCCTTCAAACAACGATATGTCAGGGGTTTCGATTTGAAATAAAAAGCATTTTTAATAGGAGGCTTTGTAATTTGCACCAATGCTACAAAGTAGATACTCCGACTGTTTATGATTAAGTTGTATGTACACCATTCGCTTTTATCAATAAAAGCAATCCATCCACAATAATTGTGTTCATTGATAATACCAGTTAACAGAGTTATTATCCTTAAAGGAGATTTATAGTGTGTATTATACTGTTAAATTTAACATTAATGAACCATTAAACTGGATTTATTATTGAACGCAGTATTATCAGACATTGAAGCGATGCGAACGAATTTCCGCGACAAATCTATAACTGCCCCAATATCTTTGCAAACAATGAAAAAAGTGCCATGGTTAAAATGCAATCACAATTTTTCATTGTTAGAAAATTGAAGGCTGGTACCTCGACTACGCCGATGCTGAGAAACAGAAGGGACACCGCTGTCCTTCGGAAAGTTTTCCCGTTGGAGATGTCGTAGGGCCATAGTCCGATCCACAGCATGAAGTTGCGAGATAATCTGAAATATCGATTCTTGAAAATGTCCATAGCTCCGCGAGAGTTCGTAGCTCGGTTTGATGAACAGCCACGAAACAGTCGGTCGCGAGTGTCTACTCTTCGAATTCTCATATTTTCCACCTCGAATTTTCATCCTCCCTAAGTAATAATGCATCTCGATGTTTCCAGCGTGTCGTACGCGTTGCGAATTCTTTTATTTATCATACAAGCACGATATTACCAGAGAGGAAGTATTTCTTTCGGACTTTTTCACCCCTCGGGAAGTTGAAGTTTGCATTTATTTTCCCTCTCAGGGGACAGTATGTTCCGTATCGACCACGTGCCCTTGACTACCGCGAAGCAACACATTGACTCCGGATGCAAGTGGGAGGTGTCATAGAGCTCAGTCAGCTTTTAAGGCTCGATGGTGATGCACGTGGATGCATGGACGAGTACTTGGTCGATGGAAACGTTTAATAAAATAATGTGCTCCTCGATCGTGGCTGTTCAAATTCAACGAGACGATCTTTAGCATCTTCGTGATAGATGGTCCATGGGAGTATTCGGCGAAATGGAACGGGAGAATGGCTCTGATTCGGTGCGGAGGATGGGTCGCAAAGTAAAATTGGCCTGTCGGTCCAATTACACGTGAGTGTACAATGAATTAATTTCATTTCACGTCGATATGATGAAAGCGTGTGATCGCATTCAGTAATTTTATTTGTACGGTAATTTTATGGCTGAAAATTCAATGGGTGATTACTTTATATTTGAATGCCTGCGGGAATGTGTTTATAAGAGATCGCGGTAAGCAGCGTATATGAATATTCGTTGATATCAATGGGAAACGTTACTGGCCACTATTATAAATAACCGCGTGGTTTACAGTGATCGTTGGTTTGTAATTAAACGATATGCATGTTGAACAACGATGGATATCCTAAATGATTAAAAGCGGTCATTCATACCGTTTCATCATGCATGAGTGGACGTAATTTTCGAATAATCTTCAGGATATTCAATACTCTCGTGAATAAAGAAAACATATAGCTAAATGTATTATTAAAATGTAATTGTTAAAGGGGAAAGTATTCACCTCTAACAGTTACCAGGCAGTTACTGCTACTTACCTCTAATTATGTAGTAGTTGATTGTACAATGCATTCCAGCACGGCGTCTATTAAAAAGCGGAAAGCAAAAACGCACGTCAAATGAAAATGCGGTGAGCAAAAAGTGTATGATGAAGCGTATGTCTTCGTAACGTCATCCCTTTGTAGAACAAAGGCAGACGCGCAATAATTGAGTTCTGCACCGATAGCAATAAAAGTGCTAATATTATTCATGGAATCTGTTAAGGAGCATAATCCTTAAAAGCGATGTAACTTTGAATTTTCGTAACTGGTCGTGATTTAAATGAAATCTGATACAAAGAGAGCTCTCATTACAACTTTGCCATCGTGTATATTTTAAATATATCGTGTGTCGTCACAGAAGAACATTCTGCCCCATACTTCGCTGATACAGTGCACAATAATTGTCGCCGGACGAAGCAACGGTTGTTGAAACAGTTTGGCCAAACTAATTATAAATACTAATTGGGTTAAAACAATTTTCCATGCGAGTCGAAATCAATGTGCATGCCCGCGCGCAACGATCCGCTCGCCCCGACGACTTTCACTTTCTACAATTAGATTTCCCTGTTTTTCTGCCCTGCGCGTGTAACGTGTAATTTGCCCGATATAAGATAATGCCGCGACACGTCGATCAGTCGCGCGCAAGCTCGAAATAAAGGAGGGAAGTAAAAGGGAAGTAGAGAAAATGTAACAAACGTGTCCGCTAATTCTGGGAAATTGCCGGCGTAATTCTTCAGCCTAGTCTGGTCTCCCTCGACCGGGAATCGACAGCTGCCGTTTCTCAGACAGCTATTGCCAGACCAAGAGACAGACACCCGTGCAGTCATTGTTGAGCAATCGCGCGTGACGTATCTGTATGCTACAGCTGTTACGGAACAGAAACATTTTTCAAGGCAAACGGAGCTTCGTGATCGAGGAGTGAAAAGCGCGCCAATGAATCTCGCAGCTTCTGGGAACTTTCAATATATTTTCCCCGGAACAAAATCGCGTGGCGCGATCAGCTCCGGCACTCCTCCCGATCGGTCCGGTTCGTCAATCTGTAAAATCATTTTAGGAAAAGGGACCTCCTCAAATAGCAAGTAATTAAATCGCATTCCAAAGTTTCATTCGGATTCGATAAATATTTGCGCAGGCTGATTCGTTCGTCCGGCGGGCTGGTAATTAATTAATTATCAAACGGACGGTTTGCGCTTCTTATACCATTAAATTGCGGAAGAATTTTAGCACAGCTCCGCACAGAGAAAAATACTCGTTGCAGCGCGGTTTATGAGAATTTTGTTACAGTCGAACAAATATTCGTGTCGTACTTGTCCAGCAAACAATCGGGAAATGCGACGTGGGATGCCACGCTTATTGCAGCCATTCCAATAATTTGTAAACCAATGCAACCGCAATCGGTCCACCATTTAACAATATTCATCGTTGTCGGCTGTGTCACTGAATAATTTGCATACCTCGCGCGTGTTATTAAATATACGCGATTACGCATGTAAACACGATTAACATTCTAGCCAAACACTGAAATGCTGCCGCATCTGAAATTCTCCAAGTCACGGGAGAAGCCATATTGTGGGGTATAAAATTGCAAGGTGCGTAACTGTAAATTACAATGGCGAATGTTTGCCGAAAACTTTGGAAATACAATAAAAAATAATTGTCGCAAATATTGAAGCGAACACGCGGAAGTTGTCACTGTGAAATAATGTGTGTGTGTGATACAATATATACCTAATACTGTAATGGTACGTCACATAACTCGATTTTGAAATGCCGAACATTTTTCACGAACTTTGTAATATGAGTCACTTTTCGGATTTCCATTGGATCTCGTAATATTTTCATATTTATTTGCAGTCTGCATATTCTGCCGCTTCCTACCGATATTCGAGACCCAAGGATAAATTGTATAAATTATCCGAGGTGGTGAAAAACAGTTTGTTGATGCTAGTAATTGGTTATACTGGTTAATCTGTAAAAAATATGCCTGCATCATTCCACTCTATAGAGTTTCTTTTCAATATTTCATTACACGAATAAGGAAATTGTATGCGTATGTAGGGTGACTGTACCTAATATCGCCACTGTTCCTAATATCGCCACCCGCTATATCTCGCAAAGTAAGCTCTAAAATTTATCGATTATACACTGAATTAGTACCTAAACATATGTAGGAAGACATACTGTAATTGCAGCATCATGTGATCAACAATTACAGAAAGAGAAGTATTTTATTGAATCTTAAAAGTGTAAAAATTTATTGAACTACCACAATTTTACTTCACATTCGGAGAAGGTAAGTCTAATAATTCCGTGAATGCAAGAATATCTACTAGAAATACCTAATTAATGATGTACTTCAGGAATTAAATGGATTCAAATATTTTCCGTAGTGAAAATAGTGTTTTTCTTTTAGCAGTATGGGTGTTCTCAATACCGCCTACTGAAGAACAATGGGTTCGATGTAATGTTTGTTATAGGTGGGGTTACGAAATGTGTCGAGCAATCGTAATAAACTTTATTTGTCCAATATGTACATCGGAACGTAAAAAATAAAATATTTTAAATATCTATATTTTTAAATTTCTATATTTTTCTAATAAAAATGAAATCAAAGATGCATAAAAATACATTTATAGAGCAAGAAATAATAAAAGCACATGTGAAAATGACTTTAAAAACATATATATATGAATTAATCAATATTTCTTAAGTTGGCGATATTAGGTACACTTTTTTCAGGACCCGATTTTTGCATGCCTTACGTTTATTGAGTCCTAATTAAAATTTTGTAGGTTTCAACGATTCTAACTTATGCTACGTGAAAGATGAATAATTTCTCTTTACTTTGATACGAGCTGCATGCAAAAATATGAATTATTATTCAATTGACAGCGATTTAACTTTTTCCTGGCGATATTAGGTACAGTCACCCTATAGTGTCACGGATCGTACTTCAATACCTCTTCTATTCTAACTTCTAACGGTGATCCTTGGCATCATTTTCATGAATTTCTTTTCATTCAAAATGTCCCCCTCGGATATTCTCCCCATGTTTGTCCACGTAAACTGTAATCAAACTATAACTGTGCAAGGGTGCAAGGCGCGCACCATTATCTGCACCTTCAGTTTTCCATCATTTCCTCCAATATCGTAATAATACACACAGCAGGCCATTATATTTTTCGCGCGGGCGCTGCTGAGTAGTTGGTAGGCGTGCCTGTAACCTTGTCGTTGTATGAATAAAGATGAAAATTTTTTGTGAAAACACCGAGCGCACTCCTTCTCTGTACACGTGCCTTTCATTCCAAATTGATGGTTCTGTTGCAAGTGCGCGACGCTTGGGCAATTACGCCACCCCTAAAACTTGTCACTAGTGTGACAGGTATTGCGGTCGTCGGCCATCCCCTCGGAAAACAAACCGCAGAACGGTTTACCCGCTGGGTTGTAACGCGTACTCGCGAATATCCGTCTTTCAGCTTTGCCCAGGCAAACTGGAGCTTCTTTTCAGACGATAACAAACGAACGGAAAGCTGTCTAATTGTATCGTAAACAGCACTAATGTCGCACAGTTTACCACCTTCGTTTTTTTTTTCAAAACTACATATGTTCTAAGCCCGATCAGACACAGGGTTGCGTTGGTGTTCGTTTTCACACGAAAAGGAGGAGGAAGGGATCTCTTCGCGACATTTCCCATCGATTTTCTCGCGCTCGCTTGACAGGTAACAGGTTGCGTGTTACGACGCTAGACACCGGGTGAGATGGTATTGGTCGGAGAGTCACTTTGGCAACGAACTGGTGGGCACAGTCGCGTTCTCTCATCGGTGTATGATGGTTCGACGACGACAAGAACGATAAGCTATGCGCTGTTGTTGAACTTTATGCGGGGCGCATATTTTCCATCTAAAGCCGGGCTGTTTAAATTTATTGGAAACGGAGGATAACATTCTGTGACAGAAAATCGACTGTGATATAATAGCAATTGGAACGTTGAGCATTTGGTGGACTTTAACTGAAATACAACGCCAGACGTTCTTGATCGATTAAAGGTAACAATGCAAGCTATTATCATTGACTTTTTATGTGTTTTCACACTTTTATACCTGTTTATACTCCTGATACTCTTACTTTTCAGACACGTCTGATATTATTGTAACTAGGGCTGGGACTATTCGAATAATTTAGTATTCGAATATTTTACAAGTATTCGAATGCTACGAATAAACTTCGAATATTTGAGTATTCGAATGTTATTATTCGAATACTGCTATATTCAAATACTATTCGAATACTGCTGTATTCGAATACTAATGTATTCGAATAGTATGGTGTGAAGTGGGTCAAAATTAGCTTACAAGATTTCACCCTGACAAATGAACCTAAAGAACTTGATTTATAATTCACACCATACTATTCGAATACATCAGTATTCGAATACTTTAATATTCGAATGGTATTCGAATACATCAGTATTCGAATACTTTAATATTCGAATACTTGGATATTCGAATTATATTCGCAAAATAATTGAGCAACTGAAGTATTCGAATATTCGAATACTGAAAAATTCGACAAATAGTCCCAGCCCTAAGTGTAACATTTCTGTCCGTATTTTCGGGTCTATACTACTGACAATCCGTTTCAGACATCTATCTAAAACTTCATAATATGTATTTTGATTTCTCGACACTTTGGAATCTCTGTGTACTTTGTGCAATCATTTCCAGTTGTTTGGTACGCATCGCCGATGCATTTCTACACTTTACACGGATTGGAAGAGACAAATATCTTACTGCCGTTTGGAAAATGAAATTGTGTGCAATCGGTATCTTTCCAGGCAACAGTAGCCTGCTTGTCAACGAGATAATAACGGAACTATAATACGCGCAAAGAGGCGCAGCGTGCTATCAGAAACGTCAGCGCTGCGAGCCGGCGAGTGAATGTTACGAGAAGATTTTCATCGAAGCGTTTTTGTTCCGAATGATCCGGCGATCGTTTTTAAGCGAATCGAGTTATCGCCCGGTCATGCGGTACCGTGAATATCGGTTACCATTTTCAGAACAATTACAGCATGGAGCTCGCGAAACGCGTCACCCTTTATCCGCGCTGGGTTTTTGTGAAACGAACAGACGTGCAATTCAATGTTATAGCGAATGAGTGGCCTCCGTTTCCGTGCCGCGTTTCCCATTGTTTCGCGAATCACCGATTGTTAATGGTTCGCCGGTGAAATAACCGCGGGCTACTCACCAAATAAGTTGCGTCGTAATTTCTCCCGATTATCGGGTATTTGGACACGGAGCTGGGTGTTTTACTGCGCGTCGGTTCAACTGGCATCCCGCCGCCTAAGCAGGAATGTAAGCAAAATCGTGGTCGACAAGTTCGACGCGTCCAAGCGACGTTACAATTCCTGAAAACGTATCAGTGATGATAGACGCGATACACTAACCCGATCAGACGAGCGTCACGCGTTAGGCTGGCTGACAACCATCAATAATTGCGGCCGGCTCCAGCCGGAATCACGTTGTTTCGGGGCAGCAATATCAGCCGGTGTAATGACCCAGCTAGCCTGCAGGACTCGTAGTCCGCGTCGCTGGCTAATAACTGAAACATCACAGCACTGGTTGAATCGCTTGTAACGCGCTCACTGTTACGGAATCGCGCGATTTATTCGCGGGGGCAGAGTACCCGTTCGCCACCTTGCAGTAGCTTCCGCTTCAGCAAGCCCCGGTCGAATATGAATCGCCGCGAGCGAATGCGTACGGCGGAGGCGGAATAAACTTCGAAATGAGTTTAAAACTCCCAGATTGTTAAGCGAACTGTCGACAGGTTTGTTATCTAGCAAGTGGGTCGAAGGGGCAGGGAGGTGTCTGTAGCCAGGTTAGACGCGCCGACAGCGAGTTCGCAAGACGACCGCCGGCTTGGTTAATCTCGGGAAATTATATTTACGTCTGTGCGGGCTGTCTGAAAGTAAACAAGCTTGCGTTGCTTCGCTTTAATTGCGTTCAGCCATGGTAATCGTCTCGTTCCCGCCCGCACAATGGAAGGAAGTTTGGAGCCAGAAGCTGATCCGCGATTTCGACGGGGTCAGACTATCAAACGCTCCAGCGAAGGGCTCGCTGTCTGACCAGCCGCGGGTCTTTTCTACTTCGAGAGCTTTCTTCAATAACCACTTGCACTGATGCAATAGCACGTGGAACATAAATTCCGTCCTCTGGTGCTCAAAGGTTTCCCGCAACGTGGATGCGATGCATCACTCTGAAGTACTGACGCATTCGCCATGTAAATAAATTGATAGCTTAAATTCGTTGATAATTATCTGTCATGCTGAGTAAATTATTATAATGGCTGCAGCGTGGTTATCGTTAATTATGAATATCGCTGCGTGATATATGTACACCGCAGTCAATAGGAAGCTCCCAGATGCATTGAAACAGTCTCGCCTTGTGGCCCATTACAGCGTGAACATTTCGCTTGCGATAGCATCGATTATTGATATTCAAATAACTATTAATATTTTATCAAGCATTAATAAGGTTAATATTGTACAATATTTATGCGCGATCGATGTACTGACAAATTACCGTGCGCGTATTGCCATTAATTGGTAAGAAAGTAACGCGGCAGTGCATTATGCGAGAGTTACATGAAACACCGATAACGTCGATGCGAAAGTAAATTTGTTAGCTAATTCCATTTATCAGTGAAGCGTGGGCCATTTCCGTTTTACTGCAGCAGCATTAGACAGGAATTACACGACAACACCGGCGAAGAATTAATTCGGAAGGCAGATGGAAGCTGAGGTGCCAGATATAATAGACATCGGTCTTCTGACGTCCTTTACACTCCGCCGCTGCCCATTAGAACTTCAATCCGATTTCAATTTGCGCTAAATAGTTTGCGGATCCGATCGTCCTTTCTTCGGCTGTTTACCGACCGCCCCCTCGCCCCTTCCTTTGTCCTCGTTTTCTATCCTTCCAACAGATCCTTGATCGCCAATGCGCCGTGCCTCTCGATTATAGAAAAATTGATCGATCACGTCGAGAGGGGCGGCGGGGGGGGGGGGGGGGGGGGGTGCACGAGGAGTCGGAAAGACGTCGGGAGAAACATTATATCCGTTGGAACACAGTTGGAATATTCGTAAGTAAATTCGTCGCTGAGTATTCGCGAACGATGGCATTACTTTTAAGCAATCGACTTTTATTAATTTCCTCGTTTCACTGAAAATTATATAAGGGTCGGGAGGAAAGGAAGGGACCAAGCAGAGCAGATTTGAAATAGATTTCAGTATAATTAATTGTCAGACTGGGATAATCGAGC
Organism: Andrena bucephala; assembly: GCA_947577245.1. Classification (NCBI taxonomy): domain Eukaryota; kingdom Metazoa; phylum Arthropoda; class Insecta; order Hymenoptera; family Andrenidae; genus Andrena; species Andrena bucephala. The sequence goes on along the minus strand of OX387717.1, from coordinate 32,532,519 downwards.
GTTGGATCTCCAACCATAAACAGAACAAAAGGATTCACTGAAGTCGAGGAAAAGGTTAAGGTGAATGTCCCAATTTCTGCTCATTTAAGAAGTTACTCGTCATAAAGAAGATGTCAAAAATTTGTTTGTGATCAAAGGTTGCAGAGTGATTGATTAATTCTTTAATAATAAATCAACTAATTCGAAAACTATTTAAGAAAGATATTTCAAGATGTTTCAGTATTAGTAATTTGTAATTAAATACAATGCTACAAATATCCGTATTTCTGCTCACGGAAAATAGCGATGTACGTATTTCTACTCACCATTTATACCAATTTCTGCTGACATAATATGTTGCCTTTTCACGTTAAAATAAGTTACATCCTTTATGGAGAGGTTTTATAACACAACAGTAAAGCATAAAATAATGATAAACAAAAAATAAAATGCCTTCGAATAGAAATAAAGGTTACAGCGTACATTGAATTGTGGGGTTATGTTACTAAAATTTTGGTGAGTAAAAATACGGACATGAGGGTGATTCACATGACTCTAAACCTGCTCACCTGTTTTCTGCTTAAGAAAATTAAAAATAATACAAAAATCTAAATCCAGAGCACAATACGGTATCTGTTTATGTTATTAAACGACAAATTCTACTGTCAAACGTAACGCTTATAATAATAAGGAAAATACGAAATGAGCAGAAATAAGGAACATTTACCTTACTCTAGTGTTTCGTAATCGAGAAACACGCAGCTTCAGTCATCTAAAATCGGTGTTAATAAAATCACTAGCAGGCGCCGGGAAAGTAGGGAAAAGGAAGCACTTTCGTGGTCGAACGACGACAGATTGTCGTGCGTTTAGGAAAGAGAGGAGGGTGTACGTGACACTGCGTGCAGGCACGTTTCCTGCTGATAAAGTTGACTGTGGATGCAGGCCCGTTTACATGATGCGACATACAAACGCGTGGGAATCGCATAGAACGCGCGTCGTGTACACCTGACGTACCCGGGGATCCGTTAATGCGAGTATTGATGATACTTAAACGTAGACGGCCTCTGTGTCTGGAAACGCGAGTTTGCACGGTCGCGCGAAATTACTGGAGTGTGCGTTACGAACATTTACCTGCTGGAACCAGGCATTCCATTGACAATATTCGACGAGTGCCTTGAATAAACATCAAGGTATACTAATTAGGGAATTGAATAAGAAGGGAGAAAGTGTGGTTGCGGAGGTTAAAGAACCTTGGTAAATTCCTTAAAGACATCTAGCTGCCGCGAGGTTGTGCATTCAGTTCACCTGAATTTTTCTCGGCGAAATTTCATTGATTACAATTCCATTGGACAATCCTCTCCCGTTTATTGGCTCGCGCGCACACAACTATGCGCGATTTTCCTGGCGACCAACGAAACGGCACAGCGGCGGCGTTCAAAACGAAGGAAATGAATGCCCCTTTCGTCGTATATTCTCATTTCACCGCCTATACGGTAAATCAGTGCAGCTGCGAGCCTTTAAATGGAAGTAATTGGCGCGGCGTTTTCGGTCCGCGTAATATAACGCACTCATAAAGTGCCCTTCGGAAAGAACTTGTAGATCGATTATAACGGTATCGTTGCGACGATTCCGTTGGCCGTTGGGATTTGATCGAGCCAAACGATTCAATGGAAATCGGCTGGAATCGGGCTTGCACGATTTTTCTCTTTGTTCCAATTCGGAGCGAGTGTTGTGCCCCGATCGATTCACCTTCCTCTGCGCCCAGGAGCATTATTCAAGGGCGGGCTCGCGTTTTCCAGGGGGTTCTATTCACTGCTAATTGAAAGTACTTTAAGCTAAAGTACACTTTGGAACAATCCTTCCTTGCATTTATGCCTTGGAATACTTGATAAGAAATGTCACGTGTCCTCGTTAAACAAAAACGTGAACGAACGGCTGCCCATCGGAATTGTCTCGAAGTCGATAGATCGTGGACGGCGACTTGTAAGGTCCGATGGTATCTGCGAAAGAGGCCTCACAAATCTCCCGGAACGATCTTTCGAACGAATTTCGTTCCCTGCTGGAAAATCGATGGCGGCCATTCGCGACGTCAGTTTTCACTTCGACCGCGGATTACAAGCGGCTTTCTTCGTGAAAGCTTTCACGAATTCGAGGGGAGGACTTTCCCTTCTCCGGTCTTTCTTCACGGCCACGGGGAATCGCATTGGGAAACGCTTGGGGAAATAATTCCTGATAGTATCTGAAGCTCGCCGGCGAAAGCTCGCGACTCGATGCCTTTTGGAGAATCGTGGACACTGAAATGCTTAATTGCGGTAGAATGGTTGTTAAGACGAGCTCCGAACTCAATACAGCTTGCGCTTTGTACCTCCGTTTTTTTTTAATTGTTACCGTAAGGAACTGGGCTCGCAAATTAATTTCTGCACGCCGCAAGATTCTTCTCACGTACACCGTTGCGTTTCGCTTCGTGTTTCCTTTACATTGCAACCCCATTAGCGTTGATATCCAATACAATCCATGTGAAATAAAAGCTTACAATTGAAATACACTTTCGGTTGCATATTGTGCACGAACGGGACTCAGAATTTCTCGTCCAGCCGAGTAACTCTATTATCGTTTTATCGTTAATGAAACTCTTTTAATCATGTCGATACCATGTTATCTATAAATGACATGAAAGCGCAGCAAAACGTGTGTGCAAACCACATTGTGGAAATATGCTTGTACAGTGTAATTCCCTCTTGTCGCATAATGGGGCTACTTCAATTACTGCCCCGCCATTTAATTCGATACACAACGAATTAATTGGATCCCGTTAGCATAACGGACATTGTTAATATAATTTTCTAGGAAACATTTCAATGAAATCAGTGCGCTGCTTGGAACATTGCTGACAACGTGTAAAAAATCGTGGCAACGGTGTAGAAACGACAGAGCTTTGCCGTTGATTTCAGAGAAGTAAGGACAAAAATAATCGCGGGATTTCGCGAATAGATTGTAAAGAAGCTGTTTGAAGCTTTCATATCGGTGCAGATGCAATTGAAATGAAATAGGCTCCGACAGAAGCGTGTTCCAAAATCCTCCTTTATCCTCCTCCTGTGTATCGCGCGCGACGTCTATGACACAGGCGTACTAAATATAATAACGTCAAGTAATAACATCTGTTGAGAATTCCGCGATGTTTCGTACGCTTTCTAGCTCGGCGGATCGTATTATTAGATTTAATTGTCAAAGAAAGCTCGACTTAGCTGCCTGCCAGCAGCCGGGGGCGGAAATCCCTTTGAGTGACTTACGTTCCCTTTATTTCATTGCTCGCAAGGACACCTTGCATGCCTCTTCTATAGCGACTCTCTTGCAATTAGCGTTAATTGCGCGACATAGAATGGCCCCCATAACTTTGCCCCTGTGAAGTGTCTGCGCAGCCCTTGTGATTTTTCGCGAACGCACTCGGCGACAGAGCGACACATGCGGGTAGTCGAAAGCGTTTAGAAACGGATCCTGCGACGCTTCAGCCACTTGCTTTTCCAACAACGTAAGCTATCAGCAGTTCAGTCGGAACTGTTAAGCGCGCGCTCGCGCAGGGAAACAATGTTCGCGTTGAGAGACGGCGAAAAGGCGGACGACAAATAGATACGGCTATCGAATATGCGCAATCGAATAAACTGTTCGCCGATCCGACGCAAAGTCCGTGTAGGTATGTATCTCGATACGGCAGGAGCAAACTAACTGTCCTGCGGCACTGCGAACCGGAAATATGGTACACACAAGTGACGTCCGGAATAAATACAGACCCCCGCCGACATGTCCGCCGAATGTTTGTTTACTTTCTGTTCTTGCGAGTGTACACACCGCCCGCGCACATATATGCATGCATGTACATCATTTCGCCATGGCCGAAATTCCCGAGGATGCTGAATCGGTTTTGCACGAAAGAAATATTTATTTTGGCTCCCCTAGTCGCGCACAGAAAATCTCTGCCCCTTCGGGCGAACCGTTTGCACTCGCCCCGTCCGAGTCGCCCGTCGTTTCACTGGATCCCGCTTCCATCGATTGCGATTGAGAGAATTCGGAATGTAACGTAGGTAATCGTCTCCCCCTCCCGCTCTCCGCACACCCTAGAACTCTAGACAGACGCATCGGTCGCGACAAAATGAACGTCATCGATTCCTTTGAAATACCGCTGAAATTTTTTTAGGTGGAGGCAATTTGCAGTCCGACTCGGCTATCTTATCGGCGCGAACGTGTTTACGCTCGCCCGTAAAAGTGCCCCACTCGGTTTCGGGTTAAACGATCGCTGGAGAAAGGTACCGGGCTTAATACCACGCGTTAAATCGGTCACGGTCGAATGAATTGCTCCAATTCCGCTGGTGGTCTGCGAGAAGTTGCTCTCCCGTTCCCTTCGGCTCTGCCGGTTCCTCGTTCCTCGCTCCATGTTCCCGTATGATTGATGATGTTAGGATGACAGAAACATTCCTTCGAGAAACTTCATTATCGCGGCCGCGAGTCTAGCCGACCAGGCACAGTAAAAAGGGGGAAGGGTGGGCGAGGGGCCGGGGGCGTATTATTTAATTAAAGTTATCCGGGACGCGATTGTACCGAGGATTTTACTGCTGTCTCTTCGGTCCTCTGACTGGTCCAGCTACCTCGGGGCACCTTGCTCCTTTCAAGAGCTTCGAGCCGGTTCTTTACCGAGCTAATTAAAAACGATCTCCCCAGGTCTTAATGAGTGATGTCGGACGAGAACGCCTTAGAACCTCTCGCGAGTAAAAAGCTGCTCCGAGTGCCAGGGGAAACGGGGTTTGTTATGGAAAATTCCGCGGACCCTTGTTCCGTGCTCTAATACCTTTATCACCGCGTTTCTGATTTGTCGCGCACCAGTGGTCGCGAGTAGTGATGGGATCAAGTGTATTGCAAGTGGGTTCGAATCTGACTGTATAGTTTCGAACAGTTCACGAGTAAGGGAGAGTGGGGGAATTACGAACGCGGGGTAATCGCGAATTCGAAAATTAATCATGTTAGAAAAACATGAACAACTCCTCCCCTTGCCACGAGACACCTCGTGCCGCGCGCCATGCTAGGTGATAAGTGCAAAACAGTTGACACGCACGTTGCTCAAAATAAATACTGTTGCTGATTTTGATCTATTTTCATATCATTTTTTGACAAATTAAAGTAGGTGTAGCTTCTGTACTTATAATTATCTCAATACTAATGTTTAGGAACACAAAAAGTACAAATCAAGGATTAATTTAACCCCAACGTTTTTTCTATTTGATGTTCCTAACCTAACTTTTTTTTACATTTTTTGTTTTACACTTTATGGGGCATTGACGAACCGACGTATAGTTTGGAGAGTTTGCAAAAAGCTATAGAAGATGTCAGGAACAACGAATTAAGTTTTGGCAAAGCAGCAGCAGTTTATTCGGTTCCTAAAACGACAATATTTGATTATATGAAAAAATCCATTATAATACAACCCAAATGTGGTAGAAAACCACTATTCAGAGAACATCAAGAAATGGAATTAGAGGAGTATATTTTGAAATGTAGCAAGTTGTTTTATGGGCACGTCGAAAGGCTATTTATGTGATTTTTTGTAAAAAATAACTCGTGTTCGTGATTTCCCCACTCTGTGTTCGTGATTACCCGCCACTAGATAAAAAATCACAAACAGAAACGGTCTTGCTTTCATTCAAAACTTATTTTATTTTCAAATTTTAATAAAGTTGATTACAGAAATATATAAACACATAATGTGTGTTTGAATATAAACAATGAAGACATTATTATCTTTCTAATATTTTGTTTTATTCAACTTTTTCCTTAGGTATTCGTAATTCCTCCACTCTCCCTTACTTCGGAAAAAAACACTACTTTCAAGTGGACTCTAACCTTGACGAGAAAGGTTTGAACTCTCTATAAGAACTTTGAGAAACGTCAGCAGTACTTGCAAGTATAATCGAATCCTGACAATTTATAGATTCGAACCTTTTATGATTACCTATTTTAACCAGGAGTTTTCTATTCTGTGCAAGTGTGTGATTTGTTTTCGGGGGAAATTACCTATGTACTAGTATTCCACATTACATTTATTTAACATTATTATCATTAACAATTAATTTATTTGGCAAATACACGAAATACTCTTGGAACCACTACAGGAAAATGAATTTTTTTTCATATCCTTGACTAATGAATAAATAAAAGCCATAAAGTTTTTTTTACTGTAAGTTGTATACATTTTTACAAAAAATCCTAAATATCACCTATTTTTTTTAGCGATTTGATGAGAATGTACGAGAAATAACGACACTTCAAGTTCGAAATTACTTTTCCCTGTATTTTTCGTTCTTTCAACGCCTTTGAAAATTATAAATTTTCAATTTTTTGTAATTTTTCTAGTTCCCCCACTAGCCAGAAGTATATTCTTTAAAATGAAAAAGTTTCAGTCGAATCGGATAATAACTTTTGGAGATACAGGTCCCACCGTTTTGAGAACACTGTTTCGAGAAAAACGCGTTTAAAGTTTTACATGAGTGCCGAGTGGCCGGGTGTTACCCATGCATTTGCCGCTACTCAAATGCCTCTAACTTGGGGAATTTTACGAATTTCAACAAATCCTTTTAAACACGTATTCCTAAAAGATTGAACATTCGAAAAATGAAATAAAAAAAAAATCGACTTTTAAACCGGAAGGTCCCCTTAAGTCATATGTTATATGTATAGGTTATGTACAATTTTTTTAACTAAAAACTATGCCTAAAACATCAAGCTACAATATCCAATATTAACTTGCGTCCAATCTAGTACCAAATGCGAAATACAACGAAAAACATCTTAAGTGGTACGATATTGGCAATTCGAGAACTACAGGTTCGATTTCTATTTCTTTCAGAAGCTAATTAAAGTGCAAGGCGTTATGTCGAAAGGTGTGAATGCACATGGCACTCAAGTGGAACTTACAACCAGTAGGATCCTTGAGGCAGAGTTTAAAGTACCCGCGCGCTGAACGTGTCGTTCAATCATCCGGATGATCTCGCAAACAGAGCCGAAAAGAAATTCTCAAGTCTCTACAGTAGCCTGTAAGGTAGATTATCAATGAGCTCCCAAGGCAGATTAAAGGGGATTCTCGGTGTATCCCTAAAGTAAAGCCCACAATAAATTTCTGGGTAATCTCAAGCAGACAACTCTCGGAGGTTGTTCGCGAAAAAGCGCTCGGCGCCCGTCTTTCGTCGCTCGTCTTTTGCATCGCAATTTCCGCGAGCAATCAGCTTGGCACGGCGGGAGATCGACAAGGCTAATCCCGGGCAGAATGCAGAAGAATATGAAAGAAAATGAGATTCGTTTGGACACACTCGAGTCGCGTTTACCTGTATTACTCGCGGATATGCATACCTGTTGCTGTCAAGCGCATGCATAATCGGCCTACGACGCGTATATATATACATACAAACCCTGAAATGTACATATACATTTCAGAAAAACAAATTACTTGGCTGCGCTGCACCGAGCCAGCTCCTGCTACGAGGCTTAAGCCGCTTTGCTGTACGGCTATGCCTTAAAACTGCTCCCTGACAACCGTAAACTTACCAATGAATACTTCATCGGCCGCGTGCACGCGGCTGGTTCAATGCGTGTAAACACGAATGCAAAATGCACGGCGCTGCATGGTTCAGTGACCCTTGATCCCCGAGAAATAAGCACGCCTAAGCTGCGAGACGTATCCCTCTACGAACTGATTTTATATTTTGCGAAATGAAATTACGAGCAGCAGACAAATCGTTTGTCGCGACTTCGTTTCACGTTCCATGGAGACCCGCCAGTGAAATCGTATCAGCCGAGCGGATCATACGTACGAGGAGGAAGATACATGCTCCTGACGAGCACTTACAGCGGTTCCTTCGTTCTTCTACCGCGCAGGTGAAACGCATGGGACCCTTCTCGTCCACTCACCGACTCGATAAATTAAAGACCCCGAGGATCCTCCTAGTGGAAGGTCGGCAGATCGGCACGTTATCCTTTTTCCCTCCCATTTCCTGCCGAACTGAACTATAGCCATGCTGTTCGACAGAGAATGGTTTAGGTCACGCGTGGTCAAAGATCTCTGGATACTGGGAATGTGTGTTTGAAGATGACGCGCTGGTTAACCGGCGAGTAAACGCTCGCAAGCTTCTTTCCAGATTAATTGAAATTCACGATTGAAATGAACATTTAATCCGGCGGTCAAGTTCAGCCGATTTCCAAGAGCAATCTCTGTCGGATATAATCCAGAATCGCGAGGCGATACCCCTCGAAGTTTCGCTCCGCGTTTAATTAAACGCTTCCTAAGCTCTCTTCCTCGTCAGCGCAGACTCTCGGGCATTCTGAAATCGTTGGCGCGATCTAAAACACCGTTTAGAATTAGACAGTTTAATGCTGCAATTACCGGGTAACGCATTCCGGGGCAAGAAGCGATTCCGGATGGAAGTCGAAACGCCTCGCACGCGTTGCAACTCTGGTACAACCCTGAAACGCTCGCCGGTTTTATCCGTAAATCCGGGCCGCGTTTGTTAGCTACCGAATTCTCTGAATCGCCCGCTAACGCCAGAACCGATGCCGTGAAACGTTACCAGCACGCGAAATTCCTTCGAAAGGATTCGCGACTCGTTGAATTCTTTTTTTAAAATACTTAATCAGAGGGGAATGAATGGGATCGGAATGCAGAGTTGAACTTCGCCGATGCAACTCGTGATTGTACTTCAGAGGGAGGGGGGGGTGGGGCGGCGGGCGAGGGAGGGGTGCCTTCTCCCTCCATCAAAGACAATGAAACTGCTATTAGAATTAATTAAATCTGATATCGCCGCGCAAAGGTTTGTCGTGAAAAATAAGTTGGTTCTTGGTTCGGACGGGGACGAAGCAGGGGGGGGGGGGGGGGATAATCGGTCTCTAATTAAGCACCTCTGCTAGAATTAATTAAATCTGATAGCCTGGATTCGTCGGACCATCTCTGGAGTTATTGCAGTGATCGCTTTGGCGGAATATTTTGGTGATTAAAAGTGAGAATCGGGGAGTTTTCTGTCAGAGGAAGAACGAGCGTATGGAAAAGTATCGTCAATAGATACTTGAGTCTGATCGAACAACGATTTGCATATTTCGTGGAATGTGTAATAGGCGCGGCAGCGTAAGCCACTTTTAGAATCAAAAGGGAATGGAGAAATTCGCGAATCCAACTGGATGAAAGCGGTATGTCGTCCGTAGCCACAAAAGAGTCGAGCAACGGTTCCCAGAGAAAAGGAGAAGCAGTGTGTGCAGTGTGCGTGTACTCTTGAATAAGCTGGCTCTCTAAATGCGATATACCTAATACATGCCCATACTATCCACGGGGACCAGGCATGCCTGTAAAATGCTCGATAAGTAGCGAGCTACCGGACCGTTGAAATGAAAACCGACGAACAATGACGAGTGACTTGCCTCGTATCATTCTATTGGAACCGCGTAGTGGACAATGACCAGTTAAACCTCTCGGTATCCGATTACCTGCTCGTACTACCTAAATGCACCGACGAGTATAAGCGGTTCCAGGGGAAACAGATCCTCTCTAGCGGTGGTATTATACGGTACAGTGGTTAGCGATGGAAAGAAGCAGCCTCTCCCATCTTGTCTCTGGGAAATTCTACAATCAATGTATGGTAATTCTGTTTTCCATTCCAAGATGAGATTGTTTAACGTTAGCTTGTTGCCGGACCACCAAGGACGCACAAGGGCGCCTTGTATTTTTTCAAACCTTCATCTGGCAGACACTTGGTCGGTCAGTCCGCGCCTCGTAGACCTGGGACCGTTGTAAACTCGTAAATTTCCTGTATTGGAAACACAGGCGATCAGCCCAAGTCAGGGCCAAGGGTCCCAGGATCGTCGTGACAGAAAACAGACGGCCTCGCGACAACCATTTCACGGATACACCAACACTTTGATCAGATTTTCCCTTTCCAATAGTTTCGACCACCTCTTTTTCCAAGACATCTTCTGAAGGAGGTTCCACAGTCTTCCTGCGTGAAGTCAGGCTCCTCCGCGTTAGAAGCCAATAGACCTTAAACGAATCCACACGAAGCATTTTTTTGTACAAGTATAAACCTGGGTTCCTCATAGAACAATAAATGAAGAATTCATTGTTAATCGTTAAACGGGACATCGCGTCGAGGAGATTTACAACCGCTTGCAGAAAATCGGCGCTTTGATCGCTACAGAGATGGATGGGAGACAACGATAGGAATGTTAACGCGAAGCCTTCGCTGCTAGCAGGAGTTAAGCAAAAGACGTGGGTGTAAAGAGGAGCACACGGTGGAGCTTAGATTCTGGTGTAATTTTTACTAATAACAAAAGTGAAACTCACCTCAAGAGGGAATGCGCAAGTTCTCCTGCTTAAAATAGCAGCGAAAGTAAAGGAAAAGGGAGAGAGAGTTGTAAGCGGATGACCAATGCTTACGCAGCAGCTTATAGTCTAGTAAATTTCCCTCATTGTTGGGAAAGTTGAAACCTCTGTGGACGAGACTCGGGAAAGTTTCGATAGCGAGTGTAGCGGGAATAGTGAAACTCCAAGAGCAACAGCGGACGTAAGTAAGTCGATAAAATCGCGCTTACAGCGTAGCTTGAACCTCGTTAAATATCTTTTAGCGGTAAACACGCGAGCTCCTTGGTAAAGGATTCCAAAGAGATTGGTTAGTGGAAATCAATGTAAGCCCCGTCGGCCGCGGAAATTTCCGCGTTGTTAGACGATCCTGTGCTCGCGGTGTCGCGGGGTCTCGTTCGGAACGGTGACCTTACACCTCTGCCAATTTCCTCGGTATTTTCTCGCTTTCCCGGCAACGGCCGCATTGTACGAGTGCGCTGACCCGCGGTCCCACCGCTGCGGATTTAAATTTAAATGGGAAAGTCCAGGCCACGGCGGTGATCGTTTTCATCCAGCTTTTCCGGCGGCCGCGCGAAACGCCACCAATTCCGCGAAAAACCGGATACGCCCCGCGGATCCATCCCCCGGCTTCTTCGCGAACAATGGCCTGGAAGCTTTGCGAGGACCGTCCCGGAGGCATTATTCTGTTCCTCAATATTTTCGTGCCGTTTTTAGTAGCCTTAGCTGCGAATTGTCTTGCGCGTCTGACTTATGGTTGACCCGATCTCCTGCGCGCAAGCGGTTCTACCTTTGCCTTCCATTGCATCGGGATGTGCTTGTCGAGTTGTTTGTCGGCTTACAGAATTGCTTCGGAAAGCTGTTAGTTAATTGGAGATTCTGTTTCTGTGTAGGGTGAAAACACTAGTAGTCGGCCACCCTCTAGTAGTCGACCACTTTTATTGTTTAGCTTCAAGAAATAAGTACTGATATAAAACATTTATTAAATGACAATTTTATATTATATTTTGAATTTCTAACTTTAAAATACGACAAAAAGCGCTCTACATAGGTAAAAAAAAATAAATACTTTTAAAGTGATTTGTAAACTAATTTTGAATCTAAATGTGCCATTGCTGTTTTCTAACACGAGAAGCATACATGCGCTTTGAATAGAAACGACAAATGTAATTCAGTTTTATTCATTTTTTACTGAAAAATGATGCTTTATTCACTGAAAAAGCATCAACAATTTTATATGTGCTTGAAAAATTTAAAAAAAATGGGATAATTTATTTATTTATAGGAGGTCGGTAACTGGACCATCATTCCCTTTCAATTTTCAATAGTCGACCACAGCGGTCGACTTCTGAAGCTAACTGCATTCACAATGTACGCAAAAAGTCGACCACGTGTTAACTATAATTTATCTTATTAAAATTTGAATAAAGTTTTTAAAATAACTTATTTTATAATTAAAATGCGTAATCGCATTATTCCTGTCATTATTAATTATTTACCGTTTTGCACATTATATTTAAAAATAAATTTTAGTTTGTAACGCGCACATAACCTATTTTGAATTTCATATTAAAAAAGGTGGTCGACCACTCGCTTTCGGAACGATCGACTTTTAGAGTTAAGCGGTCGATTATTAAAGCATTCGGACACTTTATTTTTAACGCTAATTATTTATTTTCCCCGAACTTTTATACTAATACAAATTTTTTGATGATACATTAAATACATTTGAATTATTTCAATACATTTTATATATTTTATAACAATGATTGTTTATTTTTTTTAGAACTTTTGATTCGAGATAGTTGTCTTGAAATAGATTCTTTTGAAATTTGAAATGTTTCAGAGGTTTTGCCTCGGGAACCGCACTATTTGAGGAAACGCTATTCTACCCGAGATATTCTAGTCGCGTTTCGATCGAGTGCGTTCCTTTATAACGCCATTCATCGCTCGACTCAAGTTTCGCTCAATTTTAAAAAATATTGAGGTATGAGGAATGACACTGGGGGGAAAGGGGAGGCGGCTGAAAACTCCTTCCATGAATTCATGGTAACGGGAGATGCTTCGAAGGAATCGCAGCGGTGAAAGGAATCTTTGGAGTGAAGCAAGAGGGAGAAAATCGATATCGGTCCACAAATGAAACATTACACTTTGCTGGAAGGAAACGCAGCGACAGATTCGACGACGGCTCCTTTCGTGGAAACCGATGGAACTTTAATGAATTAAGTAACGAAAGATTACGTGGTCCATTAGATACTGTAGCAAGGGTAAATGATGAATCAATGAGCTCGTAAGTGGACGAGGCTTTTAATTAATGTTCAATTTATTCCCTTTCCCTTTGACATCGGATCGAGCACTCTCTTCTTCCGCTGAGTTAATTAATTTTTCTAGTAGCATGCACAACGAGTTGTATTACAGAGGAAAGTTCTGTTATTCTCTATTTGAGGATACCATTCGGTGAAAGAAGATCATTATCGAATGAAATTAAATATTCAAGCGGCTGGACCGATCAGGGACGTGGAACAATGGAAACAGATTTCTGTATTCCTTTGTGCTCGACGTGGACGAGCGTGGCTAAGTCCAGCCCGACGAAATTATTAATGTCTTGCACCTAAGTCCTGGGAACGAGGTGACCTTAATTCTCCGCTAAAAGTGCGACTCTTCTATTGGTTAAATGGAGGGCGAAGACGCGGGAACGTCACCAGGGTGATTTAAAATCGCTTTGACCGCGTAATAAAACCGTAAGGCCTGGCTCGAACCGACGCGGAAATAACACGGAGGAGAGCTTCGCAAGTTCTACTGGCCGATAAAACGCTCGTGTTTAGCGACCTAACACAGTTAAGTACTGGAAAAGTGGCGTATCCGTGGCGGAGACATGGTGAAATAATAGCAAATAAACTTTACTCTCGGAACATCGTTTCGAGCCAGATGGGGCACATAATCTCGAGCTCCCGTCTTCTTTTCGTCTTCCTTCCTTCCGATTCGATCAATCGTTCTTGCGCGAACCAACCAATTATCCAACCACTCGCGCTCAGAACTTGTGCGCCATTTAATCGCTCAACAATTTATTTATTATTTAAGTAAATTTTTTATTCCGTTTCCTCGAATTCACACTCATTTTCTATTCACAGATTCATTTATTCGTTACCTCATTCAGCCGATCAGTCCTCGGGCCACTAATTCATTCGATTAACCAATCGCTTCTACTTGATTGTCGTGATCAATCATTTACTCGAATCCTCGCTCGTACTATCACTTATTCGTTCATTGTTCGCAAGCTCGCTCACTAATACCTTCGATTACTTGATTAATCACGGAGCCACGCATTCGCACAGCCGACCGTTTCATCATTTCGTCACCTCTCTCAATCTAACGTTCTTTATTCAACCCCAAGTAGTTGCATTCCATCCTGATAATATTTGTTATTTGTTACCAGAGAACTATTAATTGAAGAATGTTCGCGATGCTTAAACTTCTCGAGTGTTTCCGGCATTCAGAGAACAGAGAGTCCGAACTTCAATTGCGAGCGGAAAGAACGATTCGACTCGCGGGTTTGAAGTTTCCTACGACGACGGGTAAAAATTCTGTGTAATTTACCAACAGCTTACCTAGACTGGCCGATGCTCCCGCAAACCGAGCTTCGCGCGCGTTCGAATTTTCATTTCCCCCCTCGAGGATTCCGTTCCCGTTGTTCGCTAGTTGAGAAATTTGCGAGGAAAGAGCAGGATTAGCAATTCAAAAACATTCGAATCCCAGGGAGATGCAGTTTTCAAGCAACAATAGCCGACAGTGGGATTCCAGCGATGTAATTCCGGGAAATATCGCGGGGAACGAGATGAGGCGGAGGACGTGTTAACAATATGTCGAAAGCTCGCGTGGATCGTGGAAACATTCGGGTGAACAGTTGAACAGCGCGGAGCAACTACAATATCGGTTGTCCTTGCCATTTCGCAGTTACTAAACTTGCCGCAGTTACGAAGACATCGCGAAACCAAGGAAAGCTCCTTTCCTTCGTATCGCGGCATTAACCGAAGGTCTTCGCCAGGGAACTTGGGAGCTTACAACGTAACTTTCATCCGGCAATTAAACGGCAACCGTGGCCCGCCTATCGCGTGCGCGTGCTCCTCGAAACAAGCGCGAGGAACGTTTGCGTTTTCGAGCGAGAGATAAGTGAGAATTAACCTTTCCCCATGACGATCGAGTCGAACAGAGAGAAACGGAAGACTGTGAATGGCTGCACGCCCCGTTCCCGGCAAGCCGCGGGCCGCAAGTAGGTCGTTGCAAATTGATATTTAAAAAATGTGTGCCTCAGCGACGAGTGGGCCAGAGATAGTATCGATATTTGCGTTTCCACGTCGTGGGTAGCGCCTCGTCGCGGTCGTTGCTTCCCCGTCATTAAGCCCGCCCTCGTTACAAAACCGTCACGATGTACCTCCGTGCCCCTCTTCATTCCCAGCATAATATTCCCAGAACGTTTCCCGGGCGTCGGGCGAACTTGGACCATTACGATGTAACTTTCACCGATGAATTCCGCGCAGCGCGTGTGTCGTGGAACGCGAAACACGCGTCGTCGCCAGGGACATTGTCTGTCCCCGGGACGAGTTACACCGTTGATGACTTTACACGTCACAGATTTACTCGCAATCAGACTGGATTGATTTTTAGATCCCCTTTTCTGTCGATCGAAAGGATTCATGGGAACCTTCTTTGCTACCGTCGTTCTCTTTTATCGCGGTAATGCACTCGAAGCACACTCCAGGGAAACAATTTACAAAGAAAAGCTCTCGACGTGTCATCGCCGGAGCGAAATGTTCCGCGAAGGTGTCGATAGCTGGCTGAAACGTTCGCGGAAGCCCCATTCATTACAGCTCCTTTAAAAAGACCCGAAGCGAAACTGAACGAACCTCGTACCGTCTTCAGTTAGCTATTTTATTAAGCCCATTACCGCCACTCTTTACTGTCCACTCTTATTTACTTAAGCCGATAGCCTGCTTCTCCTCGACCTATTTCGCTGCTCGCTCTTCGATCCACTCGGGGCGGAAGCGCGTTCCTCCTTTTTGGAAAGGCTCCCTGTTCCAGCTATCCGCGGATCTCGGGCTTAATCAGGGCTCCCTTTATAAATACAGCGGGGCTTCGTCGAAGTAATCCGTGGATTCGAATGTATCGCCCGACCGATCTTGTTTCTTGGAAAGCTTTCGTTTATTTTCTCCTCAGCGAGCGATTCTGGGTCCCCTTTAAGGGCATTTACTCTATCTCGAGGTGCACGCGCTCAAATCGGCGAGATGTAAATTCCTGAACGCGGCATTTCCCGGGTATCCTTAATCTTTCCCTGAAATTTCCCATCATCTTTGCCTCGGTGCCAAGATATCGATCGCGCTCCCGTGCACTAACTGTCTGACTCCCGCTCACCTTCTGGCTCGCAGACCCTGACAGTCGGGCAACTTTGACGCGTATGATTTATTTGACGGGGAAACAGCAGCTCGGTAACACACTCGGCCGTCGTTAAACGCACTCGACTCAGGCCGCCGAGACACACGGAAAGCGGAACCACTGCAATAGTGATACGAAGACTGATTATTGTCAAGCGTGTACACGGAGAACCGTTGGCTAAGCGTGGCTGTGCTTCGCGTTGAGAATGATGGGTGTTTTGCCAACTTGCTGATCGATTCGAGTATCGAGGAAGGACAGGGCGAAGCGTCCATCTGCTAGTGATTAACTGCCACGCCAATGATCAGTTAATATTCCGCAAATCCGGCGGAAACGTAGCCATTACTGTGCGGTCAAGCTTAAGTTTTGGAGATGCGGTTGAAGCGGTTGTAGAATACATTCTAGAGTGACCATCGAGTGTTCATGATCTTTCATCAGCTGTGCACCATAATCACATCCACGTAGAATGTGATTCTATCCCTCTTCTGCGAAATCATATTACGATCTACTTGTCTGACCAAGCGCTGCCTCGTTCTACTTAATCCGCCCAAAGCTCTTACCCTACTCCGTCGCTCTGACATAAACAGTGCTGCTATACGTTCTACTATACGGTCCCCAGCTCTGATCGACTCGAACGCTTCTTATTTTCCTCTTATTCCGTCAGCTACCGTGCAGCAATTCAAAGGCAACGTTTCCCATCAAGCGATCCACCGTGGCCGGCTGCCAGAAAAGTAACTCGAACTTAATTCTTCGTGTTGTCGAGTAGTTGAACTCGAGTCTTTCTGCCATCCGTACACGTAAATGGAACTGGGAGCGGGTCCGTTGAATCCGCGTCCGAGAAGAAGCCGGTGCACGGAGAATCGCGGCGGAACGTCTGCCAAGAAAGGAAAGGAGATGCGTCGTGGAGGAATATCCTCGTAGCTGAATTCAAAATACGATCCGCCAAGGAGAAGCCGTGTCGAGTATCAGTCACTGTCCTGGCCGCCAGCGGGGCTTTATCAAGGTTGTTTCGCCAACTGGTCTCTGTCATTGTCGGGCAGCATGGTTAACGGGGGAATGCACGGCTGTTCTCGATCCCATTAATTTCGTTTGGAAACATATCGGTGCGCGCCGCAGCAAGCAAATACGATTTCGAGGAAGCGTGATCGATGCGGTTTCTTCCGCGGTCCATTATTTCCCTCGAACCGGTGGATGTTCGTCCCCATCGTTTCATCCCGATACCGCGCCGCTGCGTTTTCATAGGCGAAATAGTCGAGTTGATTCGCTCCAATCTTTGCCCGCAGTCTCTGCATATTACTACTGCATAATGCACGCGCGAAACGTCTACCGGAAAATGGCACGAATACGTCAAGTGCACAGTACCTACAAATAAGAGTGTGCACCAAGAATGTGCACGATTGCCCGTTTCTTGCCCGTTTGTTTATACCTGCAATCTTGCAAAAAAGACTGGGGGTCGTAAAGTGCTCCCCGAAGAAAGTTTGCTGCGCGTTTTCCGTCGCGCAAAACTTCCACGGAGCTGCAACGGAGCCGAACAAAAACGCGGCAAGTTTTTCTCAGCCAGCTAATAGCGTGAAGTAATTCCTCCCCCGCTACGTATTTACTCCTGTCTCAATCAGAAAACCGTATCCAGGCGGGAACTTTTCGCGGACGTTCGCAACGAGATCCGCCCAGAGAGAGCTACGAAGGACATTCACCCGGCCAAAAAGTTCAGCACTCCGTTCTCCGCCGCATCCATAACCGAAATGCCCAACGTGAGTCTTACAAAGTGGCAACTGCGACCCTCCTTCGTCACTCGTTGCCCCGTTTCTCCTCTCCCGGCAACTCCGTACTCCATTTACACGGAGAAATTGTTTTCTAACGATTACTATACCCGTTACGTCCTGTGACGTGAATGGAAGGCATCGATGAACCACCGAGCGCGCGCGTAAGGCTGGAAAGAAATGATCAAATAAACGGGACGGGCAATTGGGGCGCCACAATGCGGCAACGATTCGGCTGGATTAATCGGCAGAAATTCGCAGCAGGATTATTAATGCGTCACCCGGGACAGTGCTTTACTGTGCGCCGTGAAAAAAAAAAAGGAAATCCTTAATGCTGGCATTTGTTTCATCCGGCACGGAGTAAAAACGGTCTACTGCCCGTTGTGCAAATGTAGGTAACAACGGCGAAGAGATAGATTTCGGTATGTATCCGGGAATACACGAACGTTACGCAAAATCACATTTTCCCAGGAAATTGATATTTACCATGCACCGTGCAAACCTGCGGAACAAAGTCGAGTTTATTAAACGCTGCATCGACGCGCCTCGCGTAGCAGCGTATTAAAAAATAAACTTTGCCCGTGAAATGATACCAGCGATCGCTCGAATTTTCGGCCGAAGAATATTTTTTAATAAATCGGCATAATCAGAGTTTCGTACGTACGTGTTATTATGAAATGGAAAACTCCGCAGCTGAATCGACTCGCGTAAACTATGTATGCGTAAAGACAGGCGATTGATACATAACAAATTCGCGATTTCACGTATTAACAACTGTAATGGAAGGCGATGGAGTTAACTTTATTTTCCATGTCATCGTTTCATTCGTCGATCCAGCTAATCGCGGTAATTCGAGGCTCGTATCTGCCGAAGGATTTCGATCCATTCCTTGGCGCGGGGACGAGTATTCGTTCGTGGCCAGCTGGCTGAGAACTTGAAACGTCACACGTGCCGTTCCCACCTGATATTAAATAACTGGTCGTTTCACTCAGTAACGGCAAGTCAGAGTCACGGGGTGTGGTAATTCATGCCGAAAGGGTCGTGGAAATCCGAAGAAATGGAATTGCGCGCAGCTGACATGTCCATCGTGATTCGAGGCTGCGGCCAAATCCGCTCCGAGAGGGTAGGGTTTCGTGAATCTTGCGGAATTGCCGAGCGACGTATTCCGGGGCTCGCGGGCTGATCCGGGGAACCTTGGAACGAATGATCTTACGAGTGGAAATTTGTTGAAATGCAACGGCTCTCTCGGCACTTTAAAATATTAGGCGTAGATGAAAAGAAGCGAAGGTGGTGCGACGCAGCTTGGTTGATGATGGTGTAATCAAGGATTAAACGATTGTGTGCGTGATTGTTGGTTTCAGAAGATGGGCTCGGTTCACGGCGAGGAATTACCCTTCGTTTTCGGAGCGGCGCTGGTGGATGGCTTCGGCCACTTCCCCAAGAACTATACCAAGTCTGAAGCGGCACTCTCGGAGAGCATCGTGCAGTACTTCGCCAACTTCGTAAGGACGGGGTGAGTAAATAGAAGACAGAATACGATCTCGATTTGCTGTTGGAGTGTTTTTATGCGAATTACTAGTGTTCCTGAACTTCCTGATTTCTGGATATTTTTCGCATCTCAAGAAATGAAAAATCAAATTATATTTCTCGAGAACTCTCGAGGATTCTCAAGAAATTAAAAAAATATTGCAAAATTTATATTTTTGGAATAATGTTGATAATATTTATCTAAATTTTTATTCGTGTCCAACTTACAAGGAGAGTATTTTAGGTGCCCGCCTCCGATCATTTCGATTTTTGAATATGTTATAGAGGACCGAAAAATAAGAAATACGTGTTTTTTTATTTTTCCCCGTTTTCATATTTGGGGGGTGAAAACTGCGTTCAAAGTTAGGGTTGAAAAATCATTTTTCTGGAATACCTCGAGAACTATTAGAGATAGGGGAATAGTGTCAATGGACGAATTTTGTGTCTTTGAATGCGAAATATAACTGACTCACCAGATTTTCAAAAAGTCCATTTTTTCCACAAAAATGATTTTTCAACCCTAACTTTCAACGCAGTTTTCACCCCCCAAATATGAAAACGGGGAAAAATTAAAAAACACGTATTTCTTATTTTTCGGTCCTCTATAACATATCCAAAAATCAAAATGATCGGAGGCGGACACCTAAAATACTCTCCTTGTTAGACAAAACTTGTGTAAATGAAAAAAAAAACAGATATTAAATATAATTGATAAGTTTATTTATTTAATATAACGTGTGAGCAAGGCGAAACATTACATTTTTGTTTTAAAATAGTTTTTTAAACAGCACAATGCGTCTAATGTCGCGTCAGCCGATCTACTTCGTTTTTCGTGACAAAATCTGCGGCTGTAGAAAGATTTCGTTCATTTTGAGTGGATGTTGGTTTAATTGTATATAGAGCATCGGCGATGCGAAGAGAAAAGTTTATAAATGATGATGTGTAGATGTGTTTATATGTTCGCGATTATCACACAATTTGAATTAACTGAAAATTCATTTCTGAAAACAAATGAGATTTATAATAATTTTCCTACACTGAAGATTCTCGAGAAACACTGCAATTTCTCGAGAAATGAGAAATAAGAAATTATAAAGTTTCTCGAGAAATTCTCGAGAAAGAATTCTCGAAAAAGAACACTACCAATTACCTACCTTAATTCATTGCTATCGGTATTATCCTGGACAAATTCAGGAGGGAAAATGATCTTAAATTTGCTTTGCGACTTGATCATTTCGATAATAGCGGCACAGTACATACCGTGTATCGATATTCGTGAAATATAATACAATACAAAATGAGGGTTTCGGAGGACCCAAACAGCTCGGTAACTCGATAACGCGTGGAACACGAGGCAAGCGCGAAAATTTGAATTCCGTAGCGACACAGAGCCTCCCCTTGTCACGAAGATGAACCGTGCATCGGTGTCGTCGCCTCGTCGTCCGCGAATCCATTCTCCGTCACTTCGGGGCGTCCCGTGAATTTCAATTTTCGCCCGAGAGAGCGGGAGAGAGAGAGAGAGAGAGAGAGTGGCCCCGCGGAAAAGCAATCCTTTTCTCTTTGAATCAACAGCAACGCGCAAGCTCCCGAGACCTGACGCGCCGCTTGCGTCGAATCAATTTGCGGACCGCGCGAACACGACCGGGTGGGAAGGAGGGACGAGAGGGTGGAAAGGGGAAGGGAGGAGGGGTTCGCCCGTCACCGAAAGGTCTAATTTTCCATATTCATGAACAGAACCACGGGCTAGGTAAAAAGAAGCGACCGTTGCCAGGGGATGGATATGTGGTTTAGGCGAGGACCGCGCACGCTAGAGAACCGGAGAAACAGAGAAGGCGGATTAGAACGAAAATATTTTTCGAACACGCTGGCGGGGAATAGCGGGCGTGTGCATTTCGCCGGCCGTGCTGAATTTCTGATCGAGCCGCGAGCCGACGGTATTCAAATTTACGGATTATCGGGCCCTGGGAAAAAGAGAAGCGACGCGCTGCGTCGTTGATATGCATGCGATACCAAAATTCCACGCGAATGCTGCTGTCTAGCAGCCTGTGAAATTAAATATAAGAGATTTTCTAGTGTCGCTGGACACGTAATGAGTGACACGCCCGATATCGGGAATATTGCGAATGCTTGGACACCCTTCGTACCTGTGCCGTTACATGCGCCGCGGCGGCGAATTAACGCGCGAAAACATACATTCTGATTATCCACCTGGAAACTCAATAGGCGTGGTGAAAAAAATGGAGCACGCCTCGATAATTATTCGGGGTTGCAGCGATGTAATATCCATTGACCGTGAGCGAGTAGGTATTTAGCTGGCAACCGAACACGCGCTCACGCTGACCGCCCTTTTCATTCGCAGCGAGACACTGGGATGAGCTTCTGCGAGTAAACGTCCATCGGTGTAAACGAAATTGCCGTGTCTCTCGGTTGTCGCGAAATTTCGAGGGAAGTTGGCAATTGCTCGGTGGAAACTGTCCCAGAACCAGATATCGCTTCTGAGTATCGAGCGACAACTAATCGCGTAGCTGGAGCACGCTCGTCCGCACGTTTCCCGCGACAAGAAGGCGCACAATAACAAGCAATTTCGGCTACGAGTTTAGATACGACCACGTGCCGTAGAAGATATTACGTGATACCGGCTGCACGGTAGTCTGCGTCTCTCTACGTGACGCGGGAATCGGGAACTGTTCGCGGCGAATAATTCATCCGCCTGTTTTCCAGCGCGTGAATTTATTTCACCAACGTGTGGCAATCAACGATCAACAATCTCGATAACGATCCGGGAAGAACTCCGAGTCGCATAGGGGAAAGGGTTAAGAAACTTCTCGTTGCTTCCTATTACTTAATTCACAAGAAACTCTCGGCTCTGTGGATCCATCTTACCTTTCCACTGCCTCTCTTTGCCCTTCCACCCTTTGTCTATTCTACTCTTCTCAGTTTATCCCGCTTCCCTTTGAAACCCCTTCTGTATCTGTATTTCCCCCTTAACCGTGTCCTCTTCCTCTGGCATTCGACCTCCACTCGTTGCCCTCGTTTCTCTGCCGTGGCATGAATATGCAAAAGCGAGCTTGAAACGAACCCATGATATTTCAGTGCGACCCTCGCTCGAAACGACGTAAATTTCCCTTCGTCGATACACCATCCCCTATGCACCACCGTGAACACTGCGGCGTGAGCGTGTGCTCGCGCACACCAGCGCGCGGTGGCCGTAATGTCGAGAATTGATGTGTAGTAACGCGATTCTCTTTTTCGGCGTAGCGATCTATGAGCGGGCCTTTAACGGTCCACAAAGTGCACAGGCTGAAATAGGGGCGTTCTTCTTGAAGCTTGCACGGTGCCGGGGCGGTAGGCTCTTCGCGCTTCGTGAATTCTGCAGTCCCGTGTAGCTGTTTTTCATGCTCAGCTCGCGTCCTTCGTAGATGGCTGCTTTTGGTTTCCAAGCAGACTTACTCCTCGAAAGAACCACCGTCTATTTCCACTTTAAAATGCACCCGCCATCTCCGCTCTGCGCCCCTGTCCCCGATACCACCACAATTTCCCAAGCATCGAGCCACGATGAAAGTAAGAATCCATTGTCTACCTCTCTTCTCTCTACATTAAGCCCCGCGTCTAGAATAACATGGTAAATCCGATCGAAATTCCAATGTCTTCTTCTCCGACCCCGTACTTCGGTGCTTTTCGTGTATCATTGCCTTGCGAAGAATTCTGGTGAACCGAAGGCAGAAATGAGAGAGCAGAGTTTCGTTTTCAGCGGGGACAAGTCGATGGCAGTCTCTGCGGAAGATCCTGACATGGATTAGGGAAAAAATTGGGCGATTCCCGCGTAAAGGACCGCTGTCAAATATGCTTCTCAGCGCTTTCGTGCGACTGCGAAAATGGGAGTATCGATAAAGTCCACTGTAGCACCTTACGCCACGAAATCCTTGAAAGGGTACCCTTTTTTCTAGCGTGCGAGTCTGATTGTTAAGGACGGAAGTGGGACCGGAAATTCGCGATAGAAAATCCTGCGGGTTTCATTATTAACAGTCAACAGGAACCGCGATGTACCGCGAATGTCGCTTCGATCCTCTCGAGTGTGTACATAGGGGTAGGGGAAGTAGGGGCATGACGGGGTAGCGAGGTAAGATGGAGTATCCCCCAAACCCTAATTAAAAGATGCTAGGCACGTGACAAATACATCATTGGGAAGACATTGTGTTATAATAGTGTGGCCGCTGGCAAAAGTGAGTGGGGGAGCACGCGTTTTTTATTTATAGCTGTGAACCGTTTGCGTGTTGCGTCGATGTTATTTCGTGTGATAAAAGGATTTGAAATAAATATATATTTAAGAACGGTAATTCTATTATTTTTCTTCTATGATAATCTCCATTTCATCTATTTTAATGTGACATATTCAAAAATTCAATATTTCTTTATTTGTTGTAGAAATATATTAATCTTTGGAAAACGATACTTTGAGGCAAGATGGGGTCCTTGATACCTAACCCCATTAGGGGTTAAATCGGGTACCCCATCATTCCCCGTATCATGGTTGTTCATGTGGGATTAAGCAATGTCATCGTTCTCTATTATAATTTAATTCAAATAAATCTCGTTATTTTTAGTTCGAATTTATAAAATACTTAGGCAAATCATTTCGGTACCCCATTTTACCCCATTTTCGGTACCCCATTTTACCCCGCGGCAGGGGCAAGACGGTTTTATTCCATCTGTTTTGTAAAGTTTAATAACTTAGACGCCTGACCTCAGATATTCCGAAGTGTGTAACAAATGTTAAATCATTAACTTATAGTTGTATTTGGAGTAATAGCAGAATTTCGAGATAAATTCTTAAAAAAAAGATAAAAAATATTTTTCATACAAGAAATCGATAAAATCGTATTTTTCAACGTGAAAATTGTATTATTGTTCTTTTCGAAATTCTGCTCCCGTCACATCTTAGGGAATGGTTTTCGGCATCTCTCATTAAATTTTCATCCAAATCGTTGGAGCGGTTTTCGAGATTTTATGTACACCATCAAACGGTGCACCGCGTACACGCTTTTACGTTTTTACTCACAACTTTTATGTACATAGAGATATTTTGACTTTTCTTTTTTTGTGTTAAAGCTCATAGAATAACGATTAAAACTGGAATAAAACATTATCTCTATTGTTATTTATCACTTTACAATTTGCGTTTGAAAAAAGGCCTGTTTTAGGGCTACCGAGGGTGACCTACCCCCTTAACAAGTACAATCATCACTTTATTTGCATTTTTCCTTAGCTTCCCCATCATGCCCCTACTTCTCCCAAGTACATTTCATGATGAACGAACTGTACAGTTATACAACAGAGCAATGATTTATGAAATAAATAGAAATGTATGCATTTTCGACGCGATAAAAGGCCAGTTTCGGGGGCAAATTCCAGCCGTCGATTTCGAAATATGTACGTGAAAGATAACCGGATCGTTGAAAATCGAAATTTCGTTATCTCTTTGTTTGCAAACCACTGCTCCCCACGGCTCCACTCGGCCTCGTCCGTTTAAATGCTAATTTTATTTAGATATTACACAAATGCCAGGCCCGATATGTTTGCCGTTGACGGTCGTTTAATCCCTGGCCGTCGATGCAAATAAGGATGATGACCGGAACAATGGCGACGCGAAATATACGCCGGACTTTATCGGCGTGAGCCGTCGATTTCAGAACTTTCAGTAGTAAGGGTCAACTATTTGTCAGCCGGTATCTTCCACGCGTTATAGGCATCAATTGTACGAAGCCGCAATTAACCCACTGCAATTGCACCGAGAAATAATTTGAATTCTAATTGGCAAACGCACTTGTTATTCCATTTCACTATATTTAATTGCCGTGGGCAATTATGTTGCAGCGAGCAATTGATATTCTTGAATGTGTCCGACTTCCCCCTCAACTTCTCGGCACTATTCGACATCGGGTTCCATTGCAAGACTGTTTTGGTAGTCCCTGGTGTTTCCCCCGCTTTGCTCGCCGCGGGATTGCGAGAAAGCGAATTGCTGTGCGAACAGCGGCACGGGGCACGGATCGAAAGGGGTCGCGCTCAAAATAAACAGAACAGACAGAGGCCTGGGGTGATGGTATCGTGAGAGTTGCCTTCGACGGACCGATTTCCAACCCGCCGGAAATTATTTCCCAACTGTTTTCCCTCCGTTCGCGTTCCCATCAACGTGCACAACGCGCGGATCGTTTCATTCGTCCATCTGTCGCGGACCTGGCAATTCCTGACGCAACATTTTGCCGGTCTCCGCCATCAGCAGGGTAGGGGGGGGGGGGGGGCACAATTGTTCGCCTAACAGATTCCCAGCACAATTATACGAATCGATATGCGCGCTGTGAATCGCCCGACACTCTCGATTATCGTATCGTCATAGGAAGTATCATTCATTAAGCATTTCGGAGGGGCGCGCTATAACGGGCCACGGCAATGGAATTGGCCAAATGTACCAGAAGCGCTCGAATTTTCACGCAAACGAGATTCGACTCAGCTGGCAATCAGCACACGGTGATTGTTAAACTCGCGACAGAAACGAGCATGCCTCGCTTGGCCGCCGGTATTTTTTAATCGTTCATTTGACTAACGAGGAAAAAATAGTCGGCCGGACAGGTGGCTCGGAACGCGTTTCGCCGCTTGCGGGGAACAGGGTTTATGCATACAGGTCCATTATCACCGTCAAATAGAATTTTCTCACTGACCAATTCAACGATGAAACGTGTCGCGCCCGTTCCCTGCGAACGGCAACGACGCGCACAGCGCCGAACACGCTAAACCCCCGCGCGATATATCGATAATCACCAGCAACTTGCCGCGTTTTTTAATCCAAAGCCTTTCAGCGATCCTGACGTGTACACAGTTTGCTATTCTCCGCGGGCGAATAGAATGGACGCGGAGCGCGAACAGTGGCGAGCCCGGTATCAAAGAAACACAACAAAGGGCGGGAGATGTTGGTCGCAGTATCTCCCGCATCGCGTGCTCGTTTGCTCCTCAAACCTAGTTGCTAAAGTAAGTAAGAAGGAAGGAAGGAAGGAGCGAAAGCCACTCGTCGCGTCTGCTGCATCTCGCATTCATCGAAAAAACTCGACAACCCTCTCGGCCAGCTACTCAAGCGCGGATCGAACGTGACGTATTTACTTCCTTTCCGGCTTTTCCCAGTGTGCCCGGAAGTGAGGAGCGCCTCGATGGCAAACTTTCCGAGTAAATTTCAATCCGTGCTGGCCCCCATTCGCCCCCTCCCTCCCCTCCCGCCACTCCGCCTGTCTATGATTCCCACGGCAAACAGAGGAGTTTTCCACTACGTACGACTTTCCACTTCGGAAAAGTCCGTTGTCCGACACACACAGTCTGTTACTGCTTGCCCTGGAAACGATTTAAGCGAGCACTCCGCCCCGCTTCCGGTCCCCGCACCCCCCCCCCCTCACTTCGGGCCTCTTCTTTTCGCCGTGGATAGGTATAGACGTGCGGGAAAGATACGGACAAACGGCGGAGGGGGTCAGGCGGAAAATAAAAGCGCGGCAGTAAACTCTCGGTCTAAGAATCGACCGTGTGTGACCGTAAGTGACTTTATCGGCCATCGCACGGTCGAGTAAAAGTTCAACCGGGTGTTGTTCAGGTTTCCTCCGAGCAACCCGTGGCGAATTACCGCCAGCTTCTGTTTCTCATCGAGACGAGTCGCCCCGGGCCGAGATTAACCGCGACGAATCGAGCGGAAACTCGTGCTGCAGGATCTCCATGAGCAGCCCCTTCTTTTCCGGTTTCAATTTCAGCAATGTGATTCTACATCTATCTGCGATCGGTAGTCGAAGACAAACGATAAGCAACGAATCGGTGCGCGGGCAGAATATGGTGAATCGATCGATGCAGGATCCTATGTACTAAGAAAATGTGAGAAATCCATCGACGAGTGCTTCCCCCCCCCCCCCCCCCCACATTACCAGAGCCCTGGTCCGATCAGCGAGCAGCGCGTTCGCGGGAAAGGAGATCACGACGGTGCGCGCATCTTGAAAAGGATCCCGCCCCGGGTTTGATCGTAATCCTCGCATGAATCGAGCCGTATCGAACGCGCACAATGCGACGAAACTTGGTCCGAGGGTTTCGATGGGACCTTTGTGTCCTCGTAGAAAGAGATAAGGGGGAAACAGAAAAGAACCACCGACGTCTCCTGGCAGGAAAATCGCTGGAGCGAGTTTCGAGGCATAACCTTGACAATAGCCTTATTCCGGGGCCGGCGAGGTCTCTTTCTCTTTGAGAAGGAGAGGAGAAAATGTCGCTGGATCACTGGGAGAAGAGCATCCTAACCTGCCTCTCTGTGTCCTCCGCTCGTCGAGCTTTGTTAGACGTCAGAGCAATCTACCAGACGGCGCAATCTCTGCTTCAATGCCCTTTCCATTTCCATTATTGGGAAGGAGTTCCCGCGGCATACACGTACAATGATAAAACGCTCGCTCTTTATCAGTAATGGCGCATGATCCAGCCCCGCACGACATCTGTGTACGATATCGTGCCGAACGAAACGTCCAAAGGGAGAGGTGACGTTTGCGGCTCTCCCGTATTTCAAAAACGCGCATCTAACTAATGGCGAACGACTGCAGGCGTATAACAAAACGAGCGCAGCAAGAAGACAGCTGCAAACATCCGAGCAACGCCGCGGCGTTGGGGCCAGCAAATGAATCCATCATCGTTTCTTTCAATATTTCACGAAACAGCAACACGCCTCGGTGGCGTCAATTACGCGACAAAAAAAGAAAATCGGTTAAACCGCAAAGTCCGTAACGGGGAGGCTGCATCGTGACGAGGTGAATCCAGGTGGGCAGAAGGGATAATCCTGCAGAGTTAGCGTCAGTCAAGCCTGAATTACGACGTGTGATGGCGCGGGGCCGGCCTATTTGCCGTAAATTATGATAAACTACGTTACCGCTGCCTTCCCCCCTCGCCAGCCCCCTCAGGCCCCCCCCCCCCCCCCAATAATAAATACGAAATCGATACCGCCGGTATTCGAAACTTGCGCGCGTCAACGGCGCCGTTACATGTAATGAGCTATCATACAGAAATATCGAAAATCGCTGCAATTGATCACCGGCGACCGATCAAATTAACCTTGTATCGCAGCGAACTAACGCGACTGCGAACTTTTAAGTGACAGCCGGTTATTTATCAGCAGGCCCTGCTTTAATGGACACCGCCACTGATTGTAAAACGACGGACGCCCGCGCCAATGGATTTATAGTGTTTAGCATGGCTACGTACGGTGATTAACAAGGATTACTTCGCATCGATCGCCGAAAGACATCCGCATGGCGATATTTACAATGCGGTTGCGTTGATGTTACTTAACATCCGTTGCTGCACAATGAGAAGCGAAGAACCATGGAAATAAGTACGGTGGAAACCCTTGCCCGCATACCAAGCAAAGAAATACATTTCTCCATAGAGGTCCCCTTTCTCGCTCCTCCGAGAAAGCTCCAACGCGCGTAGAGTGCCTGGAAAGGATTCAACCCCCCCCCCCCACCCCCAGGAACTCGTCCCCCACCATCCGCTTTCATTCTCGCCGCGATCACGTGTACCGGGCCAAGAAATAATCTGTATTCCCGGCAAGAACGGCGGACTTTATCTGCAATGATCCCCGGCGTGGAAACAGGAAGGGCCGCGAGAGGCGTTAAGGACAGTTTGGGGTGGTCGCCGCCACGTATGTCTGTATTATGCGGCGTTTGCTGGTGGATTACGAGAGTAAAGTACGCCGGTCCCACGCCACTGTTTGCGATTGCCGCGTTCGCGGTTATTGGCCCGGCGTAACGTTTAGTCCAGACGATTATGCTAAATTATTGTTTACAGAGGCTGTATCCTATATGTCTATTTGCCTAGACTAGGCCACGTTGGTCCAGCGATCGTTAACTGCGCTGCTTGCGCGCGTATACGGTCCTCGCGACGATGAAGAGGGTGGCGCGCTTAAAATTTAGTGATCCGAGCGGCGCAGCGCGCAGCCACGGGGAAAAAAGATTGTAAATGGTCCCTCTGGGACGAAGTGAGGTCGGTTCGGAGGCTATCTTAACTGGGAGTGTCCGCCGCCCCCCCGTTGAATTCACGAGAACGCGTTTTCTTTCGCGTGACTTTTTCACTACCGAAGTCGTAGCTGTTTCAGTTAAATTCACTAGATCCTGATAGATCCTTGGTAGAAGTTGACAGTGCTCACTGCTTCCGAAACACTTCGCTGCCTGAGTTTACGTCAGTTTCGTCGAACTTTGAGGGAAAGGGGGTATAAAGAAAGGCCAGGAAACAGATGGCACTTGCGCGCGAAGGAGAGAGAAAGTGAAAAAGAAGTTCGGGATTGCCGATTGCAAGAAGGAATATCAGTAGCTGGAAGCAGAGGGGCGGAGGCTGAAGAAAGTACAGAGTTGTTAGGTGGAAGAAGAGGTGAAGTTTGCTACACGGTGTAAACACGGCAACTCAGCCACTCAGTAGCTAGATGTATATAGAGTTAGGGGTCATAAAAAGCGAGATACTGTTAGTAATTGCAACGAGGAGGAACAAAGTTTCTTCACAGGTACTATTAATTAGGAGAAGGAAAACTTATTTAAGAGAGGAGGTACTTTAGGAACTTTGCGCGCTGTTGGAATCGATAGCCGCTACCAAAGCTGTAAATTCATAGCTAATGATCGATAACCATCAATGCCCATTAATGAGCAGATGAAGGGTTTCCGTGGAGCTTAAGTTCAGTCTCCAGCGACTTAACGCCGTAGCAAAACTGAAGAAGAAAATCTGACGGAAGATCGTTGAAGAGGAAACGATGCGAGAGACCGCCAGCTGAAGAATGATGCCTTCCAGCGCGTCGAGGTGTCCCTGTTTCATCGAAGCTAACCCCTGCAGAAGAAACAACGAACTTGCCGAAGCAGTCTAACCAGCTGAGTAGCGCGGAGAGCGATATCACGATGCATCTATAACGCAAACAACTCTGCTGAGGGAGAGTCTCTCAGGGGGGAGAAGCTTTGTACGTGCCCCTTACGCAGGGCATCGAGTTCTTTGGGAATTCCACAGGCTCCCAACCGTGCAGCTCGCAACAGGTAAGTCGGCGGTTAGAAGGCTCTTCCGCTCTTGCGGTATGCATAATGGATGGATGAAAAGAGGGTGGCAGCGGGGATGGTGCGCTGTAAGGGGAGCGAATCAATAGATGTGGCGCGACAGAGAGAAGAGGACCGAAATCACAGCCGCCAGGGAGACGAAAGGGGAAACGATGAGACTCCGATAATTCCGTGGGATAAATGGCATGGAGGGGTGCGCGGCTTTTCCAAGAGGATGCGCGAAACGGGGAGGGACGCGGCTCTGGCTTCGTCGATTCCGACTTTGCATACTTTCCGAATCTTTGACGTTAATTAATGCTGGGCTGATCCATTTCATATCGCTTAAGGAGTCTATGAATTTGAGAAAAAGGCATCTGAGAATAATGGCACCGGAATGACGATCAGCTTTGAATACCAGCAGGGTGTAAATGAAACGAGGATTTTCTCTACTTCGTGATCCCACTGCACGCGATCCCGTGCATCGATATCGAAAAAGATCGCGTACACGCTGGCTCTGTCACGACATTCGCCGCATGATCCGATCGTAACTCGCTACTCATTACGTGCTTCGCGTCCATTAGCCGTGTCGCTTAAATTGCAGACAATGGCCGCGCAAGGGACAAAGTTTCCAGTTCCGTTGGCAACTTCGTGGAATCTAAATGTTGCCAATTACGGGCCGTCGGACGGAACTTTTAACCCTGACTAACCAATAGCGACCCTTTAAAAGTCGCGACCGTTTCCGACGTTTACGTTCGCGAAACAAAGTGGTAATTACGGTGTATACCTAGTTAGCGGGGCTTTCCTGTAAGAATCGTGACAGTCACCGGTTGCCTCGAGAGGCTTGTAGCAGCCTGGTACCGTGGAAACGTTCTACAAACCACCGCACTCGTTTCTTTTCGGGGATGAAACGTGAATCGAGTTCGCGATCGATCAAGGGAATACCGTGAGACGCGGGGGACCCGATGAAACACCAAATTATGAAGCTGGAGCGCGAGCATTTTTAATAATACGAACGCGGATCTTTGTAACCTTGTGCTTTTAAGCATGCTTCCACATTTACTCGCCTCCGTTTCGCGTAAATGTAAATACCTACACCGCCCAGACAGCGCGGGCGTCGCGTGTTTTACAGCGTGCATCGTTTTCAACGATATTGTAGTATAGCAGGCGGAATTCAATTAATTCGCGCAACGTTTCTCCCCCGTTCTCCATCCGCTAGCGTGAATTTATGATTTGGAAATCGTCCGAGCCTTTGCAGTTAATACCAATGATATTATTTCGATATCCATTGAGCGTATCGTTGAACCTGAACGCAATTACCGTACACGCTGCACATGTTTTTAACGCCAACGGCGCAGGCATGCTAAATGCGCGCACAGGCGAAATTAGAAATTTCAGGCGTAGCAACGGGCCAGTAGGAAATCCGCAATTGATAACGAATTCGATGATCAATTACTAGTCGCTTGCTCAACGGCGCATAAATTTAATCATTAATCTCGCGGCGAACGAGTGCAATCGTTACAGTAATATTAATTGCCTGGGATGTGGTGCGCGCGCGTCCGGATAATATACGATTTAAGTTGGCCTTCTTTCCAATTTTTCTTCACCTTCGACGCCGGTCTTCGCCCGGTGGAAAGTTTTCCCGGACGAACCTGGCGTGCCTGAGACACAATTGCAACGCGTTCCAAAACCGCTAATAGCAGTTTAGCCGGTGCATAGATCCACGTAGCGCGTAATTAAGCCTCGCAACGTCCGCCGAGCTGCTATCGTTCTCTAAACGCGTTCCCGTCGTTCCATAAACGAGAACCGAGCAGATTTTGCGGCCATGTAGGGGCGTGTAGCGTGTTATGAAACCGGGAGTGTACCGACCGCATTAGTCGCGCTACAACCCCGTTAAATATCCTCCCCTACCCGATGCACCGAGAAATTTCACATTTTTTTCTTCTACAACAGCTAGAGCCCTCTGCGACTCTCTCGTCGCCCAAGTCTAAATACGTCCAATTACGACAGAAATTAGCATCCTTCGTCTACAACTATTCTATAATCGAGTTTCGCAGACGCTCCGGAGCAATAAGAGGTCCGTGAAATTTCAGCATTTCCATCGGCCGCGGTACGACTCGCTGTTCGACGTACGGTCGCATCATCGACGAGAATTTCACTGATCGTGGAACCGTTTCACGGAAGTTTCCATCCCATTCGACTGCGAATGAAAGGCAGCCGGCGTTCCGCGATGGAGTTTAACTGGCACCGACAGAAGTACGATATGTCGCGGCTTTGCGATGATTGCGCACATTCGCGTACATTGGATGGCGTTCGCGTCTGTGGCAAGGATTCGCGGGTAGTAATCAAATCGCTGCGGACGTGTTTTTCCTCGAACTTGGGCTCGTGCCGGAGGGTTGAATTCGGCGGTCCTCCCGAAGACACAGCGAGCGGGCCATTTTTTTATCCAGCGTGTTAGCAGAAAAGAAAATCTGCCCTCATCTTCGGGCACGGTTGCCCAGGGGACGGGGCGGGGGGGGGGGCGGACAGGGCAATGCATCAGCGGTTAATGAGCAAACTTTAATATTCCCCCGGACTAAAACCCGACCCGCCGCTACCTATCTTCCAACGGCCACGAAGCAACCCCTTTATGCCGGGGCGAGGGGGGGGGGGGCGCGCGCGCGGAGCACCGGGGGAGGAGGAATGACACAATGCGCGATCACACGACTGCCATAATTATTGCGCGCTGCTAGACGTAAGAGGAAATGGAAGCGCGTTATTGCAGCTACCCCGTGGCGGAAGGTGTTCTTTTGACAGCGTAGCTTCAAACGTTGCTTTCATTAATTTCGTGTATGTTCAATTAACGTGGACCCTGCGCGCCCCCAAGCTTCTGGCGGGCATCCCCTTTCGCAACGCTGGCTGGCGTTCGACTTAATGAAAAATTGCTGATGAACTTCTCCGTGCTGGCAAGATTCCGCACTGAAATCTTTTTCAGATCTGACGCCGCTGGATGCAGCGTCCAACTACGTTCCGCAGCTCCAAAATTCAAACGCGGGAGGTCCATTTCTAGCTAGCCCGATAGAACAATACCCAGAGCTATTTGGCGATGTTTATTGACACCCAATCGACCGGTGTACCGGGCGAAATAAGCTTTTTACCGAGCAATTTAATCGGGTCGTGTATAGCCGACGAGTTTGCAGGTATAGAGAGGAAATTATTCCAGTGTACCTGTAGACAATATGCAGTATACACGCTGCCCGCAGCGTGCAATCGACGTTGCCTGCTCGCTTCAGCCAGACTTCGCTATTTCTTGCTCAAACTCGCCGCGATTTGCGGCTCAACTCTAGCTGTACTGTATAGCCCATCGATCGCGGCTAATCCCCCAAGTATCTCGTTACGGCCTAACCGCGGTATTGACGGTCGGAGTTACGTCTGAAAGCGGCGCGGCGGGAACAGCTGTTATCGCGAGCTCTTTTCATCGCCGCGGCTCGCTCAATTAGGGACAGGCTCTTTGAGGTGTCGAGGGGAGAAAATCCGTGTTAAACCGACTCGAAGATGGGTTTAATTGTCAGTCGATCGTCTTTGGAGCCGGAACAACGAGCGGATAATTGAATTCCAATCACATTTCGGCACCGTTGCATACTGAAAAGCAATTTGGCGGTGCCAGCGCCAGCGGTCGGTCACCTAGGCGTAGGACCTTTGCCGAACCTTTCCAAACTGCCTCTCGCTCGCTCTACAAGTGTCCCTTTTTCGTTTCAACCCGGCCGCGCGAGCCAGGGTATTTCCAATTATTCACCAGCCTAACAACGTTGACTGCCGACCGAAAATTCTCCGACCCTTCATAAACTGGGCGTCGGCGTCGGATTGCTGGCAAGATCCAAGCGAATTCATCGCGGTTCGTCGGTGGAAAAGTTTCCGAAGAATCGCGGCTTCAAAGAATTAACGAGGTCCGACCGCGGAAAGGAAAACGGCTTTCAGTTATAGCCGGACTGCTTGCGCGTGGAAAATTCCGCGGACCAAGCAGTTTCGCTGAAATGCCTCGCTGGAACCAAGTCGAAAATACAAAGGGCGGACGTGCGAGCCCGTTCTCGCGGGTGTTTCGCGACGAATGGCAACGCGACCCGTGCAATTTCAAGATGTACGCGCAACGGAGGGTGCGGACCGAGGGTGTGCGCCGGGGACAGGGCTGAAACTGTCCCCGCCCGATGGATCGTCGGATCGTAAAGCGGGCGTTAAGCCCGAATATGAAGCTTTTTCGTCGGTATCAGCAGGAAATTCTGCAGTGCGGCGGCCAAGAATGTCCTCTAACTGCTTGGGAGGGAAAGAGAAGGCGAAATTGAGGGGACGGCAAGTCGGCATGGCGCGTTATAACGATGATATAGCGCCGCTTGTAATTACGACTGCCACATACCCTTCCCCCCCCCCCCCCGCCACCGCCGCAGACCTTCGACGTTTTTCGTCCGCCGAGTAATTCCGTTTGTCGCGAAACGTAGCCGGGCACTTTTTACTCCGAAGGGACACCTGATCTTCCGCATGCCCGGAGGATGTTTAGCTGAGTGCTTGTGAAACAAGAAGAGAGGCGGACTGCCGGAATTAGAACTTGATACTACAGACGACTTAGATTTAATGAACAGCTCGGAATTCGCGTTGCTTCTGGCTGTACGCTCGACGCGGATGAAAACATCCCCCGGCAGAGAGGATATTCGTCGCAGCAGCGATCACCTGCTAATCGATGGCTAAAGGAGCGCGCGACTGTTTTTCTCGATCGGCCTTTATCCAGCGCGCAATAAACCGTCGCTTATTTATCCGCCCGCGACTCAATGGGCTGTGTAACCTTGCCAGAAGTGGCGCGTGACTAAAAGAGAATCGAGGAAGAATAGAAGATAGCTCGTTAAACGGGATCGCTGCTCTTCGGAGTGATCGGCGGAAAATGCTCGTTACCTGACTCGCCCGCCGGTGTGTGCAATCAATCGGGCAACTTTAATCAAAATAATTCGCCCTCGGCGCTGGGTTGTCCAGGTGGTATGTATTTCGCGTTTCCGGTCACTGGAAAGACGAGATCGCCAGAATTCCGTTTGCGATTGAAGAGTGCATTTGGGTAATGAAAGTGCCGTTTAGAGTCATTAATTCGGGGAAAAATAGGGTGCCCGAACACGTGTTTATCGCTGTTCGATGGAATTTATCTGCAGCCAAATCCGTTGAAACTCGCCGGCTAGTGCAATTCATCGACGAGCATGCGGATATTGAAGGAACGAAGATTAATTCACAATTTATAGACGCGATTGCACGTACGCGGTATGCGGATATTGATCTCCACAACTGAGAATCTATTTTCCTGCTACTCGTACAAAATAGAGGTATCGCAGTTAATCGAGTTTCTAATATAGCCACGCTTAACTGAATAACTAGCACATTGCAACGTATAGTCAGGCAAGTAGGTAGGCCTGCATATGTTTCGAGGAGTGGAACATGATAGTACTGAAGCAGACAAGTAGAATAGGATTATGATAGGCCTAACGAGTAGAGTAGGTCTGTACTGGATTAGACGGGCGGAGCATAGTTGAGCTGGATTAGACAAGGAAGGTGGACGAGTGAAATAGGACGCGGTTAGCCGAACAAGTGGAACAGCAGTGTAATCGTTTCATTGAAGATTTAGATTTTTGGAAATTAATTTACCTTAATGTAGTCAACTAGAGCCGTGAAGCCTAGCTGCGGAGCGCACTACGGCGTGAATCCTGCTCCTTAGAATCCCTCGACTAATTGCAAGCTAAGGAGGTGTCTGACCTGAAGAACGCGGAAACTAGAGGGGCGATATCGCGCTTAAACGAATCCTGTCCGCTTACAAGTGACAAGCTGACAGTCCCGCGCCTACGAGCTTACAATCAACACGAGGAAGAGAGGTGTCTGACGGTCTCGTACGGTTGCCAACTTTTCTGCGGCTGCCTACTCTGTTTCCACCAGGCCAACCTTGAAGCCATCACGAGGACCATCATTGCTTCGAGTCCAACTTATTGGACTGCGGCCAAATCGGCTCCCCCGACTCCCTGGATCTACTCTGAACGCGATGACTCGAAGGTGTCTGCGTGCCTAAAAGAAAAGATACGCGTCGACATTTCAATTTAGTGGGAACGAAGGAGCGGCGGGGGCAGTAATCTGAGAAATATCACAGCAGATTGAGCACGTCCGCGCCACAAAGTCCAGCCGCGTACAGAATTTTAATAAGGATCGAAGCTCACCAGCCCGAAGAACGTCACGCTTTTTTACCATGCTCCCCTGCGTAGAATATCAACGAAAGCTTTCCTTCGACTTTTCAGCGAGTTACCGGCACTTGCTCGCGGACGAAGTAGCGTAGGAGGCGCGCGTGCATGAAAGGAAAGCAGGGCGAGCATCCGCATTCGAGGGACGGATAAAAGAACGCGCGAGCTCGGAAACAACGACGGAAAGAAAACGCAAAAGTCTTTTCACGCACATTCCGCGGCGCTTCCCTCGTCCCTGGTCGCCGTTTCTGCGAGACACCGTGTAGAAACGGGCGGGGGCAGAGGCGAGCGGAGGGGGCGAGTAGCGGCGCAAATTCGCGGGGCTTTGTGCCAGACACGGGGCCTTAAAACGCGTGCAATTTAGTCCTTTAGGGGGGTTCGAGTGTCTCGTCGCTCGTGCATTCGCGTTCATTTCGATTCGAGAAAAGAAGGGACGAGCTACTTGACGAATCATCCACGAACGGGGGAAACAAAAGGGGGCTTGTGAATGACGAGCGTGAAAACGCGCAGGTGGCCCTTTTGTTCGGCCCCCAATCATCTTCCTTCACTTGGCTTTTCACTCCGCGTAAAAAGAAAGGCCTGGAGGACGAACGCGATGTCCAGCTGACAGACGCTCAAGAATATTAATCAAGGTTACCGTGATGAATGAATGTTAAGGAGTAAATTGATTACTTTTACAAGAGAGACTTTTAAAACTTCGCGTTCCATTTAATCCATCAGCCACTGCCTCATTCCATCATTCGGATCGGTTGCAGACCTATTCTGCTTGTCTGGCCAGAGGCTGCCCTATTCTACTTGGCTGGCCAGGCTTCGTCTCGTTCTACTGGTCTATTAGAACGCAATCATGTTCCATTTACTCGCACGAACGCCGCGCCAGTCTATTCTACTTGTCTGGCCAAGCCCGGCCCATTCTACTGGCATAATTGTGCGCCTTCTATTCTACCGATCTCTTCAAACGGTGGTCCTCGATGGGCATAAAGGAGAACTTTCCTGATACGATAACGCTGAAAATTGTAATTCGCAGTCGCATCTACCGGTATTACAACTATCCCTTAGATAGCAGAGATGCGCACGGTTTATAGTATGATAGTCCAGGATGAACATCAAACAACGTTAGAGCAATGTCCCTTTGACGAATGTACATGCAGGCAGGGTAAGGGACACACAGGGTTTCTCTAGTGGAGGAACTTCTATACAATGCTGAACGTTCACGGATTATCACCACCCCCCTGATTACAGGATCTATACGGATATCTGTTTGTTGGCTGGTGTCAGTTGCAACCAAACACGCACGTGCCCTCAATTGCTCCTGTGTGGAAACGCGTTAAAGCTACTGCAGATGAGCCAACTTCCACCTAGCATTGGCTGCTACAATTCAATCCTCACACGCAAATTACACCGTCCGTGCCTGTAAACGGAAAGTGTTTCAAGTTCTTCCTTCCATTAAACATTCTTTGTGCTCGGCAAGTGATTCCCCGGCAACTTTGAACTCTGCTCCCCGCAGATACTTCTTTGTGCCGTAATGGCTGCATTTTTCATCTGAATTCCGGCGTGATGCGCGCTCGCCTCTTTAAGTACTTGATCCAGTAGCGCCGAAATCGCGACTGTACGACCAGCCTGCTGGGAATTCTGTTCGAGATACTTCACCTCGAAGCAGGTCAGGGACTGCGTGCTCTAAACGCGAGAAGCACAATTGGGGCGTCCGAGGATTACCATTTACCTCTTTAATTACGGAATTAAAGCGGATGGGATATTCCTTCTCCGTTGGAATCTGCATCCGCGACACGGCGGTCAAACATTCCCCGGTGCGTTTCTCCCCGAATTCTTCCTCGTTTAAGTCCGCGACGTTCCGCTAATTGGGCATCAAATTTCGGAGCTGAACGCATCGCCTAAATATGCTCGGGACATTGTAGTCTGTATCGCCTGTGTCGTTAATTGGTAAGCACGAAGTTTGCAGCAAGAGAACAACTTCACCGTTTAATGGCATCGTATTCCCATCGCGAATCTCTTCTCTTCGCGGGAACTCGCCTCTCTGCACGGCCCCCTTTATCTCTTTGTCCGTCATCTAATTTCACCGATTGTTAAAGCAGTAATTTCCTCGTTCTTTCTATTTGCTCTTTCTTCAGACTCGGCGCGCCACTTGGACAACAGTTTCCAATAAAATTCACGCGCAACAATTGAAGCACTTAACGTCAAAGGGGGAGTTTTTAAAGAGCCACGCGACCCCGCAGCCAACATTTCTCTTACTTCTGGCGAATAACTCCGCGCCCGCTTAAACGTCGGTCGATTATTCCCCTAAATTGCATGGCGATGGCTTCTCTCCGACGCCGGTTTCGCAGTTCATAAATCAGACGTGGTGTCAGGCCGGGTGTCTAAATAACCGAAAGCTATGCCCTCATCTGGTATTTTTTGCCCTCCTGATTATTCCTGCTGTATTTGTTTCAACCATGTTGGCCCGCGGGGCCAATTTTCACGATTATTTGTCGCCAGCGGTTTGCCAGGAAAATCGTTTCCCAGCCAGAGGCGCTATTCATCACAACCGCTTCAAAATCAGGCATCGCGAAATTTAACATTTATCCCCTGTCCGGCAATAAATCTTATGAATCGTCCGGCTGAATAATACATGGCCCCGGTTCCATTATCGGCCCGGGTATATCGCGATCGATGGTTTTTCCAAACTGCGCATTATAAACGCCGGTCGATTGGACACGTCGATTAAATGTTCGCCCGATCGAAAATCCGCGCGTTTTGCAACAACGATCGAATTCTTTCGTCTGGTGTATGTATACATAGCACGATAGCGGGAGCAGTTCTCTGAATAATAAATTGCTTTTCGATAGGACAGCTCACTTCTACTTAATAGAGGGGCTAATTAACTGGACTTAACTTTTGCTGCATGCTACGCTGTAAACTAACGACAGTCTCCGTCATCACCGTTCTCGGAGCATACCTTCGGAAGAAAAACACGTTACGCGGGGCGTGCCAAAGTAATACAGAGTAATCAGCGTTTTATTGCTCCTTTGCGCACGGCTGCATGACCCCACGAAGGAAATGGAACGCCGGAACGGTGATTTCCGACCGGAAATGGCTGCGAACCCGTTCGCGGCGAGAAATTACGAAAGGAAGATAACCGGACGGATTATTGCACAGCGCGGTGATTCCGTCGTTCGCCGGTTATGTTTGACAGTGAAAAGAGAATGGCCGGGGAATGGAAATGAGAGATTACCCGAAGACCCGCGGCGAATGTATTCTTAGAATCGCCTCTCCTGTTTTTCTTTAAATATTCCTCGAAAATATTGCGGCAGAAGCGCCCCGTGGCTTGCGAGTTTAGCCAGTTTCCGAAGCGCCTCTTCCAATTCGGGATTTCTTATCGCTTGAAGTGGGACTCTCGGCTCGCAGACTTGCCGCACTCTCGTCGACTGTAAACCTATTTCCTTCGTGGCCGTATGTCGAAATCCATTTCGTTCCACACGCGACCAAGCCGCGCCGTTCCAAAGTATTACACCCTCTTTCGCGGATATACAACGAGCCTGAAACTTTCTTACACTGCGCTCCTAATATTCCCCCTCGGCGGCGAATCGAATTTTCCCTCGCAAATCGGGGGGTTCACGGGCGCGTTTTCTCGCTCGTGAAAGGACCATTTCTCTTTTTCTCCGTCCGACGTTCAAGTCCGCATCTCTTGCGGGCGAGAAACACCGCTGTCAGGCGCGAGAGGATATCTCTATCGCGCCCTTCCAACCTCTCGACGTTTTCCATCATTTTATTGCTAAATTCACGACCAATTTATGGCGGCGCAACTTGCTAACAATTTTAATTAAAGTGTAGAATAACATTAATCGCCTCGGCAAATCACGCTGGTGCACGTTGCATAATTACTTTGGTATCCGGAGTTCGGCAAATTATTGTGTCACATTACCGGCAGCACGTTTTAATTAAATTGTTAAATGTAATTTAACTTTCTACAAAAGTGCGATTGTGACGAAGTAACAGTGTACAACAACCGACCTCGTGTTACTTATTGTTTAACGCCATGGTGGTTGCAGCATAATAACCAATAGTCAAAGTACTGGTCGCGCGTACGTGACTGGCCCGAAACTGTTTAATACTACTTACAATGGAACATCCCTAACCCGGAAATTCAGAAAATTCTTAAACTTTGTGAATATGTAGGCAATTTCCTCCCGATCGTAACGCAATTTTTGTTTGCTGCCCAAATTCACTCTCAGGGGGTGTACTTGACCCCTGAAAATCCGCCTATTTTCCGATTTTATGTTACAACTCGCGAGCTGTAAAATCATTTTTTTACCAAATGATAGATCAAAATTAAAAGAAGTAACTTTCGTCTGGAAACATTTTCGCTATCTCTTACAGTTCGCGAGTTATAACACAAAATCGGAAAATAGCCGAATTTTCAGGTGTTAATTTCACCGCCTTCGAGTGAATTTGGGCAGCAAACAAAAATTGCGTTGTAATCAGGAGGAAATCCCCTACATATTCACAAAGTTTCAGGATTTTTTTAATTTTCGGGTTCGGAATCTACCCTTGTTAGCGCCACTTCAGGTTGCGCGATATGCAGCGTTCGTTTTAAGATAATTAGAATTTCGCGTAAAGCAAGGGAATGAGCGTCTAACCCATTACTGGGTAATACTACTTACGCCTTCCTCTATTCCCCGCGTGTCAACCTGTTGTTGGTTTTAACAAGATAAAGAACTTGTCTCTGAAAGACGATGTTTGCTTCTCTTCGATCTTCGACCCCTTCGGCTCGCCCTTTATAAAAATACAGAGGGTGGAGACATAAGGGGTGAAAATGCTGTCTCAGGGTCGCTCAAAGGACGTATATGTCGATATAAACGACGCCCCCCCCCCCCCCCCCGCCTAGTATTTTCTTCGAGCAGGACAAAGTAACCGTGGCGTGTGTCACAAGGGGCCATTGGGGATGTCGACCCTTCGTTGCATGCACAAGGCGCACGGGCGACCAAAGTTCTCGATAGTGAATTATGCCACGGCCGTGTCTCGAATCCCCGTGCGAACGGACCTGCCCGATTGCGGATTCCGCGGTCGTCTTTTTCCAGGCACTCCGTGGCCGGACTCGGAACGCGCGAACAAAGCGCACGTCGCAGCCTCGCTGCTTAATTCCCTTTCGATTCCCTACTTGTTGCGCTAATTCGCCGGCAACCGATGCGCGGTTTTCTCCTCTCGGGGCCGCAGGTCTCCATTCCAACTGCACGATTCAAAGAGTACTTAAGAAACATTGCAGCTTTGAGGCTCGTTGCGGTAGGTAATTTTGCGTTTTAGGTGTTCGATGGAATGTAAACGAAGGTTTCAGAGCTCGAGGTGTATACAAACTTCGTTGGCGGCGAACAACAGCTGCGTTGCGCTAACAACAAGGAGCAGGTCGCCCGACTAAGCGCCGGCCGATACTACTTATTCCTGGCTGACTAAGCGTTAGCTAATTCTACTGATACGAAACTTCCGCAAAGTACACAGCCCGTATGACAGGCCCTCCCCCGCGTCCCCCCTCACCCAACCCCCCCCCGCAAATCTCTATTGTCCACGAGACCATTTCCCGCGATCGATATCGATAATCTAAGCAACGATTGGCGTTCTCCTTGCAGGGATCCGAACGTGATCGATCACCACGGCCGAAACGACACGATCCTGCCGAACACCCGGGAGAAGAGCCGTTTCCGTAGTTTGACGTGGGAACAGTACGACCCGGTGCACCAGAAATACCTGGAAATCGGTGAGTCAACAGCGAACGAACGCCTCTTTTCCTCATCCCCTTCGGAGCGCGCGTAGCGCGCTAGCCGTAATTATCCGTTCCCACATATCCTGTCCAGCGGCTAATTAAACGGACCGCCTTTCGCGAAAGCGTACGCGAAATAATTCCGCGCAGAGCCGCGTAACTCGCGAGGATCGTGCGAGTCGAATTAACCGGGATCCAGCGGCGCCCCGGGGCCACGTTTCGTTGCGACGCCGGCCCAGAGTGCCGCGGACGCGCGGGCGCGCGCGCGGTCAAAGAAAGCGGGCGAAATGAAGTGGCAGGGCAGAAACGCAGCGCTCGCCAGGAGGCCGCTCGCGCTGGTCCAGCTGACAGAGAGAGAAAGAGAGAGAGAGAGAGAGAGAGAGAGAGAGAGAGAGAGAGAGAGAGAGAGAGAGAGAGAGAGAGAGCCGGGGGAAAGACTTTCCGCGAGGTCATTTTTATTTCCAGCGGCTCTCGAGCACGACAAATGACGTGAAAGGAACTCTTTGACCTGAAAAAGAATTTGCGGTCTCTCTCCCCGTTGCTTCTTCTTCTACCACACTCTCCCCTTCTCTCTGTGTCTCCTTCCTTCTCCAACCTCCTCCCTGCCTCCCTTCTTTCCCTCCTCTACTTTGCCCGTTCTTTTTTTTCTTTTTTGCCACGCGTACGACGGACAGCGGCATAATTCCATTAGCATTTGAAGGCAATGTAAAAGCACTAATTAAGCTAATTAGGAGTGTTTCATGGCAGCGATGCTCTTGATGCCGCGCCGTATTTCACGCGGCAGAAAGAAGCGCGGCGCGGCGTACGTGAAAATGTAGCGGACTAATTAGAATGGAAGGGGCTATGCCTCCTTAATGTAATCGAGCTCAAGAGCGGGCTCACCTCAAGGAGTAAATGACTTTCAACGTTCGTTTAATCAATTCTTTGGAATTAAAGAGAATCGCGCAGAGATACACCGCTGCCCGAAACTTTGGGAACTACCCGCCTGCCTTTTGTAACTCCGCGATGTTGTAATTTGAGAGCGCAGTATGTTCCGTGTACAATTAATCTACGATCCTTTAATAAGCTTTGTCGCTTTGTAAGGAAGGCAGTGGACGTCTGCTAGGGTCAAGATTAATATTAGTGCTGGCCGATATTCGCATATCCTGCTGGTAATAACTGGCCGATCTAATCGCGTCCTCCGGACACCATCGAGGCCGGGACCACCGCCGCGGTGAAATATTGAGCTGTCAAGTGTGCCACGTGTGTGTATGATACTTGAGTGGGCCAGAAACTCACTGAACGTATCAGACGATCGTTTCATTAATGAGTGATCAATAGCAGGGCATAATCGCGCCGACTGCAGCTTAACCGCCTGCCCGCCGCGCTGTCGGCCACTTCTATTGTGCCTAATATGTTATTACCGTTAGTTCAATCGCTCGAAATTCATTAAGCACTAATTATCTCACCCGCTGCTAACAATGTTATCGAATTTTCGAGGATGCTTCCCCAACGAGTGCCGCGGCTGAACTCATTAGTCCGCGTGTTCCCGTCACCGTGACTAGCCTTTAATCATTCTGCCTAACTTTTCGCACCCTCCTTCGGCCTCTCTATTAGCACAATGATCCATCTCGGAGTGCAGGTTTGGAAAAGAAATGGCAGAATTTTGCCGGATACACCGTCCCTTCGATCGTGTCCTTTTCCTCGCGCGCGATCGTGTCTTCCGGCGGGTGGAAAAAGGAGGAACAGGATTCGGGTAGTTCTGGGGGTGGATTCAGTGGCGTTCTGT
This sequence comes from Andrena bucephala, assembly GCA_947577245.1. NCBI lineage: Eukaryota > Metazoa > Arthropoda > Insecta > Hymenoptera > Andrenidae > Andrena > Andrena bucephala. The sequence continues at coordinate 32,488,626 of OX387717.1, read as the reverse complement.
ATCGGTCGAAAGGATCGGTGGGCGCGGCGGAAACAACGGTTGAAATCGGCCAGACACGACGCGACGCACGGGACACGTCCGCCTCGCCGTCTCCATTTCTCAGGGAGGTTGGTGAAAAATCACGGCGAAACGATCGCCCGCATTCCGTCCTTGGCTCGTCTCTTCTCGATCCTCGCCCAGCTCTGCCGCGATCCAAGAAAAATGGGCCGTGAGAATGGACCGGAAGGGGAGCGAGCCCGGCGCGCCGCGCCGCCCCGTGATTAATTTTTTTTCCTTTGTCTTTCTTATCTTGGCCGAATGAGAGCCTCGGGCCAATGGGCGGTTCGTTACGAGCCAAGGAGGAATCACCTTCTCCGCCGTGTCGAAAGCGACGGCCCCCGGCCGAGCGATTCTTAAATTACACCGTTTTGCTGCACGTCCGACGGGTAATTAATCCAGGGGCCGCTCGAACGGAGTCGTACGACCAGAAATATAACTAATTCAATTCTTCCTACTGTTCCTTTACGTCCCTAGCCTTCTTACTCCATCCAATCCCGCGCTCTGCGCAGCCATCCCTTATCTTCAATACGGACACGTGCCGCATCAGCGTCAATTAAGATTCTCCCCTTCTCCGTTGGCCGGCAAGAATCAACCGCAGGGCTAAGACAACGCCTGGCTACCATAATTTACTTGTAGTACACGTCCAAGCCGTTTTCCGTCTTGCGCACTCGTAGCACGTAAGCAAACTCCCTTAGACATCGACAAGACGCTGGTATTCGGTGCTCCGCCGCGTTTCTAGTGGGCCAATCCACGGAGGCTCATCGGTAACGGTGGGAAGAACGATCTGTCTGCTTTATACTTGCCTATTCTTTCGACGGCCCTCCACTGTCGTCCAGTGTCCTCCGTCGTTAGAAGAAAGAAGAAGCGACTCGAGTTGAAAATAATGCAAGAGGCCAGCCTCGACGGGCTACGCCGCTCGGCAGCCGCCATAAAATCTATCTCCACCAGTCCTCCTCTGTCCCCTGGAGCCGTTCGCCAGCGAGCGTTGTTCCGTAGTCGCAGGCGCATGCATCTGGCCGTGCAGTGGCGTAAACACGTCGTCTCGAAGCCGCCGGTTACGGATCCCTCGCGGAGAGGTGTCGCGCGAGCGATCCCGTAATGGGTCTGTCGTGTGCCGCAGCTGCGAAGCGGAGGAGTTCGGCTGTTTGCAAACTACGCGTGACCGCGTTCGCCGTATCTGCGCAATTCTGCGTCCTCCTCGAGGTCCGCCCGCCGTCCCCGCGCCGCCCCCTCGGCGCTCGGCCGTCTGCAGGAGCCGCGAAAAATGAGCGGAAGAAGAGCAGAGGCAGGGAGGCAGGAAAGGGAAATGGAAGCGGGGGCGAGCGCATTTCGAGCGAGGGATTTCCCGGCCGCAAAGGATCCTCGCGGAAACGATTCTCCGCGGGGAACGGGATCGTGCAAATCGTTTGGTAACGAAGTAAGCAATTCTTGGCGGATCTTCTAACGACCAACGGCAAAACGGCGAGTCTGGGAAATCGTTTTTCTTACCCTGGGTTCGCGGAATCGTTGGTAACGCGCCCGAGAGTACACTAACGGCGAGCTCCTGATAATAACGATATTCCGATGGTCTGTTTTGAAAATGAAGTTACTTGAGTACCTATCACTCGAGGGCAGCCGGCAGCGGCCGGAAAAACTCTGCGAGCATGTAATATGTATACAGCGTTTTCGGTTTATCTCGCGAAAGGAATGGGAGAAGAGTACGGGCGGCACGTGCCCTCCAGGCACACGCAAAGCTTTCATTGGTATTTTCCCGCGACAACTATACCGGACGGTTTCCTGTGGTGGCTATAAATATCGAGAGAAATAATTCTACTACGATGAGCAGAGGGAAATGCTGTGCCGCTTGCAAAAATACCATGAAGCAAATGAATCGCTGTTTCCGCGCCGCATTGAACGCGTGCATTTGCGTAATATAATACGTCGCAAATATCGGATCGGCGGGAAATCCAATGGAAGGTTTTACAGGTATCACTCAGAGTGATTCGTAATCTGTGACCAAATGTCTGCAAACGACACGCGTTCGATTTCAATTCAAGCTTCTTTTCCGTGCCTGGATTTCCAACATTCTCCTTCCCCCGAGGAAAAATTTGCGATTCAGTTCGCCGTTACCTCGCCATTCTCTCCTTCCGTGGCCGTCGCGCTGTCATAATCATAAAAACCGGCAGCAACGTTTTACAACTCCTTCCATAAATACATCCAGCCAAGGGCCGTTTCCTTTCGAATGAAAAGACCGCGGCGATCTCGGTACTTCCAACTGCGCGGCGACTTTTCCAAACAGATGCGCGCGATCGAATGAGAAACGAAGGGGGCAATGCCGATCTATCGTCTCGCGATCAGCTACAGGCGAGACTATTGGACCTGGCGGAAGCGGAAAAAGAGCCCAGGGCCCCGCCGTTATAACGGAAGCTAGTGAAACGGTGTAGTAAAGGTTCGTTAAACGGGACTTCACTGCGAGGCATCCTGTAACGTCTTCCCTTCCTTCGCCTGGTACTTGCACAAAGCGAGAGTGCCTGCGAGCCAGAGGAACGGCGGAAGTCGATAATCGCTTGTCATGAATCCGAAATTACACGGGGATATTCCGGCACGGTCCATTTAGAAGGGGCGCAATCTAAGGGGATAATATCTGGAGTCGTTGAACATTTTTAACGATATATTCCGGAGGAACGGCGCGGTTTCCTTCCCGTAAGACGCCCCCTTCCGTCCAACAGCCATCCTTCCCGGCTGCTGCTGGCTTCTCGCGAACGTGCCGGCGCGAGTTCAACGGACAACGCTTGCCGCGAAACGAGATACTCAAGTAGAGACAGAATTTCGGTTCGGTCCCGAGGGGAGGCTTTAAAATGCCGGCCACAACGTGATATTAAAATTCGCGACTCCAGCAGCGCGGCGGTAAGTTTACGTCTAATTAAAACCGTGGCAGCCGCGCATCTCTTTATACCTCGCGGCGAAAGAAATTGCGCTGGAACGCGTAATTGTTAAATGAGTAACGAGTTCTATTTCGACGCCTTGTTGCCCGCCTTCTGCCGCTGGCAACATCTTTCTCTACTTGGCCCGCATTCACTTCGTTAAGGTCTTTCAAACGGGAAGCTTAATTCCGCGGGTAACTGTTGAAAAATATTTGCTAAGTCTCCGCGACGTTTGAGATATAGAGGGACCTTAATGAATACGATGAGAAAAGTCATCGATGGGTCTCGGTTTCTATTATAAAATTGAATATCTATGTATCTGGCGGCGGGGAGGAAAGCCGCGTTGTATTTCAAAGTCGACAATTTCTAGACCGGTGACTAACGAAACGACAATGCCCCAGCGCGAATTATGAACGAACAGTTTATCAGGCTGATCGATCACGCCTGCGGCCCCGGTATCGGGGCACGGTATCGAAGCTGGATTAACGATAACGGCTGACACGACCGGCGATACAGCTTCCCCTCGTTGCACCGCGTCGATTTATAATCGAGCTTTTATTAAACATTTCCGGGTACCGTTTCGAAATAGAACGAGAAAGGCCGGCGATAAAGTCCGCGAAGTTTGCTCGCTTGATGGCCACGTTTCGCGGAACACTCGACGATTGCCGGGATCAAGGGGATTCGGTGTTTGAACTTGGTCAATTTTTTGCGGCCGGAGCTTCCTTTATTTTTCACAAGAGCTAACATAGTACGTCCAGCTATCCCGGCGGGATCATCTGTGAGCGGAATCGTAAAACCTGCGCGTCAACTTCCCTGAGTAGAACGGCTGAAATCGACTTTACCCGTACTATCAACGGGAAACAGAATTGTTAGTAGATTGTACCGGAGTTGGCGCTAGCAAAAGCGAACATACGGCGATTTTCAGATTCCAGAAATGATTTCGGCTGCGTAGATAGGAAATTCATCGTTCATCATCGTCGAGGGGGATTATAAACGTTCCCCGGGAAATATGCTACCTCTCGCCGACCGTGTCGCACCTCTGCGTTTTCTCTCCCGAAACTGGCATCCGTTTTAATTAAAGGGCTGGTATTAATTTAGCGGTGGCCGCTGAGAAAATTATTAACCGTTCCGGCGACGAATGCAACGGTTTTCGAGCTGCTGACGGGGGGGGGCCGGGACTTTCGAGGCGGCGAAAGGCAAAGGAGAGGCGCAGATAGATTCATTTCCTCGAGTGTCCGAGGGTCCATCGAACGCGACTTAGACATGGCGGTGTAGGGAGCTGGAAACGAATCGAAGCGGAATTTAATTCTACTTAAACTCGGCTCAACGCGTCCGTCGAAACGCCCAGTTTGAAATTCGTTCGAAACTTCCTATCAAAGTCTAATTTAGGCTACAGTGAGCCGAGCTGCGTCTTTTGTCGTGTTACTCGTAATAACAGGGGTCGTTGCTGCGCTGCGAAAGCGTAAGATTCTATCTGCAGAAAGTTCGAAAGAACGGTCATTCCAGTTTGGTAGGTAAGTGGTAATGCAGAATCGATTACTCGCACATTGTTGCATAACCAACTCAAAGTACTCTGCTCGGAAAGCTCGTACTGTAGATCATATAATAACGAAATGCGAAAAGTGTGTTCTTGGAAGTGGAGTTGAAGTCGGTTTAAGCCTGAACTTGGTTTAAGCCTGAACTCTTCAATGGAGAAGTCAGGATGTTGATCTTTTTCAAACTGCACCTATGCATTCGAGAATGATTAATTCGAACGGTAATGATTTACGAAGGTAGGGGTGAGGTACTACCCTGCGCAAAACGAGACCGTCATTTCCGATAAAACTTCAGAAGCGATATTGAACTTTCGCGGAAGTTCCGCGGGAATTTTCGGCTCCCCGCGTGAGCTATTTAATTGCATAAATTAAGCTCTGCCATCGCCTGGGAAACAAATTTGCCTAAACTTTGATTACGTTAAACAACACTGTGCGTGTTTGCCGATGAAAAACCGAGTTAAACTCCCGTTGAATAGGTTTGCCCGACCGCCGCGCCGTTTACTTCGGATACCCGTTCGACAAATACGTCTGATAACACGGGGATGGGGGATGATACCGTGAATTAGGAAATCAGGCGGGCCGTTAAAGGGGTAGGTTACTCTCAACAGCCCAAAAACAGCCCCCTTTCAAACGCAAATTCTGCAGCAATAAATAAATACCTATGGAGTGTAGTTTTTTTTTTTTTAATTTTTAATCGCCATTGTGTTAATTTTGAGCACACAATGCACCGTCTGACAATCTCGCAAAACGAAAGCGTTTTTGTAATCTGTAAGCCAGTGTCTATCTTGTGTCGGGAGCAGAATTTTGATAGAAAAATTAATACAATTTTTATATTGAAATATATGATTTTATCTTTTCTCTGTACTAAAATTTTTTTTTTGTCGCATCTCCCTGTAAATATTCATTCGAATCGTTGGAGCGGTTTTAGAGATTTTACGTTTACCGTTTGGAAAACGTAGTTTATAGGAAATCACGTTTACAGTTAGCCGTACAGTTTTGTCGCAGTTTACGCATGAATAATTGCAACCCACGGGTTTCGATCGATGCCGGGTCCAAAACATTACACATTCCTCTGGTAGATTAAGGTCCTCTATAACGTTTCTTTTTCTTCTGATTTCAATTTTGCCTTCTTTCATCACAAGTGAGGCACGTACGCAGCATCCAGTCTCGCGTGGAGGCTTGCACATTTTTAGTTGTAATTTCTTCAATTTTTTTAATTTCTGATTGAGATTAAAATGCGTAGAAAAGATGTTGGGTAGCGAAATATGCAACAATCGAATTTTCGAAGATTCTGAGCTTAAGCCAACGATTGAAGCAGGCATACTGGCTACGTAATTAGACGCTACACTAAGGGCACTGTTTAGATCTCTTCATCCTTGAGTGAAATCTAGGAAACTCTACTAAGAAATATAAAAACTCTTTGCATTAAAATGGTATCATAGACGCGCCGCGAGCGTCCAGAAGGAATTCGTTAATATCCTTTGCCAGAGTCGCCAGCGCTGCCAGATTTATTCGGCTGATTACTGTGGAGAAGTTTGCATAACATAGCCCCGAATCGGCGAGAAGTTTTGCCAACTTTTCTCCTCGCGCTTCTCGCGGCTGAATCCATTACGCGGATCCAAGGGGAAACTGATACAGGTATACGGAAGAAGAAGCCGCGCCGGTTCGCTCTTCTTTATACCGAGCTGGCAGGGGAATATCTCGCGGAGGAGACGGCGATACGACTCGGAGAGCGGTGAAACTTTTCCAGGTACAAACATTGTCGTCCAAGCAGAGGATCGTAAGAAAGTAGCATCGCTGGGACGTCGTGTAAGTTTCCCCGTCTGCTCGCGCATGCTTTACAGCTTGGATCGTTGAACTTTCTCGACGTTGTACCGCGATACGCACAGACTCGTCCCTCGGACCTGCTAGCCCAGCACCGCTGGCTCTCGAGTAAAACAATGGGTGCGCTGAATCGGAGGATTGGAGGCGAGATTATATGACGCAGCGTTTCGTAAACGAATTAAGCCTCGGAACATCCGTAGCCGATTAAAATCCCTGGGAAAGCCACGAAAGCGGATCATCGATGTCGCGACGCGGGAAGCGAGTTCGATGGCTGTCACCCTCGATATTTCGCAATAAATTAGTGAGTACACGCGGGCTGCTTGCGAGTTTTCGGCGGTAGCTCGACTAATCTCGGTAAGAGCAAAGTCCCGGCGCGTCGGAACTTCGACGGGGGAAGTTGCTGTTTAGCGCTTTATACGTTCGACGATAGTCTGTGGCAGTGCTCGTGCGGCTGTTTCGACTGGCTTGCCATCTTTAATCCCGGGGATAAGGAACAGCCCCAAAAAGGAGCGCCGTTCCTCAAGAGCTGACGTTCCAGCCGCTTCGCGGCAGCTTGCCATTGGCTTCCACTTCCATTCAATTCGTTTTATCGAACTTCGCCTTGATTAATCCGGCAACGATTCGCCGGGGGGATTGCTAAATGCAGGGAGCATTTGCAGGCGCGATCATAAGCAGTGCAACTTCAGGAACGTTGGACGATTGAACATTTAAATTATACTTTCCAAACTAACAATCCCCCGCGTAATCACGTCCAATTAATTCGTCAAATTCAAACCTCCACTTTTCCCCGTGGAAATCTAAATAGAAGGAGTATACCCTACGTGACGAAATTATAAAATACGAACGTGGAACTATGCGAACAAAGGAACTAAATGCGAGGGAAACAAAGTCCAGCGTGCCTCTGAAACGTTGGGAATAAAATTGCTGGATAGTCTGAACCACTTTCCCGCGCGTCCGCGAAAATCTGAGAGTTATCCAAACAGAATTCGCCTGGGGTTTAACTTTTCGTTCGGGCGAAACTGTCCGCTGACAAACGGCGGACGCGTCGCGTCACGCAACAGCGGCAGAAAGGAACGCGGAGGGGGTGGACTGCCTGCGGGGTGGTGGAAAAAAAACCGTTTCCACGCTTCCTTTCCCCCTTTCTTCCGGGATTTCGAGCAGTTTTATCGCGCCGATTTTCGCGTACAACGACGAAACGAGGCGGCGGCATTACCAGCCGTCACGCACGCGTGTGCAGCAACATAAATCGTCACGTAGTATCACTTAGGCCACGCATACGTGCACTCGTGAATTACTACGTGCTCTCCTACGTACGCTTTATCCTGCCACGTCTCCATCCGTTGCACACGCAGCCGATCTCTCTTCCTCGAAATAGCTCGAGCCCCCTCCCTTGCGCGCCCTCGCCCCACGCCGCCCCTGCCTTGTTCTCCACGCATCCGCGATGCATTTGGCCAGGCTGATGTATCGCGCAAAGTGATACGTAAATTCTAACAACGTTCTCCCGTAGCCAATAGCTTCCGCTCTCTATCGTTCGTTTCTCCCATTTGTTCCCGAGAGGGAGACGGGATTCGTACTGATTAGAGGACAGTGTGAGATCGACGCGTGTGCAATGTCGTTTCTTTGCCGATGCAACTCCCCGCGAAGCCTGTGATTCCTTTACAGTTTCGCCAGCGAGTAGATGGCTTCGACATTTCAGGTTGATAGAAATTTGTTCCCGTGATTAAAGGTTTTTTAGAGGTGGATCCGAGTGATTCAGGAATTCCGGAAAGAGAGTAAAGAGAAGTCGTTTCTTTGGGGAATAAGCCTCTACTGACAACGAAGCTTAGATTTCGAGATGAAGAGTGAGAAGGAGTATCGAACGGCGCGTAATGAAACGCCGTGTCTGACCGTTCGCCGACCACTACTACTTGCGCCGTACTCGAAACTCCGTAATTCGCTATCGAGAGGAACGGCACGAGGTGACGAGTGCCCCGACAATGAAGAGACCGGTCACGGAGTGAAACTTTCGCCGGGAATTCTGCAGAGTCATTTCCGCAAACGATAATATTAACATTTAAAGTAAGAGGGAAAGAAAAATGAGCACCAACTTTGCTTCCCTCGGTGAAAAGTTTAAAAAAAAAATAAATAAAGGTCTGGCAGGTCGCGCCAAATTGCCAGGAAAATAAAATAATAGGGAAAGCTGCATTGCCACGCGGAAACTCGTGTCCCCGTTCCAGATCCAATTTCGCCTTTTCATTTCAACTCCAGGCTCCTTCTATAATTTAACAAACTTAGGCGCGAGATTTATCATCCGTTTAAAGACTCCCGATGCATCACGCCAGGGTTTTTACGCTCTCGCTTCCATCGGGCAGGAAACAAAGTGGATTCCAACGAGGTGAAAAGTAGCGTTGGCGGTTAAAGGAACGAATGGGGCTCATAATTCGGTAAGATGGACACTGGGTAATGCTGATGCATTACTAGGATGCGTTAACTCCGGCAACACGTTCTTACGGCCTGATGTACCGTCAATGCTGAAAGTGTCTCAGGATACGTGGAACCGTAAAACGTGAATCTATAAAAAAAAATATATAGTCCGCGTAAAAGTTCAGTCATCCGTAAAAGGCAGTGAAACTTATCTTTCTCTTTTGAAGCAGGCGCGTCGATGCAATATGGCTCCCTTCGGTGATTCAACAATCTCTTGCTGCCCTTCGTTTCGCGTATCACAGGTAGAAACGCGAAGCGGACCAGAGGCTTCCGAATATCGTCATTTCGCTGCCATCGAAATACAGTGGCGATAAATTCTGCCCAGCTGAAGAGCCGATCTGATTAAACACGGAAGGGATGGAAATACTTGCCGAGTCAGACGCGTTCGGGAGGAGTCACAAACAACCGTGCAGAGCAAAGAGAAGAACGTTAATCGAATGAACGGGAATTTCGCGTCTGTTAATTTAAACAGGCAGAAATTATATAAAGAGAAATTGAATTTTACGGAAATACAGTTACCCCTGGGCGAGTGCATTCGCGTCCGATAGCCTTCCCCGTGCCCAGCTTAAATTCGTCTCGATAAATATTAATCGTCGAGCAGGCTCACCGCCGAGCCCCGGTTGAAAGTGGATCGCATGCATATTGCAGCGGCCGCAGACGCGTGCGCACACCGTAGTGCATTCGACGTGTGCATAAGTCGAAGGTGTTCGTAGAATAAGAGAGCAGGAACTCGCTGGAATGGACGAGACAATGCGAAGGTAAGAGGGCACGTACCACGGATAAACGATATTTCGACACCAGGGTAGGCTCGAGTGTTCCCCGTGAATACCAAGCGCGCAAATGGAATTATTATTTCACGCTACGATACAGACTCGCTCCTCCAAGAACTGTAACCGTGACTCCAGTAATTCCTCCCCCATTACAACAATCGCGTTGGATTAATCTTCGGGATACAAAGGTGCCGTTTCGGAGACTGAATTACAATTCCGCATACGCTGGGGGTCGAAAGTGACTGCGTTCCGCGCCGTTACTCGGAACGACGCCGGCGGTTTAGGAAGCTGCATTTCGGGATAATTTTGCAAGCGCAGACAACGCGGAGAAATTCGGAACGGTCCTCTGGAGGATTAATGACAGCTTGGGGGAGAAGCTTCAACTTCGGATCGTCCACTCTGCTGTCAAATACGATCGAAGAACGGATTGGGAAACTCGCGATACACACGACGCTGTCGCGCGGGAGATTCTCGAAGAATAGTTTGCTGGACGTCCAGTGTTAATGAACCCCCGTGCACGAAGAGCCAGAGTTGCCGAGGATCGGGAGTCCCCGAACTCGTAGCGCGGGGGGGTTGGAGGGCCGCTACAAGCGGGGCCGTTCGTTTCCGTCGTTCAGCCCTAAAAACAACGAGACGACACCGAACTAGAGAGGCACGAGGCTGGTGTGTTAGGGTAGTTCGGCAAACAGAGGGCGCGCGAACCAAATTCTCTTACACGATGCTTTCCTAGCCAGACTCCCGAGCCAACCCCGCACATACACATCCTCTTAACGGGGACCGAACTAATGCACGTGGGAACTTGGGCACATTACGGCAGCTAGCGTCGATCGGCTAGCGACGTCGAACAACTGGATCGGACTGCGGCACCCCCGCCGAATTGTAATGGCGTCGTATTATCTGGGACCGACTGGTCTCCCGATTACGTTTCGATTCGTTCTCTCCCTCTCTCCGCCCCTCTCTATCTCTTCGTTATCTCCAGCCCGTTCCATCTATCTGCCACGAGATCGAAATGAACTCCAGTGTGCAGGAGTTGGACGAGATTTTTTATCACCGCCGTAAAATCGTGACGATCGGTTTTCCACCGAGGGGGGGGGGGGGGGGAAGGGGTGCTGGCTTTTGCGTGAACTTCTAATTGCTCTATCACAGGCCACGAATTTAAGAATTCACGGCACGAACCGCGATCGTCACCCGAGTTCCGAGTAACTTTGATCTCACGTCACATGCGGCTGCCTGTTTCGTCCCCTCTGCCTGGGTAGGGTAAACTGTACAATGATTGGCTCCCTAAGCGGAAATCCCAATTTAAGTGTCTATATTTTTTTGTGAAATTTTTATATGGTCTTAATTTTCAGTTATTATCAATTATTATGGATTTCTCATTCAAATAAAACATATTGAGTAACTATTAAGTCTTTCATTTTAAAAATATTCAATGAAAAACCAAAATAGGTATAAAAGTACACTCATTGGCACCCTAAAATTTGAGGTTGTATAGGAAAACATATGTAGTTAAGGGGACCTTCCGGTCTAAAAGTAGTTTTTTTTTTTAATTTCATTTTTCGAATGTTCAATCTTTTAGGAATATGTGGTTAAAAGGATTTGTTGAAATTCGTAAAATTCCCGAAGTTATAGGCATTTGAGTAGCGGCAAATGCATGGGTAACACCCGGCCACTCGGCACTCACGTAAAACTTTAAACGCGTTTTTCTCGAAACAGTGTTCTCAAAACGGTGGGACCTGTATCTCCAAAAGTTATTATCCGATTCGACTGAAACTTTTTTATTTTGAAGAATATACTTCTGGCTAGGGGGGGGGGGGCTAGAAAAAATTACAAAAAATTGAAAATTTATCATTTTCAAAGGCGTTGAAAGGACGAAAAATACAGGGAAAAGTGATTTCAAACTTGAAGTGTCGTTATTTTCTAAAAAAAAATGTCATTTTTGTAATTTTTTCTAGTTCACCCCTAGCCAGAAGAATAATCTTCAAAATAAAAAAGGTTTCAGTCGAATCGGATAATAACTTTTGAAGATACAGGTGCCACCGATTTGGATCAATTTTTTGACGCCTTGACTTTAACGATTCCCCAGGGCCGTCTGCAATGATTAATTATAAAACAAAAAATATATTTCTATAATTTAAGACATCCTTAATACAATGCAAAAGTCCCATTAAATTATATATAGTAGTTTTCCTTTAATTAATTCCTAAATATCACCTATTTTTTTGGGCTCTAGACCGGAAGGTCCCCTTAAAAACGAAGTTTAAAATGTTTACACAGACTATTTCATTCACTATTAAATACCTAAAACACTTCGTAAATCTGTATTTCAATCGATTACTTAGTTACAAAGCGATAAAGTATATTTACCCAGCCCTTATCACAATTTTAAGAAAACGCCTATGACTCTGGCCTTTGTCCCACTTTGTGGTGTTGCCAGATGTAAAATGTGTGGTTCAACTACTGGGCTTTGCAGTGTTGTAGTGAAAGAAAAATGAGAAATTTTAAAAAAGTACTTTCTAAGCTTATACTTCTTAATATTTGGCTTTTTAATCGGAAGTCCCAATGATTAGCACAGTGCCAGCATTAGTGCAGTTTACCCTAGTTGGTATCCAATTCACCGTTTAAAAACTGCAAGCATTCATAATTCCTTAGAGACGTAGACAGGCTATGTCGCCCAGTGTCCCGTCGCACCCGCGCCTTGATTCGCGTTCAGTTCGAAAGCAGCTGTCGGTTGTTGGAAAGCTGCAGCGACCTCGCGAAAACTTAACAGCAAAGTTACCCGGAGCCCAAACTCCAACTTGATATCCCACCCAGCCACACATACACACGCACACACCAGTCGCCCGTGCGGGCAGACTCGGCCAACCCCCTTTCGCCGTCGCACGGGGGTTTACCTTTATTTTTATGTAGCGAAGTTGGAGCAGTTGTCGATCGTCGGAACGTTAAACCTCGAGCACCGCGAGGAACCGGAGAATAAACGAGCATGAAAGGGGGAACGAGACTCTTCAGTTGTACGTTAATTCGACGCGATCGCTTCTTCGAACACCGGAACCACGCTGGAGGATTAGGGTGAACTTCTGGGATCGGGATTCTTGTGGATCCATGCCTCGTTTAAGTAGTTTCAGAAGCGTCAGCTCCGTCCCGCTACATTCGAGTGTACTTTAATTCATTACCTAAGTCGGGATAACTTAAGTAACTATGTACTTATATATATATATATATGCGAGCAAAAGTCTATATTCAAATCTCCTACTCTCTCTCTCTCTTGTGTACAGTTTCAACGATCACCTCTAAATATCCCATCAAATCGCCATTTCGGCGTCATCGGGGCCCGCCTCCGCACAAATCATCGACCGCAATAGCGTTACGAACCGTCACATCGGTTATTTGAGCTGGCGAAATTATTTAACGGAATAGTAATTAGAGGTCGCGCGTGCGAGCCAAGAGAAACGATGAATTTGCCGCTCGCCCCGCTAAATAGCATGCCGATTGTAACGTTCAGCAAATAAGATACAATTTACCCCGGCAACCGTGACTCTCTGCGGGCTGTCGCGTTAACGAAATTGAGAGTGAACTTATTACCGGGCAACTCTGCGCTAACTGAGAGGATTACGCCGCGGCGGTCGTTACAAACGCGTGCCGCAAACAGAAATTTATGGCGCGTAATTGACGGGCATAGCCGCGAATAAATACAACAGATACCACCGTAGATCATGCGAGTGGAACGACGGGGGTTAATCCACGTACACAAAGCTGACACCTAGAATTATAGCGCGCGCACGCCAACGACAATGGCCGACGGGAGACGGCCGCGCGTTTACGCACGTGCACCCTCTTGTGTGCTCTGGGACTTCTGAGGGACAGCTGCCTTCATGCAAGAAAACCAATTACAGAATTACCCTGTAACTACTCCCGAAACGACACGCATAGTGTCACGCGTGCGGGACCTTCCGGGTTCCCTCCACGCCAGGCTTCTTGTTACTTTAGAAACGAATTAACGAGACTTCATACCCCACCGCAAAAGACTAAAACTTTTCAACAGAGAACGATCAATTGAGCCTCTCGCACAGAGAATACATGGAAACAAGCCTTGAGCTTTGGGGAAAGGAAGTAGTACAGGTTTAATTTTCTCGCAGCCTGAGGAGTACCTCTTTAGACCTCACTTCTACCCCCACAATATAGCACCATCAGCATATCCGTGGATATTTGCGCGATCAGAGGATCTAGAGTGGCAATCACGAAAGCAGAAATTCGGCTGAGTGGTGGACAGAGAGCGGGCGCGGGTAAATTAAATCATCTTGCCGATCTCGCGACAGCAATTGACATCAAGAGGGCAAAGTAGCGATTTGCGAGGTAGCGTAGGTGCGAGCTCTATGAAATTGTTTCGCGTACATGCCGGGGAATCTGTGTGACGTTCCCGCACACCCGTTCAACCTGCCACCTACGCGCGCAAACAGCCTAGTGTCCAGTTAATTTATGCTCGAACCATATCCACGTACACGGCCGGAATACGGAACCGCCGCGTGCATTACATAAACTCGAAACATGCCGCAGAGGGACGGCCGGTCGTAAAGGCTGATGGAAACGGGCTCATCAGCTTCCGTATAACCGTCGATCCTTTAACTCGCTCGGTTTAATCTTTAGCGCTTGATCGCCGATACTCGTGTCCCCGATTTTCGGCCTGGCCTTGAGGAACAGATCGGTTCGAACGGCTATCAGACAGTGCGACGCGCTTGACGATGTCTTTAGCGCTGGCATCGCGATCATATCACGACAGAGATAGGCTCTCCCTTCTCTAGGGTTCCTGAGTAAGGCCTCGCGTAAAGTAACGTGGTAATTTGGCTGTTATAGTGCCAATTTTTAATACTTATTTAGTTACAACCAACTCAATTACCGCATTTCAAATTAACATTATTTATTAAATAAAGAATTGATGTGCAACCATGTAAAAATTGATAAAATACGGTGCCTTTTTTATTAATTCTTTCTTGCCAACCAATTATTATTTTATAAAAAGAGTAACGCTTATTAACAACATATAGTTTAGGTTTTGTGGAGAAACTCCAGGAAACTCTGGCAACTATTAACACTAAGTAGCTATTAGACGGTTCGATAAATGTTACTTTGTGGTGGTCACCCTTATTGCTTCCACCAATGAAAATCTCGCTGCAGTTGCACGCAATTATTCCACCGTTGGCTAATTTTAATCTTCGAGCGAGTAGCGGCGGAATTTGTTCTTTTTCCTGTCCAGCCGAGTGATCGAGTAGCGACCACCAGGCTTCCAGCGGATGGTCACGGGATTCATCCATAATGCAAACACTTTTTTCGGCTACTTAAGAGCTACTGAAGTAAGTAATCGGTCTGGAAAAGCGACACGGTCGACGGATTGCGTGGCTATCGATTTCTACTTAGAAGAAATTCCAAGGAGGGAGTTGAAAGGCGTATTTTCATTTGGGATACTTAACCGGGTTAGTGTCTCCTCGTCTCATCCAATATTCATTTCACCCCTGAGAACCCTTAATCCTGGAGACTCGAGTTCTATTCGCCATCTTAACAAAATACAGTTTCATTCCGCGAGGGATTCATCCTGTACTTTTAAATCCCGCCTAAACGATTCGGCGATTCTCTAACAGAGATCAAATTGCTTGCGCGAGTCACTTAACGGGAACAGTGGTAAAATACACCGTTCGAAATGCCACGCTTCTTTGGTTTAAAGTTGGGAGTAAGTAGTATTAGACTGTCTACGGTCAGGCGCCGCGAGGTCTGCCCAGCTACGGACTAACACTACTGACCACCAACTGCAGCGTCCAATTCATCGAATTACAGGGCTCGTGATAAATCACAGGCCCTCCTTTAATTCTCGTAAACTA
Source organism: Andrena bucephala (assembly GCA_947577245.1). NCBI lineage: Eukaryota > Metazoa > Arthropoda > Insecta > Hymenoptera > Andrenidae > Andrena > Andrena bucephala. Next base: position 32,473,225 of record OX387717.1, on the reverse strand, counting down.
ACGAAACCACCGTTGGCACTCCTTTAAGAGGCTACAAAATAAAACCCTGTGTTCCGAGGTTACTCGTAGAAAGAGATATTCCAGACGATATCAAAGCGTCTTTAGCTACTCGGTCGCGCTGGGACGCGAAATCGGTTTCATTCAGACACAGCTGCTCGATCTCTCGAGCCTCGAATTTCACGGCTCACTGCCCCGATCTTTACTCTTCCCTGGACCAGGAGATCTCTCGACAGCGTGTCCTCTTAAATACGTCGAGACTCCGACAGAGGCGGGTCGATCGAACGCAAATTAATGATTCAGGTTACCTCTCGACAAAATGGAAAACAGGAACGTTTCACGACGAAGAGAAGACATTGAAGCGACCGTCATAAAGTCCGGGAATCTTTACATTTCCAAGAAATAAGACACCTCGGGACGTCCTAATTTCACGAGTAATTTCCACGGGATTGCGTTATTTGTTTTTTTTTTGTAATCTGCAGCGGGAGCGCCGGTACAGAGGTCAATTAATTAAAATACGAGGCAGCCGGTATAGTAAAAGCTCCGTCGGGTTGCGTCTCCACAGGCCCAGAACACTTTTTAATTCCTCTTTAACGCTGGCCTCGCCGCGACGTCCGGCTGACAGCGTAATCTTAATTATTTCCGCGCGCAGAGACGCGAAAGCCCTCCGTCACAGCTTCATCCCCCCGTTGACGGGAACACGACGAGTTCCCTATAACAGCCGCTAAGCCGCGCCGTGGGCACATTAATTCTTAACGCCAAATTGGCATCGCGTTAGCGCCGCTCCGTCACTGTAATACCGTGATTAACTGGGACACACCGGGCCCACCGAGCCATTCGTTTGTCCCGACGGCCGCGCCGGAAATAATCGAATGTCCCGATATGTAGCTTGGATTCATCGCTTCCCGTTGTCGACGAAATTGGGCGTGTGCTCGCCACGAACATCTCTGCACGTGAAAAATAAGAAACCCGAGGCCATGTGAAACATTCCCGTCAAGGGTTGGTCAACGGAACTTTTGATTCGAGGGAGGAAATTTAGATTAAAGACCTGAGGGACCTTTAGTCCTTGCTGGCTACTATTCAAGAATCTCCGAACGACGATTAGAAAGGAAGACTAGAAATTTTCGCTTTTAAAGTAGAAAGGAAGGGAAAGAGGGGATGAGAAGACTTGAATGATCGAGGAATACCGTTGTGATATCCAGTTATCACTCGTTTCGACGAAACGGGCAATGGTTTGTCGACAAGTCGTCGGGCGTTTGAGTAATTTTTGAAAAATAAAGAGCGCAGAGGAGGTAAATGATCAAGCGATATATTTTCGATTTTAACGCATTAATTGAAACTGCATTTCGCAGTGGGAAGCGGTCCGCAGTCGGGCTGGAAGCGACGTGGCCGTTTTCAATTTCATATTAAAATCGCGTCACATCGTTTGACCGTGACAGAAAGTATTGCGTAAACGAGGGGAAATATACGAACGAATGGGAAGAATGTTTTGTCCGGGGTGCATTGAAAATGAAATCTGCCAGGGTCCCGCCTTTGTTACAAACAAGCGGGGAATTAAAAATGTATCTCTGCTTTGTCCGGGAATAATTGAAACAAGCCGCTCGACGCCGTTTACACAAAGCGACGAGCGTCAATTTAGTGGTCAACCCCGTGTTGGTTCCGCGACGCACCCCTTTTTTAGTACCTCCGCGCTTTAATCAATAATATATTACTTTCACTGCAATTTCTCATGTAATAACTGCTTGCAAGTAGCGGCTAATATCGAGGAATTGTAAGTGTTAATTACTTCCCTTCGAAATATAGATTAATGACACGCCAAACAAATAGTTACAAATAATTTCGTAGCGCGGAAGAAATCAGAAGCCATTATCACCTCCGTTCCCTAGATCCTAACGAATTTTTCTACTTTTATCTACTACTCCTCTACTGATATTTTCAATTCTGAATCTACCAAAGGGTTTCCCCGTATATAAATAAATAAATAAATAAATAAATAAATAAATAAATTCAGTCAACTTAGAATATAATTACGCGAGATTTCATTCGCCCGTCAATGTCAAAGACAGAAAACTTCCGAGAGGACCTGTCTGGCACGCGATATGAACAGAAAGGCTGCTTGTCGCTGGACAATGTCACCCGCTTCGTTTCGTTTTTAAATTAAAAATTCCCACCGACGCGCCACAGTCCGGGAATGTTGATTACACTTTGATCAGTTCGTGGGAAAATAATTTCGCTCCTAAAACACACTGCATTTAACTCTGGGAAATAGAATCTTTTACGGGCAAACATTGAATGGAATTCGCGGAACGAAACGCTTCTCTGTCTGCAGAAAAATTCTGCAGAAAATTCCCGGCCATGTTTTCACAAAACAAGGATGAATAATTTCATGGGATGAATTCAATGAAACCTCATTACGCCCCAAAGACAGCTATTCCAGCTCGTACAATTAATAACATCAATGGAGTTGGGAGAAGCAATCTGGGCACTGATGAACTGCTGGTATCAAAAGAAAAACCCCACGTCAGTGTGCGGTAGTTGTGGGTAAATCGCCAACAAAATCACTTCATTACTGTCCGAATACACTGCATAATTCGCAGCTGTTTTATCAGGTAGATGTCCGAGTCCGAATGAAGAGGATCGTTGCACCTGTGCCTCCAGCAGGCAAAGTATTTTCTGCCGTCCACCAGGGACAAGGCTTAATTGCGTATTCGGTGTTTCGGACGTAATTAACATGCCGCCGATACGACGGGCTCTGCGATAATCGTCTTACGTGGCTCGGTGCCGCGTGCTGCAGCCCTTTGAATGCAAGCCAGGGCTTACACCCGATATTAATATCGCTTTTCCGTAACCGGAGGGTGCCGACGAAACGGGAATAACCGTAAGTTAGGCGCACAACGTGTCCGTCGATATTGCGATAGTTAAGCGCACGATCGCACGCCTAACACAACGCAGCACCCTTCCTTTGTCGCCGCTACTACGGGGGACCTGGGAGCAGAAACTTCCAGCAAAGTTAGCACCTGCTGCACCTGCAACCGCTAAAGCATCGCTCGGCGATCATTTGCGAGCTCCTCGATTCGTTCCGAAAGAAATCCGCCGGCCAGTGGATTCGCCGTAACTCGGCTCCTCTAAACTGGCATTCCACTATCCCCCGGTGGTTCTATTAAAATGAATGAATAATACGGCAGGATTGCTCGAACACAGGAATTACTCCCGTCTCCGCGGAATGTAACGAGAAAAGAGAGAAGCGGGGCAAAAGTTGCGAGTTATCTGAAATGGCTCTCCACTCGCCTAATGAAGTTCGTGCTTTCCGCCATTTGCGCCGGCAAAGTTACGCGCAACATTTTTTTTCCCGGGGAAAAGTACGGCGGAAGAACCGCGGTCAAATTAAACTAAACTGTATTAAATGTTAGTGCAGCTACGTGATATAAACGCGGTTAATTAAAGCTGCAGAAGTTGGTGATGTTATAACGGAATGCTTCGCGCCGGCTCCTCGGGGGAATCCGCTCGGCGTTTCCTATGCGCCCGGGAAAGGTATTAAACCATTACCCGCATAATTTGTTATGTAAGCGGGCATGGAACTTTGGCGAATTCCATCGGCAACGGTTGCTCGATCAATGTCAGCGTCGCCTCTTTAATATCGGTCGTGTTCGCTCGGCATCGTGTGATGAATTTAATTTTATTTCTCGAGCAGCCGAACACAGCCATTCATCACGAGCCATGTTTCGCTTGCAAGCAGCAAATACGTGATTAAATACAGATCGCCGGCGAAAGATTCGACGCCCCTGCTCGTGAATATTTCGGCAAGTTACCCAAACTCTATCCGGGCTTCTTAACCCAAATTTTTTCGGGCCGCGGACGAGTCTCTGCGCTTGAGAAAACGGCTGGCGTTGGTAGCCGCGAGGAATTCGCGAATGAGAAGGGAAATGGGGCAGGTCGTGCAGCTGATGGCTAGATGGGGAGCTAGATAGTAACTAAAGCAACGAATTCTCTGGGCCAAATCTAAGAAGATCATACGGAGAGCCGATCGGGTCAAAGAATTCGAGAGTAACGTAGGGTAGACCAATGCGAATCGGATCACTTTGTGTTTGACTGTAAAAAAACAATAGTTAAACATTAAAGAAATATTTTTTTATAATATATTTGTAACCAGTACACCTTTGGCTTCAACTTGGATATATAAAAATTGAAACTAAACGTAAAAATCTTTCATTTATAAACAAAAAACGAAAAAGTGAGAAATATCCGATTCGCCCCGAAACTTGGGGCGAATCGGACCACCCAGAAATTTCTGAAAAAACTGAAATTTTCATAACAAAATCTTTAGAATCAACTTAAACAAATCCAATTTAATGACAGTGAAGTCAAGTGACCCTACTTAGCACACAGATTGGAAGGATATTGCCGTTTTTTGTCGCCTCTATCAGCACAATTCTCGTGGCACCACTTTTCTCAGACAATCTTCTGAAAATGGACGAATTAATTTTTCACCGCAGTCAATACAATGTCATCTTCTTAAAACCATTCATTTCTTTATTTTTTCGTCATTTTTTTAGATTTAATTTTTATCACAGCCTCCTTTATTATTTTTTTTTGGACACCATGATCCCTGATTGCGCTTTTTTATGTACCTACGAACCATCTGTATATAAACAATTATCATATTTATAATTATATAGAAATACTCAAATGAAAAAAAAAGGAGTGATCCGATTCGCCCCAAATAACGTGATCCGATTAGCCCCATATATAAGTATTTCAAAGATTGTAGATTACATAAACATATTATGATGTAATAGTCTAAAATACATGAAAGACTAAACTTGGACACCGTGCAAACTAATAACAATAAGCACATTTGAATTTTCAAGCTTACTTTTTATTTTAAATACGAACTTGCAGATTATGTAGGTTAGATACGGACCAAAATTGTAACGTTCGCACGCAACCATCTCTCTGAAAACGTATGCCACCTCTAAACAATGACTTAAAACAATTGACGAACTATTGGAGTAGGTGCGGGGGAGAGGGACGAGGTACTACGAACGATCGGAATGATCATTTCTATCGCGATGTAAGAAATATGGACTAAATTCTTATTTTGATCCGATTCGCCCTGTGATCCGATTCGCCCTGGTCTACCCTACGTCACAAAGGTGCCTTTTAATAATATGCAGTACCGTTCAAGCTATATACGTAATTTAGTAGCTGCGATAAGGGGTCTGAGCCGGTAGCCGACGAAGGATAAAAATGGACGGCAAATACGATAAATTTGCGGGGGTGGTTGGACCGTGACTCGGAGCACGGTGGAAAGATCGACGCCCCAGAAAGACTCTGAAGACCTCGCCCCGTAATTCTTGAGTCCTCCGGCGATACTTTCTGGTTATCTCGGCCGCAGAGCTCGCCGACGTGTACGTACGTCGTTACGAGAGCCGCACTTGAATGGTGACAAGAAACGACCGCGTTAGAAATACGATTTCACTGGCACGGTCATAACGGACGACGTCCCCCGTGGAACATATCGAGATTCCGACTGCGTATAACCGTGATAGCTTAAAACGGGAGCGGCCAGCAAGCGTCCCGGCTCCTATGGTCCATTTCCTACCTACCCAGAATTCTCCCGGAACGCCGTAGACGATTAAAACGGAATATCTGAGCGTCTCCGGTCTAATCGTCCGTCCCTCCATCCCGATGACCGTCGCGATCGAGCTCCATCCCCTTTGTCCTGCATTCGGTTTGTCCTGTGTACCGCGCGCATTCCTCGAAACGAGCACGGACACCCTGCGCACCGTGCCGTTATCATGTTTCAATGAAATAGCCGAACATGTTCCCGATCTTATTCGCCGTTCCAGCGTCTACTTTTCGACGGATCGACGGATCGAGTACCCGCTCTTGGATTTTCCAGAAAATCACTTTCCATGTGTTTAAAATACTTGGAAACACTTGCTAGTGGCAGTTAAACGAAGCTTGAGACGCTTCAAGTGGAGGACACAGGTGGGACGGACCAGCTTGTAACTGACTTTTGTGGACACAAAACCTCTCGGCGACAAAGGATAGAGTAGATATTCTGTAAAAGTGTCAGTTAATGAGCTGTCGTAGAGTGTGCACGAGGCCGTCAAAGACGTTCAGCAGCGACAAAAGGTCAGGCGACGCAGCAAACAACTGGGTTTCATCCGGCAAAGATGCAAATTAACTTGAGCCCGCTCGCTGCACGCTTGTCCCGCGTGCCAGGGCATTAACGCAGCGACGTGCACGAGACACGCTATCACGATGCATCCGGTGTACAACGGCCAGGCGATGCCCCTTCAGCTCCTCTTTGCAGCGCCGCGCTACAAGCGACGTGTTAGAAACCTTGTTTTCCGCGATCTTTGTACCGCACTGTTGTCGGGCACGCCACGTCTCGTTACGCGGCTGATACCCGCAAGTTGTTCCGTATAAAACCGCACCACTGAATCGGCAATGCCGTGGAAAAAAAAAACACGTACCCAAATCCAAACGACGCAAAGCTCGCGGTTGGGCCGTTTATCGCCGAGTTCAGAGGCGAAGGCAAAAAATGTTTCACGAGAATCGACGTGAAAGTACCGGACGCTTTTACAACGCGAGTATTTAACACCGCAGCGTATTGCGATCGCGAGATTATTGGGAAACGCTGGGGCAACGTGATCGCTGTCGAATCGGACGGGCCAAGCGAAATCTGGCAACTGGACGCCAGGATTTCCACTCGGGAAATGCGGATCTAGTTGGACATTGCTTAACCCGTCGGTCTTAAGGGATAGTTTGTTTTATTATCTCGAAACCGATCGTACAACCAAGGGGTTGGTTGTCTCAAGGGGTAGGTTGACTAATTGTTAACCTTTAGAGGGCCGGGATTTTTTCATTGAAATTGTAAATTTTATTAACTTAAAATTTATGCATATATAGCACCAAAATGGCCGGCAAAGTATCCAAATTCTTAGGTGGCCACTATAGTGGCCAGCCCGGCCGCGAACGGTATGGCATATATTAGAATTTTTTAAATTTGAACTTTAATGTTTCTAAGGGTTTTTGATATCGCTAATCACGATTCTCAGGTCAGAGTATCGAAATTTTACGCAGAAACAGTGTTGCCAACCTAAACAAGACTAAATGAATAACGGCAGTTACATTCATATATTATTATTTCCTTTGGCGTTACCCAGGACTAACGACATCAACGTAGAAAGTTTTGTAGCTCTTTTCTTGTTTTCGGGGGTTTTTTGTGTTATTTTTGGATGTGTTTTTTTTATTTTTCTGATTTTACTATTTATTATACGAGCTGCACTCGTGCAACGCATGCATTATACAAAATGAATAATGAACGTGTATCCTTTCCTTCATTTCGTTTACAAGTGCTTAGGGCTTTACTGAATCTTGATCCGAATGACTCCATTTCTCATCTGCCCAAACTCTCTCGGCTAATAGGTCGTCATTTTCCAAAATTACTGGATAAAAACCGACGGTGCAATTTGTGTTCATTACGACAAACTAGACGTCGAATTCTTTATATATGCTCTACATGTGACACTGCATTGTGCATAACACCCTGTTTTGAGGATTTCCATACGAAACAATCAATACCGTAAATTCGAATTTCCGACATATAAACTTTTTTTTTCATTTGGAAGGACAAGAAGTATGAACAAACAGATAAAAATCGCAACAAAGAGATACACACTCATTATTCATTTTGTATAATGCATGCGTTGCACGAGTGCAGCTCATATAATAAATAGTAAAATCAGAAAATACAAAAAGAAATCCAAAAATAACACAAAAAACCAAAAAAAAGAAACAAAACAGTGCTACAAAACTTTCTACGTCCACGTCGTTAGCCCTGGGTAACGCCAAAGGAAATAATAATATATGAATGTAACTGCTGTTATTCATTTAGGCTTGTTTAGGTTGGCAACACTGTTTCTGCGTAAAATTTCAATACTCTGACCACAGAATTCGTGATTAGCGATATCAAAAACCCTTAGAAACAAGTTCAATTTTTAAAATTTCCAGTGGCCACTATAGTGGCCAGCCCGGCCCTCTAAAGATTAATAACTTTGCACCGACATATGCTCTACTGCGGAAATATTCACTGTAGAAAGAAGTCACATCTACTATGCCATGCATTTATGTTCGATCCCGCGATCGCACGTTTTTTAACAGTTATCAGCGTTTGTCGAAAAATTGACTACGTAAGTAAATATTTTTTCTTAAACATTTTATTTTTTCACGCTCTGTATAGTTACAATAGAATAAATGTTAAGGGACTATTTTAAAGTTTGTTTATTAGACGATCTATTGACATAGTATTTTTGTTTATACATAAATAATTTAAGGTTATATAGACTGTTGAAGTCAAAATGATCGGTTGGGGCTGATTGGCTGATAACGTTAATAAGGTTTAAATTGTTATTTTGTTATTCATAAAGCGATTTTTATTTTTTGTTTAAATTTCACTATGTTATAAATACATTATAATTAATGTTTAAGTTGGAAAAAATTTCAGCTTGTTATTAAAATATGAAAGAAAGAAATTAATAATGAAATAATTTTATAATGAAACAACTTGTGTGACCTTGTGTTATTTTATTACCACTGAGATAAGTTACTAATAACATTTTCTTAACTGATTGTACCTATAGTCAACCTACCCCATACTGTAAGTCAACCAAACCCGATCATGGAGCTGGTTGACCAGCATGGAAGGTGTTAGAAAAACATTAAAATACCTTAATTGTTGTCAAATTGAGTCAACATTAATAATTTAATCAGACAGCCAAATGTATGCCCTATCAAATATACTAACCGGTTTAATGATATTTTGCCCACATAATTTATTAAAAATCAAAAATTGCAAATGTGGCCTACCAGCCCCGGTCTCCCCTATGCTACGCACTAAGTACTCTCTCTGACTTTCTTTGACCTGTGGCGTCGGTCCTCTCGATTCTGTTTCGAGAGAAAAGACCTTGGTCTTCGGAAACAGGCCAGCCCCTTAATCCGTTTTTGATCGGTGCCCGACTTGTATGCTAAACCCTGATCGTTCACGTAGCTATTATTCCACCACACTCTCTCCACGTGTACGAGGCATTTACAGAAGGATTTACGTGCACCCCAAACTCGTTTCGTACTGAACTGCAATAAAAAGTGATGTAGTAAATTGCTCGACAAATTAGCAACACTTTAGCGGGAAAATTGAAACCCGTAATTTAATGAGTTAGCGCTGAACAATTTTATCGTGTATTCCGCGGGAAACGTAATCCCAACTGCTGGAGGAATAATAATCTTCTATTTACAAAATAATTATGGACACTTGTCTGTCGCGATGGAATTCCTCCCTCGACTCACCTCGTTTAAGCAAATCACCATCAAGCTCCTGGAGCATCGCGTCTCCCCGCCCACCCCGTCGCTTTTTTTCTCTCACTCGCGTTGCAGAGGGTGATTTCGCGGAAAGCAGTTACCAATTCTGCAGAAAAAAAGAGTGATGAATAAACACTCTTTCCCCCATCTGTTTCATCTATCGCGCGGTGCATAAGGGCCTCTAAATGGCAACACAATAAAGCATCCCCTAATAGGCGATACCCGAGCACCCTCACTCTCTCTCTCGTCCCTATTGAAGCTTCCCCCTCGTTGCTTTCGAGCAGCTAGATAGCTAAAGGGTTTCTCGTTTCATATTATCGTCGAAGGTCTTCAGACTATCGATCGATCTTGGAATCTTCTCCGCCGTGTCTTGTACGCACTCGTACACAGGGTGGCTCGTTTTATAAAGTTCGGCGAATTGAATGAGATCGAACTCGATCGAATTGCATTCAGAGAAAAGCTCGTTGAAACTGGGAACTGGTGGCGTGGCGCAGCTTCAAAAGAACTTTTTAATGAGCAGACCGAGTATTTTGTTAATAATCACATCTACCTGCCGCCTAGGCGACGGTTCCGCGAATCAGTGGCCCAAGAGAAAGACGTGACACAAACGAGCATCCATCGAGCGTTCCGATAAAAGACCAATCGACTTCCGACGGCCCTATAAAGTCACTTATGATTTAAGTAAACGCAACGGCGACCAAGCCTCGTAAAAAGTCTTCATTGGAAAACGCTTTGCCACTGTCGGCAGATGCCGTGGAAAACTTGCCGGCAAGTTTATCACGTTTGCTGGCGACGCTCGAAGCCGTGTGGCTGCATTTTAAACGCGAAAATAAAAGGCGCGGTTAGCGAAATTGCCGCGAAAATCAGCGACGCGAGTCAACGCCCTCCCAGAGAAGAGTTTGCTCCATTTATCAATGGGAATGCTTGCATATTCTGTTTCCCGCAGCATGTACCACACGTGTATAATATATGTACATCGATTTTGCATAGAACTGGTTAGAAATTCCTTAGGGACTGTTGGGAGACTGGCAAATCCTACCTGGTCCGAGGTTAATCTTTCCATTTCCGCAGGGAAGCAGGCAGGCTACGCTAGGTGCGTTTATTTACTTCATCTTCTCGTAGTCACAGGTGCCGGCTACCAGCAATTAAGCTCCATTTGCTGCAGCTTGCCTCCTATAAACAGAATTTCATCGCACCTTCCTCCATAGTTAGCGAAGGGGATGCCGTTTCTTTCGTCGGGGAACGTCTGAGCCGACGTGGGGTTAATGGATAGCCGGGTGTTTCCGGCCTTGAAACGTGGGGGATTTATTTCCCGTCGCCTGCGTGAGTTCGTCAGAGGCCATTAGCGCCGAAGGGGGACGGAGTGTAAACATGTTATTCGAATTCCGCCTTCATATCCGTTTCTAGGAGACGGTGCCACCCACTCGGTCCCGAGAACTGTTACCTTCGCAGGTTGCCGGGGCCGTCGGGGGAGGAGGGGGTGGAGGCTGAGTCGATAAAATAATCCGAGAGAAAGGGACGGAGTTGAAGAGGATCGAGGAAGTTCTCGTCAAGACGTCGGGAAGGAAAGGGCCGCGCGCTCAGTTAAATTAGAATGACTTGGGGTGCCTGAAAATGAGGAAACAAGGGAGGGATGGAGCACAGTAAAAAGGGAACGACGGAGGGGGGGGGGGGGGAGTGGCGTTGAAGTGGCGAAGCTTGTAGAGCTGTCTCCAACTCGTATTGAATTAGTCGGGGATTACAGATCCCAGCACTCCCGATCTTTGACGCTTGCTCGCCTGTGAACGCTTTCGAATTACATTCTGCCGCTGGTTAATCGCGCGGAGCTTGGCAACCGACGTTTCTATAATAATTGCCTGGCAGTGGCAATAAAATTTCTCCTCCTTTCCCCATTGTCTGCTTATCGATCCTCGCGCTTATCTATCCGTCTGGCCATCAATCTTTCCGCCTATTTCTTTCGCTCTCCGGAGCTTTACCGAACCCGATGAGGGATTTACCCAAAGTAAACGAGGCTTGTGGGTAGGATGGAATCTCGACTATGGTAGATTCGACGGGGCTACGTTAATTTTCGTCGTGGAACTTTCCTTTCTACCGCGTAGAACACGCTGGCGGGCCTTCGGCGCGAGCTCGCTCCTTTCTGATCGTGGCAGAACAACGCGGAGGACAAGGACAGGGGACAGATCCCCATCCACCAGGATCGCTAGGGGAATCCCCTACGCTTGCGTAGGAAATAGGTTTCTTTGTCGACGATGGCACACAAGCCGTGATCGGTGTATCGAATTCAATATTGCCAGCTCGCTGACGGGTTCTAAGCCGCCGCGGTGTTTAGACGCTTTTCCACCTGCGCGAGTAATGGATTCTCACTCTACATTGGTCATCGATACCGGCTTAAAAGGGCGCGCATCTCGCGGCATCGTGGAAGGAAGATATCGGAAAGGGGCTCACCTAAAGGCGGACAGTTCGATGCCTCGATTAGCATCGAGGCTTCTGGCGTCGGTGTATTTACATTTAGATCGAAAAATGATTTATCACGCGTAGCCGCGTTATCAGGTGGCCCACTGTCCAAGAGTGCTATGAAATATTCATATCCTTCTCGCGTGGCCACTCATAAAATTTTCGCGCCCCCCCCCCCCCCGCCGAGCAAGATTTATGATCCGTTTGTACGCCTCGCGTACGCGCCTGGCCCCTCATTCCAAGCATACCGGTGATTAATTAGCTTCGAGCTGGCGGATGTGCGAATATTTGGGGAACGCTTGTCACGGCACGCCCGCGAGTTTATTAGGTAATCATTGCGATTGATCGTCGGCCGGCTCAATAACAGTTAATGAACTGTAATGACGGCTGGCCGAAATTAGAAAACTCAACGTCCAATCGTGTGGTGAAACGTGTGCCATTCGACGGGGAAAACCTACATCCATCGAGCGGCCGTCGATCGCGCGAGTTTGACGGCGCTTTATCGCTCGCTTTCCTCCGCGATGAGAAACGACCCGGGGTGGTCGGGGGGTGGCAAGTCTCTCGCGGTTCGCTAGCAACAGGGCGCATAAAGCGGGATGGCGAGGCCGTTGATCGTGAAATAATCATCGCCCGCGGGCCTCGATTATGTCTGTCGCAGATATCGTCGCTTTCCGCGAAACTCCGTCGAACAAATGAGAAATAGAAGGCGGCGCGGCGGGCGAGGGTGAAAGGACGAAGGGGGTGAGAACGCTGAGAAACGGCGACGAGATAGGGGTTTGGAGGGTTGCCGTCTCAGATAGCGGAAGATAAGTCGCGTAGACGGCGAAGGGAAGAGAAGGTGGAGAAGACGCAAGGAACCGAGCGATAGCGATGCCTCGGGAGGGGTTGGCGCTTCAAGACCACCGAAGATGGCTGCCAGAGTGGCGATGGGAGCAGACTAAACGACAGAGGGGTTGAGAAGGGTGGTGCAAGAAGGATCGAAGCACGAATTTAGTTGGAGGTTACCGGGGGCCAAGAGAATGGGGGGGGGGGGGGGGGGGGAGGCCGTGAGGAATAGTTTGTGAAAGAATTTCTTATTAGATTGGAAATTAAAATAAACTCCGGACAGAAGCTCGCTGCTCGACTACAATGACAATCGTCGCGCCGCCTCGATTCGTTGATCGCACGATCGCGTCGCACGGGGATCGATTCTCTTAATCGTGAATCGGGCCACTGAATCCTCTACACTCTACACTCCGCGCGACCTGCTTACCTTACAGTAATTGCATGCCGTAGCTACCCAGGCATTTTCCAGAGTAGGTGTGTCTCGTTTCTTCCTGGCGTTCTTAAGCGAGCTTCGCGTGCCTCCTCTTTCTCAATAGATACTAAAAACCATGAAAATCAGCGCATTAGCTTGGAGGTGAAAGTTGAAGAAAAAAAAGGCTGATGGTATCTCGTCGTTTTCCCGATTACTTTTCTATATTTCTCGGCAGCTGCTCGTTTGCATACTCGTGCAAGGACAATCCGACTCTGGCTTGCCGAGAAAAAGAGAGAATCGTCCCGAGGATCGTGTTATCCTCTTAAGTTGCCTAGTAGGAAGTTTCCTCGTTACGGTTCGCTGAAGAATACTCGTAAGCCGCGGGAAATTCGTTCCGCTCGTAACGGAAAAATAGGAGAGAATAGCAGAAAGGCGGAATACTCGCGAGACATGATAAAAAATACAGCAGTAAATGGATCTGGCCCTGATTCGACAGTTAATTCATCGAGATTATACCTAGCGCGAGTGTAAAGTGTTATGGGACTTGGCGAGGACGCGACGGGGACCGAAATCGGCAGTCCCTCAATTTCATTTTAATCTTTCGCCATCGGCCAAGCTCGTAAAATGATTAAAGCAGCAGAAAAGCTCGCAGGCAGCCCCCTCTTTTGTCTTCCACGCGGTTTTCCCTTCATCGCGTAACTGTGCTTTTCCCTGGGAATAAAAACTAGCGCAATAGGTCACAGGGAAGACCTCTAACAGCGGGGCCACGCGACTCGGTCGCTGAACCAAGAAAAGGGGGTTTCCAATTAGGGAAGTACGGAGTCGAGTTCGCCTCGAAAACCACGAATTAGCGGTCTCGAGATCGTCGAAGAGCTCGGCTAGCTTCTCCGCGACCAAGGAATTCTCTGTCGTGATATAAATTAAGGCTGAGGTTCAACGAATTACACGGGCCGGGGAACCTATTGTTACCGCCGAAAAATCTCCAATGACGATGGAGCGAAATCTCTCAAGGAGACATTCTTCAGTGTTTCCTGAGGTTTTCAGACTAAATGCATATTTTATTCTAACGCTACTTACAGCTAACGTACACCTGCGCAGCGAAGATAATAATAGCAGGGAAGGAGGCACATAATGTAAGGAAAACTGATACGATATTAGGTATGCACCTAATTTGATTTCTGTGTAATGTTGTGCACTCTCCGCATCGGTGGATCGTGGAACGTAGAAGTTGAAGAGCCAGCGTTCTTGCTGGCCCTGTCGTTGGTGGAACGCGATAGTGGCGTCCTCGAGGGTCCCATTGCCCTCCTTCATTCCTTCGCGTCCTTCCTACTCGTGGATTCACCGTGGGAAGTCATTGCGGGCTCACAATACTGGCATCAGAATTCCCTTCGGTGGCCAAGCTTATCCCGTCCCTCGAAGCAAATTGGCACGGACGCAAATCAAATCGGTATACGTGAGATGAAGGGTTCATGACGATGCATAAATCAGTCCCACGCTGTGCCCGACTCGATCGAGCGCCAGTGATCTTTCCTGATTTATACCGAACCGAAAGAGAAAGGATGCCGTCGCTGTCGCTCGCACAGATTCACGGCCGCAAAAAGAACGAGAATTGGCAACGGGATGGGAATATATACGAGGGTGTGCGGGAGATTGGAGGAGCCTACCCCGTGGCAAGATTGGAACCACCCTCGATGACCCTGAGACTATCTCGACAATTACCGCAAATGCGAACAGCCGAATACGTGAGGCTGTTGCTGAGAGCCAGATCGATGTATCCCCTCGAGAGAAGCGGGGTTTAATACAATCACCATGATGAACAACTCGGCTGACTACATGCATCAACATCTTGCACCGGTTTTCATTCGATTTTCAATACCACTCTTTGGACGTATAGTGGCATTTAGAAAGTTGAAGAAAACTCCTGAAAACCCGTCGAGTGCCGAGGATGCTTCGACAATCCTTCCTGTTTTTATAAAACTGTACCACTGTGACCGCTAAAAATTCCAAGAATGGAGGAAACTTGTACGCTCCTCGGGCGTCGCCCTCGCAATGACTTTCCTCCGGTTCTTTTTATTTTCGACCTCGTCCGAGCACCGAAACACTTCGTCCTAATGGCACACAGGACTGAAAGTCTGGACCGTCATTGTCATTTAACGCGCACAGACGCCCGAGCACGTAACAGTTCTACGCCGGCATCCCTTTAAAGAGGCAATCTTATGAATATTACAATTTGCCATTGTCCTGGAAAAACTGGTTCAACGATCTCGAGCTATTTAGCGCGAGAACCTTCCTCAACCCGATGCTACTTTAAATGATCACTTGGCAAGTTACGAGCGACCCTCGCGAACGTTTAGAAATTATTCCGCCCGGGATGAGGAAGTTCATCCTGCCCCGCGATATTTTCCGATTCGCTCCGCGAGTTTCAATTGGACCTGGGATACACATCCAAGAGAGTGCAGACTGCGTTTGAGTGGAAACGACATTAGTAGTCGGATCTACTGGTCGCAACGCAACGATAAGCTCCTGGCGCACAAAGAGGGATTCATAAAGATGCTATCTTAAAAGGTAGCCGAACATTTAAGTTTTTATGGGCAGCCCTGCTGGCCGAGAAAGGGTATCGCAGGAAAGTTGGACCTACCGCGCAATTATCGAGGCAATGTACGGAGCTTACGGTGGTTATGAAAAACAGGACGATAAAAGACAGAAGCGGCAGCGAATCCTGAAGACAACAGAGAACGGGATTCGCAAGCCGGCGGTCGTTTCGCCGGCGTGTAACCGCTTTCACGGATTTCGACGACGATTCCGCCGTTCCCGGCCTCTATGGTTTCGCAGTTCCGCGTTTCCGTTAATAGCGACAACTCCGACAATAATTCTGCCGCCGGAAGCCGTACCATTGCCAAGCACTGTCGTATTGGCCGACGACACTCTGCGCCGATAGCGACGCTAGAAATAAGCTCGTTGTATCAATTTCCACGGAGCCGCCGTTTTGCTGCTCTGTTCGCGACGAGTTTAATCGCGGAGACATCGTGGAACGAAGAGTTCCGGTTTGTTATTGAAATTATGAATTCCCTTTAAACAACTGCACAGACGTATCCAGCTTCTGGCGTCGCAGTCTCGTAAACTAATATATTTTTAATAGGGCGAGACCAGCCGGCGCAGCGTTCCGGTCGCGTAGACGACGAAAATGCGATTCCAAGTCCCCGCCAGACTGCAGCCTGGAATCAAAGACACCTTGTCCACGGAAGGTGGATAAAATCGATGGAAAATGTCTTGCTCTTCTTCCCTCTTCGTTCGTGATTTGTACGCAATACGCGGCGACGCGGCGCTCGCAAGAATCTACTTCGATTTCCGGAATTGAAAACGAGACCGCTACTCTTTCGGCCCGTAATATTAACAGCTGCATTCTCGTTTCAAACAATTGCACGGGGCAGGGCAAATGGAACAGGACGCTGGAGTAAGGGCTAATAGAAGCATCGGGGAGAATTTCGCGCGTCAAGCACTCGACAATCTGAAGATCGTGCCGGGGTAGACGTCGACAAAAGTTCGCGTATCAATATGAAAATCCGATTCGGGGATCACAGCGGCTTTCGCACGACACTCCCTAATGTTGTTTGCCCATGTTTCCCGGGGCTTCGCCGTCGAGCTCAAGGGGGTAGAAAACGAATATTCTGGTCGACCTCGTGCCATCTGGATTTTATTCTTCTTCCGATCGGACAACCCCTTGCCCGAGCGTATCCGCGTAAAATAAAGTCATATATCAGACGTTATATAATTCACATACGCGAAGACACGCGCGCGGTCTATTCTGATTAATTAACTTTATTTAATTCTCTATCATCTAATCATTCATTCCCCATTCGAATGTTAACACAACCGTCTAATATATATCTAGAGAAAAAGGAGAATATAAATAGCACTGCTTCATAAGCAAATTAATTTAACGTTCAAAGGTATAATTTAATAACTGCCCCGCGTCCCAAGTGGTATCAGCTCGGGCTGTGGTGGAGATAGCCGGCCGTCCTAGGGCAAAATTCACGGAAACAAAAGGAACTCGCAGCTCTTGAGCGCAGATGCGAGCATGCACCCTTCAACTGCACCCGGCAAAGGAGCAGCTTTTGCGCTCGGAATCCGCCAGTCCGCTGAAAGAGGAGTTTATTGTATGTGGTAGGTGGTTGCAGCACGAAGGTGGCTCCATTGGCCACCATTCCAGCTACCCCTCTTCCCCGATCGAACGAGAGCCGGCGAACTCGGGTATCTGAATATCGAGCAACCCGCTGCGAGCTGCTGGCGGGGATCGAAAGAATATCGGCTGAGAAAAGCGGGAAAGCGACGAAGAAGAACGGGGCGGAAGAGGTTTCCGGATAGAAAGGGGAAGCTGACACGCGAAATACGGATGAGAACCCGGCGGGAAGGGTGGGCGAGGACGGGATTTCGAGCAGAAGAACGAGGAGATGAAGCGCATCGCGACAGAAGCAGAAGAAAATACCATGAGACATGTGTTGGCATTTATGCCACGACTTATCTACTGCGATGGGTTTCCTCGTTTTATTCTCTGGCGGGTCGGAAGCGAGCAGCCTGGGATATTCCCGGGTAAGGCTCTCGAAAAGTCGAGAGAATATGGCGTCTGCCGAGGAAAGACGTCCTTTAGAAGCTTTAGTGAGTCTTAAAAGAATAAGTCGTTAGCCTCGATATATACGCACCGGGTGTCCTGGCTGACTTTATAACCTGAAATGCTTCTGCCCCCGCTCCCTCTCCCCATCCTTAAAGTTCAGGAAAAATCTCTTCCGCGAAAGATGTACGATTTTCAGACCGTTGCTTGTCGCCCCCCCCCCCCCCTCCCCCCCCCCCGACAGCCTCCACGATTTTTCACACATCCTATATAGGTTTTAGAGCACCCGCTCACAGTCTGCGAGAGAAAGATCGAGGAGTTCTAGTTAAACCTGCAGGAGGTCATGAAGTACGAGGTTACGAGTGTCGTGGGCGGTGAAAGATGCGCTGGAAAACAATCTGGAACGCGTGAAAGAACTCTCTTGGACAGATCAAACATCGACGAGTAGCAATGCTGAGGAAGAGGGAAGAGGAAAGCTCGAGAAAAATGATCCTGAAAATGTGCGCCACTTCAGGGAATGTGATTTCCCCAGTTTCTCGCGCCACTTCGCCTGATCCCCCTTAGCTGGTAGCAAGTTTATCGCGAACTTAATATTAATGGTTAACGTGTGACCGAGAATCTGCCAGCAATTAGATGGAAAGGCGAGGTCGCTTCGATAGCTTTTGAAATCGTTTTTGTGGGGAAAGATTCGGGCGGAAAGGTTCAGTACCGTTGGGGGGGGGACACCACTGTGACAGCCGGAAAAGTAAATTATTTTTAAGAATTTTATTTAGGAATGATTTACAGTTTTCATAGAAAAATTTTATTACCTACCTTTAGTACGCTGTCTTAAGAGACTATATCAAAAAAATAAATAGAAAAACATCCATAAATTTTAATATATTAATTAATCTTCTCGACTCCCACATGCGAGCTGGTCGAATGTGCAACTATGGAACAGCTGGTCCGAAATCAAATTTAATTTTTTTTTTATAAACTATATGAGTGTAGTTTCCGTTGTACGTACGGATTTTTTGATTGAAGACGAACTTTTTGAAATGTCCTCGAAAAACTGTCCATCTTATTCGCGGATTTTCGAAACTTTTCTCCTAAAGCGCACCATTTTTACAAAAATAATTTGTTTAAGAAATCGGTACGTACAACGGAAACTACACTCATATAGTTTATAAGAAAAAAATGAAATTTGATTTCGGACCTGCTGTTCCATAGTTACGCATTCGACCAACTCGCGTGAGGGGGTCTAGAAGATTAATTAATATATCAAAATTTATGGATGTTCTTCTATTTTTTTTTTTTTTTTGTATAGTCTCTTAAGACAGCGTACTAAAGGTAGGTAATACAATTTTTCTATGAAAACTGTAAATTATTTCTGAAAAAAATTCTTAAAAATGGCTTACTTTTCCGACCGTCACAGTGGTGTTCCCCCTTAAGGGGTTAGGACACAGTAACGGGCCAAGAAAGCAGACGATATTTAAACGACGATAATAAGAAAAGTGAACAATCGATTAATATAAGGTTTTGTGTTTTAGTTCACTATATTATGAACTATAAGAAAAGCATATAATATTTACAAAATAGCATTTGTACGCCGTGCAATGTCTCCATTTAAAATGTCCATTTTTTTTCGGATGGCCAACTGGTGGGCCGGATTCCGGCAAATCGGATGAACTTTAACAAAAACCCCAAAAATGTCATAAACTATAAATATATTTCCTAGACATTGACAATCCAACATTTAAAATTTTTTAATTATAGTACAAAATATAGACAAAAAGATCACACACTTTTGTCGAAATTTGATCATTATTTTTCAAAAACATCGGTCATTTTGTCAATTTTCGCAAAAATTGAAATGTTGGATCGTCAATGCCTAGGAAATATATTATAGTTTATGACATTTTTGGGGTTTTTGTTACAGTTCATCCGATTTGCCGGAATCCGGCCCACCAGTTGGCCATCCGAAAAAAAATGGACATTTTAAATGGAGACATTGCACGGCGTACAAATGCTATTTTCTAAATATTATATGCTTTTCTTATAGTTCATAATATAGTGAACTAAAACACACAACCTTATATTAATCGATTGTTCACTTTTCTTATTATCGTCGTTTAAAAATCGTCTGCTTTCTTGGCCGGTTACTGTGTCCTAACCCCTTAAAGAAAAAGGATGCATAGGCGTAGCATATTGCATTCTCAATCCGTGGCCCCGCTGTCAAGCATTCAGAGATCTTGCACGCTCGATCTCGTGACTACCCATACGTGAGACCGATCTCTCAGATCCCTTCCGTACGCTCAACGGAGCGAACGCGCGAGACCAGAATATTCTGACAGCGCATACATCAATATTTAAGCGCGCGCTGTGCTTTCGATTTGCAATAAATCGTGTTAAATCTATCGCGGCAACTGCGACGATGTTTCTCGAAAATTTCCTGGATGGACACCGCCCGAATCTTCTTCCTCGCCGCTGATACGCGTGGAAACGGACTGCTTACGATGTACGGTATACAACTCGTCGGGTTATCTGTTATCCCAGCGTATCCTAAATTTCAACCGCCCGTTAACACGTATACACTGTTAATCGAACGTTGACACATCGGGGGAACAAGTGGCGCACGGTGGCGGACTTGAATGCGCCACAGGTCCCATCGAGATCTCGCGAGGGGTCGATCGCGGGCATGAAATCTCTCGATGAATCATTCGTCGATCGAAAATCACTGAACCGTGGACGCGTCAGTCGGATCGCGGACGGTACTTTGGGGGCAATCAATTCGCTGCCCTTTCAAATCGAACGATACACGGGCATGGTACGCACACGCCGCGGCCGCTACGAGGAGGGTGAAGAGCTGTGAAATGGCCGCCGAAAAATGGATTTTATCGGTGATCGGGCGTGCACGATTCGTGGGCATCGGCTGAAAGAGGCGGCCCCGCTCGTTATCACCCGGGAACAGTCAACTGTATCGGGAGATAAACGACGAGAAGAGGAGCGTCGTCGCGGAGGAGCCTCGTAAAACACGTGGAGGATTCAGGGATCTGCGAAGCCCGGCTTTCAATCGGCTTTCTGTATCACGTGGTATCGTGTCGCTGATCGAGAACCTAAGAGGATTAATTTTCGTGTTCGGATTCAGCACTCGCCCGTTCGTTTTTCCTATCGCCAAGAGGCTCCCACTCCAATCACGGGCAGCGTTCAATGAACCCCTGATATTAATTTAATCGATGAATGAAGATCGTACTTTAATTGGAACCCCCGTGCACCTTCGTGTGGCGAGTGGCTCCTCCTATATCGCGTCGAATCCAGCATCATATTCAACCCCGTACATTTTTTTATTTCTGTGTCGAATTAAAAGCGATAATTGAATCGTCCTTTTCCGATATTACATTGCTGTCACAGCTTTACTCGAAATACACGCTCATCACTGACTTCGTATCCCGCAGACTCTACGAAGGACGTAAAAATTTCTTGCACACGTGGAGGAGTATGAATTTCAGAAGCTACGCACCAGGAAACGATGTTGCGGCTGTAAGCCTAAAGGAATTCATTTTCCTGGTCCCGTCGGTGGCTCGCGTCGAAGTTTCTGCAGCGGTTTCGGTGTTCCGCAATACGGGAAATCAAATGTCGCAGAGAAACGCGTCGCGACACCTCCGCAATACCATTTTTCACGTCGATTCCCAGCTCCTGCGCCCGTGTTCTCGCCCTATTTGGCACGCACGCTCAGCCGTCGTAAATTGATCGAAATTAATATCTGTAATTTTGAAGGGTGGGGGCCGGAGAGGAACGGGATCCAATCACGAGATGTAAATTTCCAGAGAAATTCAAACAGAAATCCTTGGCTGAACGCTTAAAAACATGGAATTATAATTCGCAATACGAGCAAACGTAGGACGCGGAGAACGCGGGCCGGGTTAATTCGATTCGCGATCAAATAAAACGAAAATTATTTCAATTTCATATTGCGATTAATTCTCACGGTCACTAATTGTTTCTAAAAGAGAAGAACCATTTTATACCGCTGGATAAATCCGCCGCCGAGTTACGCCTGTCCACATCAAACTTAATAATCCATTTTCGTGTTTAATTAGGCCGCGTAGAAAACTCAAATATGTTCTTCCGCTAATCGGGTAAACGTTTGAAAGGGCGGGCGAGGCGTGCTCCGGAATCCCGCTGGCCTCAAACAGCGATAAATCCGCGCAGCGTATTCGGAGATTTACGAGAAGGAAAAAAAATGGACACTGGATTTCCCGCTGGTCCTAATGCGTTCGTTACGAGAGCGTCGATGCGCAGTCTAAGCAAGGAATTAGATTGAAAAAGAGACAGGTAATCCGGATTCACGGGTAGCGACCATCGATCGTGGAAAAAAGTCACGCAGCCGCTGGGACGTATCGCCCAGTGGGCAAATACGGAAAAGAGGCGATCTTCTAATCAAACTAAAAGATTCAAGCGCATCCGGCCATCAAACTCGCCCCTAGCTCCCTTCTCTACTGATCCGCACGAGCGCACTCCAGCAAATCAAATGTCAGTGACGGTGCTTTGAAATGATTCACGAGCCTCGATACAGGAGATTCCTGACGGAAATCGCTCTCTATGCCACTCCGCGCCTCGTCCTCGCCGTCGTATCGCTGGCGCACGGAGCCGTTTCCATCGTCCAGATTCTCCTGCGAATGATCCGACAATTTTCTGTCCACTCTTGGCGCGCCACCAGTAGTACGAGTACGCCATACGTCAGGCGCCACTGATTATCTCTTTAAACTACTTAAGCAGTTTACTCGATTGTCAAAAAATAAAGCTACCACTTTGTTTCTCGCTATTTCTCGTACTATCCTAAAATTCCTCTCGCTTTCTGAGTTTCCGTCACCATCATCGTTTCTACATATAAGTCGTCCGGCGATCGCGTTGAAACGCATTCACGCGCCCAGTGTTCTCTTTCCCGCGGTTAGCCCCACCGTTAATTCTTAGCAGTCCGCGAGGAATGACGTCGCGCATTTACCGGCAAACCACCCCGAAATTCGCGCGGGACAATTATTTTCATTAATTTCATTGTTCCAGTTTCGTGCACGCGCGTGCTGGCACACGCGTTAATGCCGGCCGTTTTCTCATTTGCAGGGATGACAAATCCGTCAGCCGCGGCTCGCTTTAATTAACCGGCTGCCCTAGAACGTATTCTCGCGTACAGGCCATCCCGAAAAATTCCATCTAATTAATGTGCCGCCAATTTCCTCGGGTCTGCTCGCCATTTTTCAACCATTTCCCCACAATTTATCGTAATATACCGGCAATTTCGCGCGTCTCCGTGTGGACGACGACGTTTCGCAAAATCTTGTAGCACTCGGTAACGAGCTGCGCCTTTCGCACGGTTCGCCGCGTTCCAGTGCGATCATCAAGAGCACTGCAACAGCAGTCGCCTCGTCTTTTATATCCAGGCCATCGAAAGCAGGCGCCGAGTTTCAGAATTCAATGGAACTGCCGCGTACTTAGAAATTCGAGGATCTCAATTGTTGGCAAAACACTCGCGACTATTTAGCAGCTTAGCACCGAGAGCTTAAATTCTTTAATCCTGAAATTCCAGAGCTCTCTGGTTCGCGCTCGAGAACGAAATAGATATTCGCGTAGACCTGTATACTTCATTTGCGCTTGCAAAGAGGAACAGAATCACTTCGAATGCTTCGTCTCTGACGCGGCCGACTGAAGCGCTCCTTTATCACGCTGTAATTTTAACGAATCGTCGCCGTCGCGCGGAAATTTTTCCCAGAACAGCATATCATTTCGTCCCGACCTATTTTGAGAGAAATACGAATAACTCCGCTCGCACCGGAACGGAGCAGTAGCGTTATAAATTCTTCATTACGCGCCCGGAGATCTTATAACTCGATAATATATAGGGAGGAAGGAACGCGAGATGTTCCGAAGATGAATCCCCAAGTTTTTTAATGAAGCGTACTTTACGAAGTATCATAGCGCTCGGTCTGCTCGCCGTTAATGGCGTTATACACGGAACGCGTTTTAAAACTCTTTAATGAATGATGAACGATCCTTCTGGTTTCGAATGTTCCTTTGCGAAGAAACTCAATGGAACACGGACACGGCCAATCGTTGCAGGTAGAACATTTAATGACCGCTATTAACGAGCTTCTCTCTGTTACAGGTCTGAGACCGAAAATAAAAAATCATTATCGGGCTCACCAGCTCTCTGTGTGGCTGCGCCTGATCCCAGAGCTACACCGGGCCGGAATGGAAGACGTGGATTCCAGGCACAACCTATTCCGGGGACACTCGGATCCCAGCCTTTACGACGGATCGGTCAGGCCAGACCCGTTGAGCAGGATCAGCGACGAATTTAAAAGGAAGAACATTACTACGGAGCCGCCGACCACCATCGACTACAACGCTGTCACCTGTGTCAGCTACATACAGAGCACGAACCTTCAAAATGTCCATAACGCTAGCACGGATACCTTGGCCGGCTTGGACGCAGAAGGGTGCGTAAGAAACGAATCTCAGTTGGTTGTGTTGATAACACTGTCCAACACGATTTTTGGTCCACAATATCCGCTGGCTGATTCTTGTATAGTTTTTCGCCCTGAACGCGAATCCGCAAGCAGAATTGCTCTATCTCCCTCAGTCTTTGAGAAAATCGATTTTGAAAAAAACTGCAAATTTTTAACTTTGAACATCTTTTGTGTCGAAACGGTAATAGTTATTCGGTTGCTCGTTGCGTCAGATTATTCTACGAACCCTCCAGAATATAATGATCTAAGTTATTATTGCATTATAATCATTTAAATATGTTTAAACAATCATCAAATGGAAAAAAATGACACCCGAATGCACCCATTTTTGAAGATATCTTTCAATTGATTTCCAAAACTAAGGCTCTAGGAGAAAATCTGACCATTCCACGCGATGCAACAGACATTTTTCCTTCGGAAACCATCTTCAAAAGTGGTAAGTCACGTTTTGTTTTCAATACAGAAGCAAAATAGTTTGGCAAAACGCGCGGCGTCGACAGTGGTAGTCAACGGCAGCGCGCGATCCACCGCCGCTCAGCGTAACACAATCGCTTAACGCGCCTGACTACCACTGTTGGCACCGCGCGTTTTGCCAAACTATTTCGCTTCTGTATTGAAAACAAAAGGTGACTTACCACTTTTGTTGATGCTTTCCGACGGAAAAACGTCAGCTGCATCGCGTGGAATGGTCAGATTTTATCCTAGATCCTTAGTTTTGGAAATAAATTGAATGATATCGTCAAAAATGGGTGCATTTTAGGTATCCTTTTCCCTTTGAACGTTGTTTAAACATATTCAAATCGTCATAGTGCAATAATAACTTACATCTTTGTATTCGGGAGGGTTCATAGAATAATTTGACACAACGAGCAACCAAATAACTATTATCGTTTCAACACAAAAGATGTTCAAAGTTGAAAATTTGCAGTTTTTTTGAAAATCGAGTTTCTCAAAAACTGAGGCTGATGGCGACAAACGGTTTGCGGATTCGTGTTGAGGGCGATATACTCTACAAGAATCACCCAGTGGATATTGCGGAACAGAAAAAAAGTTTCATTTTGTTGGACTGTGTAATTCATAGACTCGCGAACGTGTAAAGGCTGATTTGTTTCCTTTGGCACAGGTATGCCGCGTACTCGACAGCCCTGAGCGTCACGATCGCAATCGGCTGCAGTTTGCTGATACTGAACGTTCTGATCTTCGCGGGCGTCTATTATCAGCGGGACAAGACAAGGCTCGAAGTGAAGAGCCTTCAGCAGCAACAGATGTTGAATCAACAGTGCGGCCCACGGGGTTTCACCGAGCTGAAACAGCCGCCACCGCCGCACTCCCATTTTCCTGGGAGCGGTCAAGTGATAGTGGACGTCGAGAACGAGATGTTAAGAAGGTAACTGCGACAGTTCTCGCTCGCTTTCGATCACTCGGATCACTCATACACCGCACGACATTCTTTCATTGTAAATATTAACATGCTCGTGTCTATTACTCCCGTGTGTTATGGAACTCGTAACGATCGATCGTCGTTGTAGGAATGTAATGAAAGGCCCTCCGAACGATCCCAACACGCTCCTCCAACAGGGCCAAGGAACTCACACGTTGCCTCATCAGCATCACTATCAAAAGCAACATCAGCAACAGCATGCCACTCTTCCCCGAGCTTCCGTCATACAGGACATGAACGCACAAACCCAAGTGAGAGCCTATCGTTTTACTTCAACGGATCAACCCTCGAATTCCCGTTCAGGATCAAACGAGACGATTCCCTAGCATTCCGCCCTTCTTCGCTATTTACCATCCCTTTAAAGCTTACTCCTTTAATCTGTCTAAGTAGCCGCCTTTCCAGCTTTGATATAGTAATCACTCTGATCTAGTAGATGCCTAAGTTAAGAAAGAATTTTTGTTTGGCCCGTGAGTTATAATTGAAATTTTTCACGAGTAATTTCGTATCGCGAAAATGAGTCCGCCAGTTAGTAGCAATTTGTTAAACGCAATCAAAGCATCGTTTAAGCAAGGCATTCCGCCGGAACGCTTTTCATTCGTCCAACGAGCCAGCCTTAAAAAAGTAATTCGCTGCCTCCGTATAACTCTTATTGTCCATAAACAGAAAATTTATTTACGGACAGGGGAAGGGACCATTCGCAACACGGGCTTGAAATATTTTACGTCCGTCGTTGATTTAAAAAAGTTTCGTTAACGACCGCCGGCCTTTGGAAGTTTAATTCATAATCCTATTAAGAAACTTTTAAACTTCTAAGCTGCGGCGCCGGTGAAATTTACACTGGCAAGGCTTCTGACATTCTTCGCCCGGTCATTATTCCACCTACGGACAGTATCACCTTTCATCTCGTTACTGAATTTCCGAGGGGCCCCAAAGAGTTCCGGACGAACCCCTCAACTTCATTAAACGAGAACTTTAATGGCCGCCCGTTAACTTCCCACCCTGGATTTTGATTTTCATTTTTCATCCGGATATTTCAATGTCCCGGCAATTCACCGCTTCGTCGCCGAAAACCTCCTCCCTAAGTCGCGACATCTCGCTGCCACTTTATCACAGACATCTCGAGCGCTATAATTTCGTAACTGACCACTGGTATCTCCAACGGTACTTGCACCTTTTTCCATCCTTCTTTCAGCCGTTTGCTGTGACTATGCTACTGAATATATCCTGGACACCATCCGTACCTCCGTTTCCAACGCTGATCGTGCTTGATTTCCAACTTATTGCCCAACATCTGCCCGTTCGAGGTCTGACAAAGAACGATTGCTCCATCTTTCAGGGTCCACCAAACGGGTCCATACACCTGACAGTGCCAAGAGCACCACCACCCCCTCGAGCAAAGAGTCCTCCAGAGAACCAGCCCCTGCTGCAAAGTGCCACCGTGTCGAGTCGCGTGTCCCAGGCGACAATGAGCGAGATGAGAGTGTGATGCTTGGACCCCCCTCCGAAGCCAGTCGTTCCGGATGTCCTGACAGCGTCGACCTTGCTTTAAGCGTCTCGCCCGTGCCGCTCGAGTGTCTACGGGGGGATTCCCGCAGCTCGGAGACGTCCGTGTCTTCGATAGTTCGCCAGGACTCCCTTGGACCTCGTGGCAAGCGAGACGCTGGAACGGCGCCTGGCCTGGCGCAGCTTCGCATCGACGCAACTTCCTGGATATCTAGGTGACGACGAGCCAGCGACTGACGGAGGGGGGTGAACCAAGCTTTCGCTCAACGACAAAGAAGACGAAGAAGAAGAGAGCTGGTAGAAGAGGAGGCTCTACCCAGTGGAACGCGAGGCATCGCTCGATACAGTCAGACTGTGGAGAAGAGATTGGAAGACGGGCAATCTTCCGTAAGCAAGTAACTCGGCTACGAGTTATTTTAGCCCGCGAATGACAGTCTCGGGGATTTCGGGAGGATCCGCGACGCGGGAGAACGGCTGATGAACATTCCGCGAAGGTTATTTTGAAAGTTTGCGAGCAGGTCTACGATCGAAGGCGGGGATGTTTCGTGGGCGTTCTGTGATGGTTGGTTTGGAAGCTCGCGAATCAAGAGAAGCCGGAGAAGCCGCAGAGCGACGCAGCAACGATCAGACTGATATTCGCCGAGAGGTTCGCTGTGATGACGATGATTATCATGTCTTTTGACTGGTAGATAGATCCTTCTTTGATACGAGTACTAAGCGAGAATCGTGATACCTCGACGGATACGAAAGATCTATAGGGATCGGCAGCGATACGTAGATGGTGAATATCATAGATGAAGGGGGGATTCCCGGCGATACGAACTTCTCTCTGCGATCCATCGGACTTCGATTAAAGATACTTTCAGGCTGGAATGAAACGCGGTACATTCAGCCCGCTAGTCGGTAATAATGAATTCTAGCTGTTACGGGGAAGGGAGAGACGCTCAACCACGTGAATCGATCATGGAGACCCGTGTATAAAACGCTATCCACTACGATGTTAGATGTTCCTTGTACATAAAAGTGAATTTATACCGTAAGAACGTCAGAAACGTTTGCTACTTTCTAAGGACCTGTACTTGTGTCGCGTACCGTTTAGTTGTCCGGTTCTTTCCCATTCTTCCTCCGTTTGTGGTGACAAACGTTAACGTTGCGCGGTGTAAGTGTATGAAATCAATGCTCGGATCATCAAGCAGTTGCTCGTCAACGATTCGGCCAAATTCCACCGATTTCGATTGGTCCAGAGATATCTAAACTCACGGTGCTGAGAAAGGACTGCATATAAAACCTTTTTCTAGCTATCTTATCGGAGAGAAGGAGAAAGCAACTGTCAGCAGAATGCTATAAAGGCTAACAAAACTTTCAGGGAACCATGATTACCATTTTCTTAACACCTATTCTCTTCGCTTATTTAATCCCGCTGTGATTGAAATGAGAATTATAGTAGAATTAGAAATAGCACACGATGGACGAACATGAGTACCTAATTTTATCAAAGCTCCGTTCAGATACAGTTTCATTCTTAATTGACATGAACTCTCCCAGCTTTAATATTGTTAGACAATAGGGAGCAATATATTCTACCACAACTTGTGTTCTATTTGAGTACCTCGAGTACTTTGATAATCGGGTTCAATTAAAAGATTCTATTTACATTAAACGTAACGAACAAAGACTGGAAAATTAAAAAGCCGCTGGTGTATTCTGCTCAAATCTTTCTTCAGAAATGGAATTGAAATTTATAATTGTAATATTCTTCTTCGCCAATCGAAGGCTTCGATCGTCGACGAGCAGCACAATTCATCCTCGTCCTAATACGCACAACCGCTCCTCAAGATATTCTCATCGCCCGTACGAAAATCAAAATCGCCACGTATGTTGTAAAGAAGAAATGATGGGCTAACGATCCTTCGAGGGAAACTTGGCTCGCATTTGATTTAATGATATTTTAATCACAAAGCTGACCACGAATTAATTTCACCTGCACGACATTCGACCGTTTAAGTTATTCTAAGTTAAGATCTTGCGCGATGCGTTCGAATATGGTTAGTGAGTAGATCGCTAGCGTAAATCGAGCTAAAATGTTAGCGAGAGCTGGACGAGCCTTATCCAATGTCAAAATCTGCCGGTTTATTTCAAGTAATTGGAGAACAGTATCGCTGCACAATTGAAACTATCGATTGCTACGTTGAAAATAATCCAAATTGCTTGCTGCGTAAAGGCGACTGTACACCGCGTAATTGGCAACCCGAGATTCCCAGGAATCTACGCTATACTGAACAGCCACCGATATAAAAGTGTTAAAGTGTTAAGACGAAAGGATTCTTCGATCACGTACGAGACTCAATGTGTGCGTGACATTTTGTAAAGATATACGTATACATATAGGTGTAACATAAAGACTAACCGTAAATCCGTTATTATGCGTAACACACTGCCACAGTACTCGGATATTCACGCGAAGCGACAGGAAAAAGCGCAACAGAGTTTCGATTTAAACAACAGAGACTGTCCTCCAACTTGGTTCGATCCTGTGAAACTCGACCTTGCCGTGATTTAACCGCAACCTCGCGTTTACATTAATTCTATTGGTTCACAGTACCCTCGACTCTATGTTGCCGATTTTACACCACAAGTTCCCAATCACTTCAAAGGATTAATCACTGAATGGAGTTTAACACTTTCACTGCAGTCGAAGGACCAAAATCAAAATCTGAACGAAATCAAAGAGAATGATCAAACGTTTCTTCAAACAATTTTTTATTAATATTAACGAGCAAATGATACGCGGTACTGTAGTCTTTACACTACACACCGAATGGGATCGCGGAACTTTGCAATCGCCACTGCAGCCTCGCGCGTTCGCGGCAGTGAAGGTGTTGAGTGAAGTTCTCATGATCGATAGATCTAGAATTCCATTTGAAAATGAAACTGAGACGTGAGGACCGAGCTTAAAAGGGGAAAAGAGCAGGTACATTAGTGAGAGAAAAAGGGGGAAAAAAATCAAAGTTTTTTGTACATACGTTAAAGAATTAAAAGGGGAAGAATCAAAAGACGCGTTTTGAACGTTCTCCGCGGAGAAATCTGCGACGATCGCATTCTTATCGATGGCACTGTCGCGAATAAGATGAGAACAAGAAACAAAGTTTATTGCACCGAACAATGTTCTTTCTTTTTTAAGAGAACTCGCGGAACTGACGGGATTTCGCGAGAGAATTACTTAATAAATATCATCAAGTACGGACAATCCGAATATACTAAAGACTAAAAGAAATGCGAGTAATAGTAGTCGTAATCAAGAACAAGCCACCGGTCGGTAAAGGGAAAATTACGCTGAAGGGAAACACTGAACCGATTAAACAGATGTTTAAGGAAATTTAAATAACGTATATTACATATACATATTATGGATTGTAATGAATTTATTATGACGAATATTATATTTATGTGACTTTTAGCTGGCCTCGCGCTCTACTGGAAAGATGCCCGGAGTAGATCTTTCAGTCGAGGGAGAGGCTACCTGTTACGTTTAACGTTTCTGTTATCAAATTGTAAATATATAACAAAATACATGGAGATATTAATTGTACGTGTTAAATATCCATCCCGGCGCGTTCTTCGAATTTAGAGATGGTAAAATAATTTCATACCACGTACTAACGATGCAAAGCAATGGTGGTGCTGCTACCCCAAGCAAGGTATACGTATGCACGAGACGTCAGCTGTATAAGATCAATCTACCTAGCAGCTAACGATAAGAGAATTAAATTTAATAACCCTCACATAACTTTGCGTAAGTATTTATCTTCGACAAAACGTCACATTGGACTATCGTAAATGTCTTGATGTTGGTAACATTTTATAACGTTAACAGGCCAGTGTGGATATCGCTAAGACAGAAGGAATGGATGTACGAGCATTGTTACATACATGAGAGGAACAATATGAGAGGAAGAGTCTTCACCAAACTCCAGGCTTGCGAGATCAACGCAAACCAACTTGTTCAACAATTGAATGTATTCGACACGGCATGGCGGCAGCGGACAGGCGATTTCTATTAAATATGCAAGCTTGCCTCCAAAATCGGAAATAAATGCAATTCCGATGGTATTATAAAAGTAGTTGTATAAAAATCATCGAAACACAAGCAATTTGTGTTCCAATGTACCAAATAAAATTTCCAACTACGACCTAATTTGAGTTACTCTGATTTCCACTCTAATTCCAACCACTGGATAATGAAGAAAGTTCGATTTAATCGTTTTTTCTTTTCATTTTAGAGCTGATCAAATATATAATAGAATTCCTTATCACGGTTACGACCCAAGACGATAAAATATAAAATATAAATATGTAAAAGAGCACCTCTTTGTTACTGACTCCATATTTTACCATTTGCACAAGCAATTCCTTTCAATTTATTCCTCAACCTTCAAGGCGTCACTAGCGTCACAATTCCATTCAATTCCATTGCTTCAAATATCAGTAAAAGAGGAAAATTAGAATTTAAAATAACTGTGTTAAAATGCATACAAGCGTATTGTAATTAAATAATAATTTTCTCGAATCTCGTCGCGAAACATTCTAATTAAATGAGAAACTTTAAGTAGGGTAAACCAACCAGTGAATGACCGAATTGTTGAATTTATGGACCTTTGAAATTAATACTTGAATATATTTATGTATATTATTTGTATAACAACAAAACAACTGTTGAAATTGGATTTAAATTTCTTTTCCTTGAAATTTCTATAAAAATAATTACTTATTCTTATCGTAATTTAAAAAAAACGATTATAAAATGCAAAATGTGTAGAAGTCCAGTAAATGACCGCATACTTTGAATAAGAATTGTACTTATTAATATTTGCTTAATACGCGTAATTAAAAATATGGGATATTAAAAATGCAACTACACTCCATTTATAAACATATAATATTTTTAAATTTATAATTGACATTTCTTTGCCTAATGGTCATTCACTGATATGCGGTCAATTACTGGTTGATTTACCCTACCAACTTCAAGTACTTAATTAGTAATAATTTCATATCGCTTTATATTTCCATTATTACTTAATTGAATTTATATGAAACGTATCGAAAGTCTGGTTTTAAAGTCTAATGACTCTAATGTGTCATAATATTCTTCCGAAATTGAGAAAAAATTTCCCGACTTGCGTTTCTCCGAAATAAATTATAGTTTCGCGTAGAAATATGGTATATTCTACTCCTCTCGCTGTCTATTTATATTATTCTTACATTTAAACAATTCCAAAATTTGTTAACTAAATTAGAAACGAAAATTTCGAACAAGAAATGACCGCGACTCTTACACCATAACTGTTCCAACGACTTTAAGAAAAATTCAAACTTAGCTGCCGAATGCTCGAACGTGATTGGTCGAAAATATTGCGAAACTCCACGGAATTTGTATCGTGGAACCCGTAGGCGTCCACAGAATATTCAGGAAGAAATATCCACTAAACCAAAGTCAAATTAATTTACGATGCTACAGAATTACAAACTATCTTCAAAAAGGAGCAAAAAAACATATAAACTGTACTATTGGAGCATTATTCCCGAAATTTTCGAAGGTTAAAACGAAGCATCAACTGTGGCGTCACAGACTGCCAAGCGGAATACAGAAAAAGTTGAACTTACGCATATTTCCAAACCAGACGCTTCATTCCCGTCAAAAATGATAATTTCAGATGTCCCGCAGAGTCTTCTTTGTGTTCTTGTCACTTACAACACGAAACTCAATATTATATCATGAAAAAGAAAATTTTAATGCACTTGCTACACAGAAACGTGACCGTGAACGTGATCCACGAGGAACTGCGGAAAGAACAGGTACTGCCCGCGCAAACCGAAATCTGCGATCGTGATTGGTTGAAATCAATGGGAACTGCGCATGAGCGAACTAGCGTTGCAACCTGTTCGACACTTCACCGGTAACGTTGCATGCGACACTAAAATGGTAAGGGGGTCCTACCCTGTAACATCGACGAAGTATAGGATAGACCTATCACACAATGTAATTTTGTGTCACACGCTCGGGGGGCTCACGAACCCCCTTACCATTTTCGTGTCACACCCAACGTTATCGATTCAGTCTAAAATAAGATTGTAACGCTAAGCGTGGTAGGAATTAGAAATTAAAAATAGGACATTCGAAACCCGCGATTTACAAATGATTCTCATAAAGTAACAATGTAAAGATCGTTTTACAAACGTATTCCGTGCAACGACAGAGAAAAAAGTGTCACAACAAGAACACATACGCCTTTTAACCTTGCTGTCCTATTCGAGTGTATTTAACGCAAAATAAATTTATTTAACATAAAAATATATATACAACAACATTAGTTGTGGAAGACATGCTTTCATGATGTAACGTGGGATACCTCGCAAAGGAATTGTAACTTAGTATAATTCAATAAGGTGCTGAAGCAGAGAGGACTTTAAAAATTGTCATAAAACCCATCAGTTCCAGTATCTCGCTGAATGTTTCTTTAAAAAAGTAAAAAAATTACGTCAGGTACATGAAATAAAAAAAATACAAAAAATTGAAAATAATTACAAAGTAAAAAAAGATGTGAAATCAAAATAAGCTGCAAGCACATAAAGGTGCTTTCCTGCAGCGTGCAACGGCGACACTGTGTAACAATAAAAGACAAGAAAATATGTCCGCGGCCTGGAAGTCAAATACTTGGCGTGGTCAGGCAAAATATTCTCAGATCATCAATACCCATACCTTCCCCCTCCGCAGGCTTTCAGATAATTAGTCTATTTAAAACACAGCCAATATGAGTATATTTTCATAATTGTAAGATCATTCATCGACACCGATGCCTTTCCTCTCATAAGCTTTCACATAATTTGTAAATTTAAAACTCTGACAATATGAATACACTTTCATTATTTTGCGTTTTAAAATAATTTTAAGATCATTCATCGACACCTCGACCTTTCCTGGCCACGCCAAGTATTTGACTTCCAGGCCGCGGACATATTTTCTTATCTTTTCTAGTAACGACGTTTGTTATGACTGAACGATGCCCCAGCTTTGGAAGTCACCTCTGTTCAGACGGTTCGGCCACGAGACGCGATATATACGTCACTCGGCGTGCAATAACCGACCGATATTCCAACTCTTCGGAAATACGTACGCGTGTATTCTCTCGCGAGGCCTGCTTGCTCTCCCCCCACCAAAGCCCATATTCGCCGCGGTACATTGGCGAGCGCGGGGGTCATTCGTTCTGTGGACATCGTTGAGTTAAGACGTTTCAATAGCTGCGTACATAAATGGTACGCCTACATTATCTATCGTCACCTAATTACTTCTATTCATTATTAGTCTTCTTCTTTACAGTCTACCGTCACTTGCTGCTACTATTAATACACTTTCGTCCCGAAATTAATTAAATATCGCAAGAAAACCGTTAGACATTCGTCGCGTATTCCCTTTGTTGCCTTCGTACCGATATTTCTGCACATTTAGTGCACACATATCGTGTCTCTGTATTCAATTACATCCCTTTTCGGACATATTTCAAGTTTATTTGTTGTTTAATTGCCTTACGAATGTTTTAATGCTTTTGTTTCAACTTGTTGCATCGTTCAGTTACAGACGTTGAGGCGGGAATCGAAACCAAAGGGCAGGCGACGCCATGACACTTGGCGGTTAATTTGAACGGTGCTTGGATGGCGACTGGTCATTCCTTGGAAAAAGAAGGTGGCAATACGTGTGGTATACGTATTTTTATCGTTATTTTATTGAATCATTGTTGGCTGTGAGGGTGATGGGTAACTTTGCAGTCGGTTAATATCGGGATGAAATGGGAAAAGATTGAATTATGATAAATTGAATAATTCTAGTCGGATTTGTTTAAACATTTCAAAACGGCGTCAGTAGATGGTTACGAAATATTGGAATGATCGAATTCTATTGCATTTCGGTCGTGTTTACGTAGAATTCAATAATATTTCAATGATTTTTAAGAATCTATCTCCTTGAAGCTAGTGTAATTGCATTTACGTTCGGTTTTGGATGCAAGTTTTGTTCTTTATGTACAGAAACTGCGTAGTTGATCGAGGACATGCTATTCAAGCATGAATAATTAACGAATTTTGATTCTTGCAATGAATTTTGGATATTTATAAAGATTGTGATATATTTTAAAGTATTATTCGAATAACACGAACGTGCTTACAACGTTAATGACGAAAGCCACTACTACGGTTCATTTAAATGTAATAATTATTTCTGATGTAGTATATTCTGGATAATATTCACACCTTGTATTCTAAATACAAGGAGCGAAAGTTCCTTGGCTGGTGCCAAGAAAAACAATATTTCCTCGTGACAAACACTCGATCAAACCACATCCACCCCACCCTCTTATCCTACTTATTTTTCAGAGATTGTGACCGCGTGCAATGCGGCCAAATAGAGTCAGTGTTTATGACGTACGAAGTTTTTCGTTTTGAAGAGCACAGTTGCTCATAGTAGAGTATCGTTAACAATTTTGGGATACGCGAGGGTAGAGTCAGTGTTTTCTACGCAATTTATATTCTTTCGCGAGCATCGGGGCTCTGACTTTCTAATCGCGAGAATAGATTCAGTGCTTTGTTCGACAATTATGATCTATGGGGCGCGTTGATAGTCTATTTCTTTTTTTTTTTACTTTTGTAAGCGAAACTCGTTATCGGAAATTAGAGTCAGTGCGTCAGCTGAAGAGGAGATTTGTGCGCAGAATATTATTGGAAAGATGTAAGTATCTATGTATTTCATTTAATTCCTTTAAAGTAGAGTTCATTCTTAAAAATTCCAGAAACAAAAAATTAAAAAATTAAAAGAAAATTAATTTCTAGAATAGAATCACCAGGAAATTCAAAACTAACGAAACTTTTTACAATTTAGACATTTTAAGAAAAAAAATTTGTTAATTTTATTTTTTAATATTTAATTTTTTAATTTTCTCTTAAAATGTCTGAATGATAAAAAATTTCGTTTTGAATTGTTTCGTGGTTCTTTATTAGAGTTCGAACAATCGTAAGTTTAGAAAGAAATTATAATCGTGTTTTGTTCTTTCGTTACAGTCTAGGGGCAGCTGAGCAACCTGATGACTTTTTCTAGCAGCTTGATGACTTCCCCTGAGCAGTTGCAGAGGTGTTGGCGCCTTCGTCACCGGGGCACAGCGAAATGTGAGTGCGCATGCATTATGGTTCCTCTGGTCACTCAGTCATGTCGTAGGACGTTTGGTCCAAATCGACACGAGTGACCGGTTGTATACTTTGGCGAGCATAATGACCGCGGGTATGGTAACCATGCCCGTGAATTGTAACATTTTGTCTGTGTATGTATTTCTTAGACGAGGGCTAGGGTCTTCTTGTGCACCGCGCCTTTTCAATACAATCAAATTATAATCATAATTTCCAAGATAAAGGTTTTCCTAACACGAATGTTTATCATTGATCATACATTGATGTAGATATTTATTAAATAATGTATCTAAAGATGCATAGCAGCTCAGAAGGTATTGATATTTGATATGAATATCAATACGGCTGAATGCTAATTTTTATGTAGCGAAGAAGTCTGTTACTCTCAGACTCCACAGCTACGATCATTTTCATTTAATATGTAGTCGAAAAATCGGATGCCCTCCGATTCCGTCATTGCGACGATTATAATGACTTGAATTTCTTTTATTTTTCTGATACTACTTACGTGTTCAAAAGTAACTTGATGTCTAAATGATGATAATAGACATACAAGTGTAATTCCTTTCTTATAAAGGTCACTCGTTTGCGTACACAAAGAATAATTAATTTCCATGTGCAAGAAGACAATTGAGGGTGGGCAAATTTCAGATTCAAAGTAATTAGCATGGGAACATACTTTCTTATTACCTATATGAAATTTACTTTGACGATGGAATTTCCCGTTTTAAATTCTTAAATTAAATTCTTCATGTTTTAGAGTCATTTTCTTAAATAATTCAATTTTATAGTCTTTTTTCTCACTAATTGAATGTCGAGTAGAGTCCTTTTTCTTGATCTAAAGTAGAGTCCTTTCTTATTTATCAAACTTTAAACTATTGACAAGTTGAAAGTCGAGTAATTTTGCTTTATAATGTAAAATGAAAGAACACTAGCGTGCTAGACACTATACAGACTAATCATATTTTCTAGTTGAGGATTTTCAGGATATCTTTCCGTACCCATTGCCTTTTAACTCATCCACGTGCCCATGCGTTACTTGGGTGGTTGAAGGCAATGGGGCACGATGACTTTCTTTACTAACTAATTACATGTCGGCGGCTGGCATTGCGTTAGTGTATCGTGCACGCCGCATTTTCCACCTGTGTGTGTTTGTGTGGTTAGGCGGTGGAATTTGCGTCGGTGAAAGATTTTTATCAAAGACCATGTTAACGAAACTATAACATTATATTATTATTCATTGCAATAACGATACCAATGTATCATATTCCTTGTTGCACACGATGATCATTCTAGTAAATAATCTTGGAATATGAAAGTTAATCAATCTCGTACAATCAAACGAGAAAGTAATAACGCTTGATGCATGTACCTAATACGTACAATGCACATTATCAAGTAATCCATTCTTTGAAATTGAAAATAATTAATTGCTATACAAATCATACTTATACGCAATGGTCACTGCCTTTGCCAGCCGATTTCAGTGAAAACTGGTACGTACTTATTAGAGTGTGATTGTGGCCAAGCTCGGGTGACGGAGTCGTCCCGGGACGGTCTCTCTAGTGTAGGCTTTGCACCCGGGCGGTGATGCTTGAGAATCGTGGAGTGGGTTGACTGATGATTGTGTTTGAGAGACTGTTTTGATATTTTTTAAATATAGGTTTTGTGTAGGATAGGTAACTTACCTTCTGGTACGAATGTGTGACTTAAATATAAGTAGGTAGGGCCGGGGCAGGTCGTCGTATTCTCTGATCGCATGTTCCCCCGCGCGATGACCTGCTTTCAGGAAATTTGTGAGAAAAGTCGACGGCCAGACTAGTGCGAGTGGGGTTTGCCCTCGCTTCTAGCCTCGCTATGTCGACTTTTTGACGCCAGTGGGACATTGCACATTGTCGCTGGTCGCGGTCGGCAGGACGGGCTTGGGCACGCTATTCATTTTCAGAAGGGCGGACCGCCCGAAGCAAGAAGTGGCCAAAGAGCCGAAGATAGCCCGGCCAGAGAAAAGGCCACATCATGTGGGCTACCAAGAATGGTCCTGCATCCTCGGGTGCAGGGTCATTCTTATGTATTATATTGCCATTATGCTCGCCGGTAGTTGTAGTAGTAGTAGTAGTTTAGTTGGCCATAGGCTGACCCATCGAGACAAGGGTGCAACGAAATATAAGGGTAAAATATTTTTTTTATTATTCATCACTTCTAATAGTGGGCAAAAGTTCCCTTTTATAATGGAATTTAAGCTGCCAAAGTTTGAACGTGATCATCAAATTTTTTCAGGTGTCGCAAGCCCTTCAAATATTAATATTTACTGAAATATTAATTTTTGAAAGGCTTGCGGCACTTGAAAAAATTTGTCGATCACGTTCAAACTTTGGTAGCTTAAATACCATTATAAAAGGCAACTTTTGCCCACTATTAGAAGTCATGAATAATAAAAAAATATTTTGCCCCTATATTTCGATCCACACTAATCGATACCCCCTCCCCTGAAATTGAGCCCACCGCGTTTTCAATTAGAGTTGCGAAGAAGATTACGGGGCCAGTTAGTGTTGCGACTAAATGTTGATCACGGTTTGAATTAGCGTTGCGAATCAAGCATTCCCCGCGTCTGGTTCTAGCATAGTGTTGCGAATAAATATCGATCGTGGTTGCTTGTAGTGTTTCGAAAAAAAAATCGCGATTGTTTTTCAGATTATTCTTGTATTTTTAATTGGAGTTACTAGAGTTTGATTCATTGCATTACTTTTGATTCATGGTATTCTTTTTATTAGAGTTGCGATGCGACTGATCGCGTTTTTTTAATAACTCGTCCTAGTTTGATTCTTAATATTTTTTTGAGTTAGTGTTGCGATGATGACTGATCGCGTTTGTAATTAGAGTTGCGACCCCCACCCCCCAATGCCCCAAAACTATCCTGGGACATGTCCAGAGACATGTTCCTGGGAAAAAAGAGTCCCGAGCAGCTGGATCTGCTGCACATGGGACTCTACACAGCCTTCAGGAAGGCTGCAACGAATTAAAGTTAGAGTTGCGTATTACGAGACACAGGTGCACTGAATTTTTATTAGTGTTGCGAAAAATGAAACCACCCACGTGGTGGTTCTCGGTAGCTTTTTGGTTTGCTATTCGGGATTTGTATTGAGTATAGTAGAATTTCCAGTAATGAAGCACCATCCGGGAATTTTGAATTTGTTTGAGAAATTAGTGCTGCGGGTAGTCCAAAGTCCTAGTGACTATGCTCGGGAGTTGATTTTAGTCTGTAGTGAGTTAGCGTTGCGAAAGAAAGAAACGGTCCACTCACGGTTTTTTTGCATTAATGAGTGGACAATGATCAGCTGCCCTTCTGGCTACTGATCATTTTTTCTAGCTGCCCTAAGTGGCTGCACCATCCTCCTTCTCCTACCACCACCTCCCCACCCTTGAATCGAGTGTTTGTCACTGGAAATATTGTTTTAAAAGTATATTCATATCTTGCAGATAAATGTTTTCTATTTTTTTAGAATATTTTTAAATTTGAAGTTCCAATTTTTATGGAATAGCATTCCAAAATTTTATTCTGTGACTGAAAGAATGGCGATGAAAGGTGTGATTCATTAATTGTAATAGAAATTGCAGACTTCTGACACACCTCCATTCAATTGAAGTTCTAATTAGAGTCTTTGAAAAGTAGCAGTATTTTTGCATAGTAACTTCGTCAATCGTTGTATTTCCTATCAGATTGATAAGAAATGTAGTTTTTTATTTTTATAAATTTTCAACATTCCTTTGCATTAATCAAAATTCACCCGCGATTGTTGCTTCATTTGATGATATTGAAAGGAAATTTGCACTGAAAAAGTAGGTAAATGCAATTCATCACTTTATATTGATAGTAAATTTTCAATATTAACGCGTGCTCGTTGTTGCTACTTTCTGTATGAAAGTAATTTCGATTACTGTGCAGTAAAGTGCAATTATTCCAATTTTCAACATTTGCATAAATGTTTCTGATTACCCATTGTATATTATGATTGATTGTCGAGTCATTGATACATAAACTTTGAAGATGCCAATTAATCAGAAACTACAAGGAAATTATTAATTTGATGTAACAGAGCACCCAATGTGCTTAATATTATGAATATCAATTGCTTCGGAATGAAATGTAATATGATTAGTAGCTTCTTTTTCATGAATTGCTAAAGTATTGCTAAAGGTTAATTGCCTACTTTGTCTGCTGATACTGAAGCAGTATTTTTTAATCTTTTCCTTCTTTCATTTTATTACCGAATCGATATTCCATATTGAGTTGTAAACTGTAGCTTCAAATGTGATATTTCAATATTTGGGCAATAGCGATTCAATGAAAAGACTATATCTGTTGAAATTACATTACTTAATCGAGATAGATTGTAAGTACTAATTCATTGAGAAAGTTTCTGTTGCAGAGTATTATGTGTGAAGAATATTGCAAAAATAGGATTTCAGGCTCATCATCCTTGAGAAACGAAACCTCAAGGAATTTTTATTAATACTTTTAAAAATGTTTCAGGTAACATCGTGGGTCCATCGAGGGAAGTAAGAAACACATGACAATTTCAGATTTTTATTAGGCAGGTCATTATTTAAATTTAAGTAGATATGTGTATGGTTAGGTAAGGTGTTTAGTGGCCACATAGAATTAAGTAGTTTTTAAGGAATAAAATAAACACTGCAGTGTTTAACTAAATATAGGTAGCAATTATTAAATACGAGCGCTCGTATCCGTAGGAATTATTAGTATTTAAGTAGCCATAGGAAATATGCACTGGCATATTTCCTATTAATGAGTAGAAAATTTGAATTATTCACTAATTGGGAAATATTCCCCCTTTTTTCTTTGTTTCATTCCCAATTAATGAATAATTATCATGGTAGAAATTTACCAGAAAATTCTTCCAATTTTAAATGAAAGAAGCAAAGAAATGTTTTAAATTCTGCTTTAGTTTCATCGCGGTAGGTTTTTACAGAAGGACTCCTTCTGTTGCCCGGTTGTGGAGCGATCGAGGATCGTTTTGCAACCGTGCATCAGGGGGATCTATGGAAATGAAATTAAAATTTTGCATAAAAGGAGGGTGGATGGGCCGCGGTTAGGGCGGGTCTCCACTCGCAGCGCCTCCACGTGGTGAGACCTGGGCAATCTGTATTATTTGAAGTATAATTACTAATCGTATCGCAAGTAACATTGTAATACAATTATTAATTACGTGACAAGTAATACGAGCCGATTGGCTGCGATCATCTATCTTCGTCAATCTCTATTCCATCCTCAAACACAAGTTAAGTTGCCGAAATTTGAATTGCGACATGTTTAAATATCATCAAACTGTTTTTTATTTGTAACTAAACTCAGGATTTTATTTATTTATATATAGATAATCGAAGCGTAAAATGATGCTGGGATTGAATTTATCCTGAATTCTGTCCCGTGATAATTTGTTAATATAAATTACAAAAAATAGAAAATAATCATTTAATATTGAAAATTATCTGAAGTCATTCCCTATGCAAATTATCTTTGCAAAAAGAAATGAGATCCCGATAAAAACTTTAAAAAAGTAAAAAATTACGCCAAGTACATGAAATAAAAAAAATACAGAAAATAATTACAAAGTAAAAAAGATGTGAAATCAAAATGAGCTGCAAGCACATAAAGGTGCTTTCCTGCAGCATGCAACGGCGACACTGTGTAACACAATAAAATACAAGAAAATATGTCCGCGGCAAAATCACACGTATACAGGCACGCACACACATTCAGCATCTCAACACATTTCAGTGTAGTTGCTGAGCTGGACGCTGTTCATAAGCAGATGCCACTACATTCAGTTCTGAAATTATGGGTCGTAACACAGTTTGGGAGGCGACACGAACTTCCATAAGGTGATAGGTCTATCCTATACCTCGTCTGTGGTTAAAGTGAATGGTTACTGAATGATTTTTAAGACGTTAATGGTCCAACCAGGTATGTATCTAATTAGGTAAAACTTATGAGTCACGAAACTCTTACAGTGTGTAAATTCTTTTTCGAAAATGTCAGCCGAGTAGAAATTTATAAAGTACCAGTAACACTTTAATGTGAACCGAGATAGAATTTCGAATACTTCGCCAAGGAATTGGAACTTGGGATATATCAGTAAGAGGAAATAACAGAAAACACGCAGAAAATGTTCAAAATCACATCTTTTCGAGTACCTCACTGAAATATTCCAAGTTCCACTTACCCTTCTATCTTAACACTATAATCGTATACTTGCAACCTATAAAAGTATTACGATTTAAAAAAAATCTTATATATAATTAGAATATTTGACAATCACAGCTATCAGCTCGGTTCCCACCGATTACCAGGTCTCACCACGAGGAGGTTGCTGCGTTTGGAGACCCGTAGAGAGATAGATGGAATCAAAGTTCCGTCGATCTCCCTGTACATGAAACCCTTAGCCTACAAAACCAAAGAGATAGGTGGAAACAAAGTTCCATCGATCTCTTCGGTTTAGATATAGAATCTAGGGAACTGCCAAGCAATCACTCGATTGAAATAAATTCAGCAAGGAAGGAAAGACTACGGGTGAGCATGAAACGAGTATTGGATGGCGCAGTTCCTACCACCCTAATGTCCGAGTCGAAAGGGAAAAGCGCTCGGCGTCTCCCAGACGATTCCTCTTGCACCGATGCGACTCGTCAGGAGCAACACTAGGTGTGACCTGACTCAAGCCGTCTAACACGGAGACTGGGAATCGAACCGGGTGACTTACGCAGGCAGTGTACCAAAAGGTACACCCCCTACGCCCGAAACTTTTCCCATTCGACAAGAACACCAGGGGATGAAACTGATTCACCCATACCGATTCCATGCTCAGTCGCTTGCTTCCGAAAACGGAAGCAGCGGCGACCTCCTCATCTGAGATGAGGAGCCAACAAAAGAGCAACAAAGCTAATGATTCAGTGACTACTTGGCAATTTTACATGGGGCCTTAAATACTTCATGGTATAATAAATTAACCTAGGCTTCCTTAGATGTCTTCTTTCACTACCACTGTTC
Source organism: Andrena bucephala (assembly GCA_947577245.1). NCBI lineage: Eukaryota > Metazoa > Arthropoda > Insecta > Hymenoptera > Andrenidae > Andrena > Andrena bucephala. The sequence goes on along the minus strand of OX387717.1, from coordinate 32,429,821 downwards.
ACTATCACTTTTCACGATTTTCTTTAAAATATATTATTTTATTAACCTCCTTCCCCGCGAGAGCATGGACCTGAAATGCTAAAACAATCAACTACATTATGTAAGTAATGGAGTGGTGGGCTTCAGAGGAAATTAAGAAAATACTTATTGGGTTGGTGCCGATCGAGATGATTTGGAATGTCAAAAGAGCACGCACGAGCATGCAGAACCATCGTAGAGATACCTACATGAAGAAGAGCAGGAAATATAAATTCATCAATGAGATTCATGAAAGGGAACAAATCATGCACAACCATCAAAGGAATGCATCAAACAAAATAAATCATGTAAACCCATCGAAGAAATGCATCGAATAAAATAAATCATGTAAACTCATCGAAGAAATGCATCAAATAAAATAAATCATGTAAACCGATCGAAGAAATGCATAAAATAAAATAAATCATGTAAACACATGGAAGAAATGCATCAAATAAAATAAATCATGTAAACACATCGAAGAAATGCATCAAATAAAATAAATCATGTAAACACATAGAAGAAATGTATCAAATAAAATACATTATGTAAACACATCGAAGAAATGCATCGAATAAATTAAATCATTTAAACACATCGAAGAAATGCATGAAATAGTACAGATCATGCAAACCCATCGAATAAATACACGAAATAGAACGACTCATGCAAAAATCCACGAAGGAATGTATGAAATAGGACAGATGATGAAAAGCAATCGAAGAAATCAGTCAAAAAGGAAGAGAAATCGGTTTTGGCCTTGGCAGAATAATAACATTTTGAATGGTTTTTAACGAACCCAAAAATTTAATCGGCACCAACCCAATAAGCTAACCTAGGACAGGGGGCCGAGGGGGTGAAGGAAGGACCAAGGGTTGGAACCCTGACCAGGTCCCCCCACGAAGTCCAGGTTGTCCAGTAGGTCCGAATGGTCCACGTGGCTCGGGAGCTCCATTCCAAGGGGCCGAGGGGGTGCAGGAACGACCAGGGCTGAAACCCCGACTAGGTCCCCAGGAATTCCAGGTTGTCCAGTAGGTCCGAATGGTCCAGGTGGCGCGGGAACTCCATTCCAGGGGGCCGAGGGGGTGCAGGAAGGACCACGGCTGAAACCTTGACCAGGTCCCCAGGAAGTCCAGATGGTCCAGTAGGTCCAGTAGGTCCAGTAGGTCCAGTAGGTCCAGGTGGCTCGGTGGCTCGGCAGCTCCCGGGTCCCCGGAGGTCCTCCAGGCCCGGAGGACCGACGACGACTGAGTAGATGGAGCTCCGTGAGCTATTCATATAGCCTTTGGGAAAACATGTCCTCCGATCAAAACAAGGTCGACGGTTAATTACAATTGCGAAATCCAACTAATTCTTCGGCAAAAATGGATTTTCCGCTTAAATATCCATTCCAGTGGCTATTGCTATGACAAATAATGTTAACAACATTTGCACTAACCGGCCAGTATAAATTATTATTAATTATGATCGATACAACTCGAGATATCAAGCAATTAGTAACATTTTGCCTTGGATTTGCAAATGATTTTCTACGCCGAATGAATTCTCTTTTATTCTCAATGTTTAAATGTTCGATAAATGTTAATACTTATATATATTACAAATTAGGATCCAGATAACAATAGAGTAACTATTATTAATTTACTAAAATATTTAAACAGTGTATTAGAAACTGTATGCAATGTTTCTGGACTTTAACTCCCAGTTAAATTTAATTCTGACAAAGGGTATAGCCGGTTAAGGTGGTCAAATGTGCCCTTGAACCGAATTCGACTCACGATGAGTCATTCGAAAGCTTATAAAAAAAGAAACATTTGTGGCAAGTTTCGTCTTTGTATCTCGACCCGGAGGGTAGTAAAGGGCAAAAATAGAAAAACAGGTTTTTGCCGAATTTCTCCTATACTAGGGGATGAAAAATCTTGAAAAAAATCAGAGCCATTTCTGTTATCGGGGCACATATTATAGAATTGTTTCAGATTTTTAAATTAAAAAACCAAGCTGTGAAAAATAAAAAACGCCAAAAAATGCTGAAAAATGCCGGTTGTGTATCGAAGCAGTCTTGGCACTATAATTATATTTTTACTGTAAGTACGTATCATTGATACTATTGTCCTGAATTTTTTTCAGATTTTTCAATTAGGTGCGCCGCAGTTAAAAAAATTAAAAACCGATTTTTTCGTCGTTTTTTCCGTGTCAGAGTAACTTATAGGTGGAATTTTCGTACATACTTTATGAAATAAATCATTTATGGGATCTGAAATGTTTATACGTACAGCAAAACATCATAGGAATTAAAGAAACTGAAAAAACCGAATCATTTGAAACTATGTTATGCCCCTTACATTGTAAAGTATCTACCGTATTTTCCAATGGCGTCGGTGGCGCAGCGGTAAAGCGTCGAGCTGCTATACCGCTGCTAACTTTTTAAACGCAGGTTCGAGCCTCGGACTTTCAAGTCCCTTAGGCTGTTTTTTTTTTTTTTCGTTAATTATATATATTTCCTAACTTTACGACACAATGATCAATATTTATTTTCAAATGTTTTAAGAATATTTGAAAAACATATTAACCTGAAATATACGTAAATATGAGTTTGGACTGCTTGTTATGCCGCCGTTTCTCTTGTCAAGTATCCTGTCAATTATATTAATATGTGAAATTGGTTTTCAAATCTCTTACCTTTAACAATTATGAATGGATAGCAACAAAAATCGTGTTGTTGTTTTCCTACTATTTAGCCTTTTCGTCTATTAGAATTAGATCATACAATTCTATTCTCTCTTGATTTTCCGGAAATGACAGAGAAAGACCTCAAAATTCTTTTTACTGGTTCGTATCAATTATCTCAAGCGATATCATATTTAGCAGAAGTAATGGATGAAGAGAACAACATTAATCTTCGTTGTGTTAAAGAGAGAAAGAATATTATTAAATTCGAAGTAAGATCACGACATATTAACAGCAAAACTTACAGATGTTATATTGATTATGCACCAAACTCAATAGGCTATTCCGGAATAAAGCGCTATTGTTGTGAATGTGCAAATGGTAACCGCACCGTCGGGTGCTGTTCACACATAGCTGCAATAATTTATTACTTATCGCATGCTCGGTACCTTTCAAAAATTGTAAGATCTGCAGAAATTCTCAGCAAAATATTCAACAGTGAACACGTGACACCAGTAATTAATGAAGACAGCGATGAGGATTGAATACATCAGACACGATTTTTGTTGCTATCCATTCATAATTGTTAAAGGTAAGAGATTTGAAAACCAATTTCACATATTAATATAATTGACAGGATACTTGACAAGAGAAACGGCGGCATAACAAGCAGTCCAAACTCATATTTACGTATATTTCAGGTTAATATGTTTTTCAAATATTCTTAAAACATTTGAAAATAAATATTGATCATTGTGTCGTAAAGTTAGGAAATATATATAATTAACGAAAAAAAAAAAAAACTTAGCCTATGGGATTTGGAAGTCCGAGGCTCGAACCTGCGTTTAAAAAGCTAGCAGCGGTATAGCAGCTCGACGCTTTACCGTTGCGCCACCGACGCCGTTGGAACATACGGTAGATACTTTACAATGTAAGGCGCATAACATAGTTTCAAATGATTCGGTTTTTTCAGTTTTTTTAATTCCTATGATGTTTTGCTGTACGTATAAACATTTCAGATCCCATAAATGATTTATTTCATAAAGTATGTACGAAAATTCCACCTATAAGTTACTCTGACACGGAAAAAACGACGAAAAAATCGGTTTTTAATTTTTTTATCTGCGGCGCACCTAATTGAAAAATCTGAAAAAAATTCAGGACAATAGTATCAATGATACGTACTTACAGTAAAAATATAATTATAGTGCCAAGACTGCTTCGATACACAACCGGCATTTTTCAGCATTTTTTGGCGTTTTTTATTTTTCACAGCTTGGTTTTTTAATTTAAAAATCTGACACAATTCTCTAATATGTGCCCCGATAACAGAAATGGCTCTGATTTTTTTCAAGATTTTTCATCCCCTAGTATAGGAGAAATTCGGCAAAAACCTGTTTTTCTATTTTTGCCCTTTACTACCCTCCGGGTCGAGATACAAAGTTGAAACTTGCCACAAATGTTTCTTTTTTTATAAGCTTTCGAATGACTCATCGTGAGTCGAATTCGGTTCAAGGGCACATTTGACCACCTTAACCGGCTATACCCTTTTAACAATGTTTTAATTCTCGTTCCCCAGGTGTGAGCTGCCCCCCTTATTCGGTTGGTGCCGATCAAATTTTTATGTTCATTGAAAGGCATGACTACTTTTTCATTATAATTAACTAGCAAAATACCCCTGCTTCGCTACGGTACTGATTGGTAGTGCAGTTAATTTTGATTAGTACTGCAGTTACATAATTTTCTACCAGTACCATAAGTACTGCAGTTACATAATTTTCTAGTTACTATTATTCTACCAGGGCGGGTCTCCACTCGCAGAGCCTCCACGTGGTGAGACCTGGGCAATCTGTATTATTTGAAGTATAATTACTAATCGTATCGCAAGTAACTTTGTAATACAATTATTAATTACGTGACAAGTAATACGAGCCGATTGGCTGCGATCATCTATCTTCGTCAATCTCTATTCCATCCTCAAACACATGTTAAGTTGCCGAAATTTGAATTGCGACATGTTTAAATATCATCAAACGCGCGCACGTCCCCCCGGCGCCGCTCGTGCGCATGCGCGAGTTTTTTCGACTTTTCGGAAAAAAATTTTTTTCGAAACTTTTCCATCTTCCGCGGCCTGGGCCCTGCGCGCACGTCCCCCCGGCGCCGCTCGTGCGCATGCGCGAGTGTTTTTCGACTTTTCGGAAAAAAAAATTTTTTCGTAACTTTTACATCTTCCGCGGTCTGGGCCCTGCGCGCACGTCCCCCCGGCGCCGCTCGTGCGCATGCGCGGGTTTTTTTCGACTTTTCGGAAAAAAAATTTTTTCGAAACTTTTCCATCTTCCGCGGTCTGGGCCCTGCGCGCACGTCCCCCCGGCGCCGCTCGTGCGCATGCGCGAGTTTTTTTCGACTTTTGGGAAAAAAAAATTTTTTCGAAACTTTTCCATCTTCCGCGGTCTGGGCCCTGCGCGCACGTCCCCCCGGCGCCGCTCGTGCGCATGCGCGGGTTTTTTTCGACTTTTCGGAAAAAAAAAATTTTTCGAAACTTTTCCATCTTCCGCGGTCTGGGCCCTGCGCGCACGTCCCCCCGGCGCCGCTCGTGCGCATGCGCGGGTTTTTTTCGACTTTTCGGAAAAAAAAAATTTTTCGAAACTTTTCCATCTTCCGCGGTCTGGGCCCTGCGCGCACGTCCCCCCGGCGCCGCTCGTGCGCATGCGCGAGTGTTTTTCGACTTTTCGGAAAAAACAATTTTTTCGAAACTTTTCCATCTTCCGCGGTCTGGGCCCTGCACGCACGTCCCCCCGGCGCCGCTGGTGCGCATGCGCGAGTATTTTTCGACTTTTCGGAATTTTTTTTTTTTTTCGATACTTTTCCATTTTCCGCGGTCTGGGCCCTACGCGCACGTCCCCCCGGCGCCGCTCGTGCGCAAGCGCGAGTTTTTTTCGACTTTTGGGAAAAAAAAATTTTTTCGAAACTTTTCCATCTTCCGCGGTCTGGGCCCTGCGCGCACGTCCCCCCGGCGCCGCTCGTGCGCATGCGCGGGTTTTTTTCGACTTTTCGGAAAAAAAATTTTTTTCGAAACTTTTCCATCTTCCGCGGTCTGGGCCCTGCGCGCACGTCCCCCCGGCGCCGCTCGTGCGCATGCGCAAGTGTTTTTCGACTTTTCGGAAAATTTTTTTTTTTCGATACTTTTTCATTTTCCGCGGTCTGGGCCCTGCGCGCACGTCCCCCAGGCGCCGCTCGTGCGCATGCGCGAGTTTTTTTCGACTTTTCGGAAAAAACATTTTTTGCGAAACTTTTCCATCTTCCGCGGTCTGGGCCCTGCGCGCACGTCCCCCCGGCGCCGCTCGTGCGCATGCGCGAGTATTTTTCGACTTTTCGGAATTTTTTTTTTTTTTTCGATACTTTTCCATTTTCCGCGGTCTGGGCCCTGCGCGCACGTCCCCCCGGCGCCGCTCGTGCGCATGCGCGAGTGTTTTTCGACTTTTCGGAAAATTTTTTTTTTTCGATACTTTTTCATTTTCCGCGGTCTGGGCCCTGCGCGCACGTCCCCCCGGCGCCGCTCGTGCGCATGCGCGAGTTTTTTTCGACTTTTCGGAAAAAACATTTTTTGCGAAACTTTTCCATCTTCCGCGGTCTGGGCCCTGCGCGCACGTCCCCCCGGCGCCGCTCGTGCGCATGCGCGAGTGTTTTTCGACTTTTCGGAAAATTTTTTTTTTTCGATACTTTTTCATTTTCCGCGGTCTGGGCCCTGCGCGCACGTCCCCCCGGCGCCGCTCGTGCGCATGCGCGAGTTTTTTTCGACTTTTGGGAAAAAAAATTTTTTCGAAACTTTTCCATCTTCCGCGGTCTGGGCCCTGCGCGCACGTCCCCCCCGGCGCCGCTCGTGCGCATGCGCGGGTTTTTTTCGACTTTTCGGAAAAAAAAAATTTTTCGAAACTTTTCCATCTTCCGCGGTCTGGGCCCTGCGCGCACGTCCCCCCGGCGCCGCTCGTGCGCATGCGCGAGTGTTTTTCGACTTTTCGGAAAATTTTTTTTTTTAGATACTTTTTCATTTTCCGCGGTCTGGGCCCTGCGCGCACGTCCCCCCGGCGCCGCTCGTGCGCATGCGCGGGTTTTTTTCGACTTTTCGGAAAAAAAAATTTTTTCGAAACTTTTCCATCTTCCGCGGTCTGGGCCCTGCGCGCACGTCCCCCCGGCGCCGCTCGTGCGCATGCGCAAGTGTTTTTCGACTTTTCGGAAAAAAATTTTTTTTCGATACTTTTTCATTTTCCGCGGTCTGGGCCCTGCGCGCACGTCCCCCAGGCGCCGCTCGTACGCATGCGCGAGTTTTTTTCGACTTTTCGGAAAAAACATTTTTTGCGAAACTTTTCCATCTTCCGCGGTCTGGGCCCTGCGCGCACGTCCCCCCGGCGCCGCTCGTGCGCATGCGCGAGTATTTTTCGACTTTTCGGAATTTTTTTTTTTTCGATACTTTTCCATTTTCCGCGGTCTGGGCCCTGCGCGCACGTCCCCCCGGCGCCGCTCGTGCGCATGCGCGAGTGTTTTTCGACTTTTCGGAAAAAAAAATTTTTTCGATACTTTTTCATTTTCCGCGGTCTGGGCCCTGCGCGCACGTCCCCCCGGCGCCGCTCGTGCGCATGCGCGAGTTTTTTTCGACTTTTCGGAAAAAACATTTTTTGCGAAACTTTTCCATCTTCCGCGGTCTGGGCCCTGCGCGCACGTCCCCCTGGCGCCGCTCGTGCGCATGCGCGAGTGTTTTTCGACTTTTCGGAAAAAAAATTTTTTCGATACTTTTTCATTTTCCGCGGTCTGGGCCCTGCGCGCACGTCCCCCCGGCGCCGCTCGTGCGCATGCGCGAGTTTTTTTCGACTTTTCGGAAAAAAAAAATTTTTCGAAACTTTTCCATCTTCCGCGGTCTGGGCCCTGCGCGCACGTCCCCCCCGGCGCCGCTCGTGCGCATGCGCGAGTTTTTTTCGACTTTTCGGAAAAAAAAATTATTCGATACTTTTCCATTTTCCGCGGTCTGGGCCCTGCGCGCACGTCCCTCCCGGCGCCGCTCGTGCGCATGCGCGAGTTTTTTTCGACTTTTCGGAAAAAAAAAATTTTCGAAACTTTTCCATCTTCCGCGGTCTGGGCCCTGCGCGCACGTCTCCCCGGCGCCGCTCGTGCGCATGCGCGAGTATTTTTCGACTTTTAAATGCGTGAGTGTATCGAGCAGCTCGAGATCTCTCGTGATGGTGAATCCGTGTCCGTTTGTCAATTCTTTTTCATCTCGGCAATAAGATACTTAGAATCTGTTTGGCACTTGAAAGCAATGCAAGCGTACCTTTATAATATGCGAAAGAAATTGTAATCGTATGTATGCAGAAAGATCGACGAGAACCTCTCGTCTATTTCTCTCACGTGTGTTTGTTAACCCTTTGGACTTTAAAGTAAAGTCTTTTGAAAGACTTTTAGTAGCCTTTTACCGTATATTGCAATCTCAGTCCGATGGTTTAATATACCGAAGCATAGTCTGTTATGCTTCCACAGAGTGGTGTGTGTGCGTGTGTGTGTGTGTGTGCTGCGAAACTTAGAAAACTTGGGCAGGCAAGTCTAGTTTTAAGCGTCCCATCGAAGATTCGCCGAGGGATTCGCCGAAGGGTTCTCTGGTGAATTCTTTAAGAGATTCACTCAGAATTTTGATTCAACAAAAATTTCGGGTGGAATTATATCTGGTTTACTAACATTTTAGAGTAGAATTAGACATTTTTTTCAGGCATTCTATGCCATTAGCGCCCAACGAGGCTGCTTCTTTTTCACATTAATATTCGTAATTATTATGCGCCCAATGAGGCTGCTGTTCTTCCGTCTTGTGACTAGGCATCGTTAAGCGCCCATAGAGGCTGCCGTTTTTTTTTTTTCATTAAAATTGAAAAGCATGAGACGCACAAAATGACCACTCCTTTTTCCTATCAATGCGATTTGCAAACCTACGATCTACGTTAAGGGCCCAGATCGAGCCAATCTTACGTTCAGTGAGTTTTATTCGGTCTAGACATCTAATCAGAATTTTATTCTGTTTCAGATTGGTATTTCGTCGATCGTTTTACGTAATTTATTCTATTTCATGCATTTCGTACATGGTTTTGCTTGATTCATTTTATTTCATGTCCTGTATTTTATTATGTTCATTTAATTTCCTTCCATGCTGGTCCCACTATTACTAACATAACGTAATTAATTGCTTCAGCTTTCCAGGTTCAGCCCTTCGCGGCGAAGAGATTTAATAAAATAATATATTTAAAAATAAAAAAGATTGTGAAAATTAATAGTGAAACGAGATAGTGACAGAAGACATCTAAGGAAGCCTAGGCTAATTTATTATAGTATGAAGTATTTAAGGCCCCTTGTAAAATCGCAGAATTTTATTAGCTTTGTTGCTGGTTTGCTGGTATGCTGGCTTCGATGAGATGGTCGCCACTGCTTCCGTTTTCGGAAGCAAGTGACTGAACCTGAAATTGGTACGAGTGGATCAGTTTCATCCCCTGGTGTTCTAGTCGAAAGGGAAAAGTTTCGGGCGTAGGGGGTGTACCTTTTGGTACACTGCCTGCGTAAGTCACCCGGTTCGACTTCCCAGTCTCTGTGTTAGACGGCTTGTGTCAGGTCACACCTAGTGTTGCTCCTGACGAGTCGTATCGGTGCAAGAGGAATCGTCTGAAAGACGCCGAGCGCTTTTCCCTTTCGACTCGGACATTAGGGTGGTAGGAACTGCGCCATCCAATACTCGTTTCATGCTCACCCGTAGTCTTTCCTTCCTTGCTGAATTTATTTCAATCGAGTGATTGCTTGGCAGTTCCCTAGATTCGATATCTAAACCGAAGGGATCGATGGAACTTTGTTTCGAACCATCTCTTTGGTTTAGTAGGCTAAGAGTTTCATGTATCATCTATCTCTCTACGGGTCTCGAAACGCAGCAACCTCCTCGTGATGAGACCTGGTAATCGGTGAGAACCGAGCCGATAGCTGCGATTGTCAAATATTCTAATTAGATATAAGAATTTCTCTGGCCTAAAAGAATAAAATATGTAACTTGAAATGTTGTTTGATTGGTTCCTACCGGGCCCCAGAACACGAGTATAGTGTTACGTTAGACGGATAAGTGCAAGTTGGAATATTTCAGCGAGATACTGGAACTGATGGGTTTCTGACCATTTTTAAAGTCCTCTTGGCTTCAGCACCTTATTGAAATATATTCCTTGGCGAGGTATTCCACGTTACATCATGAAAGCATGTCTTCCACAAATAATGCTGTTGTTTATATAAATTTTTATGTTCAATAAATTTGTTTTGCGTTAAATAAACTGGAATAGAACAGCAAGGTTATAAGGCGTATGTATTCTTGTTTTGTTGTGATCCTTCTTTCTCTGTCGTTGCACGGAATACGTTTATAAAACGATCTTTACATTGTTACTCTAACAGAATCATTTGTAAATCGCGGGTTTCAAACGATCTAAGTTTTACCCGTGTTGAATTCTAATTCCACGCGTAGCGTTACAATCTTATTTTAGACTGAATCGATAACGTTGGGTGTGACATGAAAATGGTAAGGGGGCTCGCGAGCCCCCCGAGCGTGCGACAAAATTACATTGCGTAATGGGTCTATCCTATACCTGGTCTGCGCCTGTACCTCGTCTGTGGTGATATGTCTATCCAATACCTGGTCTGTGTTCAAATGCCCATTTAAAAAATTCTCGAATATACATGTTGAAAATGAATTTTGTAAATATATCAAAGAATTAATACTACAATATTACGACTTTCGTGTATGTTTATATATTTTTTTTCATATTGCATTCAGCATTATTCATTCGGAACGGAATAAGATTACAGCGCTAGAAGCGGTACGCATTGAAGCTAAGCGAACCACATGATGGTATTCGCGTTTCAAAAAGTAGCTATATAGTTTTTCAACGAGCAAAAACATTTCAATAAAAACGATAGTCATGATATATGTATTCATAGGTCAAATTCTTAAAAAATAATTTTCAGAAATTGTTGCAAAATATTTAAAAGAGAGAAACGTATGTGAAATTAATTGCACACTCGTTACAAAGTGAAAGTCCATAGAAAGTTGCTACTAAACAAGTAAAAGTGCACACATAAGTAAGTAAAGTAGTACGTGGTGCTTGATAAACACCATTACTCTTCGACCAAAGAAGAAGTTATAATATAACTTCTGTGTTACTCATTGTCACAACTAATTTTTCATTTAGAGTGTATTCTTATAACCGCTCTTTTTCTATAAAAGGATTGCAAAAGTTTGTTGACGCGACCAAGAATAGCGCGTGGCAGATCGCTAAATACGCATGCGCGACCACGTATGATATTCGGTCGACACACAATTGCCAACAAACACTTCAGTGCCTTTTAGTAGTATCTTTAGAAGTCCGTTTGTTTACTGCATTTACTGCAATATGTCATCTGGCGGTTGGGAATTAGTTGGAAGGAACAAAAAGGACAAAACCAATGGAAAGATCTCCAAACTTTCGAAGGCTGAGAAAAAGAAATTTATCGAAAACTCACCTAAAGTGGAAGATTTTCGTAAGCTATTAGTTTTAACCCCAGCTGACTCTAATAATTTTCACCTACAGTATTGTCAATTAAAAGTTTCACAATTAACATTGAATACTATTTAATCAAAGGCACGATACGAATAACTTTTGGACACGTATATAGGAGAATGTTTAATGTTAAATCCCGTACAGTTTAAAAATATGTTTCTCAAAGGGTTTATTCGCTTTCAGTTCCCCTCAGCCAAGTAAAAACATTGTACGATAATTTGGACAGTAATAAAGAAAATAAGAAACCATCAAAAGAGAAAGAAAGCAAAACTAAAGAAAATGAAGAAAAGAAGAAGCAACAGAAACAGCAGCAACAACAACAGCAACCTGAGAAAAAGAAACAAGAACCTAAAGAAAAACCTCCGAAATCTATAAAAGATGCGCTAAATATGGTATAAATGCGTATATTTTCAATTTACTTTTTATCCCATATATATAAAAGTATGATCACCGACTCTCTCTCTCTCTCTCTCTCTCTCTCTCTCATAGATTAATCCAGATGAGCTGCAGGATATTTTGATTACTGGTCAAACCAGGTTCCCTGAAGCTCCATTGATCTGGTTGAAGGACCTCGCTGCATTCCTCAATGTAAAAATACCCATCGACAAAGAAGACGGAGTCTTCTCTGGGAAAGCCAAAGATTATCCATTGAGCATAGTACCTAAACAAATTTCCTCCACCTTGGAGAAAGCAATAGAGATGGCGGGGAAACAAACAGCACAAATTTTTTATGAAAATACTCTGACCGCTATGGCTACTGATATGGTAAAAGGATCGCCGGTAGTGGGGCACAAGATATTTTTACAGCTTTTGGCATCTACTAACCCTGAAATGACCGTTGCTAACATTCCTAAACTCATTAGCGCAAGAAATTCCTATCAAAATAGAAAATCTATTGGCTTGTCTCTGCTATGGTCCCTGTCCCAAGCTGGTAGGAAAAACTTGGCTGTGGGTTTGAAAGTATGGCACGAAGTAATGTCTCCCATGTTGGAAACAAAGAGTTACTCTAGTTATGTAGCAGAAATTCTTAACGATCTTGTTTTCGGGCACGAGAACTTTCACGATCTCACGCCGGAACTGTACCTCGACATTGTCGAAGACACATGTTCTGGTAAGCTTAACGTTCCCGCCTCGGTAGGCGGGGAAGTCAGCACCAGCATTGAGAAATTAAGAGTGAGCATTCGAATCTTACAGATACTAACAACTACTTCAAAATAGAAAACTATATTTTCTGTACTTTTTTAGTTAATACTTTCCAAAAATAAAAGTGTAAGTTATGTAAAGCTGTTCGAACTGTTAATGGGAAAAGTTACACAGAAAATACACGCGGACTACAGAAACGAATTGATTAAAACACTTGTAGTTTGTTTGGCCACCGATCCTCTTTGCTTTTCTGTTTGGAGGTCCCTTTACGCCAAGAATCTATACCAATCTCACCTTCTTTTAACATATATAGGTGAGATTCATTGCTAAAAGCAAGAAATCGATTAATGCGTCTGCAGATTCAATTGTTATTTTATTTTCCAGATTCTAACTGGAGCACCTTACGTTCAACTTTGAAAGCAAAGTGTTTGAAGGAAACGTGTATAGTATTTCAGACAACTAACGAAAAATGGAAAAAAGGCAGAGACGAAAATCTTGCCAGCAGTTGCAATAAAATATGCAAGGTATGTTTCTATTGCTATTTTTAGATTATTATATACTTACTATTAGAGCTGTTCGAGTACTCGGAACAAGCGAGCCGAGATATACTCGGTTCGAATTACCGATCCGGGCCGAGCGCTCGAAAGAACGGAGCGGCTCGAATGAAGCGAGCGGCCCGATTAAAAAGCGAGCGGCTAGAAACAATCGGGTGGCATAGGTAAAAACACGTGGCATCTCAAATTTTTACAACTCCCGTATTTGACACTTGTCAAGTTATAACCTGACTGTAAGCTGTCAAAATTTGGAGTAGATTGCATAGTGAAGTTAACGATTGACGAACGAAACATGTGGATCGTTCGAGCCATCCGATTGTTTCCAGCTGCTCGCTTTACTCGAGCCGCTCGCGTCATTCGGGCACTCGGCTCGGAAACCGAGTCCCGGCTCGACTCGAACTTCGAGCTACTCTAATATTCGAGTACCCGAACAGCTCTATTTACTTACTACACACGCAGTGGTTTCCGTACGAAAATTATTTTGAAATGGCCCGCCTTGTTGGGTGCTTTTAATTATGCACGCCCTACGTTTGCGCAGAGGGCCGGATTAGGTACACTCCACGGTATTCTAGCGGCACGCAACGTTATAAGCCGTTTTTTCACCGCTTGCCCGAGTTCGTGTGTGAAAAAGACCGCTTAGCCAAGTGTAATTCCTCGGTAATAAACTACCGAAACGGTCGCACCAAGTTTATCTCACCTTATCGAAATTTTCGATCGTGAACGGTCCCGATAGATTCAAATTGCAGGTATAGCTTAGGTTAGGTAAGCTTGTTTTTTTTGGGAGTAGGTTATCGATCGCATGTTGTCCCCTCGCACCGCCAGTGACGACATTCATCGTTCATCGCCATATCTTTTTTTTTTACAAGCAGACACGCATTTGAAAGAATTAAAATAGCATACGTTAGAAAACATTCTCCTCTCGCATGAATTATAGAGGTAAGAAGTGCATAGACACGTGAATCGGAACGAGTATAATTCGTTTACACGTATGACGACAAATGGTTTTTATGGTATCTTCGTGTTGACCTTTAAACCTTAAACTTCTTAACAAGAACGGTATATTAAATAGTTATCGGTATTTTAAACGGTAAACAAATAATCGTGATCGAGATATCGGATGGGTTTCTTTCAATTGGTATCGCATTCCAGGTTCTACTAGCGAAAATGACAGCTTCGTCTAATAAGAAGTTTCCCTGGGGAAAGGGAATTATTTTGTTATTACTTTTGACTGGTGCTGTTGTAGGTTACGATACTTACAAGCACGGTAATTTTGAAGGTAATAGAACCATCGAAATATAAACATTCATTTCGGGTAAGCAGAATTGTTATTATATTAATAATCAATCATTAATATTACTGTTGCTCAGAATCTAGTACAGGTAAGTTCTTGAAAAGGAGCGGATTATCTGAACACGGACAAAAGGCATGGATCGTGACGCAAGAATATTCTTCTAAAGTGCTTGAATTTATAGAAGCTAGTTCACCAGAATATTACAAAGCAACTATCGAAACCTGTAAACCCTACATCAAATTGGCTGAAGACTTTTATCTTGTGATGAAGAATGTTTCCTTGAAAATTTATGATAACGCCGTTGTGTATGTGGGAAAGAACGGACCTGTGGTTATACAAGCAGTAGGTGTTAAACGTTCTCCATACACCTAAGATGTTGGTGCTCAATCTAAACCGCTTTGCTCGCTCCATAGATCGAACACTATGTTCCGGGAATGTTGGATGAAATCCGTCTGCGAAGTAATCAAGGATTTGAGCTTGTGAAAGTTTATTCGAGCGTGTGTGCAGAAAAGATCGGCGAACAGTCAGTAGCGACGCTTCAGTGGTTACAGCGCAATGTTTTTGTGTAAGTAAGAAAGTTCTTTAAAAGCATAGACTGTTATGCTTCATCTTGTTGTTCTTCCAGTGGAAAACTGAGCCCAGAGAATTTGCAAAGTTACGCCTCGAAAGCTATCAACACTACGCAGTCGTTGGCGAGCCAAACTTATGACTGGGTGTACGAAAAGGTGCAAACGCTGTCTAAAGTCCCTTGAATTGCGATTCATCGGACGTTGCGACCGATTTGTCTCGGTGATTTAAAATCTCCTCCGTCACCTGTGCATTTATTTTTATGATTCCGAAGTTGAAACGTTGCATATTTCCAAATATATTGCGGCGGCCATTTCACCTGTGATATTTGAAGAATGTATCCTGTTCTGATTAATTGTGACATTTTGGAAATCTGGAAATTCGATCAAAGTGTCGATCCTTACCTTTCTTAAGTTAATGTTCATATCAAGGGAAATAATTATGAAAGTAATATATAGACTACATAGTGTCGAACTTGAACCTATTACTTTGTATATTTACTAATATATTTTTCACTTAATAATTCTGGTACGTGGATTGAATGATAATATAACAAGTTAATATGTGGATTAAACAGTATATTGAATAAAGGTATTTTTTTGGTATTTTTCTTATAAAAATAAAGGAGGAGTAGAGAGTATCATTAAACTTCTTAATGGGTCTAAAATGTTAACTTAATATCGTTGGGTACAGTAATGAGAATATCAAATGATGTTCATAGGAGTAGTAGAATAATGCTGGTAAATATAGGAATAGTAATAATTATTATTATAATCATATTAGCGTTACTAATGCAACTAATGGAGATAATTATGGTGGCAATGATCATTTTAACAAGAATATATTAAAATTTTATATGGAAAGAGATCGATGGAACGCGACAACAGTCGCATCCATAGAGCTATGCATGTAAAAATGAGTATCTTCATTTCCTTCCTTTAGAGAAATGAATTTGGTAGAAATTTTCTTTCCTTTGTTACATAGTTTCACAGCATTCCTCCCTGATTATACGTATAAGTGTACAATGATAAAATGCACACTGCTTGTAAATTAGTTTCTCAGTCATTTTTCACACGTTACAGTTCATGAGGGAAAAAGACCTTCATCGTGTTTTTATATATTTGGTTACATAGGTATTCTTCTTCGTCGTCCCTAATTCGTGCGAGCACTTCCAAAATTTGACTGTAAAAAACAGAAGCAACAAGTAGCGCAGAAATACGGCTTAACTCCCTCAATTAACTTTCTAACGATCGTTTAATATTTACACTATGGTGCACGGTTCGTTTCTTCCTTTAACCATCTGATCGGGTTGCCATTTCTCCTTTTTAACAGCCGGGAAGTGCGTAATAACGTCCTTTGCTGAGGCATGAGCTGGTCTTATTTCGCACCACGGGCAATCAGTCTCTATCATCAGCCTGTCCGACGGTATAGTCGTAATGGCGAAAAGGTTTTCTTCGGTTTTCAAAGAGCTGCGAAAGCGATAGAGAACAGACGTTTAATTCCATAGAAAACTCCAAACACGTACACTTATCAGCCATACCATCCGTTAATACCAATATATAATCCCATTTGTAAAATGGAATTAGCTTCTTCCGGATTGCCATCGAAGGAGTGTACGACGCCAGCCGTTAAAGTGTCTTTGTACTTCCTTAAAATCCTTACAAAATCTTCACTAGCGTTACGGCAGTGTAAAAACATCGGTAGTTTTAAAGCTGAACACAGAGACAATTGCATCTCAAAATACTTCTTCTGCACATCCTTCGAACAAAATTGTAGCCTATCGTAATCTAGCCCCATTTCACCGATAGCGATGACTTTATCCCTGTTATCTTCGGCTAGATCTGACAATGACTTAAGATATGCTTCCGGATCACCGCTCTCTTCGAATTCATTGCAACGCGTCGGATGGCAACCAACCGTTGAAAACAATCGTTCTGGAATACACGGAATAGTCGATATAGAATCAGATACGATGGAGCAGAAGAGGGGGTAACATAACATATACCTAGATATTTCCATTGACATGCATATTGTTGTTGCAGTTACAGAACAGAATCACAGCAACCATTGCATCTCTCTTTCAGCGGTTTCTTCTTACGCAACGATTGATATTGCGATCTAACAAGAAACGAATGAACTGTAGCCATACGCTATACCGACAAATCTTTACCCTCGCAGTTGAACGCCTGCAAGGTATATAATAAAATATTAATTGTACCAGAGTCCACTGTAGGTGTTTGCGATACATCGATAGCTCTACGTAGGAAAAGTATTTCAAAATAATAGACTACAGCTAGCCGCGATAGAGAGACGCGATAGTGTCAGTGCTGTCTTTCTTAAACCGATCCGTACATAATTCGTCTACATATGTAACATCTTTTGGATATTCAGGCGCTAAGATCTTACCATCTGTTCTTGCTATTTCAAGGGCCTTTTTACTATCTTTTATGTTACCGGCAGTTATTATAAGTTTCGAGAGATTGTTATCCCAACTTCGTTCTAACACTTCATCTAAATCTGGCTGATGCTTCTGAGATCCGTGGTAAATTCCTTGGTACATAGGATCCGTCAAATTGGCTCCAATATCTACGTGAAAAATTAGCAGTGGAACGTATTAATCATCAACGTATAACCTTCGTGTTAATATTTCAAATCGGCAGAAAAAAATGAGCTATAGCTTGTATAAAAATATCAAGCGCTAATACGTTAACATAATCGCCGAGAAAATGATTAGATTACCTATAAATTTTCGCAGATTACTCATTTTAACTCTGAGCATTCGAGGAATCAACGAACTGACAGTTTTCCAAGACACGGCACTACCTGACAGGTTAGCAGGTGTCTTATTTAACCGGTGTTGGCAACTGACACATGAGTTTCATCGAAGTTAAAGTTTAAAATACATCGTGATTATGTTTCCCGGAAATTATTATCGTTTCTACCGCGTGTACTGAATAATTTCTCTTTAGTTGTCACAGCTAAATACATTCTGCAAATTAAATGTATGCATCTTAGGTCTACCACGTAACTTGTGACTGTACGAAAGTGTAACTGCTTCGCATACATAATTTTATAGGATGACATGGATGAAAAACGTCAGAGCGTACGATTTATGGTTTCTTTATTACAAATCTTAATATATTATACAGGAAAAGTTCAGTTCTAACTTATTACAAAGAGATCCCCAGCGAGCTGTTGAAATTATCTCTGACAAGTCTCTCGTTTCTAAATTTCATTATTGCAAAGACTTCACGATCAAATTTATCTTCTCGACGCATTCTTCTTTCTTCTTCGCAATGGCTGCCTCTGCTTCTACGAACTGCTGGCGGCCAATCTTGCCTGGTACTAATTTGTCTACGTAAAGCACTTGCTGCTGATTATAAAGCTCTTTCAACGTTCTGTCGTACTTTTGTAATTCTTGAACGCGATCATACACGTCTCCGGACTCCCCTTTCAGGCGTTGCACAATTTCTGTGATGGCATTTGTAGCGCCTTTGTATTCTTGATTAATACCTTTGACGACAGACAGGAATGCATTGGCATCCTTGTTTGTCTTGAGATAAGCCAACTGATCGTCTAGTTCATTGTAAGAGGTAACTCGGCGATCTTGCGCCGCCAAGATCTTCTCGCATTGGCCAGCGATTCTTAACTTACTTTCTGAAACCTCGTCTTTGTCGATCGAAAAGTCGAGTCTTACGTAAGTGATTACTAATAAAAATAGTAAGTACAGCGCTGCTGCTACAAGTAGCGGCTCTTGCAACATCAATATACGTGGGAATGCGTATTTCAGCTTGAAATTTTGAATGTGATTCTCGACCAAGTTTCTCTTGGTAATGGAAAGTACCGGGCGGCCAGTAGTATCTAGATACGTGTAATGAAGAGTGTCGGGCAAGCGTGTCGCAGGATATGGCAAGCTCAATTCAATGTTCTTTGAGCCTTCTGGCAAGATAATCTTTACAACTAATTCATCTACCATCATATCGTCAAACACATGGTCCACTAATCTCATTTCCAAAGTGTACTGATCCCCAGAATGGAACAGATACTCGTAACTAGGTACATTATATCCAACTATGTACTTGGTTTTCCAACCACCGAACAGTGGAAATCGTGGCCGAAGGTTTAGCTCTACGGAATCTTTCTTAATGCGAGTGTGAGACGTCGAAATATTACCGATTTCGTCCCTATAGTAAATATCAGAGGCAGCTGCAGGTAAAATGGTATCGAAACTCTGAATGCTAGCCTGGCCTGATTTCGATTCTCTGGCGTACTCGTAACGCGAGAACGAACCTTTCAATAAAGCACCGGTATGCAGTAGATCGATGTGCTCTTCTACCGCGATATTACCCCAATGCGATATCTCGATACTTCTCTCGAGTCTAGTTACAGTGAGGAACTTGTTGTTGTTTTCGAAATGTATGTTCAGCTCCTCGTACGAGAACGGGGGAACCTTTTCATACGGGCCATATGTGATCATCGAATCGCTTTGCGACACTGGTT
Organism: Andrena bucephala; assembly: GCA_947577245.1. Classification (NCBI taxonomy): domain Eukaryota; kingdom Metazoa; phylum Arthropoda; class Insecta; order Hymenoptera; family Andrenidae; genus Andrena; species Andrena bucephala. Next base: position 32,410,481 of record OX387717.1, on the reverse strand, counting down.
TAAGCTTAGTATAACTTTCGATGTTCCTCGACGGCAGAGATATAGTGGTTGTTTGCTTCATTATATTATACGGTGAATAAAGGTAAATGTTTCCTATATACTTTACTAACTGCTTCTCCTTCTGAGTAATCTCTTTCGGGTGAGGCATAAGTTCGTGCGTTAATATAGTCTCAATTTCAACGGACATAGTTCTGCCCGGTGGCAGCGGGTCCTTTAATTCAATTCGATAGAAGGTCTTGTCGGGATCTGTATTCACCTTCGTTTCGCTCAACTTTAGCTCCACCCGCACAGGCTCCCTGTAAGCAGCTATATAGCTGAGACTAGTCTTCTGCGTGGATTCCATTGCAAAGAGGAAGTTTCGTATATGCCGATCCTTGCTTCCATTTTCTAATACCAGTCTGGTAGTGATTTTCGTTAATTGAGATTGCAAATCAATATGTTTCTCCACATTTTTCAGACTCAAGTTCGTGTCGACGACATCGGTAGCGGCAAGATTTTGGATATGCAAACTGAGGAGCAATGTAATGCTCCACACTAATGGAGTTAGATAATGCCGAGTCATACTTCTCCTCGTAGAAATGTCTTTTCACTTACAATTATTACTACTATTCGATTTTTCCAGTTCACCGGTAAATGGGTTACTCAAGGGTTACTGTCGGCACATAACATAGACGTGGCGTTTGTCTAAAGACACTTATCGCCAAGACGGGAAACTCATACGTTGCAGAACTGCACGCGCTAGTGATCCTTTAGTGTTGCGTATTTTCGCGGTGATTTTAAGAACGGAACGCGGGTTGGTGCCCATGGAGCGCTGAACCGCTCTGCTCGTCAGAGTGCGCGGGTATTATGAATATGTTGCGTACCGCGTGTTGCGGGGCCGGCTGGGAATTCTAGTGGCTTGGGAATTTCCGTGCGGTCCGGTGTCCGTGGAGCCCAGAAGGACTCTGCTCGCGAACGCGTGAAGTTAAATGTACTTGATAACGAAATGTTTGTAAAGAATAACTAGGAACACAATAGAACTGAATAAAACTAATTGAACTGAACTGAATTAAAACGTCGAACGATTTAAACGATTAAGAACTACTATTTAGGAACAAGAACAAGACAAGGATATTTGAGATTCAACAGGAAAGGATTTATTTATTCAGACACGTCTGGTGTGTAACAACGTCGTAAATCAAATGCCAGGAGAAGAAACAGGCTTCTTCTTACGTTCGTTCCTCTTTTTAATCAATATATTGTTTTACGAGCTATAAGGAAGGAGGCGAAGATAAATTCCTAATGTGACAGAGTTCATCCTTAACTCAATCCTGCTTAAACTTCGCGCTTTAGAAGCTTACGCTGAACGCCACTAGAGCGAGCGAGGATCGGAACTCGCAACACGCGCAACCTCGAGTTGGTGACAATGCGTTTTCCACTGTAGGAAAGACTTGGGGGTTCAGCTAGAAGGTTGTCTGCCATGATAAGTAGTCCGAGTTTAAATTCGCCTTTTTGCCCGGCATATTTGAAGCCGCTCGTTGAGCTAGCTTCTGTCGGTTTCTCCTTAGAAACGTAAAATAACAATTCTAAAAGATTGCCATTCTAATCTCGACTGTATTAGCGATAACACGTTTATTCCTGAGCTCTGTTACAATTGATAATCCATCCTCAATTCGTTGTGGATAATAATAAAACGATTAAACCTACAAAGATTACAAACTAAAAGTACAAAACTGGAGTCAATTTATTCGAACACCGACGCGCAACTCCGAGCAGAGCGGTTCTGCGCTCCACGGGCATCAACCCAGCCCCTAGGACCATCGCCGGGCCGAAGAACCACGCAACAAATAAAATGAAACTATTTGTCTGGTAAAACTTGTATATATATATTCTTAATAAATTTAAGCGATTGCTTTCTAAGAGAGAACAGGACTTGTACATTCAAGCGACAAAATCGTTCTGCGTTCTCGGGGTCCTCCGTCGTTGATCCTTGCCTCCTCGAACGTGGTGCCCCTTCCATCCTTGCGCGTCCTCCTAGTCCTCTGGCCAATCAGGATGAAGGATGCGCCAGCTTCAACCGGTAGGTTGTCCCACGGATGTCCGTCCGCCCCCGCGAATCGACGTCCATCTTTTCTTCTAATTTCGGGTGGTGGTGGAAACGCTGTGGAAGCGCGCTTTTCCGTTACACGACGGGGTGCCCACGTGGGAAGAGAAAGTAGGCTCTGCTCCGAGGATCGAGCGAACAACCCTTGAAAGAAATTTATGACTTCCTTCGTGTCGCCAACACTTCTGGAGTCAATCGACACTCCTACAGACTAACAAAAGACAAGGCCTTCTCAAAAGATTACGTGACTTGGAAGAAACTCGCGATTAGTTCCGGGGTTTACTAATTGAGACTCTGCCTAAGATCTTTCCCACGTATGCCACCCGCATCGCGCATCCTTGAAAATACTCTCCTTAATCATACGCAAACATTGCCTTTCAAATTTCGCTCTTGATTTACATATCGATTTATACATTTCAGTAGCTACATTCACGTGATCATGCAACACACCCAGAGATCGGGGGACTCCGGCCGGTGTTGATGGAGGGGGAACACCTACAGGAGCGGTGGTAATGTGTGCGTGAATTGACGCCAGCGCGAAGCCAAGCCAAGTGGTGACAACGCGAAGCGAATGTGACGTCACAGATGTACCGACGCCAGCGCCAAGCCAAGCCAAATGCGCCACGGGCGCGTACAGAATGTGGTCATGAGACGCCACGATTGGAGACGAACCGACGCCAGCGCCAAGCGAGTGACGCCGCGGCCAATCAGCGTCGACAACATATGTCCCGGTGACGCTGATTGGCCGTGGTTCGGTTCGTCTTCCATCCTGGCGTCTCACGCATACATTGCCACCGCTCCCTGTAGGTGTTTCCTTCTGACCAATAGCAGCGGTGGACTCCAGCTGCCCTTGAGATCAACACCGGCTGGAGTCCGTCGAAGCTGACTTTCAGGGTTTCGAGGAGTCCACCGTAGTGACGTGAGCATGTGACGTCACATTCGTTTCGCGTTGTCACCATTACCACCGCTCCTGTAGGTGTTCCCCCTCCATCAACACCGGCCGGAGTCCCCCGATCTCTGAACACACGTGCGAGCATCGCAACACTAGTAAGGATCCCTACGCCACAGAACATCAATATCATAGATGGGAATGCCACACTTCGTGCCTCTTTCACTGTGTGGGTGTGAGCCGCTCCGAGATTCATTTTCATTCGTTTCGTTCGGTATACTACAAATACTACAATGTATGTACTGATTTTCATATGAGATATCAAGAATAGTTTTACTCATGATCTAAAAATTACATAAGTTTAATGTAGTTTTTGGAATATCCCAATGTATTCTATTACAAAAGACTCTATTATTTCTGAGGAGGAGCACATTCATACGAATATAACAGTAATGCGAATATTGACATAAATAATACAACAAAGTTATAAAGTACGTTGTAATTGTTTCTTAAGTATTATTGAACTTAATATCACGATATGGTTGTTCAAAGAATTAAGTGATAATATAAAACATAATCACAATTAATATGACAATAGCAAAGCTGTGAAGATGTATAAATTATTATCTCAAAGATTCATTTATCAAAGTCAAAATGCATTGCCTTTCACGTATATGTGTATACAACGATGTCAAACACAAGTGGGAAAAAAGGAAGAGAAAAGCAGAGTATCGAACATCAAGAAATATTGGTTCAACAGATATATAGATTATATTAAAAACTATGAGAGCGTATTGGAAAAGAATTTTCCACGAACAATGCACGTGTATCGTGTGTTTAGTATCGGCACTAAAGACTTTATCTGGGAAGTAAAAGAATACTTATTAGTAATGAAAAAAATTAGTATTTATGGTTTTAATAGTTTAACAAGGGAAGAGCTGCAGTTAAGTTATACAATGCCCAAAGATTTAGTAAAAATATTTCCTGTTTTACTGATATCTGCCATCCCCTTCACAAACTATGTCGTCTTTCCCGTGGCATATTATTTTCCAAGACATCTTCTAACTTCTCATTATTGGACGCTACAACAAAGACTTGATTTCATGCTGATAGACCATAAGAAACGATTAAAACATAACAGGCCATTATTCAGGTGTATGCAGGCAGAGCTTCATAATATACAAAATCAAACACTGAAAACAAAGTGGAACGATATTATCGCATGCATCGGTAGTGGTACACACCCTCATGCAAAAGATATTATTACCTGTTCTGAATTATTTGCCGACGAACCATATTCGTTGTATAATCTTAAAAGGAAACACATAGTATGTTGAACACATTGTAATTTCTATTATGTATCGTTCTATTATTTCTGGAATCTTCTATGTTCATAATGATAGGAGTTTGGAAAGAACATAGGCTATTCATTAACATAATTATAAGTTGTATTAGCTTCTGACACAATTCATTAAAACTAATAGTCACATAATTTTGGATTACATTTTAGAAAGAATTAATTGCCATACATGGCATGCCTTCTTTGAAACCCTTTAGAAAAATGAAATTGCTAGAGAGAGGTTTGCTAATAAAACGAATGGATCAAGCAATACAAAGAGAAGGTGGAATTACAAAAATACCTAATGATGCAATACGTTGGGTATGCATATGAGAAACATGACTTACTGATATTTTTTACTTCTTTTAAAAGTGACCACGTATTTAAATATATTTATATATTATATTATAATTATTATACTTTTCAATTATACAATGTTTTAGGCACTTTCATTTAGAGGTCTAAATCCTTCAAATATGTCAATAGAAAGTATGCGAAATTGGCTTGAACAGTGGATGATAATATCAAATACTGTTGACGAAGATAATATTTCATTATTGTTACACAGTCCAATATTATTGGCATATAATCATCCTACTAACTGGATTCTTATGTACAGTTAAAACAGTAATATTAAGAACCAGTTGTTTTTGTATACTACTATGTATAAGCATTATGATAATATAAACTTAAAATATTTATACAAAGTGTATTATACATATACACCCATGTGTATGTAGAATCTCCCCTTAAGGGGGGAGGCCTACCTACAACGGTCAAAACAACATGCTTCTTTGGGAATTTTTTCTAGAAAAAGCGATAAACTTTTATTATTAAACATTAGTCTATTGGAAAGAGTACATCTTGCGGATATTTAAGTATTTTTTGTGGTAAAAAGTTTTGAAAGGTTTGCGAGTTATAGGCGATGCTCGAGACGTCCTTTTTTAGGCGCTTTGCGGTGACAAGCGTAGCTCGGTGTAGGATCATCCGAAACTGAAAATTCGAAATTTATTAGATAATACATATTATCTAATAGGCGCAATGGAGCCCGATTTTGTAATAATTATTTTGAGACTAAATGGCAGCCGTAGAAAGTTATATCATCGTTATTTTTGCAAAAAATCGTTCGTTTTTTCGTGTAAAAAAAAATCTGGGCAAAAAAAAGGAAAATCTCCCGATAGCGCTTAGTTTTTAACCCTAAAATAAGCCTGCAAAGCATCGAGTAAATCGGTTCATTAATTTTTTCATTATGTGTGTCACCCGACTTTGAAAACATGTTTTGGTGGAAAACGCGTTTAAAGTTTTGGGTCTGAGCGCTACACCGAGGAACACCAACCTACTTACACGCGTATAACTTGGTCAATTTGGGTCGGATTAACTGGACACTTTCAGATATTATTTTCAAGATGTTGTACTTAAAGAAAATATAAAAATCGAGAAATCGATTTTTCCAAAATTTCTAGGTAGGCCTCCCCCCTTAAGAGGTCATTCATTGCGAAGAAAAGAAATATAGTAATGATATAAAACTTTTTTCTATTTATTAAACTACATTTATACAGTAAGTAAAAAATATAAAAGTAATAAAATTCATTTTTTTAAAATGCTTTTAAAAGCGGTCTTAATGACATGCTTAAAAAGTGATGCCTCGCTGGTGCAGGTGATTCCAGCTGTTAGACATTATTAGAATCAAAAATCAAAATGAATTCTTGATCAGTATGACTGTAAATAGTCACGATTCTATCGCCCGGCCTACAATTAATGATTTATCTTAAAAATTAACAAGATGACGGACAAAAATAGTAAAAACATAAAAGCCGGAAAACTTTTTTTGCATTTTGATCTGGCGTCCGTTGTACCCAACTAAAGGTAAAAACCAAGCAGTTTCTTCTTGTGTATGAAATTACGCTGTCGATGTACCTATTAGAGAAGAAAAAAGTGCATAATTGAATAAATAATGAGTTTTCAGCTGTGGTACGCAAGAAATATCTGATTTCAGAACATTTTCTCATTCGGTTTATGGAAAAAAGTGGGTAATTTTTCTTTATATTTTTTTTGCTGCAATAAACTATATGTCTGCACAAGTAAAACTTAGTTGAATAGTTTTTGGACTATCAGTTACACCGTGTTTTATAAATGTGAAAAAAGTGTTTCCGAGAAAAACGCGTTCAAAGCTGTCGCTCTTGCCGCGTACGCGTACAGCTGCGCGCACAAAAATGGTCTGTACGGGCTTTTAGAGTTCAAATTTTGCCTGAACGCTTTATGAACATGTTTTCCACATGACATACTATCGATTAAGCCTCCCACCCACACACATTCAATTTTTTCGACCGATTAACAGAAGGTTCCCACCTTAAGTTACATACTTAAATAGCAACAAAGATATATACATAATCGATGCTACGGCTATAGCAATATAAGACTCGTAAAATCATTCAGGTCTCAAAATAAACAGATTTTGAGCATTAAGGATCCCATACACGTTGAGATCTGTATCGCTACATGTTACATACAAGTATCAGTATTGCGATACAAATCTCAACGTGTATTTGACTGTCTCAGTATCGATGTATCAGTATCAGCTGGTATCTTCGCCTGTATCGAGGTACTGAAACGCCGATACCTCGAGCCTGCAACTGATACGAATATCTGCATGTTTCAGCGTGTATGTTGTTGTCTCTTGTATCGCGCTACCAAGGTTTACTTTTTTTTTCATAAACGGACACTTTTAGAAGTTTAGCACTTAAGCATGTTACCAGGAAATTTCAGTATGTAGCGATGCAGTACTCAACGTGTACGGGGCCCTTTACGATAAGTCGCTGGAAATAAATGTAAGGTGATAAGGTCTCGGTCAGGGGCATTTCTTATCAACTCAACTTGAAGGTGAAGTGAATGTAAACAGGATCGCATGAACACAATAGGGCCATATTGGCTGTAGGATATTCACAGAATAAAAATTTACGCAAAATACTAGTAATATACCATTTTATATATGCATTCCTAATAGCAGAAAGTGTACAGGGTGTAAAAAAATTATTTGTCGTGGTTTTTAGGGGTGAATGGATCGGTAGACATTTGTTAAAAAAAAATCCGCCCGCAAAATTGTTTATAACGCTGAAAATTAATGTTAAATTTTTTTCTACATCAACGTATTCTACGCGTTGAAAAGAGAGGAAGTTTAAAAGAAAATATGTTGCAAACCGTTTACGGCTACTTACTTAGTTAGGTCAATGCATCTTGTTCGGTTTGTTTAGGGGTAGGTATGCATACCACTGCCCGGTTCGAGTTGAAGACGTACGCGAGTATATTCTGTATATTATATGTGCACACAGTATACTCTTGGCGTGTCTCATTGTCAGTGGGCCAAAGAGAACTGTTCACGTGACGATCATGCAACATGACTGTTTACATCTACTTTATCTTGAAGTTGAATAATACTTTTAGTTTGCCAAATGTATATTCTTTATTTACATCATATACATTATAAAATATAATTCTTATCTTTTGTATATATTTTGACACAATATAATACAAGTTTTAATTTCTGTAATAATAGCAAATGTAAATTTTATCACTACTCAAAGCATAAATTGCCTTATAAGATTATAAGTGTGATATGTTAATAAAAATAAATAGGACGCGGAAAACTTTAGAAAAATATTAGGAGAGCTTTACAGAGTAATTTTGTAGACTAATCAATAGGTATATAAGCTGGTAGAGAACCAATCGGAGGACGTTTTAATATTTTAAGATCAGAAGGGACTTGCGATTCACAATTATCTTCAACTGATTCTAAATGCAAATTATCATTTGATATTTCAATTAGGGTATCAGAATGAGCTGCGGTTTCCAATCTTTTCATGAGCTTTACTTTTTTCAGGATGTTTTCTTTTTTCTTATCAAAACTTTTGCTTAAACTATCTGGTTGCTCGTAATATCTAATTCTGTTGTCATTGTTAGGAGAAGGAATATCCTTTGATACAGACTGTGTTATTTGATTTTTGGCTACGTTGTGCTTTCTTTTTAAATAGCTTTGCTTGTTGGAAGATAACTGTGGCTTGTGAGGATAGGGGCAATGTTTACCTTTACTGCATTTTCCCGTCTTGGCAAACTCAGGGCACAGATTTTCGTGACGCTGCTTACACTGCAAAAGGAGAAACTTCCAGTTCTGAAACTTTGTTTCTTACACGTGATTCATACATTTATGGAGCAAGAACAGCATGTGACAAAATATGTAAACTGTATTAATATTGGATTGCTACAATATATTAATAAGTGGATAATTTTAAATTGCCTCGCCTTTTCCTAAATATCCTACCTTTTTAATATCCCGTACTAAAATAAAACATGTAAATGCAACAAAGACTGTAAAACCTAAATACCTTTAAAGAAATATGTTACATTTCGCAAATTATGGCCATATATTAATTAAATAGCAATACATAAAGTATGGTGAAAGGAAATATTAAGTTTTCTTCACTCATAGAATCCACAATCAATTCTAAATAAATAAAATGTTACACTAACACGAGTCTGATTTTCAATTATATTAAAATCATGAAAATTCAAATATACGGCTTGAGGTATTCATAATAACTTTTTATTTATATATTGCATGAAAAACTATATGCAAAATTGATATGATTTCAAAGGAGGCATATGTTGGACAAATTAATTAATTTTCTGAAAATAAGAATTCAAGATCAATTTTAACTTTTAAATGGAATCTATATCTTATTAACACAAACAATGGAATATAGTAGAATAAGTATCAGGAGGTAATATAAGTAATGCACAGTACGATTTTAAAAATATGCCTCATCTTATATGTTGCATCTGAATCACGGTGTTATTACAAAAATTCTGAGTTCCCTTATATACAGGGTGTTCCTTTACCTATAGTCAATTCTCTAGGGGGTAATTATACAAGTAAAAATAAGACGAAAATCAAGTGACGAAATTGCGGTAAAGGCTTCGTTTTCGAGAAAATTGCTCAAGCTCAAGGAAACTCAGAATATTTCAAACTCGATTTTCTCGAATTTGGCTGAAAAGCGCGTCTTACTGCTTTGGGAAATTAATGTCCGAGTGTAGACCTTCACGTACACTAAGTATCAATATTTTCTGAAATTGCTAATCCTGAAGGTCCCCTTATGAGGTCTAAGACTACTATAATCTACTATACGTTTGAGTTCTCAATGCAAGGGAACCATCTTCTGAATATTTTTAAATTAAAAAAGTACATATTAAAGGAAATATTATTGTTAAAAATTTATACCAGATCACATGTTGAGACATTTGAATACTCGGTAAGAACTACTGCTGATGTGATTACTTAGAATTTACTAGCGAATCTACGGTGTAAAGTATTAATATTTCCTTCTGGGATATTTTATATTAATGAATATGACCATAAGAAGTATTAGAATTTCTATATAATATATTAACACTTATAGTAACATTAATATTATATGTATAGAAACTTTTTGAATATTTTATTATAATGTACAAAATTGAAAAAATAACACTATTACCTTATGACCTTTCGCGCAGTATCCCTGTAAAAATTCAATGCAAATTGGGGTGCTGGAAGAAACTTTAATGTGACGATAAGGACAGCCATCACGCGTACAGCAACCTTCCAAAAAGTACTTGCAAGTTGGCATTTTCTCAGGACCTACATCATGCGATAACGGGCACTTGTCTGGCAAACAATTTCCTTGAAGAAACCTAAAAATGTTTAACAATTGAATGTGAATATTTCAGGCTGATATACAAGAAGAAAATAAATTTACTTTTTGCAAAGTGAAATTTGCTTTTTGTCATGACGCTTTAAGCAAACTCCTTTTTCATGGTTTGAACAATATCCAAATCGTTGAAATATTAAACAAGGTTGATTGTTCTTCTGCATTTTGTTACGTAGTATTTGAATACTTTTTTGTTTCACCTTGTTGCTGGAATTAAAGAAAAACTGATTAATGTCAATCATATAAGAACCTGTAGCACTTATAGAATCATTTTGAAAGATTATGAATATAGGGGAATGAAAAAATGATAGGAAAAAAAATTGGAATGACTAGACTATGCAAGACACAAACATGAAGCAAAAAAAAAGGATACCTGCAATGGTGAGAAAAAGTATAAAATATTAAAAGAGTCTGAAAGAAATGTTATAATAACAAAATTATAATAACTCATGGTAACTCAATGCTAAATCATGGAATTAAAAATAGAGGAAGATAATAAAATGCATGAATAACATAACGAAGTAATAAGACAATAACGATGGAAAGAGTATAAATAAATAAAACATGTGTAGTTGCTTCATTATCTAAGAAAACAAAAGCAGGAAAATAATAGTTAGGCCTTGCTACTTGTTAAGGAAATTTCAAGGTACTAGGACCTCAATGACTATAGTTACACAACGTCAATTAAAGACACTTGTTGATGAAAATAGACAGTTATTTAAAAACTTTGATGTTCTTCGTTTAATTATTTGTTTTACGACTGTACCATTTATTTAAATACTTTTAAATATGTACTTTATGACGTGGGTGCAACATAGCAGTGCCTCACCATATGGTGGCTTTCAAAAGTCAAATGTATAAAATCTTTCTTAACAAGTGAATAATTTTGTAACATGGTATCTTAATCATCCAATAAAGAATAGCATAAGAGACATCGCAATTGCATTAAGTGATTCCTAAAATACTGACGAGGTTCATTATCTTCTCACCATTGACTTGTAAGATTGATATTATGAATACCTCAAATATTAGAATATTAGAAATGAATGCTACTGAAACAATATAAATTTTTTTATATTTTATAAGCTTAATTGACTGTGGGTAATTATACTTATTGAACCCATCTTAATACGCGCTAAATTCTAATTCGGGCTCTTCTTTAACAGTTGATACAATGGTAAAGATATTAAATTTTTAAGCATAAGGATGTACTCTAGTGCAACTGCCCGTTTTTCAACGCTATCTTCGGAAATTTATTTGACAAGAACTATAAGTTTATACTGTATGGCGTTGTGCCTGCATATTAAGGTATGTTTGAAGTAATCCTCAGATTTTTTTTAGCTTTTTCAATCGCATATATACATATATATATAGCCGGTGGCGCAAGCGTCTTCAAAAAAATTATTTTCCTTCGAGCGATGGTGTGCGGACTGTTATAGTCATCTAAAATGGAAAAACTAAGGTTTATTTTCGTTATTATGGTTGCCGCTATGGTTTGAACCACGAAGGCCTAATAAAAATTAAAATTTGCAGAATGAAAACCCCCACGTTGTGAAAAAAAGGTGTTCGATTTTTACTAAAAATTTAGCTGTTTTCGTTCCGCAAAATTCATTTTTTCCAAGATAGAAACTCGTCTCTGGTTCCAACCATAGCCAGTTATGTTGTGAACATGTAAGCAAACGAGCTACTGGACCCGGCCCATTACTTTCCGACATATGCAATCGCCCGACTTAAAAAACCTTGTTTCGAGAAAAACGCATTTAAAGTTTTTACAGACAAAAGTGCCATGTAGGAGGCACTACCTTTGGACCTCTACATCTCTGCTAATATTTCGAATTTCAAAAAGTCGCTTTGCAGAAATATTTGTCACACCAAAAACTACGAGATAATGCAAAAATCGTTTTTTCGACACTCCGCACTAGAGTACGCCCTTAAATTAAGAAATGAAAAATACACACAATTATAATTACGAAAAAGATAAAAAAAAAATGCAGATAATATAAATTAGGAATTAATTTCAGTTTTGAAAGGAAAGCATGAAAATTCTATCAATTCTACGTAATAATGTATAAAATTTTGTATACCTAATGTTATTTTTATAATTTACTTTCTGCGATATGTTAGTTAACAATTTTGTTCCACTAATTGTTTTCATAACAAAGTTTCCTGACGCTTCTTTCGTGGACTTCACTCTACATAATTTTTTTCCATTAGTGGCTACAATAAACTTATCAGTTTTGGTATTTGTTGTCCGTTTTCCTGCACGTAACATGTAAATTTATATCGCACAGTTATGTGAATTTATATTACAATAAAAAAGCTTCAAAATGTTATGACTTACTCATTCCTCCGTAGCTTTTACGGACTAACTGATTCTTAGAAGACTTGTAAACAATCCCTCCAATTGTAATAAGTTCCATTTTGATATTTCTATAAAATATATTTAAATTTTATTAATTTACAAATGATAGCTATTCAAGTTATTTAATACTTATGTAACTTGTAATACATACACATTCTTTTTCTGTTCAAGGCCTGTATGTTTTTTAGTACTTGTTATTCTTGGTGTAGTTCTGTCTATTCTGTACTTATTTATTTTAGGCTTTATAACTGATTTTACTAAATTAGGTTCCTTGTCAATTGATTGGTTTAAAGCATTTATTATTTTTGTTTTTATAGTCCTTTGAGTTGCAGGTTTGCCATTTTTTAACATTGAATTTGGTGATTTCTTAATTTTATAAAGATCTCTCTGAGAAGCACTTGACGATCTTCTAGATCCGCGTCTAACGCGCACAAGTTTTCTCCGCGATAAAATTACAATATTAGAATTATTAGTTCTCTTTTGACTATGAGTCAGTTTTGAAGAATTTGTACTTTTAACAAATTTTAATCTCGAACAAACTGGATGAGGATTATTCGGCATTGGTATTTCTTTCTTTTCCGTTGGTTTAGACTGCGCCGAGGAAGACAATTTTTTCATTAATTTTGGATTAACATATACTGACATTTTTACGTTCTCTTCTTGTACAGGATTCTGTTTAACATTTGTAGTTACATTTACGGGACTACTTTGTACGCTTTCATTAGAATTAATAACCCTATTCATTATCTTCGGATTAATGTGCACTAAAGATTTCATACGCAATTTTGGATTGATATGTATAGCAGAAGTTTGTGGTTTAAAATTTGGATTAATGTATACATTAGTACTCGGTAATTCGTTGCATGGAGTACAACTAGAAGTTTTAGACATTTTATTAAATCTTGTAAGGCCCAAATACTGATTCAAAAGAGATGTTTCCATATAGCACGATTTCTCCGATGAGTTCTTTTTATGATGTTCTATCAAATCTGAAATGGATGAAATTAGTATTACACCTAAAGACATAATTAATTTTCTAAAATTTAACACAAGAAATATTTGTTTCTGTAAAATGGATTCCATTTTTACTACATATATATTGCGCGTACCAGAAAGATGAGAACATCGGAATAACTCGAAATTATGAAGTTTTTGAAAAAAAAAAATGCTTCAGGCAAAAGTTGCAGTCTACAAAGAGGCATCTGACATCTGACGGTGACCTTGATCATGAACCAGAGTCAACTTCATTTTTAAATTTTGCACCACTATTTTCGACACCAGAAATGAAAAGAACGGAAAATTCAACCAAGGAACCTAGATCTTCGTCAAAAAATCCATAAAGAAGCTGCACTCATCGATCCAGACTTCAGCAAAAGAGCTGTATCCGTCTTTCATGAACGAAAATCATTGCCAAACCGTGAATGCGCGCACATTTTAAACACTTAATATAAAACATTTTAATCTGGCGAATGCGTTTAACTTAATCGGCGGTTAATCTTGTTGTAATCGACTGGATAAACGATCTATCTTGCCTCAACCGGGTAGATCAAAGGTCTATCTTTGACCCAGTAACAGGACTGCAAATATGAAATTAAATTGTTCGGTTTATTTCTATTTTGGTGTCGAAAATAGTGATCCAAAATTTAAAAATGCAGTTGATCTTGAAATCACCCCTAAATTTGACCCCTAGGTCGTGATCAAGGTCACCATCAGATGTAGACCATCTTTGTAGACCCTCAAACTTATGTCAGAAACATTCCCAAAGTCACAAAGTTCCCATCATCTTAATAATAAAAGGATATTCCTATTTTCTTTGAGATTTCAAAAAGCTGTATGATAAACTCAGTTTCTACTAAATACTGACACCACGAATAAAATTTAATATTGTAGAAGAGCAATAAAGTAAAGATAGTTTGTTAATATTTTGATACCGTTAACAATTAAGAAGGAACAGCTATGGTAATATAGTTTCCATTTAAAACTAATTATTTTTTTCACAAATCTCAAACATAAGTAAGCAAATACTTTTGTAATACTTATGTCACTGAGTAGTACTTTTAAAAATATTGAATAATTCCAATTTCATGAATAATAACTACAAGTCCATCTTGACTATTGTGAATATCATGAAATATTATGTATTATTAATAAGTAAAATAAGTGAAGATTAGATGTAAATGAGAGTCTTCTTGTGCTTGGGCATTATATAAAGTTGCTAACAAAAGAAGAGGGAAGTGTAAATAAGATGATGCGGAAGCTGGAAGGTATCTGAAGAAAAAAGATTTTATACCAAATACATAGAAATCAAAATTATTGAAGTCCAGAAGCGGGAGAAAGAGAAAGTAGAAAATAGACATTATAGAAAAAATAAATCTTGATACTTTGGATAGAAAATAATACTAAAAGCAAATATACGACAAAGGATATAATACAGGGAGAGGATGATATACCACTGCAATCGCCAAGAAAAGAATCTGAGATGTTGAAATAAATGGCCTTTTTACTTGAGGCAAAGAAAAAAAAAGGAAAATTCACCTCACCAACTGATAATGCAGACCAAATATATTTTTATGTGAATGATATACCTTATGTTTTGTAATAATTATTATAACAATAATAAAGCTTGTAAATAACACTTTGTTATATCATTTTTTTAGCAATTTGAAATATCTTGTAACCAAATAATAAGTAATAAGTAACCTCCTGTAATGGGACCACGGTGCCCGAGGTGTGGAGAGGACGATAGAACTTCCTCTCCACTTAACGACACAGTGCGAGGGCATGACGGGCTAGAGACAGCTAATGCTGGGGGCTGCCTTCCTTCGCACGATGAATCTGGGGGACATAACCGTGGACAGGCTTCTCGAGTTTGCGCGAGAGGCCGGTCTAACAGGGTGCCCTCTGAATTAGAATTGCCCGTATGGGCTCAGGCACAATGGCCCAGCAGGAATGAGTGCCCGGAAATTGTCAAATAATATTAAATCTCCTGTAATTGCTAACTTTTCTAAATCATTGCAAGAATAAATAAAAATAATTATTAAAGGGACAATATTTAAGATAAGAAAGATTATGAGGAAGAATATTATGCACTATTATTTAGTTCCAAGCGCATGAATATTGCTACGTCAAATTATTTATTGTTTCTTGGTGATAATTGATACCGACTACTGAAATTGATTAGTAACCAAGGACTTACAGTTCTGATTAGACTTCAAACCCACTCAAAGGAAATTATTGCTAAGTGGGAATATAAAATCATTTCTCTTCATTAGTATAATTAAGATACATTGTATTTTTTATACGTATGTCACATTAATAGGAGGACTTGAAATAAGTCTGCCATAGTTTTGTTCTAAATATGCATATAAAACATACATTTATTGAAATTACTTATTTCACTCATGTGACATAGTATGCAATTATGAAAAGCTCATTTCAATGAATAAAATGCTTATAAGTTGCAAGAGAATATATACATTATATATTGTTTATTGGAGAATAAATACTTTTTATAATTCAAAGAGAGGTAACAAAACTAGAATTTATGGATTCTTGGAAAAATACCATAAAATAAACATGAGAAATGATTAGAAAAATTGTACAAACTATTAATTAATTCCTTTGTAAACAAATTATAGTTAGCACAATCACAGGCAACTGTGTAAAATGCACATGCACATGTCTGACTCGGGCAATAGGTATTTGGTACACAGTCTATTACTGTGTCGTTTATTTCAACCATTAAAACGAATAACGTGTATGATGTTTATGATAGTAGATATCTACTTTAGATTTTTGCAAGTTCTAATGTATACACTGATGAATAATTAACGGTAATTTCAAAGACTATTCATATCGATATCTGCATTAAATCTTTAGTCTACGTGAAAATGTATCATATCTTTTGATGTTACGTCATTATTATTGTTACACTTGTTTTTGCGTATGTAATACATATTCATTGAAAATATAAGTCAACATAAATGAACCTTTGGAATTACATACAATCAATAATATTAAGGTAAAAATGAAAAATATTGCTGTATACCCGAAAAGCTTATTAACACTAACAATTTGGATGAAACAAATTAATCATTTGTTGCCAGCGAAGTTGCAAAAAGAACATGCTGTGTTACAGGGTTAGAGGTCAGCATTGTAAACATTCTTTCGAAATAGATCGTGCAAGTAAACCAACTAGTATTTAGTATTTCTATTGTAAAATCTTGATTGTGCTAATACATTTGTTGACACAAGAACAGTCTCCAACAGATTTTTAGTATATTTTTATTATCTTACAAACTTTTGTTATTTTAAAGAATTGTTATAATTGCATTATTTTCTACTTTCTAAATCTAAAAACCATTTTATAATGATATAACAAGCCTGTCATTGTATTTAATTACTATATTAGTGTTGAAATGAATACACAAAATTGTAAACTTACGCGTTAAGTATTGAATTTCTTTTAACAGATTTTGATCCATATTTTAATAGCGTAGGGGTATACTTTTTAAATTTGTGTTATTGAATAAATAATGTGACGGATGTTACATACAATAACTTCACGACAACACTAATTCTTTTTGTATTATATCGGTCTACGCAGTTCTATACTATCTATTACCATTCACCATACGGTCACGCAGAAACAATCTACCAGAATCTACTGTTACGCTATCGCGTGAACGTAGCTAGGGAATTGTATATGATCGATATGTAAACTAGGAGCGAAATTTGAAAGCAGACGTTTGCGATGTTTTGTAATACAGTAAAATTGTTAAAACCACGCGATGCGGGTGGCACGCGTGGGAAAGATCTTGGGCAGAGCTCGAATCGGGAAGAGGAAACCAATTAGTAGACCCTGAGATGAATCGCGAATTTTAGTCCAAGTTACTTTTGGGATGTTCCTTTCCTTTATCACGAGTGCCAGATCAGTCCAAACGGATGCACTATGTTGAGGAAGTCATAAATATATTTCAAGGGTTGTTTTCTCGATCCGCAGAGCGGGGTCTTTTTCCACGCGGTCACCGAGCGGCACCCAGGTGTGTAATGGAAAAGCACGCTTCCAACACCTGAAAATGGAGGGAAACTTGGTCCGCAACATAGGCATATATAAACGAAGCGGAAGCTGGGACTATCAGCGAGGGAAACGTAGGATTGGAGGGGAAAGGGCAGAGGTTCATTTAGAGGTTATTTATGAATCCAATCGTAAAAATGCCAGTTTGCATTGTGAAAGAATGTAAAATTAGGACTTCCACGAAAAGTTTGAAACAAGAGGACAGCACTATTTGAGCGGCACCATAGACTTATAAGTCTATGAGCGGCACAAGATGGCTGACAAGGGACGTTCGGCAACCCGGAAATTCAGAAAATTATGAAACTTGGTGTGCAAGTAGAGTAGTTCATCCGTAACACAACCCTATTTTTCGTTGGTGCCATAAAGCATTTTTTAGGGGTGAAATCACCCCTTGAAAAAAATTAAGAATTTTCTTTTCCGTGGAATATCTCGAGAACGGTGAGAGATATCGAAAAGAAGTTTAAACAAAAGTTGCAGCCTTCTTTTATATCTACAAAACAGCGCAAAAATAATTTTCGAAAAGTCCATATTTTTCAAGTTACCCCCACCACCAACTCTTAAAATTAAGTTTTTGTATTTTGTAAATATACGCTGGCATACCTCTGGATAATCTCTTTTCATACATATAAATAGTTTATGTGTTATGTTTTTTTTGCAAACAAATAAAACCTCTATTATATAATTTGAAGTCAATTTTGGCAGTTTCCATTAATAACATGGTTTCCTAAAGCCATATTTAAATTCTTATTTATGTAAGGTTCAGACAGCTTTCAATTATTTAAGCAAGGCAGTACGTACGTAAAATTGCACCCAAGGTAAAACTCATTAAAACTAATCAGTGACGTGCATGAATCAGTATGATAACAGCACATTCGTACATGCATTACTTGAAGTGTAATCTTATTAGGCTATTTTGGAAACCACACGATAAATAAATAATGCGTGAAGATTCACAATGACTTTGCAAAATATATATGTTATCATTGAAATGACGCAGAATCGCATTGATGCGGATAACCTTGTCGAACCTTCAGATTTTCCGAGTTTTCGGTAAACATGTTTTTGTACTCGCGTCTTTGAGTGATATAAATATTCCCGAGGATGTAGCCAACGGCAGTTACATTTTTGGCAGCAGTCAGTTACCATCCAATTGAAAAAAGTGAGTGATCATTGTTTGAAAGACTATTTTCTTTAAAATGCAGACGATTAATGTTGCTAACGTAATACACATGTTAGCCACTACATTTCAAATTGCAAGTATAACACAGACACCTATAATCCCGGTAGAAAAGGAACTGCACAATGAAATTCGGGACATTATAAAAAAGTTTCAAAACATACATTCCCTACCATTAATTGAACATGATTATGTGCTCGATTATGCCGATCCATCAGAACCACTTGATGCACAAGTTGTAGAGTACATTATGCCTGCAGAAGAAGAAGAAGACAGTTTTGAACCTACAGAATGTACTGTTGATGATGAAGGTGGACAAGTTGACTTAAGTTATAAGAGAAAAGCTGTAATGTTTTGGAAAAGCGCAAAAAAGGCCCGTCGAACGCTTACCAGTGTACAGAAAAATTATCGCATGGTTAAATCTTTGCAGCAGCTATACAGGTGGGAGGCGAGTGTAGAGAGAGGTGGAACAAATGCAGATAAACTTGCATTTATTGCAGAATATGTACAGCAAAAGTTTGAAGAAGCTTGTGACAGAAGATCTATTGTTCATGACATGAATTTAAGATTGTGGGCCTCAGAGGCAAAAAACCAGGTGGACCTACCCTAATTCGTGGCAGGTAAATGGTGGATTTGGAACTTTAAGACTGTGCATAGAATTGTGTCCCGCAAGATAACAACATTCAGGACGCAATTTACATTTGAAGATATTGACAACATCAAAAATATTGCAGAATCGTTTGTATCTCGCGTAAAGTCTAACATTCCAGCTGTCGGAGTTGAAGAAATTTATAATGCAGACAAGAGTGGTTTCAACCTGGAAATACATTCTGGGCGAACATTGGCGAAATTAGGAGTGAAAACGGTAGAAGCGACGATTCAATCGGTATCTTCTACAACACATAGCTACACTATAATGCCTATTATATCAGCAAGCGGACGTCTTCTTTCACCACTATACATAGTTTTGAAGGAATCTACAGGAACACTTGGTCCAATAGTGCAAAGAACTCTATTCCGTCCGGTTAATATTTACGTCGGAGCTTCAAAGTCAGGAAAACTCACGTCTGAACATGTTAAAACTTGGTTTAGCGAAGTGTATCTACCAAATACTGTCCGTAGAAGCATGCTCCTACTCAACGCGTGGACGGGACACTGCCTAAATGAGTTACAGCAGTTGATTCCACAAGACAAGGAAGTAACTTTTTCAATGATTCCAAAAAAAACGACGGGCATCATTCAGCCTTTAGATGTGTTTGGATTCCGGATTTGGAAAAATTTCGTGCGGACATTTTCGGATAATGTGATTCTCCAAGAGAGAGATGTCAATTTGCACTTACGTAATGAAATAATTAAATTGCAGTCCCTAACCCACAACCAGTTTTCTTCGCCTAGATTCAAAAACCTTTTTCAATATGCTTGGTTTAAAAGCGGATATCTAGAAACGCATCCCAGCGAATTTCAAAATCCTGTAGATTTCTGTTACTTCAGGAATGAAAAGCTTATACCCAAATGTGGTATTTGTGGGGAGCCAGCTTTTATGCGATGTGCATGGTGTGGCAAGTATTTTGGTTTCAATCATTTCTATGAAGAATATCATTATTGTACCAATTACGAACCGTAATTTTCAATGTATCTATCGCCTTCTATTAGTATAATTCTTTCAATGTATAATCAAACAATACAACATGTACAAAAAGACACTGTGAATGTTTAAATATTACTTTATGCGGCCACTTCATTAATGAAAACTGCTCTGATGTAATATTATATATATATATGTTATCAGTGGGATAGGTAAGTAAAATTGATGCAGAATGATTTAAAATTAGGGCTCTTACTATTTCTCGGATTTACGGATATCCGAGTTTTGGGTATCCGAGTCTGAAGTACCCGATTTTTGACTATCCGAGTCTTGAGTATCCGAGTACTCGGATACCCACAAAATGTATATTCGGATATCCGGATATCCGGATACTTATTTAATTTAGATTCGAGTACCCGTGAATCAGGATGTATCCGAGTATTCGAATTACTCATTACAACTCGAAATCCGGGATAAGATCTGTATCCGGTTTCGAATATTTTATCATAATGACTCAATAAAGTTCTGTTTATTTGGATTCTAATTGAAAAAATGTCTGCCATTCGGAACCAGATTATTTATAATCAAAAACAAAAAAGATTTCGTTAGTATATTAATGTATCTTCCGCTTAACGGAGGGAATTTCAGAAATATTAATTTAAAACAAAATGGCGGCTATTTAAAGTTGAAATCCTGATTTTTTCATGCAAAAATTCACGGGAAAAAATCATGATTTCAACTTTAAATAGCCGCCATTTTGTTTTAAATTAATATTTCGGAAATTCCCTCCGTTATGTGGAAGATACATTAATTAGCTAACGAAATCTTTTTTGTTTTTTAATTTTAAATAATCTGGTTCCGAATGGCAGTGCTCACCGCAAAATCACATTTTTAAAAAGGCTTCTTCGATGTCGGTTGTTACTTTGTTATAAACATAAATACTTTTCTATGAAAAAATTACCAAACCAAATGTTCTTTAAATGTTGTTCTTTTAAGTGCAAAAAGTTCTGTAAAAATATATGCTTCCGCTTTTTAAAAAAAAATTCACAAACATTCCCCTCTTTTCGACCGCCTGACTAGGTATAACCCCTTAATCACTTCAGTTAAACTTGCTCTCTTTAATTACAATCGATATAAAGAAAGCTTTATTCAACCATGATGATAAAATATCCGAAACCGGGTACTCGGTTACTCGGATCCAAGTACGGATATCCGGATACTCAGATCCGGATTTCGATCCGGATTTCGAGTTATAACCAGCAATCCGGATACTCGGATATCCGGATAATAAGAGCCCTGTTTAAAATTCATATACATATGCATTATGCAAATCGGAAGGTTCGACAAGGTTATCCGCATCAATGCGATTCTGCGTCATTTCAATGATAACATATATATTTTGCAGTCATTGTGAATTTTCACGCATTATTTATTTATCGTGTGGTTTCCAAAATAGCCTAATAAGATTACATTTCAAGTAATGCATGTACGAATGTGCTGTTATCATACTGATTCATGCACGTCACTGATTAGTTTTAATGAGTTTTACCTTGGATGCAATTTTACATACGTACTGCCTTGCTTAAATAATTGAAAGCTGTCTAAACCTTACATAAATAAGAATTTAAATATGGCTTTAGGAAACCATGTTATTAATGGAAACTGCCAAAATGGACTTCAAATTCGATAATAGAGGTTTTATTTGTTTGCAAAAAAATATAACACATAAACTATTTACATGTATGAAAAGAGATTATCCAGAGGTATGCCTTTGTATATTTACAAAATACAAAAACTTAATTTTAAGAGTTGGTGGTGGGGGTAACTTGAAAAATATGGATTTTTCGAAAATTATTTTTGCGCTGTTTTGTAGATATAAAAGAAGGCTGCAACTTTTGTTTAAACTTCTTTTCGATATCTCTCACCGTTCTCGAGATATTCCACGGAAAAGAAAATTCTGCATTTTTTTCAAGGGGTGATTTCACCCCTAAAAAATGCTTTATGGCGCCAACGAAAAATAGGGTTGTGTTACGGATGAACTACTCTAATTGCACACCAAGTTTCATAATTTTCTGAATTTCCGGGTTGCCGAACGTCCCTTGTCAGCCATCTTGTGCCGCTCATAGACTTATAAGTCTATGGTGCCGCTCAAATAGTGCTGTCCTCTTGTTTCAAACTTTTCGTGGAAGTCCTAATTTTACATTCTTTCACAATGCAAACTGGCATTTTTACGATTGGATTCATAAATAACCTCTAAATGAACCTCTGCCCTTTCCCCTCCAATCCTACGTTATTCTCTTATTTTGTGTTGTTCTGAATTCCTTATCTTTATCATTCCCATATCTTCCTCTATTTTGATTATATCTTCTTTCTTCCGTAGTAGGTTGATCTTTTCTGTAATACTCCTCTTTTCTTCCATGTGTCATCTGTCCTTTGTTTCTTCCCCATGCATTATTCCACCTTCCTCTATCCTTTTCTATTGGAACTGGAAGATTCTCCCAATATTCAATCTTTCTTCTATTTCTTTTGAGTGTTGAGAAATCCCTGTCCCCCTCTTCTTCATTTTCGCTTTCCTCTTCTTCTCCTACATATCTTTCTCCATATTTACTTATTCTTTCCTCTTTTCTTATTGTTTCATAAGCTGTGTTATATGATAGGTTCTTGTATGCCATAATTTTTTTAATTGCTGCTTCTCTTTGGTATACTTGGCATTCTCTTGCCACACTTAAGTGCTCTCCTCCACAGTTAATACATTTTGGTTTTTCTTCGCATCTTCCATGTGTCTCCCTCGTACAAACAAAACATTTTCTTGTCGGTGTTTTACATCCTGCCTGAATATGTCCGAAACGGAGACATTTGAAGCATTGTCTTACTGCTTCTACGAACGGTTCTATCCTTAACCAAACATGTCCCCATCCTATCAAGATTCTGGTCGGAAGTGAGTCCCCCCGCATCTTAATTAAGATCGCTTTGCCCTCCTCCCATACTGCCTTACCTTCCTTCATTTTTCTCTTTTTTAATCTTTCTAACCTGAAAATACCTTGGTCCGGTGCCAATTGTTTTTCCAATTGTTCAATAGATCCTTCCCATTCATGGATAACTCCTTTCCTCTCCTTCCATCTTGGTGGGATATATGCTATATACCCCGCTGGCTTTAATTTGGAATCCTCCAGCAATCTATTTGCGTCTTGTCTATTTTTGTATTTAACCTCCGCTCTGTTAAAACCCACCATCTTGATGCTCTCGAAATTGATTCCTGTATTCAATAAAACGTTGTATATTTTAATCAGGTTTCCTTTTTTATTTATTGACATTTTTTCTTTATGTAGTGATATAGTTATTAGATATTCTTCTCTGTTCGACTCCCATTCATACGAATCATATGTTTTTGTACTAATTTCCTTCCCTTTTTGACTCCCTAAAATTTTAACTTCTCTTACCGAGACTTCTTGGATTTTTCCCTCCCCTTGATTGAGGCTTCTTTCCTTTGACGTTTGTTCCTCGTTGTCCCTTCCTTTTTTCTTTCTAAATTCCTCTTTATCAGCTTCTAATTTTCTTTTGCCTCCTTTATCAAAACTTTGTCTTTCGTTTATAATTTCGTTTTCTTTAACACCGCGTGTTTCTGTTATAATATTTCTTTGTTTGTCCTGTTCACCGCTTCTTTTCATTTTCCGATCTATCTATCTCCTCCTCCTCTCTATTTTGCATATAGTTTACGTTTAATTCTTTCTGAGTATATTTTTTTTCTCTCCTTTCGTGTCTTATTCTATTTTCCCTTTCCTTTTCTGTTTCTCCTTTCCCTTGATTATTTAAGTCATCTTTGTAAAGATTTATCCGTTCTTCCTTAGACTCTCTTGTGGTTTCATTTTTTCCTTTTTCCTCCGCCATTCTTGCAGTATTTTGGTAACTTCCTAGTATCTTAGTTCTTACTTTCAGCTCACTCTCTTTAAATTGAAGTTCTCCCCATTTTTCTCTCCCGCCCCACGGGCTCTTCTCCTCCTCCAGCACCCCTTCCAGGGATCCCCCCCCTTTTTTTTTTAAGGTTATTTCTTCTTGGGCTTATATTTTCCTTACCTTTATCTTTTTAATTCCTCCGCTTCTTTATCGTTCTTCCCCCACTAACACTCTTCTCTTCTCACTGTCTCTTCCTTTTTCCTCCCTCTTCAATTATTACATAAATCAAAAAGAAATCGCTCTACTTTTCATCATTACCATTCAGGTAGCCATCTTCTTCTTGCTTCTCGAAGCCAGTATACTTGACTAATGTGAACGAGACTTTAGGTCCATGAGCTTCCTACCTTAGAGCATATATGCTCTAAGCTTCCTACACGGCCATGAACGGCCATTTTCTCTCGGCACGCTGACAATGGGCAACGCGCAACACCACGTTCTTTAGTACCATACGACTCCATAGCTACATTGTTTAAACTGTTTAAAGGCAGGCTGGGTGTTTGTGCTCATGTCCAAGGTTGCGGCTATGTGTTCTGATATATTGTTTTTATAAAATTGAAGGATTTTCAATTTTACGACGCATTTTAATTTGAATTCGAAGGCTCGCATCATGAATTTGTTACCAAAAACACACGAAGAATTTACTCAAGTTGAGTATTGGAATACGTTTTTCAAGAAACGTGGTAAAAAGAATTTCGAATGGTATGTACTCTTTACATTTATAAATTGTTAATAAATTTAATTTATTATCAGTATACATTGTTTATATTCTTATTTAGGTATGGAGAGTACTCAGAACTATGCAGCATACTTTTAAAGTACATGAAAGTGAAGGATAATATTTTAATTGTTGGCTGTGGTAATTCGACTGTTAGTATGTGTTTATACGATAGTGGTTACAGGTAAGAAATTTTTTTTGTATATCAGTTTGTATCTGTAAGCTTCCAGTTGCGTTATTCAGTTTATTATGATTTTTGCATCAAGTAATTATATTAGGTTGATACAAAAATAATTGTGATTTTTAATTCTTTTGATTTTCCAATTTGGTGCAAATGTTGAACAATTATTGAGCGGTTAACATTTAGTTCTTCTGTAACCTTGTGAGTTCTTTTGCGTGGATCCGATTTAATACTGGCACACAATTGGTTGTCGTCAACGACAGAAGAACCCCCGCGACCCTTCACATTTTCAAGAATCTCGTCGCCGTTACCAAATTTTTGGATTCAATGGTGTGCTGTACTTTGTTGATAGTCCCATGGCCAAGCATTTGGTTGATATTGCGAACAGTTTCCACTGCTTTAAGACCCATTTTGAACTTGTACAATACAATCGCTCAAACTTACTTTTTCTCCATCTTTAATGTGACGGTTGAAACGAAACTAAAGAAAGCAACGAAAATATATAGAGCAAATTTCATGCTTTAAAATGGTATATTACATGAGCATTGTTAAATTAAAGTTTATTCCAAAATAAGTGTCAAAGATTAAGGTAACAGAGATTAATTATTTTTGCATCAACCTAATGGAAAGTGTGATTCAAATTTGGGTTTAACAATATTTGTTTTTTAAGTTAGTAGACTTCAGTTAATTAAATAGCTATGTTTAATTATGCCAGATTTATGGATATTTTTATGTGTGTATTCATCGAGTATTAATGTTAAAATTTTTTGTATTTTGAAACGATTATATTTAGCTTCACTCCTCTGTCCGTTTGTTTGTTTATATGGTTAAAATTTGGTAACTTAATTTTAACCCACTTCCACTACTTCGATAAACTTGAAACTTTGCAGATATACATAGTTATGATGACAACATAACATTTTTAGAAAAAAAAAAGACCCGAGGGGGTGAAAAAACTCCATCCCCTACAATTTTAACACATAACCACAAATCTCGCGTTCTTCTCGAAAACGACAAACAGCTGCGGTGCTTATTTAGTGGGACCGCCGCTGGCCGCTGCGGCCGAACGCGTACAGGGAATACTACCTTTACATTTAAAATGATTCAAAGCCTTTGTAAACCTTCACGCATTATTTATTTATCGTGTGGTTTCCAAAATAGCCTAATAAGATTACACTTGAAATAATACAAATGTGCTGATATCATAATGATTCATGCACGTCATTGATTAGTTTTAATGAATTTTACCTTGGATATAATTGTAGGTACGTACTGCCTTGCTTAAATAATTGAAAGCTGTCTAAACATTATATACCTAATAATTTAAATATGGATTTAAGAAACCATTTTATTAATGGAAACTGCAAAAATGGACTTCAAATTCGGTAATAGAGGTTTTATTTGTTTGCCAAATAAATATAACACAAACTATTTATATATATATGAAAAGAGATTACCCAGAGGTATTTCAACGTATATTTACAAAATACAAAAACTTAATTTTATGGGTTGGTGGTGGGGGTAAAAAACTATTTTTACGCGGTTTTGTAGATATAAAAAAAAGGATGCAACTTTTGTTTAAACTTGTTTTCGATATCTCTCTGTTCTCGAGATATTCCACGGAAAAGAAAATTCTGCATTGTTTTTTCAATGGGTGATTTCACCCACAAAAATTGCATTATGGCACCAACAAAAAATACGGTTGCGTTACGGATAAACTACTCTACTTGCACACCGAGTTTCATAATTTTCTGAATTTCCGGTTTGCCAAACTTCCCTTGTTAGAGATATTTTTATAAGGTAAGTGCGGGTAATAAGGCCCACCTAAGGATCTATAATTTTTTTAAAAAAAAACTTGTACATATTCCTGAAAACTTTTTTTTTTATAGAAATCTGTGGACATAAACTATAAACTGTAATATTTGTAACAATATATGAATACAACAAATACGAAAATGAATAGGTATTTAAAAACCCTGTAAACAGGCTTTGTTTCGTGTAGTGCAGGTAATAAGGCCCACCTATTTAGTATGTACAATTCGGGTAAACAAAGACATCTTCTTCCTCAGGTGTGAGCACAACACAATCCTCGTGTATCCAAGTGATACACATGACGCACTGTCGCATATCACTCTTGAATGTAGTTCTGCATAATTTGTAAAACCAATTGTCTGCAGAGTTGCCATCCACGTTTTCTCTGGAGGTGGATGGCATGGGCTCTTGTTCACACAATCTTGTCTTTTTTCTTCCGGTTGAAGTGACACGTGCTTTGGAGCTTTTCTCATTATCGTTCCTGCTTTGGAAGGGGTCCCTAGTTACGTCCTGAGCCTTAAAGCCCACTTAATATTTTGGTGGGCCTTATTATCTGTTTTGTCACTTCCTCGTTGCCGAGGTTATATGTTAAGCGTGCACTTTACAAAATCATCAATTTTCTGGGAATATGTTGCCAACATATGTACTTATACATACCTATAGTTGTACAGTACTGGATAATGAGTATTCCCAATACAAAGATAAGAAACCGATGTAATTCTTATAATTGTAGCAACGCTAGTTGCCGGCGAAACATTTCTTGAATTTACAGCCGACAAATGTTATATTAATCGTGCGGAAACTCTTCGAATGACATTTTCAAATGTAATAAAAGCAATAAATGACGCTACCAGTATTGTAGATTGACCTACCGAGGATAAATTTCAGATGGGCGTTATTACCTGCCGGGCCTTATTACCCGCACTTACTTTACATATATTTTTGTTTATCCCTGTGAATGTATATTTTTTATTTTTTTCTGTAATCAATATCTATATAAATAATAGTAACGTGTCATTTAAATAGTTTCAGTGTGTTTCTTTTACATATAAATGTTAATTATACCATAACAAAATTCAGGTGCTTTTATTTCTAATTACAGAAGCATTATTAATATTGATATATCACATATTGTCATTAAACAAATGTGTGATATTAATGCCTCTGTGAGACCAGACTTGGTTTATGAACAAATGGATGCTACACAAATGACATATTCTGATGGTACTTTTAGTGTTATTCTGGATAAAGGTACTTTGGATGCTCTTATGCCAGATACTAAAGAAGGAACAATATCTACAGTGAATAAATATTTTAAGGCAAGTTCATGCAAAGTTACATCTTACTGTATAAAGCAGATAGTGTATGTGTGTTTGTCTGTCTCCTAAAAACTTTCGAACGGTAAACTCTGGGCCACGAAATGTGTCCCAGCTCATTATTCTTAGTAAATTTTTTTTTTTATAAAATTAGAATCAAATTTCGGTCGAAGCTGACAAGGGAAGTTTGGCAACCCTGAAATTCAGAAAATTATGAAATTCGGTGTGCAAGTAGAGTATAGCAAGTTTTTTTATATCAACAAAACCGCGTAAAAATAATTTTTGAAAAAACCATATTTTTCAAGTTACGCCCACCACCAACCCTTAAAATGTTGTAATTTGTAAATATACGGTGAAATATCTGTGGATAATCTCTTTTCATACATATAAACAGTTTATGTGTTACATTTTTTTTGTAAACAAATAAAACCTCTATTACCAAATTTGAAGTCCATTTTAGCAGTTTCCATTAATAAAATATGGTTTCTTAAACCCATATTTAAATTATTAATTATATAAAGTTTAGACAACTTTCAATTATTTAAGCAAGGCAGTATGTACCTAAAATTGTATCCAAGGTAAAACTCAATAAAACTAATCAATGACGTGCATGAATCATTATGATATCAGCACATTCGTACATGCATTACGTCAAGTGTAATCTTATTAGGCTATTTTAAGATTTGCAAAGAAATACATTATTTCAATTGCAAATGTCGGAAATCCAATACGCGTTCGGTCGCAGCGGCCGGCGGCGATCCCACTAGTGCAATGGAGAAGTATGCATCTGTTTCTCCCTTGCGCTAGTGGAACCGCCGTCGGTCATTGCGGCCGGACGAATACATATAGGAAATCCGACCTTAACTGATAATACTTTTGTGCCACATCTACTTTTCTGTAAACATGTTTATGCACTCGCGTCTTTTGATTGATATAAATATTCCCGAGGATGCAGCTTACGGCAGTTACATTTATGGCAGCAGTCAGTTACCATTCAATTGAATAAAGTTAGTGATCATTGCTTGAAAGGCTTTTCTTTAAAATGAAGTCGATTAATGTTGCTAACATAATAAACATGTTAGCCAATACGTTTAAAATTGCGAGTATAACACAGACACCTATGAACTCGGTACAAATGGAAGTGCACAATGCAGCTCGTGACATTATAAAAAAGGTTCAAAACATACATTCCCTACCATTAATTGAACATGATTATGTGCTCGATTTTGCCGATCCATCAGAACCACATGGTGCACAAGTTGTAGAGTACATTATGCCTACAGAACAAGAAGAAGGCAGTTATGACCCTGCAGAATGTACTGTTGATGATGAAGGTGGAAAAGTTGACTTAAGTTATAAGAGAAAAACAGTAACGTTTTGAAAAAGTGGAAAAAAGGCACGTCGATCGCTTACCAGTGTACAGAAAAATTATCGCATGGTTAAATCTTTGCAGCAGCTATACAGGTGGGAGGCGAGTGTAGAGAGAGGTGGAACAAATGCAGATAAATTTGCATTTATTGCGGAATATGTACTGCAAAAGTTTGAAGAAGCTTGTGACAGAAGATCTATTATTCATGACATGAATTTAAGATTGTAGGCCTTGGAGGCAAAAAACCAGGATTTGGAATTTTAAGACTGCGCATAGAATTGTGTCCTGCAAAATAACAACATTCAGGATTCAATTTACGTTTGAAGATATTGACAACATAAAAAATATCGCAGAATCGTTTGTTTCTCGCGTAAAGTCTAACACCACAGCTGTCGGAGTTGAAGAAATTTATCATGCAGACGAGAGTGGCTTCAACCTTGAAATACATTCTGGGCGAACATTGGCGAAATTAGGAGTGAAAACAGTAGAAGCGACGATTCAATCGGTATCTTCTACAACACATAGCTACACTATAATGCCTATTATATCAGCATGCGGACGTCTTCTTTCACCACTATACATAGTTTTGAAGGAGTCTACAGGAACACTTGGTCCGATAGTGCAAAGAACTCTATTCCGTCCGGTTAATATTTACGTCGGAGCTTCAAAGTCAGGAAAACTCACGTCTGAACATGTTAAAACTTGGTTTAGCGAAGTGTATCTACCAAATACTGTCCGTAGAAGCATGCTCCTACTCGACGCGTGGACGGGACACTGCCTAAATGAGTTACAGCAGTTGATTCCACAAGACAAGGAAGTAACTTTTTCAATGATTCCAAAAAAAACGACGGGCATCATTCAGCCTTTAGATGTGTTTGGATTCCGGATTTGGAAAAATTTCGTGCGGACATTTTCGGATAATGTGATTCTCCAAGCGAGAGATGTCAATTTGCACTTACGTAATGAAATAATTAAATTGCAGTCCCTAACCCACAACCAGCTTTCTTCACCTAGATTCAAAAACCTTTTTTCAATATGCTTGGTTTAAAAGCGGATATCTAGAAACGCATCCCAGCGAATTTCAAAATCCTGTAGATTTCTGTTAGTTCAGGAATGAAAAGCTTATACCCAAATGTAGTATTTGTGGGGAGCCAGCTTTTATGCGATGTGCATGGTGTGGCAAGTATTTTTGTTTCAATCATTTCTATGAAGAATATCATTATTGTACCAATTACGAACCGTAATTTTCAATGTATCTATCGCCTTCTATTAGTATAATTCTATTGAATGTATAATCAAACAATACAACATGTACAAAAAGACACTGCGAATGTTTAAATATTACTTTATGCGGCCACTTCATTAATGAAAACTGCTATGATGTAATATTATATATATATATGTTATCAGTGGGATAGGTAAGTAAAATTGATTTACAATCATTTAATATTCATATACATATGCATTATGCAAATCGGAAGGTTCGACAAGGTTATCGGCATCAATGCGATTCTGCGTCATTTTAATGTTAAAATATATATTTTGCAAAGTCATTGTAAATCTTCGCACATTATATATTTATCGTGTGGTTTCCAAAACAGCCTAATACGATTTCACTTGAAGTAATGCATGTACGAATGTGCTGATATAATAATTCATGCACGTCATTGATTAGTTTTAATGAGTTTTACCTTGGATACAATTTTAGGTACATACTGCCTTGCTTAAATTATTGAAAGCTATCTAAACTTTATATAACTAATAATTTAAATATGGGTTTAAGAAACCATTTTATTAATGGAAACTGCTAAAATGGACTTCAAATTCGGTAATAGAGGTTTTGTTTGTTTGCAGAAAAAATGTAACACATAAACTATTTATCTGTACGAAAAGAGATTATCCAGAGGTATTTCAGCGTATATTTACAAACTACAAAAATTTAATTTTAATGGTTGGTGTTGGGGGTAACTTGAAAAATATGGTTTTCTCGAAAATTATTTTTACGCGGTTTTGTAGATATAAAAAAAAGGATGCAAGTTTTGTTTAAACTTGTTTTCAATATCTCTCACCGTTCTCGAGATATTCCACGGAAAAGAATATTCTACATTTTTTCAAGGGGTGATTTCACACCCAAAAATTGCATTATGGCACCAACAAAAAATAGGTTTGCGTTACGGATGAACTACTCTACTTGCACACCGAGTTTCATAATTTTCTGAATTTCCGGGTTGCCAAACTTCCCTTGTCAGTCACATTTAGTAATATTGTGATGATAGACAGTCTAAAACCTTCCCAAATGTTGTCTCTACACATCTGTGAAAACCGCATGAGAATTGGTTAAGTAGTTTCCGAGTTTACCCGTTGCAAACACAATAATACTTTCCGGTTTATATATGTAGAGAAGAGAAGAGAAGAGATATTCAATACTTCGTTCTTTGCTATTTACATATTATTTATTTAGTGAAAATGGAAGCTTTTTGTACACATAAAGCTTTATTCTTAAGAAATTCCATCAAAGATATGAGTGATTACATATTTTTATGAGAAAATACGTGAAAGAACTCATATTTCTCCTGGAAATTCAGAAACATAAAAATGATTTTGAAAAAATTTGCTTTCAAATTATAAAATGGGTAAAAGCTAGATACACAGGAAGCAAATTTCTAAAATAGGTACAATAATGAATGGCTACAAAAAGTTTTTTGTATCCTAGTATAATATTGGCAAAAATTTCGTCGACAAGTGTCATAGTAGACCGCAGTCTTCTAGTGCAACTACTTACAAAGGAAGAAAATTATTTTCATAAAGTAGCAGTCGTAAAAAAAAAGGAAGAGCCTGGTGTCTAGTCACAAATTTTTCATTGGAGGAATTGATAAATGCAACTAAAATGGGTTTCTGTAGCCATGGTATGCATTGATAATAATATCTACCTAAACTAGATTTCGTCACAATTTCTAATAGTACTATTCGACTTTTCCTTATAACTTGGAAACGAAAAGTTTGCTCCTCGTGCGATTTAAATCACTTAAAAGAGCATTAAGTAAACAGTTTCCATTTTTTTTTTTATAACTATTAAGGTGAGAAAATAGAGAAAGAAATATTAAATAAACGTAAAATATATTAAAT
The DNA here is from genome assembly GCA_947577245.1 of Andrena bucephala. Classification (NCBI taxonomy): domain Eukaryota; kingdom Metazoa; phylum Arthropoda; class Insecta; order Hymenoptera; family Andrenidae; genus Andrena; species Andrena bucephala. The sequence goes on along the minus strand of OX387717.1, from coordinate 32,377,755 downwards.
TATACATCATTAGAAAGGAATAATTGTTTCCTGTTTTTCGGCGCAAATTTAATTCCAATATCTTTCATAGTTCAAAAGTTGTACACGAATGCCATTAACTAACCCCACTCCGACCACTGCGAGCCGCCAATGTGTTAATAAAACACAAATTATTGAAACTGTCAGTAAATGTGTATTTTTCAGTATTTATGGATAGCCATAAATACAGGTGTACGAGTCTGTGGCGAAATCTGTTATGTCGCCAATTAATCAAATGCACATATCAAATTGTCAGAGTCAAGTTTCTTGAAAATGAAGTTTTATATGAACAAAATTTATAAATCGTCCTTTTTTTGGTTGTAAACAAATTATGCCGCAATCCATGTTCATTTTAATAATGAAGTTTGAAAATCGAAAACTTTTGGTATTTCAGGAAATAACAAGAGTTTTACGCAATGGTGGTAGATACATTTGTATCTCTTTACTGCAAGAACACATTCTAAGGGAACTCTTATCTTATTTTCCAAATGCTGGGTTTATGTTTCGTATAATACGTTGTCACGAGGCTGAAGCAAAAACACGAATCGAAGAAGGAAGTTTCATCCCAGTTTTCGCAGTGGTTGCTACGAAATTTACGAGTTTATCACAGACTGTAAGTAGTACATTATATTAATAATTTACTTTGAACTAAGGTCGAAGCCAGATATATTGGCCGGTGAGTTTCGTGAGGGGTATTCTCCCACCACACAGTTTGCCTGCCTCGGTGCTCCTTTTCTCAACCTTTTCTGACTCGTTCTCGCCTTCGCAGAACAAGAGTGAGCCAGAAGTGGTGGAGATGGTGCCAAGCTTCTGGCGTGTAGGCCAAACCGAGCCATCAGCGTACAAATACACACATCAGAATAGGTGTGCGTTAGCTCCGAAAAAATTCTGGGGCTTTATTGGTCAGAACATTGATTCTTTCTCGACAGCTTCATCTCGTATTGGTCTACGCATAGCTTCGTAACGCACACAACTATTACGCTAAAGCGGGCCCTACACGATGAGATTTGTCTCGAGACAGGTCTCATCGTGTAGGGTCCGCTTAAGAATAAATAACAGCCACACGGCTACGTTCACGCGGAGCGGAGCAGCGTTCCCGTTACTCCACCATACTCTTCGGGGGCCACGCAACTTCATCTGACAAATCCACGATCGTCAGGTGGTGGTGGTTGATTTCTCCTCAATCGCGAAAACGAATTCACCGGTCAATATATCTGGCTTCGACCTTAGTTATTTCCGTATATTTGTACTAAAGTGTTAAGGAGTTATATCGCCTAGAAAAAGACATCAACTTCGAAATGTTTTCATAAAAATTAGTGAATTCTATTAATTCATTTGTTAGTTTTCATTTAATAGTGTGTATACTGATGTGTTGTCAATTATAATTTCATTTAAAAATTTCTTAGAATATCTGCGATATAACGATCATTGCCGAACATATTTTTTTCGGTAACATGTTTTGACTTTTCCTTATGTCGATTTTAACGTATTGTTTTGTTGGGTTTTTTACTTTAAAAAGAACGAATGAATTTTCAGAAATAACTGTCGCAATACGGTTATATTCTGTTTTGCCTTAAGGGGTTGGGACACAGTAACGGGCCAAGAAAGCAGACGATTTTTAGACGAGGATAATAAGAAAAGTGTACAATCGATTAATATAAGGCAGCGTTGCCCCGATGGGCCGTCCGAGAGCACGAGCATCCATCGCGTATTTCAGGATTCTGTTTGTGTAGATGATTATCTTGGCATAAAGTACGAGTCTCGAGCTGATCTTCGCGTGGTGGGTAAGCTCTCCATGTGTCCTGTGATGCCAGATCGGGGACGGGTTCCCTCGAGAATTTCCCCCACCTCGCGCATACTACGCCGGAGCAGCGTGTCCGTGAGCTTGGCACTTCGGAGTCCAACTCATGGACACGCAGCTCCGGCGAGTGTGCGCGAGGTGGGGGAAATTCTCGAGGGAACCCGTCCCCGATCTGGCATCACAGCATGTGTCACGTGGCGATTGGGAAGTGTAGCGGGGTGAGGGTGATGCCTGGTGACTTGGTCCGCGGAAAGGAGTAGGGATGGGCGATGGTTGAGAAAATATCGATGTTGACATCGATTTTGACATCGATAGCTAAATATCGATAACCAATAATCATCGAACACAATCATCGATTTTTCGACAATATCGATGATTTTACCCCAGATAGCACACCTCGTCTTAGAGACGTCTAGTTTATGTCCATTTTAGGTCTGAACGTCTTGATTTGTAACAAGACGTCTCTAAGACGCCTTTAAGACGCCTTTTGACCGTCTTTAACCCTTATGTGATCAACCGGGTACCCGGATACCAATTTCTATGTATCCTTTAATAATTTTTTATGTTCTGGTAAAAATATCGCAAAACCGCTCCGGATCCCCATTCTTTGAAGTCTTTTGTCCCGATATACGTTTTTGAAAAAAAAATATAAAAAAGATTTTAATTAGTAAAGCTTCAATTATGTTGTTGTTTCGGGTAATTTATCCGCTTAAATAGTTGAAAACGGCACTTGGTATATTATGGGAATGGAAAACTAAGTGTTTCGGAGAAGTACGAAAGTAAAATTATCGCTGTATTTAAGATGTATCGGAACATGGGGTACCCGGGTACCCCGGTTGGCCAACAACCGTGAAACTTCTGGTTGCGCACTTTACCAGACGTTGTGCTATCTGGGACAATAAAGCATAAAATGAACAAAACAGAACAATAAATTAACATTAATATTTAAAAAATGTTTATTAAAAAAAGTACTGAATAACTAGGTAAAGTGGTCTGAACGGACCAACAGGGCACCAACAGGGATTCAAAGATATATCGAAAAGCGATAAATATCGTTCGTTCGATTGTGCGTTCGTAAATTAGCTTAAAAAAATGCGAATATTATCTTCGGCAGTTCATTATCGATGTTTGGTCCCCTATAATCGATATTTCGTAAACATCGATCAGTTCATTATCGATATTGAAACATCGATGTTTGGTTCCCCATTATCGATATTTCGTCAACATCGATGAACATCGCCCATCCCTAGGAAGGAGTGTGAAATTCCCGCCTTTCGAGAGTCTTGTCGTGTCCCGTGAAGTGGTGGACCCTTTTATCATGCGGTTTCCAGTAGAGGGCCTGGTCTAGCTCATATTGTTTGTAAGCGTTGATTGACTCGGCGATGGTAACTGTGAGAGAAGAATTCTTAAAGCTTCTCATCTTGATCCGGAGGCGGGGAATGAGGCCATCGATAAAACTGTTCAGTGTGAGGTCGTCTACGGTAGAAGTATCACCGGAATTCCTGTCGCAATCTAGTATTGCGATGCGTAAGTCTTTTACGCGGTTTATATAATCGAGAATATGCCCTTTAAGCTCTTACAAGGGAACACCGCGAACCCGGACTTACCGATTGGAACCCAACTTTGTGGGTTTTTAGAGTGATTCAAAACAAGAACAACGGTGTGTTTCGTTTGTGCCCTATCGCCGGGGTGAAAACTAACCTCAAAGTCAAATTGCCACTTCCACTTTTTCACGTATAACTTTCAAAGTACAACAGACAGAAAAAAATGTTTCAAACAAAGGTTAATGGTGCAATAAGCGCTACAAAATAACGATAACAAAATTTTTGAAAAAATTTTTTTTCTTAAAAAAAAATTTTACCTCGCGTTATTTTGAACAATTTTTCCATTTATATAATAACTAAAAATATAGGGTGTTTTTTTGTGAATTCAACCGTGTATATGAATTAGTGTTGTAAAAATGAGCTTCGAGCCCTGAGCTTCAAGAGCTCGAGTCGCGGTTCAAACCCTAAAGGCTCGAAGCTTGTAGCTGTAAGAGCTCGAGCCTTTAAAGCTCGAGTCTTCAAGCTCGAACGCTCGAGTCGTATAAATTGTATGTAGTGAAGTGATGTACAAAGCTCGAGTGAATTATTTCCGTGACGCCCAAACTTCGTTAACCTATTACTGATAGGATGATCAAATATATGTATATATTTTAAGCAATGTTTGAAACTTTCCTTTATTACAAAATACATACAGATATTTAAACAAAATATAGAAGTCACTTTAGAGTGTTATAGGCCGAACCAACAAGGGTTTCTCAATTTTCTACGTTTACTTGATCTGATAGACAAAGCTGGGCCACTTTTTTCGTTATTTACGTGAACTTCGACCTAATATTTTTGATAGGTTATACTTTCAAAGTATGAAAAAAACTCAGTTTTATCAATTCTCACTGTGTTGTTCCCTCTTACGGCTGAAGCTTTAAAGCACAACCCTCGAAACTGTTAAGGAGGTATTATCCTTTCCAAATCATTTTTTTACATGTTTTTATTTTTTAGTTTTTATTCACACGCCAGGCTTTATTACTTCGAATGTGATAAAGGTTTTAAACTTACATAAATAATTTTAAGCAGGCAAAAAATCGGGGCCACTTAAAAGAGAATATCCCTCAAGCATAAGACAATGAAATTAACATTAAATCTAAAATATCATGCTTTATTTAGACTCTAAAAAATACAGCCACGACTGTAAACACATGGAAGCTTGTATTGTGGATTGACTCAGTCTATTTCTCTTTTTTCAATTGTTGAACTGATTTAACTTTCCTGAATTGATGTTGCACACTGCCGAGAGGTTTTTTATCTTTTGAGCCGCTTCTCCAAAACTCAACAGCTCGAATTTTATAATTTAAATCTACGTTACCACTTTCACCTGGGACACCACACATCATCAAATTCATTGATAGTAAATTCTTCGTCTTCCTGGATATTATCGTCTTGAACAAACTGACATTCTTGGGGCCACGCTAGATCTTCAAATTCTAGGGTTGTAACATATTCGGTTGTGGATGAAACGTCATTCTTACTATCAACTATTATGGTATGTATAATTTCTGATAATTCGACTTCCCTATGATTAATAGGAGACGGCGGTATTCTAGATGTATGTAGAGCAGTTATCAGTAAATTAATTACATTCGCCGGATTTATGTGCACCATTTTAGCGATAACTTGTACTGCTTGCAGTTAAAAGAATGCCAGTGATAACCAGTATGAAGTTGAGCTGCGAAAACTGGGTATTTATAATTGTTAAGATTTTCTTTTATTGAATAATATGAAAAAGTATATTTGAATGAACGAAAAACTTAGGAAACAGGGTGAACACTAGCAGAGCTTTACAGGCGGTGCCGTTATCCTGACGATTAATCGTACGTAGGTAGTTGACCATTTGGTTTCGTCAACTACCTAAATGAACGATTACAAAAATAATGTGTAATCAACTACACAATTACAGTTTAATCGTAATTTGTAAGATGTAATTAAATTACATTTTGCCCAACTCTGAATAAATTATACATAATACACTTTAGCATCTTTGAATATTATCACATTTGTCACCACCATGTATTAAGGCCTGCAGCAAATAGGACGAGTCTTATTATGCAACTTACTATGTGTTGTGAGCGCGCAACCGTGCAAACCGTGTACCTGCCATCGTGTAACTCCATAAGCCGATAGTGCATTATACAATTCATATACACGGTTGAATTCTCAATATAAATGGAAGAATTGTTAAAAATAACGCGAAGTAAAATTTTTTTTTAAGAAAAAAAATTTTTTCAAAAATTTTGTTACCGTTATTTTGTAGCGCTTATTGCACCATTAAACTTTTGTTTGAAACATTTTTTTCTGTCTGTTGTACTTTGAAAGTTATACATGAAAAAGTGGAAGTGGCAATTTGACTTTGAGGTTAGTTTTCGCCCCCTTAAAGGGCGATAGGGCACAAATGAAACACACCGTTGTTCTTGTTTTGAGTCACTCTAAAACCCCACAAAGTTGCGTTCCAATCGGTGAGTCCGGGTTCGCTGTGTTCCTTTGTTAGTGGATGTCCGCCATTTCCCCTCGATAGTGGTCCATCGATTTACGTGGGCCGAATACGTCTTTTAATTTATTATATAAATCCGTAATGGTGCCACAATCCTCATCTTCTATTGCTACGTAGGCTCGACCGCGTAATCGATTAAAAATCGTTTACTTAATTTCGTTAGCGTGTGTTCCACGTGTGACGGAAGTACATCCCGGGCACGTTTGTGTTCTACACCCTGCGCTAAGCTGTTGAAAAAATGTCTTTGAAATCATGCCTTTTTTTCGATTTTAAGTATTCACCCAGCACTTCAGTTACTAAGGTTCCATTTGTTTTCCGCTGTTTTGGTTCTGAAGATGATACAGAATGAGTAGACAATGAGATCATACACGAATGAATTTCACAATCAGTAGCTTCAGATTCATTATCTGAAGTACGAGCACAGTGTTCTTTTGGGAGTGGGCAAGCTGCTTCTCTGAGACTATACCAACGATATATCAGTTTAGAAATTCCATTTTTCGTATTTCCGGGTTAGGTCCTCCGCGGAGGACCGATACACTGGCCAGTCCCGAACTTGAACCCCTTGAATTTTTCAATATAGAGCTTTCTTTTAACAAAAGTGTACAAAGTGGCAATATCGAATGTGGATAATCTCTATTAACGAATCGCCGATGGTTGCGCTGAAATTCCTGAAGAATAGGAATAATTCCGAAGAATACTAAGATCATTTCACTGGAGACTGAAGACGTGCATACAACAGCGAGACCGTCATTTCCAACATTTGCCATAAACAGAAGGTAAGATTTTAATACTTACATTGTTATGTTTGTCGCCATAATTATAATTATTCGAGTGATTCCCATAACTGTTTGTTTGCTTACTCCGCGTGGGCGATCAGCCGACGCGCCGACAGCTGATTGTGAGAGCGAGAAAGCGAGAAGAGGCATCCAAAATGAAAATGAATATTTGTAGGTTTTTTTAATTAAACCGTTATGTGCAGGGATTGAAACGGTCCCGAAAATAATTGTTTCAAACAGTTATATATCGGTTCTGACTGAAACAGTTATGAAGAACCGATATTCTGAATAACTGTTATAAGGAACCGAAATTTCTAACTATGTACGTATATCGATTTCGGTTACGTTTCTGGAATTGATTTTAGCATCGATTTTACAGGAATTGAAATAAGTAGATGTCACGTCCCGGGTGAGGTATTTAGGGCTGTGGCATAGATGGGGTAATATTTGAGGGAACTCAGGTGCGAATACCAGATTCGTGGCACTGAGGGTAATTAGGGAAGGCAGGCGCGAATGCCAGATTCGTGGCACTGCGGAGAGTAGGGTGCAGGCGCGAATGCAAGATTCGTGGCACTGAATGTTCGAAAGGATGCAGGCGCGAATGCAAGATTCGTGGCGCTGAATGTTCGAAGGGATGCAGGCGCGAATGCCAGATTCGTGGCACTGCGGAGAGTAGGATGCAGGCGCGAATGCAAGATTCGTGGCACTGCGGAGAGTAGGATGCAGGCGCGAATGCAAGATTCGTGGCACTGAACGACCAGGGAAAGTTTAAATAGTTATGATCCCTGTGGTGACACCCGTTAGAGCACTTTGTTTTGGTTTCACTAATTGGATTTACCGTTGCATAGGTGTAAAAAGTTACGCGTAATATTTCTGAGAAATTCGTCTAGACGTGCGGCTGTACACAGGCCATGCAAAAGTATGTTAATAAACACGGTAACTGCTCTCGCGTTCGCGAACCAGAATCAGCTGTATCACTAACTTGTTTGTTTGGATTTTTAGATCTTTCGTAATCAATGGGTAAACACAAATAATTCGAATCGTGGTTAAAACAAAGCGGTTTATTAACTTTGCTGAAGCGTTTATAGCGTTAAATTATAATAATGCGTGGGACTTTGAGCATTGGCACATAACATTTATAATATGAATTATGACATTTATAATATAGGTATGGACATGAGGTACAATATATAAGTCATAGAATGAAATACTTTTATTTATTATACCCTATCTGGGAGACCAACTGTGCATAATGAGCAGGTGCTCCTTCTACCCTCGCAAATACTTGGTTTGAAAGATTCCATAGATCTGTAGCAATTTTTACTAATGTGTCTGTGGCCATCTTGCACATACTTGCTGCTTGTCCTTTGAAGTTTGCAAATACCTCATCTCTTGTGAGATTAGTTTTGATGAATGAACAGATGAATGCTAGATCTGCATACTCCCTTAACTGTACATCGGGTCTGATGATAGTGGAGAAGGGATTCCTATACATAATTAAGGCCATTCGCAGGACACGGTTAACGCGTGTCGTCAGCGGTTCTTTACTTACTGTTGCGCGAAATGCTGCGGCAGCAGAATGTACTTCGGCTGTCGAGTCGCTCTGAATCTCGGTCAGCTGTATGTATGGCAATTTCACTGTACGTACTTTATTCGATAAATTTACCACACAAGCTATACTTTCCCCTTGTTTTGGTTTTACCAGGCATTCTCCTAAGAATACTCCATCTCCTAAATCCTGTTTCTCTATTATTCCTTCCTTGTTGCTATCTACTTCTACTTCTACTAGCGTTTGTGTACGCGGGGGAACCGTTACTACATTCTTTTTCTGGAGAGTTTTCCAGTGTTTCCCTTTAATTGTGACTTCTCGCGTTTTGTATTGTATTTCTGCTTCGTGCTTCTTTAAGAAATCTATGCCTAAAATCCCTTGGTGGTCCGTTAGTGTACCGTCTTCTATTATATATAAGGGGTGTTTAATTTTTTGTTCCCCAACCGGGAAGGTAGCTTCTATTTCTCCTAGTGTCTTTATGGTCCCTCCTGATAGGGCTACCAGTTGCACCTCGCTTTCCTTCCATGCTACGTCGTCCTTGACGCATGCTTTATTTATTACGGATACTTCGGCTCCTGTATCTACTAGCATTCTTACTTCTTGATTTTTGGCTTCTTCTATTTGCACTTGTACCTCATCTGACACAAAATTAGGTTTTTCCGCTTCTTGCGGTTCCCTCTTCGCTATTCTGACCGATTTATGATTTATATCGGCATTATTGGAGTTCGTTGCCGTAGGAAGAGTTCGTGGTCCTCCTGTCTGTGCTCTTGCTGCGTAAGCATTGTAAGGTCGTCGTCCCTGTGTGCGTGATCTATCGTTGTAGTCCGACTGACGATTCCCGTAGTTGGTATCGGTGGTTCCCTTTCCTGTGGAGTTTGTGTTGCCCTCATTTGGATTTCTTCTGTCTCCGGGTCCCGTACCATATTGTCGTGGTCCATTCCCTGTGCCTTTCCAGCACTCCCCAGTGGAATGTCCCGACCTCTTATAATTGTGACAGTATTTCTGCCGTATAGCCGCGTGCCTTTCACACTCGGAAGAGTATACTGTCTCTTCCATATCTGGTTTTTCTGCGCTGGGCCGCAATCCTGGTCGCACGATTGTTTTTTATTTCGGAAGGAGGATGCTTTCGCTTCTTTTTTATATTCCATTGCTTTTTCTGCTGCACGCTTCGGGCGTCCTTCCAGCTTTTTTACTATGGTTGGCGGCTCTTTATTCATTGCCGTACTCAATCTGCTAAACGCCTCTTTTGTGTTATATTGGACGACTGCAGCGGAGACTCTACCCTGATACGAGCCCCCTCGTCCAAAGTTTATCCTTTTGCCTCCGATGAATTTAGCAATGATATTATTAAAACTTCCAACAGCATTGTTATTTAGACCGTGCAGCAAACTGTCAGCTTTAGGGAAAAGTGGCTGCATCGCTTCTTCGATACTTTGATAAATGCCAGCTTCCCTCAGCCGTGGTACATAGTCCTCTCTGCTGGGATCAGAGTATTTATTACAGAAGTATGCTAACTCCTTGTGTTCACCGAAAACGTGACTCGGTATATTTGTCAAGTCTTCCTTCAAATTTCTTATTCGTCCCTCCAGTGTTATTTCTCCTTGGAACCGGTATTCTGCAGCTTTCTTTACTCAGAGAGCATTATTCTTTACGACAGCTCTTAGGTCTTTATCGCGGCCTTTTGCTACGATTTCGTTAATTTTTTTACTGAAATTGCGTAGCAGGTGATTGGTGCATTCTATTTTTCGTACCCGCACCATGTACTTTCCATATGGATCATTGTCCAATATCTTCTTGTACACACTGCTATCGCCATCGGCAACTAATATAGAATATACTAGGCCGTGCATATCTATGCTGCAGTTGAAGCCTTCGACAATAGCAACACTCTCCATGCCAGTTGAACTCTGATTACGACCCCAGTTCTTGAAGCAACGATACTCACGCGGTTCTTCCTTCATCGTACCTGCTATTTGGTAAGTCATGCAGAATTTATTCTTCACGCTAATGTACAGCACTTTCTTCGTGTGGTATCCCACGATGGCTCCTACGCCAGAAAGAGAATTGTAATCTCCTCCGCGGTAGGTCCTTTTCATCCAGCTGCCATCTGCGACAACTGGGATAAACGGTACATTAGATTCTGGATATACGTCGCCTCTTGTTATAGCTAATGCTTTTTCCTCTTTTCCATCATCTTTCATTTCGCATTGTGCGGCCACATCGAGGGCATCGATTAGGTCATTCTGACAGTTCTCGTAGATCCTTGTCGTCATACAGGACACGTTCACGGCAATCAGTATGTTCTCCAGTTGATTATATCCGGCGCTCGTCATCATTGTTGTGGCAACAGCGGCGCGGTTGATATCCATAGTGGCATCACTCTTCCGAAGACAGGATATGCGCTCTGTGTATTTGCACATTTTGCACTCTACATAATACACATTTTCTAATCCATTTCGTTGACATCTAACTATTTCAAAATGTTCGATGCCACAGCCAGTAGTCGAATGTTTTCGAAGATTTTTTATTTGTTCGAAAACATGCGGAAAATCAACGAAGTCTATTCCTTCTGAAATTGGGTTTTCCGGCTGTTCTGGTTCTGTATTCTCCACCACCCAGTAATCGGCATCATTACTCGTTTCTTCGTTGATGTCTGTTACGGAATGTATCTCATCGCTGTCTGTGTCGAAATCTATTCCTTGTACAATTTCTTCTTCGTTCGACTCGAAATGCACTTCTACAATTCGTCCGCATTGGAATGTATTTCTTCTACAATATCTTCTGCGTCCGTATCGAAATGTGCTTCTTCTACAATTCCTTCGATAATTGGAAAGTCTTCAAAATTTCCTACGTCTTCTTCGTGTATTCTGTCCGTAGGAAAATCATCCGCAGCAGATGTGCTTGGATGTGTTTCGTACGAGCAGGGGGTGACACTCAATGTATTATTTTGTCAACGCGTAACAGCACCACCTACTGAGAAGTGGCCGAACCAAATGGCCGAAGGCGGTAAATTCGAAACTAGGATTGAAGCTTTATTTAAATTCATTATACAGAGTTATCCGCTTAAATACTCACGCGAGAACAGATGAGGAAGGCATCTGTTCTCGCGCGCGGGTTCTGAGTTAAGTAGATAACTCTGTATTTTATAAATGATTGAAATACTATGCTCCGTGCGACCACACAATCATATTTTATGCATCTTATATACAATTTGAAATTGTATGTAGTCGTACAGAGACATAGTACCTCCATCATTTGCTTTCAAGAAAAAAGAAATTACATATTATTGTTTCTTTTTGAAACGTGTCATGCACCGCAAGTGGCATCGTATTGGTAGTAAGTGAGAGAAATTCTAGGGAATCGTACGATGCCACCAATTTCATGCGCTCAATGCGCAAATCGGAGCAGACCCCCTGTATTCTATAGTTCAATGGTGCAAGGAGACCGAATTCGCTAATAGAGTGATACAAGGTGTTCCAAAAATGCTGCGGTTCCTTAAAGGGGGTGATTCGGGGGGTGATTGCAAACAACTTTTGCCTTTGCGAAAATGCTCTCCGAGGTTTCGTTAACGAGATAATAATAAAAAGCACCGACCAATCAGAGCGCGAGTCTGACGCCCGAGTTCCCGCGCTAGCGTGGCCACGCGCCGCGCTGCGACTGTGAACAAGCAACTCGGCATGCATCGAAGAAAATTGCGTAGAATGGCAAATAAAAAAGACGTAACAAATAAAATCGAACATGTTGTCATGGTTTGTTCGTCATTTAAAGTGAATAATGAATCAGGGATAAATGGACGAAAATCACGTGTAACGTAAAAAGACGAATACACAGTTTTTTTTTTTTAAAGGTTCGAAAATAATAATTATTTGAAGTGGGAGGATAAGGAATACGTAAATTTCCTTGTGTTAATAACGTAGCCACGAAATGGTAATGTAACAGGAAATTAACGAAAAGTGATCGTAGTTCGTTATTGTGATAAAAATCCGTAATTCAATAACGGCCAGCACTGTTGCTGATAACGAATAAGTCTGTTTAAAAAGCCCGAATAAATATTTTCGTACGGGAATTTTGAGAATTATCGCCGGAAATAAGCCATAGCTTGCGTTAAATTTAAAAATGAATGATCACCAATAAAGTAACTAAAACTCACCCTTGTCGAAAATTCACCTGCAACTTGAAAACTTGTGTCACTGGGTCACTGAACCGATCCTGGTCATCGATGGACGAGCCCAGCGCACAGCTGGTACCAGGTATACGGCACTACTCAAAGTTAAGGGTCGCAATGTCAGGTGCGTCCAGATTAATGTACCGAATATTCATTTCACTGCAAGGCTACTAACACTGATCACTTAATTTATTTTTCATGGAACGTGTTGTTAATACGTTTTAAAAATTGGTGGCCCCGAAAGAGGCCGATTGTTGTCAATTGAAGAATTGCTCCACATGGCGACCGTCATTGTCCACGCATGCTTCAGCGCGGAGAATTAATTGCCTTTGGACGCCTTGTAATGTTTACGGCGTTATGTTCGCCACCGCCGCGGCCGATCCACCTGTCCTGAAAGGTTTCACCTAAATAAGCGCGGACATGCAAGGCGTAATGTGGCCCAGCTCCGTCCCGCTGGTAGTATATGTTCAGTCGGATCTCCTATGGAATATCGTCCATAAGATCCAGCAGAACATGTTCTAAAAAATATTTATACACTGGGTCCCCAGCCTGTCTGGCAGAAAGTACGGCCACACGATAAAGTCGCCACAAATGCCGACTTGTGCTGCACGTGGACGAAGCGCTAAGGGATTTTTGTCGCTCCACACATGCAGATTGTGGGAATTGAAGCATCCTTCCCTATTGAAAAATGCTTCATCCGTCCACAATATGTATTTGGTGAACGACGGATTCCTTAGCACTTCTCCCAACAGCCACTTGGAATATTGAACCCGCTGAATGTAATCCCCGGCGTGCAAATGTTGCACCCGTACATATTTGTACGGATGCAACCTGCGATCCCTGAGGATTCGGTGTATCGTCGTCTTGCTGACACTAGAACAAAATGCAAAAACATCCACTATTAGATAACATTTTTTTTCTTAATTAATAATTGCTGCAGTTATCTTGAACTGTGACTTACTTTAGGCGACGGCTCAAGATGCGCACACTGATCGTTGGGTCGGCTTCAACGGCGTCGAGGATTCTCTCGATGGTGCCCGAATTTCGCGCTGCTGCGGGTCTGCCCACCTCGCTGCCTCGCGGCATCATGGACCCCGTCGAAAATAGCCTCGACGCTAACCGACGAAATGTATCCTCGCTTGGCGTTTGGATATCAGGATATTCTAGCGCAAATGCTCGCGCAGCAGCACTTGCATCCCCGTTGTTCCGAGCGTACACCCAGAACATCCTGTAGTATTCTTGGGCCGTGAACATTTCTGCAACGCGATTGCTAGCTGACTGACAGGATTTTTTCCAAGCAACTTCCGCTACCCCCAAGTAGCTTCTCTGGTTCCATTATGAGTTCACTCCCACCAGGCCAAGAGGCTTTAGGTAAAAAGAAGCCAGCACATTTTCGGAACACACGTGTTTTGCAGAAGTGCAAGGAACACTTTCAAAAAAGCCCGCGCTCCGTCCTTTTACTGCCAATGTACCCATTGCTTCGAGATAGAAAGCAGACACCACGTGTATCGGTTCGAAAGAGTCCCAAGGGTCCGAAGGGTCCGAAGGGTCCGAAGGGAAAAGAAACAGAAAGTCTTCGAGTTGCTATAAAGAAGAAAATGCATACCATTCCTATTTCCCCTTTCCGATATCCTGAGTTCACGTCTGCTACGAGGCGGAACCAATTAAGTCATAAATTATCCAAGACTGTAGAAAACCGTTCTCTACCGCCGACTAGCGGGACGATGCGGTCATAAACCGCGACTCTGGCGAAATGCTCTGGCCGATCAGCCTGATTAATTTTGGAGAACCAGAAATTAAAGAGTATTATCCAACATCAATATGCCTCGCGGAGAGACACAGGAAGAAAAGGGGTAGTCCGCTGACTGCGCGTGGTCCCGCCTGCGTCGTCCTCACTACAACTTCCAAACAGATCCAAACAGCGAAAGAAGTACGATTGGTCCTAACCTAATCAATCGGACCTGCATCCCTCCCGCACGGAATACGTCAACGCATGATTATATTCGAGAGCCAAAGGATAATTTCTATACTTACTGTTTCGAGCCATGCTACTTATGGCCGAACACATTGAATGGCTGAAAACTTGTGCGGCGTAACATACTTTCATTTTCTTAATTTTATTTATTTTAACATGTTGTTCAGTAATCAGTCGTATAGTTCTTGAGTTTACATATCCCTTATCTATTTCGTAGGCTGTTTCTATGTCCTTCCATTTTGCTACAATGGGTTCTTTTTCTTGCCACACTAAATTTTTGTTTAGCAAATTATTCCGTATCCCTTTTAGAAGATGTGAAACATCGTAAAGTTGAATAATTTCATTGTTGTTAATTATGATGCGGCGTCGTGGCTCCATATTGTTGCGTAGATAATGTTCCCCCGCATCCGCGATTAAATTCTGTTCGGTGACCTGACTGCCACGCGCGAGGCGACTCCGCTGAATCGCCGAGTCGAAGGGAAGCGGCGCGCGGACAGCAAGCACGGGATGAACCGATAAGGGCATGTAACAAAGCCACCTCAGATGGTAGATTTCACGTGGCCCAGGTGCCGTTTTAGGGGCTGCCTAGGATGGTAGGTTTCAGGTATCGTTGCATCGAGCGAGACAAGTTCAGGTATTTGTTCAGGTATACGTTCATCAGTAACATTTTTCTCGCCTATCTTGTCTTTAGCAGATATACTCAATGGTATCATACGAGAGTGTGTGTTCCATCCAGTAAATGTGACGGATCTGGAATATGCCGCCTTAGGCCTGTCTACCCCGAAAGGAAACTGATCCAACGCGGCGACATTGGATCCAACAACCGGTAAGGGAGAGCAGAATACTGATTTAAAATCATCTGCACTAGGAGTGTGAGTAATCTCAGGCCTCCAAATACCTCTCTCAACCGGTTGCATCCCAGGCTCCATTATATGTGGTTATTTACAAAGCTCTTCACTAAAAAGATGCCTACAAATTCTAACTAACGACAATTGAAAAGAATAATTTTGTGAAATAAAAACTAAAATAGGTATGCTGATAACAATTAACAATACGTTTAATAACATAAGAATATATAACATTAATTTAATACGGTTATTATTTAATATCACACTCTCGAAGTTGCTCTCCGGATTGCAGAGAACTGATTTCACTTGGCTGTCGTGCCCGTATTTATACATATTCCGAGTTTTATGCGCGCACCAAGCGATAGGTGAGATGTATCCGTGTCGTCGGATGTTGTTTCAAAGGGAACCCTCAACCAGGGTTCCCGCGCCCAACCTCCTTCTCCAATTGTTGGTACATCCGGATGTCCTCCGTAGTTACTGCTTCTAGTCCTGTTGTTGGAAGTGGTGTACATCCAGGGCCGAAAATGAAAATATATTTCCATGCCCTCCGTCGAGAGTCCTGCATCCCCTATTAGATTCCCTTCCGGATTAATAAATATTGCTAAAGTTTCCCTTCTCATCCACAGATGATCATTTATTTCTATTATTCTACTTTCGATTGCAATTTGGCTTATTACCCTTGGCGGTTCTTTCTGTATAAATGTCTTTTTCCTTTCGTTTTTCCTTTAGAGAGAGGGGGGATGCCTTTACACATACCCTGGTGTAACATTCCAAGGGTTATGTGGCACGCACTTCCATAGAAATCGTTTGGGCAAATGATGCACCCGTGGTGGTCGCTGGTATTTCTGCGTACTGCTTCGGTCCCCACCTAAAATGTCTTTTTCCTGGTTTGCTGAATTTAAAGGTTTTATTTTGAGCAGGCCTAGGGTAAGTGTGGGTATTACTGCGGATGCCCCGATTACTGCGGATATTCTAAAACAGATCATATTTAATGTTGGAAAGTAAATAAACTCTTGATAATTTTTGATAAAATTAGTTTAAACTCTATTACAGATAATTATTAATAAATATGTACAGCAAAGTTATTATTAATTCTTTTATCGTAGTTTGAAATTCGTCAAAGCGAAATTTCGGTCGATTCCCGATATGGTGGTCATGTACACCTACTTGAAAAACATTTATATTTTTGTTATTAACAGTAATACATATAATGTAGCGTTATTGCTCGATAGAATAAGAGTTATTTTTTCAGAAAAACAGTAAATCAGTCGTCTACATTTTAATTTTTATTTTTATTTCTCACCGCAGTATTAGGTGCAGTACTTTACACCATGTGCATGTATTACTGCGGACCGACGACTGCGCAACCTAACCTTTCTTCCAATAGTATTCACTTACTATGTACTACTAATTACTAAGATTTAAATTATTACTCATTCCTGCTGATTTTAGTAAATAAAGAAAGTTAAATAATTTTTCTATTTACAAGTGATATTTGTACTAAGGTTATGTTACGCCTGACATTAGATCGCATATATATTTCGTTAGTAACTGGCACGCAGTAATGCATGCATGTCCGCAGTAACTCCTGCATTGACATTGATCGACAAATCTCTGTGTTTTTAATTAACTGTGCTTATTACCTCGCTCTCAATTTTTTTTATGGAATTATTAAGGACCGACCTTTCTTTTAAAAAAAGAAGGAGGAACTTTCATTCATTTGAACGCCATATCGAGGGTTCTAAAGTTAACCTACCTTAAAAGTCCGCAGTAATACCCACACTTACCCTACCGTCCCGATTCTCCGCGTAATCGCGTAAAAATAGAGGAATAAAGGGGTGCAACTCACCAGACAGTCACCAAAAAGGACATTCGAAATGAAATTGTTGTGAGTACCTGCTACTTTAATTGCTTTTCGTGCTGAAATTGCTTCGCTTAGGAAGTTATCGATTCGACCCGTATGTATTTTCTTTTGTTTCCGCATAAACCCTCAGCACATGGACCGATTTTAACAATCTTTTTTTTATTCGAAAGAGGGCGATGCCCCGGTGGTCACATCCTACAGTGCATCAATATTGGCCCAATATTTTGCCCGTTCTGGTTAATAGTAAATACTATGGCCACCTAATTATTATTATTTTATGTCCGCGTATATTTCTTCAGCATGCTACGTCAATATATATAAAACTATGAAGTCAAAAATAAAAAATATTTTTAAAAAAATTAAAACGACTACAAAAAAATAAAAATGCACTAAAGTCACAAAATAAATTTTTTCCTTTACTTAATCTACGGCTCTCAATTTTTTTAAGTCGGCGCCTCATCATTTGCAGTGTAAATCTGGCGAAGCAGTTCGCGCGCGAATAAGCTGTTACGCGCCGCGGCCTGTAGTGTTCGAGCGGCACGATTTATACGCACGAACGTTCGAATGGACGTTCTCCCTGTTACTCAAGGGCCGTCTAACACTTCCTAATCCCACTTTTCCTGTCGGCGTAGACGTCGACTTAGTACTACAGTCCTGCTCAAAAGCGAGAAAATTCTCGCTCATACGTTCCTTCCTCTTCAGAGATGGCTCCACTGGGTGAGACAATCGGGATTTCGTCACCAATCCGACGAACTCGGCTCGAATGTCCACTCCTTTTGAACCAAAACCCTGTCTTCTGGGCTTCTCTATCTTAGTCTTCAAGTCTTGAGATTGAGCGGGTACCTTCTCCGAAGGTCTCTTTTCTCCCTCAGACACTCCTTCATTTCTTACATTTTTTTCCAGTTTTACTTGCCTGTCTTTTTGAGACGTCTTAGCGTCCCCATCTCTCTTACAACGGAACATCCCGAACCCGAAAATTCAAAAAATTCTGAAACTTTGTGGATATGTAGGGGATTTCCTTCTGATTACAACGCATTTTTTTGCTGTCCAAAATTACTCTAAGGGGGTGAAATTAACCCCTGAATATTCGGCTATTTTTCGATTTTCTGTTATAACTCGCGAACTCTCTTATTTGCTCACCAAACAAGCGAGACAATGCAGGCGTTTAATAAGCGATTTAAGTATAGTTAGATAACTTTGAAAACACTTGTGTGATTATGAATTATTCTTCATGCTGATGAAACTCTTCAAAAAAATGTTGAAAACATAAATATTGCTTACACCACGCACATCCTATGATAGCATAATTGCCGCATATGGAACAACAAGGTCGATGTATGAAATCTTGTTGTGAAAAAGCGAAATCTATTGGATTTTCAAACTGATTTGGTTTCTCAACAATGTATCCACTTTTATACCATGTGGAAGCAAATACATCGTAATACTTTGGTGATGAAAGTTGATTATGAATAAGAGACTGTAATTTAATGACATTACTCCTTGCATTTAGCTTTTTTTTTTTATTGGAGAGGGGGAAATGCATTACGCATACCCCGACATTTATTGACATTTATACCGATTTCATCGATATCATTGATGATCTGACATTTTTTATCCAGCTCATCTTCTAATTTATAAGATAATAGCGCTGCAAGATTATTATAGGATCTTGGGATTTGGAGATCTTTATGCTGTCACGTCCCGGGTGGAGGTCTTTTGGGGACAATGACATGTGGGGTAAAAAAGTCAGGCGCGAATCTGTAATCCAGCACTCTGAGGGTTTTGAAGGAAGTCAGGCGCGAATCTGTAATCCAGCACTCTGAAGGTTTTGGGGAATGTCAGGCGCGAATCTGAAATCCAGCACTCTGAGGATTTGGGAGGAATGGCAGGCGCGAATTTAAAATCCAGCACTCTGAGGATTTGGGAGGATGGTCAGGCGCGAATCTTGAATCCAGCACTCTGAGGATTTGGGAGGAATGGCAGGCGCGAATCTAAAATCCAGCACTCTGAGGATTTAGGAGGAATGTCAGGCGCGAATCTTAAATCCAGCACTCTGAGGATTTGGGAGGATGGTCAGGCGCGAATCTTGAATCCAGCACTCTGAGGGTTTTGAAGGAGGTCAGGCGCGAATCTTGAATCCAGCACACTAATCGTTTTGAAGGAGGTCAGGCGCGAATCTTGAATCCAGCACACTAATCGACCAGGGAAGTTTAAAAGCGAATTTGTATCTGAGGGACACCCGTTAGCACACTTGTTTTGATTTGGCTCGATAATAGGATTTACTGTTGCATTCTCGTAAAAGTCATACGTAATGTTTCCGCGAAATCCGTCTGGGCATACGGACGTACACAGCCTATGCAGAAGTACGTTAGTAAACACTGTTAGCGCTTCGCGAGATCAGCTGTTGCAGCCGTCTGTTTGAACTAGGAAGTTTCGTACCCAAAAGGCATACGCAATAATATGGAGAGATTTAAAAGCAAAGAATGGTTTATTACTTCAAGCACGTCTATATGCGCTTGTCGTAGGTAACATGAAATGCGTTGGACAATGAGCATAGATACATAACATTTATATAAATGGATGTAAATAATAGAACATGTGTATGGACATGAAATAGAATATACGATAATAAGGTAGAAATATATGATAGTAATAAGCGTTGATAACGTAAAATAATATGAAAAGTAATATGACAGTAAATGTTTGTAATACAAAATATATATATATACGCAATAAGCGTTAATAATACATAGAAATAATAATATGAATGCAATAAGCGTTATTAATATGAGGGTGATATGCAGTATATTAATAATAATAATTTCTTACGGTAGTTGCCGTAGCTCACTGAATTTAACACTTTGATAATAATGATACTTTTCACTGACGTCTCTGGAAGAGCGTTTCATAGAAGAGTGCTACGGCCTCTCGAGCCTTTGTATTTATGTGATTCTGCGGGGTCGTTGCGGGGGTTTTATGCGGTAAGGACCTTGACATAATTATGAAATAAGTCGCAGTAGGACTTCCGGGGTTTTTCTGAAATATTCTATTATTAGACGTGTTTACGGCACGTACACCAAATATTCGTCGCAATTAGGCTTCTGGGGTTTTTATACTTGTGAAGCTGAAATACTCTACCCATCGAATGGATTTCGGGTGTTTTGATAGGAAAGGGTTGGATTGGCTTGGACTTGGTGATTCGTAAAGAGGGAAGTGAGACGTGGTCTCGATTTAAGAGGTTTTTGGGACGAAGGACTTGTTTGAATTCAAGTATGAAAGAGAAATTTGTGCCTCATAGGGCGAGTAAGCGAAGGAGATTTCGTACCGACCGTTTTGCGATGGGGACCGCTAAGGTACATCGTCAAGGCGATCAGCGATTGGGGAAAAGGGGTAAGAGTTGAGGTCGAGGGACTTGTTTGGTGTAGTGATTTTTATTATTATTATTATTATTATTAATTGACGGGAGAACCCTTTAGAATACATAGATTCGTATTTTTAAGTACGAAAGAGAAGTACAGCGTAAGAATAGCTTAAAACTAAAATAAACATAAAGATAAATAAATTCTATAACGAAATAACAAAAAATAAAATAAAATGAAATAAAGATAACTAAAAATAAAATAAAAATAAGAAGAGATTTTGGAATTTTATGGTAGAGGTTTGGTATAATATCGCGGAAAATTTAGTGGGACATCACAATGCAAGATGGGTTCGAGGCCAGTGACTTTGACTAGTTCGATATCGGGGTTATGTGGGACTCCCCGCCTGTAAAATAGGCGGGATACCCACTAAAAACCCCCTCTGGTCGTCTCCACCTGGGGCCTCATGGCGGCGCCCGGAACTTCTGTTGTAGTCCGTCGGGCGCCGCTATCATGAAGATGAGGCCCCTCCATGCACCCCCAAATCTTTGGGGGAAGCCACCACACAGGTGGTCAGCCCTTTATACCAGAAAAAGGGCGACCAACCTCCGCCTGCGCTCGCGGTACACCGCTGTGTGGCCAGTATGGCCAGTACACCGTTCTTAATAAATAAAAACTTATGCCACCGGCTAAGATTAAAATTAAAATTAAATTTAAAATTAAAATATAGGGCCCAATAGGGGTCCCACTGCCTCGCTCGAGCGGGGAGCCCGCTTCACGCGCCATTACCGGGGGCCAACCCTCTTTCTCTTGCGGGCGAGTCTTTGCCGAGCGAGGGCCCTGTTGGCTACCGCCATTTGGGCCTGCCTCGCTCGCTCCTCCCGCAAAAGCCGGTTGGCCTTCACTTCCGCGCGTTGCCTGGCCTCCATCACGGACCGCGCAAACGCGGCCCAGCAGCCCCACCTTTCGGTGGAGGAGATGGCAAGGCCCACGAGGGTGGACACCTTCACTGGTGTACCCAGGCCGGTGGCCAGCACCTCGCGCTGGGGGGCTAACTCCGGGCATGCTGTAAGAACGTGCTCAGCATCATCCCGGGCCGCCCCGCAGTCCAGACACACCTCAGAGGGTGCCTTTCCGATTCGGTGTTTGAATCGCTGGAAGGACCCGTGCCCGCTCAGCAATTGCATGAACCTATAGTCCGCAATCACTGAGGAGCCCGAGGTGTCGACGAAAGTACTGACCGCCGGGACCAGG
Organism: Andrena bucephala; assembly: GCA_947577245.1. Classification (NCBI taxonomy): domain Eukaryota; kingdom Metazoa; phylum Arthropoda; class Insecta; order Hymenoptera; family Andrenidae; genus Andrena; species Andrena bucephala. Next base: position 32,356,060 of record OX387717.1, on the reverse strand, counting down.
CGCCTAACCCACCCCGAGGGTGCGGTCCTGTCCCACTCTTGTTGCCATTCCTCCATGGCTGCGGCCATCGCGGCGGCTTTATGGCGGCGGGCTCTCTCTTTAAAAATAATCGGATCGCCACCAAGGGTGGGGTCCTCCCTGTTCTGCGCATTAGCGCAAAAAATTGCGGCCCCATTTTGGCCTTGATGTACAGCGGCATTCGCCCTGCTAAAACGCAGAGCGAAGCGAAGGACACAGTCCTATATGCCGCTGTACACCGGGTCAGGGCCGTTCGCTGAGTACGACGGAGAATAGCTCTGCTACTGTCAGTGGTCAGCGATACGGCCCAGACTGGCGATCCGTATAAAATTACGGACTCCCACACCGAGTAGTACAGTTTCCGGGCATGGACGGATGGGCCCCTGGTGTTGGGGAGGAGCGCTGAAAGCTGGTCGTATACCAGAAATCGCCTGATTTACATCCGAGGCTAGGCGATTGTCAGACATACTTCCATAAATGAGTCTTAAGGGCGACGGCCCTACCGCCCAGCGGATTTCTCCCAACTCGACCCTGCTGTCATGGCCACGGCCTACGTCCGGTAATACGTCAGGGGGACCCTACGGCCGATGAGTCCTACGGTGTATATCCAACGGTCCCCAAACATCTCCCGTCCATACAGGGTCTCCAAAAATTCCGGGGGGGAGAGGGAAGTCCCTACACTCCACCCCAGGGGGCTGCCACTCTCATTTGCGATTTTGTGACAGTGTTTCAACTGCCACCTAGGCAGTTCCAATTTTTTCGAACTAAAATTCAATATGGCCGTCCAACATAGTCTGCGAATCCAGTAATAATCTATTAATTGCTGCAACATTTGTTGTATTTTGATCGCAAACCATACTGAGGATGATAAGTTTCGTTTCTTCGAAAGTTTTTACAACAGTTTTGATGCAGTGCATCAACTGATTTAAGGACGTCTTGCATTTTGTGGAGTAAAGCAGTCAGAGCAGCAACGGACTAACCTACATTTTTTTCGAAATTGAATTAGTAGCACTGACGTATTCCACTAGGCTCTACTAACCATATAAAATAGGGAAAAAAAAATTTTAATGTGGGTTGCTCCGTTGTTGCTCTGACTGCCTCAAATAATAAACAAATAGGAGTTTCCAGTTCGATACGATACCTTTTAGCATAAACACTAGTGCATGGCCATATTGAATTTTAGTTCGAAAAAATTGGAACTGCCTAGGTGGCAGTCGAAACACTGTCCCAAAGTCGCAAATGAGAGTGGCAGCCCCCTGCTCCACCCCCATATCCCATATATATGTATTCAGAGAATTCCTCCTTGGTCCCCCGAGGGCCCCACCCCTCTCCACGCCAGAGCGTGGAGGGGGGAGGGAACCACCGGGGACCGGAGATAACACTCCCCTAACGCGACACCCATAGATGAAAGCGGTACCGCGGGGGGTCCTCACTGAGCACCAACACGGGCGCACAAGGCAGTCAGATGAGTATCCCTGCATACAACACTCAACACAGTGTTTCCCTTTTTTGCAGGAGTGCCCAGGAATCGCGGACACCGTTTTGTGGTCGATCCTTAGCCAGGAAAGCAGCATCCCCTGTCCGGCCGCATGGTGGTGTCCAAAACACCCCCGGCGCGACCGAAGGGGAACATAGCCGCTTTCCCAGAGCCCCCTCACCACGCTCAAGGTGGTCGACCCTGGAGGGGGCGGGGGTTCCTTGCATTTAGCTGCACGACGTAACTAAACAATAATACAAGGTCGGAAAATTCTCGTACAAAGTTTTTCCATATCCGGAAACCATGTACATCAAGCGGTTGTATCATTCCTGCAGTTTTTTTTCGGTATTGTGTATATTTCCACATGTTGATTAGCTATACCGTTTTGATTAGGTATACCGTTTCGTAATGTAGATGGACAGTGACCAGTCCACGAATCCAATAACAAAACGCTTCGAGATCCCGCATGTGGTAGATATACGTTTGTTAACCATTCCATAACCAGTTCACCTGTTAACTTTCCAGATGTGGACGCCTGTATATAAACATTCCACGGTAGAAACAAAGATTGTTGTACACGTGGACCAAAATTACCATCCTTTTCCTGCAGAACAATAAATAGCGGAGAGTAGTTTCCCAGAAGCTGATATTGTGGGGAATATGGTATAGCTATGTGTAGTAGCGGATATAGATTGTACGACTGCTGTAACACTTTTGGTTCCTTGTTCAGCTAAAGTACGGCCCGAATGTAATTCTAGATTGAATCCGCTCTCATCAGCATTGAATGTATTGTTTGTTCCGATATCTCTAATACGAGGTTTTACATTATTCACAAAAGTCGAAGCAATTTCATTTAATTGCGCGCTATCTGTACCGTATGATCTGGTAATAAATTTGTTCACTTTTCTTGAAACTATTTTATACGTTCTCTTTAAATTCCAGATCTAATGTCCAGATGCTTTAAAATTTTCCAACCCTGTCTCTTCATTAGCTTGTAAGGCCCATCTTCGAAGGTACAAATCATGAATAATGGCATGAGTTTCACTCCCGTCAACAAACTTATTATACTGTCACGTCCCGGGTGAGGTCTTTAGGAACGATGACTATGGGGGGGGGGGGGGGGGATTAAAGATCAGGCGCGAATCTGAAATCCAGCACTCTAAGGATTTTGAAGATCAGGCGTGAATCTGAAATCCAGCACTCTGAGGATTTTTGATGGAACCCAGGCGAATCTTGAATCCAGCACACTGAAGCTAGGGGGAGATCAGGCGCGAATCTTAAATCCAACACTCTAATCGACCAGGGAAGGTTTAAATGGTGAATACACACCCGGGAAACACCCGTTAGAGCACCTTATGTTTGTTTTGATTTTGGTAATAGGATTTACCGTTGCATTTATGTAAAGAAAACCACACGTAATATTTCCGTGAATTGCACGGCTCATGCAAAAGTATGTTTGTAAACAGTGTAAGCGCTCTCGCGTTCACGAACAGAAATCAGCTGTTGCGGCAGCCTGTCTTGGTTTGGAATCTTTGTAACCAAAGGATGCACACAATAATTCGAAGCGTGATTTAAAAACAAAGAGGTTTATTAACTTTAAACACGAGTACGTTTTTACTGTTTAAACGGTAATTAACCAATTATTATTTTTTTGTTAATAATTCTTGTAAATCTTCGTCTATATTCATGCAAATTTATTTTCTCATACTTCACAGCCGAACCGAAAATACGGATAAATCAGAATTTGTATTTCCTACAAATTAACAAATATAATTATTATTGAAGTTTACTTATAGTAAGGTGTCCTCCTACAGGGAAATGTAGTTCTCAAGTTATCTAGATATAAAATTCTAAACAAAACATATCTAATACGCATATAATTTTCTTTAGTATACTAGATATTACTTCTAGCGTGAACAAAATTGCCATTTCGAGTACGAGGTGTCTGTAGCGCTACGTCCTCAAATGAATGTGTTTACATTATCGCAGACCTTATGGTTCATATTGATCACAAAAATGGTATTCATGAAAGAAGTGTTTTAAACAAAATGATTTCTGACACCACGAGCATCTAATTACAGCTGTCTCATCGCATAGTGCACATTTCGTTTGTGTATCCTGGTCAAAAGCGAAGTACACAGGGTTCTCAAAATCTGCTTTCTCGTCTATATACCCACTTTTATACCAGGAATACTGAAATAAATGTGCGTATCTCGGTGAAGACAGTTGTTTGTGCACAAGCGACTGTAATTTAATAATATTATTCCTTAAATGTAGATTAATATCGGAATTGTATAACAGTACATCGTCAGAACAGCGTCTAACGTAATTTTTCCACACTCTAAATCCGTACACATCCAGAGGCTGGATTCGTCCCGTGGTACCTTGTGGTATTTTCTTAATTATGATTTCTTTACCAGCTGGTTTCGCACTATGCACATCTTGTTCGCAGTGTCCACTCCAAGAGTCTAGTAACAACACACTTGTTTGTTTGGTTTTAGGAAAAAAGACTTCTTCCAACCAGGTTTCGAAATGAGCTGCAATATTAAATTAAAATCCATCGTAACTACACATATATGTATAGTTCAATTTCAATTATCAATAAAAGATTGTTTAATTAAGATAATTTCAAAATATACGTTACCAGATGTGTTTCCCAGATTTTGATGCCGTCACGTACACGTTCGTTGGCTTAAATAATGTTTTTCTAACTATTGGTCCAAATCCTCCATCTGCTTCTTTCAAGACCATAAAGAGGGGTGACAACTATCTTCCATCCGCAGTTATTGTTGGTTGTATTGTATAACTATGTGTCGTTGACGCTACAGATTGTACAACACATTCTACTTTTTTTTTGGCCTTCTGCTGATAAGGTCCGTCCAGTATGTATTTCTAATTGAAATCCACTTTGATCTGAATTATATATATTTTGAGATCCATACGTTGCAATCAAGGGCTTCACTTCCTTAACAAAATCTGCAGCTTTAACTTTCAAAACTTCATCGTCTTCTATTGCCGATCTTGTAACAAATTTGGTTATTTTTCGTGAAACAATGCGATGGGCTTTTTTAAAATTATTTACCCACGTTCTAGAAGCTTTAAAAGCGTTGTCGTTATTACCCTGCTCTTTGTATGCGTTCAGAGCCCATTGCCGAATGTGTCTGTCATGCAAAATATAACCAGCGCCAATAGCTTTTCTCATAGTTTCTACTACAGACTCGGAAACTTTTGTTAACTTTTCGTTTTTAGTTCCTCCTGCTTCAATTTGATGAGCCCATCGTCGTAATTGACGTTCAGAAGAAACAAGTTGAAAATTATGTTGAACTGTAGTAAGCAGACGCTGCAAAGAAAGGGGTTCTTGTTCTACCAAAAATATTATTAACTAATAGGCAGGAGTATGATCAACGAGGGATGTCCCATAACGCTAGGCGTTGTTGATGCATACCCTGACCAAAAAGAAAAATTTTACATTCTGAACGTAACATCCCTTCCTCCTTGGAACCATCGTCATCCTCAACGATATATACTGAAGGTATAAGGGTGGTTTCACCCCCTAAATATGAAAACGGGCCGCTATAAAAAAATACGTATATCTTATTTTTCGGTCCTCTAAAACATATCCAAAATTCAAAGCAATCGGAGACGGACACCTGGGAAACCCTCCTTGTTAGTATAAGGAACTACTACACGGCTGACGAATAATCGCCGTTCAATTGATCTCTGTAGGTGTTGGCTGGACGATGCCATTTCGTTAATGCAATGCAGATAGTCACACAGAAGCAAGATCAAAATTATGAAATAACAAAATCATTATCAAAGAAGGAGAAGAACATTAGAAGAATCGCAACTAACAACAATTTCTGACTAGGAAATTCCCATAGTCCTTAGACTATCAGGGTTTGCTGTTATACATGGTTTGGTACTCCTAGCAGTTTATCACCGCCCTCTGAATAGACAATGGTAGTCTGTTTTCCGAAATAGTCGGTTCTTGCAACGGTATTGCTGCTGGTTGACTGGCTGAAGCTTCCTCGGGTTCGAGTTTCAAGCCCCGCTTTCTCAGGAACCGTATTTTCCATAAGGTCTTCAGAGGATTCCAGAAATAGTAGATTATTAATCCCATTATGATCAAGGGATCCATACGTCAATGACAGGTGTGGTTTTCTCGCTCGATGATGTTCTCCAATTTCCTCTAGTTCGGCTTCAATTTCGTGCAAAGAATCAGATATGCGTTCCAGTTTATTAATGTCATTTGAAAATAGGTTCACTGTGGTGTGTTTCCCCTTGGAATACTGATAGATCTTAGGTGATATCTGGCTAATGTTCCGTCACATATTAGGGATATAGTAGTAAGAATCTTTGCTCAGATACTGTTTGAGAGTCTGACCGTTGGCCACGTGAGAGTATACCGGTTTTAGGTTAGGTGCAACAAGTAAAGCACAGCGTTGATGGTGAGAAATGTACATTGATGGTATTTATTTGATACACTCGCGGAGTGAGTCACGCTTGATAAAAGGGTGAGCGGTGAGAAAAGGCACGTTGTGCTGAACAATCGAAACTCTCGCTGAGAGTTTCCACGCACACTGACCACGCGATCACACCACGATCCACGATCGATTACGCGAGAGATGAGAAAGAACCTGCAATGAGGTGAGCTGAGCGATTCTCGCTGAGAATCGTGAGCACAGAGATTCTCGATGAGAATGGTGAGCACTACAAACGATATAATGAGCCGATTCACTAGTTATGTGTTAAACTGTTTGACGCGTCTACTCACATACTCTGAGTGAACAAGAATGAAAACCGTTGGGCAATCCGACTTCCTGTGCGGGTCGTCTCGAACATTCTCGACGATCGACCGACGTGGGGAAATCGGATTGGTTGAGCCACAGATGAGTTAAATTGTGATTGGCTACGCGTATTCTACAACCGGCTGAAACAGTGTCACGCGATGCGCTGATTGGCTGATCGTCGGTCGCGGAGCGCAGATGATTGGCAGATCGATCGTGCGGAGCGCAGATGATTGGCAGATCGATCGTGCGGAGCGCAGATGATTGGCAGATCGATCGTGCGGAGCGCAGATGATTGGCAGATCGATCGTGGATCGGTCGTGGCGTTACGCAGTCCAGGAGGTGCTGCGGTGAGTTGGGGTGTGGCAGAGATCGGAACTACCGATTCTCGAACAGATACGTTTTTCATCCTAACAAGGTATGATATCGGGTTTTTGCAAAACATTTCTTTCTATCCCACATTTGGGTATAAGCTTTTCATTCCTGAAGTAACAGAAGTCCAGAGGATTTTGAAATTCGTTGGGATGCATTTCTAGGTATCCGCTTTTAAACCAAGCATATTGAAAAAGGTTTTTGAATCTAGGTGAAGAAAGCTGGTTGTGGGTTAGGGACTGCAATTTAATTATTTCATTACGTAAGTGCAAATTGACATCTCTCGCTTGGAGAATCACATTATCCGAAAATGTCCGCACGAAATTTTTCCAAATCCGGAATCCAAACACATCTAAAGGCTGAATGATGCCCGTCGTTTTTTTTGGAATCATTGAAAAAGTTACTTCCTTGTCTTGTGGAATCAACTGCTGTAACTCATTTAGGCAGTGTCCCGTCCACGCGTCGAGTAGGAGCATGCTTCTACGGACAGTATTTGGTAGATACACTTCGCTAAACCAAGTTTTAACATGTTCAGACGTGAGTTTTCCTGACTTTGAAGCTCCGACGTAAATATTAACCGGACGGAATAGAGTTCTTTGCACTATCGGACCAAGTGTTCCTGTAGACTCCTTCAAAACTATGTATAGTGGTGAAAGAAGACGTCCGCATGCTGATATAATAGGCATTATAGTGTAGCTATGTGTTGCAGAAGATACCGATTTAATTGTCGCTTCTACTGTTTTCACTCCTAATTTCGCCAATGTTTGCCCAGAATGTATTTCAAGGTTGAAGCCACTGTCGTCTGCATTATAAATTTCTTCAACTGCGACAGCTAGGATGTTAGACTTTACGCGAGAAACAAACGATTCTGCGATATTTTTGATGTTGTCAATATGTTCAAACGTAAATTGAGTCCTGAATGTTGTTATTTTGCGAGACAATTCTATGCGCAGTCTTAAAATTCCAAATCCACCATTTACTTTCCACGAATTGGGGTGGGTATACCTGGTGTTTTGCCTCCAAGGCCTACAATCTTAAATTCATGTCATGAATAATAGATCTTCTGTCACAAGCTTCTTCAAAGTTTTGTAGTACATATTCCGCAATAAATGCATATTTATCTGCATTTGTTCCACCTCGCTCTACACTAGAGCTCTTACTTTTGACCCGTCGGGTACCCGGGTAGCCGAAAATTACCCGAAACAACTTCAAGCCATTGAATGTGGTATTGTTCAATCATATTTGGCTAACATCAGACTATACCACAGACAATACTACATTCAATGGCTTGAAGTTGTTTCGGGTAATTTCCGGCTACCCGGGTACCCGACGGGTCAAAAGTAAGAGCTCTACTCTACACTCGCCTCCCACCTGTATAGCTGCAGCAAAGATTTAACCATGCGATAATTTTTCTGTACACTGGTAAGCGATCGACGTGCCTTTTTTCCACTTTTCCAAAACGTGACTGCTTTTCTCTTATAACTTAAGTCAACTTTTCCACCTTCATCATCAACAGTACATTCTGCAGGGTCAAAACTGTCTTCTTCTTCTTCTGTAGGCATAATGTACTCTACAACTTGTGCACCATGTGGTTCTGATGGATCGGCAAAATCGAGCACATAATCATGTTCAATTAATGGTAGGGAATGTATGTTTTGAAACTTTTTTATAATGTCACGAATTTCATTGTGCACTTCTATTTCTACCGAGTTCATAGGTGTCTGTGTTATACTCGCAATTTTAAACGTATTGGCTAACATGTTTATTACGTTAGCAACATTAATCGACGTCATTTTAAAGAAAAGCCTTTCAAGCAATGATCACTAACTTTTTTCAATTGAATGGTAACTGACTGCTGACATAAATGTAACTGCCGTAAGCTGCATCCTCGGGAATATTTATATCAATCAAAAGACGCGAGTGCATAAACATGTTTACCGAAAAGTGGATGTGGCACAAAAGTATTATCAGTTAAGGTCGGATTTCCTATATGCGTTCGTCCGGGAGAAACAGATGCATATTTCTCTATTGCACTAGTGAGACCGCCGCCGGTCGCTGCGGCCGAACGCGTATAGGAAATCCGACCTTTACAATTAAAATGATGGGAGGCCCAATTAGTTCGATTTACGCGTATCTCTGCGCGGACTCGAATTGGCTGTCGCGCGAAGCAAACGACACGCATCGTCACGAGTTCGGCATCGGCAGCAAACCCGTTTCAGTCTCCAACACAGTGCCACGATAGTGTTACGCAGATTGTCAACAAAGACGTGTTCGGGTTCAGGAACGTCTGAAAAGTTCTCGAGTAATATAATATGTGTAGTATGTAATAGTGTGTATCATACGCGTGCTTGGACGTTGCCTGGGCACAACACAATGAATTTGCGGTTTGATACGTTATTTGAACATATTATAAAGTAATAAAATCCATTGAAAAAACATCAAAAAGTTGAATATATTGATCGTGAGACGACTACGCGTGAGTTATTGATTTTCGCGCATAGCCAATCCGTGTACACGATTGTGCCTTGTAGGAGTATCTGAAACCAAAAAGCGAATATTTTTCATTTATAATGCATTTCCTAGGTGATCTAATTTGTTTAGAATTTACAATAAAAAATTGATATCGCAAAAATCGACGGTCAACACCTAATAACGGTTCCCTACCATGCTTTACGCGCCCGCGAGAGGGCGCGCGCCCCCCGCACTAATCTAGCCCAAACCAATACTAATACCCGGGACAAGTTGGAAAGTGGAATGCGTTGCGTCGGAATAAATCAACAGAAGTTTTTCGCAAATATCTCGGAAACTAAGGCCGAGCGGGGGTAACATGTATAGGAAAAAGTTGTGCAGAATCGTGTCCCCGACAACATATCCAAATTTCATCAAAATCGGTGAGGAATCGCTAAAGTAAATAACTACCAACTATTTTGTTGAAAAGTTTTAAAAGGTCCATTACTTATTATTTTTCCAGTGGATCAATGGGATTTAAGTAATTATTTCAATTCAAACAGAACGTTGAAGCTGCTCAAATCATTTGAGAAGATCGAATTTTTCAAGCTTGCTTGAATAATTAAGCTGCTTCGACATTCCACTGGATTGGTTCGAATGATTTGACCAAAGTTCAACTTAACTTGAATTTTCAAACTACTTTGACAGTTCTAGTGGGAACGTCATCTTCGGGACACGGCATGTTATGTACAATTTCTAGTAGATGGTACTGTAGAACTGATTTATGTAGGGATCCGTAGTGGTTACCGACGCTCCACCAGAGGGCCACGCGGCGTGAGAGGAGATATTCTCGCTTCTGGTCGCTGTCCCTCCCGATAGTATATATACGAGTTTCTGTCCCAGTCCTAATACCCAGCGTGTCTAAGGCAGGGTCCCGCCAGGTAGCCTTACTGACGAGTCCACTGGCGGGCCCGGGACGAAACGCTCCTTCCTTTTCCTTTTCTAAGGTGATGACTTCCTGTCTTTCGTGGCGTCCCACTATTAAGACAGGTCCAGAGTCAGATCGCTACATTTATAAATGTACTGGTTCACGTTGCCAGTAATTCAATCTTTTCCACCTGTTTCATATGATGTCATACATCTTCATATCATGATCCACCGTGTTTTAAAAATTCCCATTTCCAGTACCGCGCTCTACCATCTGATGATATCTGATTCATTTTCTTCTCATGGGACCCTAATATGCATTTCCATTACTCAATACTCCATTATACTTTTCCTTATACTTTTTGGCAAATGCTAAACGAGCTATCACGCTCTTCTTCGATAACATAGGCTTTGGTTTCTTTGTATTTCATATACACACATACAGGAAAGTATTCCAACGTTTAAATATGTAACTTTTAATGAGTTACATATGTATGTCAAACTGTAGTGTTTAAAACAATATTGTGTGTATAGCATGGGGCAAGTCTCAAGATTCTATTAGTAAAATTCGAAAATAATCCAACTATGTATACCGTATTTATAGTCAGAGATCGGAGGACTGCCACCGCTCCCTGTAGGTGTTTCCTTCTGACCAATAGCAGCGGTGGGCTCCAGCTGCCCTTGAGATCAACACCGGCTGGAGTCCGCCGAAGCTGACTTTCAGGGTTTCGAGGAGTCCACAGTAGTGACGTGAGCATGTGACGTCACATTCGCTTCGCGTTGTCACCACTTGGCTTGGCTTCGCGCTGGCGTCAATTCACGCACACATTACCACCGCTCCTGTAGGTGTTCCCCCTCCATCAACACCGGCCGGAGTCCTCCGATCTCTGTTTATAGTATATTCATTACAAACACGCACCATCGGTGGGATACAGAAGTATTCGAACGATACATTTAATATTAATTGAAGGCATCATTAATTGGAAAATTCAATGCCTCGGTATGAAGTTGGTCACCTTTTGCTGCGATTACAGCCCTAAGACGATTTTCCAAAGAATACGACGTAATAACTGTGTTCCGTAATCTTCTTTCCACCTCATCCTATAAATGCTCGATAGGATTCAAGTCGGGATTTTATGGTGGATGTGGCAATGTGTGTGGAAACGTGATACAAAGTCCATTCTTTGACAATTTTTGCGCGTGCGCATCGGGCCGTTGTCCTGTTGGAAGCAATAATTTCTGTTTTTAATTCTAATGTTGAATTTTCAAATATTTCTTTTTATGTAAGATCCTATTGACGAACACAATATTTCCGAGCCAACTAGCTGCCATGCAGCCCCATATATCATTACTGATCTACCATTGTGGTTTATCGTTGGCTGTAGACTTTTTGGTTGCAATTGTGTATTTATTTTTTTTCATACAGTCTTGCGTCTTTCACTGCCAAAAATATTGTATTTGATTTCGTCGGAAAATAATACTGTATTCTACCAAGAATTGTTTTTCATTATTATAAGATATTGTTTAGTAAAATTTGGACGAGATAGTTTATATTTTTTTGCTGATGTACGGTTTTCTCTGTAGAACTCGTGCTCTAAAACCGCTATTTCTTACAATTAGTAATATTCGACACAATTCACGACGAACTTATTTCTTCAACTGCGTAGCCATATCGATGCCAATTTTGATTCAAAAGCGAAGGGATCTTTTATAATTTCGCGAATTATTGTCTTTTATTTGCTCACTGTATATTTATTACGCATAGCAGTTGAGTGTAAATTTAAGCTAGTATAAGTATAGTGTATAAGTTAGTGCAGTAAATAGATTACGAAAAAAAAAACTCAGTTTTATCCGGCTAACCATACACTGCGACCTCGTAGAACGCGACGTTAAGTGAAGAGCGTTAACTAACTGGCGAGGATTGGCATAAAGGCACCGCCGGTTTGGAAGCCGAAACCGGGTCTCTGGTCTGCGTAAACGTAGGTGGAATGCAAGACATCTGGGTTCAGCGCCGACGATACAAGATTCCACGGAAAGTCAGCGACATTGAAACATCCCCGCCCGCCACCATCAAGTACGAGACGCTCAATAATCGTCTCATCACAGCCTTCGCCGCTGGTGAGGAAAATGCGGCTACGACTTCTCCCGAGTGAGCAAGAAGTACGCGATCGTCGACTCTCTGGACTAGTACGTCAAATGAGTATGATGGCGAAGAAGAAAATTTCGGACACCATAGTTATGTAAGTCACTTTAAATGCAGCCGTCTTCCGACATCAATGCAAGTGATTTTGGTGACTACCACTAACGGACTCCACCAGCTCGCACAAATGGCCGATCGAATTGTACAAATATACGGCCCGGAAATCTACAATGTGAACGTCGAGCACAAATTTCCGAATTGGCTGTGCAGGTGTAACAACTAAAACTTGCCCTCAAGGAAGCCCAATGTTGTCCAGAACATAAGCCGCCCCCGCAGTTGGGGCCGCATTCGGCCCAGATCTGCATCCAGAGGAGACGGATTTTGTTGGTTCTATCGTCGTTTCCGAAACCGAGCTCGCAAGTGTGAATAGCCCTGCAGTTGGGCGAGCACAAACTATCAGGAAAACTAAAACCACGGATATCGACTATGATAGGTACCCAGAAAGCGGCGCAGTGTCCATTTTCGTACGCTACCCTGCGATAGGCTACGAATTCTTGGTCGATACTGGCGTGGACATTTCGGTAATCCCGGCCATTCCAAGGACAGATGAAATAATGTAAACCTCAGCCTTTGCCGCGGCAGAAGGTACCACGATTCCAACATATGGACGCAACTTACTCTGGATCAGCCTGGCGCTTAGACACGACTTTCAGTGGCCATTCATCGTAGATGGTCTGCCAAAGCCTATCCTGGGAACGGACTTTCTGGCATATTATGATTTGTTCCTCGACATTCGACGCAATCAGCTTCACGATGGAACAACCCGACTCACGGCACAAGGCACGAGTCGCACGGATCTCACTCCGCGAGTACTAATAATCGGAGAGCGCAGTCCATACCGTAAGCTGCTAGTGAAATACCCGACCATCGTAAGGAATACTATTCTGCCACAATGAAAGCCTCATCGAGACAAGCATTTCACCGAAACGGAGGGACTTCCTATCGCCACATGTCCGCAACGTCTTCCGCCAGATAAGCTGCGAGCGGCTACAAGTATTATGTCGCCCATCAAACAGTCTGGGTCAGCCCGCTTCAACTCTGAGACCGTACGGAGACTGTGGACGGCTGAACATAGTTACTCAGTGGCCACCAAAACTGATCTTGAAACCTCACCCGCTCATCTCGTCTACGGCGAAGGTCTGCGTTGCTTGGCGATTTTTTTACGGAAAAAGAAACTTCCATGGACCAACCCACCTGGTTTCTGGCACACCCCTGCAAAGGTACACTCGAAACATCAAACCATGGGGCGAGAAACATATTCGTACCCTCGGAGCTACGACAAAGCTCGTAAATATTTACGTGCGCTATAGTGCACTCCGAAGACCGCTGCAGCCACCTTATTACGACCCATTCTTGGTCAAGGAGAGGTACTCTTAATTCTTCGTCGCCGAAATTAGAGGCGAAACAAGGCGGACCTCCTTAGATCGACTGAAGCCAACTTTCGTTCTAAAGGATGGTCGCGACCTTGCAGTATCCAAAACGCCAGCAACAACAGAAACAACCCAGCGTTCACCACATCCCCGACTACCCGGCTCGGAAGACTTTGTCGACCGCCGCTACGTTTAAAAGTACATTTCGTTTAGAGGGGCAGTGTATAAAGGTTCGCAATTCGTCTGAAAATTTCGATCAGCACGTGACTGATATTTGTAAACCGTAAATTTAAGCTAGTTTAACTGTAGCATATAACTAAGGGTAATAAGAAGTCAAAACTTCGAAACGACACACGTAAACACTACCGGCACCCGCGGCCGTGATCAATCAACAGTTTTGCGATGAATCGAAAACCGATCATTTCCGAAATCGAGATAAGCATAAATACGACCACTAGCAACGCCGTCTGTCAGTACTATTTGTGATCTCATGAGTTGCTTACATTCCGCAGTCGTTGCCGCGAAATTAGAACCTTGCAATTGGCCGATATTTGTGAACCGTAAATTTAAGCTAGTCTAACTGTAGCGTATAACTAAGGGTAATAAGTAGATTAAGGTGGAGGTCAGATATATTGGTCCGTCAGTGCGAGTGAAGGGTAACTCCCGCCATACCGCATGCCTGCCTAGGAACTCATTTTCTTAACGTTCTCACTCGAGGGAGCCAATTTTCTCTCAATCGCTGTTCGCGAAATAACTTCACACCGTCCAATATATCTAACCTCCGCCATAGTAAAAAACAAAATCTTAGTTTCATCCGGCTAACCATACGTACATTATGAAAGCAAATTACAACCAAAATTTTGAACAGTGCTTCCTTCACACTAGCTGCGGATGAACTGAGCAATGTTTGTTTACATCGTACTGTCCTTGGACGTATGCACAAGAGATATAGCGAGGTCGTAAAAGTAGTACCGCGTGTTTGTTTACATGCTTCGAGCATCGGAACAAGCGAATTGACAGATAAGGAGGTCGGGCCTCACCCAGGGCCTCGCTCAGGGCTCAGGGCATGTGACCAGGGCCTCAAAAACCGCCGCGGCTCGAGTGTTTTATTTACAACCTCGCTATATCAGTGCGGGTACTGTACTGTGCACAGCTGAAAAAATGATTAGCGGAAGGAATGCGGATCCGATTGGTTATATTCCCAAAATCCCCATAGTATTTTCTCTGGCCCCTGTGCCGTCTCGCTAATCATCTTTCCTGCTCTGGGCAGTAGTTGTTACGAAGATTCTACACAGAGTTCGAATACTTTTGTAAACCACCAATGGTACATGTTTTAATACGCGTGCAAATTCTTCATTAAAAATGCAGGCTGTTAGTCGCAATCTCTAACACTTTTCTGCCACAGAATGTGTGTTTGGGGCCATGTTCTAGACGCAGGAATCCATCCACGGCAGGTAGATGTTTGTAATTTTTGAATTTTACTTGAGCATTTGCCAACCAATGAGATGATCTTTAAAAGTGATGAAAGTCTATGTTTAACCCATGAACTGTCGCCTGATACACGAGCACTTCACACGTAGCTTGAAACCTAAACCTCATATGTATGTATAGTTTCTTGATCCCCTAGGGCAGGCCTGCCCCATCGGGTGCAAATACCTCCTGAATTTCTGGGACCCGGGCAAATGCCGAGCGCGGGACTGGTTACGTTGCTAACCACAGCATGGGTTGCGGGAGAACTGCATGAGTGTGCGGCTGTCCATGTAGGCTCGTACCACGAGTCTATTGCTTGGATCCGAAGACCTCTTCTACATGGACGCACACTCATGCAGTTCTCTCACAAATTTCGCAACGGGTAGCAATGGAACAGTCCCTCGCTCGGCTGTTACCCGGGTCCCAGAAATTCAGGAGGTATTTCCACCCGATGGGGCAGGCCTGCTCTAGGGGTTACAAACTCCTCTGCCTTTAACCTCTTTACACCTTATACATCTTTGTACCCTTACACATCCTTACAATAAACCTCGTAATCCATATTTTGAAAATTGTACATCATTGCCACAATCTTTGCGCTGAATTAATTGTTACAAAGAACAAACTAGGAAATTAAACTGAATGAAACAATAGGTTGTCGTTATATCAACGGGAACGTCAAAACTAGTATCTTTGCTACGCTGCAGTTTTTCTGTCGACGTACTCGCCAAATTATTCTCCGACTCTGCAGTGTGTTGATTGTCGCGAAATTTCCTTTTTTAGCAGGATAACTTGGTGGCCGAAAACTTGAGTTTGATCATTGTCGCATATGTAAAATATGATAGCATCTGTTCCGTTCCGATTGTCAGAAATTACTACTTCAACTGAGTCGTAAATTCCGTCTTGCTACAATCAGCAACAACTTACAGAACGGATGATTCCTTTAAACTTAATAAAAGCATCTGGTTCAAGGAATGCATTGAATATTCAATATTAATCACACTTAAACATTTCATATTATCTAAACTATGGTTAACTACAAAGAGGTGTGATTCGTATAATGTCTAGCAGCGAACTGCCTGGTCCTCTCACCGGGCACAGTCCACCCGGAAGCAAGAGGGGCAGGGGGTATACCCTCTAGAAGGCTGTTGGAGTCAAATCGTTGTCACGTCCCGGGTTGAGGTCTTTAGGGGAATGACATTGTTGGGATAATTATTTGTACGAAATGAGCGCCGCAGTACTTCCGGGATTTTTACTTGGGCTTTTGATGAGGGAATACTCAACCCATTTGACGGATTTTGGGTGGTTTGATTGAAAAGGGGTGAGTGTGGTTTTGACTTGAAGGGTCTTAGAGAGGGAGTGAGACGTGGTCTCGAATTAAGAGGGGTTTTGAGCTAGGCCTAAGAGCGAAAGGTCTTCTTGGTGGGGGAATCTGTGAACGCCACCCGCGGCTGCTCTTCGAGGGCAAGAGCAACAGTTGGACAGGCCTGGTCTAGATGGTCAGTGGTTGGGGAAAAGGGGTAAGACTTGAGTTCGAGGGATTTTTGGTGGAGTTGTGGAATGATTTATGAGGGAGACTTGACATAATACCGCGCGAAAAATAGTGGAACGTCACATCGTCACCGTCGGCGACGGTCTTAAGACGGTTGAAAGACATAAACAAGACTAGACTCTCTGGAGCCTCGTCGAATAAACAGAATCATTGATAACTGATACGAGGCGAAATTCTCGGGCCTCTTAGCGTACATAAAACGAATTGAGTGAATTGAAATCGTGGCCTACTAAACGCGGACACCCCCACCGCGCCATTGTTCGTTTCGGAACCGAACAGCGTCTACGAAATGCGAAAGCGTAGATATTGATTTCTCTTCATCGAACGAGACCGGTATTTGCAAGCGGGATTAGTCGACGGCGTTTGATGATTGTTGTCGACAATCTTGCATGGGAAAAAATATGCCGTGGCGTGACAGGCGTCAA
Organism: Andrena bucephala; assembly: GCA_947577245.1. Lineage (NCBI taxonomy): Eukaryota > Metazoa > Arthropoda > Insecta > Hymenoptera > Andrenidae > Andrena > Andrena bucephala. The sequence continues at coordinate 32,339,017 of OX387717.1, read as the reverse complement.
GCTGGATTAAATTATTACTATTGAGAACTATGGTTCACAGATAATTGACGATTGATTGAGTGGAATTCCCATAACACGTGATGATTGGATCAATTGTCAATATCTTTAAATTGACAATACCGAAAACACAGTACGAATATTGCGGGATGAATTTGGAAAAAGTAGCCGGCACGTAACACAGGCAACATCGCTCTGTTCTAGCACGTTAACAAAATTTGAAAATTTTGCCCTCATATCTTCTGCAGTTTGATACAACCGCGGATACACATAGTCTATACACAGCTCAAGATTAAATAATAATGTTACTGTATTCGGTTTGAAATACAGAGACTTAATATCTAGTGTCATCTTTACAATCGGTGAATCAAAGATCCGACAAAAATCCACCGTTAATTCATTAATCCGTAGCGATGCTGATTCAAGTAATTGTGCACGTTCTTCGATGATTGAACGACTTTCGACTAGTGCACCCCATGTATACCATGGTAATATGATTCCCCCGATTGCCGCCGAGAACAATTTCTACATCGGCTATAGGTCGTACGCTGATTCCAATTTCCAAATATTTGTTGCTCATTGATGTTAATGCGTATCTTCTGACCATGATATGTGATGCTTGCGCGGGCTAAGAGAACAATCAAAGCTATGAAATTGTCCGCTCGTATCAGGAATATACACAAAATATTTCGAGATGTGAAATTTAAGCTTTACCTGTCAAATGTATTCTCCCCGCATGGAGATATGCCCTCATCTCGCATGATCGGAACGTAATAATTCATGCGTCTGACGTTTCCTTCGGCACTGGTACCGCACATTTTTTTTGGAGCACCGTCTGTTCCGTCAAAGTCACTGAGGCTATTGAGCGATTGATGGAATAGCATCCGGGAGCCGGCTTAAATAGAGGTGCAATTGCTTCCCCCACCACCGTATTTTATTCTAAAGCTACCAATTTTTCATAATGTTTTTCAATCTTAACATCGCAGCATATCGCCTCATGAATCTGACCGTCAATGTGAAGGCAGCGTTGACATATTGCCTATAACTAAAGACAAATATATTTCTTTCACAAAAAATGTCGAAGATACGGCTGAAGAATCAGACTCGCGAAATTGTATTAAATTGCGATTCATCGATTCGTACAAATTTCTAAATACCAGTCTTGACAAATTAGCATCTTTTCTTCGTGCAGATAAGTTAAAAATTTTACAATCTATATTTGAAACATTATCCATTGAGGATTTCAATTTATTGACGCGAAAGCGTCTCTTTCCATATGAATACCTTGATTGCGCGAACAAGCTGCAGGATTGTCTGGCAGCGTTTCGGCATTAGAGCCTTGGGCGAATACAGCGACTTGTATTTGAAAACAGATGTCTTGTTATTGGCATATATTTTTGAAAATTTTCGCGAAAGTTGTAACAAGAGTTATGGATTAGATTCCTCGCATTATTATACTTTACCTGGTTTCACGTGGGATGCCATGCTAAAACACCTCAAAATTACATTCGAATTACTCACCGACGTCGATATGGTCATGTTTATCGAACTCGGTTTACCAGGTGTACCGGTTAATAATTCTTAAGTCTTTTTTAAAGAAAATTTAAAGTTGGGGAAAAAGGAAAAAATGCTTTATTCAAAGTATGCACCATCGCTAGCTATACTGAAGCTGGAATAATACATGCATTTATTTTACAATTTTAATTGCTGAAATGAGATAAATAATAAATTTACTTACCCAATACTAATTTGACTAAATATTTATATGACTTGAATGTTGTTTTTTTTGTTCCTTCCACACCAACTATATCTTTCCGCCACACAATCATTTATTAGTTTTTCAAACACCATCGCCGTCGTTATCGCAAAATTGCTCCCACCGGTCTTCTTCAATACATCAACAGACTTTATGATACTAGGTACTCTTAGTGCATTTATTACTCTTACGCCACTTACCATAGCATTAAATACAGCCGTGTCCCGTAATTTATTGTTCAAATTCCCCAACCCCTCTTCATCGTTAATGGGAAGATTGTGTGTTGAAAATTTTGTTTCATTATTGACTACTATGTTTCTATTGTTAGAATTCATTGCCACTTTTCCTTTCATTCTGTTTAACTGTTTCTTCATATCGTTTAACGTCAGATTAATAGCTGCAACGCTCTTCATCATACTTCTTTCAAACTCTGAATAAAGATAAGAGAAGTTAATTTAACATATGTAATTTTTTTTAACAAAAATCACATTTAGGATTATAGTCAATGCGTAGAAACCCATTGGATTGGATATGAGTTTGTAGTTGTTTGAAGTCCCTTTTAGCAGTTTCCATTAATAAAATGGTTTCTTAAAGCAATATTTAAATTATTATTTATATAAAGTTTAGACAGCTGTAAATTATTTAAGCAACGCAGTACCGTTAGGGTGGAGCGAAAATATTTTTTTTTCAAATATAATATTTACGTAGGTGTCAAAAGTTGCCCAAGATGGTCCGTTAGCTGGGTTTGAAAGGATTTTTTTCTCGCACTTTATCTTCAGGTTGCGAATTGGCACCAAAGTATACAGTTTCTATGAAATATTCCATTTTTTATGAAAATTTTATTTGTTCCCGCTTTTCTTCTAACTGCTTATAATGGGTATAATGATGATTATCTATGCTAAAAATATGTGCCTGCAATATTTGATCTTTCAAATGTCTATAATTGCAGAGAAAATAATATTCATCTCCCCAGGATATCGAATTCCCACGTCATGTCTATCCTCTTCTTCGTCATCAGGATAAATTCTGTTTTTTTCCGGCGCCAGCGCCAGACCCGTCTGCTCAAACCATGAGGCTACCATGCCCAAGGTCGGGGCCAACATGCGCTTCAGCTGAGGGACGTCCCGGGCTGAGATCAGTAACGCGAGATCATCAGCGTATGCAACTGCCCTGATAAATCTTTCCCCTCCATTAACTGCCCTCGTTTCTGAACGTGTGTAACGCGATTGGGAAACGCATTGACGTGAAAGTCATACATTTATTATTAAAACACACACACGTACTGCATAGTGCATATGCAGGTACTACAGTTGTATGTGGTTTACATCGTGCAACATGGATTGCAAATCTAACACTAACAATTCACAATCAATCAAAGAATGCTGCTCGAAGTGTCCGCTTTCGGAAATTAATTTCATATAGTTCGTTGGCGCGGTAGCGGTACGCAGAACGTCTACGAAGGTAGCGGATTTACTGCTTACGGAATACATATTTTCAGTCAACCAGGTAAACATATGATTCACGCAATACGCGAACAGTTTACGCAACGCGGTTTTCGTTATATATACGGTAGCGCGATTATCGGTGATTTTGATGAGTTGTTTGATATTCATACTGTTAGAGTTAATACCAGAATATACTTGTGATCAGTGATATACCTTTATTCTAATACATTATAATGAATCATCCAAGAACCACGTGTTAGCGGATCGGAGGGTAAAACTAGACAGAGAGACCGCAATCGGCGACGCGACATCACACACACAGACCACCAACATAAAACGTGGCGCGCGAATTGAACTCGCTCCAACACATACGTCTGAATTCGAGTCGTAAATGATCAATTACGATATGGGTTTTGTGGCGATGTTGCGCTGCTGCGTAATCGTTGGAGTATATCCGCTACGCTTTGCAGTAGGAGCTCCCACGTAGACATAGAAAAGCACAGTTCGCTACATTTATTGTCAACTATGGCGATCTCGACCCGACAGAAATCCATGCCAATGCGAATTCCAATAGTTAGACGTTTATAGGCTGTTGTGGTCAAAAGGTAATCAAGCCCCACGATCCGTACGTTTGATGGTTTTGTTGTTTTTGGCGTTTTTCGTGTTGCGGATTTAGTGCTGTAAGAAACACACGCGTAGTTTATGCTTCGTTCGTTTTCGTTTACAGTGAAAAGAAATAAGCGAAAATCGTATAACTGTTGTTGTTGTTGTTGTTGTTGTTGGGAAGCTAAGCTAAGCTAAGCCATATAAGCTATAGTGGTGGAGAACTATCAATGGTACTATCGATAGTTATCGATGGTCCTCACTATTGATAATCGTAAGTTAGTAATCTGTGCAGTTTTAACCGCTTTGCTTAAGAACTGTTGCTAAAACTGATAAAGCTGATTAAATTTGAAAAAATAATTTTTATCCCAGAGAAATGATATCTAATTAGCATAATAATAATCAAAAACATCGACATCTATTAGAAAAACATCGGTGGTTTCAATGTACATATCGATCTTCAAATATCGACTGTAAAAACACTCGATGTATCGTCATCATCTCTACTTCAAGTACAAATTTTATTGAATAATTATTGAAACTCTAGACTGGTAATACAGTTATCAGATTTTGTAAGATTGAGAATTATCGCCGGAAATAAGCCATAGCCTGCGTTAAATTAAAAAATTAATGATCACCAATAAAGTAACTAAAACTCACCCTTGTCGGATATTCATCTGCAGCTTGAAAACCTGTGTCACTGGGTCACTGAACCAATCCTGGTCATCGATGGACGAGTCCAGCGCACAGCTGGTACCAGGTATACGGCACTACTCAAAGTTAAGGGTCGCAATGTCAGGTGCGTCCAGATTAATGTACCGAATATTCATTTCACTGCAAGGCTACTAACACTGATCACTTAATTTATTTTTCATGGAACGTGTTGTTAATACGTTTTAAAAATTGGTGGCCCCGAAAGAGGCCGATTGTTGTCAATTGAAGAATTGCTCCACATGGCGACCGTCATTGTCCACGCATGCTTCAGCGCGGAGAATTAATTGCCTTTGGACGCCTTGTAATGTTTACGGCGTTATGTTCGCCACCGCCGCGGCCGATCCACCTGTCCTGAAAGGTTTCACCTAAATAAGCGCGGACATGCAAGGCGTAATGTGGCCCAGCTCCGTCCCGCTGGTAGTATATGTTCAGTCGGATCTCCTATGGAATATCGTCCATAAGATCCAGCAGAACATGTTCTAAAAAATATTTATACACTGGGTCCCCAGCCTGTCTGGCAGAAAGTACGGCCACACGATAAAGTCGCCACAAATGCCGACTTGTGCTGCACGTGGACGAAGCGCTAAGGGATTTTTGTCGCTCCACACATGCAGATTGTGAGAATTGAAGCATCCTTCCCTATTGAAAAATGCTTCATCCGTCCACAATATGTATTTGGTGAACGACGGATTCCTTAGCACTTGTCCCAACAGCCACTTGGAATATTGAACCCGCTGAATGTAATCCCCGGCGTACAAATGTTGCTCCCGTACATAGGTACATATTTACAAGTCCCAATCTCGCAACTTGACAAATTTGCGCATGAGCCATTCACAGTTGCACACTCATTTCGTGCATGCCTCTGTTGAGAAGGTATTTGCCCATGTGGGCTTGAAAAAAAATTTGCAAATTGTGTGCGACTGTCAGTTGCAATACGGGAAGAACGTCTCCGTGGCACATTTCGTACGGGCATGTACGATCCTTCACCCGATGCACCTGTCCTCCTCCACTCGCCTGGTATGAAATCTCCCGTGTCCGGGTCAAAACGGTCGAAAGTACCGGGCAGTGAATACATTAATTGCGCACTTTCATTACGCCTACGAAAATTATGCATGTGAACGCAGGCTAAAACCACCAGTAATAATGTCACGTCCCGGGTAGAGGTCTTAGGGGACAATGACACATGGGGGGTTTTGGGATGGTTAAGCTCGAATTCTCTATTTGCTGCGTTGAGGGTTTGTATGAAACTCAGGCGAGAATGCGAGATTCTGCACTCTGAGCGTTGAAAGGAGGCCAGGCGAGAATGCGAGATTCTATACACTTGTATTGGAAGAAATCAGGCCCGAATGCGAGATTCGTAACACTTGGTCGAACAGGGAAGGTTGAAATGGTAATCACGCACTTAAGTGACACCCGTTAGATCCCTTGTGGGATTTTGTTTTGGTTCGGTAATCGGATTTACCGTTGCATTGGTATAAGAAAGCTGCACATAAGTTGCCACGAAAAACGTCTAGCCGTACGGTTGCGCAAAGCTATACGAAAGTACGTTTGTAAACACTGTAAGAACTCTTGCGTTCGCGGCCGCGATCAGCTGTGTAGTACACCGTTATGAACAGGAATCCTCGTAACCGAATGATAGACACAATAACTTGGAGCGTGATTTAAAGTTAAATTGTTTATTCAGTTCGAACACGACTAAGCCATGCACTGTTAAAGTGATAGCGTAAATATTATAATAATGCGTGGGACGTTTAGCATTGGCACAAAACACTTATATAAATGGTAGTAAATAGTAATATAAGAATATGAATATGAGATACATGTAAATAAATCAATGGAAATAAGAAGGCAATGTAATAAGCGTTGATACAAGAAAATATATATATATGAAACGCAATAGTGAATAGGCGTTAATAAAGTTCAATAATATGAGCGGTAAGCTTTAGTAAAGAATAGAATATAATCAATAAGCATTAATATGAAAAGCGCTAAGAATTAGTAATACTAGGTGATAAATGTATGAGGATGATATGCCGTATATAGATGATTAATTAGTAATGGCTTACGGTAGTTGCCGTAGAACACTGAGTTTAAATCTGCTTAACACTTGTTTTAAGGTCGCAAACGAAAGAACGTGTACCTTCGCAGGAGAATTTCCGTAGAACTATTTCCGCAGGAGAATTTCCGTGGGCAACTACGCCAACCCGTTTCTCAACGGATGACATGCAGTTACCTCTAAGTTCTGCCTCCAGATAGGGATCTATCCGGTTATAGCTCGGTTCAAAAACGAACTCACGTTGTAGCCAAACCAATTGGCCAGGTGAGCCGAATGGGCGCTCACTGAGCGTACCACCAAGCTTGATCTGTTGAGCAGACCCGTTCAATGCATCATGAACGCGCTCAATTAATCGGATGTTAAGACAAAACCTCCCCCTTCCACCGAACCCATCGATCGTAATCGCGGCGTCTTCTATGTAGACACGTTGGTCCGTGGATAATTGTGTCGCACGTTTCCAGCCAAGTAAGTTAGCCGTTGGGAGTCCAGGCTGCACCAATACAGCAGGGTGAGCAGGATCTGGGGCGTATCCCACAGGTCTAAGATCTGCAGGTATATCCCAATCTCTGTTGTTGTTTACACCCGTCGTGTAGCGCAAGTCTTGAACGACTGCTTCGGCAAGTATTCTTGGGGATGGAAGAGCCATGTATTGCCAATGTGTGTTATGGTCAATACGTCCATAATCACCTGTCTGATTAGGCCAAACAGGTATATCAAGGCGATGGTGTTTACCATCAACCTGAAAGTCGCCAATACATCTTAGCGACAGATTCTGTTATTGTATTAATGGTACTAAGCAAAAGAAAGAACGTGTACCTTCGCAGGAGAATTTCCGTAGAAGAGAGCTACTGTCTCTCGGCTCTCGTATTTATGTGATTTTCAAGATTGTTAGGGATGATTGTTAGGGTGTGCGCGGTATGCACCATGGCACGTACGCCAAATATGCGTCGCAGTATTATTTCTGGGGTTTTTATAAGTACGAAACGTGAGGCTATAATTAGTTTCGTAGACAATATAATTTCGGACTTCCGGGGTTTTTACATGCGCTTGTACAGAATATGGTTTCTGGACTTTTGCGAAGGGAATCATCGATTGATGGATTTTGAGGGGTTTGATCGGGGAAGGGGCGTGAGTGGCTTTGACTTCTTTGGTCATAGAGAGGGGATGAGACATAGTCTCGATTTAAGAGAGGTTTTGGGACGAGGGACTTGTTTAGTTTCGATATAAAGGAGATAATGCCTCATAGGGCGAAGCGGGGAAGGGGACTTTGGTGGTTAACCGTCTTGAGATGGGGACCACTAAGGTACATCGCCAAGGCGATCAGTGATCGGGGAAAAAGGGTATGAGTTGAGGTTTCATTGGAGTTGTAGAGTGATTTATAAGGGAGACTCGAAGTAATACCGCTCGAAAATTATTGGGACGTCACACCTCCCCCCCCCCCCCCCTATATGAAGAAATTATATATTTCTTCACTGCAAGGAGTGGGGTGGACTAGATTGGAAATTTGTTCTATCCTGTTCTTTCGTAAAGTTCGCAAGAGACAAGGACAGGATGAAAATACAAATAATAATAATGAAAAATAAAAAGGGAACTTTTTTATATATATATATATATATATATATATATATATATATATATATATTGAAAAGGGAGGAAATATATATATATATATATATATATATATATATATATAATATTCTTAAACGTCTGGGTCGGATAATGCGAGTATTCAGATTTCCATGTATAACTGGACCTGCCGCACCAAACAGCAGATGGTAGTTGCATAATGATGTACTCTAACAACCAAGTGTTATATATATATTAAGGGAACTATGTACAGAGAAGGTTATTTACAAGGATAGGATGGGAATGGAAATCTGGAGTATGATTTTATGGGGGATAGGAATAGGAAAGGTCTTGGAAATATTCTGAATGGTCCAGGATAACAGTGAGGTCATGACCGTTTTGGTATAGGTCATCGAACCATCTCAGGAACCCGGGCGTCAGCTCCATGTGGTCTGGGACCCTGGTTGCTGACCCCGTGTCCAGGATATCCGCTGCTCCTGGCCAAGGCGGGATGGAGGATGGGGGAAGGATTTCTGGGACATTTACAGAGGTGTTAGGAGGAGGAGAGGGGTAAGGAGTTGGAGTTGGGCAAGGGAGGGTCTCTTCTTCGTCCCAATTAATTGAGGGAGGACTTGTTGAGGGTCGTGGGGTGTTGCCCTCATGTATTTCCTGGGACGGTAAGGGCGAGGGTTTTGGGATGGCGTGAACATCTTGGGCCTGGGTTGCCTCCTTGATGACGATGTTGGAGGTCATCTTCGGGAGAAGGGGCGACACGCTCCTTCCGTTCCTTGTGGCCTCCCGGCGCCGCCATCGCAAGCGGGAGAGCCTCCGCTTCTGGCCACCCCCACTATGGTGTGGCTTTGTCAATTGGAGTTGCTAGGCCCTCGCAGGGTATGGTGAGGTAACAGGAACGCTGCTCGGCTCCGCCTGAACCTAGCCGTTTGGCTGTTATTTATTCTTAGCGTAATAGTTGTGTGCGTTACAAAGCTATGAGTAGACCAATACAAGATGAAGCTATCGAGAAAGAATCAATGTTCTGACCAATAAAGCTCCAGAATTTTTTCGGAACTAACACACACCTATTCTAATATGCGTATTTCTACGCTGAGAGCTCGGTTTGTCCTACCTACACGCCAGAAGCTTGGCACCATCCCCACCACTTCTGGCTTGCTCTTGTTCTGCGAAGGCGAGAGTGAGATGGAACGAGAGCGAGTCAGGAAACGTTGAGAAAAGGAGCACCGAGGCAGGCAAACTGTGTGGTGGGAGGATACCCCTCACCAGGGGGCTACCACTCTCATATACGATTTTGGGACAGTGTTTCAACTGTCACCTAGGCGGTTCCTAAATTTTCGAACTAAAATTTAATATGGCCGTGATCACGTGTTTATGATTCATCTGTACTGTGTACGCCATTGATATGCATTGCATGGCATTTGTCAATTGTTAATTGATGCGAGCTAGTACCGTACGAAACCCAAACAATCCTATCGAAAAATAAGTTTTATAAAATCAGTTTGACAGTAACAGGTATGTATATACTTGAATATATATTTTTAATGTAGAATATGTAGAATATCTTTTTAAATTATGTTTTTTTATAGAGCCACGTCACGACATATACTACATTAAAAATATATATTCAACTGTATACATACCTGTTACTGTCAAACTGATTTTATAAAACTTATTTTTCGATATAGGATTGTTGATAGGATTGATGTGTCCTGCTCCAGCATTTACAGATGAATCGTGAAGTTCATGACACGAACACGTGATCACGGCCATACTAAATTTTAGTTCGAAAAAATTGGAACCGCCTAGGTGGCAGTTGAAACAATGTCCCAAAATCGTATATGAGAGTGGTAGCCCCCTGCCCCTCACGAAACTCACCGGCCAATATATCTGATACCGACCTTAACTATCCCTATCCCGACTACTGTGCGGCGTCCGGTCGGTCTGCTAGGTGGTAGAGACATCCAACAAGTGTGGTGTCGGCTGCCGCAAACGTCTCATACAGAAAATATCGATAAAAATGTATAGAACCGGCACTGGCGTAGATCTCACCGTACAGCGTACTAGATCCTTAAAAATTTCTAACACAAGATAATTGTCGTATTAATTGAATAAAATTTGTTTCACTGAAATGGTTATTTCGGATCTGAAATTCTTTGTAATTAGTTTGTATTAGTTTTACTAAATCTATGCCTTCTTCCAATAAATAATTTATGAATGTGATAGGTTCTGGAAGTAGTGTTGGTCGACGGTCCTCCAAAGCGATTATCGTCTACCAGTGACATGATATCCACTGTATTGTCAGTACAACAATCAGCACTAATATGCAACAGTCTTCAAAGGCGTAGCGTGGCTGATGTTGGAGAAATATCGTTAGATTTACATCGTCCTGAAGATAAACATCCACGTTATACAATTTATATTTTAGACCAGCCCAAAATACATGGTACAAAAACATATGCTGCGTTTATAGTACCACAAGGAAAGTAAGTTCCTGTTTATTTCACGTAAATACTTAGCAGCAGTAAAAATTCAAATATAATAACGTATACTACACGCTTCTTACCATATTAGAGAAACGGATTGGTTATTTAGTACAAAAGAAGGGAGGCAACAGGTTCTTAAAAGTGCTCAACGAGATAGACTTGCGATTGTTACGCTATGCAGAGAACATAAATTTGAAAGCTGGGATGCTGTAAAAAGTGAACTTCAAGATTGCATTCTGAATTTGGCACCAGATGGTTTGTCTGGCAAAGGCGATATCCCATTCTTATCGTTGGGTTCAGATGTAGGAGTAAGAGTGACCCTCTACGAAGGAAAAAGCGATCTCAGCGGTCCTTTTGTTGTGGAAGAAATCGAAAAAGATGGTTACGAGTTTAAGAGATTAGTGTTTTTAAACAATCCTTATGTTATCCAAACTGAAGCTCGCCTTAAACATGGTATTTAAATTTTATTACTCTAGGTATATATTCAAATATTTTAATAACATTCTTAGTTTGTGCGTCATTCTTTTCAGTGAAATCCAGACGTGGAAAAATGAAGAAAGTTATTAATCCGGATTTTTTAGCATGCGATCATCATTTATATATGAGTATCGGCGTTAGTGCTGTAATAAACCCTACGGAATCTGATGAATGTATGATCGTGGGATTAGGTGGAGGAAGCCTCTGCACATTTCTATACAACTGTTTTCCTAAAGTACGCATATACTGTTTCAAAGTAATTGCTGATATCGTAAAAAATATTAGTAAAATATTTTATGGAATACGTTATTATATTTTTACAGTTGAAAATTGTTGCGGTTGAAATCGATGAGACGATGTTAAAAATCGCTACTGACTATTTTGATCTTCCTGTCGATGAGAGAATGAAGGTCAAAATTGCGGATGGCATCCGGTTCGTCAGCGAAAATGCAGCGAATGGGAAAAAGTACAAGGCTATACTTTTTGATGTAGATAGTAAAGACACTACGGTTGGACTGCGTTGCCCGCCAAAACGGTTCCTAGAAATGTCTATTATACGATCAGTTTCCGAATGTCTAACGGGCGATGGTTTATTTATTTTGAATTTGGTCAGCCGAGATCAAAGTATCACGAGAAAAGTGAAAAATGATTTGAAGTCTACATTTAAATCCATAGCGTGTTACTCTATGCAAGATGACGTGAACGAAATTATTATATGTTCCATGATAGAAAGCGATTGTGTCGAGTGGAAGAAGAAATTAAAAGTGTCTGCCACGACTTTAAATGAACAAGTGTCGTCGAGACAGTTGTTAAGTAATGCAGATATATTTGACTTGTCGTCTTTTATGGAAAATCTGACCGTAGAATCGTAATTAGAAAGTATCATTATTATTATTAAGAGTTTAATGTCGTACAGTGTAACCTATATTCAAATTTTCCTGACATTCAAAACAACAATAAAATTAAAGTTTATTATTATAATGCAAATCGTGAACATGTTTTGCATTCCCACGTTATAGGTGCAGCAAGTCACACGTGTGAGAGCGTGCCCGCGATATTTACGATTGTAGGGAGACTGTTGTTACGAGCTAAGCATTTGCTCTGAGTTGGCTGGCACATCAGTGATGTAAAGATAATTGTTTTCACAACTGACAATGGATCAAATATTCGGAAAGCTGTTAATGATACTTTTGAGGCTGCTAGACATATTTCATGCTATGCTCATTTGAACATTCGATCATTCGCTCGTTAAACATTCTATTATTGCTGCTGATGACTTACGGTAGATCAGTGAGCTTAAATTAATCCAAAGTATTGCGATACGTTGGAATTCAACCTTTGCGACGTTTAAACGATCCGGAGAAGTTGGATCGTTTTTATTGAATACAGTTAACCCCCCTATAGGGGGTCGTCCTTAAATTACGTAAGGCTTTTTGGGGTGGAGGGGGTCCCGAATTTCTTACGTTTTCTTACAAGGGGGAGTCAGGTAACGTCTTACGTAATATTTTTTAACCTAATTTTCAATAAATACAAATTCTATCATTAATCCACTTTCAGAGAAGTTGTTTTAGTTTAAATTTCCCGAAACCGTGTTAAATGAATTATATAAACCGTTAAACGAATTTTAATAGCTGAAAAAATTCAATGTAAACAATATTACGTAAGAAGGGGGTTGCAATATCAGATCTTACGAATTCTTATACAGGGGGAGGGAGGGAGTAAGAAATCGCCAAAATTACTCTTGTAGCATGCAGAAAAGGAAGATTGAGAAACGCTGACCATCAAGACGTTTCGCGATCACGCTTGTAGGCCGCCCGAGAGGAGAGGCGTGCGGGCGCGGAACCGCGACTCGCGAAGCCCGCGCTTGACGACGCGTTTATTGATTTCTGCGGCCGCGGATAGCAACGATTCGGTATAAATTAGAGGACCGCAAAGGCATTTCCTTCTTCGCTGTTCCGAGAGAGAGGACGAGGTACGACACACGGCCACTCTCGGACAGCTTAGGGACTCCGGCAGGAGAGTTCGGCGATAATACCTGGACGCCTGCTGGAGGAACTAGAGTCTGTTCCTGGACGCTCGACCGATATGGAGAGTACGGCGATAATACCTGGACGCCTATCGGTTGAGAGAGTACAGCGATCATACCTGGACGCCAACCGAACGGGAGAGTACAGAGTAACTCCTGGACGCCTCATTAGATTAAAGTCAAGTGCCGTCTGCACAATAGAATTTTGTCAAATTGTATAAATGCATCGAGACGTAACGTCTGACCTTCGAAATTTTTAGCCCTTCCTGTCAACCAAACCATGTATTCCTTCCTAATCCGAATAAATCTTGTCTGTCCAGCAATTATCCATTTTCCTTGCAACCCGAAAGGCTACACTCTTACGTAATTTAAGGACGGCCCCTAACGCGATTAATTCGTACCGCGTTATGAGAGAACCGCGTTATAGGAGGGTTTACTGTACAAAAGGCAATAAATATTGTGAATAACACAAGTAGTTTGAAAGGTAACATTAAAAGAAATGAATTCTGTAAGCCAATTTCTAGTTTTAATGATTTTAGATGTGAATTTTTAAAGAAATTTTTAATTTGGTTGAATTGTTGGCAAAATTTAGAAACAAATGGTTATTTAACGTCAGATACTTTCAAAGCTCTTCATCAAAGTATTTCGGTTCTTCTACTACTTACGGAGTATTGCTTAACAATTTTTGATATATCATATCTTTTACCAGGAAAATTTACAACTGAGAAATTAGAGAAACGATTTGGAAATTATAGATATTTATCCGCGTGTAATTATCATATTTCATACCATGAAGTAATTTATGCAGAAAAAAATTAGATTGAATCATATATTTAAAAAATCAGGAAATTCATTTCCTTTTGTTGACATTCAAAATAAATTTCAGAATCGTAACAACAGCAATAATGATTGTTATGATTTTTCAGTTGATGTAATTCGATTTTTTGAAGTATTTAATAATAAATATTTATCTGAATCTGTTTTAGACGATTCAATTAAAATTTATATATCCGGTTATGGATCTCATTCTGTTTCCAAAAAATTAAATTGTAATATCTGTAAATTATTGATTGTAGGGGATAAAGGAAACACTGTAGGAAACAGTGTATATCTTAGTATTAGATCAGATTCGGATTACTTGCCATTTTCTGAAACGTGCATTTGCGGAAAAGATTACCGCGATATTTTGTTTAAATTATTATCTGTTTTTTCAAATATTTTATTAAATGACTATGTAAAAAATATAAACAATAATCAGTTATATATAAATAGAAATGTTGCTTCTAGTAAACGGAAATTGAAGACTTTTAGTTAGAGTAGTAACAAGTTCAACTTATAAATGTGTATTTTCTTTAATATGTACGTATGTATGTAGTTTGTTTTATTTGATTAGTACCCTTTTTCAAGATTTAACATTTTATTCTAATTATTTAAAAGATTATTTCAGTTTTCTTTCAGGCAGATTATATCATTGTTATTTTTTGTTTTCAGTTTTGATCATATTGCTATTTTTGTTACGTTTTTATTTCATTTTATTATGTGGGATGATAGGGCTATTGGCGAACCACCCACTTTATGATTCAAATGGTAACGCGCCACGGTAATACCCCTGAGGTGGTGAGGAAATTTACCGAACCACAAAAAATACAAGTATTTATATATTATTTGGTATGTAATTATTTTAAAAAAATCGTATATTTGTATAAATTTTTTTAAAGAAGCGTTAATCAACGTCTGTCAACAAAGTCTTCCGCAAGACTTGCCAGGCTACCAAGATTCAAGAGTCGGACACGGTCGGACTCCCGATTCTCACATGCGCGGTGTTGCCACGTTGTTCAGCACGGCTAATATTAAAGACGGCTGTGAATGATCCTGTATCTGCCCTAAGGGGGAAGAGGAAGGAGCCTCCTCTTTTTCATCTGGGGGTTTATGGCAAGGTTAGAGGTATTATTATTATTGTTATTACGCTTCCTCTTGCCCATCTTCCTCCTCTCTAGATCCTTCCTGGCGGCCTCTTCCCGTAAGGTACGAATTCTCTCCAGTCGCGCCTCTTTCTCCTTAGCAAGCCCCTTAGTCGCCCTATCCTTCATGACTTTGTGGGCAAAGTCGCACCATTTAGCCCAGTTGCCCGCGGACTTGGTGACCAGGGCCACAAGATTGGAGGCTTCTGCCGGGGCACCCAGGGCCTCCGACAGTTTCTGCCGCTCCTCCTCGTAGGTGGGGCACGTTATCAGGACGTGCTCAGCATCGTCCCTGACATTCCCTCCACAGTCGTCACAAGACTCGACCCGGGACTTCCTGATCTTAGCCTTAAAGGCATTGAAGGACCCATGGGAGGTGAAAAGCTGGGTAACCCAATAATCGAGCTGGAAACTAAGTCGCCTCGTCCAATTAGTCGGATCAAACACCTCCCAGGAGGTCTGCCACTCCGCAATGGCCGCGCTCAACGCCTGCTTTTTACACTCGGCGGACCTTTCCGCCAGGAGTGCGGCGTTCCCCCTCAACTCAAGGTTCGCCCTATCCGCTTTCCTATTTGCGAACACCGTCTTCCACATTCTAACCTTCAGATGGATAGGCAGTCTGCCAGCCAGGACGCAGAGAGCTTGGTACGCGACGGTCCTATACGCTGTGGTGGTCCTAATCAGGGCCGACCGCTGCGACCTTCTAAGTATTGACCTATTAATCTCGATATCCAGGGCGGAGGACCAGACCGGATCCGCATAGAGGACGATCGACTCCCAAACGGAGTAATATAACCGTCTCGCATGGACCGACGGTCCGCTAATATTAGGCAACAGTGAGGCTAAAGCCCCCATCAGCTTGTCCCCCCTAGCCGCCGCACTCTGGAGGTGGCACCTACAATTTCTGCGACAATCCAACGTTATTCCTAAGTAGCGAACCGCCTCCGAGGAGGTAATCGGAGTACCAAACACGTCGAAATCTCATATCTTACTGCTTCTTTGTCCGGCCAAGAGGATGTGCCACCTCTTTCGACGTCATGTTCTCCTGTTACGAAGCTCAATTTTAGAGCGTTCAGAAAATTTTGATCAGATTTTGGAGCGATGTATCAGGAGAACATGAAGCGAAAGGTGGTATCTTGAAATTTCACCATTGAAGGTGTCGCCTTAAAGTAGCGAACAAGAGCTGCGCCTTCTAAAGGCCTTTTGCCATGGTATCGATTTCTTTTCAGGAAGAATCTATGGTATTTTTACGGAAATACCATAAATATTTGAAATCACAGGTTTGGAATTTGGATAGGAATTTGTAAAAGATATTTCTAAATAATAATACAGTTCTTTTCCAGTTTTTTCCACTTTATTTGCATTAAAGGCCTTTACAGTGTTACACTAAATTAATATTAGCATGTAAACATGAATGTTGGTACAATATTGTATTATTATTATGTATAAAATATATAATTTCACTTCACTTTATGTTCATTGTTGAGGTTGACAGCTTTCCATCGTTTGTCTCATTTAATGTTCCTGTCCACGGAGGAATGTTCCCAAGATTAATCTGCAACAAGAAGAAAAATATTTTCATTAACCTGATTTGTCTATTAAGTATAGAAAATACGACAAATATTACAATATAATAGAGTGTTCATGTTGGCAAAGGCCTGTGTTATGTTGGTTAATCAATGGCTATACTGCTACGTTAGGCTGAAAATGCTTTGTGTTTTCGAACATCAGCTTCCTGGGACCCTCTATAATAAAATGCAGGTATAGAACTCCACCATACACACCCCACGGTACGTAGTTAGCCGTAGTTCCCGGCAGAAAGGGACGAATTTGCCGCAACGCAGCTGCCGCGAGTTACATGCCTTTGGGACCGCGCTACCTGCTTTCGGAGCGCACGCCTTGAACACGTATAACTTTGTCAGTTTCAAGCCGATTGACTTGAAACTTTCAGAAAACATTTTCAATATTACAAGCTTCAAGAAAATGCAAAAACCCAAAAATCGATTTTTTCCAAATTTCTGACTAGACGTAACCCCTTAACACATACTCCACCGTATCCTTCGGCGTCTCTTTACGCGGTAAATCTTCTCCCCTTAGGGTGATATTATTTCTTCTCTCTCTTTTTTTCCTGCCCTCTTCCTTCCTTTCTAGCCCCTATTAAGGTATTTAATGTGCGATAACCAATTTAATTTGTTATCGATCATTAGTCCCAGAAATTTTGTTTCCTTAGATGGTGTAATTGTTTTTCCTCCTATGTCAATGTTAAATTCTTGGGGTTTTCTTTTCCTGGAGAATATTACTAATTTCGTTTTTTCTGCAGATATGTTTAGACTTATCGATTTAAGCCATTCCCTGAGGACATTTATTGAGCCTGTCAGATTCCTTTTAATTGTGAATTTGTCTACGTTTTTGCAATAAACTACAATGTCATCTGCGAATTGAAGGATGAAGCAGTTGTCTCCTATGTGGTTTAAGATGTTATGAAGGTATATGTTGAAAAGTAGTGGACTTAAGATAGATCCTTGAGGGAGGCCTTTTCTGCATGTTCTCGTGTCTATGTGTGTTCCATTTAAGTAGAAATGTACATTTCTTTCTGTTACTGTATTTTGTATGAATTTAACTATGTTGGGTGGTATTTTCAGTTTATTTAGCTCGTTGATTAATATTGATGGGTTGACATTATCAAAGGCACCTTCCACGTCGATAAATAGTGCTCCCAGGGATTCCTTTTTGAGGTATGCTTGATAAATATCTGTAGTGAACAAGTTGAGGCTATCTTGGCATGATTTATTTTTCCTAAATCCAAATTGTATATTTGATAATATGAGATCGTTTTCAATATAGTGTTCGAGTCTATTTTTGATTATTTTTTCTGTTAGTTTTAGGATATTTGAGGCTAGTGATATTGGTCTATAACTGTCCTTCTTTTGTTTTGGTATTAGGGTGGTGTTATATACTTTCCAGTCTGTTGGTATCTCTCCTTGCTCGATGATTTGTAATATGATGTCTGTTTATTATATTGTCTGGTAGGCTTCTTAATATCTCATTTGTGATGTTGTCAGCTCCTGGTGCCGTGTGTAACGGTTTCGAGCGTGGCGTAACGCTCTTTACAGGATTTCGGGATTGGTTCGAGTGGCGTGCGATAAAGAATTAAAATTCAAGAACAAGAATTTATCTTAATAGTGTTTATTCAATAAAACACCTCTAAATTATACAAACAAACAAAAATTAACGCTTTATAATATTAAAGGAATTAGAATAATTAGGTTGCGACTCTAGGTGGTTACAAAAAGTAAAGCTGATCGTCTTGGGTTGCGACTCTAGGTCGTTACAAAAGAAATGCCCGTTTAAACGATCGATTTAGAATAATATAACTTAAATAATTAATAGTGACGTTTAGTCGAATGAAAGGAATTGGTTTATAGATTAGGACTCTCGGTCGATATAGGAATTAGTTTATAGATTAGGACTCTCGGTCGATATAGGAATTAGCTTATAATCTAGGAAATTGAATATGTTAAGTTAAGAATCTTTTGAGTTGTTTTCTGTTTCATCAGGGGCAGGTTTTGCCACCTGGAATAATCTCTTTCCCTTGTCGCTCAGGAGTAATATTACTAACCTGAGAATAAGAATTAATAATTTTGCTACTACAAACTAAGGGGCCTACAAAGCGGCTTCCAAGGCTGGAGCATTAATTTATGTCGGGATCAGCTATTAGCTTTAAATGATCCTTTTGCATTGAATGATCGAATGTTGAATAAATGTCTCTGGGCTCTCGTGCCCGTATTTATGCACATTCTGGATACTGGGAGCGCACCAATGGGAACGGAGTTCGACTATTACGCTTCAATTATTTTCGTCTCGTCGGTCTACTAAGCGACTGGTGAATCCGCAGGCGCACGCGTGTAACGCTCGGTTCCCTCTCTCATTTGTCATGCACAAATCACAATCACTTCTTCTGATCCTTGCTCTCGTCGATCCGCTGATCGACTGAGGATCGCGCATGTGTTTGATTCTCCCACTCCTTTACACTCAATTCTCTCTTTCGTCATACTCGCGTCTCGCGGTATCCTGAACTAATATTAATATTAATGCTAAACACTCTTATAAAAGTAAAAATAATAGGAATATAATAAGAATATAAGTATTTAAATGATTATTAATTAAGTTTATTAATGACAAAAGAAAGGGCAGTTTTGGGGTTTGTTACACGTGTGTAGTTTTAAGATTTTGATTATTGTTTTCATTTCTTCTATTGAGACTTTTTTTTTCCATATTGATGGTAGTTCCATTACTTTGATATTAACATGTATGTAATTTGTTGTTAACGGTGGAGCAAATTTTTCTGCATATATCTTAGCTGCTTTCAATTGTTCTTCCGGAGTGTTGCTGGTCGGTGCATTCCATATTTTACTATTTTTAAATGATTTTATTATGTTCCATATATTTTTTAGCTTTGAGTTTGGGTTAATTTTATTTATTGTTTCTTGAAAGCTATTTGATTTTTCATTTTTTATTATTTTTCGTGCCTTGTTTATTTCTTCTTTCCATTTAGTTAAATTTTCGTTGGTTGGGTGGTTTTTGTGTTTTAGATATACTAATTTCCTGTCGTTTGTTGCTTCTTGACACTCATCATTCCACCATCTCCAATTAGGTCTAATGTGACTATTTGTAAATCTGGTGCGGTTGGTCTACAGTTTACTTTGGGTATCATTGTTGGTTTGCTCTTTGGAACTATTGTTAGATCTAATTTGTTTACTGCGTACATTAGGTTTTTACCTGTAAGATTATCAGCTTTACTTCCCCATATTTTATGATTGGCATTGAAGTCTCCGCATATGATATGGTTTTTGAAGTTTGAGATGTTCCCTATTTTAATTAGTAGTTTATGCCATATTTTATCTGTCGTCTTGATTTGTGGGGGTTTGTATAGGTTGGTTATGTATAAATTTTTATTTTTATTGGTTTTTATTTTTATCGTTTGGATTTCAAATTGATTGAAATTTGCAAAATCTTTGTTAGTTTTGTCGTATAGGTTATGTTTTTGTTTATGGCAATTAACGTTCCTCCGCCATGATGTATAGCTTGTCTATCGTTTCTTTCTATGTTAAAGTTACCAATGTTTATGTAGTTTCCAGCTTCTAACCAGGTTTCTTGAAGAGCGATTATGTCGTAGTCCTGTGCTATATTTCTTAGATCCTCAATTTTATTTTTGAATCCTCTACAGTTCCATTGAAGTATTTTCATTATAACTTAAATATTCTTTCCTTTTATTCCTTTTTTATTTTATTTTTTTTATAGTATACTTGATATCTTTGTGTTAATTATGTCTTCTAATGTTCTGGATCTGATTTTCTGATGATCATTTGTGAGCTTTTTAATCTCAGTAGGGTTATTGTATTTTGATATTCCTTTAATTCTAGGACTCATTGGTGTTGTTATTAATGTGTGGGTCTTATTTGTTGTTATTTTCCCTTTCTTAGGATATGGGAAGGTGTAGTTTGAGTATGAAGCTTTTGCTTGAATCTCTTCTAATTTTGTGTTCTTACTCTTATCCTCATTTGCTTTGTTATCTATTGGATCTTGATCCCTTTGTGTGATTAATTTAACATTTTCTATATTCCTATTTATATCCAAATGTGCCACCATGGCCCCATTATTTAAGTTGCTTTTTATATTTCTCTCAGTTACATTCTCCTTTATTCTGGGTTTTGTAATTTCTATTTTTTCTAATGTTAGCGGGTTTAGGAACTGTTTTCCGTTCCAGTTAAATAGTGCTTTCTTATTTATTTCTTTATAGTATAAGCCTATTATTTGGTTTTCGCTTAGAATATTATTTTTCCTTATTATTTCTTTGGCTTTTTTATGATCTATGTCAGCGCTGGCCAGCGGTGGGGCCCCTCACGCGCCAGCTTCCCCTTCCAATCTGTCTCTCGCACAGCATGCCTTCCGTCGTCAAGGAGACCGCGCGACGCTACTTCCACAGATCAATTTTTTGTCTTCGAACCTATTAAATGCATAGACTTTGATCTTTTTTATTTTAATCGCAATGGGCAATCCTGATTGAATTGGTTTGGTACTTCGAAAGTAATTTTTATTATTAAAATAGAAAACCTTGTCAACTGCAATTTCTCGTTAATTGGACGTATTGTTGTTTTATGACTTTTATGTGATATTTAAGAACCCCTCAGGTAGAAATAGGTAAAATTTGTTACTACAGATATGTGACATTTCACAATAAGTACCTCATCATAAGGGCTCTTAACGCACAATTGTTAAACTTTAACAAATCAAACTTTCGACTCAAATATAAGGAGCTAGCTAATTAGTGAAAAGTATCTTCGCAGATAGGTTGAAAATCAACACAAAGCTATTGTAGCTTTTAGTCAAAAGGAAAAACTATTCGTTGAAATTAAAATAAAAAAGGAATGAAATCAATATATTTGATAGTGTTGAAGATAAAAATTAATCTGTGGAAGCAGTTTTCCTAGAAACCGGTAGGAGTTGTCAACTTTGAGGGCCAGTATATTTCGAACAATTCTGGAACAAAAAAAATATTTAAAAATGTAATAAAATTAATTATAAAGATAAATAAAGACTAGAATGTGACTAGATAAACGAGAAATACGTTCACTTGTTCGGATAAATGTAAACGTTGAACATAAACGTTAGCTCATCCGAAAAGCTCATAGGATTTTTCAAAGTGATATTCACCATAACATAGTTCTGTCTGTGACTTATTTTAACTCTAATCAATAAAATACCAATATAGGTACTGCAGTATAAATACTATTTTTATAAAAAGACTTATTATTAAAATTGAAGCATGACGAAACTATGAATTTTTCGGGTAACCCAATACAGTAGAACTTTGATTAACAGAAAGATCAATTATCGATCAAAAAAATAAAAAAAGATCAATTATCGATTAAACAAATAACAAAAAAGAATAATTATACATACATTGATTAAAAAGGAACAAAAATAACAATATTATCGACACATCGATTAAAAAAAAAAGTAGAAAAAGATCAATATTATCGCCACATCGATTAAAAAAGATAAAAGTGTTCAAAACGTTTTGCTTTTAATAATATAGTTCAAAGCAAACGAAACAAAATAAGAAAATGAACGATCTTCCTTTATGCAAAAACAGAATTCGATAATCCGATGATAGTACTGGACCTGACACCAAGATTAGTTACGATAAATAATCGAAGTTCTACTGTCATTATAGAAAATATGGATCACTCCTTTTTCGTGTCAATGAGATATTGTACATCCACATCTATTTCCGAAATAGCAACACGTAACGCGCTTGAAAGAGAAATATCGGTAAGGGAATTTCGAGCATCTGTTTTAATATTTGCCATTGTCGAAAAAGCAGTTTCACATACGTAAGTAGATCCGAACATGGAACAAATTTTTAGGCCAAAATTATGTAACATCGGATACTTTTGAATAGGCAACAACTTAAAAAAGTCTTCGCCTGTCTCCTTCCTTGACTTCAAAAACGGATCAGTTTGTAACGTGCACAATTCTATTTGTAACGTTACATCCTGATCCGTTACCTCTGCTGTCAAGGGACTTGCAAACAAATGTATACTTTTACTTATTATCAAAATCACTAAATCGCGTATTAAATTCATGCATGATTTGAAGAACATCTTTGCGAAAAACAGAAAATTTAATATTGGGATGTTATTCCCGAATTTTTAAATAATAAGGAAAATGAGACAGCGTTTCTTCCTGTAGTTGTGCTGCAAATACTTCCAATTGTTTTCGGAAACTACTTATATTTCCGAACAATTGAACAATATTTCGTTTCTTGCCCTGCAAACTTACATTTAAGCGTTGCAGGTGTGAAGCTATATCTGTTAAGAACGCCAATGCAGACAGAAATTCGGGGCTCTGCAACTCTTGTCGTATATCTGGCGTAACCGATGGTACTTCCTTACGAACGAACTCTACTAATAATTTCCGGTGCGCGAAAAAACGTTGCAGGCATTTCGCAGCACTTAGCCAACGAACTTCTGTATATAAAAGTAAATCATCAAAATCTGCATTATGTTCTTTCAGAAATGCTTGCAGCTTACGGTGAGTAAGCGAGCGGTTTCCTCCTCTAACAAGATTTGTAACTTTAGTTACAAACTTCATTGTTTTAGAAAGTCTTAAAATTTTGGCGCATAATACCTCCTGGTGTATTATGCAATGAAACGTATAACAATTTATAGAATTTTGTTTCAGGAGTCCAAATAAACCGTTTATTATCCCAGTCATTGACGGTGCTCCATCGGTTACTATACACGTGCATCTGTCAAAAGTTGTAAATTTTGATACTTCCGCGCGGAAAGCGGTAAATATATCCACCCCCTTCGTGGTGTTATGCAATGGTACGAGTGCAAGTAACTCTTCATTAATAGAAAAGTCACTTTGCACCGTACGAATAAAAATAGCCAATTGGCTAATATCAGCTATATCCGTACTTTCATCCAAACACAGTGAAAAGTAAACACAGTTTTGGATCAAAGTACGTAATTTGTCTACTAAAAAATGTTCAATATCTACAATCCGTCTAGAGACAGTTTGACGGGACAGAGGAACGGTTTGAAATTGTTTGGCCAAAACATCATTCTTAAAAGCGTGTGCCATGGCAATTGCACACTTTTTTATGAATACACCATCGCTAAACCTTTTTTTCACGCGCCCAATTTGTAAAGTAACTGCGTATGATGCGGCAAGGCTTTGCCTATTGCTATCATCACACACCGAGGTACTTGCTGCAGGAGGATTATGCTCGCTTACAGTTTCTTTTTTTGTACGATAATCCGTAAGTAACGCACGTCTTTCATCTGGTGAAAAGTTCTGATATCTTTCCTTATGCAAGGATGTATAATGCCGCGAAAGATGAAATGGGCTAAATCCACAACGCAATATTTTACCGCAGATGATACATTCTGCGGTATTTTCTAAAGTTCGAATCAATAAAAATTTAATTTCTTTCTCTGCATCCGAGCAGAAATAATCTACAATTGACGTGGTTGCTTTCGGCATCGTACTTAAAATTACAATTCAACTTACTACTGGAAATGATTGAAGGAAAAGGAATAAGGAGATCTGAAATGTGCAATAGAAGAATAAGCAGAAATAGAATAGTGAAAGTTAAAGTTGAAGTTAAAGTTAGAGAAAAGAGAAAAATATAAAAATTTAAATGCAGTGCTTGCGTGACACAATATTTCGGGCCTTCGCGAAATCGCGCTCGTCTCGTGGTTTTTAACTGAATGAGATTGCTTTGTGTCATGTTGACCACCTCAGACGTTAAACAAAAGACGAATAATCCGAAATTCGCGGGAAGTAGTAGCATTGGCTGGCTGTGACGGCGCGTGTCACTAATACACATGTCGTATCGGGCGTCCGAGCTCGCTCGACGACAGACACGCTGGTCTGTCATGGTCGCCTCTTTAGCGTCGCGCGGTATCCCTGACAACGCGGACGAGAGTGGGAGAACCCCGAGCTTACGCGTAAGCGACCTTGAACAGCGCTGATCTATGTTATAGTAGTCTGTGTTATGTTCATAAAATTTGTTTTGCTTTGTTTTCTTATTTATTAATTTTGTGTTTGTGTCATAGCTTGCTCAAATGTGTAATAAAAATCTGTTTAAGACCCGTTTCAAATTGTATTGGTGACGGATTCGTTGAACAACCATGTTGCTGTCTAATTATAGCAAATAAATTTTCTAATGGATCTTGATTCAATCGTCGCGTTTTTAAAATGGGTATGTTATAATTTTCAGAAAGATCAGAAGATAATTGTAGAACGCTATTTATAACTAATTCTAAACCTGTCAAGCAGCTAGGTTTTGATCTCCCAGTTATAGTTATGAAATGAGATTTTTCTAAATAACCTAGCATCTC
The DNA here is from genome assembly GCA_947577245.1 of Andrena bucephala. NCBI lineage: Eukaryota > Metazoa > Arthropoda > Insecta > Hymenoptera > Andrenidae > Andrena > Andrena bucephala. The sequence continues at coordinate 32,314,004 of OX387717.1, read as the reverse complement.
ATTTAAAAATTTCATATGTTCCGAATCCTTTGAAATGGCATAATTTAATTTTTTTTCTAAAGTTTTCCTTTCAAGGCGTGAATTTAATGTGTCGAACAGCTTGTCCATGTCTGTTAAAAATTGGCCAGTTCTATCATTGTCCGGAAATAGATTAGGAAACATTGTGCTGTAAACTAAATATGCCGTATACATGGAATCTGAAAAAATTTGGGCAGCTAGTGAGACCGTCATTTTGGTCATATTATTTAATTGAAAATGATTGTCATTTATTTTTGGGATCATGTTCAGTGGCACCTCCTTACTTAATTCGAAAATCTTTTCGATTACCTTCCAATCGACACGACCTTCCCGATAATATAATGGTTTTGTCGAAAGATTAGTGCGTATGTTTTTTAATAAGTGTGGCGGATCAAATATTAGATAAACTTTATCGTTATATCCGGGAACTGTGAAATACGGGTTTTCACAATTTATGTTCAACTTTTTTAAAATTCCAAGATTTCTAGGCCCTTGATCACAAATCACTGTTTTGACGATGAGACCATGAGCAAATAATTGTTTAGTTGTATCTACAATTACATCATGTGTTAATTTGGTATTATTTTTTTGTCCTAAGAACCAGTAACCAACTACTTCTTTCATCGGTTTATGAATCCATGTAATCATGGCAACTAACGCACTCTTGGCTATTTCTGATGTCCGTTTTTTGCCATTGTCTGCAATACCTTTGAATTGATCTAAATGATTGTCATACTGAATTTCCGCTGTTAAATTGATTTCATCAAACAAAATATTAACCACTCGAGCTTCAATAGATAATTTCTGAGAACTGCGTTTTAATTCATTTAAAACAGTTTCATTTAATCCCGGATAAATCGGAAATTGTTTTTCATATTCGTTCAAAGTTCTAATAGTTGGCAAATGCAGAATTTTGCATAGAAATCGATATGTTTTCCGGGAGTGATATTTTATCGATAATGCTATATCTTTCAGCTCGTTTGAATATCGTCTACGATTTTTCTTAACACCGCACAATCGCAAATGTGATGCAAAAAATGTGTGTGCATCTTTATCAAGATATTTACTACAAGTACTTATGATTGAATTTATTTCTGTATCCATACAGTTTTGGGTTAAATTTTGTTTTTGTTTTTGGAATCTTTGAATCCTACTTCGTAAGTTTGCTATCCTTCGTTTCTGATTTTCCGACTGCGCGAACGTGTCTTATATTAGATGGCGTCACAGTGATGTTTCCTCACGAAATAGAAGTGTTCTAGACGGGAACCTGTGGCTTGGCAGTGCCCTCACCATGTTCATGAAATACTGTAGAATGTTAGCGATGTGAAAAAGCGGACCCTGGTAAGCTCGAATGCAATCGAATCTCGAACGGCCACAATCGTTTGAGCTGAGTGTACAAAGCATTTAAAGGTGATGGATGATCATGGAGACCTCCTCGCGTTCTCAACTGAAACAAAAGAAATAAAATTTCATTTTACTTAAATATTCATATATTATATTTGAGTGAAGGTATTAATGTACATATATAATTATTACAATACCTGAGAGAACAGATTTTCTAAACAATCTTGGTTTAGACGGTGAGTTAAAATATATGTAATACTCAATTTACTTTTGAGGTCTTCAAACAAATCTATAAGCGATTTTATGGACATTATTATCCCTTTTTGGAAAATTTGCATAGTTGTTTTTCCTACACATTTCATATCACTAATCATTATTAACATATCATTTAGAATTTCATTCTGAAAATCTATGTTCAGTCTATATGGTTTCTTAGTGGGAATATTTATCGTTGGTGTGTATGAATTCATTGTGTCAAACCAGCTATTGACTAATTGGAAAAACTCTCCTAATTTTTTTGAGCAATTTTTATCTTCCCCTGGTAAATAATGTTTTAACGCAGTAGCTGTAGTATTTGAAAATAATTGGGCTGCTAATTTTACATTCTGTCTTTGTGTCTTTTCACAGTTTAAATGTAACTTGGTTAATTTATAGCATGAGCTGATTTCTGTTGTGGCCATTTGCATTAATGCTTTTACTGGATTCTTGTTGAGAATATCACCATTGCTGAGGCTGAAGCCGGTGTCTAAAAACCAATTCCTCAATAATTTTAGTAAATGTGGAACATCCGCAAAGAAATAAATGGCATTGTTTGTTACAGGATGCTTCATTGATGTATTATGTACACTGATACCTAACTCCTTCCATAAACCTTGATTGCTGCCACCGCAATCAGAAGTACAGGCCACTACATTATAATTATTATGATGTAACTTTATGATTACAGTTTCCAATATGTTCTTTGTTACTTTTTGGTTAAAGGCTATGAACACAGGCTGCTTCCATTTATCAAATAATCCTCTTGCCATTATAACTTGCATATTTGAATACACACCAACAATTTCATCATCCTTTTGATCAAATTCATACATTGATGCAACCTTCATCTCATCGAAGCTTAAAATGGTAGTTTGTTGAATTTCACTTTTCTCTTTGCCAACTGTATTCATGATTTTTAGGACATCTTCTAAATATCCACTCCTTAAATTTATGTTGACAGCCCATTGTTGTAAGGTAGATAATCCTGGTAAGGGATAATGTAATGTTTGCCTTAAGTATATGTAGCAACGCTTACTGAAATACCTCAACGTAAATGCTTTTGACAATTCCTCTGCAGTCCATCGTGCTTTACTCTTTTTCTGTAACATGATGTCCACTTGGTTAGGTGTTAAAGAATCTTTAAACATTAACTTCACTTTCTCTTCAAATTTAATTTCTTTTTCTTTTACTTGCTTTTCAAGATTAGAAATATCCTGCTTTAATAAATCCTTCTCTTCTTTGTCAATTTCAAGTTTCCTTTGCAATGTTTGCTTTTCCTGCTGCAGTATTTCTAATTCTTTTTTAAATGAAGATTCTAATTGCATATTTTTTGTTTTTAATATGTCATTTTCATGACACAGTGTTTCTAGTTCTTCTTTAATTGTAAGTACTGACTCTTTACTACAGCATGGTACTGTCAACTTATCACCTATGCTTTCCTCTACACATTCCACAAGCTCAGGATTTATTTGGATAACTGCTGCAATATAAGCAGCTGAATTGTTCGAATTCAGAACAATATTTTGTGGATTGTTTTCCTCGCATGCTAAGATGCATTCTAAACATTTTATCTTCTTTTGTTTTTTTATTGTCAGAATAACCCAACCAGTAATATACCCGACACATTGGAGCGAAAATTCGCTAATGTGCGCTGACTGTGCCCATGAAAAATTTAAAAACTCAGAGAGTTGGGATATACTGTTATTATCATTAATTGTACACTCATTGAATCCATATTTTTCTACGACCATTGAATTGTGTATCTCATCATACACATTCATGTCGTATCTCTGCACAGTTTGTTTCTTCTTTCTTTCGTGAGAAGAGACATTCAAAATTGTCGTCTTATCCTGAGGCATTGCATTACCTGAATCTATTGAAACCTCGTGATGTACTAGTAAACGCTTGTACGCAGAAATGAACTGCGAAGCAGTAGGGTTCGGACACCAGCCGCTTGTGTTTCTAATAGCGGCAAAGAATAATTCTATGTGGTCTTGAGATAACTTGTACGTCAGTAAAAACGTAATTTTCGAATCAACTGCTTTTACATATGTATCAAAAATATTAAAAACGGATACAACTGCTGTAAAAAAACCTACGAATCCGGCTTTGAGTCTAGATAAAAATATACTTTTCCCATCTTCTTCTCTAATACTTGCTAAATATGTAATTTCTTCTATTATTTTATGGCGCCATATACTTTCATTTTCTCGCCTCAGTGGAGTTTTCTGATGACGCCCCCAAGGATTCCTTACATTTAAAAAGTCAAATATTTTGTCGATGGCCCGTATAAAGCGAACTGTGGCTTCGCTTCCTTGAAACTCTGGAAGTTTCAAAACCTCTCTGCAAAATTCAATAGCATCCGCCACACTAGCACTGAGTGTTTGTGCTGCCAACGTGACCTTCATCACCATCTTACGGTATTGAATGTGTTGCGAGTGTAATCTATTAGCTAAGCGCAACTCTTCGCTTTCTTGCAATATCGCTAATTTTTCTATGTAGCGCCATTCGATTTTATTTCTTTCAGCGTCTAACAGAACTTTATATTCTCCCTGTTAGGTTCTTCGAGGAGACGACGAAGGTGCAATTATGACCAGTGAACACCGAAGTAACAAAACGTCATTGTCGCTTGCATAGCAGAATGATTGCAAGAGCAAGAGTATACGCAGGCTGTCATCGGTGAATTTGGATCGCTCAAATTCGGCGGCATGGCGGTTGATGCGATCTATGTGTTCCGTGATCGGAATTGCCTTATCGTACCGATAATTCAAAATTTCGATCCGGCGACGAGTAAGCGGAACTTTGTCGCGGAAGAGTTCACCCAATTTGGCCAGAAGATCACTCTGCGCCATCTTGAATGGATCCGTGGGCGCGACGTGGTCCACCAGTCGGTCGAATTCTGACTGCCCGAGTTTGTCAAGCACGAGGCGCGTCTGCATTTCGGACGGTAAGGATGCCGCCTCCGTGCGAAGAGTAAACTCGTAGCGCAGCAGCCATTTATTGAACGGCTTTACCTCATCACCGATGCCGTAAGCGTATTTCTCGATACGCGCACTTAACTGATTGTACGTATCAGGTGCTGTTGTTGCCTGGGATGAGCCACTGGCCTGCCCTGCGTTCTTCTGATTGAGCTGAAATTGTAGCAGACCCTGAATTGCAGCAGTAAGGGCCTTAATTTGCTCATTGGTTTCCGCCATGATGAGCACGCTTCGCGATTCTCACTCGTAGACACAGGTTTTGAAGTATCCTAAGTCCGCAGCGCCAGTTGTTAGGTTCTTCGAGGAGACGAGGAAGGTGCAATTATGACCAGTGAACACCGAAGTAACAAAACTATAACTTTAATAAAGATGTAGCGAAGGGTACACGAATATGGCATGTCGTACGAATCGGCTAGCGGCCATGTTGTCACTGCCAGGCCCCGGATGCCCGCGGGCCTCCACCATGCGCCGCAGCGCCCTCTGGCGATGCTGCGCAATACCCAACACTCCCAAGCAATTCCGAATGTTTTTCATGGAGGACCGGATTTTCTGTCCTCGAAGTGACAGAAAATATAACCTATATGCTAGACCCGATTTCCTAAAGATAAAAAGTTCACAAATGTAGCGCAAAAGAACGAAATAGCCGCTCAACATTTATTGTCATATAGCGTGTACATAGGTTATATTTTCTGTCACTTCGAGGAGGGGACCATAGACATATATAGACGGCGGAGCGTAAGCTGAGGGGGGTGGCAAGGTTCGCGGTAAGGGGAGCGATACGAGTAAATCGGATAACGCTGTGGTTATGCATGCCGAATGCATCCGAAGCTATCCGACGTGCCTGTATCTGAACCTATGCCTTTACCCCTCCAAGCCTTCCTTCCCCACGCCGATAATCCCATCTTTTGATCCGTCTATATATGTCTATGGAGGGGGTCACGTAATAATCACGCGCATCCAGCCTGCGCATTTTTTTATGAAAAAATTATTTAAATCGGACTATTTTTAACGAAACGGGCTTTCAATTCTACAAACAAATTTTTCACGTAATTTCCTTAATTATGGTTTGAGTTGTATCATTTTTGGGGCCAATTTGATTGAGAAAGTATAAGGAATCGATTGACGCCACGATCAAAGACAATAATTAATTACGTGAAGACATAACTGAACAATGATTCAATAAATTTATTTAAAGTATTTACCTGCTGTCACTAATAAATTGTTTTTATTATAACAAATTTAATGTGTGAATTTTTCAATTGCTATTAGATTAATATAACACATGTTTGTAAACTGCAGTGTAAATCACCTCTTCAACAAACGGAGAATATTGAATTGGAGAAAGATGTTCATCTATGCCTTTCAACGAAGCCTGAGATTCTGTAAAACATATGATTTTGTAATACGTTATTAATATTATTATTCTAAGGTAATATAATACACAGGTCAGCTGTTTTGCCTGTCGCCTCCAACATCAACAGGCCGAGAGAGAGAGAGCAAATTATTATTACTATCGTCATTATTAGTATCATTATTATGCACGTTTACCTGATTCAGACATTATTTTTTATTGTTTTTTGAATTTTATTGCTTGTGGATATGCAGGTAAAGGCACTGCAAAATATATGCAATCAATTAATGAATAATGTATTATACATATTGTTCCGAATTCCCTCGAAAAAATCGAAGGATCTCCTTGTCATGTTAACAGATATATTTTGTTCTTTATATGTAAAAGTATTCTTCATATTTTTCCATTCATCCACAAATTTTTGCATCAATTCATTTGCTGACTTCGGTTTACCACGACCATAAAATATTCCCACTATATAAACCGATTTGAAAATTTCTTCGGACATCAAAATTGGCCAGAACACATTCGAAGAAGATCTAGAATGTGGTAAGCCATCAATATTTAATGATAGCTCTATATTGTTAATTCTTATATTTTTTAAGCCAAAGTGCAAATATTCTCCTTACTGAATGTTTTCACAATTGATGGAACGAGGAGTTCACACTAGTGTGTGTGCATCTTTCGGTAAATGAAAAGTTGGTGCATATGAAGATAACAGTTGTAATAATTCATTCAATGCTTTATGTGTAATGTTATTATTTACTGCCCAACTAGCCAAATCCATTCTTAAATTTTCCCGTTTTGGTTTGTCTGTCTTATTAGAGCCAGTATTCAATGATTCTTCACTGCTCATTTTGGCATTATATTCGCATTGATATTCTTCGTTTTCTGGTAAATCCTTATGAAAATGTGCAATATTTTGAATGGAGAGTGATTGTGCAATATCTTGAACAGAGTGTGATTGTGAAGTATCTTGAAAGTATCCATTATCTGATACTGGATCACTAAGTTCTGTAAAATCTTGGATATTATGCCTGTTTTCTTTATCCTTGTCTTCAATTTCATTTATTCTATACTTCACATATTGGTCGACTATCCTCCTTTGATGTCGAGAAGAGTATGTTTTAAAATCTCTTCTCAAACGTTTTCTGTCTGACATATGTATTAATTAAAATATCTCTCAAACTTAACCTGAAACCAATGTAATAATTGTTTATTCCAACACGCCACATTTAATCTTCGCGTAAACGTTAGATTTTGCACTCTAAACACACCGATGCTAAACGCAGTCCTTATTTTAACACGTTCCGTGCAGGAGTTTTGCAGCAGGAAACGTTACCACGTTTCGAAGATCACGATCAGTCACTCGAGTAACCGGTAAATTATATTTCTCGTTTATGTAGCTGTTATGTTCTATTTATGAAACAAAAATTACGAAATACTTGTGACACCTACGTTCCATGACATCTGGATTAATATGTTGCCTATACGTAAGAAGAGTTACGTAAAAATTATATATTTTGTGTGACTTTTCAGGTATATTCATAGGTAATGTTGCTGCTATGTTCTATCTATGTAACAAAAGTTACAGAACATTGTGATACCTGTATTACGTAGCGGTTATATTTTGTACATGTAACAAAAGTTACAGAATTTGTGACTTCCATGTTACGTAGTATTTACAAGTTGTGCTGTGGGGGTAAGGACTGTGTCATATCTGGGACTTAACATTGTCCTGTCATTTATTTGTTCATTTCGTTTCTTTCATTCAACACATAATAAACAATAAACAAAAAAAATTATTTCTATTTTATTTACCCAAAATCATTCTAATATACTTCTAATATACACTAATTAGTCTTCAATGAATTGAAGATACATAAAGTTGAATCGATTTCTTGAAGATCGATTCTAGACAAGCCGATTTTTTCTTGAATCGATTTGAAAAATCGATACTTTCTGAAAAAATCGGCAACCCTACGCTAAGGTCTAATGCAATGCAATGTGCACGTGACGTCACATTCGCCTCGGGTTGTTGCCACTTGGCTGGCTTCGCGCTGGCGTCAATTCACGCATACATTACCACCGCTCCTGTTAGTGTCTAGGGACAGCCCCCCAGATAACACAACGTCTGGTAAAGTCTTAAAGACGTCCAAAAGGCGTCTTACAGACGTCTTAAAGACGTCTTGTTACAAATCAAGACGTTCAGACCTAAAATGGACATAAACTAGACGTCTCTAAGACGAGGTGTGCTATCTGGGCCGAGTCCACCGATCCCTGAGAGAACCCAATATGGTCGATGCGCATACTCACCTCTTTAGTGCTCTAGTTTGGGTGGTGACACGAAGTCCTATAAGGTGATAGGTCTATACTATACTTCGTCGAAGCCCGTATTACTTCAATCAGGTCAAAATATAAAATCGACTGGTCTCGTATCCGCCTTATGCCCGATTTCTTCACCTCCGACTAAAGTCCCGGTCAGTGAACGACCAATTAGATGCTATCATGTGGCATTCGTCGACCAATTGGATGCTATCATTTGGCAGTTATGTGGAACATAACTCTAACTGGAAGATTACTGAAGGTGAAGAAATCGGCCGTTAATGGTGTCATTTATGCCTGCGAGAGAGTTTCTTTAACTGCTTTTGTTTGAATTTCAATAGAGGTTATCCCCAAAATTCCCTGGTCCATATAATGTTATAGGTCATCTTTGTCTTACATCAGATGTGTGTAGATACTAGTGGCATCACAGAAGATACATATCTACTCTGTGTTAAGCAAAGATTGTACTTTATATTTTTGTTCACTCTACATGATACACTTATATTTGGTTGGTGACGCCGTCAGGTCATACCAACGCTAAGCCAATCCAAGCCAAGTGACGTCATATATGCCAGTACGACGTACTGAACCGGCTCGCAATCCTCCATCATATGCATACAACTACGAGACTGTACAAATGTTTATTACGCGGTTGTGTTTATATAATATTTATGATCGAAATTTATGGAGATAAGTGAAGTGAATTATGTAACATGTTTCTGCAAATAAAGCATAAACATTCAGGCCGTCTTAGATTTTAAATGTTCCGATAAGATTTAATTTTAATTCCTACCACTAGTAGCATTGTAATCTTATTTTAGACTCAATCGATAACGTTGGGTGTGACACGAAAATGGTAAGGGGGTTCGCGAGCCCCCCGAGCATGACACAAAATTACATTGCGTGATAGGTCTATCCTATACCTGATCTATGGAAACTTTTACTATATATATATATATATATAGTATTTTCATATTACAGCATTTTTCAGATTATACTTTAATTTAATGGCAACTTTTTGTGTGACACCCAATTATATCAATTTGAAACAATACAAGTTAATAACAACGATAAAAATAAAATTAAAGTAATATCTGACTAATGATATTCGAGAAGTCATAAAAAATTTAAATACATAATTACAAAAATAAAATCTATAAAATTCATGGCGTACCCATGTATCTATATTTCATTTTACATTAAATAATTTTCATTCTAATTCTTCTTATAGCTTATAAAGAGAAAAATCTTGCCTTTGCGAAGTGTATTTTCTAAACAATCCCTATTGCGATTCATTTAACAATTCAGTCTGTCTGCTACATACTGACACGTAGTATACAAAAAGTTATAATGATTACAGAAACAAATACAAAGCATTATCGCATACCAAAAACCTTGTTCAAAAGAAACAAACTCATGAGGTATAGATATGTTTCATTATGACATTTGTAACATTCTTTGAGTATAAGCAAACAACATGAGAGAGGTATGTATTCTAACTCTGGAATTGCCTTGCGTGAAATACCATCCACTTAACGTATGAAAGTCATGTACTTAGTTAGGTATAGAGTACAAGCATTAACTTCTTTTCTGACGAAATCATGACAAAAGTGAAAAATGAGCTGGTAAAACTGCTCTTTTATGCATCAGTTTATTAACTGATCTGTGTAAACAAATATAATGGTAGTAAAAACAATGACAATGATGACGGTAATTGTGATAATAGTAATAACAGTGTCGGTAGTCATAATATTAGTAGTAGTAATAATAGAGTAGCAATATTAATGGCAATAGTAATAGTAGTACTAGTACTTATAGTGACAAGATCCATCGCAACTGTACTACTAATAACAGAAAAACTTAAAAGAAAAAGAAGGAAAAAGGGGGTTGTAAGTAGTGTCCGTTCAAATGTAAAATACAACTGTAGTGGTTGCTATAACTGTATGAAGGAAAAAGAACAGCAACAAATATTTGATATTTAATGGCAATTGTTCACGCAAATGGATGGTATTTAATATTAGCTGTGTTTGTTAAGATGGGGATTGTTACTAGAATTATTCATTACTTGAACAGATGTTACAGTGGTATGCGAATGGTGAGGTGGTGAGATACTGGGATTATGTCGAGGATTAGTATTATGGAGACTGTGTATATAAGAACGCTGGACAGGTTTGTGCTGAGCAAGCTGAAGCAAGGCTTCTGATATAGAGAACCATTTTCGCTTTCGACCAATAGCGCGTGAGTCTTCCCATTCTGGTAGTTCTTCGGTTACTCGCATAACCCATACTTGTGTTCTGTGTTTATGTTCCACATTCTACAAAAACCAAAATTATTTCTACATCTTGTACGTTCTACCCTTCCTTATTTGTAAGTAATTATGATTTCATTATGTTGGTGCCGTAACGAGGATAATAATCTATTTTACCTCAAATATGCCTAAACATCTGCCCAATTGCCCTAAAACGCCAGCCTCTTCTCTAACTTCCCGTAGTGCAGTTACCGCAGGCTCTTCTTCTGGTTCCACGCCTCCACCAGGTACTATCCAACTGTCTGGTCTTCGACTGGATGTGACCAAAAGTACCTGTGATACCATAGGTTGTGGTACAGATTTAAGTGGTACGTAGTTTGTGCATTACAAAGAAAAAGGAGCAGTTCATGCTATAGTAAAAGTATTGTGATAATCGAGGAAAAAATATCAACTGCCATCTGCTGGCTTACCTCATCCTCAAGATCGTTTTTGACGCAGATACATGCAGCTCTACGTCTATACCCCTCCGAATCGTAAATACGGATTGAATTCGGTTTCTCTTTAACCATGTTCGATTACAAAAATTACGAAGTTATACCAACAATTCATATTTGTCAGACGGCCAGGTAGGCCAGTCTGTCCCGCATTGCCTTAACGTTATTTGGAGCTGACATGTCATCGACATAGAATTAACCCGCAACCTTTCGCTGCTCTCATAATAAACTTAACAGCTCTATCTCTCGTCCGTAGAAGAGGACGATTACTTGCTTAAATAATGTTATATCACGGTACAACCACGAATGTTGTCCTTCCAGAAACTTGCGAATAACCTCAAAACTTTTAAAGTATTCACCAGATTCATGTATTCACTCGTGGACCAGGGGTGGGCACTTCCCATACATTTCTGATGGCAAAATAAGTACCCTCTGGCGGATTGTACCCCTGACTAAACCATGAAAAGCGGCAAAATTGAATCCTGGAATTATGGTTACTAGGAAACACATCGCACCCACCGATTTTAATGGGACTTTTGTAAGAAGTTGTTCTCAAAATATTTTTTTGAGAACTACTTCTTACATAAGCGCCATTAAAATCGGCGTGTGCGGGTTCGATATGTTTCCTTATTAGTCAATTTCATTACAAATAGAAAATAAATGACTAAAATACAATTTAACTATAACTATAAATAATTATAAGTGTATAGCGTATAGTCATACAACGGTTGTATTTTGCTCATTTAATTTTAAGGGGGAACTGTATATAGGTGCAAAAAATATTTTGCCCCTCATTTTACTTTTTTTCATTGTTCACAAATAATTTCATATGGAATCGACCGTTCGTCGTTTGTACATCTTTGTTCATTCATTTTTATTACTTATTGACAAGGAATTGTCTTTTAATTATCATTTTTAATAATTATCTATTGCGTCATCACTAGACCCCACAACGGCGCATGCGCGTGAATGAGCAAAGAGGTGTTGCGGGGCCGACTGAGAATTCTGATGGTTTGAGGGAATTTCTATGTGGTTCGGTGTCGGTGGAGCCCTGAAGGACTCTGCTCGCGAAACGTGTGAAGTTAAATGAACTAATTGCCTTGTAACGAATAACTCAAAACTCAATAAACTTATTAAACTGAACTACGTTATATTGTCAAATGATTCAAAACTATTTAGAAACAGAACGAGAATATTTTTAGGATTGATCAAAGCTAGATTTATTACGACACGTCAGGATTGTAATAAGGTCGGTAATCGATTGCGAGGCGAAGAAACAAGCTTCTTCCTACGTTCCTCTTTTTATTAATACAATATTTTCGAGCGATAAGGAAGGAGGCGAGGACAAATTTCTACTGTTGTAAAGTTCATTTTTACTCTTTTCTGTTCAAACTTCGCGCTATAAGAGCTTGCATTAAAAGCTGCTAGAGCGAGGATCGCAACTCGCAATAATATATTATGAGTGTCGCCCTCTTGCATTCGAGTGTTCAGGAGTGTCCACCCCCTGATAGTTGTACAATAGTGAAATACAGTGGAAATTAATTTTACTAGTAAATATACGAAAATCTTTTAACTATGTTCCTCTCTTCGCGTATAATCCGCGCCCTTTATGTAAGTTATAAATTGCACCCTTTGTGATATTGTATCTCATACTTATAGTATTTTAACCTCTTTCGTAATCTTATGCAACTTTTAATTTTAGTTATCTGTTTACTTGTTCTTTTATTTATGTACGTTTTATGATTTTTTAAAATTATTTTTGAAATATTGGGTATGCTGTACAGTGAACACATTTCATTTCATTTCTCATTCATATCCTACTTAAATGCGCGCACATATAATAAGAAATCTGTTGTAGCAAATGTCAAATAGTCTTAAAAATATATACATTATGAAAGTATGAGAAACAATGTTATTTATCTGTATCTACCAGAGGTATAAATGGAATAGTATAAATAGGGTTGTCACCTTTTTAACAGGAAATTAATTTAAATTTGCTTTCGTGGAATATAAATAAAAGTACCCAGTGATAAAACTAAAAGTACATTTTAATCTTATTAGTTTTTACTTTTCTAAACATATTTTTTATTGCTTTTAGCATTACAGAGCAACTTTTCATCATTTTTAAATAACTCAATGGCATTATTGCACTCAATATTCATATTAAAATATTCTTTATTAAATTAAGAGAGGTCTTGTTTCTCTCATCCCGCCACTTCACATTCATGGCAGAGAAAACTTTTTTAGCAAATGCTGAGGTGGCAGGAACAGACAAAAGAGAAGAAACTACTTTGAGATGATCAAAGTTGTGTACATGTGGGAACTACGTATGTACAATAATATTGTGTTACGTTTTACATAACATTTCGTGAAATAAAATATTGTCACATACTTCATTGTTATTCAAAAGTATTGAGTACAATAACGTAAGATACTTTATTTTAAAGTACAGGTGGCAACCCTAAGTATAGATGACATGTAATGTTTACTAAGGTTTACTTACTATTACTTCTTTTTCTGAAATCCTAGAATTACACTTAGTTTATGGCTAAATGGAAGTTACCTTAAGTTATTCCATAATAAATAAATTCATTTTGTAAAGTAAAATAAATTTCCAATAATATAAATAATATAGCATAATGAAGGAAATAAAGCATAATATTATGGATTGTGTCCATTTCACATTTAGTGCAAGCTTTTAAATCAAATCTTGTTACATTAAATTTTGAAACTACGTTTTAATAGCCAATATATTTTACTTGCATTAAACAGAACTTTAAAAATGTTAGAGGACTACAGACTTCAACCATTCGTGCATCAGACCAATTGTTTGTGGTATGTACTTTTATATGGAATGTGTATTATATAAATATGGTTTTCTACATGAAACTTCAACTTTAGCACAGAGATAGTGAAGAAGACAACCCACAGATACCATTTGAGTTCAATGATGCGAACAAAAAACGTATTGATGCACTTCTGAAAATTTATCCAGAAGGCCATAAGCGTGGCGCAATGATACCTTTGCTAGATTTAGCACAACGTCAACATGGATGGCTGCCTATTTCTGCTATGCATAAAGTAGCAGAAATATTGGATTTACCACGTATGCGGGTCTACGAAGTAGCTACGTTTTATACAATGTTCAATAGACGACCAATGGGAAAATATCACGTACAGATCTGTACATGTACTCCCTGTTGGTTACGAGACTCTGATTCTATTGTACAAGCTGTAACTAAAGCTACTAATTGTAAACTTGGAGAAATGTCTCAGGATAAACTGTTTACAGTTTCGGAAGTTGAATGTCTTGGGGCTTGTGCTAATGCACCAATGTTTCAAGTTAATGACGATTATTATGTAAGTATATTTACTATGCAGTTAATTGTATAATATATAATTATTTACTGTGTAAGCGGTTCGCAATTATTTTAATGGCTATAAATTTTTAATAATTTAGAAAGTACAATCCAAAAGTGTTAATAAGATATTGTATTTGCGATATCTATCTTTTGTAGGAAGATTTGACACCTGAAAGTGCGACTGAAATAATAAATGTATTGAAAAAGGGGGAAAGACCACCAGCAGGCCCTCAAAATTCACCTAGATTTGCAGCAGATCCTCCAGGTGGATTGACATCACTAACATCTCCACCTCCAGGACCTGGAACCGATGTTAGATCTGATTTGTAAATTTTTCTTGTACATAGTTAATTCACAATTGTACAATTTGTAAGTGATCTAGCATTAATTAAATATTTAAATAGATCATATAGTCATAATTAAACAAGTTCAATTTTCGTTTATCATACCTTACAAGTCTTTCTGTAGTCTATCGATCCTTCTTTAACTTTATTTTGTTTTATTAATAAATAGCTAGTTTTCTGATAACTGGAACTAATTGTTGCTTTTATTAACCTTTAATTGAGTTTGATGCATAATAGTATTCACAAAGCAGTAAAATATATATAGTATACTGAACTTTTAGATTCTATTCGAATCTAATTTAAAGATTCTAATGAATTTAAAACGAAATAATACACACGGATCATTAATCAAAAATATATTTATCACGTTTGATTTAATTTCTTTTTCGCTTAATTTAGTAAAGTTATTCAGTTTCAAAATACCTATTTCTACAATGTAGTTTTAAGTACTACCTAGAAAGAAGAAAGAGACAATATTGAAAAATAATTGAGATATATTTCAATGAAATAACAAATATATGAAAGAAATTATCTACTAAGCATTGTAGGAAACTGTATATTAACGTGAACAATGATTACAATGTTGAAGAAATTAAAGTAAGAAAAAAAATTGGAAAAAACATGAAAGGATTTAAATGTGTTAATTTTGTTTATGTTAATGTTATGTAGTCCCTTACAGCACCGGAACATTGCCGGAATGTTACAACTATGTGATGGTGCAAGATTGTAACGTTGCTGGTAATATTACTGAGACGTTGCAGGAATCTTCCTATGTCCGCTCCTATGCAACATTGCAGGACATACCTATTCCTGCAACATTTCGGAGATTTTACAGCAATGGTTCCGCAACGTCAGCGTGGGGCGGAAATAATTTACCCGGTAGTTATTTTAGCGGTCGGGGAACGCCACGCATGCGCGCGATGGTGCCACGACGTCGAACCAATCAACGCCAAGGTGGGAAACGATACAACGCTTTAAATAAATGGATTCCTTGGGGTTTTCCGATGAAAATCATACCAAATGTCGACAACTTTGTTCAGACAACTTTTACATAAGGAATACCAATACCTGTGTCAAAGTAGTCCGATTTGTGTAGTTCGATTTCCGAGGGAAATTCCCACAACACGCGATGATTGGATCAATTGTCAATAAATATCTTTAAATTAACCCTAGCGAAAACACGGCACGAATATTGCGAGATGAATTTGAAGAAAGATATCCGGCACGTAACAGTATGATTGTAATCGATGGAACGCCAGGAATCCATTAGCGTCACTTCCCCTTTGATACGATGAAGAAAAGAAGCAAACATTTGCTTCTTTTCTCACTTGTTAATTGTATTCCAACCTCTTCGAGGGTCGAAAGCCCTCGAAACCTAGTAGCTAGTAAAGGATGCCGAATGCTTAAGGGGGTAGACACGTCACGTGACCTGGCCGATTCGGCAGGTCGGTATTACAGCAGGTTTTTTCTGCACAGAAATGGTAATACCGATAGATCGCCGATTGCCCGGTAAACGCGAGAGGGAGCTGTTTGCTATTTCCGTATTTTATTCTGAATAAGGAAAGAAATTCTCAGCTGTTGCGTTGTACTTATAAAAATTTAAACGGAAGTCGGCTGGTACTGCAAACATAGAAAATTCATTGTACATTTTAATTACTTGAAATGTGCTTATGCTACAATATTCTACGTTAGCAATAAGGAATTATAAGTGAAAAGGGAAAATAGATGAGGGGATGTCCCCAGAAAATGAAGTTTGTTAGGTTAGACATTTTTTTACTTGCAAAGCACCGAAACAGAACATGAAATACACTTATTACACGTCCTATGCAGAAAGAAGCAGTTATGAACAAACATTATATATAAAATTGTAAGGAATCGATTGACGTCACTGTTGCAAAGATCTGATTAGAAATTGCAGAACATCAGATTCGTCACTGCTTAGCGTGCAACATTGTATAGTCCCGCTGGTTTCGAGCGTCGAAGCCCACGAAACTCAGCGAGACACATGATTGTTGGCGAGCATCGCGTTTGACGATTCTAGCTACAGAATCACCCCGTATAAATGCTAAGAAACGATAGTGTGAAGCGGCGTGCGTTTCAACTGCACATTGACAATATCGTAGATTCTAGGGCCTAGAATATTAGCTCCGTATTACGATGTTCTTCACCAGAGCACTGCATTACTGATGAAAATGATGCCAAACATGGAGCAATTCGGTCTATTTTTAGTGAACGTAGTGTGTGTGTCCTAATCATGTATTCATAAGAAAAAATAGACCGAATTGCTTCGCGTCTCGACTCATTTTCGTGGACATAAACTCACGAATCCATCGGTGGTAACACTCTTATCAAGGTGTAGTGAGAAATATGAACAATTTCATATTCAGTACTGGATGACTCAAGTCGCCGTCGACCGAGGGCCCTAATAAATGTGCATTTATTTGAGAAACCAAAGCCGTGTCACTCGTGACACCTACTCGCGAACAGATACATATATGTATGTACGAGAAAAAGTAATGCAATTTCCCGATGACTTGAAGCAACATTTCAATAGGTAAATGCATGAAACTCTGGGATCAGGAATTCCCAACCAAGTGATGCATATGTAAGAACTGGCGAAATTCAACAATAGTTTGTCGTCTAAATTTTACAATTAAAGTATTTATTTGACGCGAATATACATATGTAAAGTTTGTCAGCAAAGTCTTTCTCGATTTGAGTTCTATAGAAGGCTGACTTTCCTTCGCCATGCAAAGTCCTCTCTTGTCCTTCACGCTAGCAATCATGCAACTCGCTGAGTTTCGTGGGTTTCGACGCTCGAATCCAGCGGGGCCATACAATGTTACGCACTAAGCAGTGACAAATCTTCAGTTCTGCATTTCTAATCAGATCTTTGCGAAAGTGACGTGAATCGATTCGTCGTGTTTTCTCGATCAAATTGGCCCCAAAAATGATATTATTCGGACCATAATTAAGGAAATTACGTGAAATTTGTTTGCAGAATTGGAAGCCCGTTTCGTTAAAAATAGTCTGATTTAAATTATTTTCTGTCAATTTAATCGGGAGAATGCCAGGAATCCATTTGTGTCACTTTCATATTGATACGATGAAAAAAAAAACAAATTCTGTTTCTATATAATCGATGACACATCGCTGAGCAACGGCGATCTCGTGCGGCTCGGGCCACAAAGGTTCTCGTCAGTTATTCGAGCATCTAAGATCGTTACGGGCTCTGTTTGGTGTACACGGTACGGACTTTTCGCTATCCCCACCACTTCTGTCTCACTCTTGTCCGGCGAAGGCGAGAGCGAGATGGAAAGAGAGCGAGCGAAGGCACTGAAAGCGAGCGAGGACAGTACGAGACAGACGACGCGTTGATATTTTGTCTCGCTCCGTCTTTCGGACGCCTGACACTCCGTCCTTTGTATGCGCGACGGGCGTGCACGATGGTCGCAAGTGCTTACGGTGAGCACGGGAACCGCTTCGCAAAAACTTGACGCAGGCCCGGCATAAGTCTTTTTTGCGCCCTAAGCGAACTTGTCAAATTGCGCCCTTTATTATATTACATTTATTTGAGATTATTTATGACTTTACTCTGCAAAATTAGGCAACTGCTAGGGCGTAAGGTTGACAAGAAATGCAAAATGGCCTTTTCATTGTTGGCATTGTTGAAAATAAATTTTTAAATGAAATACTACAAATTATACTACAACGGTTTTAAACTACGAGTAGAGTAAGGTCATGAAGAAGCTCAATTAATGTATTATAATAAATGGCGGAATTTGTCAAGCTCGCTTATGGCGCAAAAAAGACTCGTACCGTGCCTGGCTATCTGACCGTGGCGCGGATGCATCGAACAGTCACGATTCCATCTGAGCACTCGCGCCCGTCGCGTATACTCCCACCATAGGTACCGCTTAGCTGCCTCGGTGCTTCTGTTTGCAACGTTTTCTGACTCGCTCTCGTTCCATCTCACTCTCGCCTTCGCAGAACAAGAGTGAGCCAGAAGTGGAGGGGATAGCGCCAAGCTTCTGTTGTGTATAGGCCAAACCGAGCTGCAGCGTAGAAATACACACATCAGAATAGGTGTGCCTTAGCTCCGAAAAAATTCAGGAGCTTTATTGGTCAGAACATTGATTCTTTCTCGATAGCTTCATCTCGTATTAGTCATGACAGCCACACGGCTACGTTCAGACGGAGCCGCGCAGCATTCCCGTTACCCCACCATACCCTTGGGTGGCCGCGTAACTCCAACAGACAAATCCACGATCGTCAGATAGTGGTCGCTGATTTCTCCTCGATCGCTGTTCGCGAAAACGAATCGACCGACCAATATATCTGAATACGACCTTAGGATAAAGATATAATGAAAGATGAAAAATTATTCGAAGCTCAAGATGAAACGCTTTCGAATAAACAAAGGAAACTAATAAATACCCGGAGCTAAATAAAATTTTAGATTTAGGGTACACACACCCTACCCCAAACATCGTATCGATTGGCCACTGGGGCCATTCGGAAGTATATTCTTTTATTTAAATAATGCCCATCTCTGCATAGGACCGTAAAGAATTACAAAAAAAATCAGGGAGTCAACTGTTGACTGATTTAGAGACTTTTCCTTGTTGTATGTTATATGCAATAGTCGGAAGAATAATAATAAGAGCAATAATTGCATATAATTGGTGTAACTTCCACATTCTGAAAATATGATATCAGTAAATCAATATTTCCAGTATTAGTAAAAAAGTTCCAATCTCTTTTTTTATTTTAAATAATGTGGCCATATAATTATAACATAAATTCGACAGCGGTTTCAAGTGATGTATGTGTTACAATAAAAGCGTTAATTTACTAAATGTACACAGTTCCCAGCATTTATATGCCTAAAATGCATATAACCTAACCTACAATCGTCCGAAAATTCATACATTGACTGCATCACGCTTTTACTGTGGCTTGTGTATCCAGCTAACGCTTCAGTTTTGCTATGACTCCACGTTGGCAGTCCTCCCGAGTAGGCGCCATCTCGTGTCTACTAGCTCAACTAAATTTGTCACGTGACTTGCTCTGTATTATCGCCAATATGGCGGAACTCGTAATTGGGAATGCAATTACGGGAATACGCTTTTCGTCCTTATATGAGCAGATTTTGAGCTGGGTGAGGTCTCATTCGAAAGAGGAAAGTTCAGTGCAGCGCGCTCTGGTCATGGTTCGACGAGATTGTGTTGATATCTAATAATATGAGTGTTCAAAGTACAGCAAAAATCGACAAAATACACCCGCATGAACCAACGTATTTTTAGGTCACTAAAAGAGTCTTGTGACTCAAACGATGACCAGAGCGCGCTGCACTGAACTTTCCTCTTGAAAGCGTTTCATCTTGAGCTTCGAATAATTTTTCATCTTTCATTATATCTTTATCCTAAGGTCGTATTCAGATATATTGGTCGGTCGATTCGTTTTCGCGAACAGCGATCGAGGAGAAATCAGCGACCACTATCTGACGATCGTGGATTTGTCTGTTGGAGTTACGCGGCCACCCAAGGGTATGGTGGGGTAACGGGAATGCTGCGCGGCTCCGTCTGAACGTAGCCGTGTGGCTGTCATGACTAATACGAGATGAAGCTATCGAGAAAGAATCAATGTTCTGACCAATAAAGCTCCTGAATTTTTTCGGAGCTAAGGCACACCTATTCTGA
The DNA here is from genome assembly GCA_947577245.1 of Andrena bucephala. Classification (NCBI taxonomy): domain Eukaryota; kingdom Metazoa; phylum Arthropoda; class Insecta; order Hymenoptera; family Andrenidae; genus Andrena; species Andrena bucephala. Next base: position 32,293,580 of record OX387717.1, on the reverse strand, counting down.
TGTGTGTATTTCTACGCTGCAGCTCGGTTTGGCCTATACACAACAGAAGCTTGGCGCTATCCCCTCCACTTCTGGCTCACTCTTGTTCTGCGAAGGCGAGAGTGAGATGGAACGAGAGCGAGTCAGAAAACGTTGCAAACAGAAGCACCGAGGCAGCTAAGCGGTACCTATGGTGGGAGTATACGCGACGGGCGCGAGTGCTCAGATGGAATCGTGACTGTTCGATGCATCCGCGCCACGGTCAGATAGCCAGGCACGGTACGAGTCTTTTTTGCGCCATAAGCGAGCTTGACAAATTCCGCCATTTATTATAATACATTAATTGAGCTTCTTCATGACCTTACTCTACTCGTAGTTTAAAACCGTTGTAGTATAATTTGTAGTATTTCATTTAAAAATTTATTTTCAACAATGCCAACAATGAAAAGGCCATTTTGCATTTCTTGTCAACCTTACGCCCTAGCAGTTGCCTAATTTTGCAGAGTAAAGTCATAAATAATCTCAAATAAATGTAATATAATAAAGGGCGCAATTTGACAAGTTCGCTTAGGGCGCAAAAAAGACTTATGCCGGGCCTGCGTCAAGTTTTTGCGAAGCGGTTCCCGTGCTCACCGTAAGCACTTGCGACCATCGTGCACGCCCGTCGCGCATACAAAGGACGGAGTGTCAGGCGTCCGAAAGACGGAGCGAGACAAAATATCAACGCGTCGTCTGTCTCGTACTGTCCTCGCTCGCTTTCAGTGCCTTCGCTCGCTCTCTTTCCATCTCGCTCTCGCCTTCGCCGGACAAGAGTGAGACAGAAGTGGTGGGGATAGCGAAAAGTCCGTACCGTGTACACCAAACAGAGCCCGTAACGATCTTAGATGCTCGAATAACTGACGAGAACCTTTGTGGCCCGAGCCGCACGAGATCGCCGTTGCTCAGCGATGTGTCATCGATTATATAGAAACAGAATTTGTTTTTTTTTTCATCGTATCAATATGAAAGTGACACAAATGGATTCCTGGCATTCTCCCGATTAAATTGACAGAAAATAATTTAAATCAGACTATTTTTAACGAAACGGGCTTCCAATTCTGCAAACAAATTTCACGTAATTTCCTTAATTATGGTCCGAATAATATCATTTTTGGGGCCAATTTGATCGAGAAAACACGACGAATCGATTCACGTCACTTTCGCAAAGATCTGATTAGAAATGCAGAACTGAAGATTTGTCACTGCTTAGTGCGTAACATTGTATGGCCCCGCTGGATTCGAGCGTCGAAACCCACGAAACTCAGCGAGTTGCATGATTGCTAGCGTGAAGGACAAGAGAGGACTTTGCATGGCGAAGGAAAGTCAGCCTTCTATAGAACTCAAATCGAGAAAGACTTTGCTGACAAACTTTACATATGTATATTCGCGTCAAATAAATACTTTAATTGTAAAATTTAGACGACAAACTATTGTTGAATTTCGCCAGTTCTTACATATGCATCACTTGGTTGGGAATTCCTGATCCCAGAGTTTCATGCATTTACCTATTGAAATGTTGCTTCAAGTCATCGGGAAATTGCATTACTTTTTCTCGTACATACATATATGTATCTGTTCGCGAGTAGGTGTCACGAGTGACACGGCTTTGGTTTCTCAAATAAATGCACATTTATTAGGGCCCTCGGTCGACGGCGACTTGAGTCATCCAGTACTGAATATGAAATTGTTCATATTTCTCACTACACCTTGATAAGAGTGTTACCACCGATGGATTCGTGAGTTTATGTCCACGAAAATGAGTCGAGACGCGAAGCAATTCGGTCTATTTTTTCTTATGAATACATGATTAGGACACACACACTACGTTCACTAAAAATAGACCGAATTGCTCCATGTTTGGCATCATTTTCATCAGTAATGCAGTGCTCTGGTGAAGAACATCGTAATACGGAGCTAATATTCTAGGCCCTAGAATCTACGATATTGTCAATGTGCAGTTGAAACGCACGCCGCTTCACACTATCGTTTCTTAGCATTTATACGGGGTGATTCTGTAGCTAGAATCGTCAAACGCGATGCTCGCCAACAATCATGTGTCTCGCTGAGTTTCGTGGGCTTCGACGCTCGAAACCAGCGGGACTATACAATGTTGCACGCTAAGCAGTGACGAATCTGATGTTCTGCAATTTCTAATCAGATCTTTGCAACAGTGACGTCAATCGATTCCTTACAATTTTATATATAATGTTTGTTCATAACTGCTTCTTTCTGCATAGGACGTGTAATAAGTGTATTTCATGTTCTGTTTCGGTGCTTTGCAAGTAAAAAAATGTCTAACCTAACAAACTTCATTTTCTGGGGACATCCCCTCATCTATTTTCCCTTTTCACTTATAATTCCTTATTGCTAACGTAGAATATTGTAGCATAAGCACATTTCAAGTAATTAAAATGTACAATGAATTTTCTATGTTTGCAGTACCAGCCGACTTCCGTTTAAATTTTTATAAGTACAACGCAACAGCTGAGAATTTCTTTCCTTATTCAGAATAAAATACGGAAATAGCAAACAGCTCCCTCTCGCGTTTACCGGGCAATCGGCGATCTATCGGTATTACCATTTCTGTGCAGAAAAAACCTGCTGTAATACCGACCTGCCGAATCGGCCAGGTCACGTGACGTGTCTACCCCCTTAAGAATAAGTAGCAACTGAGAATACCGGCCTAAACTTCGTGTTTTAGGAGCTTGCGTTGAATGCCGCTAGAGCGAGGATCGCAACTCACAACAGTATCGATACTAAAATTACTTGGTATCGCAACCCTAGGTATCGATACTAAAATTACTTGGTATCGGAACCCTAGGTATCGATACTAAAATTACTTGGTATCGAAACGAAAGTATCGAGTATATACTCGTATTTACTTGTATCGATTCATCCCTACACATAAGGCTCCATACTCTTCATGGTTGGATGGTAAGTTTTCAAACATTTTCTGCAATAACAAACGACCTAATCATTTTAAATAACATGTCGCATATGAATATTCTACATATACCTACACATGTCGGATAGAATGCCACTTTTCCTTCATTATTAAATGATCAAACAGTATGCAAGGTTAGGTTACTTGAAGAGTTCAAATGACATAAATTTTTTTAATACTGAAAATTCTTTATTTTCAATTATAGATGCATTTTTATTGAGATGACTATTTTTTATAAAGAAGTACCTAAGGAAATGGAGCACGAACCAATGGATGAAGTTAACGAGGATGTAGAGGAGGATAGTAATGATAACGATGAAGAGGATTCTACGGATAGTGATAATGCAGAAGAAAAGGAAGACCAAAATTGTGAATCCAAAGTGTATCTTCCTGGAAAGCCCTTAAACAGTGGAGAAGAACTTGTTGTTGACAAAACAGCGTATCGAATGTTACATCATGCGCAATCTGGTGCACCTTGCCTTAGTTTTGATATAATTTTAGATGACTTAGATAACAATAGAGAAGATTATCCTTTGAGTATGTACCTTGTTGCTGGGACGCAAGCTGCTAAAGCACATGTTAATAACATCCTTGTGATGAAAATGAAGAATCTTTGTAGTATAAAAGATGATTCTGAAGATGAGTCTGATGACGACGAATCAGACAGTGAAGATAATAAAAATACTCCAGTAATGACTGTTGCGCCTATAAAGCATCAAGGCTGCGTTAATAGAGTAAGGTAAATACTTATACAGTTCTTTCAAGTAATTTTATTAGTTCTACATTGTTCTTATAAGTAAGTTATAGGGTTTGTCAGTTTTTAAAAACCAGTTTTTATTTATAAATTTGTAAAATTCGAAAACCGGGTTTTAAATTTAAAAAACCGGTTTTATATACTAGAATTAATATGAAAAAATGATTTAATTATTTAATTAAAAACGTTAACATTTTGACTTGAAATCGCCTCGGACACAAGCAAATTGTAGTAGGTAACTGTTTACTATAAAAGTAAGCTTCATGAGTTCATATTTTCAGAAGAAAAAAGACGAAATGGAATAAAGATTTATAATTTGGTACCACATTTTAAAAGATTTATATTTTGTATGGATTTTAGTTATTTTAGTTTTTTTTTTCATTTGGTTTTGTATGCAGTCTATTTTATTGTGTTATAGTTTTGTAGATCCATAAATATTAGATGAACTCAAAAATTGTACGTATTCGTATGGATTTTAGTTATTTTCATTTTGTTTTTATTTGGTTTTGTATAGATAGAGTGTATTTTATTTTGTTATATTTTTGTAATTCCATAATATTAAGGAAACTGAAATTTTTTAAAATAAGTCAAAATATTTATTTACTATTTTAATTACTTTTTTTTGTTGTGAAAGTTCAAAAACCGGTTTAACTGGTTTTTTGGGAATAGTAAAATTCGTAAAAAAAATATACCCCTCTTGCTTGTTTTAACCCATTTTATAGTGCCAATTTAATTAAAAATTTAAAACCGAAATTTAAAAATATTCCCTTTTTTTATTATAAACTTAATAAAGATCAGTTTCGAAAAGTAAGCGATTTTTTTCTCTCAAAAGCCAGGGGTGGGCAACTGTCCCTTTTAAGTATCTAGAGAATCATTGATTTAAGATGTACCATCTGTAATGCATATATGAATTAAACATGAACATTGTTAATGGCAAATAATGTTAGCGGTAGATTTATTTATGATAATTAATTAAAATTATGTTTATACATTTCAACAGATGCACAAAAGTTGCTAACACAACTCTAGCAGCAAGTTGGAGTGAATTGGGTCGTGTACATATTTGGAATTTGGAGGAACAATTAAAAGCACTTGACAATGATGAATTGTTGCATGAATATCGGAAAAGGTGTGAAAAAGGTGATGGAGGCATCAAGCCATTATTTACATTCAAAGGACATCTTTCAGAAGGATATGGCCTTGATTGGTGTTCAACGGATGTAGGTACTCTAGCTTCTGGTGACTGCAAGGGCAATATTCATATATGGCATCTGAATGATAACAGTGGTTGGCATGTAGATCAAAGACCATATAACTCACATGCGCCACACAGTGTGGAAGATCTGCAGTGGTCTCCTAATGAAAAGCATGTACTAGCCTCATGCTCCGTCGATAAAAGGTATTTGTCATATTAATAAATATAAATGTAATATAATTCTCATTAGTCCTAGTTAAGTATAAATGTAAAAACTTAATAGAAAATAAATAATAATTTATTCCATGCACATTTTGCTCCGCACTCTTATTATAGATACTTTTATGTACATCTTTGACAGTGATTTTAACTTTTACAGCATTAAGATCTGGGATACAAGGGTTAGTCCACAATCTGCCTCTATGTTAACAGCATCTGGCACCCATACTGCTGACATTAATGTTATTTCATGGAATCGTAAAGAGAATCAATTTCTTATATCTGGAGGTGACGATGGCTTGATTTGTGTATGGGATTTACGCCAGTTTGGTCCTAATGGTTCCACTCCATTGGCAGTGTTTAAACAACACACTTCACCTGTTACAACCGTACAATGGCATCCTAAGGAAGCCACTGTTTTTGCTTCCGGTGGAGCCGATGATCAGATTGCTCAGTGGGATTTATCAGTAGAAGCTGATCAATCAGAAGAAGTGGAAAATAATGAGCTGAAAGCATTGCCTCCACAATTGCTATTTATACATCAAGGTCAAACAGATATTAAAGAATTGCACTGGCATCCTCAATGCCCTGGCGTCATAGTATCAACAGCACATTCAGGATTTAACATATTTCGTACAATTAGTGTATGATCTAATGTAATAATATGTTTATCAAATATCCTTTATCAGCTTTTTACTTTGTAATAAAAGTAATCCTAATTTTTATTTACGTCTCTTTACATTGCACCCGAACAGAATCTTTTTAAATTAGACTAAAAAAATATACCTCCCTTACCTTAATTTATCCTTCTTCACTGCAAATGAGAGATAAATACGTTTTACAAGTACTGCTTTAAATACGTATTTTATTTTATGTAGAAAACAGAATTCAAAATATTTTTTATTTATGTATAAGTTGTAAAGAAAGCAAATGTCTGATAGTCGGTCTACCATGGGGACAATTCCATGGATTTTCCATTTGCGCCATATGTGTAACCAGATTATGCATTTCATGATTGTTAAGAGCTGTACCAATCATAACTGCGCTGCGACAAGCTCTTGATGCCAACATTTGTCTTACTCGACTAGGACGGAATATGTGGTTTTCTTTGTTTTCTACGCCACCACCTTCCCTAATAAGGAAAATCAGTTCTTCTATATCTTCTTGGCCAAATTGCCAGTATCCACTGACCGGTATACCCGTAAGTTCTGCACGATGCCCATACTCAGCTGAAATATTATATAAAATAAGATTTTCAGTTGTATTTACATACTAGCTTTACTACTCGGTTTCGCCCGAAATTCAGATTCTGATTTTACAAAAAGAAAAATTTTCTTTAGTTTCTTTTTTGTGAAAATGGTCAGATTCATCTGGATTAGTCAGGCATAATGAGCTGAGGCACCTCTCGTGATCTCTGTGTTCATCGTTCGAAAGTTTTTAGGCAACAGACGAACACACAAATGTATAGAAGCTTTCTTGCTTTATATATTAAGATACGTATCACAATGCAACACATGCTTTCCTCAAACAAAAGTCATATACAATAATTTATTATAGTTACCTGCAGGATTAATTTTAAAAGAAAAACCATTGTCTTCAAATATTTTCTGATGTTCGATTAATATTGTTTCGTTCAGTGAAGAAAGATTTAAAGGTTTGGGAATAATTAATTTCTGGACTTTTAACTGTGTTTCATTATTAAGCTTTTCAAAACGATACTTTTCATCTGTAGCATGTTGATCAATGATAAACAAGTCTTCTTTTAAACGAGCTATTATAAAACCAAGATTAAATTGACCTATGATCTCCATCTGTAATGTATTTTCTTGTTCAACATTTATACAATTATTTATGATATTAAGTACATATATTTAATTAATTTAACAGTATATAAGTAATGTAACCTGAAGAAATGATTCCTTCGTTAATTCTCTTTTCAATTCGTTTTCGGCGTCAGAATTTTGATTCGATTCCATTTGTACTTTATATTTTATTCTTGTATTTGTAGTCACATGCTTTAATAGCATATTCCGTTTTTCTTCAAGTTTTTGTTTTATTATTAAAATACTAATTGGCATTTCCACACTACCTAATATTTTTCTCTGATTTGTCATATCATTTAGTACATTATCACCATCACGTTGTATATTCTGCTTTTCTGTATGTACTACATTTGATATTGTACGTAAACTTTGTAATCTTTTTGCTGGATGGTCTGCAGTTGTAGGGGAAATTGTTCTTTTCACCCCGAAAGTTAATTCAGCTACAGGTTTCACAGTTAAACTTCCTTGTAATCTGTCCCACTTTGTTGTTAAACTAAATTTTAATGTTGCTAATACTAGGTGTTCTTGTGTACAGAAAATAGTTCTTTTATCTGGAGTCACATTAATATCAGTCGATTGTTTGTTTAACTTTAAATTTAAGAAAATAAACGGATACTGTTTATTATTATACTTATGGTATACTTGATTTATTAATTTATTAACTTTTGTCAGATCACATGGTCGACCATTCACATAAAGAAATTGTCTATCGGGAGTAGAGCGTCCAATGTCATGATCGCAACTACTAATATAGCAGTCCCATTCAAAATCTACATCTACATTACCTGATAAATTGTATTCTTGCAATGTTGCCTCATTGGGAGGTTGTAATTCAAGTTTGACAAGTCCATTTGAAGACTTCTTACCAAATATTGTATTAACATTACTCAAAATATTACTGGAATTTGCAGTACTGACTACAACATTAGGAGATTTACCCGATACTGAATTAGAACATATTATCTTTGTATCGGTAGAAACAAGACAATAACTATATAGTACTTGAATAGTACGAGCATATTCCTTTTTTAAATTTCTTTGAAATTCTTTCGCCCTCACCGGAAGACACTTAAATATATTTTTAACATGTACAGTCGTTCCTACTTCTCTTGCACATGCTTCTTTCTTTTGCAGTACACCATTATGATCAAATTCTAATTTGAAACCATGTTCGCTGGTCAACTGTCTCGTAACGATACTTAATTCAGCTAAAGAACAAAGTGAACTAAGAGCTTCGCCACGGAAACCAAAGGTATTCACTTCTGTTAAATCTGAGAATTCTCTGAGTTTAGATGTGTGATGCTTCAATCCTGGTTAATAGGGAATACGATATATTATTATATAATACTGTTTCACAAGTAATGACTTATAATTCTTCTCATTAACATTACATAAAAACAAATTTTAGCCAAGTGATCGTAGTTTCTAACATTCTTATTCTATAGTTATTTTAATTGTTTTAAGGTAAATTACATAAATTATATACTGTTATATATTTATAATGTACCTAATCCTTCAAAATCCTGTTCTAAAACACCGCTTCCATTGTCACTCACACTGATACATGTTTTCCCATAGTCCTTTAATTTAATATCAATAAATGTGGCTCCGCTGTCTAAACTGTTTTCTACAAGTTCCTTTAAAGCAGTTGCCAGATCTAGAACCACCTAATAAACATGTCATCTATTAAGGCCATTACAAAAGTGTCATAATTATAAATGTGATTTGTAAAAATAATTTACGAAACTAAATTGTTTAAAAAATCTTAATTATCGAAATTTAACAAACATTATCCTTAATTGAAGATGATTTTATTGATAATGCAAATTTTTCCATCATGCGAAGTCTGTTGGATGAAATAGGTGCTTAGCATAGCAAAAGCATTGTTTGTAATGTTCAACAATAGAAGATACATTTTATATGATGGAATCAATTATACCACGCATAATATACCATGCATAAATATGTATGCAGTATTAAGTTAAATGAAATTTATGAAAGGAATCAAAGAAATAATATAACTAATTAATACTAATTTATTTACATATTAACTTTAGGTAATTCACAAAGAAATCTTGTTTGGCAGAATATAAAACGAGTAAAAGTACATGGCCTGTTATTATTATACTTCTTACACAAAGATAAATAATATAAAATTTTTTGTACGCGTAAAATGTACAATATTACAATATTTAAATAATAACATTGGTATTTAAGTCAAAGATTACAAATTATATTGTTGAAAGGTTAATCTTACTTACCTGACCGGAACAAATTTGATGAACTGTCTTCTTATTTATTGCAACAATTTTTTTTGATATTTCACTTGTTAGAATTGGTTCTGTCATTATTAATATTTCATTTCTCGTAAACTGTATACAACATACACTTTCTCACTGTCACGTGTGAAATGCAATTTACTCATGTACATATATATAGTTACTTTAATAAATGAATAATTTTCATTAAAACGATCTTTTTGAAAGAAATAGTTTTAATCACTTTAAAGAGAAATATTTTGGCCAAACGTCGCAATTAGCCATTCTGTTTTTAAATGCTACACGCTTTCAAGTAAACTACGTTTACGAACTAATAATTAGGGGATCATTTTTCCTGGGCAAACTTATTAGAGAGGGGGAACACCTACAGGAGTGGTCTGCGGTGGTAGTGTGCGTGAGACGCCACAATGGGTGCGTTCCACTTACGCCCAAATCGCCCGCACTGTCGCGAAATGTAATGAAAATCTGGGCGTAAGTGGAACGCACCCGATGGAAGACGAACCGACGCCAGCGCCTAGTGATCCTCTAGGTACTGACCGAAACCGGAAATAGAGAGAGCAAGTCATTGTTCCTATTGGTCGAAGCAATAACATCTCCCAATTGGATTCCACAACATTGAGCGAAAAGTGGCAAACTTCATTTAATACTGAAGTGCCCGTCGATTTGTGACTTCCGCTTTAGGCCAAAATGGTGGACACATTTGCCGATTACTACCTAGAGGATCACTAGAAGGCATATACATATGTATTAATGAGACTGTAGTAGTAGAGATTTTAGTGGTATTACTGGGCTTGCCAGAAAAATCCTATATATGTAAATGCCTTTATGACATCGACGAAATCTGCCGGCCGCCAGAAGAACTAGGACGAAAAAGTCACACATTCTGAACAGGAGTCGGAACACCTACACCGTGGTCGTAACGTTCAGGCCGTTTTAGATTTTAAATATTTCCGATAAGATTTAATTTAAATTCCTACCACTCGTAGCATTGTAATCTTATTTTAGATTCAATCGATAACGTTGGGTCTGACACAAAAATAGTAAGGAGGTTCGCGAGCCCCCCGAACATGTGACACAAAATTACATTGCGCGATAGATTTATCCTATACACGGAAAGATGCCTGCACCAGTGGGAACGGTGCTGGGCCAGCACCGTAAAAACCAGTGCTGGGCCCATTCACAACGCTGTTCAACACCGAAAAACACCGTTGTGAATAGGCGAAAATATCGGTGCTGAGCCCATTTACAACAGTGTTGTCGGTGCTGAATAGCGCCGTGAATGGGCCCAACACTGATATTTACGGTGCTCACTTTTCGAGCACCGTTCCCAACTTTTTCCTTGTACTTTTGCGTGCGCGCTGGCGTATGGCGTGTAAGAACGTCGTATAAAGGGCCCTATTGTGGTGTATCACGCACACATTGCCACCACTGCTGTAGATGTTCCCCCTCCTTAATAAGTTTGCCCAGGAAAATGTTGCTCGGCTACCCTCTCAAAGCACCCTACGAGGCGCGAAAATTCGATACGAACAAAATCTACGTCCCGCCACAAAATTGCACTAATTCAGAAATTATCATAAAAAATTCACCTGAAGCTGCATTATACTTATTCAGTTTTTCTGTATGAAAATAATTTTTAAATAGTTTTGATATTTCGTAAGTGGTTATATGTATTAAACAGTACACGTAAGTTGTAGTTTCTCAGTAGAAATTACAGTACGAAATAAAAGCAAAATAATTGAACTACTATGAAACATTATGCCGGATTTCTTCACCGCCGACTAAAGTCCCGGTCAGTGAACGACCAATTAGATGCTATCATGTGGCACTCGTCGACCAGTTGGATGCTATCATTTGGCAGTTATGTGGAACATAACTCTAACTGGAAGATTACTGAAAGTGAAGAAATCGGCCGTAATAAATGCTGTAAATTATGTTAGCAATGCCTTCTTCTTATTACTATCAAACAAAACGTTGCAAAAATGTTCTATGGAATAAAGAAAGTAGGGCACGACTGTTTTCACTAGAATGTAATCAAATTTAATTTATAGTACTTACAATATTTTCAGTAGCCAGTTTTCATAAACAATAAATGCATTCACAAATGTGTAACAAATGTCAAATCGATATATTATCATTACAGTTCTCTTCATAAATGCAACCGAAGTTTAGCAGCATTTTGAATGCTTGTTCAAAGTAGGGCTTCAGGAGGCTAACAAAAATGTAACCACAAAAATGAAGATGCGTTTGTTTATTATTAACCTTATGTAATATCGTTTCAAATTTTCAATTACATTATTATATATAATAAAAACAAAAATAAAAATAATAATAATAACCGTAATAATTATAATTGTAGTAATAATAATAGTAGTAGCAGTAGTGGTAGTGGTAGTATTAGTAGTAGTATTAGTAGTAGTAGTAGTAGTAGTAGTAGTAATAGTAGTAGTAGTACTGGTAGTAGTAGTACTGGTAGTAGTAGTACTGGTAGTGGTAGTAGTAGAGTAGTAGTAGTAGAGTAGTAGTAGAGTAGTAGTAGTAGAGTAGTAGTAATAGTAGTAATAGTAGTGATAGTAGTAGTAATAGTAGTGGTAGTAGTAGTAATAGTAGTAGTAGTAATGGTAATGGCAGTGGCAGTAGCAGTAGCAGTAGTAGGAGTAGCAGCAGCAGTGGTAATAACAATAAGAATAATGGTAATAATTATAATAAAAGTAATAAAAGTATTAATTATAATCTTAATAATAGTAAAATAACAATAGAAGTAATAGTAGGAGGAATAATAATAAAAATAATAATGCTAATAATAATAACAATAATCATAATAGTAGTAGTAGTAGCAATAATAATATAATATAATAATATGAAAATGTTTACAGGTTACATACAACTTCTTCTTCATCTTGTATGGAGGTTTGTTAAGTATTTTCATCTTAATAAATCGGTTTTCTTAATTCAGGTTGTTTCTCTGTATTCATTCCTTATATTTTTCATGTCGGTCAGTGTATGCGATCGTCAAACGAGACGCCGAGGATGACGACTCCTTTCACCGTTCATTCTCGAAAGACGCTCGCATCTCATATAACAGGCATACATCAGTCGTATTATAGTATATTTTCTGAACACAATGTTTTTACACATGACGTTAGGAAACTTATGTTATTTTAATCCGGCCACGATGTGTTCCAAAGAATTCCAGTCATAATATACGTACAATTAATAATCTTTTGTTCATTGACTTACAAATGATTTCAATGCTCCCAACTGTTTTGAACACTAAAGATGCTGTGTAAAAAAATCTTTCATAAATTATTTCAGAGTCATAAGTTTTTCAGAGTAAATCCCTGATGGAGTCTCTTGCTGCACCTTTAAAATGATAAAAAATACACACGAATGTTTTTTTAGTGACATATCTCATCGACAGATTTTCACACTTTATTAAAAATGTCAACAATAAGTAAATTGATTGGAACACAAGTCGCGATCGGTTCTTACACTATTTAAATGTATACATCTCTGTTGTTTGCTAATTGGCATAAATACTCTGCATTTTGCGACAATTGTTGAGTGGACAAATTTTCCCGGGGTACAAAAGCTATAAGAAACGCATACGTTACGAATGGAGAAATATGAAAATATGTTGAAACGTAGTCTCTGCAGAAAGTTCTTATATGACAAATTAATTGGCGCGTTTGAAATCAATCTATTGCTGTATAATTATGAATTCCAACTTCTAATTGGACAATTTTCCAATCACTTTTCTTATCTGACATCATGTTCCGTTTCTTTAGCCGCTACTCCGCCCTCCACCCCTAAATCGACCACTGCTCTTTAGTATTCTTCAAGATATTTACCGTGATAATTGCTTGAATTGCGTTTAAACATGCTCACTTATATTTCTTGTTGTCGATATTTCAAGAAATTTCTTTGAACGATCGTTTTTTTCCCCGTTAAGAGGCGACTGTTATTAGATTCGTTAAAAATTCCACGATATCAATGAATCGTTTCGCTACGTATAAGTAATGAAAACATAATCGCTCCGTTAAAATCAACAATCGTCAGATGAGAAAATGCTTCGATGATGCGTTGAAAAAGGCCGCGTTGCGCCCAGAAGTCGGTCTTCTAAATCCTTTGTCGTTCACTTTCGCCGAAAGGAAGATTTAAAAGACGATGTCTTCTCTAGTTAGTTCCTCGTCGCTCTACAATCTTATCAAAAAGCGAAACTTCTCGTACCAAAATATACAAGTAAGAAAAGAAAAGAAGCAAAAGTTCCAGTTCATCGACGGACTAATGAGAACAACGCGGGATTAACGTGAATTCGGAAGAGGGCACGTGTGAGTCATCACACAATTGTCTACGTTTATAGTGCGTGTACTGATTTTTGCCGTTCAACAGGATCATCGAAATGTTAGAATTTCCTTATGTCCCTTAAGTTATGTTATGTACTCTCTGAATTTATTGAGGGAGGTAGTCGAAGTAAAATGTTCCTTTAACATAGAATTTTAATAATTTAGCGATTATATCAGTGATCGTGTCTATAGATCGCATTTACACCATTGCATCTGTCACTTCTCATTTATTCAAAATCAACCAAAAACTTGTTTATACCTTTCCAAAGTGCCACAAGCAATGATCGCCATACATTTAAGGCGCCGTAAAACTATTAATAACGAAAGTGTATCGTTATTTAAGAGTCCAGTATTGAATTCGAACGAATGTCGCATCGTTAGTCGTTTAAGGCTATCGGCGAATCATCGTATTGCGAATATAAAAGAAAAAAAAAATGCAAAATTCTAAGAAATCTATCTAGAAAAACAATTCTTTGTGTTACTCCAATATTCTATTCGCATTCGTGATTCATATAATTAAAAATAAGACGATTAATACAAGTTTGGAGCTTCCTTCAGATGCCGAGTGGAAATTTGCCTTAAGAAAGTGATCCGTAAAAAATATTTTTATAATGGTTCTGCATTCTTTAATTCGTGAACTCTTCCAATATAAGCTGTAACATTGCGAATGAAATAATCCAAAATTTATACCATTAAAAGTAAAATATTAAAAATTTAATCGATGCTAAAATTATACTATCGCATGCTTCGTAGTAAGCCGGCATTAAGTTGACATAATGTATACAATAAACCGTTTCAGTATCATTCGAATACATATATATTGTAATATTTTGTTTCATATAAAATAATACAAAACGGTTAATAAAATATCATAAAATAATTTTAAAAGATCAACTTGTTTTCCTACACACGTCACAACAAAGAATAGAAATCTGCAAAATATCTCCAAGGATGATTACTTTTTGCAGTATGTTGTCAATAAGTATCGCAAATTTAGATCATTCATTGTTCCACGTCTTCATATTACCATATTATTATTAACATAATTCATTCGTATCTAGTGCTCGCATTCTGGCATTAAGATTTATGCATCAAGTTCCATGTATCTCAATAACGTAAATAAAAGGTGGGTCGAAAATGTAAAACAAAAGAGAACTTTTAAAAATGGCCCTGCCAGTGGATAATTATCAAGGATTTGAAAAACAAAATTGAGAATGCCAGAAAACGATTAATGAACTTTCGCCGAAGATGTAACAATATAATATATAAATAACGCTACAATTATCGAAGTGAAACGGCAAAAATCAATTACGACTGCCATTGGAAACATATGTATATGAGTACGCGCGTATCGTTTATTATAATGTATCTAGAGTTTTGTATGATTATATCATTCTTGATCGATCTTACGTGTATACTGCTTTTTAACTTTCTTATTACTGTTTTTTTTTCTGTATAAATATGTATTGTTGTTAAATCTTGCAAACCTCGTTTGTTTAAAGTCCTTTATCAGCAACAAACTGACGTTTGCAACGTCCTCTTCTCTATTCATCCAAAGTAAATAAATGACTCGAGTTTACAATGCCAGTGTCCTCTTCTCACACTTAAAAGCTAAATCCTAAAGCTGCACTCTTACCATTTATTTATGTATATTGTACAAATAACTAGCATTTGACGCGACTGTTTACTAGCAATTACTTGCTAAAACGTTTACATTCGTGACATTGTGTATAAAACTCTATTGGAGTATATGCTTACACTGGTAATCCTTACATTTTCTCTTCAGTTTTATGCTTTTATAATAGTAATTATCACTTTTTCGCTCTCTAGGCCACACAGTTTGGGTGCCAAAATTTGTTAACGACGTTGCACGCGACTAAAGCATTCGGAGTGTTCTGCAGAATCGGGCAGGACCCGAGAGGCCAGCTGGGTTCATCCTCACTAGACCATATTTGTCTGTCCGTGCTCACAAGCCAAGTATCATAAGCTTCTGTGCCGGACGCAGCGTATCCGTGCCGAATGTAAGACCAGTCGGCTTCTTAAGATAAACAAACAAAAAACCAAGAAGGAAAAGAAAAACTAACGGAAAACAGGAGACTTCCCTCGTAGTCTTCCTTTGCATTCCTTCGTAATATTCCTTCAAATTGATTTTCTCGCTCTCATATTCCTTCTTCTCCCTTTCTTTCTCTCATTCCCGTATTCGAAGCTGGTCCGTATCTTTTAAAAGCCTCTTTCTTTTTTTTTTATGAACGAACAAAGAAATTTTCGTACAACAAGTTGGTTTCGTTCGCTTCTGCCATTCGTTCGTTTTATTTGAAATCGAAGCAGTATACCGTTAATAACGTCAGTACTATTACTTTTCACACTCGTAATGTCATTACTCCGAGGTATTGTTCGCGGCTGACAAAACGACGAAATGCAAAGCAACGCAACGGGGAAGGACCTTAAAGTTCCTACTGCCCGTTCTCATTGCCCTCCTTCCTTCTTTTTTTCTTTTCATAAACAGTACGATAAGTTCTTGCGGTATCGTCGTGAACATTGTATATACAGTATGTATAATCACCTAACATATTTTGACGGTACCACGATCGCGGCGACAGTACATCGTATCGTCGACCGTCGTCGTAGTTTCTTCTGCTTCTCATTTCGTTCAGTGAATAGCAACTGGACTCTGCTGGACGCATACTCCAACCATAGGACTGTCCTCCCTTTCCGGATCTCTCTGCTTGCCGGTCGAGACTGCCGACGGTTGTCTGACTATTCCGTGCGCATCCGTCGTTGGATAACCGTAATTGTAGAAGTTCTGCTGCTGAATCATCGGTGAGGTCATCATCGCGGGCAGATGGGGAATTCCAGGGAGAATTAGGCTATTATACGATCCAAGAGAGCTTTGTATCAGGGAGCTGTCTACAGATTGCATGGACATTGGCCCGGATGCAGACACCCCCGTGGCGGAGGTTGACGGATAGCTTGTTGTTACGACGCGTCGACTAGCCAAGTGCCGCGGCGAAGACTCGCACTCCATCAGCTGATAGCCACCAGGGAGGCTTGATCCTTGCATCGGATTGCCACTGTTGCTGCTTCCCTGTCCTGACATCGTTACCAGTCCTGGGACATTAAGAAAGATCAATCTTAGAGATCATCGAACGACTCCGTCGAATCTTCACACTAATTCAAAGATCATCCAATGAATTACTAGCTCTTACGATAGAACATCACTATGGGAGAATTAAAAGTAAATAAAAATATTTCAAAAGAACTACAGGGACACATTCCAGGCATTCAACTTAATGCTCCATTCTTACTTTCTTTTAAATTCAGTCGATCATCGACTTACGCTGTTACTTGTTTCCTTTTTCTTCGAAAATCATATACAATATCGGTGATATATTATTAGTACATTAGTAATGATTAGTTATTCGTCATCATCTTTCAATAATTTGATGGACAAATAAATTCTAATGCTATCGCTATGTATGGGATGGTACAGTTTATTAAATTCATACTTCGTGCATAGTTTGTATTAAATTTAGAAGATGATTTTGAAAAGCAATCTCCACAGGATATGGTGTAGTATCTTTACATGTATATTACTGGTTCCTTTTGTTTGTGTATGTGTGTGTGTGTGTGTGTGCTTGCGCGTGAGCAGGTACAGGTACGGGTGCGGATGCGGGTGTGGGTATGGGTGCGGGCGTGCGTGTGCGTGTGTGAATTTAATATTTAGTATACTTTGTACCTAATCTGCTGATCTGTATCAACTAATTATACACCTTCTCGAACTTCTCGAAAAATAATTATATGGATAGTCCACTGAAATCAGCATGTCAAAAGTCCCAATCGGTCCGACCGCCGCTAAAAATTTTGTAGAGGGTTAAAAAAATGGTTTTTTTTCGAGAATATCTCGTTATCTAGCAGTTCTACAACGAAAATAGATATTATGAAATTTATAGCTTGGGAAATTCTCTATAAAAAAGTTCCATGTTTTTTTTTTTTTTTTTTTGGAGTAATACATTTTCGTGTATGTCGGGTTATCAAGTTTCAACCCTCGTATTTTTGACAAGGGAAGATCCTGAACCCGGAAATTAAAAAAATTATGAAACATTGTAAATACGTAGGGGATGTCCTCCTGAGGACATACATGAAAGTGGTTACTCCTACGAAAAAACTCGTACGATCTTTTTTGAAGAGAATTTCCTAAGCTATAAATTTCATAATAACTGTTTTTGTCGTAAAACTGCTAGATAACATGTTATTCGCGAAAACCAGTTTTTTTATTTTTTAAACCTCTGTAAAATTTTTAGCGGCGGTCGGATCGATTGGGACTTTTGACATATTGTTTAAAACAGACAGATCCTAATTTCACTGGTCTAAGAATATATATGTATTCTATTTGCATCATATTACAAAAGTGTTCTGTGATAAAATTATATTTGAAAAATGTGTTACATTAGCCATATATTCTTATATTAATTTACGAAGCCTCATAAGTTTTATGAACTGATATTGTATATTATCTTTTCTATGAGTAGGCAGGCAATGCACATTACACATACAAATATTAATTGTGTGCTTTAGTGATCTGTACAATATTATTTATTACAAGGGTTAGAGATTCCCTTACAATTCATAACTCGAAAACGAAGCCTCAAACACAATTTCGTCTTATTTTGGCATGTAGAATTACCCCTAAAAATTTCTGACACCTGTTGCCAAACATCCCGTATATCTATGACCTGTTCATATAAAAATACTTAAATAATAATTGGCTTTTAATGCCAACGAAATTTTGGGCCTTCCAATACAACAGTATGTATAAGTTCAGATTTAAAACATTCAAAATGTTGAATTCTCAATTTACTTATCATACTTACAACCCTGTATTAGAACTTATTATAGCTGATATAAAATTTACAGCATCTCTAATAATTCATACAATACTGTTCGTGCGTAATCATTTTAAGGACAAGTAGCTAAAGCCTATTCATCAACAAGCTATAAAAAATTTAATTTACATTATTGAAATGTTAGAATCGCACTCTGAATAGATTATTAGAAATTCAAACAAATCCTATGAGGAACTTGAAATGACCTTTCACTATAAAATAACGATAACTTCTAAAGTTATTCTAAACTACTCTCCAAAATCGTCTTGTTTCGTATTTCGAGATTTCTCACTGTCCGAAAGTGTCATACATTTTAGCACACCTTGCATACATGTGTATACAGAATCATAATTGCATACTGAATGTAACCTTGCACACTTTATCATGTTTTTGTTTTGTTATTCCTAAATAAGAATATACAAGGTAAAAGAAAATTATACGAGGAAAAACAAATAAAGTGACAAATGTGCATACTATGAACCGACGCGAAATGTTCAATGTAACTGCAGAATCTAAATGTCTCGCATATGTATATGACGAAGATACACTCCTAAACGTACTGTATGCAAGCAGTTAAGGCATGCATGAAATAAATAACAAGACAATGAAGTAATCGCTCTACAGAATAAAAAAATTAAAACAGATATGCAATTCAAATACTGCTGGAATAGGTTCTTTGACGGGACCATGTAACGTAAAACATACTATCTATCCATACATACATACATACATACATATATGCACACGATTAAATTCGTGATGCAATAGCTATCACCTTTAGTTATATCTTTTGTAATGCAAATAGAAAGGTAGAAAAGAACATATTCCAGCGACGATATTTAATGTTTACGGTTTTTAACTTCTAATACATATAGTACGTCATATCGATAAGGGCATTCTTAAGTAGCTAGAGTAGTAATCTTATAACAGATGTAGTAATTGTAGGGGAACATTGTATCGAAGTACAGAGGCACGGGCAATCAATGTGAATCCGTGTCTCGTTTGAAGAGTCGGAAGTGCGAGTATATTTTTGGTCAAGCAAGCAAGGCTTCGCATATTACATTCGAGGCCAGGATATGATTATCAGGGACATTGTTAGTTTTTTAGCTTGTAGGATTGTTTGTTAGACAGAACTTACTTATGTTAGTAAGTAAGATTAGGGTTGGGGCCTAGGACAGGTCGTCGCCGCCCCGCGGATACGACAGTCATCGAGCCACGTACTGTCCCCCCATCATATCTACGGGCAACAACAAGTATTGTTTAGTTTGCGCAGAAAATAAAAGTTATCAATAAAAACTATACTTTATAGCGACGCTATTAAAACTGCGTAATTATTTCGCTAGAGGTCATATATGGTTAGCGAAATAGTCCTTGCGCTTATACTGTTTTAAAACCAAAAAAGTCATTTGTAAATACAACTATTCAGCATTTGTAAATGTTAATAATTGCCAATTTCCTATCTATTCTGTTGCACGGTCTTTTTTCCTTCACCAAGTTTGTAATAAAAGAAAGTCTTATTTTCTGCACAAATTAAAGCCTGCCTAAATTCTTCAACACAATGGAGCAGTTCTTTGAAAACCTTAGTAGTCGATTCGGCTTGGTATTAAATCGCAGAAATTGAATTAAAAACCATTTACTACGACTGACTGAAAGTGTTATACAAAAAAGAAATCCAGCTGTGTAAGACAAGAAAGTTTCAATAAGCCATGTGAAAACAGGTGACAAAAATAATGATTAACTTTTCTGGAACTCACTTAAACCTCTAATCGATGCCTATCATCAATAAGATTCAAGAAATTTATATACATCTCTTATGTACTGAAATCACTGACTAACAGTTATAAATGTGAGATGTGAATTGAGATCATACCATAATACTCGTGTATAAGATCAATACAATCTATAACGAATAAACCCAAGCGACACGTAGCATAACTTTTAAAGACCTAACTTTATTTTCAGTCTTCAGTTGCACGGTTAGCACATTTTAATTGAATGGCGTTTGTATAAAAAGTTTCAATTCTTTATTTAATATATTTGATGCATCATCCAATGATATATCCGAGAATATATTTACTAAAGGAATTCTACGACGAAAACTAATCCTGTGAATTATACAAGCCTCGTATGTTCGAATCATGTAAATTACGAATAAGAACCATCAGCAATAGGTCCAAGTCCCAGATTCGAAGTATAGTACTATTATCCTGCTACGTTTGTAAAATGATTAATTAAAAAGATGCGTTATCGATGAAAAAGTCCCCGGTAACTTACCGTGATCCTGGTTCATCGATACCACTGCCGGGCTCGTGTTAGCGCTGTTGGCTGCAGCGATATTCGTGTTGGTCCCCTCGTCGGCTGTTCGCTTAAAGAAATTGTGCTGAAGTGCGTAATACGGCGTCACCCTTGTTTTCGGATCAAAGTCCAGCATCCGCAGTATCAAGTCTTTGAATTTGAGGTAATCAGAAATTGAATGACCAGGTTCACTTATCCTTCTACCACCAGGTCCTCCGCTTTCGACGCCCAAGATATCGTGTATGCGCCTCGTGCCAGGAGGTTTGTACTTTTTACTATCCTTGAATTTCTTCAGCACGTACGAGCCATCCGTGGAGACTTTGTCAAAGAATTTCCGCGCCTTGTGCGATTGGTCCAACATATGTTTCGGTGGCATTCCTAGTACTTCTACGATTCTATTAATTTGATCGGCCTGCGGAAAATTGGACCGAATCACAGGTGGATCTGAATTATTCTTAGAAACTAATCCCACGGCACGGGCTCGACGTGTGTATTAACGTGGCGATGGGAGGCCAATACGCTTGGCGCATTAAACGTTAAGTCCATGTAGTTAAGTGTGTTACGAAAAGTAGGTAGAATATCATAAACTATTAAATGTGAAAAGAAGTCTTTACACATTGAAACACTTTTCGTTTAGTAATTACAACTTGTACAACGTTATTGGATATATTAGAAATCATGAGTGAAAGATACGTTAGGAAAGAATACGTCGAGGATAAAGGTACAGAAATTTTTAAGCTGAGCATAAGCGTATTCGTTACCTCATTGGCCCCACTGAACAGAGGTTCTCCCGTATGCATTTCAACTAAAATACATCCTAAACTCCACATGTCTATCGCAAGGTCGTAAGGTATTCCTAATAAGACTTCGGGTGATCGGTAAAACCTGGACTGAATATACTGGTATATCTGGAAATAAAGAAAACATGAGCTAGCCGTGTCAACGTTAACAGATTGCCGGATGCCGTTTAACACTTACCCTTTGTCCAAGCTGACACGAACTACCGAAGTCCACTATTTTTATCGCGCTTCGTTTGGGATTGCACAAAAGTATGTTTTCGGGTTTCAGATCACAGTGAATGATGTTCAATTCCGGTGTAGACAGGAACAAAAGGGCAGTACACAGTTGCTGTGCAAACTTCCTTGTTAAGTTCAACGACACTCCTCGAAAATTCGTATTTCTAAGTAGATCATACAGATTATACGATAACAGTTCGAATACCAGACATAAGTGATTTCGCCACATAAAATGCCTCTTTAGCTTAACTGTAAATTGAAAAATTTCCTTGCATAGTATCGTCCAAGTCACGAGAAGATATCGTTAGTTTTGAAACGACTGAAATATACGAAACAAACCTATATAATATTTGTTCTCGGTATCCGCCCTGTTCATCATTTCCAATAGCCTCACTTCGATTTGCGCTTGATTTAGAAAAGGTTTTTTGTTCTTGATAATTTTTATTGCCACTTGCGTTTGCTCTTCGTGATCAAAAGCTTTTACTACTTGGCCGAAACTGCCTTTACCTATAAATCGAGTACAAATGAAGCAGTGTGAAATCTTCTAATTATTAAATTTCTCATTAAGGATTGTAGGGGAGACCGGGGCTAGTTGTTACAGGGGCAGGTTGTTACAAAGCAGTTTAAATTTTTTTCGCTCGGACTATCACTTCGATGATGAAGTGGCTGATGTGTTTCAACCATACACACTTGTGTATGTTGTTTGTTTGTAGTCGGTTCACGCGTTGTCACTTTATTACAGTTTTTTTGTGTTTTCGGTACTAATAGCAACTTTTCTCTTTCTACTTGAATCTTTTCTACCGAACAGACAGATAAATGTATGTAAATTAATATTACCACGTTTGAATCAGTGTTCCTTTAGCTACAGATTGGCACCAAGAACATAAGAATACACCCAACTGGTATGAACTTATAGCTTTTTATACACAATGGTGTCAACCGGGGCAAGTTGTTACACAAGACAAGGGGCATGTTGTTACATACGAAAAGGGGCACGTTGTTACAGAGGGAAAGGGGCATGTTGTAACATTGTATTTAGTAATTAATTTATTAATTTAATCCTTTAGTCCAACTGTTAAAAGAAAAAACGAAAAGTAAAAAATCAAAACCTAAAAAGATTTTATTAAAAAGTTTTAGAAAGGAAACTGACGACATAAAAATAAAAGAACATACAGTAAAGAAAAGGCAGATGAGAAATAAATCCACCACAAATAATAGACACTCTTCCTCCGAAGATGAAGAATGCGTTTGCTTGCACTGTCTCTCTCCTTTTTTAAATTCAAAGAGGGGCTCCACAAAGTGGATTCAGTGCATAGAATGCAAAAAGTGGGCACATGAGAAGTGTGCAAAACCGAAGAATCACTTTTATGTGTGCATTAATTGCGAGTCCCCGTATGAAATGGACGCGATAATTAGTGCAAATGATTTCAGTAGTTTTTTATTATTTTTAAAATAGATTTTTTATTGTATATTTATTGTAACAGATTCTTAACATTAATAAATTTACTTTTGTCCAAGAAAATATAATTATATTACTCATAATAAGCCTCGTTTCGTAAAATTAAATTCTGTAACAACTTGCCCCGTATTGTGTAACAACTAGCCCCTACTCGGGACACGTTGATACAACATGTCTCGACTTTCAAAATGGCTTGTTTCAAAGTCATGGTTTTCGTTTAATTACATGCGATGGCGATTATCGATAGAGGAAAGAACGTACTTTAAGTCAGAGTCATTGATAGTATTGAATATGGAATGCAAAAAAAAAAAAAAAAACTGAAGAGTGTAACAACTAGCCCCGGTCTCCCCTACTAAAACTAATTGAATCGATTACTCATGCAATAGCGTTTATTAAATACAATTATATATCTATGATAAATATATTATTATTATTATTGTTCTTGTTATTGTTATTGCTATTGTTATTGATATTGCTATTGTTATTAAGAAACAGTGCATAGAATTTATTTATTGTCACAAACAATCTCTTAGAAATTTTAATAGACTAAGCGAAATAAAAAATAATATTCTAATGTTAATGGAGAGTTACTATTTCAACAACAAATGAAGTGATAAATAATATCTTACCTATTAACGAATCGATCTCATAGCGATCGAGGAACTTTTCCCCATTCTTGATAATATAATCATGATGTTCATCATCCCAGCCATCGTTGTAGAATTTTCTTTCCTTTTTATGGGAACCATCTTCTCCTTGCATCTGTTGCGCCCTCCTCTTCTTCTTAGCATAATAAACCTGTAAATGATTAGTATAAGTAAAATTTGTAGAATAAATAGATATATATATAATTTAGGAACTTTTATTTAAAAAAGTGACAAATATACATTTGTCTGTCTTACACTTTACATTCTTGAATTAAATAGAGATTAATGCACAAACATCACTTTCATCACTATTATATATTACACGTATGCATCGTTTTCTTACATCAGATGAAAGAAAGGGGCAAGAAAAGTAAATTAAAGGATATTTTTATGTACGTCTAAACATGTCATTCTGTGTATCATTCCTCGAAATATTTGATACATTTTCGAAGAATGTTTCTAAGGTCGGGGCCAGATATATTGGCCGGTGAATTAGTTTTCGCGAACAACGATCGAGGGGAAATCAGCCACCACCATCTGACGATCGTGGATTTGTCAGTTGGAGTTGCGTGGCCCCCGAAGGGTATGGTGGGGTAATGGGAACGCTACTCGGCTCCGCCTGAACGTAGCCGTGTGCCTGTTATTTATTCTTAGCGTAATAGTTGTGTGCGTTACGAAGCTATGCGTAGACCAATACGAAATGAAGATATCGAGGAAGAATCAATCAATGTTCTGCCAATAAAACTCCTGAATTTTTGCGGAGCTCACGCACACCTATTCCGATGTGTGTATTTCTACGCTGACAGCTCGGTTTGGCCTACACGCCAGAAGCTTGGCACCATCCCCACCACTTCTGGCTCGCTCTTGTTCTGCGAAGGCGAGAGCGAGATGGAACGAGAGCGAGTCAGGAAACGTTGAGAAAAGGAGCACCGAGGCAGGCAAACTGTGTGGTGGGAGAATACCCCTCACGAAACTCACCGGCCAATATATCTGACCCCGACTTTAGTCTATGTATATATTTCATTTTTTTTTTCATCAAGTAACAACCGTTTGCGAAAGGAATTAGGTATGTCAGTTGAGCAAAAAGCAACAGGGAATGGAGAAAATGACGCAAACCTTAGAAGAGGAATAATACAGTCCAAAAGGTCCCAATACAATAGGTAGAAAAATGTAATGAACAGATATGGAA
This sequence comes from Andrena bucephala, assembly GCA_947577245.1. Taxonomy (NCBI): domain Eukaryota; kingdom Metazoa; phylum Arthropoda; class Insecta; order Hymenoptera; family Andrenidae; genus Andrena; species Andrena bucephala. Next base: position 32,268,516 of record OX387717.1, on the reverse strand, counting down.
TAAACTGTAGGAAAAGGTATTATAATTAAAGATGTACCGATTAGGGTTTTGGCCAACTAGTCGACTAGCCGATTAATCGGACCTCAATAAGCCGACTAGTCGCCGACTACAAAAGTGACCGGATAGTCGGCCACTAGTCAGTATATCTCTAATAATAATGTAAAAAAAAAAAGAAGAGGAGGAAGGAGGCAAGCTTAAGCTAAAAACACATGAGAATGAAAAGAATACGAGAGGGAAGGAAGGTGAAGCGTGATAAAGAATAAGAACAAAACAACATCAGCCAAATGCTTGTAAGCATTAGATTTGGGCATGACACGTTTTTTTTTTCATTAAAGTTTTTTACCAAAAATGTGTGTCTTATTTTAAATTTATGATAGGAATAATTTCTATGTGATTTTTTTATGACTTTATCCTTTAACCTTTTCTCATTCCAGTTGCATAACAGCTAGAAGTTACGCAGGCTAAAATTTTAAAATAAACCTTATAGGTCCAATTGTAAATTAGATATATGTATTTTTATCAACGTCAGACATTGCTTACAGTAACATACATAACTGTCTTCAAACGATGAATATATTATTCCTACATAGGGGTGTCCGGGTACCCGAAATTACATGTCGGGTCGGGTCGGTTTCGAGCTGAAATTTTTCTGCAGTCTGTATATTGTATACGATAGTAAAGAAATAAGAGTATGGATTTTCGAATCCAAAATTTTTTTGATTTTTTTAAATTTTGAAAAAAAAATTGTCAATGTATTAATTCTTACATAATTCAGTTCAGCGTAAAAAATAATATGGAAATACATATTTTCAAATTTTTATCTGTAAAACAACACTTTCACCTGAGTGACCCCCCTTAAACGAAACATAAGTTCTAACAGAATTTCTTTATAAGCGATAGTTCCAGAACTTTTTCGATCCCTGCTTTTTGAATTTTTTCCCAGGAGTGTGGGCTGGTATTTTTGCAGTGCTCCGAAAAGCCATTTTGTTTGCCGCCATTTTGTACAATTTTTCATAACAAAAATTTTCTTCTAGCAAAATAGATTGCTTCAAAACTATATAAAAACTCCAAGCCCTATATTTTTATTTCCACGAACAAAAAAAGTTCCGTCTTACGGGAACAAAAGGGGGCTCAGAGCGAGGCGGAAATTCAACGATTCTTAATTACCAGGCAATTGCTTACCTTCGAAGCGTTTTGGGGAACATTTGCCTGCCAGATGTCTAATAGGCGGCAATCGACATCGTGCCATTTTTTTTTGGACACCTCGACCGTCCTCGCTCTGAGAAAATCCGTTGATTGCTCTGTCAGCGGGTGGTATACGGTAACTTCGAACCAGCACATACCGTCGACCACCGCTGACTCGCGGGACAATACGGTCATAAACCGCGACCCTGCCGAGACGTTTCGGCCGATCAACCTGGCGAGATTTGGTAGCCAGATGTTCGGTTTTTCCTCCGCTACGTCATCAAGAGGGAGAGGGTCTCTCCTCTATCATCGAAATCGCAGAGGGAAAATTCCTCCTCTTCAAGGAAAGCGGGGCCAATCAGGCATTTTGGCGCCTCCAAAATTTCGATGTCTTGTCTACCTTTGACATCAAAAAGGTGGACAAGGGCAGAATTCAATCAGCTCTCTACAAGCGAGGCTCGTCTGCTTGATCGGGTTCGGACTACAAGCACGAACAGAGCAAATTCTCATTATCTGATCATCGCACAGTGTTTCGCGTAATGCACAAAAATCAAGAATCTGAAGTGCCCGATCCACAAGTTCTTGTATCTTAAAATGTTAATAAAGGAACGTAAGTTTTAATGTTACCCATAACTTTTGCTGAATTTACCAATTTGTTGTGAAAAATGATGCTTGAAATTTATTCAAATTTTCGGTGCGTTTCTTTAAACACGTACTATTTGCCGAATGTTTATGTGATTAATTTGATTTTTATAAGTTATGTTTAGTATTATATGACCTTCCCAGCTGCTGAAAAACTTTTTTGCAATATCAACAATTTGTCACAATTTTTTATGTTACATGTTTATCATCTTTGACTTGAGTTTTAAAAAAAAGTACCAAAAAGAACCTGCGTGATTTTTTGTATATTAATTGAGGGAACATTAAACATTATATTAACGTCAATTTCAACTGCCCGAATTTGCCCGAAACGGAAAAAATAGCCGAAATCATTAAGACTTTCAGCGCTCAGGTGCGTGCTACGCCCGGCGGACATAATAAAATACTTGATAGTAGATGATTCAAATTATTGCGAATCGTCAAATACAAACCCAGACACATGTTCCGAGTCCGATTCTGATTTAATATGACAAACAAATTTTTTAATTTTAGATATTATTACTTACATTGTTATTTAATTTTTTTTTTAATGTTTTCATTTTTGTTATTTTTTATATTTTACGTACTACATAATGAAAATAAACTAAATACAAGACAATTTTTTAATGTGTACGAAGTTATATTTGTCTCCCAAATCCATGTATGTAAAACGACCGCAACGGTTTTCAGGTATTTCTGCGAAACTGTCTGCGAGACTCTTTAAAAAAGTATTACGTGTACTTAGGTCGAAAACTGATTAGTTCAGAAGTTATGAGTTTTGTCCCGAAGCCCATATACGCGAAACACTGTGCGTCGTGCGGATCAGAGTCTACTTTTTTAGTACACTTGAATCATACTAAACAGTCGCCTAATATTAGTGTAGCGGGTGATACGATCGTCCGGCTACACGCGTCCCGCAAGGTGAATCGGGCCTTACAACCCCGAAAGAAACATCGGGTTTTCACGCGGGTGACGGTACGAATAAAAAATCTCTAACTTAGTATTTTGTTAGTGGATTCAGGGTGGGGTCCCCCCTTAAATTTAGAAGTGTCTTCATATTCTGTGGTGTGATCAGTTGTAAAAGTTTAAAAACAAGAAAAACATTGCATAATAAAAGATTATTTTATTTTAAATTTGAATGAAGAAAACATAACTTCTCTCTACAATGTCATTCATACTACTGGATACGATGATACGTTGTATAGGTATGTCGATACTATTTGCAAACAGCGTATCCCGCACTAAACGCGAGTACAACTCTGAAAATTTGAAAACCCGCTTCGAATCCTGCCTCGGATACCCGTAATCACAGGTATGCGAACATATTTATGTGGTCACGAACTGTCCGACCTGACCCGAGGCTCGGTTACCCGTACTTTCTACATGTTGTGTGATTATCTCAATTTAAATTGATGGAGATATTTCATAAGCAACATTTGAATGTAACAGAAAAATGAACAAAGACGCATGTCGACTGAGGTTCAAAAATTATTTTTTTTTTTTAGAATTCGAATCGTGACATTAATACTGTGAATATTATGTTTTAATTATTCCAGCATCCGATAATTTATTTTCAGTGCGTCTTATCTCTAGCTGGAACGGTCAAAGCATACCTGTTTATTTACATACCTACATTGTTACTATAAAGTAAATATTTTTGTAATTAAGTATGGTGATTTCCGAGGTACACTTCTTAGTAATAATAACATGCTTCACAATAATGGTACGTTTTAAGTGATTTTAAAAAAGCTGACCTCAACTTCATATTTGTTAGACCAAACCAGCTTTCAGAATAAGCTTCTCGATTATTACAGAATTACAGGTACGAACTTAACATACGATTAAGTTCATAAAAGCGGATAAAAATAGTTGCATAAATATACGTTTGTAAAATACAGTTTCACGAAACTTTTCATGAAACTTTTATGAGAAAGCCGTGACTTATAATATGATAATAGTTTTGGCTGTACTTCCGAATGGCCCCAGTGGCCCCAGTGGCCGATCGACACGAGGTTTGTGGGGCGGGGTGGGGAGGGTGTGTGGACCCGAAATCTAAAATTGTTGCTTCGGGAATTTATTAGTTTTCGAGATATTAATAAAAAGCTTTTAGTATTTCTGTTGACTTATTCCGACACAACGCATTCCACTTTCCAACTTGTTCCGGATATTAGTATTGGTTGGGGCTAGATTAGTGCGGGGGCGCGTAAAACATGGTAGCGAACCGATGTTAGTTTGGAGATGTGAACCAGACATTTTGCGGATACGATCCATCCTATTATATACGGCGGATACATATTGCTCTACTGATAGTCAATACTCTAGGGCAGTGATGAGCAACCCGCGGCCTGCGGGCCGCATATGGCCCGTCTGAATAGTGCGCCAAAAAATAGGATAAAATTATCCCCTTCTAATGTTGTAAAATTATAATTTGTGTGTGAGCAACTATTCTCGAGAATGAAAATTTTAAAAAGTGATCGTCGTAATCGACTCGCTGATGAACGATTATATAATTGTATTAGAGTAGCAGTTTCGAATATCGCACCTAATATTGACAAGCTCGTTTATGGGAAACAGAAGCTAGTATCTCATTAAGTCAATTTTAATAATTATTTAATTTCATTTAGTTAGAAAAATATACGTACATATACCTGTTTATATTAGAATATGTGGGTATATATTAATGTGTATATATTACTAATAAATAGTAAATCAAATTTTAAAAAACGTTTTATTATAAATCAATGTCAGAAACAACAATCTCAGCCCATAAATTAAAATTCTTTGATTGGTATATTTATGTATTTAATATCGCGGCCCGCGTAGAGTAGTAAGTTTCCACTTGTGGCCCACTTCAGACCAAAGGTTGCTCACCACTGCTCCAGGGGGTGATTCTACAGGCCAAAGTAAGACGAAAATATAGAATACAATTTTTTTAATATCGCGTTTCGTTTTCGAGATAATTGGCTTTGAATTTCAGCTATAGTCTGATTTACTAAAGAAGGCGCCTGGGCGGCCCGTGGGCCGGCGGGCGCAGCTCGAGAGAAACCCAATGCCCGCTTTGTACTTCGTGCGATGTTATCACGTTGTGTAGCAGATAGGAAGTCTCTTTCTATTTTCAAGCGCAACTGTCTCTCTCACTGGCTCGATAAACAGATTCCTTCATCTACAAGTTACTCCACGCCAAATCGATCTCATTTTTAGAGACTTTGATCAGAATGCGATATGTATTATGTGAATCACGCGAAATTATGGAAAGGTTTGAGTCAATGTTTAGCGGATTTTGAACTTATAAAATATAGGACATTGAATGGTGTGATTTCTGCCTATGTTCGTGAAAAGATACTGTACTTACGAATTTTGATCTCGAAAACTATCAACAGCATTGAGTTAATTTTCTTTTATTTTAATCGAGAAGAATTAATCTTTCAGAATAAAGTTTTGAAATTGTAAAACTATTTGAAGAAATATGGGCATATTTTTTTTACATTTGGAAACAAGCGACCTTTGAGGAGAAATTTGCAAAATAAAACTTTGGTCATAATTTTCAAAATTACAAAATTAATTTTTCAATCTAAAAAAATATTATTAGAATAGGCCGCACCTTCTAGATTAAAAAAAATATATGAATTTAATACGATAAGGAGTTTTCGAGAAAAAAAATCATAAGCACAGCTCGGATTCATGAAAATAGGCCAAAATTATACAAATTCAAAACCAACAAAGTGATGACTGTAACCCTCTCCTAATATTTCAGTTTGAACAAAATCCCTGACATCGAATGCAAACAGTGATTGATTTGGCTTGGAATGACCCTAAATAGAATAAGAATTCTATGAGCCTGTATTCCTCCACTTGTCCGCCATTCATTCTGCATGCCGCGTGCCGTTCGCAATCGCCAATAAAATTCGACACTCTGTCAAATCTCTATGGGAAGGACGTTGTCCTCGCCCTCTCGAAGAGGATAGCGATATACACCCGACAAAGACAACGATTACTCTAGGCGCACAGCTAAGTAGTCGAAAGTCATTGGCCAGGGCGTAGGGAGTCGCGTAGGGGAAGCACCAATTACGAGCCTGGAGTAGCGGCAACACCGCAAGTTGTGGCCCCGGTCCCAAGGCGCCTTCTTTAATAAATCAGACTATATGTAAATACGAATGCCTTTTAAGCGCCTGAGGGGCATGCGGAGGCAAGGGGAATGCACCCAGCTGTCCGTAGAACGGGGGGGGGGGGGGGGGGTGGAGTGAGAGGATGGACTCCCGTGAGGGCTACGTGTATGCAATACAAAAAAATAATTTGTAAAAGAAATTAACATTAATTTTTTATTAATATTTCGGAAACTAATAAATATCCGAAATTACAATTTTAGATTTAGGATCCACACTCCCTCCCTACCCCTCTGGGGCCATTCGGAAGAATATCCAATATCAGTCTCTGTACTGTTGTTTAGTATGATATTTTATAAAGCAATTGCCAAGATGCATTCCAATATGTATTCCATGCGTATAGGGCTCAAAAAATTTGAAAATAATATTCTTATTGCCACGACTATCAAGAACAGACTAAGTCCCGTTACGCACTTGCGACAAGTTGCCGCCAACTTGGTCGACAAGAGACCAGAAACCTTTGTTGTTCGCCATGACCAAGTGCATACGAACTCATATATCCCCGTGTACCTCGCGGTCGTCGGCAACTTGTCGCAAGTGTGTAACGGGGCTGTACTTCCGAAAACCTCCATGCTCCGAATTGGCTGAAATTTTGGAAACAGTTTTGTTTTGCATAGAAATAATGTTTGCGCGAAGGATTTTTGGCGACTTGAAAATTTTTTTTATCATTTAAGTGTCACTTTCTATATTACCGACACACTGAAGGCGGCTCTAAAGCTTAGAGCATACATATACTACTGGAGGTCTCATTGCCTTATATTTCCTGTCCTCGAAACCGTCGCCAACATCACGCGAGAGAGGAAGACATGTGCGAACTGGTGCGAGAGAGAGAAGTATATGTCCTAATCGACCGTAATGCGCATGCGCCGATATCGTGCGAGAGAGAAAGACATGTGCGAACTGGTGTGAGCGAGAGAATTACTGAGAATCTATACTTCTCTCGCTCGCACCAGTGAGTTCTTTCTCGCGTGATGTTGGCGCATGCGCATTACGGTCGATTAGGACATATACTTCTCTCGCTTGCATATGTCTTTCTCTGTCGCGTAATGTTGGCCACAGTTTCGAGCTCTTAATGAGACCTCCATGTCTATATGCTCTAAGGTCGCGACGGACGTCGAAAAAACCGCTCGTGTGCTCCCAGCCTTAAGTCTCCAACGTGATAAAGGGCGATCGCGCGTTCCCGGCACGCGCGTCTGGAGTGCAGCTCTGAATTTGTCCATGCATATGCTCTAAGGTCGCGACGGACGTGCGTATTGGGAAACCTAGAATTTCGATACGCCAACTAGTGGCAGAAAAGTGAACTACTGTGAGTAGGCCGAAATCCGTCGAAGTACATATGATTATCAGTGTACAACAGGGTGACTCTTATTTTCAACTTTTGAATTTTCTTCGGGACACCCTCCAGAATAGTTCCAAATAATTAAAAAAAATCCGTGTAAAGATTGAGCTCGATCGGATAACGGGAAAGGGGACCTAGGGGCCCTTGAACATTTCAAATAATTATTCAAACAGCTCGCAAAGTCGCAGTTGTATAATATCCTCCGAGTTATTGATTAAATAAAAAAATATATCAAACAAAAGTTGTAGATCCGGACACGGAGCATCTTTTATGTCCTATTACTTTTTCTCGTGCGACAAACGGTTTTCGAAAAAAGTCCGAAAAACTACCAAAAAAAATTCTTTTTTCCTCAAATTTTGAAAGTTTAAATGCTTCTGGAATACTTTTTATTTATGAAGACGAACAAAAAAAATGAAATTTTCATTTTCGAGGACTATTTTTTAAACATTTAAGAGGGAGGCATTTACCGAAATATGCGAAAAAGATCAAAAAAATGTTTTGAATTATTTCCAGTGTTTGATATGTCTCGAATATTTCCTGAAAGTTTCGGACCGAATTTCACAAAAATATCGAAGATGTAGACTCTATATTTTCGATATTTTTGCGAATTTCGGTCCTAAATTTGAGTCTATATCATTGATATTTTTGCGAATTTCGGTCCCAAACTTTCAGGAAACATTCAAGACATCAAACACTGAAAATCAGTAAAAAAAATTTTTTATCTTTTTCGCATATTTCGGTACATGCCTACCTCGTGAAGATCATCTCTTAAATTTGCAGTTTGTAGACAAAATGCAATAATTTGGACAACATCATTGTTATCTTCTTCATTCCCTTTTCCACAATTCAACAGGTGACCACTATTAATTATATTTTCACCACCAATAAAATTTTTGCTCTGAGGTGTAGCACACGCGAATTTACAAATTTCCTGAATAGAAATTCGCTTTTTTTTTTTAATTAAGAAAACTTTAAATTGTTAAAAGCTATTACTGCTGAGTACTTATTCGGAATGTTTGCTGGGATCCGGGCCTACTTTCAATAGTTTGCTAACTGACCACCACAGCGCTGAAATCTAGGCCACGCCTCCTCTAAATTTCCCAATACACCGCACACTAGCGTAAGTCTAATATACTGCAATGTATTGTCGTAACGTCCGTCGAAAAAACGCTCGTGCGACCCCAGCCTTAAGTGGCCAACCATTGTACTCTTTACCCTACTACGACGCGTTACACGCACACCTTCAGCCAAAACGAACCAACACATGTTTCGTTCGTCAATCGCTATCTTCACTATGCAATCTACTTCAAATTTTGACAGCTTACAGTCAGGTTATAACCTGACGAGTGTCAAATAAGGTAGGTTGTCAAAATTTGAGATGCCACATGTTTTTACAAATATGTATCGTTGTACCATTGAATTGCAACCAAAATGCAGTCTCAAACACAAGGTAAGTTGGCCAAATTTGAATTGCATCCTGTTTGTATATCATAAATATAACCCATACCCACGCCAAGTATTTGACTTCCAGCCCGCGGACATCTAGGTATATAAATGTCTAGATGTTAAATTTTATCTTCACATTATTAAAATGTCCCTGATTATTACAAAGCACCTTTATGTAGGTACTTGCAGCTCATTTTGATTTCACATCTTTTTTATATTGTAATTATTATCTTGTATTTTTTCATGATTTATTTTATAATACTCTTTTCCGTCCTCGATTTTGTCATGTACTTGACGTAATTTTTTTTACTTCTTTGAAGTTTTTTATGGGGATTATATATACCCAACGAACGATCGTTTCATAACAGACATTTCGCATTATTCACGTACTTACTGTGCTTACTGGTCTACCTTAAATTCATTATAATAATGATAACAGTATGAAAGATATAGATGTCAGAAAAGTTAGAACATTTTATGGAATTGAATAAAACGACAAACGTGGTAGACACGATTATCAATAGAAACGGTTGTCATTTGTAATTTTGTAAGTATAAAATGAAAAGTTTTGGACGAACTACATTTGCGGTTATTGTGTGAATTAGGATCGTTGGTATCAAATTGAAATTGTGGCTTTGATAGATTGTTATGGTGTGAATGATGAAAATTTTGATATACTGTCAATGCACAAATAATAATCGTAAAGGATTTTCCTTTATTTTCCACTATCATGTTTTAAAGGGGAGACATTGGTGAAACATGTAAAAAATGTAGAATAAATTTGCTTGATCGCGCGCGACTGTAAAAAATCGGAAAAATTGATTTTTTCTATTTCACATTTTCTGAAAGACGTAAGTTTCAAGAATGTTCTCTCTAAATTTTATGAAGAAATTCGCGAAATTGACAGAGATATAGTATTTTCCATGAAGTAGTATCAAGCGCGCGACTGATATACAGAGAAAACTATACATCCAATTGACATGAGCAAGGGCATTTAATGTACGAAAACCCGTGTCTATTACGTGACGATCAGTTTTTTTAAATTAACGGCCTCCTATTTTTTTATCAACATTCCCCAACTAACCCCTATCTAACCCAACTATTCCCTATCTAACCCAACTTTTTACCATCAAAAAATGATTTTTTTTCCAGTGGTCCGCCACTTTGTTATTTTTTGCAATATTTACTTTGCTAGGGCACTATCATCGTCACAGGCACAATTTTGCCGCAGCGTACATTTTGACGAAGAGTATACCGGAAATGGATTTATGAATTTGATTGAAAAAAATTCTTGTTACCCTTCAATATGTACATATTAACTATACTAAGCAATCCATTGATTTACTTGCGTTGTTTGGTTGGAAAAAAATCCCTAAAACAGCCTTACTTTTCAGATGATTACAGTGGTCTTCCCCCTTAAGTCAATGGCTTATATGAACATCATGCGTTTCATGATGATTGTAATTTATTCAGAGGTATTCCCAATTACGTGATTTGAGCAAACTTTTGAAACAAATACAAATATTGGAAGAAAGTTGAATATACGAATAATTGTTTTCATTGAGATTCATATACATAATATCATTCTGCTTTAATTTACCCCTCTTCTTCGTCTAGTAATCTCATTTACTATTTTTTGAAACACTATAGATAACGCTGATAAACGTAGATCAAAATGAAAGAAACATCGCCATAAGCAGCGAACAAATTAAACATACGTGTGATTATACGTTCAGCTTGACATATTTAGGAGCAATAAGGTATCCCGACTTTGAATTCAAAGCAAAAAATTAATTTTTCAAAAATTTCATTATCTTAAACTCTACATTAATGCCATATTTTGAGACGCAGACACTCGCTACTACAATTACCCGAGTTGTGCTTTCGGATTATTAACTATTATGTATAGGCCAATCAAAACATTGAATTAAGTACTGTATTGAAATTACAAGAAATAACTGGTTATATAAAATAAACGATTATTGTTATTGAACTACATTAAATATCCATTTTCAAAATTAAATATCATTTGAATATCTTTAGCTCCACTGTTATCAAAAATTAGTTAGACCACAAATTAAAATTTCTTTAACAAATTTTTTGTCAGTAGAATTTCCTATTTCGAGTTATTACAAACTAACACACGACTTAGTAAACGCTTTGCACTTATATAGGTAAGGTAAGTGCGGGTAATAAGGCCCACCTAAGAATCTATAATTTAAAAAAAAAAACTTGTACATATTTTTGAAAACTTTTTGTTTTATAGAAATCTATGGACATTAAGCTATAAACTGTAATATTTGTAACAATATATGAACACAACAAATACGAAAATTAATAGGTTTCTAAAAACCTTGTAAACGGGCTTTGTTTCGTGTAGTGCAGGTAATAAGGCGCACCTATTTAGTACGTACAATTCGGATAAACAAAGACATCTTCGTCCCAGGGTGCGAACCAAACGCAATCCTCGTGTATCCTGGTGAGACACATGACACACTGTCGCATTTCACTCTTCAATGCAGTTCTGCATAATTTGCAAAACCAATTGTCTGCAGAGTTGCCATCCATTTTTTGTCTTTCGGTTGAAGTGACGCGTGCTTTGGAGCTCTTCCCAATATCGTTCCTACTTTGAAAGAGGCCTCTGGTTACTTCCTGTGCCCTAAAGCCCATTTAATATTTTGGTGGGCCTTATTATCTGTTTTGTCACTTCCTGCACTTTACATAATCATCAATTTTCTGGGAATATGTTGCCAACATATGTACTTATACCTACAGTTGTAAGTAATTGGGTAATGAGTACTTTCAATACAAAGCCAAGAAACCGACATAATTCTTATAATTGCAGCAAAAACATTTGTTGAATTTACAGCCGGCAAATGTTATATTAGTCGCGCGGAAACTCTTTGAATGACATTTCGTATGTAATAAAAGCAATAAATGGCACTACCAGTATTGTAGATTGACCTACCAAGGATAACTGACAGGTGGGCCGGCCTTATTACCTGCTGGACCTTATTACCCGCACTTACCTTACATATAGAATTCAAATACAAATGAAAGTGAGAAAATTATTCGAAGCTTCGGATGAATTCGCGTCGAATGAAAAAATTATCTGTGTTCGACGGATGAATTCCCGTCGAATAAAAAAATTATTTGATGGCGCTTTAAATAAAAAATAACTCTGAGTTATTTTTATTTGGTGAATTTCGAATAAAATTTTTGTCTTTAATTCGAAATCAATTTTTCATTTGAAACAATTTTTTGCCTACATCTGACCGAAGCCGTTTCTCGACCAGAAAAGTTCCTTCTTTATTATTTTACCATGTATATTCGGTAGTGATTAAACGCGAAGTAAAGCGTTTTAACGACAGCAACCAGTGTATACAACTTAGTGATATATTTTCTCCTTTACAGAAACTATTATTTTATCGTATGTTATATTGTTCGCATATAATAATTTTCCTAAAAATTTCTTGTCATCTTCTTATGCATACAAGTGTCCGGCCATCAGCGTACAATTTGCTCGTATAAAGGAGTGGCCTCGAATGCGTGCGATATTAATGCATAGTGCGATCGCGAATAAGTGAAATGTACCAGAAGGGGTAAGTAGAATTACAGTACGGACGGTTCGTGAAATGAAAAACGATCTTTTACCTCATTGATGTGCTTGTAAGTTTTGATGAGATCGACACTGAGTTTCCTAAGGGGGGCTGTAGCTGGATCACGAAACCTATGGGGTATCCTTGCTTGCATGGCGTGGATATCCGCGGGAGTTTCTTGGGGCACTCCACCGGCACCACCACCGGCACCGGCACCCCCGCATACTGTGGGGGGCAGAGGCTCCTCAGCTACCAGGCGACCGTAAAGGGGTGCGCCACCACCACCACCGCCGCCTCCACCCGCTCCCGCCCTCCCGCTCACTGAAAATCAAACACCATAAAATTAGTCGTATACCGCTAAGATCTGTTACCCGAACACGGTGTTTCGTTGGTCTACATTCTATATCGAAAGTTACCAATCACCATTCAAATCAACCCTGAATAACTGAATCGTGTCCAGAAAATCGCGGTAGGTACAACCTGCCCAAAGGGTGATTCCTCGTGAAACATGTGAAAAATGTAGAATAAATTTGCTCGATCGCTTGCGGCTGCTGGGAAGTACGATTAGAACGTTAGAGTTTTGAATTTTTAATGTTACTACCTACATACGTTATCGCGCCAGATTATACTTATTTTTCAACTGAGCATACTTATTTCTGCACTACTGAACTTATTTAAGGAAACCTATTGTATCAGAATTTTACATTCAGAAATTATTTAATCAGATGAAAAAATTTGCTCTATTTCTTTGTTTGTTTGTTTCGTGAAGAATCGCCCCTGTGCTTCATGGCAAACGGTTCAAGATAAAGGAAAGGTGTGAGGATGAGGACTAAGGCTGTTCGAGTACACGGATATTCGAGTAGCTTTAAGTTCGGACCGAGCCAAGCCAAGTACCCGTAAAAACCGAGTAGCTCGATTTTTTTTGGCGGCCCGAAAGAACCGAAAAGCTCGAATTTTTTTAAGCGGCTGGAATATACTTCGAGCAGATCGAAATTTTCGAGCAGACCGACTGTGTCGAGTAGCTTGAAGGTTGAACGTTTCGGGCAATGCGAATGTTTCGAATATTTTAGGTTACGTTTATCTACTGAAATGTAAATAATGGTTCTCAATAAGTAATGTGAATAATTAGAATGTAAGCTGTAAATGGAAATATTCTGTAACTTTTGAAAATATGTACTAAATTCAAATCTTTCTTTTTTTCATCTTTTTCGTGTATTTATGAACGTATTCATACACTTCTCTTTATGTTATCTTTCTTTTCTTCTTACTTTTTCGCCTTCTTCGTATGGGTTTTATTTCTGTTGTGCCATTGTTAACACAGGGCGTTAACCGCTCATAAATAAATAAATGAATAAATAATTAAATAAATATAAATAAGCGTAATTACAAAGAATCGCGAAGTACTTGTAAACATTTGAATATGTAAACCTTGCATTATTAATTTTTTACAATCTGCTTGAATGGGGATGGTAAATATTTGTAAAAGAACGTATAAAATCACGAATTCTAATAATATATATAGTATTTACAGTATTTTAAATAGTTGAATTGTAGAGTAATAAATAAATAATAAATAATTAATTTTCATAAATACACAAAAAAAAATTAAGAAAAAAAGAAAGATTTTTAATTTAGTACTTATGTTCAAAAGTCACAGAATATTTCCATTTGCAGCCTACATTTTACTTATTCACATTACTTATTGAGAAACATTATTTACATTCCAGTAGATAAACGTAACCTAAAATATACGAAACATTCGCATTGCCCTAAACGTTCAAACTTCAAGCTCCAAGCTACTCGCACAGTCGGACTGTTCGAAAATTTCGATCTGCTCGAAGTACATTCGAGCCGCTCGAAGAAATTCGAGCTACTCGGTTTTTACGAGTACTCGGCTCGGCTCGGAAAACCGAGCCTGGCTCGGCTAGCTTTTTTCGAGTACTCGTACAGCCTTAATGAGGACGTATGTGCATCATTGCACTTTCTTTGTAATGGAGACTCATACTTTTTGATACACTAACCGATATGGTGTTGTATTATCTGCAAGAAAGTATTAGCAGCTATTTTAATTTTAACCGCCAAAATAATTACACGTTCTCTATTACGTGGGCGTTATTATATATATTTACAAAAGCTTATTCCATGTCAGTAGGCACCGTGTAGCTTCTACTAATATCTAGCAATAGAAGATATGTTGCATGTAACAACGTAAAGCCAGGAAATACATGATCAATTCAGTATACTTTTTTCTATTGACAAAGGAAATATGTGGAAATTTTCAAAGCAAAATTACTGTACTATAAAAGACACTCAAATATTCCGTCATCACGTTCTACATTTTTCCACTCCATTTCCTTCATTTCGTCGTTCATTTACATCCATGCAACTATAGGTGCCTCTGGCACCAGAGACTCTTCAATGTCGTGGACAGTTCAAATTTTATGTCGATGACCACCATATTTTCGTTTTGAGTGCACAACCTAATCAGAGTATACCAACAGCGTAGTGTCCCAAGATTGCTGAATTTTAAAACCTGACTGATGTTTACAAACATGATAAAAACCAATATCTTTCAATATCTTTCAGAGAAGGCAACAACACTTTGCAACTGCTAGCGTTCACATAACTGTATCACAGTAATATAGGAACTTAATCTCGAAAAACTATTCAATTTCCCTTTGAATCCTCAACTATTTCAAAGATACCTACACCCCACCCCATTTGCGCGAGGCGCCCTCTATTTCATTAAGTTTCACTAATTTCAGCAAGGAAAGCACAACTACGCTCTTTCATTGAATCTCTCAATTGGAGAACGAGTTTTCAGCTGGTTTGCCCCGAAGAACTCGTCTACTCGCTGACAAATACACTGTTTAGAAATGCTTGCTGATATAATCGCAATTCGTAAGTGAAACACAGATAAGCTACAATGACGGGTGCCATCCACTGCGCTACGCCGAACAAATAACTTGTTGCGGCGGATACATCCACTCTCTCCTCCTCAGGGGTTAGCTATAATTAATTTGGATCTGTAGATCTCGTACGATTTAGATCGTTGAAATGATAATTAGCCAACCGACGGTAAGAAGTGCAGGTACGCTTAAAGGTGGGTTTAGCCACGGTTTACGCAGCACGTATGCCCTATGTTACGGTGCATGTGATTGAGAATCCACGCAACGAGACCACGAAGCCTATACAGGTCGTGCGATAACCAGCACGCATTCCGCTTCATTCATGTTTCTTGATATAGA
This sequence comes from Andrena bucephala, assembly GCA_947577245.1. Taxonomy (NCBI): domain Eukaryota; kingdom Metazoa; phylum Arthropoda; class Insecta; order Hymenoptera; family Andrenidae; genus Andrena; species Andrena bucephala. Next base: position 32,252,897 of record OX387717.1, on the reverse strand, counting down.
CTGACTTTCACCCATATACAACCATTCTCTAAAACTGCCGCAGAGAGTATTTGTATGTCTACACCGCCTAAGGGGCCGTCCTTAAATTATGTAAGGGTAATTTTTGCGATTTCTTACCCCCTCCCTCCCACAGTATAAGAATTCGTAAGATTTGATATTGCAACCCCCTTCTTACGTAATATTTTCTACATTGAAGTTTTTCAGTTATTAAAATTCTTTTAAAGATTCATATAATTCATTTAACTCGGTTTCGGGAAATTTAAACTAAAACAACTTTTCTGGAACATTAATGATAGAATTTGTGTTTATTGAAAATTAGGTTAAAAAATATTACGTAAGACGCTACCTGACCCCCCCCCCCCTCCCCCCCTTGTAAGAAAACGTAAGAAACTCGCGACCCCCTCCCCCCAAAAAAGCCTTACGTAATTTAAGGACGACCCCTAGTCTTTCTCAAGTAGTCACAAGCAGTCATCGGTGTCTCTGCTGGCCAAATGTGTTTTGCACTGATATTTGTCGCGTGAAAAATTGCTTCTTTTATTGGGCCATACGCTTCCTAGTGTAAATACATACCTATACCGATTTTTCCTTATGGACTGGGTCAGAGCTTTATCAAAAGCGAAGGCTAGTAGGTATATCACACATGTTAATTGTGTTCCATAAAAAAAAATACGTGTAAAGGAGAAGTTTTTCATTGGATCGTTAAAAATTGATTTACTACTTTTGGTGTATATACATATGTAGATATATGTAGGTGTAAAATGCTATTGGTGGGGTATTCAAAATTGAATAGTATCTATAATTATTAACGTCATGTTTCACCAGTTTACACCAGGAAATTATAAATTCACAATGAAATTAAGAAATTTCATTGAAAATATTCCAATAGTGCATTATATACTTGAATGTCATTGATCTTAAGGGGGGACTAAAAACAAACATCGACTTCAAAAAAAAGAAAAAATCCATTAAAAAGTTTAAAATATTTTTTTCCCCTTATTTAATCTACGACCCTCAATTTTTTTAATTCGGCGCCAGAATTAATTTAAAAATCAAATTATTGACATTGTACGAAAATTTAAAAAAAAAAAGCTACAAATATTAATAAACAAACTGCATTTATATTTACTGTCCATGATTATATATTTTATGTTTTCGGTCAAAGGCCTAACGCGATAGTAAAAAATACTCTGAATATCAGCTTTCATTGATTAAATCCTTATATATTATGCTGTATAGTTAAATCTATATCCGCTAGAGGGCGAACATAAAGCAGTTGCGTTTTATATGCAATACATTACTCGAAAGTAAATTTAGAGAGTCGTAATGTATAGTTGGCTAAGACCGTTTATCTTACATGCAAACATTGAGAAATTGTTTTCTTCTCAGTTCTCTTTGTGTCTTAGTTATTGTTTGAATTAATCTTTTTTTTTTATTAAAATTTATAGAAAACAGCTCACATAATGTTTTTTTAACTTCTATTAAAATCTGATTATCATGTGTACTGTGTAAATCTGGCGCCGACATAAAAATGGAGAGTTGTAGATTAAATAAGGAAAACAAAATTTTTTTACTTTTTAGTGCATTTTTATGTTGTTTAAGTCGGTTTTAATTTTTGTGAAAATTTATTTATTTTACTTTTTCGTTAGTTAAGTTATATAAGTACATCTATTTTAAAAAAATGGGCAGACCTACAAAAGGAGCTGCTCGTAAAAAAAAGAACCGTTTTTCTAGAAACGGAAGATCCCCAAAATAAGCGACTTGAAAAGTGAGAATAAGGATGTCTCAAATATTAACCAATACTGGCGAAGTATTGGGCCAATATGCATGCAATATTGGATGGGATCACCGAGGCATCGCCCTTGTTCAAATAAAAAAAAAACATCAAAATCGGTCCATATGCTGAGGAGTTATGCGCGGACAAACATCCTTCTTTTTGAAGTCGGTTAAAAAACCATTCATCATGGTACCAATATTGGGGAACGTATTTTATATAACAAGGAAAGAATCATCTAAATTAGTCCACGCGTTGCAACGTCATGCGCGAATATACATTAAAATTGGAATTCTAGATAATTCCAGAGTGTCCAGATAATAATAATAAAAATCCTTTATCATGGTACCAATTGGGGAACATACTTTATACAACAACGAAAGAATCATCCAAATCGGTCCACGCGTTACAAACTTATACGCGAACATCTTAATATATAAAGCAGAAAGTGTTTGCCTGTCGCTTAAAAACATTCAAGCGGTATATTCTGGGGTCACGAATTGTGTCCCAACTCATTATGTCTAGCCAATCCAGATGAATGTGACTACTTTCACAAAAAAAATAAATAAATTTTTTTTATAAAATCAGAATCTAAATATCGGGCCAAGCCAAATAGTAAAGTTATGTATACATATACGTGACGAATTGAGAACCTCCTCCTTTTGAAGTCGGTTAAAAATCAGTGAACATTCAATCTGAAGATTTATGTTTCGAATATAAACCACATTGTGAACGTCCATCACAGATTTCCAAGAACTTTTTATAGAAAATATTGGAAGAATGAATTTATCAGCGGTTGTTATTAATGAAGGTTTTGAAATATATCATGTAACAATATTAGATCAAATTAAATGACTTCCGTTTATTAGAAAGTATATTTGTGTTCCACACAAGCTGTTAGAAAAAGCCAATAGCCCCGAATAAGAACTAAATAATTCATCTCTTCATAGTCGCCATAATACCGAACCGTTGTTCGATAGATTGATTACAGGAGATGAAAAAGGATACCGTGCAATAATATATGAGGGGAAAGAAAGTTGTTCGGGTACTCGAATAAAGCGAGCCGAGCCTGGCTCGGGAAAAATCCGGGTAGCTTGAATTTGTTTCGGGCGGCTTGAAAAATCCGGGTAGGGTGACCTGTCCAGTGAATGAACCTTGCTCATGTAATACGAAAAATTAAGGCCTATCGCGCTCATTTCACGCTGAAACTTACACCGAAATTTAGAGTGGACACCCACAAGACGTCTCGCAAAAGCGTTCTTCTTTTTACTTATAACATATACGGCATTAATTCCGTTTATTGAACAGTTGTCCTCACAGCCATTCATTCACTGGCAAAGATAGACATTTCTTACTTTACCAACGAATGAACAACTTACACGGCCTTTTTTTTCTCTTGACACTTTCGCCGTCAATGTGGAGATTAGGTTAACCCACCCCAGAAAACAAATTTCAATTATGCATGATCATATTACCGACTCTTACATTGTGTTACACAGTGTCGCCTTTGCACGCTGCTGGAAAGCACCTTTATGTACTTGCAGCTTATTTTGATTTCACATATTTTTTTATATTGTAATTATTATTATCTTCTATTTTTTTTTGTGATTTATTTGATAATACTCTTTTCCGTCCTCGACTGTTTCATATACTTGGCGTTTTTTAAATTTTTTTTTGAAGTTTCTGGCCCCATATCAAAACTACACAGTACAATATTACACATGCAATTTAGCACACATCAGAATAGTGCACAGAAGATAGTGCATATACAATTTAGAACACATGCGATTTATAGTGCACATACAATTTAGGACACATGCAATTTAACGCACATTTTTTTAGTGCACATCAGGATAGCGCACAGCAAGATTTCACGCATAACCATCTTCTCGTCGCCGTCGACTGTTTCACAGCCGATGGTATTAGTATTGGTTGGGGCTAGATTACGGCGGGGGGCGCGCGCCCGCTCGCGGGCGCATGAAGCATGGTATGGTACCGAACCGATGTGACTTTGGGGATGTTCAAAATGGGACTGCGGTTACAAGTATCGCTATTGTTGTCAAGGTCATCATTCTGAACATTTCCCTTTAAACTTTTTGGTGGTCGGCTTTGGTTTACGAGGTATTCGCAAAAAACTTAACATTAGAATTACCGAGTTTAACACATACTGACATCGGTTCGCTACCATGTTTTACGTGCCGCCGCCTTAATCTAGCCGCAACCAATACTAATATCGTCGGCTGTGAAACCAGATTTCAATATATTATGCCGAAAGTTTTTCATATGTTTTGGACAACATTTGACAAGATCATTGAAATCGGTGTGGAGGTAGCTTTCAATATATTATGCCGAAAGTTTTGTATTTATATCTCCGAATCTAAGGCCGACCGCCGAAAAGTTTAAAAGGAAATGTGGTTCTGAATGACGACCTTGACAACATATGTGAAGGTCATCGAAACCGGCGAGGGCCCAATTCATCGGCAAGTTTACCGTGCTATCCTGTTGTACACTAAATAAAATATGTGTTAAGCTGCATGTGTTCTAAATTGTATGTGTACTATCTTCTATGTGAAACCGTGTTGTACGCTATCCTGATGTGCACTAAAAAAATTGTGCGTTAAACTGCATTTGTCCTAAATCGCAAGTGTCCCAAATTGTATGTGTCTTAAATTGTATGTGCACTATAAATCGCATGTGTTCTAAATTGTATGTGCAATATTCTGATGTGTGCTAAATTGCATGTGTAATATTTTACTGTGTAGTTTTCATATGGAACCAGTTTAACAACTACGAAAACATACCATGTGCACCGCATTACCAATCTATATGTATTATATGTATAGTACTTTGTGTATAGTACAAGAAACACTGATTAAATTCATGCATTATCGAAAATCGGACAATTTTTAATGAAGTAGACTTTAAATTCTGCAAACCAATATTTTGTGTAACTTCGTTAATTATAGCCCGAATTATGTCGAGTTTGGTACCATTTTCATGGGGAAAACATTAAAACACAAGGAGTCGATTCATGACACTTTCGCAAAGTGCCGATGAGAAATGTGGAAATCCACTTCTTAATGGTACATACAGGGTGATTCTGGAGCTACGCCCGTCAAACAGATGCGGCCTGGTACCCCGTGGCGAGGACACCCCCCCCGCAGTGCCTCATCGAATTTTATGGCTTTCGACCCTCAAAGGGGTTAGAATGCCTATTAAGAAGTGAGAAATCTTCGACGCCAATTGATTCCTTATGTTTCGCCGATGAAACTGACACCAAGAACGACGTGATTCGGAAAATAACGAAGGAAATTCCATAAAAAATTAATTTCCATAACTCAAACTAATTTCGTTAATAATAGTCCGATTTACATGAAATTTGGTGTGATTTTCATCGGAAAAATATAAGGAATCCATCGGCATCACTTCCATATCGATACGATAAAGAATAAAGAATTGTATTTTTCTGAAACATGTATGAATCCTCGACCGACCGTAGTGAATTGAGGTCGATCCCCCGCAGTCGGGGGTGAAAATGTGAAATATGTAAATATCACCTGTACATGTGTACTTATAATAACAATAGATATTACTCTTTATATTAAACCAAGCAATAAGATGATAATTATTGCCGACTTTGATGAAGTTCGCCAGGATTATAGTAATCGAAAAAATATTTGACACGTATTTTCATTTATCGGCAACATCCATATCTGTCGGAGAAAAACACGTTTGCCCCAATATTTCGGAAAGTAGACACCATAGAGAAAAATCCTTTAAGCAAAACTGATGTATCTTTTTACAACAAATTCAGCCAAGCGTTATCAGATTATGAATAATACGTCATTCTTTTAAAACAATATATTAAAAAGTAGTCATTTTATACTCGTTTTTCTTATAGATTGTTGATCCATTTTGGCAGAAATTTGTCAACGTAAAATACAGACCAAACTGTCAAATACGGATGTTTTCCTACAATTTTTCAATTTCGACTTTTTAGTAAAAACTAAATACACTATATTGAACTCGCTACGCGTAGGGAATGGGAACCTCGGGTATACATTATCGTAAAGGATGTAAAATTTTATTATATTTCGGGCCTAATGGGACTAGTTGTTTCTGAAAAACTAGTCGTGGTTTATGATCATATTGTCCCGCACTTCGACGGTGGGCAACGGTGGGTACGGGAGCGAAGGCACCATTTAACCCGTTGTATTTTTACGAAAGGGTCAAGAATCGACTCCTTGTGTTTTAGTGTTTTCCCCCATGAAAATGGTACCAAACCCGACATAATTTGGGCTATAATGAGAATGTATCGCAAACGAAACTCGGTCGAGGTGGCGCTCTGATCGGAGTGCGCAAGATGGCGTCTGAGCATGCGCGTGATGACGCCGTGACGTCAAATCAATCAACGCCAAGATGAGCTTGGCTTTGCGCTTGCGTCGATTTGCGCCAAGATGAGCTTGGCTTTACGCTTGCGTCGATTCGTTTATAGTGTTTATTATTATAACCTTTTTATTTCAAACCAAATATCATGATTTGTGCGTGCATCATTTCAAGGTTATAATAATAAACACTATAAACAAATCGACGCAAGCGCAAAGCCACAAAGCCAAACTCATCTTGGCGTTGTTTGGTTTGACGTCACGGCGTCATCACGCGCATGCTCAGACGCCATCTTGCGCACTCCGATCAGAGCGCCACCTCGACCGAGTTTCGTTTGCGATACATTCTCATTAACAAAGTTACACGAAAAATTGGTTTGCAGAATTTAAAGCCTATTTTGTTAAAAATTGTCCGATTTGCATGATATTTTGTCCTTTTAATCGGGAGAATGCCAGGAATCCATCGATGTCACTTTCAGATCGATACGACGAAAAATAAAGAATTTTAATTTCTGTAAAATTGGTGACACGTGGCGGGCGACCGTAGCAGGGGACCGCTGGTTCGCTCGCCTCAGCCCTTGAACGACCCAGACGCCTGCCGAAATTCTTCGAAACCTTCGAATAAAGATACAGCTAAAGTAGAAAAGGTATTCGAACCTCAGAGTGAAAGACCTTCGAATAAAAAAAGTATCTTTGCATCGTCGGAAGAATTCCCGTCGAGTAAACGTTTCATCCGTGGCGCTTCGAATAAGATACTTTGGGGTCATTCGAACTTCGCGTAACGGATAAAGATATAGTATCTTTTATTCGATTTGTTATTTAAATATTTTTTTTATCTAGATAATGCCCAACTCTGATTTGGCTGAAGGTGTACGTGTAACGCGAACACGTATTATGTCGACAAAAATTTGGCTGGTGAATCACAAGAAGAAGAAGAAGAAAATCTTACCATTTTCGTATGATACATGACAACATATTACGATATCTCTGTCATACGTGGACCAATTTTATTGAATTTGGTCTTATTCGAAAGCTTGCCTGCGGTTTACATAAGAAAAATTCCTTTAACTTTAGGAAATATTGCAAGCGTGATGAGATATTAATTAAATAAGTTTCAGGTAAGACTGGATTAGCCGGATTTCGAGTAAAAGATACGCGGCAGCGACTGTAGACATATACAATGTGTGGAAACATGTACTTGACATCGAGACGCTACCGCGTCTCTAGATAGTCTATACAGGGTGTTTCTCTACCTATGGTCAATACTCTAAGGGATGATTATACCGGCGAAAATAAGACGAAAATCAAGAGTGACGAAATTGCGGTAAACGCTTCGTTTTCGAGAAAATTGACTTTGAATTTCACATAAATACGCGTGCATCGGAGGCGCTTGACGGGCACGCGGAGATGAGCGGAACGCGTCAGCTGCCCTTAGGACGTTCCGCTCACCTCCGCGCGCCACTCAAGCGCCCACGATGCACGCGTATTTATGTGAAATTCAAAGTCAATTTTCTCGAAAACGAAGCGTTTACCGCAATTTCGTCACTCTTGATTTTCGTCTTATTTTCGCCGGTATAATCATTCCTTAGAGTATTGACCACAGGTAGAGAAACACCCTGTATAGATACATATTGTAATTCGTTTCGCGACAGCCGAGTGTGACAAATATTCGCAGAACGTAAAATCCTCTGTAGTATTGAAACCTGAAATTTTTAATTCTGTACCGTATTATATATTCTCGGTGAAAAGAATACACTGAATTGTAAATACTGTAAATACGAGTAAGAAAGAATGGGAGGGCGGTAAGGGACGCACATGTGTAGGGGAAAGCGGGGTAATTCCGGCCACATAAGCAGTAAATGCTATAAAATTTTAACAAGTTACACATTTGTTAGTTTTTTTATATTAATTGATAGATTGAAGTGTCTATTTAGTTTGTATTAGTATGACCGAGAAAGCATAAATTTACGTTGTAACAAAATTGGGAACAATAACACAAAAATAGTGGGCTAATTCCGGCCATGATTTTTCTTTATACAAGAGATAGGAAAACTGTTAAATTAATACAAAATTATATTATTTTTTATTTAAAAAATTAATTAGTACATATATCACAAATTTATTCTTCAGGGGTATCCCATCCTGAACATTCTTCATGTGCCCATTGACCACATACTGTGCACCGGAACCACATTTTATCACCTTTTCCGAATTCTTTGCAAAAGGAGCAAATATCGTGCTCTACTTTTTCGTCACACATATCTGAATTGTCCGATTCAAAATTCAGTTCCTTTTTTCTCAGGTAAATTAATAAATAAATAAATACACAATTTATTTATTTAATAAATAATTATTAAATCAATTTTCCTGGTTCCATTCTGCCTTCTTCGAAATTCTTCTATATGTACGTGACATCTACGCCAGAAAAAAAACAATGTTAAAAGCTGGCTGGAATTACCCCTCACTTTTGGCCGATATTATTCCACACCTCATGTTCAGGTATTTGAAGTAATACACTGAATTGAATTTACATATCACCAAAAACCAAGTGTGAGTTTAAAAGTAGATACATTCCTCTATTTAATGAGATTAATATTAATGATTCATATCTATTCCATGTACTAACTTACCTTGCTTAACAATCGACCACTGTTATAAGATTACGGTGCGAAATGAACACTCCCGGATTTGTTTGAAACAAAAGACTGCTATCGTCATGGAACCATAAATATTAGCTTGCCGCATTATTAACATGTGGCAGTACCATACAGTCAAGTTACGCGGTTTTTATTTAAAGACATAGAAGTGGCCGGAATTACCCCGCTTTCCCCTACATATGTAATCATTGTATGTAATTCATAAGTGGTCGGCTGATGTCATGTTTGCTCTTCTTTTCACCGAGCATTAAGTTTTCAATACTACAAAGGATTTTACGTTCCGCGAATATTTGTCACACTCGGCTGTCGCGAGACGAATTACAATATGTATTATAAATACGGAAAGCGCCGATGCATTGTAGGGGCCCACACGCGGGTCGAGCTCGAGCTCGAGTTGAAAGACGGAGCGAGACAAAGTATCATGCTTTCTCTCTTTCGTACCCGGCGGCAACTTCGTGTCGACTCTTTCGTTTCCTCTCGCTCGTTGTCGGGTTCTCTCGCTCTCGTCCGCAGGCTTCCACGAAATGGTGGGGATAGTCGCCGGGCTGTCAACGGGAGGTAAAAACGGGCTCATAACGTGGGATTGACTGTACTGCGAACTTTGAAAGAAAAGTGAAATCGAGAATTCTGAAAAGTATCATCCACACCTTGGTCCTCATTTTTTAACTTCCGATTTTTTGTCTTATCCAACACCACCACCACCACTCCCCCCCTCGCCCGGCGACACTTGGTGAAAAAATGGTATGTGCAAAATTTTAAAGTGATTGGACAACAGGAACCGGTGCCGCATTTGTTTTAAAGTTTTGCAATTTTAATGGTTTCACGTCGATTTTGCACATCATTGTGTTCCGCTATTATAAAGGAATTAGAGAATATTTTTTAATAAAAGTAGAATTTCGTAGGTGTACAATGGTATCATTTGTGTATGACTTCAAACAGTATACTCAAAATCTTTGAATTTTACCATTAAAATTAGCGTTTAACGCCGCGTCCGGCATGAACAGTTGTGCACGACTACGCAAATACAGATTATAATATTTTCTATGTAGGTATAAAAATTGGATTATTTGTTATTTGTTGATAATAATATAAGTAACTATTAATAAAAAAAACATAATTATTTAATATTTACATATTTATGAACAAAACGAGAGTCCTCACCGATTTCGATGACCTTAGAATATGCTGGAATATGCTGTCTGTAGTTGGTTTGGGTCAGATGGTTTAGCGGACACCCGTAAGGGGGGCCGCCAACTTTTGAGAGATTTACTCCATTTTTTATCTTAAATCTCCCTAAAGTTACACATATTTTATCTTAAATCTTCCAAAAGTTCTAACCCAAACCAACTACTGATCACAGTTTTTTTGCGAATAGGTATCTAGAAAACTAACAAGCGACGACCACATGTAGGTACCTGTAGGAAAAAGTTTTTCAGAATTATGCCCCCGAAAATATATTCCAAGGTCATCGGAATCGATGAGTTCTATCGTTTTGTTCATAACTACGTAAATAATTATATTTTTTATTAATATATAGTTACTTGTATGATTACACTACTTAGTTTACAGCCATTTTGCGCAGCAGATGCCACACTATTTTTTTCTTATGTAAAATGGCCCGCTGATTTCGAAAATAAGATATCAAATTTTTCTATGGATACGCTTTCGAGATATCGACAGATGAACTTTTTACCTGTCTGTTAATAAGGTGGTCCCACTTAATTGCGAATATCTCGTGTCGCGAATGTCCGATTTGGTCGAAAATTATATCAAATTAATAATTGAATTACCAACGAACGTCCCTGACAAAATTTTGGAAAGGACATCAGAGACCGAAATTTTATCCGAATCGAAAAAGTCGAAGATGCGTTTTAAAGAAAAAAGACTGATCTTTATATTGCTTTTTTTTATGAAAAAAACACAAAAACCGAGAAAAAATGAAATTTTAGTGTTTTCACACAATTGTCTCTACCTTCGGCATTTATCCATATCTTTTCTTCAGTAGCAGCTTCTTTTCTTCGTAAAAGTGCAGACGCAACGTAAGAAATGAGAAACGGGGCCCATTATCCCGATTTCGATTTTTCCCAGATGATTAAATGAATTGTCGATCTCAATTTCGGTCGAAAAAATTACTTTTTCACATATTTCCATCGATTTCACCCGAACTATTGAACCGATTTGAAAATTTTGTGAGGGACATTTGTTAGTAATTCAATTATCTTTAATTTGATATAATTTTCGACCAAATCGGACCACCTTTTTGACAGACAGGTAAAATGTTCACCTGTCAATATCTCGAAAACGTATTCATAGAAATTTTTTTGGACCTTATTTTCGAATCAGCGGGCCATTTTACATAAGAAAAAAATAGTGGTATCTGCTGCGCAAAAAAATTATTTTGTAAACCAGTGTTATCAGCAAATAACAAATAATCCAATTTTTGTACATAGAAAATATTATAATTTGTACTTGCGTAGTCGCGGACAATGGCTCACAATTAAACGCGGCGTTATACGTTAATTTTAATGGTACAATTCAAAGATTTTGAGTAGGTATACTGTTTGAAGTCACACACAAATGATACATAGGGTAAAAGGCAGGTGTAATATGGAACTTCGTAAAATTTCGATAAAAAAATTACCAACTTTTCAGGCAATCGTGTATACTATTTAGATCTCTAGACACAGTAGTCGATGATACTGACTATTGAAGGTCTGTGAAGATAGCACCCCAAAATGTGATTTTTTGGAAAAACTCGACGTCATTCATTTGTCCACGTTTGTCCAACAAAATTTTTCGTTTGTCCACCCTTCAAAATAAAGTTATGAACAAACTAAGAAAATTTGTCATCCGCACGCTTTTCAACTTTTTAAAAGAGGCATACGATTGTCCACGATCTAGCATCGTTTGTCCACCAAAAATTTTCGTTTGTCCACCCTCCAGAAAAAAGTTATGTACAAATTAAAAACCTATGAACAGACCTATGAACATTTCTCACTTGTTCTTAGGTGAGATACGATTGTCCACGATTAGTACACGTTTGTCCACCCTCCAGAATCGAACTATTTATAAAAATCGCGAAAAAGAAGGGTACTGGTGAAGCGATCCCGTTTCAGTTCAATCCTTTTCGAATAAATTATCAAAATCGATTGTTCCTACCGTAAAGGTGTAAGGAGCTTGATGGTAAATTATCCAAAAAATTTGCACACACTTCTTCCCGTCACTTTATTCGAACGATATTTCAAATTGTAGCTCTCATCAAATACTTCACACTTTTCACACATCTGCAGCATGTCCAGAATAACACCAGAGTGTATCAGTGTTTTTCTAGGCATTTTTCACTAATCACCACATTGAAATCGCAAAACGGAAAATAATATAATATTCTCACAGTTACTTCACAAGCCGTAAATAAACGCGCGATCTTGCAAGAGCTGTGTCGGAACTCTGAAGACTGACTGACTTTCGTGCGTCGTTGGAAATAATTCGAGAGTATCGCAGACATCTGTTTACGTTTCAGCAGCGGCACTTGGCGCCGCGACCCTTTCGGCCTTGAGGAACTTAAAAGTCGCCGGTTCAGTCGGTCCGCACATCTTGGCTATGTTTATTAATAATTCGATTCGGGAGGGTGGACAAATGAAATCTTGGGGTGGACAAACGTCTTCTACATCTAGACTAACGAACTGCATCGTAGGACAAACAATTTCATTGCTTAATTAATAAAAAATCGAACTTATACGTGATCGCTTCACCAGTACCCTTCTTTTTCACGAATTTTATAAATAATTCGATTCTGGAGGGTGGACAAACGTGTACTAATCATGGACAATCATATCTCACCTAAGAAGAAGTGAAAAATGTTCATAGTTCGTTGGTGTGCTGATGACGAATTTTTTCATTTGTTTATAACTTTTTTCTGGAGGGTGGACAAACAAAAATTTCTGGTGGACAAACGATGCTAGATCGTGGACAATCGCATCCCTCTTTTAAAAAGTTGAAAAGTGTTCATGGAGGGTGCTGATGACAAATTTTCTTAATTTGTTCATAACTTTTTTTGAAGGTTGGACAAACGAAAAATTTTGTTGGACAAATGTGGCTAAACGATGAACAAACGAATGCCGTCGAGTTCTTTTAAAAATTCGAAATTGGGGGTGCCACCTTCACAGACCTGACAATTGACCATCAGTCGGTCATCCATCATTGAAAGAGAAACGTTTATATTTTTCGTGGGGTGTAAAAGTTTCTGAAAAGTGCATCAAACAGTTGAATATTCTAGTGAAGGTATGTTACAAAGTATTATTTTGATATCATTTATCATTAAATATATGTGTTCTTGATTATTCGACAATAGTTTACCAATAAAGTTACTTTCTTCTTAGTATAATTTATAATTTCTTGTCGGAACCTGTGTGTACGTAATATGGAACATACCGAGTAACATAGATGAAGTTGATAATGCCGATGACAACGATGATGCGGAATTCTTATTTTGCGATGGTAATTATAAAAATAATGGTAATGAAATGTAGACCCAATGTACTCGCTGCTTTCAGTGGGCACACGAAGAATGTGGGGCTTTCGACGTATTATTCACGTGCCCAACGTGTAGGAGACGCAGAAAGCAGGAATAAATTCCAAAAATGATGTATATTTATTTATTTATATTTTCTACTTAATAAATCTTCATTTTTAGTAAGAAAAGGGTAAGATTTTTGAGTTTTCTTTACAAATTTCCTATTTTTTCGAACGAGCGATTTTCACTCATTTCAGATTATTTTTTACTATACTTGCAAAACAATTGGATCTTTTTACATTTGACTATGTAAATATGATTATGCATTAGTTCCTTCGTCCCCTCACGGCAGTTTTATTAAAAAAAAAAAAAAAAAAAATTCCCCTACTTTTGACAAGCATTTGAAATCAGATGTTCCATGTTACCTGTATTTACCCTACCCTTATACACCCAAGAAATTGTACTTTTATTAAAAAATATTCACTTATACTTCCAAAATAGCCGAACGCAATTATGTTCGAAATCGACGAGAAATCACTAAAATTTCAAAACTTTAAATGCGGCACGGGTTCCCGTTGTCCAATCACTTTGAAATTTTGCACATATCATTTTCTCATCAAGTGTTACAATTTGAAGAAGTAAGACAAAAACTCAAAAAAAAATTTGTCTCCTAGGTATAGCTAAGGCTAAGGACAACCCTACTACACATTCACAGACAAAAGCCTTGCACCCTCACATTAGGGAAATCCCTTTCCATCACGACAATACTTGGATCATATTCAGCAATGACGACTCAAAATAGACTCCATAATTTGGGTCGGGACGTAACATTGGGTATCTTTTACACTGTCAGGTTATAAGCTATTTCAGTTGTTGCTAAATTTTGAAATGCTTTAAAAATTCAACAATTTCCAAAAAATTTCATTTAACAAAACTTAAGAGAATTTGTATGCAAGTGGGTTAGATATTTACTAATATTTATTGGTTAACGTGATATTAGGGTAAATCCGGGAGACGCGGCCGACCTAATATAAAATGGCTATTAAAACTAATATAGATATTACTTATTTTATCAGAACAAACCCATATGTTCAGAATGTTATGCTGATTCAGAAAAACTGGTCGATATTTGGTTTAAGACAATATTTACTGTAAATCGGGTTGAAACCTGAAGTCATGACATCTGAACATCTCCCCCGAGGTGCCGGGAGAAATGGTTTTCGTCGTTGGCAGAGACCACTCACATAATTATTCATGGAAAATTAACAAAGGATAAAGCAAAATTATTTATAAGCGAATACAACTACACATTCATTCATATTTAATTTGTTTACGCTAAACAAGTAAAGAACACATGAAAGAAAAAGTGAACTACCTTCTGGCGATTAGCAAGTCAAAAGAATACAAAAGTGAATAGATAAACTAAATAAACAAAAATAATTATAAAATAATAATAAAAAATAAAAAATAAATAAAAAAAAAATCATAACTCGACCATCTCTCCTATCTGCAGCGAGAGATGGTTTTCTCGTTAGCTTTGAGAGGAAGAGTTAATATGGCCAAATAGTTTGGCTGCATTTTCCCTCAATATCTTTACTATCTTATTATCTCAAACATTAAATGAAAATAAACTTAGAAGTATATTTTAAAGACGATTCTGTACAACGCTGTTTGACAAAGGAGTTTAAATGTAACCTCAATTTATCTTTTAAAATCTATAAATCCTGAAAAACACAGAAGCAAGCAAAATGACGCCGTTTATTCGACTGTTTGGCTTCTAGAGAAGTAATTGGTCTGCACTTTAACGCATTTTTACGAAGAGTGTCTGAAATATAGCGACTCGACTAACTCTCCGGCCCGACCGCGTCTCCCGAAATTACCCTACATGTTCAATTTCGAACAGTATAAAGAGCGAAAAAGAAATCGATATATTTTTCCGGTGAATTGTTAATTGATCTCAATTGAACCATGGAAGTCTACCGCGGTTCCACAGGTTGGGAACCCCTGGGCGGGGGTCGAACCAAGGTTGTGTTGCCGGCGGTTAGCGCATACTTATACCAGTTGTCAAGAGAGCACGTGCTACCTTTAATCCTACTTCGATTCTAATATTTTCGTGACGTTTTCAAAATATTAAACTTCTTACACTATTATCGTCCTGGAAGCGGCTCGATTTCAAAGTCCATCCTCTCCTTCGAACGTGCTCAAATATTAATAAAATATACGTTCGAAGCGCAATCGTGATGGCGACCAATTCTGTCGCTAAATAACAACAAAGCTCCTAGATTATCTCCTTCCTAATTCTCCAATAATTTCTGTTCAAGATGCAAGCATTCTACGGGCTTGTGAAAGGCATAGCGACAATTTAATGAAGCACAAAAAATTCCTCTCCGTTCCCTGCTCAATTTTCTTCGCAATTGTTGCATCGTTTCTGTTATTTCTTTTTCTGATTCTACATCCTGATAAATTTCGAGTGGAATTAATTCCCGAGATTGAAATTTCCCACAATGTTCCAGGTGACATCCTTTGTGTTTGAAGTTATTACTTGACGTCGTATGTACGTACAAGCTATTCGATATTACGTACACAATAGTGTTGTCGTGAGACCATAAGAATTTGTGTTCATTGGACGTACATCCCGTTAACGTGCGCGTTTTCATGAACGTAACACTTGTACCTACATCGCCTGTTTATTCAGTCACTGTATCTGAATGCGCGACTTATTTGCAGACGGATGGTCTAGTGTAATAAGTTATAGGTGCAAATTATAGTTTTATCAATACTCTAGGCTGCCAAAAAGAGCTTCCCGTTTCATTTTATGACAAATGTAGGAGGTACGAAGTTTATGTAGCTATTAAATGCATTGAAACTTGTACGTGTACTATATCTACTTATTTATTTATTTTCTATGGATACACTTAACTTGTTTCCCTAAATCAGACACATCAACTGTTTTCCAACTGTCCTAGAATTGAACAGCTTAAAATTGATCTTCTAAGCCTGGTATGCAAAGTGTGTCATAATAATGAATCAGCTATCGACGTTTGGCAAATGATACTAATAATAAAATGGTAATAATAAATATATAAATTTTAAGTCAGTCTGGCTGATCTTTAGTGTGGCAAATTTTTGTGTGAAGCACATTGTATTTAGGATGTCAAGAGAAATTTAATTCCAAGGCATTGTATATTGAGTTGAACATATTTTTGCTGGCTAATCATCATTACTACAGTAATTTTGGAGTAAAAAATATTTCATAAGACATGGCGCAGTTTCTTATACATTTATGGAAATTTTAATCGAGAACACATCTGGTTAATTATTATTAATAAAATTGTATTAAGAGAACATTGACACTAAAAATACACCTTCGTCTCTATTTTCGTAAAAGTAAAGTTTATAAGGCTATTTATATGAAAATTCTCGGACAAAAGATGTTGTATATGTATTGCTCTATGATCGGGTTAATTTTTCATTTAAAAAATGTCGTATTATTCGAAGCGTTATGAATGGTTAAAACTAAAGAGGGATGTGTAGAAGCGTGCTTAATGTAGCAAATTTTATAATCGGAGTACGATTTTAATAGCTTATTTATTTCGGTTAAATGTTTCGCGAAAGTATTGCCGATGCATTGCCAAGTTATTCATGATTTCAATACTGGTATCCAAGTAATATCGACGTACCGTGATTGGCACAGTATGTACGGTCGCAAGGTATTGAATCGCAGTGCGTAGTATTACAGTCAACGCAGTAGTTATAAATCATACTGTAGTACTATCGCAAGCAATAAACAAGTTTTCTGTATCGGAACGTATTGAAGAAACGGTACTGCTGCACAGATAATTGCATCATTAGCGCACCGTTTCCCCACGTGCATACTCCAATGAAGGTCAAATTTCTCTGTAAACATTTGAATTTGTGCAGGTTGCGAATCAACACCAAATCTAGCTGGCATTATACAGTTAAACATTGCGCATAGTTGTAAAACCATGTGGTTCTTCCTGTCGCCGCTTATACGTGAACTATTCGAACCGCATTTTCTCAGGTTTAACCTCCGTGTAACCGTTTAAGTGTTTTGATTTTCAGCTTTGTTCTCCATTTCATTAGTGTTTTAAGCGATGTGGTAAAATAAAAAAAAATATGGTTCGTAACTAAGCACAGTGGAAATAATAATTAGAGGAATACATGGTAAAGGTAATATTTTAATGAAAATGGATGACCATTGATTGTTGTGTACCCGGAAATAACATTTACGCTTAAGTGTCAATCAAGTGCAGAGAAACCTACTATACTGTTAGTGCTGTAAGGAACAGAAATTTGCGAGCAAGCTGACCTACCCCAATAGTACGTTTTACAGTGCGTTTCAATGTGTGTCGCCTCGTTCACTCTGCACGATAAAACTAGTCAGATCCTGCGAAACTATATTTACCGCTTAAATATAAACCGCGAGAGTAAAATACTCCCACCGCCACTGACCGCCATTACTTGTCTTTCTTCTGGGACACTGTGTATATATTTCGACAGGTTACCAGCATCAGGACCGAAACGCCTAATACAACCATAAGCCGAGGGGGGGAGAAGAAGAACTGAATGCAGTGTAAAAACTATAGAAACTAAGAAAAAGGCCGGCTTCCGTATTAGCAAATAAACGATACAAGCGAAGCTGCTGAGAAGGAGGAAGGAAAATTTACAAGTGAACGGAAGGTGGGCGAAAATCTCCCGATTCTCGAAGAATCCTCAAAGGCGGCAGTCAAGAGACGCGTCTCTGCGTAACAACGTAATATCTAACGGAGAAAACGAGACTTGGAAAAAGAAATGTACAAGATACATAAACGAAAGTGCGCGGGGGGGGGGGGAGATAAGTATGACCAACGGGGGAGAAAGGAAAAGAAATGATTTCGGTTAATCGTTTGGTAACGAGTGACTGGGTGGGGGGGGGGGGGGGGGGGTGGACTGGGGGGCGAGGATGGGGAGGAAAAAATAACGCGAAGCGAGGCGACGCAGGATCTATCCTGCAGGACGACAGTAGCACACGAAAAAGAGGCCGACAGGAGAGGAAGACGGACATGGGAGAGCGGAGGAAACAGAAAAGAGGATAAGGGCAGCCATGAGCCAGCATAGCAACAAAAAGACAGCTTCGAAACGAACAGTTGAGCACTTCTGGTGCTGTTACCGGTGGTGTTGCTCGCTCTTGCTGTTACCGTTACTGACTACGGGGCCCCGGCTCTGTACGACGTGCATGGAAAGAGGAAAGGAGTAGGCGAGGGAAACGAGAAAGTTGGGTGTGCGCGCACGCGTCCGCTCATACTTTTATATATGTGTATGTATGTATATATAAACACACACACACACACACACACAGCGCGCGCAGAGCAGAGAAAGATAAAGAGAGAGATAGAGAGAGAGATGTGCGCGCGCGCGTGTGTACACGCGTGTGTGTGAGATAGGGGGTGAGCGCGATAGCAAAAGAGGAGAGTCGCGTATTGATCGTGTCGCACGGGGGTGGAGCAACCGCCGACCGACTGGCTGGTCTGTCTTCTATACCGGCGCGAGCTGCGTCGAGAGAATGAGACGGGAAATGCGAAAGGAGAGAGTGGCCCTTCGAGGACAGGGCCCCTGTCTGTATATCAACACCATAGGCTATATGCAATAGAAAGTATCGAGGACAACCGAGAGAAGACGTACGTTGCCTTGAAATCGGGTGACCGCGACTTATACCAGTTACTCGTCTCTTACTTCTTTCTCCTCCCTTTGACGCGCGCCACGGGCATCTTCCTCGCCAGAACAAATGAGAAGAGAAGTGATTATTCGAGTACACATCAAAATATCAAGAAGCTCACCCCCCCCCCCCCCCTCCTCCTCCTTTCGGCTCTTTCTCTGAATCGACAACCGTTGCACCGAAGAAAACAACTTTGGTTGGATCATACAGCCTCGGGAAGTTCGATGCTTCTTCACTCAACTTTGAGGAAATTTGTATGGACATTACGCCGCACCTTGACGTCACTTGTTCAGGCTTGCACGCTTCCGGGTTGCTCGTAGCTTTCTTCGATCTTTATTTGTCC
Organism: Andrena bucephala; assembly: GCA_947577245.1. NCBI lineage: Eukaryota > Metazoa > Arthropoda > Insecta > Hymenoptera > Andrenidae > Andrena > Andrena bucephala. Next base: position 32,233,512 of record OX387717.1, on the reverse strand, counting down.
GCGAAATTACGCGCAATTAATGCGTGGTAATTGAATATTATGTCTCGATCGTGATTCGTCACGAAGTGAAAAGTCGTTAATAGTTTTCGAGCAAGGGAATCAGTTTTAGTGTACGATGCTGCCTGGATTTTGTTCAAATGAAGAGCAACATTGCTTACAATGTTGAAAGACAACACTGCAATCTGGTAGATTTGCGTTTTCTTCTTTCACAACATTTGTCTATCTAAGATATGGTTCATTATTATAATCCATAAGGTGCAGTAATAAAAGCAAATACTTTTGTTCGATTTAGTTAAACAATCTCTTATCTGTAATTGTCCGGTTTAGAAAAAGGCAAAGACAAACGGGAATTCCCGTAGTACGAATCAATTAATATCTATATTTTTAAAAATGCCAATTATGAACAAACTTACTTTCACTTTTCACAATTCTTATCATCGTTTTATGCCTAAGTAGACAATTTTATTACATATGTAAATATTTAGAGGCTTTAACATCCATGTTGAAAGAATAAGTTCAAACTACTGTGCCGAGTATTACCAAACAAATCTTGCGTTAAATAATCTTTATTTCGCAGCATTCCCTTGATACCAAAAAATTTGTATCAGCTAATTTATCATAAGGACTTATACATTTCCGTATTTTTCTATTTAGTTACAGTATACTATTCCTTGCCCGTACGCAATGTCAACTCTGGGTTTTTTCACGGAAAGTTTCCTTTTGTAATAATACATAAGTACCAACTACATATGTAGTTAGCGGGTACCAACCACTTTTCCATAACACAAGGTCAATCGTAAGGTGGTCTTAGAGTTATATTTGTGGTATTAGGGCATGTTATTCGTGAATATTATTTAACGTTTGCTTGAAGTGGAATTTTAGAATGATCACTCAGAATATAGTTTAAAGTTTATACGTAAATTAAAGAATTCGAAGTTAGTAGGTGACCGATGCTTAACTATACATCTCACTTGTCCTACAATACTCTCAAACTACACGAGAATATAAATATAATAATATTAAATATGTTTCAGCGTATTATAATTACTGAATTATTACACTGATATATGATAATGATAATAATAATGATGATGATGATGATGATGATGATGATGATGATGATGATGATGATGATGATGATGATGTTGTTGATGATGATGATGATGATGATAATAATAATAATAACGACCTTTTTAAAATATCATTCCTATGACTGCAATTATCGCCTTCATTATTATTACTGTACCTACATCATTTACTATACATGGTTTAATATTAATCGATTTGCAATTGGCTAATGTACACATTTTATAATTTTTAGAATTAATAGAACTGCAAGAAATTAGAATAATTTAATGTACGGTATCATTATAAAAATTGTATCACATCTTTAAGTTTTTATGAAATTTCCTATTATTGTGGCTATATATAGTAGATAATGTATCTTGAATAATTAAGTATTAACCATAATCACTGATTTTAACCCTTCCACGGCGGATAGTTTTCTGGAGGTCGGATTCAGGGTCCATTTTACTCCAAAATTTTATTCACGCACACCAGAATAAGCTATCACCGCAGATTCTGATCTGGTCCTGATTTAAAATTCCCATGTTCAAGAGATAATGCTAATAAGAAATGACACGTGTAGTTTGATATTTCGGACGAGTCAAAATAGACCCTGTATCCGCCATCCGAGGATTGAACGATATGATGAGATCTAAGCAGAACATAAGATTCGTTCAACAAAATTTTAGTTAAATTTCCAATTATTGTAAATGATAGGATTGCATTCTATGTGTGGGGTTAGTACAGTGTGATTCGATTAATTTGGAATCGATCAATTCTACATTTCCTCCACGTTTCTTATAAAAGATACCAATAAACATTTGATATTTTCCCTTCACACAATTTTATATTTACTTTCCATTTTATTATTCCATAAAATCATACGATGGTTTTTCACTTATAATTTTTATTTTACCGAAAATGTTCCACTGAACTCATATTTTTGACGGCGCACCGATGGACAGATTACTTTTGTACGTCAAATAACTCTTCTTTTTTTTCATTCATTATCCACCTAGGTAAGGGCCATCCTGAATGTACTCAGCTTTCACGAACGTCAAATTATAACACAGATATATTATGTAATTCGCGAGCACGAAAAACTTAAGCACCACTTGAAAACAGACTTCGGCTATAAGTGAAACGTACAAGACACATTACTATCCTGTTTCATATAAAGTCTACAAGTTTTCCCCAAATTGCTATTGAATATAATTAAAATATATCATGCATCCTTCGAATGTGAATTCGGTTACTGTATATTTTATGTAGTTTCGTGTGTACTAATTGTTTTAAACATTAAAGAGATGGTGCAACATTGAGGCGACCGGCATTACTACATATCGCTCACTACTAAGATAGCACTAACAAAACTGACATTGCGGTTCGCACTTCAGAAGTGTATCACCCCTACGAATAGTAAAATATATACTTTTATATTCTGCATCCTAACAACAATACCACAATAGTTGCATGAACGAAAATGTGGCTGATTATATTGCGAGCAATGCGTCCATTAATTGCACAACTAGTTTTAATGTAGTAGAAACATAGGGAAGCGACCCAAATAAACATCATCGTCAATATGGACTGTACAGTTCCGTTGGACTTTCAATTTTCAATAATAACACTTTTTCCAGGAAACACCGATGATTCTACACCTAAAAAGCACGTTATAAATAACTCGCGGTGGAACTTGAAAAATTTCAGTCGCCTAAAGAGAATAAGCATTTGGTAGTTGCATTGTTTTCTGTTTAAAGAATAATCTAGAGTACGCCTCAAAACAGAGGAAGGAACTGTTTGTGAAACAAGAGTATTCCGTCCTTTGAGCCCTCTATAAAATGCACAACTTTTACAAGTCACCGTTTGTTTTGCTATACCCCCGACTAAGTAGTGTGTAAAATAAGAAGCATGCCTTTCAGAGCACGTAACAATGATGGAGAATATTTCTCAGAGAAGAAAACCAAAACAAATGATAAGCATGCATAATGGAATTCTACATTTAATCTATTCCTATGTAGAGAATGAACGCAACGCCACGGATTGAGCTCAATTGCAACACGTTTGGAGCGATTTTCCCCCCTAATAATTCTATTCAGGACAGTTATTCAGGTGAAACTCGAACAGTGATCCTGAAATGACTCAGCTGCGCGTTGCTCAATTCGATACAACGGAATTATTTTACAAGCTGAACGTTGACTATGTTAAACGAGTCACTTTGGTGGATACTACTAGCCAGAGTGAAGTAATTGTTGAAGACTCCACTACTATGCGAAAACAAACTGATTCGTAATTATATAATAGTACCTTAAGGTGGGGGAACATCGGCATGTTTTTGTAACATTTTGTTATATAATATAAAAATTAACATTTTTGCATTTGCTTTAAATATCCTATTATAAAATTGCATCTTTTGTCATTGTACTAAAATTACGAAGATGCCAATGTTGATGCGTACTGACAATGTTCCCCCAGTTTACGATAGCCTACATTAGATTATTGCAAAAGGAATGTTAGTAATATCTGCTGAATCCATTATATCGACTTTTAACTCTAATATTAGAGTTCCAATGAACAATGATGATAAAACTTGTACAGTAGCGCGTACCAAGCACAATTAATATAATTTTTGTAAATCTCTCTGTATTTCTGATGTACACTGAAGCGCTATTTAGTAACATACACAACTTCCTGCATTTCTTGTGAAAATACTTTTTACTAAAATATTTCCTGATCAATATTTAATAGAATTTATGCATTTCGTGTGAGCTTAGAAATGCGAGAACGCAGATCTCATTATTATAGCACAAAAATCGTCGACCAATTAACCCTTCAATAGAGGATTAAAAGTGATTAAGTACCTACTAAAGTATAAAGTAATGTAAATTTTGACATTTCTATAAATACATCAAACTGTTAAAAGGTTAAAAATACGATTTCAATAAAGAAAACGATTAAAACGGTAAGTAATGTTTTGCACAAACAACTCTGCTAATTAAAAATATAAAACTGACAAAAGTTTTCGAACATTTTACATCAACCATGGAGTTGGTTAGAAATATTCTCGAGCGTCGTCCTTCTTAATAAAAATATCACGTAATTAGCCGTTATTTAAACTATTTTAATTGTATTTATTCTGTAAATAAAATCAATATCATCTCCCAAACTGCCGCTCGAGGGGGGATACAATTGTTTCTCCTGCTTGCAAGTTCAACGCCTGCCAGTGTCGGTTCTTTAACCGAGTGATATAAAATGAAGTTGGGATGACGAGAAAGACAAAGAGATGATGGTAGGAGAACAGACTGCCAAGTCGAAAATACATATCAGTCAGTAGCCGACCGAACGGTCTAGCCTAAAGTCTTTAAATTTTTCGAGAGTCGCCGATCAGGCATCAGTCCAAAAATGGATCCCAGTCTATGCTATTGCCAACGTTGATTCGCTGCTTATAAATCCGGCATCCTCACCTCTCGCTCGTGATATATTTATTTTTATGTGAAACATTGCTCTTTTATCGTTGCTTGGTTATACGAACGTCTACTAACTGAATATCTTGATTAAGCATGAAACAGACACAATAATAGACCACTTTTTTCAAAAACCTCAAATGAAACTGACTTTAGAAATTTTGATGTATGTACGTCTTTAGACATTTAAAATAAGTGGGATAAACCACTGATTTCCGTTGGATATTATCTTTATATCTCTCCTGTATGAATATGCGTTATGCATTAATACAAATATAATATAAATTAATAAGTATGTTGCATCATAACACAGTTCGACAACCATCTGGACCGTTTGTCGCCATCACCCTCAGTTTTTGAGAAATTGAAAAAAATTTTGAAAAAAAGTGCAAATTTTCAAATTTGAACATCTTTTGTGTCGAAACAGTAATAGTTATTCGGTTGCTTGTTCCGTTGAAATTTCGAGAAAAAAAGTTATTATTGCATTATGAACATTTAAATATGTTTTATCAACGATCAAACGGAAAAGAACACCCGAATGCACCCATTTTTGCAGATATCTTTCAATTTATTTCCAAAATTAAGGGTCTAGGAGAAAATCTGACTACACGCGATGCGGCAGACATTTTTCCTTCGGAAAGCATCAACAGAAGTGGTAAGTCCCGTTTTGTTTTCAATACAGAAACGAAACAGTTCGGCAAAACGTACGGCGCTGATTTTCTATATACTTGCTTATGTGAATTGTTGCTTATCGCCTTTCTAAATGATCAACAGTTAGACGTATGCATCACAAATTTGAGCCCGTATAGTGCCGAGGTTCGTTGAGGGTGCCCTTAGGCAACACCAGTACTTTTCCACTGCACAGTGGAATGTTCACTCATGGTACCTCTAAAGGCTCCCCGAGGGATGACCGCTACTGAGTACCGGGTGTTTCTAAAAAATATCCTGATTCCTTCCTCCCTACGATTCTAACCGCTGACCTTGAACTTTTACCGTCTCTATGTTCAACATAAATAAAAGTATGATTTTCCATACCACAGATACGGCGTTTTTATGTAGGTGTGGCCAATATTATATACCTACTCATTAATATCGTGTTTTATTCATTGAGAAACAAAACTGAAGCATTAACGACAAACGTTATAAAAACTATTGTTTATTCCAATATATTGCAAGCAATTGGAGAAATGAACGCGACTAAAATATTTCTGATTTCCACTGTATACCAAAGATATTCTATAATATTTTAACGGTTTTTTAGTTATTTATACTAATAGAATAGAAGATGCAGTTAGTGGCAAAACATTTACATGTAGTAATTTTGATTGTTTATATAGGAAAATCAATCGTGTTAGTATTTAGTTTTATTATTGCTATTCAAGTCAGACAGAGCAAAAGTAATAGAAATTTAGAACGGGATTAATATCCGGTAATACTGTTAAATGAAACATTCATATTTGACAATATTTCACAAATGTGAGAATACTGATCAATTTCAAAAAGACATTTTGTAAGACAATTGACGGTTGGTTTAACGTTTACGAGGAATGTATTGCAAAGACCTATTATTCGCAGTAGGAATAGCACCAAAAATATCGTTACAGTACAAACGAAAAATGGCGTGTTACAATAGAACTGATGAAGCAGAGTCTGCAAACATGGTTGCAGAAGTATTAATACGTTATATAGAAATGTAACATTTGCACAAACAAATACATAAACGGACGGCTCGAGGAACAGCAAAATCCGGAAAAATGGATTTTGGGGTTTTTACATTTTCTTAAAGTACAACATCTCAAAAGTATTGTGTGAAAGTTTCAATTTGATCCGACCAAAATTGGCGGAGCTGTGCGAGTTTTAGAATAAGTATGTCCTGGAGGATGTAAACCTAACTTAAAGCTTTAAACGCGTTTTTCTGGAAACTACATTTTCAGAATCGGTGCCCAAAATATCTCGAGAACCACTGCATCGAATGAATTTAGCTTTTGTAGGCTTATTCTATATATAACAATCTTGTCTTTAATCGTGGCTTTTTCATTTCCGTTGCGTAGTTTTTATTTTACAGATGAAAAATGAGCGATTTTTGTGGCGAAAATCGATATTTTAATTTGAACAGCCGCCATTTTGTAGAAAATTAATTTTGCGGGATAATGAACGATTATGGACGAGATAATTTAATATACTAACTAAATTCCTTCGTATTTTTTTATTTCAGATAAGTCAGGTCAAAGTAGAGTGGTCACCGCAAACTACTGAAAAAAAATCGCTACCAGGAGATCACTGAGATTTCTTTTATTTATTTATATTTTTGATTGGAATAATTACTACAAGTAGTATAAGATGTACACTTTCGAATACGTAAAGGTTTCTTTAAAAAATCCTTCGAGTTTTCCCCCAAAAATTACCAAATAAACATGTTTTTTTAGACCTCACAGGTGGGCATAACCCCTTAAGGGAACTAGGCAGTAAAAAATCCGATTTTTTATTGCATTTTCCGAAAGTACTATCTTGTTTTAATAAACTGCCGCTTGGTTTATATTAAAATTCGCAAAATTGTTGATTTGGCAGCTAAAAAGGTTGAGCGGTAACTTATAGCGTCGTCGTTGCCCAGAAACTTTAAACACGTTTTTTTCAAATCTTTTTTTCTCTTGCTTTTCGACTAGTTGCGAATGAACGGAGGTTCAGATCGACTTGAACAAATTACAGGATGTGTAAAACATGTGCCATTTCGCGCCAAACCTCTGATATGGTCCGTAAAAATTCGAGATTTTCATAAAAAAAAATTAAAAAGTTACCGATTTGTAGTAGCGCAAAAACACGACTAATTTTTTCTTGAATAATCGCCGTTTTTCGGCCACCAATAATTCGGCCACTTAATAATCCTGTTTTAATTTTAGTTTTTATTGTGTTCAGCGCGAAACTACGGATGTCACAAACAAGAATCACACCATGAAATTGGATTACGTCACTTTTTAAAACCAATATTACCTGAAAATTGACCTGTGCCATTTTTAAAGCACATGTATATTTCATACCAACTTTTTTTCAATCTCTATGATAATAATAAACATTGGGTAAAAGAATACATCTGGATTTGCTTTCATTTTTTTACAAATACATTACAAAGAAAGTGTTTCTTTCACGGAAAACGACTGCCTAGTCCCCTTAATACGTTGATTGCTATGCTGTTATCCCACGTGTTCCATCCACTATCATTCACTAAAATATTCCTAATATCGATAATATTATGCAGAAGTTTGCAAACCAGGGTTTATTTATTACAAGCATTCTACGAAAAAGTTGAAGGTTTCAGGGGTCGGTGAGACTGGTCACCCCCCATGGAAGTCAGCGTATTAAAAAGGTTAACTTTAAAGCTTCTGGGATGAAAAAAAACCAATGCTATCCTCAAATATTAAACTTCGTTTAGGATTTCTTCAAAAGTGTCCAAAGTGGTCAGTTTCTCAATGGCAACAAATTATTTAGTGTGACGATACTAAGATGAACCCTTTAAGCCGGATCTAGACTTGAATGCGTATACGCTGAGAAAGACTGAACGCGCACGAATGACGCATGCGGAGGGGTCGAAAGTGCCATGTGTCTTTCGTCACCAACTTCTGTGCGTAGCTTAGCCCACTCCGCAGTCGTAAAGATGGCATCGAAGGTATTGAAATTGAAGCGCGTGTTCATACTCGAGAGATAAGGGATCCGTGTTTAATTTGAAAAAAGGACGACTCAGGCGAAACCACGCGCCGTCAGCGGACTACCCCTTTTCTTCCTGCGTCCCTCCGCGAAGCGTATTGCCGTTTCCCGCGAGTACTCTCGTGTGATTTTTTAATACAACAGCGAGTCGGTAAGGTTGTATGAATTGAGAACAATACCGGGTGTAGTCAAGAAAATAAAGACAAATTATTCATTAAAATAGAGCTTTAAAGTCTATCATATGGTAAATGGGTAATTTATGTCATTAAAATTCATTTCTGAAGGCGGTTTTCGTAAAAATCAGCGAAAGAAGGGAACTTCGATGATTTGTATTTTTTAAACAATTTCGAAACTAGAAAAATGAGTACTTAGCCCTCCCTAATTTCATGTGGACTACAATTTATTTCAATATCATGAAAATCCGGGACATCGAAGATTTGAGAAAAGTATCTCATCTGCTTCTATCGTCCACGCTGAGCGCAATGCACTCCAAACTTTCTTTGATGTGTGGAAGAAAACCGACAACAGTTCGCTCAGCCCATGCGCCTTCGTCGGCATTCGGCATATGCGTTCACGCTCAACCTTTCTGACGTAGAAGCATGCGGCCCTGGCTACCGTTTCACCCGTTCACAACAGAATATTCGTGCGCGTTCAGCCTTGCTCAGCTTATACTCATTCAAGTCTGGATCCGGCTTTAGGTGCTAACAATTTGAACGCTCAGCGCACGCCACGTGCTGGACTCTTCTACTTATAAGTATCTAGAGACGCGGCAGCGTCTCGACGCCACGTATATTTTTCGACACCCAGTATATGTCGACGCCACGTATATTTTACTCGAAACATTGCTATTTCAACCTTACCTGAAACTTATTTCATTAATATCTCATCACGTCTGCGATATTTTCTAAATTTACAGATATTTTCTTATGTAAATCGCATATAAGCTTTCGAATAAGACCAAATTCAATAAAGTCGGTCCACGCGTGACAGAGATATCGTAATATCGTCTCATGGATCAGTCGGAAACGGTAAGATTTTTCTTCTTCTGATTCTTCTGATTCGCCAACCAAATTTTCGTCAACATAATACGTATAAGTACTCAACGACGTATAGTCAATCGCTATCTTCACTATGCAATCTACTCCAAATTTTAACAGCTTACAGTCAAATAAGGTAAGTTGTCAAAATTTGAGATGCCACGTGTTTTTACAAATATGTATCGTTGTACCATTGAATTGCAACCAAAATGCAGTCTCAAACACAAGGTGAGTTGGCTAAATTTGAATTGCGTCATGTTTGTAGACCCATAAAAAACTTCAAGAAGCAGAAAAAATACGCCAAGTACATGAAAAAGTCGAGAAAAGAGTATTATCAAATAAATCACAAAATAGAAGATAATAATATAACATTAAAAATTATCTGAATTCATCTCCCTATGCAAATTATCTTTATAAAAATAAGTGTGATCCCCATAAAAAACTTCAAAAAAGTAAAAAAAATACGCCAAGTGCATGAAATCAAATAAATCACAAAAAATAGAAGATAATAATTACAAAATAAAAAAAAGATGTGAAATCAAAATGAGCTGCAAGTACATAATGGTGCTTTCGAACTACTCATAAGATGACCCAATTACATATACACAGCGAAAATGCTGCGTTTATACATTCAATTTCTCATATCATGGACAGTTTAATAATGTGCAGAAAAAATTTAACATCTAGACATTTACCTAGATGTCCGGCCTGGAAGTCAAATACTCGGCGTGGCCAGAAAAGGTCGAGGTGTCGATTAATAAGAAGCTGCATTCAGTATATCATAGAGGTGCATAATTATTGCGTTTGGTGTCGGTTCATTACATCGAATGAAAGCAACGATGAATACAGTACATGTATAACTGTATTCCACAACAAACATTTGTTATTTGTTGTTAAAAATATTTAGTATAAAAATTATAATGGTTATTTTGGCAAGATGAGTAGGATATCCTAAATGCACAGTCAAAAGCGTGCAAAGTTGGTGGAGTACTTAAAAGTTTTCTGTTCTGGTGTGACCAGCACAAGGAAACAATCTCCACCCCATCGAAAGTCTATGGGGATTGCTGAAGAGATGAATGTATGATTCTTATAGCTCTCTCCCATCCTCCATTGCTGAATTATACAGCAGAGTGCAAGAACAATATGATGAAATTTTTTCAAGACTATCATTAAAGTGTAAGAAAACATATACCAAAAAGTATTAACAATGTTTCCAAATTGAGAGGTTTATGGACAAAATATTAATACATTATCCAAAGTCTAAAATCACTTTACTGAAAACATGGTGCAAACCCAGTCCTTCAGTGTTCACTAACTATTATAGAATAAAGAAACAGTTCAAATGTTAAGAAATCGCTAAACTGTATTATTAGCCTGTAATCATGAAAAATGCACTTTTATTGTCAAATAACATGCATAAGAAGCTGCTGACAGGAAGATAAGCTTTATTTAATTATAACATATTTATGTGCTTCTGAGACTGAGTGTGCTGTTTATAACAAACTCTAATACGTTTATTTACTGATCGCCTTTCCACGTACGTATTGTGAAAATTCTATAGAATCACTACACTGCGTTCCACATTAAAGCGTACTCGTTTCGCGCAGGGATACACTGTTGATTGGTAGTAAAACGGCAGGGAAAGTGCTACGACCTATCGCGAAAGTGCCACGACCAATCGCGTGTTAAAAGAAAACAAATACATGTTTAATTCTCCCCCCCCCCCCCCGCTGCCAATAATAATAGAAAAATTCATAGTCATTCAAGATTTTCGAAAATCTTCAATTTTAGAAGCATAATCACTATTAGGTAGTACTATCAGTGGAAAGTTTTGCTCGATAAGAGTCGCATGAACCGTTTGATCTTACCTAACGCTTTCAAGATTGTCTTGCTTGGGCAAATAAGCAACACAGGAAACAGCGATGATCAATATCAAACAAGTCAGCGATTTTAAATTCAAACGAATACACATTCGGTTTAATTATAGTGGATTGCAAAATTCGTAATATGTATGAAAATATTCATGACATTTTATATGATTATTACCGTTACAATGACGTAGGTGTGCCATATATTGGTATACGCACACGCCTGCCTATATAGCTTCAAAAATTTCGAAGTAAATTATTAATGTTTAAGATAAATTATCATCAATCGATTACTGAAAAAGTTAGGTTCACAAATTTGACCGCGTGGTTATTAGTTTCCGCCGAAATTTTTATATAATCTTGATGTTCTTAATAAATAGATATTTATTAAAGTAATCTAATTGAGTTATTACAGTGACTCCAAACGCATGCGGCTCCATGCGTCTTGCATGACAGACGTTAGGTTGATTATAAAACGTCGAAGGAGCACGGAATGATCCTAATCAATTTTAATAGCAATGGAATTAATGTTGTTCAACTGTACTCTTTTCTCGTTCGCGCAATGCCAGTCAAGACTAGATAAATATTTAAACGCACACGGTGACGACATGCATTCCGAAAAAGTATGCACTATAATACATGATTCATGATGTATGTGCATTAGCGTAACTACGATTTTTGTCGAAGGGGGCTCTGATCCCGTCCGCCCCACCTCTCCCTCGTTCTGTCTTTTTTATATAGGTAGATTTACCTACATATACCTACATTTAGCAGTTTAATTCTAACAGTTTTAATTCATAATTTAACGTAATAAGAACATTATTGAATTTTTTTTATTTATTTGCACTGCATATAGCATTTCGACCCAAATATTTATTTCTTTTAAGATACGATTTTACGAACACACGAATGTTTTTTACTTATTTCGATAGTTTCTAGGGAGGGGCGATTCCGCGTTTTGGGGGGGGGGGGGGGGGGTGTAACTAGTTACGCCAATGTGTATGTGTTGGATATGTGAGCGTAAATCTTTCAATAACTCTTCAGATTTACACAACTTTCGTCATATTCCAGTTACCGATACGCATTGCGTTGGCGTGGATTCAAGCGTAAAGTAAAATTATCTCATCAGCAGAAATTATGGAAGAATTTAATTAATGAGTGCACATTTAAACCATGGTCCATTGTACTACATACCTACAATGAATAAAGTATCGCGCGCCAAAACATTTGAATTTAACAATCCTTCTTCACTGCAAATTAATGCTCAAAATAAACTTCTTCTAATAGGAGAATTTTTAATTTCTTGAGCGTACGATATCTTTGTAACCGTGTAATTCCATTCGCATACCGTTTCCTCCAGGGTCGTTATGGGAAGTTTTTAGTAACCGAATTTTGTAAGCCTTAAAAGGAAGTTCTCGACGATACTTATAACTGTGGGCCATTATTGACAAGTAGGTAATACTAATATGTTCATCTATTTGTAAGCATTAGTACCTATGTATTGCTATATCAAATATTTTTAATGCAATCATCGTAGCATGAAATAGGTACCGACTATGGAGAACCTAGTGGACAGGGGTTGAAAACAGTTATGATATCGGTTTCGGTTCTCGAAACAGTTATGAGAACCGAAATAATCTTGAAACAGTTACGAGTGAAAACGATTTCTGGCCTATATCGGTTTCGGTTCCGGTTCTACAGAACCGATATTATATCAGTTCCGTAACGGTTATATATCGGTTATATAGTAAACTGTCGCTACGAGCTTGGCTCGCCTCAACCATGAGTAAGCGCCTTTTAAATTATGATTAAATAATAAATCTGTGAAGAATAAATTGATTCTCAAAAGTAGTTTGAAATAAATTTTTGTTATTAAAGATGCGTTTAAGTTAAACCCTTATTAATGTGGCCCCCTTAAGTGTCTAAAAATTTAAACAAAGTAAATTGTATATACATACCGAAATTGTTGCAGAGCACCTTCCAACTATACATCGCATTTTCATGCTGTCATCGCACATTTCAAAATACTTACGAACAATGTCGCATTTCTTTCGGCCCATTATGTCGATATGTTTTTAAATATTACTAATAAAATTAAATATTTTAATTAAATATTACTAATACACTGCGACTAATATTAATTTGACCTTTCATTTAAAGTATTGCTAACATTAACAGCAATGACTTTCCTAATATGTATAAACTTACTACTAATTTTATATTAATTATGGAGATTATTAACCTTTTTTTTTTTTAAATAAAGACAGTGTCTCGAGGACGACAACGTGTCTTGCTGCGAAATATAATACTTTTTCTATTAAATTCAACGTGCTCGCCACTAGCTCAGGAATACAAGTGACTCTCTGGCCTATTGGTCTTAAACCATCCGACCCAAAGAATCGCTCTTCGCGTTTGTTTATAAGATCCTTCATCGCTGAGCCTCTCTATCTAGAATCTATATTTTCAATACTTAATTTACAGATGCCGTCTTTCATTTCGGCTTTTCCTGCATTGATGGAGTTTTGAAAAGAGAGACACCAGCTAGAGAGGCTCAGCGATAAGAAGACTTATAAACACATCGAATTTCCATTAAAAAAATGTGACAATGATCGTAAATATTTTGGAACGTGCTAACGCATGCCCGACGCGTAACCGATAGGATACATTACTGTTATAAAACCGATATATAACCGTCACGGAACCGATACAATATCGGTTCCGCAGAACCGTAACCGAAATCGATATAGCCAGAAATTTCGGTTCGTTATAACAGTTATTCAGAATATCGGTTCTTCATAACTGTTTCAATCAGAACCGATATATAACAGTTTGAAACAGTTATTTTCGTAACCGTTTCAACCCCTGCTAGTGGATTCCCTAGTTACTTATGTTTGCTGGAGTGACTTTTAAAAAGGTGAATCAATTGCATTTTTACAACTCCTTGGAATAATGTAGAAGGATACGTACTCAAAGAATAAACGAAACGAAAGGGAGCGGAGGTGAAGGGTAAGGACGACAGGTGAAATTAGCAGCTGAACCAAAAAGAAGGGGACGGGGGAAGGGGGGGGGGGGGGAGCGCAAGGTGGTCTGGGTTAGGTCATAAGAGAAGCGTATAACAGTAAATCGAAGCCGAAAAGCATGATTGTGGGGTGGTATACTCACATTGTTGCTTATGCCTGGATTCCATTAGGATCATTTGTTCGTGTTTGTGCCATGCAGCATCCGTAGTATCTGTCCCCGCCATACCTCTAGCAGCTGCGGAGGGTGGTTGGACACCCCCACGGCCTCCACCGCCTCCGCCCCCGCCGCTTCCATACTCCATACCAGCGGCACCCTTACCCTTCCCTCCCTCCCACCCTTTCACTTCTGCCCCCGGCAGTCTTCAGACTCTCACAACATGGGGCACGCCAGCCCTCTCAATACCGCTTCACAGCGCGCACCCTCACTCCCCCCCCCCTCCCACCCTCTCCCTCCTTCTCTTTTTGCTTCTTCCCCTTCTTCGCCGCACACTTCCTGTTTTCCTGTTCTTTTTATTTTTTTCTTTGTTCCTTCCTCTTCGGTCCGACTTTCCCAGGTGTTCTTTTTTCACGGCCTCTGTCTTTCCCCTTTCTTCTCTGAATCACAACACCACCGTTTCTTCAGCTTCTTGCACCAATTCGGCCTGTTTTATGTGAGTATGTATACATGTATATTATATGAATATAATATATATGCATATACATGTGGTGTGTATTTAGACAAACATAAATGAACCCATGCGCTCTCTCTTTCTCTCTCTCGCTCTCGCTCTCTCTCTCTCTCTCGCTCTCTCTCTCTCTCTCTCTCTCGCTCTCTCTCGCTCTCTCTCTCTCGCTCTCTCTCTCTCTTTCTCTCTCTCACGCGCGCGCGCGCGGAGATTCCACTAGAAGCGGAAGAAACAAATTGATTTCGGATCAAGAACGTAGAAACGAGACTCCTCAATTGCGATACCGTATCTTCTTCTTCTTTCGCTCCTCTCGCTTCTTTCGCTTAATTCTCTTCTTGTGTCACCGATCTTCTACCCTCTCCGTATGTCCATCTAAGGGAGAGAGAGAGAAAGAGAGAGGGGGGGAGAGGTAGGGAGGGAAGGAGGGAAGCAGGGAGAGAGAGAGAAAGCCCTCAGAACCTTCTTCTGTTCAAGGACTTCTAAATGTCTTCCTGCTGGTTTTCCCTCGTTCCGACGTAGATGTCTCTCCCTTTCTTTCATATGAAAAATAACTCTTATTTACAGACACTGCTGAGTTTTTTTTCTTTTTCACTCTCTCTCTCTCCCTTCTTATTACGCAATCCACGGATGCGTGCGGTCGCTCCTGGCTATTCCTCCCCCGTCCGATTCCTTTCGTTTGTAAGTTCCTTTCCGTCCGTTCGCGTAACTTTACTAGCTTCCGCGACGACGATGCGCCCCACTCCCTTTCCCCCTCCTTTTTTTCTATACCTACGGGAGTTCGCTCTTCTTCCAACTTTTGCAAATTCCTCTTCTTGGAAGAAGGATCTCTCATTCGATTTCACACTGAACATCCATGATCCTCGACACTGGTGTCTGCAATCAAAACAACGGAAATACAGATTTCTCATCATTACTATTACTAATCATTCTTACTTCTACCTGTATGGCATTTGTCCTGCAACCTATTTTCTAAAGGTGGGATTCCGCCGAGGCAACGCAAGGCAACATGTCGCATGCGATGAGTGCGATAGTGATTGCATGCGTTGCATGCGAAAAAACGATGCGGCGGTGTTGCCGGCTGCCAGAAAGTTGCCTCAGTGGAATCCCACCTTAAAACAACACGATATACTGATTCCTTTAAACTTTAAAGACAAGACCAAGAAACTCTAATAAGAGAGGTTGATCTCGGACGGTAATTAAAATGATTTCTGTTACATTTTTAATCGTAAACGATCTGTTTAATCCCTGATACGATTAACTAACCGCGTCGTAAATATATCCGCAAATCGTTACGGCCTATTGATTTGCCCATTCCGGGGAATACTCGTTTCTTTAAATGTTTCTACGGGGACAAAAAGTTGAATAACACATATTTCGTAGATCGGCCGAATTGTGGAAATCGAGTTGGAAATCTTCTTATAATCAAGGCGAACTTGTTCCTAATAATAAATTTGGTACATGTCCATCCACCGTCCGATACCATAAGATCTATCGGCGTGTCTTCGTCGAACATATATTTTTACTGGCTCTGTATAATACACCGCGATCTTTTCAATAAAGCATAGACTTTCCGTAATTAAGCGGCACGACTCAACATCAGCCGGATACTTGGCGACGTAATATGAGTTAACACCAACCGGATATTTAAGTACGGACCGTGACAAGGACCTCCGAAGGACACGAGCAAATTCGTACCGCGCAATGTGCAAGCAACAAGTATTCTAAATAGGTTCATCGTTCAAAACATAAATATGAATGATTGCATGTTAGGAAACATGATACCATAGACATTTTTAGGGATTTTATTGATAAATAAGGTGGGATAAGTAGGGTAAACTTGCCTACTTCGTACCTGCGCCTAAATCCCCCCCCCCCTCCCCCGCTGTTTCTTTTAGACTAAGTTGGTCACAATCGCCCCTAGCGGTATAAAGTGTAAATAACGACAACAATTTATCCATACGCCATTAAGAAGCCGAGTCACCATGTCCCGTCACTCCTCAAAAAAAAAAAGTATAAAGCAGGTAAGTTTTTCGGGTACCTTTCACTAAAATTTTGCCATGATTTTTGAAGAGAAAAGACGACGAAACTGAAAACTGGTTTTGTAAATTGTGTCAAGAAAATAGACAGGAACATGGGTACATGAGCTTTGTGCGGGAACAGATAGAATTACTTTTGAATATGTATGTGATGATTGTAGTAATTAAATTTGAAAGTACGAAATAGGAAAAGTATGGTACGATTTAGGAACATTAATCCTAAATCGTACTTTTCCCATATTAAAAATAAAACGTTTTTATGAATAGAAGTTGATTATTTTTTGTTGTTTGAGTTTATAAAACTGTTTATTCTATTAATAAAGAGTTGATTACTACTAATTTTGTTTCAATTCCCTTATTATTTTTCATGTAATAAGCATTTGTTCTTAAGGGGTGTGATTTAGCCAAGTATACCCTACGCATGCATATCAGATTTAAGAAGAAGGGAACCTTATGCACATTCTATAATTGAAGTTGATTTTATTTTCAAAAAACACAAAAGTTACTACCACAGATAGCCACATTCATATAGATTAAGAATCTATTTTTCTTTTTGTGTTTCAGATAATCCTTACAGTACTTTCCGTCAACGCGTATTTTTCAACGCACTCGATCACCACCACTCTGTAACTGCAATGTTTCTGTTTTCTAATTTGTCGAACCGTTTTTCTACAAATAATTCACAAAAAGTTACCTATTTTTCGGCCCAACAAGGCGCAATCCCTTCTAACTAGGGACACTATTCGTTTGATGATGGAATCGCGCAGATATTTTTATATAGATCGAAAGTATATGTCACCACGGTCACAAAAATGTAAATTAAAGATGCTCCCAAAAGCCGGTCTGACCTTGAAAAATCAACAAAGGTGGAACAGGGGAAAGAAGAAAAATGAGGAAAAGAGAATGGCAACACCGTCTGTTGAAATTTAATTATCTCTATTATATAAAAATACATTATATTAAATGAATGATAATAGATTAATGATAGATAACAATTAGAAAAAATTAATGATAATACTATTGAAATCACAACAGTGGGTAATTAACCATTACATTTATGATAATCTTGTCAGCAAGAAGGTTTAAATAACTGATTGAAGCAATAATAATTTTATCAATGCCTGCAACGAGTGAACACTGTTTCTTTCATACCTTGACCAACCAGACAGTCGAAACATGTCACTGCGAACACTGATCGACAGATCACATATTTACTGCGCGACAATTTTTGTCGAATATATGATTATGTATAGATTAATTGAAATATAAATGCCTAGAAAAGGCATATACAATTTTCTTAAAAATCATGTAAGAAGTAAATAAGAAAAAGAAAACAATTTGAATATACGGAATTTACATACAACTTTAGAAAACTTATAACGAGGGCTAATTTATTGCGACACATTTTTTGACGAGAAAGTTTGTATTTTCATATAATAAAAATAATTAAATTTCAACAGACGGTGTTGTCATTCTCTTTCCCTCATTTTTCTTCTTTCCTCTGTTCCACCTTTGTTGATTTTTCAAGGTCAGACCAGCTTTTGGGAGCATCTTTAATTTATATTTTTGTGACCGTGGTGACATATACTTTCGATCTATATAAAAAAAATTGCGCCATTCCATCATCAACTGAATAATATTCCTAGTAAGGGGAAAAATTAAAGGAACACTATAATTTCCTGAAAATTTTGGCCATTTTCAAATGGCTGTATCTCCGCGAAAATTGTTCGCTAAAAATATGTAAGAAAAAACATTCTAAACGAAGTTTCAGAAATGTTTGCCTAGTTTGATCGTATGCACGGGCCAAAGAATATTTTCGAGTCAATCCGATGACGAACTCTTATAGAGCAAACATTTCCCTTTAATTTCGTTTTTTTTTTTGTTTTGTTGTATGACTTTTATTGGCCGAGTTATTCGTGATCAAAGCAAAAAAGGTACTTATCACTTTGAACACCTGTAACTTGCAAACTCCTAATCGTAGACAAATTTTTATGAGTGTTTTGGAAAGCTAAGGAAGTTTAATGAGATTTGTTTTTAATCGTATTAAATCCATTTTAAAATGATCCCAAAAGTGGCATATTTACCATTTTTTAGAAAACACGATGCTACTTCAAGGAAAATCATTCAAGTGTCCACGTTTTTTGTGAGTTAAAACAACTCTTAAACTCTGTGCAAAAGACCGGACCGATCAGATTTTTTTTCCGTATGCCTTCGATGGTCAAACATGCGATATGGTCTGAAAAATTGAACGATCATCTGTTTTACGTCATGTTTCTCTTCAAAACCCTTTTTTTTGTTCTCGCGGCTTTTGAACGATTGTGGGACATTTTTTTTTGTTAGTACAATATCACTTTAGTAAAAAGAAAAGATTTCAAAAAATTTAAGGAAAACATCTTTATCTAATCCCTTCGCAATGATAAAAACTGAACTTCAATAATTTTGTCAAAAACAAAAAATTTCTGTATAAATGACATGAGAAGCATATGTTTAGGTATGTATATTATGCATGTACAGAAAGAAAACGTTGCTGTTTTTGTTAATTTCATTTAAAAGAAAACACTTAAATGTCTGTAATTGGTAAGAAGAAGTTATACCTAACGCTCTTTATCCAGAGCTTGGCTTTTGTATATGAAAAATGAACGGAATTTTTCGAAGGAAAAAGGCTCAGTAACAGCGCGAATTTGTACTCTGATGCAACGGACTCAACATTAAAGAAAAAAATTATTCCAGCGGATGATAAAATACGATACTTTTTTCATAAACAATCAATGATATATATATATATGTCTAATGTCAAGCTCATTACTTTCGGAACATTTCTCGTAAGTAAGCTACCCAATAAGTGTCGACGGTAAACGTGTCGCCTATTATTAGACGCGTCGTTTCCGCATATGCGCACGTAGGATGCGTTATACATATACTACATACAGGCTTGTTTAATGAAAAGATAAGTGGAGTAGCCCACATCATTTGGTCTTTCAATCACACTTTCGATTGTATTGGTGGTTAAAGCATCTTGCTTCGTATGAAAACTTAATGGAGAATCGCAGAAATCTGTATTAAAGAACAATTGAAATTGTGCAACATTCACAATTGCTTCCACTAATATGCGGTCATCACGGTACCTTTACATTTGTTCTCTTATACAGGGTGTATCATAATATGTGGAACCCACTTGAACGATGAACAGGAGACACAAAAACAATGAAAAAAGTTCATAATAATGTATACTCTGTTTAGAGTAAATCCGGGAGACGCGGTCGACCTAATATAAAATGGCTATTAAAACTAATATAGAAATTACTTATTTTATCAGAACAAACCTATATGTTCAGAATTTTATGCTGATTCAGAAAAACTGGTCGATATTTGCTTCAAGACAATATTTACTGTAAATCGGGTTGAAAAGTGAGGTCATGACATCTGATTACCTCCCCCGAGATGCCGGGAGAAATGGTTTCCGTCGTTGGCAGAAACCACTCACATAATTATTCATGGGAAATTAACAAAGGATAAAGCAAAATTATTTACGAGTGAACACAACTACAGATTCATTGATATTTAATTTGTTTACGCTAAACAAGTAAAGAACACATGGAAGAAAAAGTGAACTACCTACTGGCGATTAGCAAAGCAAATGAATACAAAAGTAATGAATAAAAAAAATCATAACCCGACCATTTCTCCTTTCTGCAGCGAGAGATGGTCTTCTCGTTAGCTTTGAGAGGAAGAGTTAATGTGGCCAAATACTTTGGCTGCATTGTCCCTCAATATCTCTACTATCTTATTATCCCAAACATTAAACGAAAATAAACTTAGAAGTATATTTTAAAGACGATTCTGTACACCGCTGTTTGACAAAAGAGTCTAAATGTAACCTCAATTTACCTTTTAAAGCCAATAAATCCAGTAAAACACAGAAGGAAGCAAAATTACGCTATTCATTCAACTGTTTGGCTTCTAGAGAAGTAATTGGTCTGCACTTTAACGCATTTTTACGTAGAGAGTCTGAAATATAACGACTCGACCAACTCTTCGACCCGACCGCGTCTCCCGGATTTACCCTAACCCTGTTCTGGAATTACAACCATTTTTATACATATTCAAATAACGTGCAGTTGTTCACCTTTATAGGAACCGTGCCTCGCGTCGGTCTGAATGAAAGCCTACAGTCGTGCTGTAGAGTTTTTCAGAAAACATAAAAAAAAACGTGGCAAAAATGTGGCTAAAATATGGCGGTGCACCGTCAAAGATAAACCACATGCCGACGTACGACATCAAGGGGGAGAATTTCCAATAGTTCACTTAATTGGTCATTTAAGAAATTCACATAAAATTGACCTTCTAATCTCTCACTCAAGAAAACGAATCCAATTACAAACGGATATTGAAACAGTTTGGTAAAATTGATTATAATATCTCTGTTTGCCATTATGAATTACTGAAATATAAATCTGACTACAACTTCGGAACGAGGTCAAATACATAGAACACATGTTTGTACGAACTTTTCCCACTGTTTTTGCATCACCCGTCCACCAATGAAGTGGGTCCCACATATTATGATACACCCTGTGTATTGATAAATTACTGAAACGGCGATACTTGAGTGGACCTTATTATTCGACCATAAAATTTTTTGCACGCCATCCCCTAATTTTGTTCCATTTGATGAAAAAATAATTTGTGCAAAATTTGAGATCGATTGAACGTCGCGATGACGCGCCTCATCCAGGGTTGCCACCTCTCCGGTTTTCGCCCGGAGACTTCGGGTTTTGAAGCGAATCTCCGGGCTCCGGTTTTACTGGAAAAATCTCCGGGTTAAAAAAAAAAAGAGATAATAAGAAATTGTGGTATTATACAATGGTATCAATTTTATATACAACAAAAGTGATTAATTAAAAAACAGATACTTTTAAATTCTGAATTGTTTGAGCTTAAAAGAATTGCACATTTGCAGAACAAAACTTTTTTTTGCTTTCTCCATCTCCGGGTTTATATATGAATCTCCGGGATGAAATGTGTGGCACTCCGGGATTTATATGGTGATCAAGTGGCAACCCTGGCCTCATCGCATGCGAATAACTGACGTGTTTCTGAAAATGTTTCTTCTAAGCGTAAGAAGTGACGTGTTTCGGAAAATTTCAATGAAATATTTCGTATTTTGAGGACTACAACATAATTATTTACGTATTTAGTATTGTTTTGTTCATACGTGCATTAAACCCCAAGTTTCATTTGTACGATATAAGACTATTTTACACCCGTAGCAGCACCGAAATATGGCATTACAACATACAACGTTCGACAAAGAATAGACGCTGAAAGACCATTAGCCTTGAAAAGCCAGTCACAGCTGCCCAGAGATATGTTAACATCATTCCTGGGTAAAGAACAAGTAGATCAATTACCTATGTATAACAATAACTTTCAATGGAAATGAACAGTTGCTTGGAATTCCAGCGATTTCTTCAAGCACTGGAAAAGAACAGGCCAATGCAGTCTATGATTTACTTTCTGAATGGGAACTTATTGATAAAGTAGAAGCACTTTCTTGCGATACCACAGCGTCAAATATGGGACGATTACAAGGCGCATGCGTAATTTTGGAGGGATCTTTTATATTTACCTTACCGACACCATATTTACTAGATAGTTTTAGGGGGCGTTTTTGAGGAAACATTGTCTAAATCTACTGGACTTAATATTTCCTTATTTAAACATTTTCAAGGATCCTGGTCTCAAATGAATAAATTACATTTTAAATCAGGAGTTGACGATGAGATAGTTCAACAGTCACTCGACAATGTAGCAGAAATAATAAACTTTGCCTCATATGGTTTGGAATTTATAAACAACCACGAGAAGACTATCGCGGATTTCTTGAATTATCAATAATTTTTCTTAATGGAACAGTTCCAAAGTTTTCTTTCTGTGTACCAAGAGCATTTCACCATGCTCGATGGATGGCCAAGGTTGTATACTCTTTAAAAATATTTTTATTTCGGGACGAATTTGTTTTAACAAAGGATGAAGAA
This sequence comes from Andrena bucephala, assembly GCA_947577245.1. Taxonomy (NCBI): domain Eukaryota; kingdom Metazoa; phylum Arthropoda; class Insecta; order Hymenoptera; family Andrenidae; genus Andrena; species Andrena bucephala. The sequence goes on along the minus strand of OX387717.1, from coordinate 32,210,620 downwards.
AATGGAATCTGCGATATTTGTATTTTTCTCATTAAACTGTATTTGAAAGAATGGATCCAAGCTCCAGTTGCTGCAAAAACTTCTAGGCAAGATTTCGAGTCTTTAAAAAACTTATATGCATATAGTGCAATTAATAAAAATGTAAGTCTCGTAGCATTGCACAAATTGGTAATTATTTATGATACTTAACACCAGAAGCGGCAACGCTGACCTTTTTTGACTCCAACATTACGCATGACGCCAAAAAATCGGATGGTAGTGGCTTTAGATACTCTTAATGATAATGACATCAAAAAATTAATAATTAGTCAGAATAATGTAACTCAGTATATCGACAAAGATATTGAAGGAATCGTTTCCCAAAAAACGTTACAGTTTTATAAAAGATTTGCAATTCCCACAGATTTTATTTAATAAGGATCCTTCAGAATGGGAAAATGATTCAAATTATTATGTTGGATTTAATATTGTCAATAATTTAACAGTAGTTAACGATTCGGCCGAACGAGGAGTGAAATCTCATGCAAGAGTTTAATAATGTATTATTGCGAAATAAAGAGGAAAAAAAATTATAATGCAAATAGTATCCGACTACCGAAAGTGCTATCCAGACACAAAAAAACTACGATAATGAAAAATTTGTAAATTGTTTTTAACTGCGAGTATTAAAAAGTGTGTAAATTCAATAACCGTATTTTCTTTTCTTCGCCTATTTATGATATAATATTCACCATTTCATATTAAAAATATTATCTTCTTATTAAATGTAAAATATTAATGTCAAACATTCCTCCATTTTTAAAATTAATATTATTATTAACATGCAAATAATATAAGATAGAAATTAAAAGAATGGTCACTTTCAATAAAATACGTAAAATTTAATATAATTAATTAAAATTATATAAATACTAATTAGTTATTATGTTGAAAAAATCATACTGTAGCACTATTATCGTAAATATTTATGCACAAAAAGAACATTTAACCATCATTATAAATTTTTTCTTCATACCTTTCCGTTTATACAAAATTTCACATTTATTTCAACTCTTATCCGATCAACTTCATCTTTTACGGGAATTATTTTCTTACCCAATGGAACAATTTTAGAGGGCGGCGTGAAAAAATCTTACAAAAAAATTTTCACCAAAAGTAGTGAAAGTCCACCCTAGGCGATACATAAATTCTTTTATATTACATACTTTGAAATACGCTTGAAACACGATGCACACTATTTTTAACCGACTTCAAAAAGAAAGAGGTTCTCAGTTCGAGGTGTTTGCATGTATGTATGTTATACGTATTATATTTGTCCGCAAATTTCTCCGTAACTACTGAACCGAGTTTGGTGAAACTTATTGCATTTAGTTTGGCTTCGATCAACTTAGGTCATGGAGAAAGAATTATAAAAATCGGTCAAATAGTTTTGAAGTTACACGAAAAAAATAAGAAATCTGTTTCATTATCATAAATTGTATGCACGGGCAGGCAAAGGACGGAGTATCAGCAGAGTTGGGCAAACTGTAATCTAATTATAACTCACAATTTATGAGTAAAATGTAATTGTGTAGTTGATTACACGTTATTTTCTGTAATCGTTAATGTAGGTGGTTGACCACAATTTTATCAACTACCTACATTAACGATTACAGAAAATAATGGTTGGGAGGGAGGGGAAGAGGACCCCTATTATAAAATTTTAGCTTCGGGTATTTTTTAATTTCTGAGATATTAATATAAATCTCTCGGCATGATACATTGAAATCTGCCTGTACAGAGGTTACTAATGCAATGATCTTCTAGTCACCGTCAACTGTTTCACAACTGACGATACAATAGCGATATTGACCTCATCGCCCGATGCTTGTAACTGCAGTCTCATTTTTAGTATTCCCAAACTCACATCGGTTCGGTAGCACGCATTACGCGCCCGCAAGCGGGCGCGCGCCCCCACACTGACCTATCCCCAACCAATACTAAATATGTACCTAATACCGTCAACTGTGAACACAGTCGAAACAGTAGACGGCGACAAGAAGATGATTGTGTTAGTAACTTCTGTATAGGCAGATTTCAATGTATTATGCTGAAAGTTTTTATTAATATCTCAGAAACTAACACATATCCGAAGCTAAAATTTTATATTAGGAGTTCTCCCCCCCCCCCCCCCTCCTGTGCAACCCCTCAAAATTTCGGTTCATTACGGTGGTTGGGTCATACCGTAGTACAGCCGTTAATCTTTTGTTTCGATAATTTGTTAATAATCAAAAATCAAAATTATATGTTAGGTACTTATTATTTAATACAGTGCCGGACAAACCTTGAGTTTTTTTGTTAGAAGCTACAAGGATTAGTTTACTACTTAGGTGACGTGTTTCGTTGTTTTGAGGAAAAAAAGCAATTTGCCGGAAAGTCGGAATAGCGAAGAAAATATAGTGAAGGTCGCTTTTTCAACTTTTTTATGTGAGCCTGTGATGAAAATTTAAAAATCCGGTGTTTCAGAGAAGGTATGTAAGTTGTATACATGATGAAAATTTCATCGAAATCGGTTAACTTAGCTATGAGCTATAAACAGTTAAAAGTGGTGGAAATCAGTTTTCCTGCTTATAACTGTAATAAACCTGAAGAGTTTACATATCGCGATGCTTGTCGCTTGTTTCTGCATCAACCCATTTCGATGAAATTTTCCGCCATTTGCTTTTCGTATATGCAATATTATAGATATGCTTATCACAATACCTAACAATGATCTTCAAATAGAATTCGAAAAGCTATAGTAAAAGATTGGGATATGCATTCTGATTATAGTACTGTACTGTAACGTATAAAACATATAATTAAAATATTTGAAAAATATAACATAGTTTCGTATTTTGTACAATTTTTAAAATATTTAGAGTTGGTATTTCGCAATTTTTATACCATATAAATTTTTGTTATAGATATTTAGAGCAATCTTTAATAACTATATAATACTGTATGTGACTATTTTATAACATGCAACTGGAGATGATTATAATTCAACATGCATGTATTTATAGTTTTACTATAAAATTATAAATGTATACATATTGTTGAAGTAAACATCATCCAAATTATGAAAGACATCGTCATTAAATTTGAATACTTTAAATTTTTAAAAAATGTATGGTTTGACATGTATCATATTCTATCAATAATTGCAACATTCCACATAATTTTTGCACAAAAAAATACATGAAATGTTAATGATCCGATTTGCCGAAATATTGCAGAGAGTCTACAATAATATCATATCCAGGAAAGAGTTTAATAAAATTCAAATAAATGTTGATTCACAGTTTATGTTTTATTATATTATGTTTTGAACTATTATTATTTTAATGAATCTCTCAATACATAATTGACCTGTTTGGGTAAATATACCTAGCAACTTCTCCATTACAATAAATCTTCAATTTTCAGAAACTAAATTATTAGGAAACAGTCAATAGTATACAGATATTCTGATCTGAGACATGGTGTTTATACATGTAGGTAATATAATGAAGTTGGAAATACCTAATTTTATACTCATACAACTGTATGAAACTATAAAACACAATTTTGTGGAGTGATAAACCTTATTTTTTGAATATGCAATATTTCTCAAAATAGTTCTTATGCGTATGGCACTTTTATTTGCTTAATTTTCAGTTTCAAAGTAAGAGTAGTAATATTCAAGGTAATGTGATATTCAGTTTACTTTCTAACTTCTTGCAAATTTTACACGATATCATTCTCGCTCATAAGTATTAAGGGCAAAGTGTGAAACTGTACACAACTATAAATATTTCTCAAATAAGATTTTAAATGATTTTAATATATGTAAAAAAGAAATTCTTTCACCAAAATGTGTAATTTTTTTACAGAATATTAAATTCAGAAAGCAGGTAAGATGTTTCTTAGTATATTTTGACCTATACAATATTAAAGAAAAGTAATTATGAGGAGTAAAAAATACTTAATCAACGTGTGTCAGAGATTTGATCCTTTCAGTATAAATTGTGATTTTCACCTTCGAGAACATATGTAAGAGAGTCTTCCATTTAACCTTGTTGAACAGTGAGCAGTATCAATAAACATAATATGTTCTAGGTAGAAGACATACAAACAATTATTGTTTGTTATTTTCATTATTGTAAAAGTTGTGCCATGTGTATTGCTCCTATCTCCATGCAATATCAACATTTTTGGATCATAAATTGATGCACATTTTTTAATACTTCTGGCTTGTTCCATATTTTCTGCTATACATATTCTATTATCTGGCATGAACTTATTAAATTATTTATTCAAGATAAATACACAAATGTTTTTAAATAGCCCCCAAACAAACATCCAAATTTTACATATAAATAGTTCATTTCCCGATTCACGTTTATCAAGCTTTTTTCAGGCCCATTTTAAAGCTCCATATACACATATGTGAGAGAAAAATAATTGCAATTGACACAATATGTTAAAAAATGCTTTTTCACTAGTATTCATATACATACTTTTTCTCCTATTCTTTGAACGAGGTTTCTCAATAAAATTGCGATCAGCATATTATTGAATTGCATAGAATTAATTTTTGGCGGTTTGTAATATTTACTTATTTATGGACTTCATAATTTGTATATTCTAAACATTATTCTTTATACCTTTTTTTTATGACATACATATATTTAATCATCTTTAATATAGATGTTAGTAAGGCTAATATTTCTACTAAAAACCCTCAGTTGTTAATTTAACTGATCATTGCTAGACTATTATTACTGAAAATTGTATTTGAATAGAGGATATTTATGGCCAAAATGAGAAAGTTACAGCTTAATAGAACTATTGAATTTTTAGATCTATACTTCTTCAAAATATCTTTCTTTACCCATTCATGCTTTTCCACAAGTAATGTGGAAATCACTTGTTTATATTATTTTGTATTGTATTAATAATCTTTTGTGAGTATTAATATACATTTTGAAATCTTGTATAGTGCATAATAATTGAATATTACTAATATTGAATACTTCAAAGAAATTTCTGTGTTGCTTCTAAGATGAAACTCAAAATTCCTAGTTTACAATAAAAAATAATTCTTTAACCGTTGGAAGACGAATGGTGGACATGATCATTGGTCACGTGAGACAATTGCGGGGTCAGTTTGATCCATAGTAACATTTCTATGATACACGGGTTTCACGAAGGAATTGAATAGAATATGAATGAATTAATTAAAATTATAAATACATATATACATAATCGTACACAAATAGGTAATAAAGAAATATGTACATAAATACATAATAAGACATTATGTATGTACATTTGATACATAAAAATAGGTGTATCTTCTGTATGATTTTTACATATATGTTACCGCAATTTCGTCATCTTATACTATATTTTGCGTCATTGCCGACACAAATATAACATTGTGATCGACTGTGTCAGAGCTGGATCAAAATGACTCGGCATTCGTTGTACGAGGGTTAGTAATCAGCAATAATACACACAGGACACTAATATATAATAACAGCAAGATAAGTTACATTCTTTCGAAGTAATAAAACAACAATATGACTAGTGACAATCCAATAATAATCAGATCTACTAAGAATATCACTTTTATGAAAAAATTACTTTTGTGAAGTATGCGCAAACTGTTTAACAGTATAGTTGAAATATAATTAATTGAACGAGAATCTACTTTAAACAGTTAATAATGTTAGTGAAGAAGTTTCAATGATAAAATATATCAATAAAAAAAATGAAATTGACCAATTCTGTGGTATTCAATATTTCATATCTTTCTTACGAAATTATGCACTAAAAATAATTCAGAATTAAAAACTATACAAAGTATTTAGGTGAAGTTCAAAGCTTGTCGCAACCTTCATAATTCTATATGACTGTTACTTGTAAATCAACAATTTTTTACAATTAAATAAGCACGATAGCAAATACTTCTAGTTTACTACATTTCGTACCATATTTTCATATACATAGCTCATAATAACATCTAAATTAATAGTTTCATATTTCCCTATTTCTTTCGACTAAATTGACAGAGTATAATTTGAATATATTTAAACACTCTTGCAATTATTTGAATCCTTTTAATAGGATAACCACAAATACTTTTCCTTAGCTACTTACAATTACTTTTAACGAGCACGTCGCTTCGCTTAAATTTCCTTCCTTGCGTTTGATAACAATACTGACAAAGTACACATGGTATATATGTTTTAAAAAATTAAATTAAGTTCTCATCAAAAATCATATGACTCGTTAATGACCGATATAGAAGAAATTTAGTACAACCATTAATAAAAACTTTAAAAAAACATTACTAGTATAGAACGCAGGTTCTTAATATCATTTAATCTTTACTTTAAAACATGTTTGGCATAAACTATTTAAATAATATCACACTATGTCTTAGTATTTTCTATATTTAATTTTATGATAACTTTATGATTTCCTAGTTCTTTCGCTTTATTTGGATTCATATGCTATTGATTCATTCTCTAAACTTTTCGAGTACTCTACACGTGTTAAGTAAAAATGAAAAGAATAATGCAAGTAAAATAGAATTCGTAAGTAGAAACCCCTTTATAAACAATTGATTGATTTACGAAATATTCAAGTCATACAAATTGCTAATAACTTAGTTTCAATATTGACATTAATTCTTCCTAATATATGCACAATAGTCACGCGGAACGTCGTTATATTATCACATTTACTTTTTTCAGTTAATCTGATACGTTCACACTAGTTATCTTCAAATCTATCTTAATATTTACAAAGGTGCAATCATTTGAAAATGTATATAGTTTCATGTAGAAGAACAAAATATTATTTCACTATTTCAATAGAATCACCTTGGGTTTGTTCATTACATTTATGTTGTATGGCTTATTTATATGAATGTGGAAACTGTAATTTTATAATAAATTACAATATTATTTCCCGTGTTTGACGCAAACAATTTGCTCCTGATATACTTATAATAAGAAAATAACATAAAATTATCAACGCGTTTGATGTAGTCTACATTTTCCTGAAACTTGTGATTCAAACTTTTTGCTCGTGACTATTGCTATGTACCTAATTATTGAAAGGAATAAATTTGAATTCGGTCATACTCCATTTTCACTTTATTAACAACCATCATTAGCTAAACATAATATACGTAAAAGAAGTAGGAAAAGTAAAAGAATATCCACGACAACTTTTGAGGTTAAGTAATAACGATCAGTAACCTAACCTAGAAACAGACACTTAAATATCGCGTATGAACAGGAACGTTTAGAAAATCGCGAACTTTTTAACAGCGAAGGAACGGGAAAAAAGCATCTAACAAATTGATTAACATAAATAATTGCAAGTATAGCTAGAACTACCGCATGTAATATACACTGTTTTCAATTCATTTACCTTCTTGGTGCAATACGTGCATTTCAGAATACACAGGGTTGTAATTCCACTATTCGAAAATTCCATCTTTGGTTAAAAAGCTGTACATAAAAGAAACTAGCTTGTTTCATTTACACATATCTTTAATTAACACTGATAATTCAAAGTAGGAACAGAAAATATATACTTCTTTCGTTTCTTCTACCAACCCTCTCTCCCCCCCGCCCCCCCCCCCCTATCGGCCGTCCTGCTTTCTTTCCTTTCGCTCTCCTTCCCTTTGTCTCTAACTGCTCAAAATGTATGTGTTGCAAGGAACAAATGACCATACTTGTATGTAAAAGTTACGTATAAAAGTTTCAACTCACCAGGTATTTTTCATTGTCATGCACTTGATTGCGAGTCCTGTCAAACACTCGATGAAAATGTACAGAGCACGAATATTTTCCAGCGATACCGTTAAACTGTTAACACGTATTGTCTGCCGAAAATCCTGATTCCTTTCCTTTCTCTTCTTTCAACGGGGTTCACACAATATCCACTGTTTATTTCCTCTTAAAATCCGCCGCCCTCACTAAACTGAGACGTACCTGACACCTATTCCTTTGGTGGTCAACAGTGTGGCCGCGATAATAGAAAAATAAACAGATCGTGACCATGAAATGAAATATTAACTGCGCGCGTGATAAAATCCCAATCGGCGGTGAACACTGGAGAATCTTCGTTAAAAGTGAACTCCAAGTATGATTCCCACGCCCCTGAAGTACCGACCGTATTTCACACGTGGACACTTGTATCTTTTCGTGAACACGAGCGGTTAAAATGTCGGACTCCCACGCCACCACCTTCAGACAATTACACGTAACGGTTGACACTATACTGACACTGTAGCAATCCACAGTACACCATAGCACGATTATTCCGAGTTATCACCGGTATAGGGGAGCACAGGCAGAACGCGAAATATCATGCGTAATCACGATAAATCCGAAATCCGTCCATTTGTCCAGCTAGTCACCTGTTACAAGGAAGCAGGCCGAACGTTTCTCGGTGGAAATTTCTGTTACTTTCGTACGGTTAGATGGATACCGTTGAGGCACAGCACAGTCGTGATGTATAAGCGAACGAACAATCACGTCCTTGTCGCAGAAAGTACCGATGCGCTGTTTGGGAGCATAGAATCGCACAGGCTATAAAACGCGCAAGATTCCCACGGAAAATCGAAAAATGCCAATGGCTACCGTTTGTTTTCTTTCATTCGCTGATTCGCTTGATCGTTCATGTACGAATACGTTGAATCGGGTTTAATCGGGTCAAATCGGCTCAATTCAGGTTATGGCCATCGGGGACTTGAGAGCATGCTGTGCATGACGCGGTCCGACGACAGGTATATCACGTGGTTCGGTCGCGTCCTTTCTCAATCGGAACGTCACTGATATAGTCCTTTTCGATTGACTCGTTCGAGATATACACTTGGGGGCGGGCGGTTTGGGGATGGGGGGGAGTAGTCCAGTGTTCAGAGGTTGTCGGCGACTTCTCGCCCCCGTGTGAATAAGCTGTTCAATGTGTGCTCGATTATTGGTGCGATCGAGTACGTACACTAGTAGACATGCTGCATATACATCGTGTTCTGGCGCCGTCGGCGCTGCTGCTGCGGACGGAGAAGGCCGGAGTAATAAAACTGGCTGACACCCCCGCGAAAGCGCTGCAATGAACTCGCCCGGTTCGAAGGGTCAAAAGCACCGCGACAAAATAATAACAGAACGCAGCCGCCACCACCGTCGTCGTCGCCACCGCCGCCGTCGTCGTCGTGTGGGCTGGGGGGTCAGCAGCGTCGCCGCCGTTACCGCCGTCACGAGCGACCTTCTTAAAGCGAGCCGTTGCTGTTGCTGTTGTCGTTGCCGCCGCCGCCGCGAGAAAAACGGCGCGACGCCCCGACGCGGCGGAAAGTTGTCAAAACAGCACAACGTCGCACGCTACTGCTGCTTCTACCGCTGCTACTTCTGCCGCCGCCGCCACCGCCGCTGCTGCTACCACTACTACTACTACTACTACTGCTAATGCTGTTCCACCTTCTCCTCCTCCTCCTTCGCCTTCTCCTCCTTCTCCTTTTCCTTCTACTGCTGTTGTTGTTGCTATTGCTGCTGCTCTTGCTGGTGGTTGTTCGCGGCCGCGGGTTTTGGCGGGTTTCCACGAGTGACGAGCGCGCACACCACTGGCACACACCGCGGCCGCCGTGCATTCACCTCGTCCTCACACCTTGCGCTACCGTTGTCGTCGTCACTGTCGCCACCGCCACCACTTTTAATGTTGTTATTATCCCCTCTGTCCTTAATATAGTCCTTACTATTGCTACATTCGATATGTTTCCTCCATAAGATCTCGATACCCCGTGCCGCCGACTTTGGCGTGCAATACGATTCAACCGAGAATCACTTCGCCACGCTACTTTCTGACACGCGTGAGAATTACACACCCCCAAACTAACCTTACCGCCCCCGGAACAACCGATTCCATATACAGACTCGCAATGTAACGCATGCAAACCGTTTAACGTCCTTTCACTAGACACGAGATTTGTATCCCCTAATCGCGGAGATACCGCATCACTTTCACGGGCGAACATGGAGCTCGATCCATGCCGAGTGTTTTGCGAAATGTCCGCATCTCCATTTTGTGGCGCTTCTAATCTGTCGTTCCCCTCTGCCCCTTTATACTTTCTCCTTTCCGTGTTGTCGTCGCTCTTGGCTTGCTACCAGGCTTACCACGTTCATGCGTACTGTAAATTCATATGCACCTCTAATTTTTGTATTTTTTCATTGCTAAATACGAATTGTATGTTTAAGGTTTCGCGCCATTGCCCCCTTTTGGTTAAAACTATTTTTCGATCGCGATTAATAATTGTTACATTGAAATTTATTAAATTATCGTTTCTTTTATATACTTTCTCAAATTTCATCGTTGGTCATCTTTCATTCATAAATTATCTACATACATATGAATGTACATTGTACATACATACATACATACACACAAACCAATGTAACGTAAATTAATATCAGATTAAACGAAATGTATACACTGCATGTTTGTGCATACATTTGGAACATACATTTTTGATGCATGAAAAGCTTTATTTCAAACGTTTTAACATATAAATTAAACGTTTGCATGTTGTACATCAATCATGATTGCAATTGCACTGTGTATAATAATTATCTTAATCATTCAAATATTTCAAACTAAAATAACGCTTATTTGGGTGTGAAAGATTTTTTTTTTAAACGTCGCATGATCAAAAAATTATCGTAATTAATTCTTCATTGCTGTGGAAATCGATAATTATGAAACTCAAATTGTACAAACTTATGTCTTCGTTTGGACAAAGTAATGTGTAATTTTTCTAAACGTAATAATTTCTTTCTTTAAGGTATAGATATTCGTGTTTATGTTAAAATTTATTTACTGCAATTTTGACCCTGATTTGCGAACATCATGCTTGTGGAATCACGTGTATTCAATTTTATATTTCGTACAGATTTTTGCATTATTTAATATTGATATTACGTATTGATTATGCGTATAAAAAGAATAAACTATAATTGTAACATATTGGCTGGTATTCTCAGTCGCTACTTATTCTTAAGCAAATGCTTAAGCATGCGGCATCCTCTACTAACCTATTAGCTAGTAATGGATGCCGAATGCTTAAGCATTTGCTTAAGAATAAGTAGCGACTGAGAATACCGGCCATTATGATTTAAAAAGTTTAATGTTTAAATCAACAAACACTATTCATACCATATATATAGTTACATACCGTTACATACTAGGGAACCCCAAAACGCCTGTTTTTAAATGACTTCCTACCATGGTTCATTAAGTCCATGCTTCCTAAAGGTGTGTTCCGATTCGCGCATAATGCGCATAGACCGCAGAGAAAACCATTCCGTTTCAGTCTATGCGTGCATTGGTGGCATTGGTGGCACATAGGATTCTCTAGAATTCTTCCACTTCTAGCGCATGAAGCGTGCAGTTCACGCGCGCACGCGTATTTGTCTCTTTACGTACGATTTAAAAAACATACATCAAATGATGTGGTCCCCTTCTCGAAGTGACAGAAAATATATTCTATATGCTATACCCGATTTCATAAAGATACCTTTGCTGCGTAACAATAATATTTTGGAAGGATGTTAAGTCATAAAAAGTTGACAAATATAGCGTAAAAGAACGAAATATCTTATGTATACGAAATATCATATATTATGTAGATTATATTTTCTGTCACTGCGAGGAGGGGGCCACATAATAGGGTTGCCGATCTGAGATCGATCTTTTGCGCCATAATTTTCGATTTTTTAGACCGATTTTTCAGTATAGGTCGATCTTATGAAATCAATCTTCGGGGAACAGAAATCGTGTTCCAATTCTTTATTTTTTTTAATAGGTATATACTTTTTTCACGTATTTCAGCTGAACAGTTTTACAGTTTAACAGTTTTCCCACTTCTTTTATAAAGAAAAATCATGGCCGGAATTACCCCACGTTAATTCCGTAATTCCAGCCAAATGGACATTATTGTGTTATTGCTTTCAACTTTGTTACAACGTAAATTTATGCTTTCTCGGTTATACTAATAACAACTAGACACTTCAAACTATCAATTAATATAATAAAAACTAGCAAATGTGTAAGTTGCTCAAATTTTATAGCGTTTCTTGCCTATATAGCCGGAATTACCCTGCTTTCCTCTGTTTGCAGTATTCGAATTCGAAATACACTAGGCGCCAGAAGCGGCTTCCTTTCGGAAATGTGGGAACGTTGCATGTCACTAGGCAAAGCTCAGTGATTCTAGTGTACAGAAGCACACGTAAAACGACAAATACGCATGCGCGGATCATTGGCTGCCCATAGTTTGATTTGCAGTAGTTGCTGTACGCATCGTACGCTAGAAGTTGGAGGATTCTAGGGAATTCTACGAATCAGATTATGGCTGTGTTTCAATTCACGCATACTGCGCATGGAATTGGTGGCACCGTATTGGTGGCATCGTACGATTCCGTAGAATTTCTTTCACTTACCACCAATACGATCGTCCTATGCCGTCTATGCACTCATGATGTATGCACTCACTGGATGAAACGCAACCAACCCAATTTCGAAGACTCCGTCAATGCGGTAGACAGGGATGGTGCTAAACAATGACAGGGCTTTATGTGCAAGTGAGAGGGTCTTATGCGGACGGCGGCTACCTTGGGGTCGCAGCCGGCAGAACGCCTTCCCTTGCCGTGCTGGAACACCGATATGGGGATTTTGTGCGTTTACCTAGACTTCGGCCTGGCAGTCTAAAAACTTTCTACCTACGATACATGCTACTCCTTTGCCAAATAGATTAGGAATCAAGCCCATCATCCTCTTACGTGTAATGTTTCATCAAGCAAAATTCATTTTAGCAAACTAAATAATAACTTGTAAAATTGTCACCATTGTCACTAGGCATAACTCAATGGTTCTTCGACACAGGGGGATCCGACATGCAACGTTGCATGTCACTAGAACCACTGAGCAATGCCTAGTGACATGCAACGTTGCCAAATTTTCGAAGGGAAACCGATTTTGGCGCCTAGTGTACTTACCTCACTAAAATGGCGATGGGGTCGACGGGGTCTTAGGACCCCACAAACCCGGGACAGAAAAATGCATTGAATGTTAGATCTACCATATACCTCGTCTGTGCTTAAAACCGCTTAAAACGTGACTGAACGCGACAAAGATACGGAAAGAAAGTTTATCTTACTTGAAAGATATCGTTTATTTTGCAAAGAACAGCAAAGAAGCTGAACTTTTCGTGTTATGTATATAAAGTTCCCATAAAACATTGACTAACCTTTTTCTGAATAAGGGATATCGTCTTATTGGCAAACAATAATAATACCCGTAAACGTAAACGTAAACGTACAAGGTTTTCGAATTATTGATGAAGGGAGATACTTGGGCATTGGCTTATAAGATTTTGATAGATAATATTGGCAAGAAGGGAAGAGAAATTGAATTTTTATAACTTTAAATCAAAGAATATCATAAATGTTTTAACAATGTCATATTATTGTGACGTATGTTCATTGGACTTCGTTTCCAAAGGTGCCCTGAAAGGCCACGTTAATGGCAAAAAGCATAATAAGAGAATTGAATGTTTTCAACTTGTAGAAAGATCAGTAGTTGTATCACCATTACCAAAGTCTATTTGTCAGTTTGCGCTTTTCGATTTCTTTCAACAATATGGTACGATTCGATGGCATCGGTTCGGTCCAAAGTTTCTTATTATGGAGTTCACTGACAGGTAACAACATGTAAATACAAACCTACTTAACATGTTTATTAGCACTAAGTAATTTAAACACACATTTCGTCTTATATCAATTATTTTTGCAAATTTATTGGTATAATTTCATATAACTATGATTGTAATCGTTGTTTACGTTTGGAACGTTCATGTCACCTTTTGATATTGTAGAAAGTCGACCGATGCATTATTAAAGGAACCTGTTTGGCTAAATAATGTAAAATTGAACATAAGAAGAAGGCGAGTAAACGAGAGTGAGTACTAATCAGGGAATTACAGATATTTGAGTTACTGTTTTGCTCCAAAATTCATATATAATTAATCGGGATGTTGTACAGTTCCATTGTAAAAGCTACAATTTTCTTTACATATCTAGTTAGATAAATGTAACCTTTTTAATTTGTATATACTTTAACTTTAAGCTGTAGGAAAAGCCGAACGAGTGAAGCAAAATAGCCCCACAGAAAATGCATGCCCGATATCTTACAAGAAAATAAAACACATATTTGAGGAAAACGCTACGTTCGATAATCAGCTAGAAGCATTTTTAAATACGGTACAACTTACCACTGCCGAAATTGAAACAAGATACGAATGTATTGTTACACAGCTAGATGAGATATTTAAACCTCTGTTTCCAAAGTGTAAATCATATAAATTTGGCTCAACTCAAACGGGACTAGGCTTTAAAGAATGTGATTTAGATATATACATGGATATTGGTAAGATTTTAAATTTTTTTGTTAATTTCATTATTTTTTGCACTGTACAAATGTTTTACATTATGTTAGTATTCCGTACTAATATCATGTGATACATTTTATTCAAGGTGAACCAATAGTTGAAAATAGAAGTTCATCAGCATGGACTATGTTCCAGATTTTTAGAAAAGTGAAAAGCCTCATGCACCGAATGCACCATGTTTTTTCTCACATAATATTAATTCCAAAGGCTAAAATGCCTATTATAAAATTTTGCTATACCCAAACAAATGTCTTCTGTGATATTTCGTTTAAAAACAGTTTAGGTATACATAAAAGTTACCTGCTGAAGTATTACATCTCTCTCGATGATAGAGTAAGATCATTAATGATGCTTATTAAATATTGGGCCAGACATTTCAAAGTATCGGGTACAGGAAAAATGTCCAGTTATGCTTTAATGTTATTAGTTATTTTTTATCTTCAACAACCATCAGTTAATATTATTCCTCCTTTGATGGAGCTGCAGAGAATTTGTCAGCCACTAATTATAAATGGATGGCAAGTTAATTTCAATGAAAATGTTGCATTACCACCGATTACGAATACGAATAGTATTTCGCAACTTCTTCATGGTTTCTTTTCTTTCTACGCAACTTTTGAATTTAAATCATTCGTAATCTGTCCATTAGATGGAATGGCACACAACAAAGCAGAATTTAAAGATCCAGATAGTCTGTCGCAATGTATGGACAGGTATAAAGTGTGTGTACAGATTGATGAGAATCTTAAATTAAATCTTAACAGACCGATGTGTGTCCAAGATCCTATAGAACTGTGTTATAATGTCACGGCAATTACACAGCTTACTCGATTAAACTCTTTTGTCGATTATTGCGCACTTGGCGCTGAAATTTGCGCAGTGTCCAGTCAAAATGATTACAAATATTTACTGAAAACTTTATTTACCACAATAGTGAAAACTAAAACTGCAAAAGATACATTCATAGTTACAATTCCTGGAAAGGACTTTGTGCGTGTTAATGAATCAAATGATATGGAGACTTGTACAGATGTCATAGAAAAGGGAAAATTTACAAAGAGTGATTGGTATTTTAATGTTTTCAATATAGTCAGAGATATTTTGGAGAAAGTTTTCAAAGTACAAGTTGAAATTGTTAGTGACAATGTGGCAGAAAAACAGCAAAAGCTTGAAATGTTATCAGATGTTCACACAGAAAAACATCAATTGATTGTACTTTCTTGTACTGGAAGCCATCGTGTATGGTATAAAAGAAAACTTAGTAACATGGTTTTCGACCCCTGTTTGAGTTGCTTAGAAAAAGAGGCCCTTATGTCAGATAAAACAGTAGAGAACTATGATAAAGAGAGTTCACAACAAAAAATAAATTTAGAATTCATGTGTGAATTTCAGAAGACAATACACCCGCCAAAAGTCACTCTAGTTATAAGTAATGAAAATAGTGATCATGGTGTTTTTAGAGATTTTGCGTCTTTTGCTAGGTCTAAGTTATATCAAATAACACAACGAACATTGACACATATGCAACAATTCAACAAGCGTTACTGAATTATATGTGTATAATGTAAAAATACATTAATTTTTAGAAATACAGTGGACAATTCAAAGCATTAACCCTATGAAAGTATGATTTCTTTTCAAAGAATAGACTGTACTGTAGCAGTACAGTCTATTACAATTTTTCATTTAAATATACATACTAATCTTAATGATATTGATTAAGCATAAATGTAAATAAACTATGGAATATATTTATTCTAATCTTATTATAAAATTGCCCTTAATATCATATATAATTTCAATGCCTCTTCATGACATTAAAAATATTAAAACTAATTAATGTGATACAATATATATATGATTTTTTCAGTTTATGAATATTCTTCATAATATTATATTCGCATTAGCATTATATTATCAGTGTATTTTGTTAGATGCGAAGTCAGAAATTCAAACGAATCCACTGCGCGTGTCGCTGTGTTCCGCGCCACAAAATTAATCTTTGTTACATATGAGAACGGACTCGTTTGCCAACCAGGGGGGGCCAAGCTTCCCTCTTACGAAAGTTGAAGCAGCGTTTGTAGCGCCTCCTACCTATTAGGTGCGTACTAAACTGTGAATCGGGACGTACGTGTATGTGTATACGTGTAATGCACCGCTTACTTTAAAACCTGTCCACGGATCGTCGCGCCAGCGACACGTATGCAGCAGATAGAAGGATAAACATTGAAATTGAATATTTCTTCTTTTCTTAGGAAAAGAAAATATATTCAATTTCTTTGTACATCCTTCTATCTGCTGCATACGCGTCACTGACGCGACGATCCATGGTCAGACGGCCTTAGAAAAGGTAAACCAGGGAAAGTGAGGACGCCATTTGAAGGAATGACGACGGTCGTCATAGTAACATTTCACCAACATCGAAAGGTTATGTGTCGTGCTCACTGATACACCTAGGTATGTGTGTGTGATGTACCTAGCGCCTCCTACCTATTTGGTGCTAACTAAACGGGAACTTCGGCCAAACAATGACGGCTTGGCCCCCCTGTTGCCAACCACCGCCGGCCACTGACCAGTGATGCCAGAATGAGGACGGGAGCGCTCGAGAATTTCCCCCACCACGCATGCACACTACGCCGGAGCTGCGTGTCCGTGAGCTCGGCGCTTCGGACAACGTCGGGAAGACGAGAGAGAAAACGAATGTGTGTCTTTCTCTCTCGCTCTTGAAACGCTGTGATCCAAGGTGGGGTGCAAGCGACACGCGGCCGTGCGCGATCTTCCTGAGTGCCTCGAGGCTCGAGATACACTTTTAACTTTCTGACATGTGTATAATACTCTTGTAATGAAAAAAAATTTGGAAAAAATTTTGTTAGGGAAATCACGTTTTAAGACCTCCTGATCACGTTGTGAATATTTAGAAAAGAGCTTTTTTTTTAAATATCTCATGTATTTGTTAACACGATTACGTTTAAACGGCAAAATGGATTTCAATGAAAATTTATATTAAAATTTTATATTCGTGTCTTCAGATCCATTAGATCACGAAAAATGATAATTACCCGTTATGATTCTTCGATTTTTCAAATATACGAACTAAATTCTACATAAAAAAAAGTTAAATAAAGTCCTTCTGTAACTTGTTTAACAAAGAAAAATGTACATTCATAATTGAGGCATTTGATGGAAAAAGGGCACATACACCAAAATGCCATTTCAAGAAAATCGATTTCAAAGTTTTCATTATAGTATAACTTAATAAAAAGTAATGCAATTAAATCAAATTTTTTTAAGGATGTAGTTACCGTGTCGTTCAAGCGTTCTGAATACAGAACTCATGATTTAAAAATGATATGTGTCTTTCTTTATAAGTTTTAAACAAGTGGTTTATGTGCCCTTTTTTCATCAAATGCCTCAATTTCTTGTGTTTGTTTTAAATTTCCGTACTTTTTATTTGAGCTATTTCTATTTTTCAAACCTTACAATGAATTTTTTTATTAAAAGACGAATATTTTGATACTGTACATTGGTGAACTTTGTTAAAATTAGAATCCACTCTTGGCCAGTACTATGCACGCTGTAGAAGCCTTCGATAAAAAATATTTTTTCAGAGTATGATCTAAAATCTAAAATCTAAACGTAATCACATCAAACGTAATTATATCAAGTTGCGACAAAGAATCACGCACTATTTACAAATTAATTACGCGCAGCGTGCACGTTACCGCTCGATGGAAACTACGGGAAAGTGGTGGTCTCTTCCATCGAGAGGGAAATGTAAACAATTGGTTATGCAAAGCTAACATCGCGATACATGTTGTACACTAAAATGTGTAAATTGGTATAAAGGTGTTATTGTACAAGAATAGGAGAGAAAGGTAACTGGTAAATGCATCTGTGGCAGTTCGGTACTGTCACCATTACCTTGCTGTTATTTCTTTTAGCCTTTTCTTCGATTTTTCTCCTTTCTGAATTTTTCTTACTATTTTACGATTTCCTATCTATTCTTTTTGTTTCCCGTTTCGAGGGTTCGCTCGGGCCTGGTTTTCGTCAAGTACATTTGACGGTCGCGTACATTGTATATCCGCGATCTGTGGTCGCGTATACTTTGTTTATGTTTACGTGTCGATGCGTTTCGTGGGGGTCGCGCAGTCGGCGCAACAAATGTGCGCTTCGCGACATTTAACCGTCATTTCAGTAGAATTGGAGATCAGGTGAGTACTCTTTCTTTCGCATTGTCTGCATGTTTTTCGGGAATTCGGATCTGCTTGTTGGAAGTATATGTGCAATTAGTAGCCCCCTATATCTCCCCTTTTCTATACGCTAGCATTTGCTTGTTGCTTTGTAGATAATATTTTTCCTGCATATTTCAATTTTTTTGTGGTAAATACGATGGAAACGTTTGAGAAAACAGGTGAAAAGGCTACTCCTGTTTATCGGTCGTTGTGGGAAACGAATGAGAAGTTCCGATCATGGATTCGCGAAGTACCTGATGATAAAAGCCTTTTCTACTGTACTTCTTGCGAGAAAACTTTTTCTTGCCACTCGTGGAGCGTTAAAAGGCATGCGGAATCAGCGAGACATAAATATTTGTCTTCTAAAAAAATTCCGCGAATACCTGTACATGGTACTAAGGTCTTGAGAAAGACTTTTATGCCTCAATGGCTTGAGGATTTCAAGCCATGGTTGAATAAGGTCGCCAATGATCCTTTTTCGTGTTTCTGTTCGGTTTGTAAAAAATCATTTGCTTGCGGAATGTCGCAAATCGAACGTCACGCGGATTCCAAGTGCCACATCAAAAACTGCAAAAAAAATGGAATAGATGTGAGGAAATCGAACGATTTCGGATCGCAAGGCGAGGAATCGCATTTGTCATTTGATGAACGAAAAAAAATCGCGGAAATTCGTTTTGCTGCATTAGTTGCCGAGAAAAATATTTCGCATCAATCCGCAGAGGCGATTCTTCAATTTTTCCAAGACGTTGGGAAAGATCCTGATGTTTTGGAACGTATGACGTGTGGTCGAACAAAGTGTTCTAATATTATATCGAACGTTCTGTGTCCTCGGGAAACAGAGCGTCTTAGTCTGGTTTTACAGAATTCTAAGTTTTCAGTATTTATTGACGAAACATCCGACATTACCAATGAGAAATGGATGTCGTTTATTGTTCGGTATGTCGCACCCGAGACTTTGGATGTTCGAACGGAATTAGTAGAATTAATTAATCTTGACGCGCGAGAATGTACTGCGGATAAAATATTTACCTCCTTTAAGAACTCCATGTGGAAAAAGCAAATTCCGTTCGGAAATATTCTTGCTTTGTCGTGTGATAACGCTTCTGTCATGACAGGGTGTCACTCGTCATTCAAGACCAAACTTGCAGAAATTCGCGGTGAAAATTTTTTCACGATGCCGTGTCCATGTCACTCCTCTGCATTGGTAATGCATAAAGCATGCGCTACCATTCCCGAGGTCTGCGAGGAATTATTACGGAAAGTCACTACATTCATTTATAGCAGTCCCAAACGCTCGGCCATTTTTCGCGATTTCCAACAATGTTATCAATTTACTGACCGCAAAATTTTAAAATTCTGTACTACGCGATGGTTATCGCGTTATTCATCCGTAGTTACACTTTTAGAAAATTGGGACAGTGTGTTGCAATTTCTGCAAGAATTGGTCGTAAGTGAGAAGACTAAGTCTGGGGAAGATCTGCTTATCATTATGCAAAATCCAGAAGCGAAAGCATATCTTCTGTTTTTGGAATACGTTCTATTGTATTTCAATAACTTTAGTTTATTCTTTCAGTCACAAGAAACAAGAATCCATTTGCTTCAAACTACTGCCAAAACTCTTTTGCATAATATTTTAAGTAATTTTTTGAAACCGCAGCTTTTGAAGCACATGGATTTAGTAAGATTAATAGATTTTTCAATAGGCGATAACCAAATCGCATTTAATAGTATTCATTTAGGTCCGGCTTGTGACATTTTTCTTTCTAAGTTAGTTGCAGAAGGCAAACCCGATGTTGTCAAAACCGTTCGAGAAAATTGTATTAAGTTTTACATAACGGCTGCAAACGAAATTCGTAATCGATTGCCAATCGATGACGAATTTCTGAGCAAGTTATGTGTTTTTGAGCCTCATTTGGCATTAATAGATAATGACAGAGACACTTCCTTTAAAAGTGTTCTCTTTATTGCTCAGAAATTGGGCGGTTTCGACGAAGACGGTTTGCAAAAAGAATGGTCGACATTGCACCTGAATTTTGCATATAAAGACAAGCAGATGCTTTGTACATTAGCATTTGATGATGTTTGGAAAACGGTGTTGTTAACGCGAAACGATCAAGGCTCATTTAAATTTCCATGTTTGCAGAAATTATTAAATTCCATTAGAAGTCTTCCAAATTCAAACGCCGATGCTGAAAGATCGTTTTCCATGCTTCCCGACATAAAGAACAAGAAACGAAACCGACTTTGTTCGACCCTCGTCAATGCCATTTGCGTAACGAAATCGGCATTAAAGGCGTACGGGGACACAGCTCAGACCATGGAGGTAGATGACATACATCTATCTCTCATGTCATCTGAGCATTTATATCCAATTCTTGCGAAGAAGCAAAAGAGTAGGTTACGTTTACATGCCGTTGATGGCCTCGCGGATGTTCCTTCTACGTCGGGTAATGCAAATTAGTGATGTCCAGAATATTATCAATTTCATCCATTTTTTATTTCATTCGATTTTTGGACATCGCGAATATGTAAATAGTTGTTCGATTTACCTCACGCAATTCTTGTTCTATCCTTGCAATAAATTCGCTTGCTTGCTGTACATATGATTCATAGAGAGAACTTCGAGATAATTGTACAAATAAATGTATATTCTTAATTATATTCATTTTATATGTAACAATTATATCGAAATTCTGTCGCATGTATTATAGTAAATTCCTTTGCTTGCTTTCTATCCTTTGGAAATGTAAACAATTGTAGCATTATTTCAGTCTTACATCTCGTCAATATATCGACCCCAATTGATATATTTACGTGCTGCCTTTCTTTTCTATTTTTGTAATGTTTTTGTACATTTTAGTGTACAACATGTATCGCGATGTTAGCTTTGCATAACCAATTGTTTACATTTCCCTCCCGATGGAAGAGACCACCACTTTCCCGTAGTTTCCATCGAGCGGTAACGTGCACGCTGCGCGTAATTAATTTGTAAATAGTGCGTGATTCTTTGTCGCAACTTGATATAATTACGTTTGATGTGATTACGTTTAGATTTTAGATTTTAGATCATACTCTGAAAAAATATTTTTTATCGAAGGCTTCTACAGCGTGCATGGTACTGGCCAAGAGTGTATTCTAATTTTAACAAACTTCACCAATGTACAGTATCAAAATATTCGTCTTTTAATAAAAAAATTCATTTTAAGGTTTGAAAAATAGAAATAGCTCAAATAAAAAGTACGGAAATTTAAAATGAACACAAGAAATTGAGGAATTTGATGGAAAAAGGGCACATAAACCACTTGTTTAAAACTTATAAATAAAGACACATATCATTTTTAAATCATGACTTCTGTATTCAGAACGCTTGAACGACACGGTAACTACATCCTTAAAAAAATTTGATTTAATTGCATTACTTTTTATTAAGTTATACTATAATGAAAACTTTGAAATCGATTTTCTTGAAATGGCATTTTAGCGTATGTGCCCTTTTTCCATCAAATGCCTCAATTATGAATGTACATTTTTCTTTGTTAAACAAGTTACAGAAGAACTTTATTTAACTTTTTTTTATTTAGAATTTAGTTCGTATATCTGAAAAATCGAAGAATCATAACGGGTAATTATCATTTTTCGTGATCTAATGGATCTTAAGACATAATATTTTAATATAAAATTTCATTGAAATCCATTTTGCCGTTTAAACGTAATCGTGTTAACAAATACATGAGATATTTAAAAAAAAAAGCTCTTTTCTAAATATTCACAACGTGATCAGGAGGTCTTAAAACGTGATTTCCCTAACAAAATTTTTCCAATTTTTTTTTCATTACAAGAGTATTATACATATGTCAGAAAGTGAAAAGTGTATCTCGAGGCACTCAAGAAGATCGCGCACGGCCGCGTGTCGCTTGCACGTAACCTTGGATCGCAGCGTTTCAAGAGCGAGAGAGAAAGACACACGTTCGTTTTCTCTCTCGTCTTCCCGACGTTGTCCGAAGCGCTGAGCTCACGGACACGCAGCTCCGGCGTAGTGTGCATGCGTGGTGGGGGAAATTCTCGAGCGCTCCCGTCCTCATTCTGGCATCACTGCCACTGACCAGTTTTCGTTAGCTTCACGCAGTTGACGCCTACACGGAAAGTTATCTGCACCATTGGGAACGGTGCTGGGCTAGCACCGTCCGGATATAAAATAAAACAATAAAATTTGAACTTGATCGATGTTTTTATAATCGATATTGGGACATCGATATGTATATCGAAACCATCGATGATTTCCTAATGGATTTCGATGTTTTTGGTTATTATTATGCTAAGTTTAATGCTTTATCAGCTTTAGCAGCAGTTCTTAAGCAAAGCAATCAGAATTACACGGATATCAACCCACGATTTTCAATACCGATAACTATCGATAGTGAAAATAAGCTATCGATAGTGAGGACCATCGAAATTGCTCCTTCGTAAGAAATAACTAGCCTCTTAGCGCCAATTATTGAGAGGGTCTTATGCGAACGGCGGCTACCTCGGGGTCGCGGCGAGCAGAAGGCCTTCCCGTGCTGGAACACCGATATGGGGATTTCCTGCGTTACCTAGACTTCGGCCTGGCAGTCTAAAAACTTTGTACCTACGATACATGATACTTTTTTCCTAAATAGATGAGGAATCGAGCCCATCATCCTCTTACGTGTAATGTTTTATCAAGCAAAATTCATTTTAGCAAACTAAATAACTTGTAAAATTGTCACCATTGTCACTAGGCATAACTCAGTGGTTTTTCGACATAGGGAGACCCGACTAGAACCACTGAGCTATGCCTAGTGGCATGCAACGTTGCCAAATTTCCGAAGGGAAACCGATTCTGGCGCCTAGTGTACATACTACACGGAAAGATGTCTGCACCGTTGGGAAGGGTGCTGAATGAGCACCGTCGGGAACAGTGCTAGGCCAGCACCGTAAAAACTAGTGCTGAGGCCTATTCACGGCGCTGTTCAGCACCAAAAACACCGTTGTGAATTGGCTCAGCACCGATATTTTCGCGCATTCACAACGGTCTTTTCGGTGCTGAACAGCGCCGTGAATGGGCCTCAGCACTGGTTTTTACGGTGCTGGCCCAGCACCGTTCCCGACGGTGCTCATTCAGCACCGTTTCCGACGGTGCTCACCCAGCACCGTTCCCAAGGGTGCAAATATCTTTCCGTGCAGTGTAAAGGCAGTAAAAGAGTAGACTGAATACTGTGATTAGCAGGAGCGTCAGTGGATTATAGCATATTTGAGAAGAAAGAGATATATATTTATTTTTACAATGCCACTGTGCATTGTAAAAAGTTGTAAAAATCGTACGGCAAGTATTTAATAAGCTCATCTTATTTAAGGGCCTATGAATGTACGTGTAATAAATAATAAAATTTATAAAAAGAAATTGTGTTATGAAAATTATTGATAATACACCCTAATCTCTTTATGCAATAGATATTAACAGTTGTATAATTTATTAAAGGATGAATTACCAATATTTAGGTATTTAGATTAACGTTTTATAATAAAAATTGTAATATTGCATTATAAAACTATGACCAATATTTAACTCTACAATGGCAAGTTATATGTTATTGCAAAATTCGTTAAATCACATTCTTAAGTGCAGAAAAGTGAAAGATAACCTTGTAGTTATATCTACCTATTCCTAAATAGTCATGTTTTATTTATTTACGGATCTCATCAAATAATAATGGAAACTGTACTGAATTAATTGCGTAGTTGGAAAATTAAATATCAAACGAAAACAATAAAGATTTTTTATATCTATAGATTCAAACTTTTAACCATTTAATTCTGACATCTCAATCACCATTAACATTTCAGTATGTTGATTTATAAATAAAATATTTTGTTTCTCCGTTTTACTGAAAATATTCTATCGTACATTTATAATTGTAAAGAAACTAAAGATTTCATCTTGAAATTTCGCGCATTTAGGCTAGAACCAATCACCAATGTGGTACCGGAGTACCACGTGACCGTGTCCCCCGCTCCCCAAAGCTGCTTCACTCCCCTCGCCCAATGTCGCACTATTAGTCTGTCCCTATATTCCTATATGCATGGCAACAATACATGCATACGGCAGTACGTTCATAGCGATAGTAATAAAAAAAAAAGATGAAACTTTCTGGGGATTAATTTTATATTCAAGTTAGACAAAACAAAACTATACGAAATTTATTTCTCGACATTAACAATAATAAGTAGGATTTAATGAAGATCTATGTAACGATACTTGATATCCTTAGGACTATCACTGAGTTCGTGTTTTAAAAACGAATAAAGATTATTGCATTTATTCCAGAATAAATATTAAATCAGTGAGAAATACACATAACAGATGGAGATTTGAGAGAAAATTGAAAAGAAAAAGAGTGAAGGAAAAATATTTCGCGTGCGTATTTCATCAATGAGTATTCCCATTTATGTATCATTGTCGCGTCCGTGACTCGGATTAGTAGCTAGTCTAGTGAAGATGGCCGAAAACAATGGCACTGGTTATTGAGTTAACTTTGCGTTCTCCTGGTTGTTGTCAACAAAGAAGTTATCATTAATTAAAAAGTAACCGAAGCACACACAACATAGTCACACGTGAGTACAGCTCTTTCTCCTCTCTCATCGCCGATATTCAACATTTTTTAACCTTCTCTACTTAAATACCCTTGGCATTTTAACGCCTCTACGATACAACAGCGACCGTGCTTTTCGCCTTTTATTATACTGTCATCCCGACTCCTGTTCAAAGATAACTTTTCAGACCTATCTTGATTCACTCGAAGCACGTTTTCTCGCAGCCTTCAATCCAAGTGGTTGTACTTTCGTAAATCACGATGTGTTTTAAACGTACGTGCATCCCGACGGTCCTAACTTGAAAACTAATTTTCCACGGGAATTCTAACAGGATCCGTCACGAAAGTTCGTCATTTCGTTCCAGCTGAATAATGCCTTTGGTATTTTATTTAGCCGCAGATTTGTAACATAGGAAATTTACATCGAGACAATGGGAACGATAACGTTTCTAAATAGAATCCGTACCTACTCGTAGAATACCATTATTAATTGCGCTATAGTTTTTAATGGTTATGCGGCGAAATGCGAAGCTTCATTCTTGGGAACAAATTTTCGTTTTCTGTCAATTTTCTATCAGTCTATGCCTTTTTCACAGCTTGTCAAATTTAGGCAAACATCAAGGAGTTTTGCTAGAAATTCATAAATAACAAATATCAGAAAAAAGGGAATTTGGAGTTAAAGTGTCAGTGAATTTGCAAGTTGTTAAGTGTTCAATTATCATGATTAGAATTGTATCTGTTTGGAGCAAAGGTGAAAAAGATCTATAAGCATGGTTTGCAAAATATACGGTTACCACTTTGTTCAATAATTATTAAGAAAATAGTATCATAGTCGATCAAGTTAATAGTGAGATTTAATCGGAATTGCCATTACCCGAAGTATCGGAATGCTCGTAAAGCCAGCAAAGACGTTGCGCAGAAGATAAAGTTTTTATTATTTACCAGTTACAGCGTATTTATAAATTAAATGAAAAACTATCGTGCTATAATCGGTGTTATATATAACGTATGCTAGAAATCGGCTATTCCTTGTGAAAATGTAAATGGAAAATGTTCTTATACAATGCCTTGTTTTTATGAAAACAGATTTTACGTAAGCATCTTACAAACAATATCGCTAGAGTTATTGTTATTATTTTCAGGTATATATTATGGCAACTGCTATTCAAAAGAATGGCATGAAACCTTTAACAAATACAATAAATCGTGTAGAAGATGTAGATAATTTAGACAATACGGACATATGTAAAGAAGAGAAAGATGAAAGGCTATTCGATGGGCAAATCCAGCCTTACGTGGAGCCTCCTGAACAAGAACCACGCGAACTCGATATTGTTATTAATAATGTAGTCTGCAGCTTCAGCGTTAGGTGTCATTTAAATTTACGAGAAATCGCGCTTAACGGATCTAATGTGGAGTATAGAAGAGAGAATGGGGTATGTTTGAAAACTGTCTTGGCTCTTTGTAACAAAACATATTTATGTAACATGTTTGATGGTGTATTAGTCTCAAATATACTTTTATGTTCTATTAACTTAAGTTTCGCCTAATTTTAATTTCAAATTCATATTCTTTTTCTGGAGAAAGATTAGAACAGAAACTATTACACTTTGTTATTATTACAATATTTATAATAACAAATGGCAAGAATACAATCAGCTGGAGGAGAAATCTTACGCAAAGTCATTTGCAGCAAATAGTTTAAATGTATTTTACATCAAACTTTTTCTTCACTATACAGATAATATAAAATTATAACGATTCTTTAATAAATAAATACAGTTATTCCTGATTCTATTCCTATTTCTGAATCATGTGAACTTGTAGTGTGTCGTAGGTCCATAGGTATTCGAATGTGTAATTTATTCGTCACTATTATTACTTCAACATCTACTCGCCGAATTATACAGACCAATTTATTTCTGATTATAATGATGATATTGTAGATGATAACAATGAAACTGAGAAGACCTTATACAACTGCATCTATATGGTCTTCTGGTAAAGTAACATGCACTGGTGCGACCAGCGAAATTCAAGCAAAGATTGCTGCTCGTAGGTTTGCCCGTTCGCTTCAGAAACTAGGATTCAAAGTGCGATTTAACAATTACAGAGTAGTCAATGTACTAGGTACATGTTGCATGCCATTTGCAATCAAGATAACTTCATTTTCTATGTATCACAAAGAGAATGCAGAGTAAGTATGCGTATGTAAATAAAGCGTACATTGATAACACTTGTATCAAAGAGTATTTGCTAATGATATTTCGTATGCACAGTTACGAGCCGGAATTGCATCCTGGTGTCACGTATAAGTTAAAAGAACCAAAAGCTACACTGAAAATATTTTCTACGGGCAGTGTTACAGTGACAGGTTTGTATATATTTATTGCATTTTAAAAGCAGAAACACCGTCATCGATCAAAGTACGAGCATTAATCAATTCATCTGATCGATTGAATTATGGAAAATATTGCAGCTCCTAATGTTGCTGCTGTCCAGGCAGCGATCGAATACATTTATCCACTAGTCTACGAGTTTCGTAAAGAGAGGACAGCGGAGGATGAACTTGCCTTGTCGACAAAGAAGCGTAGATTGGGATTAAGTAAAAGAACCCGTGACGACGAGTTCCTACACGACCCGGATTATGTGTACGACGGTATGTTTTCGGAGGAGGAGGATGAGGCTGAAGATCGTGAAAGTGATGCCAGTTGGGACTGATCTGTTTACTTCACCGCTCCGCTGTTACTCGTGAAGAAACTGTTATACATTGTTCTTGGAAAAGAAATAGATACGCACTGCTCAGTGTACAAAAAGTGTTATCGTAAAGAGTGAAGTGAAACGAAACGAAACGAAGCGAAGCACTCGTTTTCTCCGTTAATGGAAAAGACAATGTGTGAGTGCCAGAGACAAATACGCACGCGTGCATGTGCTTTCATTATAGTTACATTATAATATCGAATTGAACTGGATTCCATCATCAAAACGATATTGCCGTAATTTACTTTCGTAACGTTACACCTATGTATGTACATAGATACATACATCTATCTGCGTATGCATCTATCTATGTACATACATAAATATTAGGTATAAAAATAATGTTACACACATAATCGTTTTGTTTAGCAAACAATTTTTCGAAAGTTTGTTTAAAATTTCTTTACCTCTCTCTCTTCTCGGTTTTTCTTCTTCTCACGAACTTCTTAGCCGACTTAAGTGATGAGAAACGGTTCGAAGAAGAACTGGTTTTCTTTTTTTTTAAATATACTCTACGATTTAGATAATGAAGCAATACACCCTTCTCAAGTTTTCGATTATACGTAATTGACCCGGTCGTTTACTCAAGTATTGTGGCGGTAATCAAAAGCGTGTATATTCTCGCTATCCTTTGTTCTACTTCTTTGTACTCGTAGATGTAATCTATTTTTGCTTAATTAACATACTGTGCCAAAGATGGATGTTCAAAATTTGAGGCAAAGCGATCGAGGCGATATGATGTAAGAAGCTGAAAATTTTGTTCATTATTAATAATTAGTTTCTCTATTGCAATGTCACGTTTCAGTGGACATAATATTTAACATTGATTGTTTCGTGGCTTTAGGTTTCCATAGTAAAAGCCATAGCTACAAAAGAGTCATTTGTAATTTCATGCATCGATTCCAAAAATTATACACAACTCTACCGCATGTATTAGAAACCACTGCGCTGACGACAGCCCACCTTTGGTGAAGTTCTCTCTGCGAAGCAACATAAATAAATAATTTAACATTCGATCTGCTAATTTTCATGTAACGGCATTTTCATGCTCTGCCAAATATTTCAACTTCGACGACTGTGACGGGCTGTACATAGCAAACACAATAGGAGATATATGAAATTTCAAATTGATATTAAACTGAACTATTACGCAGGGCTGACTGCAATGTCCTAACATTTGGTTCTGTTATTTATTGTACAATTGAATTGCGTTATTTATGCAAGCTGAGTTCATAAACAAATTATAGTTCATAATGGCCCGTCGGTTAAATCTATCGTTTGTAAAGAAGAGATGGAACGCTGTGTTTTATTTTATTATTTTCTGGGAGTTGCAACAGAGGTGTATAGAATGCAGTAGATTGCAGTAACGTATATTACTTTATTGTTTCTTATATTAATCACCTTACCATGTAAGATCTTATTTATTTGTCACTTGCAGTATCCTCATGACGATAAGTGCATTTGAATCATGTCATCTCTGTCAACGGTTTCCATATCATAGTTCGAGGAACAATGAATTTTATAATATTCGTCTTCTCTTTTTCTGCTGTTATAGAAGTACCGAAGTATTCAACAATTTAAAGTCCCGATATATCATAAAACACGAGAAGCTTGACTGATGCATGGCTATTTTTAAGTTTTGTGTTCAGTGATAAAAATTGCGAATACTATATGTTATGTGTGACACAAAATTTTATACAAACGGCATAATGTAAGAAAAAAGAACGTTCTTCGACTATTTTTTAATTATTTAAGTATAGCAGTATGGACTTTACGCAAGACATACTTGTAAATAAAACGAGTTAACCAGATACACACTGGTGCACGATTAGTTGTATACTTCGCAAAGATTAATGAGCAAAATGCATACTATGTAATTGTTACTAATCGTATACACTATTTATGATCCCCTTTCGTATCACAAGTATGTGTGCGCGAAGAGATATTGGCAATACCTTTCGATATTGAACAATAAAAATTAATCTGTACCTCGTGCCATACAAGATTTTACTTTTGTTTACTTTTGTATATTACACACATTTTTTACAAAGGATCTATAGTCACTGCCTTTAGCGTATTCAATGCAAGAATTAAAGACTCAATTGACATCAAGTAACGAAACGTCTCAATCGACTTTACATTATCTTATATTATTTAGTTATCACCTGCATCGTTCGTAATCATAAAGATGAAACTTGTGGTATTCCTACTGTAAATAGGAATAATGTCAGAATAACTGTGCGAACGTCAATTTTACTCAATATTTATTTATTCCCATTTACCTATCGTTTGTAATACTTTTTTCAATACAGCTTAAAACTACGATATGTAGGGCATAAGACATACACATACATACATACATACATACATACATACATATATGCGAGTAAATCGATACTATTGTAATTATTTTATGTGTGCATTCAATTTCTTGAATGAAGTGTCAATGGCTTCAAGTTTCGCAATGAAAACTTACACGAACAAATTTATTGAAAAGTATTTTAGCATTACTTTTAGCATTTATGAATGCGATGAGTTCTGTTACAAAGATGTCATTAATTAGCTTTTTATTCAAAATCCTTCCTTCATTTTTTATATCTATTTTTTAATCATCGAATATGTAATTTAGAAATAGATGAGAAAAATGCATTTAAAAGTTACAGTCTATTATTCCATTAATCTGATTACGAGACATATTTAATTTTCATTGTATAATTATAATTAAGTAAAAAGAAATATATTTTCTATTTTTCAGAAGACCTCAGAAACAAAAAAAAAGTTTCTGGCATTGTTCTGTTCTGTTTAACAAAATTCACGTTAACACTGGAAGCAATTACGCAAGAAAACATTGAATGACACAATGCTTACTCCAAATCAATAATTTCTTTCCACTAAGAAGAATCAAAAGCTTTCTATATAAATCTATTTATGCAAGCACAAGAAATTTTCCGCCGTTGCATTACGATTACTATGTCACGAAAACTGATCAAATTGTGATAACATTCAATGCAATGAGAGTTACTTTTTTTGAGTACATAGTAGGTACTATAATAATTTATGTATAATTGTATGCATGAAGTACAGAAGTGTTTACTTTTTATATGAAATAAAGGCTAATGTGTAATCATTGATTAGGAATCGTATCATTGGAAATGAAAAACCTTTAAACGAAATCTATCAATTTGGTGTTTTTCAAAATAAATCACAGATTATTTTTATATCACGTTTCTTTGCTCGTTTTCCTGTCATAACTATCAGTTTTACTGTTTGTGTTAACTGCAATTATTAATGTGAAATATTACCATTACACTGTGTTTTATACTTAATATTGAATATTGTTAATATTCTAATTTATTTGGAATATATTGTACTGAAAGCTTAGGAAAGAATTTACCTATCTAATGAATTTGTATTCAAATTCAACTTAGTGTCAATATGGAACTGCAGTGATCTTGTTATAGTATTATCTGTAATTTAGATTAAGTTCCAAGTAAAAAACCACTGTATATTATAAATATTATGATTGTACGCATAACTGCCAATCACCAGACTACGACTCATGTTATCTATCTGCTAATTTTTTTTTTTTTTCAAAGTCTAATCGACACGAACCTAATAGTTTAAATCATTATTGTTTTCGAATTCATGACAATAAGATATTATTTTTATCAATATAACATCTACACAATGGATCTCCTTGAACAGAAATCCATATAATTTGTCTGCTGCTTTTGTAATTAAATCTTAGTCTTTATATTTGAGGTAACAGCTGCAACACAAATAATAAATAATATTACAAGCGTTTCTATTTCTACTGATATTTATGTGCGTGTACTTTTAATGTCTCTTTAGATGCTCCTGCAACCACATTTTAATTGTTAGAATCTACTTTGTTTTTCGTTGTGTGTGTCCTACCTACTTTGAATGAATTTACTATTATTAATATAATTACTGCAATAAAGAGACAGGTACATATTCCTCTGTTCGTTAATAAAATAATGTACACTTTAATCGAGTTCATTAAATTTCATATAGTGCGTCAATTGTTTTTTTGAACAGAATTTCACATTCCAGGCCTTTGAACACTATACTGTTTTCTAGTCTGATAACTTGCGTGCACCAAAGACAGTTCATGAATGCATGTTACAAATTAAACTAAATTTAGACAAGTAACATAAATATATTGCTCAAGATTGACAAAATTTTGAATTAAACGAGTGCTTATAAATCTATTAATGAAAATGTGCGATTTAAAACACTTCGGGATTGCGAATAGAATTGTATGCAACCACGAAAATAAATTTGTCCGAAACTTTAGTAGAGGTGAACATTCTTCTGTCAATTCTTCTGCGTACCCTAAATATATAGTCGCGATATTTCGAGACGTTAATGACACGTTAACAATGAACTATACTAATTTCCTAGCATAATACTTTGTTGAATAGCCATATTCTTATATTCGCGTACGTATATATAACGAAATACATAAGCATCTGTACAAAAACAGTTAATTCACGATGTAATGTGAGAAATAAAAATGTTACAATATTGAGCAGAGTTTTATAGATTAAGATGATCCAATTAACGTTACAGATAAATTACATCTTGTTACAGTTTGATTAACAAAGTAAATGATATATTCAAACAGTAAATTATTATAAACTTTTTAAACGATGGATTTATTCATAGAGAAAAAACACATATTAATTTCTTGACGTTGTAGCTACGCACATAAATAAATAAATACTGTTTTCAGTGTTCCAAGTTACACTGAAATATTGTGTAAACAATTTTTAATCGACTTCAAAAAGAAAGTAATTCTACGTTCGATGTGCACGCATGTATGTATATGTAACATTGTTCGAATGGGTTGGCATTTTGTAATTAATCTTTATTTACTTATCCGGACCTACTGACCTAATTTCGATCGTGTATGTAACGTATGTTCGTATGTATTATGTTTGTCCGCGAATACTTATCTCCGTAACTACTGAACCGATTTTCGTGGAACTTATTGCATTTAGTTTAGCTTCGATCAACTTGAGTCATGGAGAAAGAATTATTAAAATCGGTACAGTAGTTTTGAAGTTACACCAGAAATAAGAAATCTGTTTCATTAACAGCCGTCATTATTTAAATAAATTTTAAATTTTATATAACAACTAAAAAGTAGAAAATAAAAAATATTTAAAAAAAAAATTAAAACCGACTTCAAAAAATAACTTTTTTTCAAGTCTGCGCAAGATTTACACAGTGGAAATGACGAGGCGCCGACCTACGAAAATTGAGAGTTGTAGATTAAATAAGGAACAAAATTAGTTTTTACTTTTTAGCGATTTATAATTTTTTTGAAGTCGGTTTTAATTTTTTTTAAAAATTTTTTAATGCATTGAAATTTTTAGCAGACCTTGCTTCTCTAAGTAGTTTTCTAACTCGATCGAACATGAATATATAATGCATTGTGTGCTCACTCAATTGATACACATTACAACAGAGCTGAGGAATTATATATGTATGCACTTCCCTTTAAAGAATTTATTAATTCCTATGTACATACATGTGTGTACGTGCGTGTGTCTATTTGTTATGCGAGTGAATTATTCAGCAAAACGAAAGGTTACTTCAGTTTCTCCTAAAAAATGTTATATTTATATGTAACTCATTCATCATTATTTCTTTCATGCATTAACAGTAGTAATAATGTATATTCTGTACTATTTTAAGGTACAGTAGTTCGTTATAAGATATGCTTAGTATGTAGAAAACTATTGCATTACTAGCGTGGCCTCTACTAGAAGCAATGTACATATATTTAAGTACTTTCGATGGAACATTATGAATTATTATAAATTTATAAAAGAGCTGTTCTTCACACTCAATATCTGGAGAATGGTCTTCTAGTATAACGTATCGTCGGGTCACGATTTTGAAATGACGCGATTGAAAATGAGAAATGCAATTTGGTTACTTTCAATTCTCTGCAATGTGCCCAGTAAACTGAAATATCGATGCACGATCATAAACTGAATATGTATAAAAGAAAAAGTATATAGTTTATAAGATGTGAGCCCAAGGCATTCATAATACTTTATATGTAACTACATACATACATACATATACATATATTAAAGACTGTTAAATGTTAAATCAACTGTAAATGGCAATTTCTATGTAAATCAGAGAAAATAAAATACAATGCTTAATTTGAATACGTTTATTCTACGTATACACGGATATTGTTAAAGATTCGGCGAGTTAAAAGAAATTTTATCATTTTGAAAATTTGTTTTATTTCAAACGTGTTTATAGTTCGAAAAAAAAATTGTATACAAAATGCAAACCCATCGAGAAATAAAATTTATAATTCCCTGGTTTCGTCCTAGTTAAGTTCGAAATATACCAACAAATTCACTCACATTTGGATAATAATGTAAAGCTATGCTCAGAGCATTCTGCAAAATGATCCATTGTCATTTTAATAACATTTTACACTTAAACCTTCATAGATGCAATTATTTGTTTCGATTTTCTTTTTACAGCTCCATCAGGAATGTAAATATGTATCTCGGAACAATAGCTCACCTCTTTTGTATTTATACAGAGTCCTGATTTCCTTAATACCCACTTTTACGGTAAAATAGCGTAATGATTATTGACATTTAACAAATGATCTAAGTCGCAATGGGCCGAGTCTTTTACTACTTTGTCGGGGATACTATTAAAAAAATACGCATTACTTCGTTCTGCAAATGGCTAAAAATACAGAAACAGATTTGTCATGTAACTATAGGGTCATAAGCAACAGGCAATACACCTTCTATTTTTTTGAAGTTCTATTCATGATATCTAATGTAACGTACCTCGTCGTACCACAATGCTCGAACAATATCATTCGCATGCACGCGTAAGATATCAATTTTTGCCTTGAGCAGGTTTCGCAGTTTACGATTCTTAAATTTTAAACTTATTAAAGGAACAAGTTGTGAATGAGAAAGAAGAGAAGTTTATAAAATAAACACCTCAATAATAGTTTACATATCCTTGACAAGATCGCACAGCTTTTTGAAACGAAATGTGAAAGACTGTATGCTACTTCGGTTTTCCAACAAGCAAACCTAGATATTGCAGGGAAGAAATTTCACTCCATACACTAACGATAAGTACGTAACCATATTATATTTTTATATCGTGCAATTTTAGCACATACCTGTTCATAAAATAACAATGCTTCTGAAAGTAGTAACATGTCATAACAGTGTATATTTAAACCAGATGTTATGAGGTCTTCAGACACTTTTATGAGAATGGGAAGAATATCTTCCAAACTATCTGCTGGACCTTGTCCCAAGTATAACGCAGGTGTATTTTGGTGGCATCCTTCGAGGAATCCTTGATTAACAAACTACAATAAACAAATCTTTATTAATTATTCCTTCAACGATCAAGTCAGCATGTTCATTTTCATAATTATAAAATGTTATTGGTAATTTGAACAATGAAATAAGGAAATAACATACAGTTCAACGTACCAAATTTGTGATCAATATTCTCAATGTTTTGATAATTTCACATTTAAAAGTCAACGTCTATTCGTAAAACATACTTTGTACATGGACTAATACTTTTCCCTGTAAATCTGTAAGCGATAGCAATTTACTGCATTTCAATAACATAAAAGTCGTTGGTTTATAGAAAATTAGCAAATATATACCACTAATGGAAATTGAAGTTGTCAATTGTATCAACGCCAATAACTTTGACTGATACTCCCCCGTGTTGAAATAGAGGTACTCATCGAGAAAATGAGTGACGACTGGTATTCCTTGTTGCATGTAACGTGAAAATTCTGCAGTCATATCTAATAAATTATCGATTTCGTCTGGAGAAATTTTCTCGTTTTCCAGTATCAATGCTGAGATAAAAGAAATGTTCTTCTTTATTATTTCTGAAGCGTACTTATAAGTCATTGAAAATTTTTTAATGCATCCCTACGTGTTACATCGTCTGGTTTTGTTAACACATAAATGAGCCGTGCTATATATTTATCCTGAAATAACATTGGTAAATAACCATTTCGCATAAAGCATATTATAATTGCAATTATAAACTGAAAATTGTAGGAAACACAATTACCAATCTTTCCTTCTCCAGCATTACATGAAATAGAACGCCCTAATATATATTTATAACTTTCTTATTGACTAACTGATACTCCCACAAGCCTGAAAGCACACATAGGTATTATTTTTATTCTCGCATTTTGTTCAGATCTTGCTGTGTTGTTTACTTTATATCATTGCATACGACTAATATGTATAATAATAAAGGTTCATAAATTACCAACGATCCATTGTACAACAATAATAGACACTGTCATTGGCAATGTATAGACAGATGATAACCACCAATTGGTAATTAATTTAAAACTCTGTTCAGGTACCATATGTCTTGGAACTAAACATTTCATTAAAGATACCAGTTTAACAGCACCTATTATATATTTTCATTAGTTTATATTTATTACAGAATACAATTGCTTTTGTATGAAATCTAAAAAACATACTAACCCAAGTCAATATCTGTAATAACATTTGCTAATAAGTCAAAGACTTGATCGTCCAATCCGTGCGATGTTGCATATTTGTGTAATAAGGTATTAAGTAACTCTTCGATGTCAGAATATACTTTTCCTTGATCTGTAAAAATGTCATCGTAAAATCAGTAAAATCAAACTTAAAGCAGACGGCTGAAGTAAGTAAATTACACTGTCAAATTAAAAAATTCATTGTTTATAAGAATTTTTCAACAGGTATAAGATATGGTCCACAATTTTTTACTCACAGACAATATGTTTTAAACAATCAGTCCTTTCATCGTCGTCCATCGTTATTATACGTACGTACGTGCTTAGTTTTCTAAATAATAACTATTGTATATACGTACTATTTACATAGTCTCACTTATCTATACTATAAGATGTTTAAATTGAAATTAACAAAATGATATTTCTAATTATTTAAAAGCAGATTGACAGAATCGTTGCTAATTTCAACAAATTCGCTCAATAACAATTTTAACGCTTTACGGTCTACCCACTGGCGGGAACAAGCTTGAACAAGCTTGCCGAGCAACATTTTCCCGGGCAAACTTAATTGCGGAGAGGGAACACCTACAGGAGTGGTCTGTGGTGGTAAATGTGTGCGTGAGACGCCACGATGGGAGACGACCGACGCCACGGCCACCAGCGTCTCCCATCGTGGCGTCTCACGCACGCATTGCCACCACAGACCACTCCTGTAGGGTGTTCCCCCTCTCTAATAAATTTGTCCAGGAAAATGTTGCTGGCAAGCCTGGGCGGGAATATTCAAAGTGTAAAATCACCAAAGACGATATAACCTGTAGAATACGGTAGGTATAACCATTTACCATGTCCATAATAATTCAAATCCCCTTTTACACTTACTATATAATTATTTCTACCTGACTGTTGGCTACAATCTACCCATATGATCATTTTATACTTTTCGTATTGTTTAATAAATAATACTCTAAATATTAACCTCGATGCAAAACAATAGTACGTGTGTAAGTACATAATTATTATTGATTATGTTGAAAACCTTTGAAAAGATGTTTACATTTCTTACGATAGTTATCCTAACCTCTAACTCACTCTAACTCTACATAAATATGTAACACAATTACACAGTAAACATGTTCTATTTTGTTGGCCGTTGTCAAGGCAACGCGTCATAATGGCTGCCATCGAAATATTTTCAAGTTCGGCCAATTACATACAAAGATAAAACTAAAATATGTTTTCTAAGCTTTTTTATGGTATTATTTTTTATAACACTGTCGTTACTTACACCGCTTTTTATTATTTACAATTCAGGAGGTAGGTATACATTTGCAGTATTTTTTATTTATTTCGATTGTTTATTTTAAATTTTCTTTACATAATGAAACAATATGGAGAGATTTACGATACTTTAATTTTTAGTCTTCAGTTTGAAAAATCGTGTGTGTACAGAAGCATCCGATGTATTGTTCGGTTAATAAATACCTGTTGTTAGGGTACAGAGATTATAACTTAGATACAGGTTCACAACCATTTACGACAGTTGAGCCTGCCGCGCTGGTTCAAATCGTCAAAATGAACCAGCGCGGTCCGGTCTACTGTGTGCATGAGTCTGTACCTAAGTGTGCCTCCTGCGTGTGCGTGCTTGGGGGTACTGCCCGCACTCAGCTGTTTCGACTTTAAGCTGCGTGGCCCGGAAGTTCCACCGCTAATAATGAACTGTTAATGTCTCGAGAACGAAACCTCGGATCCCAAAACGGTAAAGGACTTTTCGATGTCTTCCTGCATCAAGATATTGCATGCCTCGGGAAGTCCCTGAATTTTGGGTTACCCTGTGTGCAATGCGATGGGAAGAAAGGGGGGGGGGGGGCGACAGTAGGCCATAGTGGGAGACGACGGTAGGTCATAGTGGGGGTAGGCGTTTGGTCCCGCGTCCCACGATTCTGGCATCACTGGGTTCCCGTGCTCACCGTAAAGGCTCTTTTTTTGTTTTTTTTTTACTTGGAGGAAATCCCCACGGATACGGGCCGAGGGTTATGTGGGACTCGAACCCACTAAAACCTCAAAGGCGGGACTTGATGCGGGAGCAAACAAGCAATACGTCCGCTTGCATTCCCCTCCTGCGCATAGTGCAACTCCGCATGAGACATCCCCGTATTGGGGTCTTCCCTGGGCGGGAGTAACAACCTCCCCCAATTCTTCTGCGTTGGCGACGCGTGGCAGACCACACGCCAGCGTCGCCTCTTCCGAGGTCGCTGCTACTAGGGTGAGCGGTGGCTCCCGGCACCCTCACCCCGCGATCGAGTTACTACCCGGCCCAACAGACGTAGCAAGGCGGGCTGGGCGGGGGCGTTGGCGGGCCTCAAGGGCCACCCAGACCGCGACACCCGAGTAGGCTCTTTGACGGTAACCGGGTCGAAACCAAAATCCCGGCGGACAAACCGGGCGAGCGGCTGGCAAGTCGTGCCAGAAATGGACGGCCCGCTATCGGCCGCCAGATTCGCCCCCCGAACTCGATCGTCTAACTGGGAGCGACTTGACTATCGCCGCTCCCGGGGGAGAGCCCTCCAGGCTCGTGGGCCTCCTGCCCTACAACGCCGCCGTGGCGCCCGCTGCCTGCCACGATGCAAACACGGCGGCTCCTGATGCAGATAGGGTGGCCCACCGCGTAACAGGGCCACCCTATGTCCCTCCCTGCTTTTCTTAGCCCCCTTCTCTCTCACCGAGAGGGGGGGGGGGGCTCCAACGTTCCCCTCCCTTTCTCCTAACGAAGGGGGAATCGACGTCGCGGCTCGGGGTCCGCGGGGCGACTTACAAGAGTTAAGTCGCCGCACGGCCTCCCCCGGCCCCGTGTCATCTCCTGCCGCAACGCCACCGTAAAGGCTGAAACAGACACGTCCAGTAATTTAGTCGAGTAGCGTCTAATTTAGTAATTTACTATTATTTTCCTAAACTAGTTGACTAAATTTTAGTGTCCACACACGGTAAATTACTAAATTACTCAATACTCGACTAAATGACTCGACGTGTCCCCAGCCTTAAGCCCTTGCAACCATCGCGCACGCAAAGGTCGGAGTGTCAGGCGTCCGAAAGACGGAGCGAGACAAAACATCAACGCGTCGTCTGTCTCGTACCGTCCTCGCTCGCTTTCAGTGCCTCTCGCTCGCTCTCGTTCCATCTCGCTCTCGCCTTCGCCGGACAAGAGTGAGAAGTGGTGAGGATAGCGAAAAGTCCGTATCGTGTACACCAAACCGAGCCCGTAACGAGACAATACTGTTACTTTTGTCTTGAAACTTTTTTCTATCTCTTACAGATTGCATGTGACAAAATATCGAAAAAGAGACGAATCTTCAGAAGTTAATTTCACCCCGTTAGAGTGACTTTGGACAAAAGAAATGCGTTGTAATCAGGGGGAAATCCCCCACATATTGAGTTTCAGAATTTTTTGAATTTTCGAGTTCGGGATCTTCCCTTGTGAGTGATGATAAAGTGAAAGGAAGGGCTTCCCTTAAGGGGTATACCCTTCCCATTTTTTTTTAAATACTTCAACCTCGTTGGACGTAACAGTTTGTAACCCATGATTGGAGTATTTATTGCTATGTACATTATTCAATTCTGCCAAAGTCGCAAAACTTTGTCTTTTCCACCGGACGCGACCCGCAAACCGTCTGGAGACCAATCCACGGCGTAAACTTCATCCGAATGGCCAGGCAGATCCTGACAAAGCTTCTTTGTCTTCATGCTCCACACTAAAACGACGGGGCAGTACTATTTCTGAGTTTATTTGTAAGCGCAGTTTCATTACCTTTCAATGTGGAGTCCGCGCTGCCACTAGCCAGCAAACGGGAGTCCGCACTCCATGCGATTGAGTACACAGCCTGCACGTGACCTCTTAATGATGCTATGTACGTTCCTGTACTCGACTCCCACAGTTTTATGGATTTGTCGAACGAGGCAGACGCAATTACGCGACCATTCGGTGAAAATTTTACGTCATTGATGAGTTGTTGATGACCAGTCATTCTTGCTGGAATATAAAATTAAAATGCATGAAGCTGACTTCATCCATTCCGTGATAATATTATTTATATGGCGATAGATAGTACCAATAGATTTCTTTTCCCTTTCTGGTTTCCAAAGATATAGCGTAAAGTCATCGGAACCGGAAACAAGTATCTCCTCGCCTACAGATTCATACTGCTTCTTCGCATATTCCACAGAAGTTTCAGTTTCGCTTGCATTCTTTCCAAGATGGAAAGGGCCAGTTCTAAGTACATAGTCTACGTTTAAGGCCAGTGTGTTCACCCAGTGTGCATGACCCTCCAAAGTCCTACATAAGATTCCCTGAATGTATTAAATGTATTTTGATTAAAAATTTAATGGAATAAAAATGTGGTCAGTAGGAATTTTATATTGCTCACGTCTTCGGCTCTCCAGACTTTGATGGTCCTATCCTGAGATGCAGAGTAAATCAAACCACTTCCTCCCCACTTAACGGACGTCACACTTTTAGTGTGACCAGATAGAACGCGAACCACTTGCGCACGCACCGTGTCCCATATTCTCAAGTCGCAATCCTTGGAAGCACTAACTAAATACTGACATTCCGGATTTTTGTGAAAAGGTTCCCAACACAAAGAAGTCACCCACATTTTATGCCCTGACATAGCTCTCCCTGAATGTTTATACAAATTAAATGCACACAAAATAAAATTAGAAAGCAAATTATTGGTTTATCATTCTTATCGTTAATGAACTCTTAACCATCTGTACCTATTTGTTTGCCCGTTTTTGGGTTCCATAACAAAATTGTCCCATTTTTACATGCAGATACAAGCTTCCTTCCACACGGAGACCATGATATGCATAAAACCCAATGTTTATGCCCTTCGCATGTAAACTGCGGCGTCTGTGTATAGATATCCCAAAACCTAACTGTAGTATCTCCAGAACCACTAGCTAAACATTGTCCGTCTGGTGAAAATGCAACTGATATTACAGCTTCCTTGTGACCTAAGTTTCATAGAATTACGTTTAAGTAACTTATTCAAATTATTATTATAAAAATTGTTAATATTATTTCTAAAATACCTTCCAATGACCCAGTACATCGTGTAACTGATCTAACTTTAAAAATAGCTTGTGGTTGATACACGATCTCAAGTACATCCTCGCTAGAGCTAAAGTTTTCACAAATATTTTTTTCTAAACTGTCTATAACTTCTACATCATTTACGTAAAATGCATATGGTATTGGTTCTTCGTGTTGCAAGAGTGCATTACAAATTGCTTGTAATTTATCGACGGTAATATTTATAGGTAAATCTAGCAAACCACCAGGTAGCACTTCACCGCTGTCTGATTTGAAACGAGACAATAGTCGCTTAACATCTTTTGCTTCCATGGAAGTATCTTCATTGTTTTCCTTCAGTTCACTCCCTTCTTCAAATCTCCTTTTACTCATTTTTAAAGATAAAATTGTTAAGTATTCTAGTAATCCGTTATATCGATACTATCCAAATGAATTAGATTTTCGTATGGAAAACATACTCTATATTCCTTCATTTCATATTTTCTACACATTAACGGAATAAAATGATTCTTTTACTCCTATATTCTACGAAGTAAATGCACGTGGTGCAGTAACACACAACAACACACAGCAAGTACCGCAAGTACATAAATACTGTCAGAAGCATGGACATAATAAGTAATCTCGCCTATAGAGTGCAGCACAAGTTGGTAGTGATTAGTGATCCTCTAGAGAGTGATCGGAACAACGTATATCGTCGCTGATTGGTTGCTGCGATTTGGAGCAAAAGCGGAAGTAGACAGAGAAAGAAACTGTAAAAAAAGAAAGAGACAGAAATATTGATAGAAAGAGACAGAAATACTAATAGAAAGAAACAGAAAAACTGAATCCAATTGGGAGATGTTATTGCTTCGACCAATAAGAAAAATTACTTGCTCTCTCTATTTCCGGTTTCGGTCAGTAATGGCGTCCACCAATAGAAAACGCGGACACAGTTTCCGATCACTACCCAGAGGATCACTAGGCTTGACTTGACGGTGGCTCCGTTTCGTTTACCATCTTGGGCGAATTCCACTTACGCCCAAATCGCCAGTGATTTTCATTAAGCTAGGTTTTCCCGTACGCGACTGAACGCATCGTCAAGAATTTCAAAGTCGATTTTCTCGACAAAGGAGCGCATTAACAAAAAAATATTATTCCTTTTTATCGTCTTATTTACTTGTTATAAATCGAAAAGAAAGAGTAACTTTTTTTCATATCTCGCTTCATTTTTGAGAAAAT
The DNA here is from genome assembly GCA_947577245.1 of Andrena bucephala. NCBI lineage: Eukaryota > Metazoa > Arthropoda > Insecta > Hymenoptera > Andrenidae > Andrena > Andrena bucephala. The sequence continues at coordinate 32,167,608 of OX387717.1, read as the reverse complement.
TGACTTTGAAATTCATGACGTTGCGTCCTGTCGCGTATAGGGAAACCTACCCTAATGAAACTTACGAGCGATTTGGGCGTAAGTGGAACTCGCCCCTTGGCGTTGATTGGTTTGACGTTATCGCGCATGCGTTACGGAGACGGCGCCGTCTGGACTACGGAGAACTACGGAGAATAGTTCCCGCGGACACTGTCTTTGACAGTTGATGAATAATAAAAAAATGTTTCAGTCTTCCTTTCATTTACAGAACAATGAGATTGACAATAAAAATTCGTTTATTGCAGAATTAGTTCATAACCTAAGATGTACAAAAATGAATTTTTATGGAAATATGTAACATAAAATAATTATACGGAAAAAAATGACTGATAATTTCAGAAATTCGTATAATCGTTTGGAAGTCGTTGGGAGTTATGAAACAACTAATGCCGCTTTTCCATGTATGCGAAAGTTATAAATATTCTCTAATCAACCCCAAAAATAGAGTAGGGCTTCTTAAACAGCTATCGTTCATGGGATTAGAAACGCGTTAGCAGTAGTTAGCGGTTACAGCAATAAAATGGCGAGCTAACGTATATTGACGTTTATTTTAACATTGTTTTTAGACTGAGTGTAGGAAGATTTTTTCATTTAATACGCAACGAACAACGGGTGATTCTTTATGCCAAGCATCTTGCCATGAATTCGCTGGATTCAATGACTGAACCTGTTCAAAGCATCTCTACATTTGTGGACGTAGATAACAATTGCACTGCTCTTGATAAAACTACCGGGGAACTTTGCGGCGAAACGGAAAGTCTGAAAATTATCGATGAATTCCAAAAATTATACGAGACCCGTATCGAGAATGTCGATCGAGAGCTCGAGAATGAATTTGACCAAGTTTGTGTAAGTTCTTCCATACCCATGGACTTAAATAAGTTAGCTTACTCCTATCCATTCAATAACTTCATAATATTTGCAAACTTGTTTCATCGACTGATTATGTTTAATGATTATATTTTGTGTGTTGTAGAATTTAATTTAATGTAATAAATAAAATTCTATAGAGTATTAATATGGAATCTGTTGTTACTCCTATATTTCTATTTCTCTTTGCGTCGAATAAATTATAAGTATCGTAACATTCGATAATGTTTAAGTTACCCAAAATGTTAATAAGATTTCTTTAAATAATAAGTATCGAAACTTGTAGATGAAATTAGAAATTTCAAGGGAATGGATCAGGAATTTAAGAGAGCAGAATGTTATGTTGGTGAAGACAGTGGAGGATTTGGAGCAAGCTGCTAGCGAGAGAGTTAAATTGTTAGAACAGAAATTAAAGCAGTCTTCGATAGTATTGTCTGAAAATATGATAAACTCCAATCACACAGAGATGGTAAGAGATTTTAATTCAAATGAGATGTTAAAAATAAATGGAATGCAATAAGTACATGTTGTCACAGACTATACATACGCTGTCGAATCGTGTCGGCAATCTCGAGAAAGATGATACATGTATGCGGCAAAAACTACAGTTTCTTCAAAGCGATATTAGAGGACTGATGGAATTGATACGACGCGCTACGCAAGAAAATCATTGGAGTTTAGATGGAATAAAGTTCTTTGAAATCCGGCCTAGTGATATACCTATACCCAACGAGTGAGTTTTCATTATTAACGAAATTAAATAGGAAATATAATATATGTGCTATTATTCATTGGCTGGTTATTATCGATACATTTATTTACATATAGGCTTTTGAAATCTTTTAATTTACATAAAGATAATGTAAAGTAGTTGCGGTAGCATTGCATAAAATAATTTTCTTTCTATATTCTTACAGCTGTACCTGTCGCCAGGTAAATATAAATACAGATGCTGATAAGAGATTCAAAGTTACAATAAATATTAGTCGTGGTCTTAAATCAGACTATTCTTTAAATGAAACTATTCGCATGATACATCCTTCGCATTCAACACCTCTCTAATTAAGCTTTTGGCTTCAATATGTGTGTAATTAATGTGTACACTGTTTATTTTATATTTTGCTTTCCTACACTCCCTTTTAGTAAATTCTTTGTCAAAAATACACATATTTTTATGCAAAATAAATGCTGGGTATAGAATTGACCAGATGAGAATTGTTGTTGCTCTTATACTTACATTTTCTATAATACGTACAGCGACAATTTTAAAATTAATTCTACAATTCTGAAATTAGGAAGAGACAAATTACGAAAGGATGCAGTCCTTAGAATTGCAAGTTGAACATTTTCAAGAGAACGAAAAGATGATGGCTGCGTAAGTAACGGTACAAGAAAGCTGTCGGTATATCATATTTTATGCTAATAATTGGTCTTTTTTATCCATCAGCTATCAAAGAGAATTGGAGGACAAATTGGCTAATCTTAATAAGAAACTGGAAATAAAGGAAGATACTATTAAACAATATGTTGGTCAACTTCAAAGCTTTAGTAATAATCTTAAAAAACGTGCCAGGTTTGCAGACCGAATTGCAAGCAATTCGTTTGCGAGCGATCAACAAACTTTCGACGTAAGTTAGTTATTATTTCTTAATGCGTAATGCTATTTAATGGATCCGCATGTAAATAATTATATTTGTGTAACATTAATTTATACGTCTTGCATAGAAATATGATTTAAAAGCGTTACTTCTTACGAAACAAAATGGTAATAAATGATAAGGCAATCATGTTGAAATTTTTTAAAAGGACAAATAAACATCTGTATGTGCGTGCAGTAACGAATTGTCTTTAAAATCTCTGTTAATGTTCAGATTGTCTTAATGGCTGATATTGTGGAAAATATGTTCATTGCGAAAGATCTAGAGACAAAATGCTTGCAACAGCGTTTGTGTGTTGCGGAGTCTAATAATCTGGCAACAGTAGCTCGCGATACTAATACAAATTTAAATAATTTAAAACTGCAGTTAAACGAAAAATGCAAGGCAATACAAGAGATTCAACAACAGATGATCAATCTCAATAAAGTTTGTGCTATTTACTTGCACCTGTACTATTTAGATTTTAAAATAATCTAAGCATAATTCTGATTGTATCAACTGCCAGGAGTCGCTAGAGAAGCAAGATGCTTTAACAGCAGAGCTGATTAATAAAAGAGAAATAGTAACAGCTCTGCAAAATCAAATAGCTGTATTGCAAGAACAGTGTCGCTGCGCAAACATGCAAATTGATTTTAAAGAAGACATCATTAAAGAGATGCGAAAAGAATTGAAGCAAGCAATAGCGAAGGTATAAAATAGTAACTTTTCCATCTGTACTGTTAATCTAACAGTAATATCTTTTCATTCCAGAGCCTATGTTTCGATCTCTCTTCTTGCATCCATAATCGTTATAACAGGCTTGCTATTGGCACACGGGAAATGGAATCATTCTGCAAATTACTAAAGGAAATCAGTGAACGAAAAGTCTTGTCCGCAAAGCACAAAAATTATATAAATCATGAAAAAATAACGGAAAGTCTGCCCGCGATGGGAAGCAACAATTTAATGATTAAAGCAAAAAATTCTTCCCAGAATACTCGGCGCAACGAAGTTAACGTGTATAAACATTTGCACGGCATCGATAAGAAGATCTTAAAGTATACTACAAAATTACCTCTCCCCAACAGAAACAGTAAATCCTTAAGCTGTAAAAATACTTACGTCTTAAAAAAGTCTGACAACTCGAATGATGTTTAAATTGGACACTTATCGATTGATACATTAATCAGAAAGTGAATAATATTTAATTATATCAATTTGTACAATGCACATAGAACATAATAAATATTACAACCGTTAATGGTAATATGTATATTTCAACATGGTTGCCTATATTTTTGTGCTGGCATTAAATTAGTAGTGAAAGTTAAGTCGAAATTAATCTAATCACGTTAAAATTCTCAGCTCCAATAACACGTTCTTTACTTAAAATTTCAAATTTAGGAAACACATGCCACGGCAAACGTTGATGCAAATGCATGCCAAGAGGTTGGTAAAGACAATTCATGTTTCACGTACTTAGGAACGTTCTTAACTATATTAATATACATACATTGCAACTTCTAGACGTCGATAATATCGTACTTGACTAAGGTAAAATCACTGATGGAACAGGAGAAGGATGACCTTTTCAAATTAAAAGTAGAACTGGAGAGGACTGTAGAGAAATTGTGTTGCGAGAAAGATCTGGTTGGTAACTCGATATATTAAGCGTATTGAATTCTCATATATTTCAATCAAACTTGTGCGCAAATCATTTACATCGAACCGAATAATTTGCAATTTTCTTGTTAAATAATAGGAAAGAAAGCAATGCTCGTACGTTCGAATTCTTTGGTATTTAATTGAAAAATATGTTTAGTTTCGCACATAATGAAGCTGTTACTGGTAAAAGACTTTATTATTAATAAACATTTTTCAGTTGTCTGTAATATCACAAAGAAATCGCAAGAAGAATAATGGAATTCAATAAGGAATTCCTGCATTTATAAAAGCAGAAAGCTTAATCAGTTCCAACACCACACACGTACATGCTAATATGTATATTCTTTTCACTGTAACCGAATGTAGAGGAATAAAAATTTTGCATCGTTAGTGTGCATATTTCTGTGACAGAGAAATGTTTATTGACATTTCATTTAACTAATATAATTATTTCGAATCATTTCTTGAATTTCCATTAGAAAAAAGAATCCCATACTTATTGCTGAATAATAATGTTTTTAACAATTTTTATACCATACAGGAAAATGTGCTGGTTAAAAATGTCAACTGTATGAACCAAGTGTATTCGAAAAAGGGGGAATCAATCGAAATTGTTGAGTCTATTATAGTATGTATAATGTTTCAATGATTTTGTAAACTATATAATTGTTTAGATTCAAGTAACACTTAAACTTACGCTTTATATATTTCTTCAGTTGAAAATGGAAAATAATAATTCTCTCTGCATAGACAGTGGGAATTTATTCGTAAGTGTAATTTATTATAAAAAATTGCAGCATGAGGCTGTGTTATGTTAATAAGGAAAATTTATTTTTGTTTTAGCCATCCACAGATTCTAATCAGCAATTTAAGTTAATGGACATATTTAGAGCATGTGCTATTGAAGCGCAAGCCACTACAGAAGATATTAAAGATGAAATGGGAATTATTGCTTCCACCTTCAAGTCTAGACATGAAAAAGTAAGTTTTTATTCTGCAATGTGCATCGATTGATCTGTTGACCTAAGATTTTCACATTAATAAAACGGAGTATTTGCAGTATGCGGACTTAAACAAGGAGGCCATGAATGTACAAAATCATTTAATACAAAATCGGGAGAAACTTGCAGAGGCAATTAATAGGTTGCGTTTACAAGTACGATTTTAAACATTTCATCAAATTTCATGTCTTTACTGTGTGTATGTACTCGTTTTAAATTAACATTTTCTGTTTAACATAGGAGGAAGAAAGGCTGAGACATAACGAAAGAATCAATTCAAGGAAGATCAATTTGAAGGACATAAAAAATCAGCTAAACCATGCTCAGTCTCGATTATCACTTCGCATTAATGACATGCAAAATAATTTAGAAGTAAAATTTAGTTATTTCCATTGAATTTGATTGGTGAAGTAAATCACTGGCATTTTCACCAGTCGGTAATTATTTCATTGGTACTTAAATTTTAGGAGAACATCGTGCCTAATTACACGGAAATGTGTATTTGTAATGAGCTGCTGCGTTCGGCAGTCGAAGAGGTGGAAGAAACATCGAGCACTCTACAATTATTTCATACTCAAGTAAATCTTTTTAATTTCTTACCCGGCGATGCCACGTCGAAAAATGCACAACGAATAGTAATACGGGAATTATTCAAGGGTTGCTGTATCGCATCGGATCTAGAGGACCTTAAGACTCAACTCTGCGACGTAGATTCATCTATAAAATTATTGCAACAGAAAATAGAAGAAGCAGTTAGTACTTGTATACATCGATCGTTGTAAATGCTACTTATTATTAGCCAATTGCTACTTTCTTTTTTCTCATCATTCGTAGCTGTTAGAGCATGACATAGCAGAAACAACACTGCACCAGAAGGAACAGATATTAGAAAAGTTAGAGGAAGAAGTGGACACAATTCATTCGAAAATACGAGACATAGCAGAAACATCTGTTTCCCCGAAGGATCAGGTAATTATCTAAGATTACCTTCTATCGTTGTTCAATTAAAATTCCTATTTGCTAAAGAATTATTACATTTACTTTGAATAGATATCTGAGAGTAACATTGCAGAGTCGCGTCTATGTACTCAGGTATATGTACATTGATTGTTTGTATTATACTGATTGAAATCGGTAGTTCTTACACTTGGGATGTATTTGCTACTTCAATCGAGATATGCTATTACTTGGTTGCAGATTTTCAACGAAATACCGCGGATTAAACAAGATTTACACAGATTGAGAAATCAGCAGGATGAACTGAAGCACAGAATATCAGATGTAAGAAGACTATTATTGATCATTTCTGTTGTACATTGTAAGTAAATTTATCTACCTACAATGAAGTTTTTCTGTTACAGAAACTACGATATGCAGAGTGCGATGAGAAAACATGTTTATGGAAGTGCAGAGTGACTGATCTGCAAGATCAAGTGAAGATATTGCAACACGAGGTATTTTTAATATTCTACAATTATATTCTTTGTAAATTTTAACAATGCTTTATAATATTATACGAATCCCATATTTAAACAGGCAAAGTGTAATCAAGAAGTAAATCAATTTCTAAGAAATAGCATGACGTGCGTGGAAGAGGAACTTCATGTGACACAAGAGAAAGCAGAGAATTACAGACGATCGAATTCCCTGGACAACATAGAATTGAAGAAAAAGATTATAGAATTTGAAAATACAGTAATTATTAATTAAACCTATAAATAGTTAACAATTCATCCGAACTTCATATTGTCTGATCCATTCGAATATATTTCAGCTGAAATTGCAGGGAGAAATTGAATGCACACTGCGACAACGATTAAATGATAATGAAGTAGAACTGAAAAAGTCCAAAGAACTGCTGAATTCTTCCGTGAGTTCAACTTGATTACAAAATGATCACATCCCGTACGCGCGTTAAGAGCCTTTATAACATTTATTGTTTAATTTAAAGCATATTGAACATACTATGGAAGAAACTCTGCTGCGTTGTGGTTGCAATCAATTTAGACACGATACAATGGTAAATACATAGTGCAAAGTGCTCCGTACAAAGTATGCGTAATTGGGAGATTAGGTGTAGTAAAATAATATCTGTCCGTAGACTGTAGATCAACTATTCAAAACGCTACAAAACACAATGGCGTCTACGAAAACTGGTCTTCAGGAGCTTAAAGAGGAATTAAAGAAATTAGTATGCATGAATCTTCTGCTTTATTGTGATTGAAATTAAGTGCCCGAAAGGGAATTAAGCGAAATAATAAAAGTTGAAGTCTTACGACCTGTTCGTTACTTTTGAAAGTAATATATTTACAGATTTGTGAAGATCCATCTAATGTTTGTTCGTCTGTGAAATCGCTGATGAGTCTACTGGACAAATTGCAACAATATGAAGACGAATTAGACGGTTGTTCCCCAAAAATCGAGGAACTTCAAAATGCGCTCTATTCCAAAGATAAGCTTGTAAGTAATCATTTGTCTATTAATTTCAATTCTTGAAAAGGACGTGTAATTAAGAGCAATTATATTCGTAGTTAGAAAATAAGGACGAGATCATTAAGATCCAAAAGGATTCAATTGTGATGGTACAAGCTGAATTGAAGGAGCTTCATCAGAAATCGCAGGAGAAGGTACGTTAAAAGTCATTCGATATCCTTATGTTATAAAAGAAAGGTTGCGATATCAATGTGCACATTTAACTAAAGCTTATAAGGGCCTGTGAATAGAATTGTGAAACATTGACCAACCTCCCTTTTGTATGAGAAAGAAATCATTTTACAATAAATAATGATAATCAGGGCCGCCTTAACAAATTTGAGCGCCCTGGGCTAAAAAAATTTGGTGCCCTAGCCCCCAAGGGTGCAATTTCTTCGGAATCGGTGCAAGGCAGTAAACCACAACCCCGGGTCTCCGCCAAGGCAAACATGAACAAAAACAACGCTCGCGCGCGGATCATGACGCAAGGATGCTCCAGATAAAAAATTTTGTCTCCAAAATTGAAGAGAAAAAAGCATTTCAGCATATGTATTTGATCCTTAAGCGCCCTTGGATCACCGGCCCCATTGATAAAGGCGGCCCTGATGATAATAGAAATAACGTAGCGTTATGCACGACTTATAATACTCAGTGGCTCACAGCCATAATCGTACACTCTTTAAAATCGCATAACATTTTTAAAATTGGTCCAAACGACTTGTTTGTCACTAAGTGACTTGTTTCGTCGTTTTGAAAAAATTGCAATTGGTCGGAATAGCGAAAAAATAGTAAAGGTCGTTTTTTAAACTTTTTTTGTGAGCCTGTAATGAAAATTCAAAAAACCCGTTTTTAGATTAAAGTAAGTTGTATACATGCTGAAAATTTCATCTAAATCGGTTAACGTTGCTCTGAGCGGTAAATGCTTAAAATCGCAGAATAAGGGCGAAAATCGCGAAATTCCTGAAATCACCGATTTTCGACCTTATTCTGCGATCTTTAAAGGTGTGTAGCTTAGAATACCGTTAACCGATTTAGATGAATTTTTCAGCATGTATACAACTTACTTCAATCTACAAACGGTTTTTTTTTTCATTTTTATTATAGGCTCACAACAAACAGTTTAAAAAACGACCTTTACTATATTTTTTGCTATTCCGACCAATTGCAATTTCTTTCAAAACGACGAAACACGTCACTTAGCAAACTGATCCTGCTAGCTTCTCAAAAAACTCAAGTCGTTTGGACCAATTTTAAAAATGTTATGAGATTTTAAAGAATTACATATACGTATATTGAAAACTACTATTTAAATAAATTTCACACGAGAGATCTAAATGAGAAATTATATTTAGTTCTTTCATTATTCTTTTTATATTCTAAGAAAGAAATCAGTCGGCTTTGCATATATTGTACACTAAAAATATCGATATTTTAACGACATATGATTTATACGCACTTTTTCATCGAAAATGTGATAATTATAAAGCAACAATTTAAAAATATTATCAAGATTTATCACCAAGGTATGTGTGATTTAAATATTGAAATCATTTTATCACCAATATGTAAAATGTAAATTTCTAGATTGATAACCAGGATCGCATAATCTCTGGATATGAAAAAGAGAAGAAAGAATTGTCGAAACAGGTCTGTATCATTATTGAATGTCCCGAGATTAAAATTTCTTCTGATGATTACATCAGTGCGCGCGATATGCTCCGTACGGAGTTTCCCTTGTATCAATTAATGGAATCTCTCGTCTCTCGGTTTTGTAGAATGAACTTCAGATTCAGACTATTGGACATTTACAAAATGCTGTAGTGGAAGCTAAAAAATGTATAGACCAAATGGGACACAGAACAATGAGTGACGTGAGTGAACAGTGGTCCACAATTTCGCCTTCGACGTACAGTCATGGGAATGTGCATGATGTTTAAAGGTTGACTTGTAAATATTAAGCGTATGCAGATATTTCATCCAGTAGAAGAAACCATTCTCTCTCTCTCTCTCCCTCTCGCTTTTTTTTTATTTTTGAAGAAAAACAAGAGTATGATCTCTCCGGTAGAATTTGAGAGTCTTAAATGTATAATAGATTTTTAAATATTTAAAACAATATCAAGTGGTTTAGATCTCTATGCTACAGCTTTATGATTCGTATACATCACTCCATGTTATAATTTATTTTATCAAACAACTGTACATCGTAAGCTTCAATCCATTCCTACGATATTTAAACCTGAAAGATCAAAGTAAGTTTTATATATTATCTATTTATGTAGTATATTTGTGAATACTTGAAGTCCTGTTTCTATAAGTGTTATCAATTCTTGTTAAAACTGTTGAAATTCTATGTTAGCTTCCTAAAATAGAAATAGATGAATATGTTATTCTGTACACGAGGAAGCTGTAATCTGCAATAATAGCAATATGTGATCTGTTGACTTAATAAATGACCAAATGAATAACATGCATGGATTCTGTTTTAAACTAACATTAAACCAATGTGACCAACCTTCTGATTTCAACCACGGCGTGTAGTTTTAATAATAATATTAATAAAGTGAATTGCCGGTGAAAGATGATATACAAAACTGAAGTTTGTGCTCAAAGTGTTTGTGTGATGTCCATTTACTTACAAGAATTCTGTATAAAGAAGCAACCGAATGGCTCATAAAATTACAGCTACAAGAAAAGTCTGAAACTATTCGTTTACTGTCAGTATGCGTAGAAGAAACTCAAAGTCAGTACAACGAATGCTTCGCAGAGGTATGTTAAACATCTTTCTTATACACATGTTTATAATAAATGCAATTGTTAATAAAGAACAAATTCTGCATAGGCTGCTAAACAAGACAAAATGCTGGAGTTACAACGTGATGTGGTTCGTGATCTTCAGCAGAAAATATGTCGCATGGAGTATGATAACAGTTTAACTGTTAGTTTTATCCACGCTGCGCATTATTCAATTTTAAAGACAATACAGGTAGAGAAATCTGGAACACTGTATTAAATGATCGCATGAAATTGTGTTGCACGTTTTATGATAATAAAAGAGATATGTTTCTTCGCATCAGTGTTTTTATATACTTGTATATTTTGGGCGTAGTAATTAAGATGAATATAAATTACTATTAGTTCAATAAAATACTGAAATACATCTATTAATCATTGCAAATATTTTTAGGAGCAACTGGAAATTCGTGTAAGCGATATTCAAGCTCTAAAATGCAAGGTACGTTGAAACATGAAAAACAGAAGGTTGTTAGAAATTACTTTTGTTAACAGAGCATTAATCCTATTTTGTATAGATGGATACACTGGTCCAAACAAAATCCTATTTGGAAAATAGATATTTGAATATGAAGAAGTTGTGGCAAGAAGCGGAAACAAAATTACAGGGACTGAAGTAACATATTAGTGCAAAGTTATAGGAATGCAATACCGCAATAACTTTTTTCTTTTTGGTTCAAATAATATTGTCCTATTACTTTTTCTTAGGAAGACGGCATTGAAATCTGAGCAAAAGATGAGGATTTGTGAGAACAAAGGGCGTCAGTGTACGGTGCAAGCCGAGGATGAAAACTGTACCACGGAGAATATGTTTGACTTTAATGATGTAACGTGTAACGACATGGAACAATTTAAAAATTCCTCGTACGAGCATGAGTTACAGTCCGAGATTGATATCTTGTCCAGGGAGAACGAAGATATGAAAAGGCAATTGCAGAAATGCAAATTGGACTTTGATATAATCGACAAAGAACTGAAAATAGAAAGAGAAAATGGCATCGATGTCCAGCAGATTTCATTTGAATTACAAAAAGTTAAAGACACTGAACGTTATCTGCGTTATGAAAATGACCAACTGAAATCCGACTTGAAGAAGCAAACACAAAAGACAGAAGCTCTATTAGAGGAGCTGAAATTCGTCAAAGAGAATGGCATGAAATTTGAAAAGTTATTCACAAAGTTAGAAGATAAACAGACACAGGTAAGTATAAATAGATACATTAAGGGGGGAGCCCTATTTAGGACACTAGGAATAAGGTGATACTTGGGAATTTTTTTCTAAGAAACTGTTAAGCGGATCTTTTCCAAATTTTCAGGGTATTTTAGTTCACATTCGAACAATAAAAATTAATTTTCACGTTACAAAGTATTCGGTAGAAATGAAGATATATGAACACATTCGTTAGGACTCGCGCGCCGGAGTTGCAAATTGGCGACTGTAATGGTGGCCCCATTTCTCCCTTGAAATAAAAAAACCAAGGATTTTCTTATTTCTAGTTTAATCACGTTGTCGATGAACCTAAGACTTTGATAAATAAATTGAATCGAACAAGTCTTTTTCCATAAATAGTACGAAATATCTTGGGGCAGAATCGTAACTTTTTCTTTCAACTCCCACAAATTTGCCAAGATTGAACTTTTTTTTCATTTGTTAGGTTCATCGACAATGTAATTATACTAGAAATAAGAAAATCCTTGGTTTTTTTATTTCAAGGAAGAAATCGGGCCACCATTACAGTCGCCAATTTGCAACTCCGGCGCGCGAGTCCTAACGAACGTGGTCATATATCTTCATTTCTACCGAACACTTTGTAACGTAAAAATTAATTTTTATCGTTTGAATGTGAACTAAAATACCCTGAAAGTTTGAAAAAGATCCGATCAATGGTTTCTTAGAAAAAAAATTCCCAAGAATCACCTTATTCCTAGCGTCCTAAATAGGGCTCCCCCCTTAAAGAAACAGTAAATGATAAAGACATTGATGATTCGATCTGAATCTTTTTAGATCAACGGTTTGTACAATCAAATTGCGAGCAATGAAGCTATTATGAAGAGGCAAGCTGAAACAATTGAAGAACTTGAGAAAAAAGCGGATATAAGTAATAAACACATTAAAGGGTATTTATCTGAGTTAAACGATGCAGAAGAAGAGATGTCAAATTTACACGATCGAATACATTCTTTGAAAGCTTTGCTGTCAGAGAAATCGGATAATATGGCTAAATTGCAAGCAGATTACGAAGTATTAAAGGTATGCAAAAGTATTCTCATCTTTTCCTTTAACGTTTAATAATTTAATATTATCTATTATCAAAGGAATTGCTTTATTCTGTTGCAATATTACAGAACGACAACTCCATACTGCGGATGGAAAACAATACATTTGAAAACAAAACGAAAGAAGATGTTTGCGAATTAAAAAATGTGGTATATGTTTTAATAACATCTTTTAACAAGCAGAAAGTCTAATATTCCGAGTAATCCTAGAGCGATACAAATATTATTTTTGCTTTGTAGTTGAAGAATGTTCAAATGCAATTATGCTTCGCTGAAGATAACTATCGCAAAGTCACAGAAGACTTTTATAAGACACAAGGTCAACTGATCAGCGTGACGAAGCACGAAGCCGATCTACAAGAATATTTCACAAATATGGTAGCGATTATCTAATAACGTTATTTTATTGGATTGAATAGTTTATGTATATTGCTTTTTTTACTCATTTATTTCAGGAAAAGGATTACTGTTCGAAACTGTCTAATGCGGAGAAGGAGAGGGCAAGACTTATGGACTGTATAGACAAGCTCAGAGATGAATTAGAAGAGACTCAAAAGGACTATGTGTCGAAAAATGGGGAGCATTGCAAACTACAAGACATTTGTAAATCCTACGGAGAGAAGTTAAACATTTTGCAACAACAAGTTAAATAGATTAATTTGATATTAATATCTTAAAACATGAAGTATTCGAATGATGTTACTATGTAATAATTTTTGTATCATTGCTGTATCTTCTAGATTGAAAAGGAACGAGAGAAAGTTGTGAAGCTAGAAGAGTCTAATAACTGCATGGTGCAACAGTTGGAGCAATGCATGGAACAGAATTGTGTTCTTACCAAGGAAAAAGCTATGGCAGAACAGAATAATTGTAAAATCTTTTTCGAGGTAAACTGCTAGCTTAATCCGTCATAGATTTTGCTACATCATTTCAATAGAAACTCTTTAGAAATCCGAAACGCTTTTTATCAGTTGCAAGAAACACACAAATCTTTGCTCGGACTAAGAAAAGAATGTCAACTGAAGAATGAGTCTCTGGCTTGTATATCGGCTGAATTAACAGAAACAGCTATGAGCAGATCGGAACTTTGCAATCAATCGCAATACGTTGTTTCCTGCATTCATGTTTGGATGGACGAGCAACGAGAATATGTGAATAAACTCGGCGCAAAATTGAAGTCCCACCAACAGCAATTACTGCAGCTTGGATTTGAGAAAAAGTAAGCATCCATACGATCCGCTTACATAAATTCAAATGCAATTTCTTTCAGTATATTAATATACCTACACGCTGGCAAGCTTACGTGCTACTGAAAAGCAATTAAAAAATTATTTACAGAGCGTTTTTAGACGAGACGAAGAGGTTGAGGCGCATTAATCATTTACTTACTCAAAGACTGAAAAGAATGCACAGATGCGGTGGCAGAAATGTTAAAAATGTTTGCGTAGGATGCCAAATGACGCCATCGATTACAGCCCAAAACGCTGAAATACTGATTCCCATCAGTTCTAAACATCCATTCTTACAAAAGGTTAGACTAATGTTGAAAAATATTTTAGTTCGTAGCGAGAACTAAAATATCTTTCTGATTACACACTTAATACATTTTATTTTTATTTAGAAATCGAATCTTACGAAGACTGCGCGCCGCGTCTCCGCATGCGGCAACACCTGGTGGTTCCCCAAAATGAAGTACTTGATAAATGAGTTGCGCAAAAACAATTTAAGATACAACAAGAATTTTTATAACAGGGAGGGCTGCGACAGAGGGTTGGAAGAAAACCGTGATTGCGGCTATCAATCGTCTACTAGCAAATGAGGATATCAGAGTGTGTTACTTACTGATAAAATTTAAATAATCGTTACTGCCGTGTCGGGTATTTTGCCCCGTTACTCTAAATACATTATGCTGCTCTACTTTTGTGCTTGTATCGATGGATCGATCTCAAAGTACAGACGTACATTGAATAGGTAATCTATTGTTGCAAGTACTTTTATTCGTTTTCTTCAACTGAGTTATGTAAGTCCAAAGTAAAATGATAATTTGGATGGCACAAAATGTTCAATAGTACGAGATTCTCCATATATTTTTCATGGAACGCTTTAAAGAGAAGCTTAATCTCATCTACGGTAAATACTTCTAGACTTTCTGGGGGATTCTGAAAATTATATATTAACTTTTACTAACGAAACTTCAATTACTACATCTTAATGTTCTTATAAGAATTAACGCGAGGTATTTCCTGTGTTCCGTTTGTATCGATAAGTTATATGTAAAATTGAATTTTGTAAGAAACACAGCAACTGAGAATTTCATCTTATTAGACCATGAGTGTAAAGAAGAAAATGTTGATAAAAAAGTGAAAAGTACATACGAGCACAGCATGCAGCAGAATAGTTTCATGAAAGAACTGGTGCACATCTTCGGCTTTCCACCATGGTTGGGAAAGGAAAAATAAATGCGTTAAATAGACAAGTCCCAAAAGTGCAGAAACCCCTTTCTCGGTGAAAGAATGAAGTCTAAACAGATATATATATATATATATATCACTCTATTGATAAATGAATGTTATGAAGTACGAAATCAATAAATAAATTAGAAAGTAGCTTCTTGTATCGTCTTTAAACGAGTATTAACCCTTTGCGGTTTTATGTTGAGTCTAACTGGATACCACATGTGCATGTTTCGTAATCTGAGAAGAGTTAAAATTGTATAGGCTGCTATCAAATTTTGTTATATCACAAGCACAAGCTCATTCTATCGATTGTTAAGTATGTGGAGCATATAAACGTTGGAATATGTATACGATAGAACAGTACAAGATGAAAACAGATAGATTTTAAAGCTGACGATGAGTATAATAGTAAATTCTAATAAAAACACGAGTGATGTAGATCTAGCTAATAAATATAGTTCAATGTATCGGTTCTCTTTGAAAATCGCTGAAATAGCTGGAGAAACTTTTTCTGGTGATTTGGAGATTTTACATAAACTATGTGCGCCCAATCAAGAACGGTAAATAATTACGTCGTGATCGCAAAGTGCCGGGTGGAAGAAAAAAGACATGTTGTACATACACGAAACATGTATGAAAAAGCATGGTCCGCGAATTCAAGAATATTATAAAAGATATCGTACGACGAGAAATTACAGATTATAAATGGTGATAAATTATTTTTAAATATTAACATTATATTTAACACAGATATATTAATATAAAATGAATGCAAACTACAGAATATGTACATAGAACAGTTTAAAGTAAGCGAAACAGCAAAGATAACTCTGACCGCAAAGGGTTATAAAATATTATGTCTCGCATTCTATATTATAATTTTGATATAGATTCTGAAGCTAGCAGAACTAATTTCTTATGGATTTATATTAGAATACCTCGCAAACTTGAAAAACTCCCAAAGTATTTTTGCAAGATATTCATTGCGCGTGCCTTTATTCTCATTCGGGAGTTTACTTTCTGAAAAGGTGAATGCGTTCGTTTCAGAACGCTAGCAACATTTTTACGTAATATCGACCTATTTAATTAATATCTGCGCAGTGGTCTACCAAAAAAGGATAACACCGCTTGCTTCTCCTTCTGGTACGTCTTCAAATAATTTACATCTTCCGCTGTAAAATATATCCAAATACACAGGCTTGGAGTTGGCGGTTCAACGTATCGGTGGTAAACAGGATTTTTCGCATAAACCCACGGCCCGCATAAATCGTCGTAATTTACGTTCGATTCGATTTGCAGTTCGGAAGTGATTTCCCGAGTAACCACCTTTCGAATAGCGAGATTTCTACGTTCCGACAGGGTAGATGACTTAATATCTATTATCGATCTCGACTGATCCGGATTTTTCGTCTCGAGACGATGATTTCTAATCTCAGACTTGTCCGGCATCATCCAAAAATTCTTTTCCTCCGATAGTAACAGAAACGGTTCGTAGATTATTAAAAGAACGCATTACGCTTACAAAGGCTACGTTCAGCCGACAAAACCGGCGAGTAACCGGTGAGTGGTTTCCCTAGATTTTACTCTGAACGCAACCGATCACTACCACCTATTCAACATGTTTAATAACCGATCGTCATTTTTGTACCATAGTTTATTTCCGGCAGAAAAAATGGCGACCGGTTACTAACCATGTTGAGTAGTGGTAAGTGATCGGTTGCGTTCAGAGTAAAATCTAGGGAAATCACTCACCGGTTGTATCCAAAACCGGTGAGTGGTTTCCCCCGATTTTACTCTGAACGCAATTGATCACTTACCACCTACTCAACATGTTTAGTAACCGGTCGCCATTTTTTGTACCGTAGTTTATTTCCGGTACAAAAAATGGCGACCGGTTACTAACCATATTGAGTAGTGATAAGTGATCGGTTGCGTTCAGAGTAAAATCTACGGAAATCACTCACCGGTTGCTCACCGGTTACTCACTGGTTGTGTTGGCTGAACGCACCCAAAGTGCGCGCATCTGTACTTAGGTATGTAAAATGTTAGTCGCTGCGAGAAAATTCAAATTCGAGGAACGAGAAAGAGAGGGGTGGGATCGATGTATCGAGCGCAATTGACTAACGAGTCAAATTAAGCGCGCCAGTTTTAAACTTCGTGAACAGTGATCTTACTAAATAAATACTTATTTACATATGCTATATTTCTAGCTTTATAAAAATTGCATAAAAATGCACACATAATAATTGGCGAACCCGAGAATTATAATCTCGTTGACGGCCGTTCAAAATTATTTCAACAAATGTAGGCACACTGTTACTTTTATCATAAATCATACTTCAAATTCTGATGCTTCGTTCTGTAAACCTACCAACTTGTATAAAATTTGTACAACGCAACGGTAACGGAGCTATTTTGATAACTTTGGATGAGAGTAGAACGGTGATGCGACGAAACCGTTAGTAATATTCACAAGTTTATTTCTTTCTTCTCGTGTAGTTATTTATAATTTATCGTGGATTATCGAATAAAATTAATATACAATATATGTTTCGGAGCAAGAATTTGTTATACATGTTTACAAACTAAGAAAGTAAATACATAGGTAATTAATAGCAGCAGAAATGGCCTACTATCTTACAAGACGTTTCGCGTGCCAAAAATTCATCGTACATTGTATAATTTTAAATGTATGTTATTATTACTAATATTAATGTTATTATTATTCTTTATCAATGTTACCATTAATATTATCATTATTACTTATTACCATTTAACATTACTTATTATATAAATCATATATATATATATATATATATATATGTATGTATGTATATGTATATATATATAACGAACACCGCCCATTACTACTAGAATTACAAATGGGAGTTTCACCATATCTGTCTCTCTTTCTCTCTCGCTCTCTGTCTCTTTCTCTCTATCTCCATTCTTTTTTCGATAGATCTGATACTCAAAATAGATGATATATCGTCGAATTCAACGTGATGCACACACATTTTATTTTTTAATTAATCACTGAGGCAAAATGTTCGTCCTGTACAGTTCACCTCCCATTCCGTTATAGTGGCATTTTCCCATCGTTTTACATTCCACTGAAACTCAATGCGGACACATTCACGGTGTACGCATATTTGTTGATTATGGTACATATCTGGAAGCAAAAAGTAGTGTTGTCTCCTACAGTAATCCATTGCGAAAACAGTTATTACTTTTTAATCCAAGTATATAGTACACATCGTGCTCTAAGAATTTTGCAAAAACGATGATCAACCGTAACTGCATACAATATTACACACTCCTAAATACGCATTTATTTTTTAACAGTAACAATAGAAAAGAACGTATAGTACATGGTTTTCAGTTGGTATGCGTAGTTACGTAGCTTGAAAATTATATGTCCGTAGCATATAATGATTTGTGGCTGAAATAAAATTGACGATTAGTCTAATGATCTGATGTCTCTTTTGTAATGTTTCTTTTAATGGGAAGTTCATATACCTATGTACAAACGCAACTGTTTCACACATGTCAAATGAACTCTACGAAAACTTAATAATTACTTGGTTTTGTTCATAATGCACGATATAATAGTGCGTATTCACTATCACAAGTTTTAACATCATTAAATTATTAAACAAGTAACATTTCAGTGATCAATATAAATGCAATAATTTAACCGAGTCGTAGGCGATTACAGATTATCTATTAACTTACCTAAAAGAACATACGGAACAAAGTAAAAGGCAGATAGAACAAACAAGAGCCAGTTTATGGATTTCAATTCTTAATGATTTGCCCAACGCAATAAATTATATCACTAAAGCGAAGCTAGTATAGAAACTGTAACTACTATGAAAAATAGAGATGCCTAATAGAATCTCAATCAAATGTGCACTACACATCTAAGTAAACGTGATATTAATAAACAATTGGAATAATAAAAAGAATGCCAGGCGCACATGTAAATAAAGAATGGCATTAGTAGAATTTGTATAACACTTGCAAGAATTGTGGTATTAAAATAATGAAAGAAAATGGTCGAAACACTTTTACATTACAGTACGTAGATAAAGGTGTTTCTCGAAGTACTTACAGTTACATTCATTAAATTAATAAACTCAACAATTGAGTAAGAAATTAACACTTCGTTTAATGTCATTATAAGATTTACAGTAACAAGATCGTGAATATATTACAAGGATTTTTTACTCTCTTTCATCTAAATATTCCACTGTATAATCATATTATAAAAATAAGTGTTATGTAAGTATTAATCAAATAAAAATTATAAGAAACGAATGTGATAAGGAAAAGTATACAATATTTGTAAACGTACTACAAGCATCGCTACCATGTGGCAGAATCTTGCAGAATTCAACATATTAAATATAAAAGAGAGAAGAAGGTATTTCCTTTTAATTGTAGCATGGAATTTTAGTAGTACATACATGGTTCTCAATTCAGTGCGAACAGTAAGTATGATTAAAGTTTTTGCAACAACGTCACAATTGATAAGATAAAGTTATAGAATCGTATTGAAGGTCTACAAATGAAAGAAAAATACGAAACGCTTAGACTGTGCATTATTATTCACTACAACAGTCGGCCTAAGTTATGCGAAATAAAATGATTATGCAAGAAAAGCATCTTATGTACGTAAATTATCCTTTGTTCGAAAAAAGTAGGTCCATTATTTAATTTACCAAAACACTCGGAATTGGTACGTATCCATCTTAAGATTGTGCAAAAACAACTTTTTAATATATAAATTTCGAACAATTTGCTCTACATATATTTTTACAAATAAAATAGGTACACTATCTTTTGATAATATTGCGCATAAAGTTTGCGATATATTCGTTCAGTGTATTTTCAGAGTTCCGTAAATTCCTGTACAAACACATTCAGATTTGTTTGTAGAAAATCATTTACTTGAATTCCTTATTTCGTTTTACGGTAGCAATTATTTAATCTAAATACGAACAATACAACATAAAACTGAAAAGAAAAGGAAACACTCGTTCAAGATGCTCGTTCGCTTTATCTATTGTCCTTTTTCACTTATTTAATATAAATATGAAGATCGAAATAAGTCAGGAATACATGCAATAAAAATATTAAACATAACAAGAAATATACTACAGCAGTACGTACTCCCATATATCTCATAATGCTAATACAAAATTTTGCATGAAACACATCCGAATTGCAAACTTTTAGTCTAATATTAAATGTTTTATCATTGCAAAACTATTATCAGTTCCTTCTCCTTCTACATTTTTTGCATTATAAAAATATGTTGACATAATATGTTATTATACTGAATGTTGGGTTCAGAACATATCCGATACATGTATATATTTAGATTGCTTTGTGACTCTTCAATGGGTATTATGCTTTCCGCCATTGTTAACCACGAAACTGACAAGTTTTAACTAATATAAAAATATACCAACATAGTATCTGACACGTACAGATTTGGATAATCACTTGCAACAATTGCCAGTTCCTGCCTTTTGTCCTTCTGTCTCAACTAATCGGCGACCTTGACCACTCGTACTTGCACTTCCCGATTGTTCGTTCTTTGGAAGTTTTTTAGCTGCAACAGATAGACAACACTCTAACACACAGTAGCATTCAGATATTTCGGGGAGATTTGTTCGCCAAGCAAATAGCAGGTTTGCACATGCATAATCGCGCTTTCTATACAACGCGTAACACAACAGCCTGATACTGTTACAAAACCAGATGGTTTCCTTAAATTGCAGGCAAAAATATTAATAATACTACGATTTAAATATTGTACATGTTTTAGGAGCATTTGTCTCGGGTATGAAAATTGAAGTGATAAAGAATTATCTTACCAATTGCCAGGAATATATCGTTAACATTCATTGCTGTTTTGGCTGAAGTTTCCATGAAAAGAAGGCCATTTTCATCCGCGTATGTTTGAGCTTCATCGAATTCTACAACTCTCTTATTCACAAGGTCTGCTTTATTTCCAGCTAATGCTATAACTATACTTGGACTGGCTTGTCGTTGCAATTCCTTCACCCACGTTTGGGCACGTACAAATGTGTCCTGTAGTTTTTCAAGAAAACAATTATACGGTCACATTTTCCCCAACAATTTATATGGGAATTGGGGAGTAATGTTGAGAAACATGTTATCGACGTATCGTTACTCTCATGCATGCAAAAACCTAATTGTTTAATTATTTACCTTGAACATTGCATATAATCTTTAGCGCGTGTAAAATGTAATATTTGTAATTATATTTAAGTATCGAATCTCGTCAAAGTTTACTTGCCTGGTTTGTTATGTCATATACAACAATGGCTGCCTGTGCACCCCGGTAATACATTGGTGCGAGACTGTGATAACGCTCCTGCCCTGCTGTATCCCAAATCTCAAATTTTACAGTTGTGTCATCCAAGCATACAGTTTGCGTTAGAAATGCAGCTAAAAACGAGTGGTACGATAATGCTACAGTTAGAAATATACAACGTAAGTACTGTTTATATGTAAATGAACACTGTTAATATTTCTTTTCTTTTACACAGTGTCATAATTAGCATTCGCGATAATACTACAGTAGGAATTCTTACCTCCGATTGTACTTTCTTGGTATTCGTGGAACTGTCCTTTAACAAACCTTAAAACGAGAC
The DNA here is from genome assembly GCA_947577245.1 of Andrena bucephala. Lineage (NCBI taxonomy): Eukaryota > Metazoa > Arthropoda > Insecta > Hymenoptera > Andrenidae > Andrena > Andrena bucephala. The sequence continues at coordinate 32,145,712 of OX387717.1, read as the reverse complement.
TCGATTTCCCAACCGCAGACTCTCCAAGCAGCACCAGTTTAAACTGACAAATCTTTCCTTGTGTCGAACCATTTGGCCTCTGGGCTGTACCCCGATTAGCCATGATCACCTAGACATAAAACGGGACTAGTTAGCTTCGGCTAAAGTGCTAAAAAATATATATATCGTTGAACACGGACTTGTATTATTCCGTTACTATTAATTCATTTCATTCTATATGTCGAAAGACTTGAATGCGGACATAATAGTAAAGAAAAGTTACATATTAGAAAAATGTTTTCTTTCTATTTACACAACCAGAATACTTATTTAAACGACTTCTAATAATAAGTATTTTCTGTACATAAAATAACACTATTGGTGGAATCTATATCAAAATAAGCCGTCGAAACTATTTACACCTGAACTAAATATTTTTTAGGCGTCACACGTTTGATCTATGAAAAAACAATATTAGAAATTAATGCAAACAGTACTTGGTTTTTAATTTCCATTCTGTATGAAACTCTAAATCGGCAGATAAGTGTCTATTTATAATAAAACTCCATGCATAATAGATAAGGTTCTCACTTACATATGTATTTATAGAGCAATGCACAGTTAACTAAATGCTTTAACTTAAAGATAACTTCGTACTTATGAGCAAGCAATCATGAATCCTTCTCGCAAACTTCAAGATATTTCAATTTATGAAACAAAACAGCTACAAGAAAAAAAAACAGGTCTCCTCGAGGCAAGTATCGAGCAAAGATAACGGCACATGCAAAAAAGTTCACACTTGTTATTCGACTGAAATTATATTTTCTTAATTCTTATAATCCGCGCCCTTTCTATATTTATGTTTTCTTGCATTCCGGACAAAGTCACACAAAGCGATTCTATAGAAATACTTTGCATCGGACCTATGCGTATTCGAATCATAGAATGTTTTATGTCCTACTCTGTTTGCGATAGAATCTGTATAACAGAATAAAGTGTAAGATGTGACGTCCGGCTTGACTTAACCGAACCGTAAAAAGTTCGCATTCCAGTGAAATGCATTGCATGTGCTGCTCGTTAAAAAACAAGTTACAAAGAGGAGAATAACATAATTGAAAATTAACAACAAGATGTGCATCGCCAGTGGACGAGAGAGACGCAAATAGCCAGCGAATCTCCGAGCAACAGAAGCAGATATCAACTGTCCATGAATGCGTATGCGAGATCTCGTTATCCGCCCTGTCGCAATTAGTCTCTGTAAGTCACTTACGGGGGAGGGGGGAGGGGGTAAAAGCCACAGCAGGTAAGAACCAATTGGAAAAATAATAGCGTATGCTTTTTAACCCATTAAACCGGGCCTCCTGTTAATTACATTATCCAATTAGTTCGCGTAGCAAGTCTCGGATGAATTGAGCAGTCCGGCGTTCAGCTCTGTGATAATGTTACGGCTGATAAAACTCGGCCCTCCCTCAATGATAGTGTGCGGCCCAATTTAACTAGGAACGAACGAGCGAGCGAGAAAATCGGCTAAAACGCAGCGGCGGCTTCGGCGGGGATAGGTATCAGGGGGGGGAGTCGTGTTAACGCACGACTCACAGGCAAGCCAAGAAGATAGAAAGAAACACAAGTCCGTATCGCGCGAGCCCGTCCTGGGTACGGGCTGACAGAAAAAAAAAATAATAAAAAATAAACGTCCGTGAAGAGTGAGAACGAACCGAATGAGGGAGAAAAAAAAAGAAACACGGACACGTATATGTGCATATATGCGTGTACGCTCTCTGTAATCTCACGCGCACGCAGCTCTTGCGGCAAAGCGAAGTTGCATCCAATTTCACGCCCGCGAGAGAAACACTCACCCGAAAAGTTACCTACGTACGTAGCAAATATCTCATAACCTTCGATGACATATCATTATCGAAAAAATCACGAGACACCGTTAAAGCGATGCATAGGGACTGCGAGAGAAAGATACCGATAAGGATTGGATTGCTAGCTAGAGTTCTGTGTACGCGAATCTATCTCTCTCTCTCTCTCTCTCTCTCTCTCTCTCTCTCTCTTTTCCCCATCCTTCCCCTCCCTGTAAAAGTAGCGCCATCTCTTTTCCTCCCACTTGCCACTCTCCGATTTAGTTACTCATTCGCAGTGTCTTTCTTTCTATTCACTGGCTCGCTCTCGTTCGGTCCTTCTCTCTTTCACGCCCGCTCGTTCTCCTCCCACTCCCACCCAGAATGGAGGGGAGAGGGAGACGAGGACAGGCGAATAAAGGGAGTAAACGATGCGCCACGACAGTTACAGGTCCGAGTGCTTGTCACCGCCCGTGAAACGTCAGCAAGATCTGAAACGACGAAACGACAAATCCTCCCCGTGTATCCAGAAACGCTTTGCATCGACCCGAAAGGAAGCCGCGGCTAGCCTGAAAAAATGTCGCGTGCCGTTACGGCAGACGGTGACCCTCCTATCGACTCGCTCGTACGATACGTGGTACGCGTGGAAGGAAAAAAAAAGCGAACAATGTAGTCACACAACATACGAGAACATTCTTGCCGTCTCCTCTATCGCGAGGCGACCCCACTGATTCATAAACATAAGAACAATCGCACACGACAGGGCCGTGATAAGTAACGAGACGTTTAAGAATGCGTTCTCGGTGGCCAGTAAGAGTTAGGGGCCAGGGGCCACCTGGCAAGGACGGAAAACACGAATTTAGCGGTGCTTAACCTGCTGCGTGAGGAAGCTCGCCGTCGGATAGAAATGCGGCACTAGCTGTTTAGACGGTCGATGGGCGCCCAACACCGCGCGACGATGATTAATGTCAATTCACTGCCGCGCGTCAGACACGATCACTTGTCTCCAGTAAATCGGCCCACTAACCGAGCATAGATCGTGCAATCTATATAGAATGTGTACATTTATGACAGCTCCGGTTGGTACACACTCGCAGGCACACGACTCCGCGAAGCTCCCTGGACTTCTCGCATTCCCCTTTTTTTTTTTTATTCTCCCGTTCGAGGAATAACGTTATCGCCGCTTCTCCGCGAAACAACAGCTGCTCTGAAACGGCACCCCGTCGACGGATCGTACGATATCGGCGTTTCTATAACTTAACGCGGCCGATGAATTTGATCGCACTAAAATGAGCCGAGACACTGAGGTCCGTATCACGCACACGGTCAGGCACGGTGCCGCGCGACAGACACTTTCTTCACCGTTTACAGCATCGGTTGCCGAGGTTCACGCGCACGCAAACATTTATCGCTGATCAACGGATCAGTGAATTACCAGCTATCGTTCGTGAAACCGTGAAGAAACGACGAAGTGACTTCAATCTCGGAAGATCCTTCGAGAGTACCTTTCTTCAATGTCGTTTTCTTTTTCCTTCAGTCGGAAATGATGGTGTGTTTCGATGAGCACGACCGGAGAACGGCGCCACTGCCGACCAATAACGTTATCCGCTCCGCGTATAACTTTCTCCCCAACGCAGTTTCAAACGATACTAGGTATATGATAACTTCAAGTACATCTGTACATATGTATGTACCATTAAGGTAATGAATTTTCAGGAAAGGCAAAGCAATGTATGAGGTATCATTTTGTAGTATACCTACCGTAATGTTCCTCTTTCGAAAGTAATGTGTGCCGTAGAAACTTTACAGGTTTATATAGTGACTTTTTAATATCTAGTGTACACTAGGCGCCAGAATCGGCTTCCCTTCGGAAATTTGGCAACGTTGCATGTCACTAGGCATAGCTTAGTGGTTCTAGCAGTGATGGGTAAATCACTAGAAAGTAACGTAATTTACGTTACGTGACATACGTGTATAATACTAAAATATCCTGTATAAAATGTCCAGTGGACCTGCCCCGGCAATATAGAGCGTAGTGGGGAAGTTCCCACATCTTTTTCAAGCTTTATTAGGCTCTTATATTGCCGGGGCAAGTCCACTGGACGTTTTATACACGTATGTCACGCAACGTAAATTACGTTGCTTTCTAGTGATTTACCCATCACTGGGTTCTAGTGACATGCAACGTTGCCAAATTTCCAAAGGGAAGCCGATTCCGTCGCCGAGTGTACTGTGCCCCGATGAAAAGAAGTCGTTCGAAATGTCACAGGGGCAAGAGGGGTTCTTCGCTCGCATTGGCTCCAGTCGCCCCTGTCCCGTTTGCTTACTTTGTATTCGTCGACGTTGCCGCGCCAGCCAATAGGGATAATACACTATTCGGACCCTAGTAGAGTTTCTCAACCGATTTCTTTTCATCGGAGCACAGTACACTAGGCGGCAGAATCGGCTTCCCTTGGGAAATTTGGCAACGAAAAATCAACACGACACCGACTGCCGAATCCGCACAAAGATAGAAACCGTTTTTATAGACGGATAGAAGTTATTAAGATATATTTCTCATATAGTTAATCTCAATATTAGTTAATTATTGAGTTCTATTTATATAGTTCCCAAAATGTGAAAGTTTTACGCGCGATTGTTAGCCACACTGGCCATCGCTTCTTCGATTGGCCAATTTTGAAAGTATGCTGTAGGATAAATAGAAATGGTCGGCAAATACCGGTTTTCCGCGAAGTAACATTTGTAATTATCGGTTTCGGGAATGTATTTATACGCGTCGAAAGAACGTACGAGAACAATAAACGGAATGCACTGACCAGAATAATTTATATCATTATATGTATATATTTTTATGTTTTTTTTTTGGCATTTTAATTGGAAAGTAACGTTTCAATCGTCAACAATTGTAGTTCGCTAAAAAGAAATTTAGTGCGTCGTTTTTAATTCCATACCCCCTTGTCGAAGATCAAAATTTCGAAACTATTCGTGAGACGTCAAGTAAATAGATGCAATGGAGAAATATCTGCATATGAGAACATTTATATCTGCGGTTTTAGAATACACTAAACATACGAGCGAAACGACAGCGTCGGTTTTACAACGAAATCTTGGTGTAAGTTTTGGTCGGTTTATGTGTTATCTTTGATTTATATTAGATCTTATCAATTAACTAATAAATGTAAGTAAACCACTGAACAAATACTTTGTCTAGTGTTGTATAAAACATTTATAACAAATATCAATTGGCCGTACTGTTTAAAAAAGTGAGGACAGAAAGAATAAGGAGCGTGTTTTTACAATAAAAGCTTATGTTTATTAAAAGGTAATAAGCGTATCATTGGATTTGAGCATATTTGACCCTGGGACCAGTATAGCAGCAGAATTTTATGTCAGCCTACACGAACTTATGAATACTTTGGCATCTAGGACCACGTTGATCTGGAGCGCCGTTGACGTTTTACAAAATGCTTGCCGTAATGCAGCCGCTAGACAAGCCTTAATTCATACCTACAAATTTGCTCCCATATTAGCAAGGTTGTTGGAGGTATACATCTGCATTTGTCTATCTGATAAAGTTAATGTAATAATGAGATTTATAAAGGACAAAAAGCTATTTCAACCCACTTATTCACTTTAGCATGGAATATTAAGATTTTGTTTTTGAAATTATGAATTATAGATTTGGTACATTTCGTAGGCTAATTTAACAAGCGAGAAGAGAATACGGGTACTGAAATTGCTTCAAGAATTGACGTACGGCATTAAAGTATCTTGGCAAGAAGCTCATTTGCCATACTTAATATCGATATTAACGCAATGGGTAACGCAGTCCAAAGAGGAAGAAATCATTGCACTTTCGCTGGGTGTACTAGTAAATCTCTGTTACAAAAACCTTCCGGCAGTGTATACTTTAATGAGAACAATCGACACAAAGGCGTTCGTGCGCACGTTGCTAAAGCTACAACACTGCAGTGTTAATACGAGTGTACAGTGTTCTAAACTTCTAATTATATTAGAACACACAAATCCAAATATCTCAGAAAAGTACATCTTGGACTTTGCTTCTCTCACGTTTAGTAGTCTCATTACTGCGATGAGGCAGAAGGATGTTTTGTTATTAAGGCACATTATAGACTTCTTCGACGATGTGGGGCAAAATGAACATTCCCATTCTGTGTTACTCACATATCCAAAGTGAGTAATTGAATGATGTATGCTTTCGTTTTATCTTACTTTATATCAAATGTTGTTTAATATTTTCCTTCGTTTCCTTTGGTTTTTGTTAATCAGTTATGGTAGAGATGTAGAAAATGTACTAGCTACATTAGAAGATAATGCAGATCCAGAATGTGTTGCTCTTATGATGGAATTTTTATCGTCACTAGTAAAATTAAAGTTATCCGCTTTGATACACTTATACCCTTTCTGTGTAAAAACAGCTATGACATGGGTTCCAGTGGGACAGGTGTGTCTCCGTTTCATCAAGTCGTTCTCTTTATGCACAGATAAATGATATTCTACGATCGGTTAAAATACTTATTTCCCAAACTAGGTGTGCTCCAAAGCATTGGCTTTGATAAGAGTCGCAGTGATCGACGCAAGACGTACTAAAACATCCTCCGAGGTACTAGCAGAATTGGACGCATCTGTTTTGATGCTGATTATAAATTCAGAACACAACGTAATTCAAGGGAAACAAGACCTGAGTTCGGAAACGGAAATGAGATTAGCTGAATTAATGCAGCTGTTCCAGGAGATGGTTAAGACACCTGCGCTCAGAGCAAAAGTTATGCAGTCCCTAAACGAACAAACGATACGTGTACTACTGAATCCTACGTTGGACTCGGAAACATGTAGAGCTGACGATTGGCCAGGAAATTTTATCCAAGTACATTTTGTTCTTAACGCACGACGAGCGTAACTTCTCAATGATCGTCATTTCACTCTGGAATTTTTCAGAATCCTAACACAAATTTGTGTATTCATGCGTTAGCTTTGACAGCTGACTTGGCAGCACATAATTCCCAGTGGTTAACTTTATATTCTGAGCTGCTTCGAAAGAAACAAATACAAATGACAATGGCGCATGCATTGTTCACTGGTGACGGAGATGTTAAACAGAAAGTGTTGCAGCTGACTTCAACTGTAGGATTTCCTCAGGAATGGTAAGTTCCATGGTAGTACATCGTAAGTAATTTTGACGCTACGAAAGAGCGTGATACGAATTGTTAAACTACGCGTATCTTCATCTTCATTATTAATAAAGAGAGATCACAGTGGAGTCTTCTTCTGATCTCTCCTTGTAAGGTCGAATGTTCTTGGCAACAAAGTGTTTTAATGTTTATTCATGACAACTCCAGACAAATTCATTGTCATCGCACGAAAATTGCATCTCATGTTTTTGTCTGACAAGTGTTTCCGCGTTGGCACTCTGTATGAAGCAATTGGAACCTCTGATATTGGTGCAGAGTACCCCCGGAACGGTAGCGAGCATTGGAAGTAAAGTGCCCACAAATTCAAATAGCGAAATGGCTCCACTTTTTTCCTTCGCGCAAGAAGAACGGCTTGATACTTTCTTAGCGAAATTGCAAAGAGCTTACGAGTTAAATCAAATTGGCGATATCACCACATCGGCAGTAATGGAATTGTACGAGTACAAAGTATGTTGTTCCTTGCGCTATACACCATACTTTAAATGTAATATTTATTCTGTGCTTATTGTTTGCAATATGAAAGTTAGCGGCGATGAGGCATGCAGAACGGGCTATGCAATCCAGTTTAGAGGCAGCGAGTAACCACGGGACCAGTTTGCAGCACCGGCTGGCGCAGGTGGTAGCTGAATCGAGTCGTTTGCATCAAATGTTATTTGACACGCAGCAATGTTTGGAAGGAGTGAAGTGTACGTTAACAGTAAAGCTTGCTGAAGCAGAAGAACAGAGCAAAAAAGCAGTTACTAGTAAAAAGCAGGTTAGTGCTTTTTAGTACACTGAATAGTTGAGAATCGTGAACCTATAACAGTAGAGGTTTGTCTGGAAACTTAAACAATCGCATTTGTAGGAAATCGAAGGACTGAAAAAAATAGTAACAGAGAGGTCTGCTAACATTGATCATTTAAATGTATTGCTCGCGCAATACAAGCATGAGTTGGAGAGCAGTATCAATCGAACCGAGGTATTAACTAAGAAGATAAAAGAATTGGAAACCGAATGCGCAAGCGCAGACGCAAAGACTGCGGAGATGGTCACGAAAAATCACGAATTGAGCAAGCTGCTGCACAAAATGCAAGAGCAACTCAATAAAAAAGATCAGGTATGTTTATACTAGGAAGTTATTGTGAAATATGTTAATGAGTTCTTGGTACTTGGACAGGTAATAGAATTCAAAGATTCAGAAATTCGAACGAACCAGAAAGATATATCTGCGCTTCAACAAGAAACACAACAGTTATTACAATTGGTGCATACGTACGAACAGAATATCTCGGAGAAAGAGGAGAATTTGACAAGGCTGAAATCAGAATTGGTTGAGCTAAGCCGTATGCGAGATATGATCTTCGAACTTACTGCCAAGAAAAAAGAAGATTTAAACACGAGCTAACATGGCAGTTCTCACTGTGTTATGTTTTGTAATGCTATTAATTACTTTATTTATACAAGATTAACAAGTTTATTTAATACAGATAGATATAATACGCTCAAATATGTCTCTTTTGCCTTAGACGCCATACTCGTACTGTTGCACGATCTGGTGGAGTCTTTTTGCCCTAGGTGGAGTTCGCGCCCGTGGAGTGCTGAAGCACTAAGGTCGTGTTCAGATGTATTGGCCGGTGAGTTCGGTTTCGCGAGCAGAAATCAGCCACCACCACCCATAGACATATATAGACGGAGCAGAAGCTGGGACTATGGGCGAGGGGACGGTAAGCTTGGAGGGGGGGAAAAGGCAGAGGTTCAGATACAGCCTGTTATCATTGATACATAACACTGGATGCGGCATCGCTTCCTACAGCGTCTGAAGCCACAAAGCGGGCAGCCATATTTGAGAATGAACTACATGCGCCGCCTGAAGAGCGTCTCAAGAACTACGCAGCTTTTCGAAGGCGTCCTCCTTGGCGTCCTTTGAAAGGACTCCTTTCTTCATTCTTGTTCGAGATGTGGTAGCGTGCATATATCAGCGAAAGGAATCCTTTCAAAGGACGCCAAGGAGGACGCCTTCGAAAAGCTGTGTAGTTCTTGAGACGCTATTCAGGTGGCGCATGTAGTTCATTCTCAAACATGGCTGCCCGCTTTGTGGCTTCAGACGCTGTAGGAGGCGATGCCGCATCCAATGTTATATATCAGTGCCTGTCATACAGGCACGTCGGTTAGCTTCGGAAGCATTCGGCATGCATAACCACTGCGGAACCCGATTTGCCTGTATCGCTCCCCTTACCGCGAATCTTGCAACCCCCCTCAGACACGGTCCGTCTATATATGTCTATGCTACCACCTGACGATCGTGGATTGGCAGTTGAAGTTGCTGGGCCTCCGAAGGGTATGGTGGGGTAACGGGAACGCTGCTCGACTCTGCCTGAACCTGGCCGTTTGGCTGTTATTTATTCTTAGCGTAATAGTTGTGTGTGTTACGAAGCTATGCGTCGACCGATACGAGATGAAGCTATCGAGAAAGAATCAATGTTCTGACCAACAAAGCTCCTGAATTTTTTCAGAGCTAACGCACACCTATTCTGATGTATGCATTTCTACGTTAAGAGCTCGGCGCTATCCCCACCACTTCTGGCTCACTCTTGTTCTGCGAAGGCAAGAGCGAGATGGAACAAGAGCGAGTCAGAAAACGTTGAGAAAAGGAGCACCGAGGCAGGCAAGCGGTATGGTGGGAGAATACGACTCACGAAACTCACCGGCCAATAAATCTGAACACTACCAGAAGCACTCTGCTTATGAGGATGCGCGGCAAATAATCAAGGATTCAAAGCAATGAAACTGGATCAACTGTAATTTACTTAAAGATTTTAATATAATAGGTATGATGCTGACTGGTTTATTAACAAGTTCGCTCTCAAAATCGATCTTAATACACTCTTTACCCCGACGATAGACACTCCTCGCAGTGTCTCGATCGACTCCCCGTGGATCGACACGCGTGCTCCTTTTGTACCCCTTGCTTTTTGCACATGCTACTACTCCCTACTCCTTGCACGCGCGCCTCGGTTGTCCCAAAGCTCCTTTGGGTCGTAAAGTACGGGAGCCCTTATCTCGCAGCTGCCACAGATCGGCCTGCTTTCGAATTTTACCCACGATCTCTTCCGCACGTGTCACCCGTGTGTCATTGTACTCGCAAGCATACGCAGATGCCTGTTTCAAATCTCGCTCTGCATCGAATCTTAATATCTCGATGCTTTATAGCTAATTACGCACATTTATACCAGCGAATAGCGCAACAGTACTCTGACCACTGCTAACTTCACACACACTGTACTACGGATTCCAAAATTATTAAAACTATTTGATACGTAGTAATATCACAAAAAAGACATTAGCACGATGTTTTTCTTATATTGTTAACAGAGCTCATTTAAAAATAAATTACGTTTAATGTACTTGCATGTACATTAAGACACCAGCGAGATTGATTGTATGTTTTATTTTGTAAATATAACTTTTTGTCGTTTATACATTTTTACATTTCTACGAATAATTCCCACAAAGTACCTATGTACGTATATAATACTTTTAGTACGACTTACACAATTTTATCTTAAGTTATTATACGTTTTTATATTCTGTTTTGGAGAAATGGATAAGGAACTAAAAAATAATGGACACTGGCATTTACGTAAACAATTATAGTTATTGCTGCTTCTCTTTTTCTTTATACATAAAATACATATATATATATATACTGATCACTTTTCTCATTGAATCAATTACTCTTTGTACAATCACCTATATATGGATTAAACCGTTTTCATAATTAATTCACAATTCAGACGTTGTTCTTTGGATTATAATAGTAACACGTCTTGCTTAATTTACAATTTACATGCACGAGTGTTCCATTATCCTTATTAAACTGATTTTGATAAGAGAGATTCTACGGACAATCAATAAATATTAATTACTTTCAAAGGTAAAAAGAGGGAAGTACGGCTATTTTAAAATATTTAGAAGCCTTTGCATTTTACATATCAAAACCAATAACAAACGATAATAAATTTTGTTTAAATTCTGTTTTATCACGCAAATTATACGCAACAATGAGTATTTTTTATTTCCAATGCATAAAAATGAAATGTCAAGTTATATTTCATATTCATTGACGATGTTTCGTTTCTCTCTTTAAACTGATAAATCATTATCCTACGTGAAGAGCAAACGACTTTAATGACATAAACAAGCAATGATCTAAGCACGGCTTTTATAAAAATGTACTGTATTAACATATATAGTAATATCTTAGGGAAGATAGATTGTACGTAATTTTCTTACTATATTTTCATAAATATTTCTATAAAGAAATTTGAATCGCTATTTCTTTTATTATAAATTTATGTACCATATTACAACTTTGTTTTGTACATACAACTATGCCGCTCAGGGGACAAACCGTACCTTTAACGAAACGGTATGCAATTTGGATCGCCTTCCGTTCTTTGCTGTGACGAGTGCGAAAGACTGGAAATGAGCGAGAGTTCTCAGTCTCTTGCACTCGTCGCGGCGACTACAAGACAAGTAGTGGGGATAGAAGTGTACCCTTAAGCCTTAGGGGCGCATGCAGGGGGGCCAAGGGGCCCTGCCCCCCCCCCCCCCTCAAACAAAAGGAGAAACAAGGGAAAAGGAACGGAGTTGTATCAAGCGCCTGAAAGACGGAGCGAGACAAAAGTAGTAACGAGTCGCGCGTCGTCTATCTCGCCCCCCCCCCCCAAAATAAAATTCTGGGTGCGCCACTGGATTAGACTACCGTAAAACGGTCGAAAAATGGTAATTTTCTTCGCTCAAATATTAGTTTAAAATCTTTAGAATGACACGCAATAGGTTTGAAATATAAATGTAGCTTAGTTTTGAAGATACAGCCCCGAAAGTACACTCGAATGTCTGCGCGCCGAACGATACTTTTTAAAACCGTGTAAATGATTTCTCAATCTGTATTGATGCAATCGTGACCAAATTTTGCAGACACCTTTGTTGTTACATTCTCTAAGCATTAACGGACCATTTTTTGAAATTTCTTTTTTTACGGGAGTTACAGACGAATCGTCGCGAAAATCGGCATCCATTTCTTCAACACGCTGATATTCGACGAATTTTCAAAATATTCAACAACAAGTCCGTTAATGCTTAGGAATAACATTATACTTAATAGACAACTTTGGTTTTTTTGTTTTAGACAATCCAAATTTGAGTTAGGAGATACACCGTTTAAGAAAGACCACGATGTTCGGAGCCACCTCGTGACATATATCTGTATATATTTTCTTAATTTTTATAATGGTTTTTAATGCTTTACAATATGCCAAAATCAAGTGCTAAACAGCAATTCTTTAATCGGCTGATTAGTTTCTCTAAAATCTGCATCAAAAGATTACCTAATTTTTCGGGCCGTCTCAGTAGCCTACCCCCTTAACACGTTGCGTGCGGCACCAAAAATAGTTGACCGTCCCAGAATGCCGGAAATAGATTTTTGTATAAAGTGCATCCTTTTATGCTACTTTCGACATTTTATAACACTTTAACCAAAAATAATTTGTTTTTATTAGAAAAAAAGGCATGACGCGTTAAATACAAAAAACAGCTGCAGAATGGTGAAAAACGCTGCATATTTGTAACGACTGCACACACACTTATGAACACGTTCGTACTAAATGGGTATGCAAAAGGAAAATTCGATACCTCCAAAATTCTTCTTCCCATTCCACATTTATTGGGACCGGGCCCAAGACGTGACCGTACACGTCACCCGCCGCAAGATAGGGATTCCCCATGACGTGACCGTACACGTCACCCGCACGCAACGTGTTAAGGCATTACTCGCAGTCAGGAGGTAGAAGAACGATTCTTTGGGCAGGGACGAAACTAGGTTGTAAGCGCCCGGATTCTGTGAGACGCCCCCCCCCCCCTCAACATTTTACCCCTTTGTATTGCCCACCTTAGGTGGTTGAGTCCACACTTTACATAAAAAAACCATAATAAACGTGTTTATTAACTGGTTTCATACATATTGCAGGTACCCTAATTTGTTTGCTGTTTGGTAACAGAAAAATATATTTTGACTATTAGGTTCTTCGTTACTTTTCCATAAAATGTGTATCTCCTTTATTCCTAATGGAATAACATAATATATAAATTTAAATAAAGCCATTGATGTTGCTTTTCCAAAATTATGTTTTTTCTCTACAAAGATTTCTCATTTGACGCCCCACCCTAGTTTCGTCGCTGTCTTTGGGAATTTATTTCAGCAAGTGCACATGCATATTTTTATGGAAAGGATTTTGTATTCAGATGAGGAACACTTTAACAGGTTGTTATATTATGTTTTGGTGTAAAAGTATTTATTTATTGCAAAAGTACAACTGGTTTCCCGAAATGAGTTTTTTGATTGTGATGATCACAATTTCTCAAAAACCGCTTCACCAATCTTTCTGGAACTTTGTAGGCATCTCTGGACATTCAAATCTAGTCTTTAATCGAAGCATTTGTTTTTCCAATGTATAGTTTTTATTTTATGGATGAAAAGTGAGTTTTTTTTCTACGAAAATCGATCGTATCACTTTAACATCCGCCATTTTGTCCTAGATTAATGTTTTATAAAATAGAACGATTAAAGACTATATAAACAATAAAAAAAACGAAGAAAATTTAGGTAGTACAATAGTTTATATTATAAACTATTGAACTACCTAAATTTTCTTCGTTTTTTTTTTATTTCGGGTAACCCAGTTCCGAATAATGTTGGTTACCGCAAAACGTATTTCTAAAAACAGCTTTCGGGAAATCAATTGTAATTTTGCAATAACTAAATACTTTTATACCAAAACATAACATAATAACCTGTTAAAATGTGCCTCATCTGAATACAAAAACCTTTGCATACAAATATGCATGTACTTTCTGAAATAAATTCCCAAAGAATCGTTCTTTTTCTACCTCCTGATTACGAGTAACCACTTAATGAAACAGGGGACCCGTTTGTATGACGGGACAACCGTGTGTATTATTGGCTGTCGCCACAGCAAACAGAAATAAAATACATATCCTGCATTAAAAGTATTTAGATCGTACAAGAGATACCTTCATCATCTTTCATAGCCATGAAATAAAAATATAACCATTCATTCAGAAATGGTATCTCTTTCCTTGTGCCAATCGCTTTTTACAAGACTGCTTTTATATACATGTAAAACTTACATATAAACAAGAATAGATATACATGTACATATATATATATATATATATTCTTCAGTACCTTTTTCACATAAATATAAAAAATACTTGCAATAATTTGCACTTCATTGTAGTGAGATTAAGGTAAATTATATTACGTCTAAGCTCGTGATGATATTAATTTTGCTTGAATCTAGTCACTAAAAATAACATTTTTTGATAAAGAATGAAAAATCAAACAACATTCTCAACAGTTGTATTGTCATGTGAATAGTTTCATTGGAATGTCATTGATCAAGAGTTCAATACTTGAACCCTTCACTAGCATCGTAATGAATACTGATACATAAAAGTTTTATACCTATAATAAATTTTTCTAGACCGAGTCACTTAATTAGTGACACATTATCATTGTATTAGACATTTGAAACTAAGAGAAGAAATTTATGCCTAATTTGAGAAAAATTATCAGTACCATAAATAATAAACTAAAGTGAACTGAGCGCAACACGATTCATTGGTACATTATTCTCCATGTTAAATACTTGGCGCCGAACACAGCTCTGTCATCAACTGCCACCTTTACTCCATGGTTGCTCCTTGGCAGATGCAAAGATCAGGTAAAAGCAATTAGTTGCCATATTTATCCCCGCTGCCAACCAAAACACCATGTGCCAACGAGCCAGCGTTTCCTATAAATGAATACTTGCAGTAAGTTTACGGCGTTGCTGACACGGCGATGCTAACAAAAAGTATAAATTTCATTATACTAACATGTCCTTGAACTAATCTGCCAATAATGTATGGTGCCAGGAATCCGCAAACATTTGCTGCAGCATTTGTAAGTCCATAGAGAGTTCCTGCATATCGCGGTGCTAAAGCGATATGATTCATTTGGTTTCCAGCATAAACTGCACCCTGTAGGGATCCCAAGCCGGCGAGCATCATCATTACAGTCATACGATCGCATTCAGCCCAGATAGCACCGATAAAACTGAGACTGGGTCCCAGCGAACCCACTGTGTTCCACAACTTGAATGATGCTAAAGGAGATAAAATCTGACGGGCAAGGAGGGCGTCTGCAAAGCTTGAAATACCGAGCCCGACTAACCAAGAACTTAAATAAGGTAGCGCTGAAAGAAATGCATCCTGTTGCACATCGAAATGCAAGATTTTGTCCATATACGTTGGTAATTCTGTTAAAAGGGTATAAAATGCCCATGCCTGTCCACATTGTGTTATCGTTATAGCCCACATAGGCAACGACGTAAACACTGATAGCCAAGGAACTCCCGGATCGATATCCTGTGTTTGAAATAAATTCAATTAAACTTTAATCGACGGAAAAGGCCTAGGTACGATTAATTTTATGAAACTACATATAAACCTCATCTTTCTTCTCCACAGTAGCTTCGATATATGTCCTTTCAAGAGGATCGATTTTTGTATGTTGCGCAGGTGTATCAAATACAAAAATCAACCAAAATGCATACCAAACAATGCCAAGCCCTCCAAACAAATAAAACGCAAGGGGCCATCCGCCCCAAAGTTCCAGCGAACATAACCATCCACTCACTGGCAAGGATATAACAGTTCCAAAATTTGCACCTACGTGGAAGTAAATGCGATGAATGAAATTCATTGTGTATTGAGAAGGAGAAAATAATTACCTGCATATACTACAGCAGCAAATTTACTTCTCTCCAAAGGTGGCACCCAGTGTGCTAGCATACTATGCATTGCAGGGAACGTAACGCCCTATTTTTAAGATAACGGGAAGTCGATTAATGAATGTTATATCGTGTGCGACCTATTTCTTTTTTTTTAAGCAAACAGGATTTACCTCTGTGAATCCTTCGGCCACTCGTACAGCTAAAAATGGTACCAGTCCTGCATATGCTGCGAAAGGGCTAATTACGGTCAATACAGCAGTCAGTAATACTCCTAATCCATATATTAGTTTTCCGCCAAACTTTTCTGCCATTCTACCACCAGGTACGTTTGTAGTCACATAGCCGACGAAAAAAGCACCCAATATAACACCTTGGGTCTTCTCATCCCAATTAAACTCTCCTGCGCTCTTTAAAATTTTAAGTTTGCTTTTAAATTGATCGTGAAAGAGGTAATTGTTCGATTAGCAGCGGACCTATGGACCCGGTGTTAGGTAGAATGTTAACCACTAATTCGTCAACAGCGCACAAGAGTTTCTAGATGGTCGGACCATCTAGACAGTGACCATGCCCGGCACAGTTTAATTTTACTTCTTTAATGAGAATTTGTGCTTTTTGCATGGCACGACCATTGACGAATTAAGTGGCGGTTTTACATGATAAAGAAACGAGATTGCTATTAATTTAAAATATATTAAATTATTTTAGATATAAAGAAATGATATAAGAAATTAGTATATGATATAAGAAAGATATAAAGAAATTTCTTCCTGTGAAGGTTCAAGGGTTGCAATCATGTATTGAGATAAAGGCAAAGGATGTAGGCGTACAATACATATTACATACATGTGCTTACGCATGACAAATGATTAGTTTGCATGAGTAATACATGATAACGAAGACACAACTAATGTTGACATTTGATCTGTATTGATGTTACACGTGTACTACGTGTTATATCATAAATACAAATTGTACAAGAATATTCATTTAAAGATACTTGACAAGGCAAATATTAACATTAATGTAAATGAGGCTATTAACTATGATATGCTATTATAAAATTTTTAAACAACTCACTGGTATAAATGTCCCATTAATAGGATTATCGTTGCGACAAACATCATTGGTATCATTATCATTGGTATGCGGAACTGCCGTTTGATTCACCATCGAAACAATAGCCACAGATAAATTTACTCTCATGGCATACACAAGAGCAAAGCCTAGAAATCCTAAAAAACCTAATGTATGCCTGGCTTTTACGCATGATTTTGTATCAGATAATATGTCCGGCAAAGTAACTGAAAAGAAAATTATACGATTACAGATGGACAATCCTTCTATACTTTACGTACAATCTAAAAAAAAATGTATGCGTTTCCACATACAGCTTTCGTTACTTTATAATGTCAATCGTTAATATGTCCCATTTAAACTTGTTCCCTAGCTATGGAGTTTTATGTTGTAACAATTCTCTTGATAAACAAAGTTAATGCTACTATTTCCGTTCAACTGTTTACAAATAACGCTCGATATCTTATAAATGACCTTTTTAAAACTCTGTAAACACGACCGTAATGCTCTAAGAGTTATTTCAGCTTATTCTCTCGATAAGAGTACTTATAGGTTCTATTATGTGAGCTGTTTGCTCCCTAGACTTAATTCAGCGCTGTCCAGCATAGGGGCTCCTCAAGTGCCTGCTTCCCCTTTCAACCTTTCTTTCAAGCAGCATGACTTATTGTCAACGAAACCTCGCAACACTAAAAAGGAGACCGTGACAGTTCCGTAGGCAAGCTCAGGAAAGCTGAGCTGAGCTGAGCTGAGCTGAGGAAGCTCAGACGCCACACATGACATCCACGTTCACTGTTACTTTGACTCGGTGGCGTCTTTGCGACATGGCAACGTCGGACGATGGTGGGGACGGCTTTTGCCTCTCAGGAGGCAAGTTGGACAGCGCCGACTCAAACCCATTGGATTTTTCCTCATGACATTTAAAATTCTTTGTTTACACAATGTCTATTGAAAATATTGCGATACTTTTAAAGAAATTTTACTTTTAGAGAAATAGAGAAGCTCTCCAGCAAATTCTAATAACACCCAGAAGTATCGAAAGAATAATAATATCAATGACAAGATGTTTACGGGCATGCGTTGAAATGCAGAGTAATCAGTTTGCGCATCTCCCGGAGATTTAATCAAATACCAGTTGATAACATAAAAGTCACTGTTTCCTATATATAAGATCAAATAGGATATATGTTTATATGAACTTTTCTGATTATTTTCAAGTGCTGAATCTACGCCTAGAGTGGGTCCTGGAACCCGGGCCCCACATATTATGGGACACCCTATATAGTATATAATTAATGTTAGAGCTCTGGAGTTAAATTAAGCGAGAAATTTACCTGCTATGTTAAAATAGAGTTAAAAGAAACTATATTAGGCTGAAATTCAATTGCTTCCATGAAGCAAATTACTCAGTTGCGAATCAACAGATACGACCCCCACTTTTGCAACGTGTAATCAGTCAATTGATCTCTACTAGCAAAACAGAAAATCTGCGTTTGTAGATTTCCTAGTACTTTACGTGTAAACATTAATTGCATCTCCTCTTGCTTGGCTACAAACACAAGAACGCCAACTCCCAAGCTTCTAACATTGACTAAAGTTATCTTGCATTAACCTGGTGCATCCTCCGACAATATATTATACAGTCTCTGGTTCTTTTTCATTTTCTACATCTACCATTATAATTTGGCTATATTCATTTTCCAACTGTGGTCTCCTAATATAACAGAAAAGCAGCTCTACGAATTACAGATATAATTCATAACGTGAATTCTTAAAAGCAATAAAAAAAGTCGAGGGCTTCGAAGGATTTTCTGTGAATGAAAACAACACATCTGGAGACTGACAGGTGTGAGGTGACAGTAGACCGCGAGGAGCTCACGCGGTCACTCTGTCGATCTTTTGTTTCCAAACAGTGGCTTCCTACGTTCGCTCAAAATGCGCTGGTAAACCCGATCGACGAAGGAAGGAAAATATCAGCCGTGAGAATATGGAAGATCGAGTCTTGAAACGATCAATAGACCAAACATCGAGAACAGACCTCTATCCAGGGAATCGTTGATGCACAAAGGCTGGTCGTCCCTCGAGACACTTGGATCCAGTACTTCCATGTTGCTTGTGCGTTGTTTTACGGGAGCCCAAGACTTTCACGATGATTCCTTCGCCATCCCTAGCATCGAAGTTACATCCTTGTTTCGCGCGCGCAACAAGCCGAGATCGCCGAGGAATCGCGACAACGTGAATTTTCTCAACAATATGAAGCTTACAGGGGGGTAAACCGTCGTCTGCTGTCATCACCACTGGCGCGAATTCTTACGCGTTCACGTCATATGAACTCATGCGAGTTGGGCGCTTTACTGTATGATTGTATGGACGCATGGGCGCACACGAGAATGCTCGCGCCTGCGCATTTTGATTTTCTCATAATTTTGACACAAATAATGGAGCTATGAATTGAATAATTGTGGGCACTCAGGGCTGTTCCTGAGTTGTTGGCCGCCCAGGTGCAGAAACAATATTGCCGCCCTTATTAATTTAATTATGTTGTAGTTCTCGTGAAATTAGGGGGGTTCAGTCATCATTTTGCCGATTTCGATTTTGTTTAAATAATATAGAGCCCTGAATTTTTCGATTCCTGCCTATTTTCGTGAAAATGGGTTGTACTTATGAATTTTTATCTGGAAAACCGGCGTTGGATAATTTAAAAAAAATATTAACCCTCGGAAGACGAATGGTGGATATGGTCGCGTGTGACGAATGCAGGGTCAGTTTGACCCGTAACAACATTTCTATGGTACACCGATTTCACGAAAAAATTGAATATAAAATGAATTAAATAATTAAAATTACACAAATTAACTAAAATTTATTAATAATGAAATATATATAAAAAAAAACTATTTCTGTACATTTGGTACATAAAATAAGTGTATCTCCTGCATGATTTTTACAAATAATATTACTGCAATTTAGGCATCATATACTATATTTTGCCATTGCCAACACAAATATAACATCGTGCTAGACTTTGTCAGAGTTGGATCAAAATGACCCTGCATTCGTTGTACGAGGGTTAAATGTGACAAGAAATGAGGTAATTAATAATCATCATAAAAGTTTTGATTATTGTTCTTATTAGCGAAAATTTTACATATAACAAACGACCCGCGGCCGCCTAAACCTGGCCATATGCACACTGCATTTCAATGATTCTTTCTGGCCGAATACATACTTAATTTCACATTCGTGCAATTTTATGCTGATGCTCGACGCTCGTTTTGAGCTAAACCCGGTTTAGTTTTTCCGCTAGACGTTCGTTCACTCTGATTTGCTCTGACTCGCTCGTTCGTTGGTTGAGCGTCGGTCACGTGATTGGTTTTGACGCTCAAAACGAGCGTCGACGCTGAAAGTCCCGTGGACTGATCACGTGACTGATTTTGAAGCTCAAAACGAGCGTCGAGCGTCAGCATAAAATTGCACGTTTACCCTACCGTTCACAAGTATTAGGACACCTGCTGCATTTGCACAAAATGTGATATTTGGTGCAGATTCAATACTTTTCGCTGCTTTCATTTTCTGATTTTAATCGAAAGTACCAAATACAAAATACAATTTGTTACAGCCCTGCAGTAAATTTGCAAGGTTTTTCATTATCACAATTTTTCCACACAGTATCGGTGGCCTAATTAATTACGAACGGCACTATGTTTAGGTGACTCATCCAACGTTGATTCGACGAAACCTTGCGATCTATGTACCTTTTTACACTGCCGCACAAAAATATGATAAAATTATGATTTCAAAACAAACAAACAAAGCTTTCGTTAAGTAAATAAATATTTTATTGAAAATATTATTCTTGTTTAGTAACGAAACCAGGGTATACAGACGTTTTAAAGACGTTCATTACAGACTTTCAACACGTCTTAAAGTCGTCTGGTAAAGTCCTAAAGACGTTGTTACGTATAGAGCAAACACACGTGTTTTCCAACTGTGTAACGTTATTTATTGTACCGAATAGGTTTTTTTCAATCCAGAAGTAACATAGGCATACGTAGCGCGTGAAGATGTAGTGTGTACAGTTCCGGAGTGAAGTCTGAGGTGTCGGCGTCGGTAAAGCTCCAGCAGTTTTATCATCGACGAAGTATAGGATAGACCTATCACCCAATGTAATTTTGTGTCACACGCTCGGGGGGCTTGCGAGCCCCCTTACCATTTTCGTGTCACACCCAACGTTATCGATTCAGTCTAAAATAAGATTATAACGCTACACGTGGTATGAATTAGAAGTTAAAAATAAGACATTCGAAACCCGCGATTTACAAATGATTCTCATAGAGTAACAATGTAAAGATCGTTTTACAAACGTATTCCGTGCAACGACAGAGAAAAAAGGATCACAACAAGAACACATACGCCTTTTAACCTTGCTATCCTATTCAAGTGTATTTAACGCAAAATAAATTTATTTAACATAAAAATATATATAAACAACAACATTTAATCGGTCCACGCATGACAGAGATATCGTAATATCGTCTCATGGATCAGTCGGAAACAGTAAGATTTTTCTTCTGATTCTTCTGTTATGACTGAACGATGCCAGCTTTAGAACTCACCTCTGTTCAGACGGTTCGGCCACGAGACGCGATATATACGTCACTCGCCGTGCAATAACCGACCAATATTCCAACACTTCGTAAATACGTACGCGTGTATTCTCTCGCGAGGCCTGCTTGCCGCTTGGTCTCCCCCCACCAAAGCCCATATTCGCCGAGGTACATTGACGGGGCGCGGGGGTCATTCGGTCTGTGGACATCGTTGAATTAAGACGTTTCAATAGCTGCGTACTTAAATGGTACGCCTACATTATCTATCGTCACATAATTACTTTTAATCATTATTAGTCTTCTTCTTTACTGTCTACCGTCACTTGCTGCTACCATTAATACACTTTCATCCCGAAATTGATTAAATATCGCGAAAAAACCGTTGGACGATCGTCGCGTATTCCCTTCGTTGCCTTCGTACCGATATTTCTGCACATTTAGTGCACACATATCGTGTCTCGGTATTCAATTACATCCCTTTTCGGGCATATTTCAAGTTTATTTCTTGTTTAATTGCCTTACGAATGTTTTAATGCTTTTGTTTCAATCTCTTGTTGCATCGTTCGGTTACAGACGTTGAGGCGGGAATCCAAACCAAAGGGCAGGCAACGCCATGACACTTGGCGGTTAATTTGAACGGTGCTTGGATGGCGACTGGTCATTCCTTGGGAAAAGAAGGTGGCAATACGTGTGGTATACTTTTTTTTATCGTTATTTTATTGAATCATTGTTGGCTGTGAGGGTGATGGGTAACTTTGCAGTCGGTTAATATCGGGATGAAATGGGAAAAGATTGAATTATGATAAATTGAATAATTCTAGTCGGATTTATTTAAACATTTCAAAATGGCGTCAGTAGATGTTTAGGAAATATTGGAATGATCGAATTCTATTGCATTTTGGTCGCGTTTACGTAGAAATCAGTAATATTTCAATGATTTTTAACAATCTATTTCTATGAAGCTAGTGTAATTGCATTTACGTTCGGTTTTGGATGCAAGTTTTGTTCTTTATGTACAGAAACTGCGTAGTTGATCGAGGACATGCTATTTAAGCATGAATAATTAACGAATTTTGATTCTTGCAATGAATTTTGGATATTTATAAAGATCGTGATATATTTTAAAGTATTATTCGAATAACGCGAACGTGCTTACAACTTTAATGACGAAAGCCACTACTACGGTTCATTTAAATGTAATCATTATTTCTGATGTAGTATATTCTGGATAATATCGTGTTACTGAAATGTTAAGCTGCTCCTATCGAGCGAGCATTCTGTATTTTCGCATCACACCTTGTATTCTAAATAACAAGGAGCGAAAGTTCCTTGGCTGGTTCCAAGAAAAACAATATTTCCTCGTGACAAACACTCGATCAAACCACATCCACCCCACCCTCCTATCCTACTTATTTTTCAGAGATTGTGACCGCGTGCAATGCGGCCAAATAGAGTCAGTGTTTATGACGTATGAAGTTTTTCGATTTGAAGAGCACAGTTGCTCATAGTAGAGTGTCGTTAACAATTTTGGGATACGCGAGGGTAGAGTCAGTGTTTTCTACGCAATTTATATTCTTTTGCGAGCATCGGGGCTCTGACTTTCGAATCGCGAGAATAGATTCAGCGGGTTGTTCGACAATTATGATCTTTGGGGCGCGTTGATAGTCTATTTCTTTATTTTTTTTACTTTTGAAAGCGAAACTCGTTGTCGGAAATTAGAGTCAGTGCGTCAGCTGAAGAGGAGATTTGTGCGCAGAATATTATTGGAAAGATGTAAGTATCTATGTATTTCATTTAATTCCTTTAAAGTAGAGTTCATTCTTCAAAATTCCAACAACAAAAAATTAAAAAATTAAAAGAAAAATAATTTCTAGAATAGAAACTTTTTATAATTTAGACATTTTAAGAAAAAAATTTGTTAATTTTATTTTTTAATTTTTTCTTAAAATGTCTGAATGATAAAAAATTTCGTTTTGAATTGTTTCGTGGTTCTTTATTAGAGTTCGAACAATCGTAAGTTTAGAAAGAAATTATAATCGTGTTCTGTTCTTTCGCTACAGTCTAGGGGCAGCTGAGCAAGCTGATGACTTTTTCTAGCAGCTTGATGACTTCCCCTGAGCAGTTGTAGAGGTGTTGGCGCCTTCGTCACCGGAGCACAGCGAAATGTGAGTGCGCATGCATTATGATTTCTCTGGTCACTCAGTCATGTCGTAGGACGTTTGGTCCAAATCGACACGAGTGACCGGTTGTATACTTTGGTGAGCATAATGACCGTGGGTATGGTAACCATGCCCGTGAATTGTAACATTTTGTCTGTGTATGTATTTCTTAGACGAGGGCTAGGGTCTTCTTGTGCACCGCGCCTTTTCAATAGAATCAACTTATAATCATAATTTCCAAGATAAACGTTTCCTAACGCGAATGTTTATCATTGATCATACATTGATGTAGATATTTATTAAATAATGCACCTAAAGATGCATAGCAGCTCAGAAGGTATTGATATTTGATATGAATATCAATACGGCTGAATGCTAATTTTTATGTAGCGAAGAAGTCTGATACTCTCAGACTCCACAGCTACGATCATTTTTATTTAATATGTAGTCGAAAAATCGGATGCCCTCCGATTCCGTCATTGCGACGATTATAATGACTTGAATTTCTTTTATTTTTCTGCTAATACTTACGTGTTCAAAAGTAACTTGATGTCTAAATGATGATAATAGACATAAAAGTGTAATTCCTTTCTTATAAAGGTCACTCGTTTGCGTACACAAAGAATAATTAATTTCCATGTGCAAGAAGACAATTGAGGGTGGGCAAATTTCAGATTCAAAGTAATTAGCATGAGAACATACTTTCTTATATATGAAATTTACTTTGACGATGGAATCGCCCGTTTTAAATTCTTAAATTAAATTCTTCATGTTTTAGAGTCATTTTCTTAAATAATTCAATTTTATAGTCTTTTTTCTCGCTAATTGAATGTCGAGTAGAGTCCTTTTTCTTGATCTAAAGTAGAGTCCTTTCTTATTTATCAAACTTAAAACTATTCACAAGTTGAAAGTCGAGTAATTTTGCTTTATAATGTAAAATGAAAGAATACTAGCGTGCTAGACACTATACAGACTAATCATATTTTCTAATTGAGGATTTTCAGGATATCTTTCCGTAACCCATTGCCTTTTAACTCATTCACGTGCCCATGCGTTACTTGGGTGGTTGAAGGCAATGGAGCACGATGACTTTCTTTACTAACTAATTACATGTCGGCGGCTGACATTGCATTAGTGTATCGTGCACGCCGCATTTTCCACCTGTGTGTGTTTGTGTGGTTAGGCGGTGGAATTTGCGTCGGTGAAAGATTTTTATCAAAGACCATGTTAACGAAACTATAACATTATATTATTATTCATTGCAATAACGATACCAATGTATCATATTCCTTGTTGCACACGATGATCATTCTAGTAAATAATCTTGGAATATGAAAGTTAATCAATCTCGTAC
Source organism: Andrena bucephala (assembly GCA_947577245.1). Lineage (NCBI taxonomy): Eukaryota > Metazoa > Arthropoda > Insecta > Hymenoptera > Andrenidae > Andrena > Andrena bucephala. The sequence goes on along the minus strand of OX387717.1, from coordinate 32,120,648 downwards.
AATCAAACGAGAAAGTAATAACGCTTGATGTATGTACCTAATACGTACAATGCACATTATCAAGTAATCCATTCTTTGAAATTGACAATAATTAATTGCTATGTAAATCATACTTATACGCAATGGTCACTGCCTTTGCCAGCCGATTTCAGTGAAAACTGGTACGTACTTATTAGAGTGTGATTGTGGCCAAGCTCGGGTGACGGAGTCGTCCCGGGACGGTCTCTCTAGTGTAGGCTTTGCACCCGGGCGGTGATGCTTGAGAATCGTGGAGTGGGTTGACTGATGATTGTGTTTGAGAGACTGTTTTGATATTTTTTAAATACAGGTTTTGTGTAGGATAGGTAACTTACCTTCTGGTACGAATGTGTGACTTAAATATAAGTAGGTAGGGCCGGGGCAGGTCGTCGTATTCTCTGATCGCATGTTCCCCCGCGCGATGACCTGCTTTCAGGAAATTTGTGAGAAAAGTCGACGGCCAGACTAGTGCGAGTGGGGTATGCCCTCGCTTCTAGCATCGCTATGTCTACTTTTTGACGCCAGTGGGACATTGCACATTGTCGCTGGTCGCGGTCGGCAGGACGGGCTTGGGCACGCTATTCACTTTCAGAAGGGCGGACCGCCCGAAGCAAGAAGTGGCCAAAGAGCCAAAGATAGCCCGACCAGAGAAAAGGCCACATCATGTGGGCTACCAAGAATGGCCCTGCATCCTCGGGTGCAGGGTCATTCTTACGTATTATATTGCCATTATGCTCGCCGGTAGTTGTAGTAGTAGTAGTAGTTTGGTTGGCCATAGGCTGACCCATCGAGACAAGGGTGGAACGAAATATAAGGGTAAAATATTTTTTTTATTATTCATGACTTCTAATAGTGGCCAAAAGTTCCCTTTTATAATGGAATTTAAGCTGCCAAAGTTTGAACGTGATCATCAAATTTTTCAGGTATCGCAAGCCCTTCAAATATTAATATTTACTGAAATATTAATTTTTGAAAGGCTTGAAAAAAATTGTTGATCGCGTTCAAACTTTGGTAGCTTAAATACCATTATAAAAGGCAACTTTTGCCCACTATTAGAAGTCATGAATAATAAAAAAATATTTTGCCCCTATATTTCGATCCACCCAAATCGATACAATATCTACGACGTCACACTACACACACATATACAATGTCTAACCTCGCACTATAATGCGATATATAATAATATAATATTTTGAATAATAAAAAATAGTAAATAATAAAAAAGAGACAAAAATAATAAATAATATTATTTTATTGTTTCATTCTTGTTTCATTTTCCATTTAATTCTTTAATGTATTTCAGCAACACTTACTTAATACTGCTTAAAAAACAAAATAAAATACTTCGTATTTTTAAAATACAAACATAAATTAAAAGGGAAATAAAGTATGTATTTGGCTAAAAATGTAATGGCAGGTCTATCTTCTGACGAAATGCAGTCACGAAAATTTGACACTTTACAAATATACCTATGTTTCTACACTGCTTAAAATATAATAGAATGTGTCTGGGGACATTCTAAAATATTCAGAAAAATTACTTGGTTTGTACAACAATCATTGTTAATCAAAACCTAAACCAAACGAAAAATGAATAAATTTTTTTTTTTTCATTTATTTCCAGTTTTTTCAAAACTCCACCCATTAATTTAGGGATGGCAGTGGCGCCCGGATAATGGAAAAGCACCTCTAAAAAACGATGTATCCATTTTGGCTATCGTCATATACGAGTAAAAATATCTATTTATTACAGCCACGTATTTCAGAAAAACAAATTTTCGCGCGAAATTTCGCGACGGCGACGTCGCGCGATGCTCAGTTCGCGCGAAAACGCGTCCACTGTAACCACAGCCTTACTCTCACTAACCATACGGCTGAGTCCCATCCACAAAATTCAGAATGGGCCTAGAGGCCACAAGAGATGCATCGAAACCACATTTTCTTATCATGGCCAAAATGATAGCAAATAATACACTTCTACACTGCTTTTTCAAGAGTTTCGCAAGCCCAATTATTTTTTTCAGTCGTTCTAGAGCGTATTTTTGCCAGCTACAGAATATAATTGTACTAATGAAGAAAGTTATGTTTCTTCTACACTGGGGAATAATGGTAATCACATTGCGGGCACTAACGGTCAAACGACCATCATTGCCCGCACACCTTTTCATTGATAAAATTGACGATTACATATATAAATTAAATATATTTATATTAAATTTTATTCTAATCCTTTGCTTTTATATATAGTATACTTGTATTTACGTAAAGTTGAAATGTAAAAAAATATCTCTTACGACCTTGCCTCCTGAGAGGCAAAAGCCTCACCTCAGCTCAGCTCAACATTCCTGAGTTTGTCTACGGAACTGTCACGGTCTCCTTTTTAGCGTCGCAAGGTTTCCTTGACAACGAGTCACGCTGCTCGAAAGAAAGGTTGGAAGGGGAAGCAGGCGCGTGAGGGGCCCCTACGCTGGACAGCGCTGAATTAAGGTGCGTGGCTCGGCGAGTTTCCTGCCATACTCGCCGAGCCACGTCCCGTGGCATTTCACCTTAAGCCATGTGTGCGGTTGAGTCATCCACTTTTGAATATTAAAATTTTCATATTTCACATCTTGTGGTAGTATTACCGATGGATTGCTGAGATTATGTCGATGAAAATGAATCCAAACATGACGTAATTCGGTCTATTTTTTTATTATGAATGCACAATTAGAATTTTACAGTTTTCTCCGGATTAAGCGGAAAACACGCTTTTTGTGACTGGCCTAAAATACAGAGTAATTACGTTCATTAAAAATTGACCGAATTGCCTCGTGTTTGGACTCATTTTCATCAGGAAAACCCCAACAATCCATTGGTAATACTTTCAGCAACATTTATCAAAAACATGAACATTTTAGTTTTTCCCGCCGCGCCGGTTTTATCGCTTTGGGCCAGAGGTACACAAAGAGTCGCTCGAACTTCTTTGCGATTCTGGGCGCCGGGCGAGCAGCCCATAATTCCGGGGCCATTTAATCTAAAGATCGCTGTAATATTTATATTGTATGTGTATGTGAAACAGGAAAAACTTGGGTTGCGGGGTGGTAAAACCTGAAATCTAAACGATGAAAAAGTAATCACTTTTCAAGATTATTAGAATTTGGACAAAAAGAAGAGAATAAGCTATTTTATTTAATCCTGAAAATGAATAATAATGAATCAAGGATTTCTAAGCATTACAAAGCATTTATTTTTGTACACATTAATGTGATACATATAACGACGATGTAGAGAAACACATTTACATTTTATTGTCATTTAATAATTTTAATTCCTACCACGACTCGTGAAATCTATTTGAACTTAAGAAATGTTCTCTGTTACTAATATAAATTAGTGTTCCTTGTCTTAAGTAAAGTGTCACAAATAGATATCTCAACTTCACTTTTTTATTTCAGTATACTGTAATCACTCAGCGTGTGCCATTATAAAATATTATTTGTTATCTAAATGGTGTTTATATTTCAATATCTAATTTTTTTTAATAATATTTATACGTTCACAATCGTTATATACACAGGAAAAAGGTACTAGTACTTATTTATTATAAGAGAAGCACCAACTGTAATATAATACCTGTACAAACATTTTTATTATCGCCTTAAAGAGATTTTACTACATTTAATCTATCCTAATATTTCGTCAATTATTCAATTTTGCTGTGCAAAAATCCTCGTAAACGTTTGAAAGTGTGTAGATATTGCTGATTATATAAATACATAGGTAATAATTCCGACAAGAATTTTGTATAGTAAAACGTTTAATATCGTAATTTTCATTATCTCTAAATACAACATGCTTGAAATCATTTATAAAGCATATCATTACTTTCTCTTTTAAATTTTAAATACAACATGTTCCTAAGCAAATGATTAAACGTGTCGTTTACTTGTATATTTAGCAGTTATACATTTGATTGATTAGGATGCAAAATTATTCTCGATATGAACTTTACGTTTAGAATTAATTTCACGTTTAAAGAACGAAAACTGAACAAGATAAATAGTACATTTCATTAAATCGTTTTAACGAAAACCCATTTAAGTACCGCATCGTATTTCGGGCAAGGTATTTTAAATAACAAGTAACTATAAATAAAGCGTAATTTGTAAAAGGGTATCGATAAAAGGTAATGCATAAGTACATGGTACAATAATAAAAGTGCAAGAGAGATACAGTGCATAAAATGGAATCGTACACATTTAATACCCTAAACCACAGCACTTGTAAATCATAACATTCCAAACACATAAGTAATTAAAAACAAACAAATGGATATACTCGGTTCTTTGCTCATTTCTTCTTTTCAGGTATATAACACTTCTCGAAACGTGTTTAAGTTTCAATTACTAAACTGAAAGAGAGGCCAATTGAAAACGTTACATTTCAAGAATAAAAATTTCGAAAGTACCTACTATTTTCTGCTGAACTGCATGGAAAGTTATTACGTTTCTTTTCTCATAAAAATTAAGCCAGCCTTTCAACACATTTGCCGACGTACAATTAGGTAACAAGTTCCAAAGCTGATTGAAAGATGAAATAAATTTTTTGCAAAATTTCATTACAAAAGGTGAATGGTGCAAATTCCAAATCTATCTAAATAGTTGTTAAACAGTATATACTACTATTGCTCTTCAATCGATGACTTAGGAATTCTATAAATTCAATTCTATCTTCCTTGCAAGAACACAAGTACCTTCCATCCAACTCGATGCAAGAAATTGACTATTATCAATGTTAAAAACTGCATGTCCCTAGCATTGTTATTTCAAGGCAATTCTAAGTATCCAACACAATTGTAGTTAAATTACTACCAATTGCTGTCTACACGCAGCATCTTCATCGACATCGATAACAATTACATACACTAATGGCTAGTCTGCGACTGACATAATACGTTTGATAATAACATAATTGAGACACCTGTGTTTAAAAATGTAGATACCATACGATGAAAGGAACGTCATACCACAACAATAGATGTCAACATTTACGTAAATGTTCTTTTCTTTGGTGACTAAAATAAATAATTGATTAAGACGATTAAAATAACAATAGATTACGTAAATAATTAAAAGTAAAAACTTTAACTCGCATAGACTATTTTCGAAATAGGATGTTAAATTCCGATAAGGAAAGAATTGCTGTAATATTCCGAATGATCACAGGAAGTACGGTTTAAATATACTACTTATCTATTCCATTAGTTCTTTTGGGTAACGATATATGACTATTCTTAATTGCTAGATTGAAGATCTTCGAATGGAACTACTACAAATTAGCACTAAACGAAGAATAACACAGAAGTAGACACATAATTATTGACAAAATACTTCTGGGATCATCGTACCCTTAATGCGCTTATTGTACCGATATACAAGAACTCTTTGTCACGCAAAATTCAGCTGAATATTCAACGTGTTCTGTCAATCGTGACACGCTAAATCTGATATATAACAAAAACATATGTACACTATTTAAAGAATTGTTTTTAAAAACTCTATAAATATCTTAAAATATTGGGTATGAAGTTTCATTTTTAAAAACGAAAGCCACCATACAAAATGCTACCAGAGCATTAACCATACTACATGCGGCATACTGCATTGTTCCATTTATGCAGTGCCCTTTTTTAATTGAGAATTATTTAATCAATTATTTACACTTGCTTCAATTACCAACCGACCGTAGAAGGGACACAAGAGCCCACTGTAAAATCTTTATATTGAGAAAAAACGCAGATCTGAAAAGTATTTGAAGTGAGACGAGGAAATTCGGAATGATAGTGATTCATTCAACTAACCTTGTCCTTTAGCCGCTGGCAGAGTTGTAACGCTATGGTGAGCAATACTAGGGCATCGTTTAACCAGGGCACACTGCACTCCGCTTGTTGCGTTTCGTACTTTACGCTGCCGTGTGCATTCTCTAATTGGTACACAGCCAGAACCAATTTATAACTCTGAATGTAGAAGCTAATAGCCAGATTTTCTGGAAGATTTGGGTTCAAAGATTTCTGCAATAAAAACATATACTCTTTTATTCAACTAGATTCGTGGAAATTTAGTATCGACGATGTGTAAAACATGTATGCGTACCATATTACGGCTCTTAATAAGATCATCGATGGTTTTCTTCCTAGGGACAATTAAACTCGTTCGACTGCGCTGGAGGCAACCTAGTATGTTTCCTAATACATGCATCACCTCGTCAGATGTTTTAAACGGATAATGACGATCGACATTGTCTATATGAGCAATGGCTTGCTGTAAGTGATTGGCAGCATCTTGTATTTGCTGTAACTTCCAAGGGTGTTCATTCTGTATGCTTGTTCTCATGTTAATGTTTTGCTGACGTTGAACTTTAAAGTTCACTTCCTACAAAAGTTTACTGGTTAGTCAATTATGTGGTTTCATATTAAAGAAGTAGTCACTACTTACAGCACTTGTAATACTGTTGCCGGTTAAAACAGCGACACATTTCACTTGGTCATGCGGAGCAGCAAATACAAATCTGTCCGTCTTATTGTGCTGATCATTGCCAAATAGCGCCAATGGAAATCTTTGTGCACATTCCTATAACATAATGTAAAGAGAAATAGTATCATTTGTTCTTTATTACTAAATCAAGAAATATATTTGTATTTCTAACGTACCATTAAAATATTCCTCAACTGGGATAACGAAGAATGAACTTCTTCGTGAAGCACCCACTCAAATTCCATTTGCTGAAAATTGGAACGAGTATGGTGTCAAGGATTTAAAATAATCTTCAGATCCGGCATCAGAAAATATTTCCAATTATATCGCTTCTTCGCGTATCTTCACCATGTTACTTTCGATCGGTACAATTTGTAATTCTAATAATTATGCTACTGTATATAGTCATGGTGACTGAATATTACTGTGTACCACGTACATATTTTAGATTTCAATTACGTATAACCTCAATATCAAGGGGCACATACAAACGCTTAGATATCATACATCCAAATGAATAAATATCCTATCCCATGAACACCCTACAGATAGCCGAGTCCTTTCTGTTTCGGTACCCTACATTCCGAAAACAATGATCAAGTTATTCTCATCTTCATGGAAGACCCATCAAAATGATTTAGAGATTCTGGAAGCAGAGACATCATAGCCCTAGGCTCGTGCTTGTAAATAAAAGCTGGACCGCGACAACAAATAAAATAGTGATCTAAGGCAATCATAACTGTAAAGTAGTTGGTATAGTGAGGGTAAGTTGATTAGTTGAATGATAGATAAGGTACACTATCATCGCGGCACCGCGAAACGACGAGGTCGCGTAAGCGATTAGATAAATATTAAGCAAAAACAAATAACTCACGAGATTGTGAGCCTCCTCCTTCTCGCAGTCGGCCATTTTTCCGTCCCGGCTGCTGTCTTTCGACTGCTTCTTTCAGTTACACGGCTCCACACGTCTGATCTCTGACGACTTCTTTCAGCAATTTCGCGTTTTTCCCGGCACGCCTCATTTGTCACTTCGATCCACGCACAAACGTTGCCGCCGATTGCACGCCAAAGATAAATCCCGTCATCTTTTACCGACCGGAATTTCTTCGATCCTGAGTAGATAAATCGTTATCGTCGCGAGATACCTATTTAATTTCAATCTGGAAACAGTGCGGACTAGTTGGAATTCAGTGGAATCAAGTCGAATTCAGACTTCAGAGTGATCAGACGTGGCTGGGCTGGACGCCGCTGATTGCTGAACACGTTCACAGCCGAGGTGAGAACAGCCGAGGTGAGAACACACTGTATTAGTATTACATTATTTTTGGAGTATCTATAAGTTGGAGTAACTAGTTACATATATACCCTATAAAGTTGCTTCATTTAGTACTATATAATTAGTGTTGACCAGTTGAGGTAGCCGAGTATGATTATATATTAAAACCAGACCAAGGTTTGTTCCAAGGTCTCCAATGAATTATGTTTTAAATTGTACTTTATTTTCAGAGTTTCATTTATTTACTACTAAATAAATAAATGCATTATTTTCATTGACATTGCGACATTCGTCAAATTATTTTCACTTTCCAACATTAAACGCTTTACCAAACGAAATGAGCTTGAAGCTGTACTATGATTTATTATCACAGCCATCTAGAGCTCTGTATATATTTTTCAAAGTATGCGGCATACCGTTTGAAAATAAGCTGATAAATGTGGGGAAAATGCAGCATCGCACTCCAGAATACCAATTGATTCATCCATTTCAAAAAGTTCCTGCTATAGAACATAATGGTTTTAAAGTAATCGAAAGGTATGTACAATCATTATTTTACCACTCGTATAAAACAATGAACCCTATATCTACATATAAATAGAGGGAATAGTCCATACCTGAAAACTAAGGTCGGTGTCAGATATATTGGCCGGTGAGTTTGTTTTCGCGTGCAGCGATCGAGGAGAAATCAGCCACCACCATCTGACGATCGTGGATTTGTCAATTGGAGTTGCGTGACCCTCGCAGGGTATGGTGGGGTAACGGGAACGCTGCTAGGCTCTGGCTGAACCTAGCTGTTTCGCTGTTATTTAATCTTAGCGTAATAGTTGTGTGCGTTCCGAAGCTATGCGTAGACCAATACGAGATGAAGCTATCGAGAAAGAATCAATGTTCTGACCAATAAAGCTCCAAAATTTTTTTGGAACTAACGCACACCTATTCTGGTTTGTGTATTTTTACGCTGACTGCTTGGTTTGTCCTACATGTCAGAAGCTTGGCACCATCTCCACCACTTCTGGCTCGCTCTTGTTCTGTGAAGGCGAGAGCGAGATGGAACGAGAGCGAGTCAGAAAACGTTGAGAAAAGGAGCACCGAGGCAGGCAAATTGTGTGGTGGGGGAATACCTCTCACGAACCTCACCGGCCAATATATCTGATACCGACCTTAGTAATTAAAATTTGAAGTACGAAGCTCTTTTGTGAAAAGTGTAATTCTCAATTAATAATCGAGATCAAATTTTAGTGTTGCAATTTTGAGATATATCTGTAGAGAATTTAAAGTGGCTGATCACTGGTATCCAAAGGATTCAAAAGCTCGAGTGAAAGTGGACGAATACCTTGAATGGCAACATCTTAATACCAGGATTCATTGTGCCATGTACTTTCAGTTAAAGGTGGGAAAACGTGTGGTCTATATTCGGTGCACATAAAAGTGTTTCTCCCACCAAAGAAATTCTGTCTATAAATTACTTGCAACACGATACGAAAGTCTATTTTCAAGGAGATAAAACTATATTTAATAGCCTAATGATTGCAATAGCTGTTCACAATAGTTCAAACATAACGATTCTACATAGATTTCTTTCTTTTTAAATCTGCAATTAGACACTGTACTATTATCTTAGTATTTGGCACCAATCGTAACCGGCCAACCGGCGGAGCCTGCTAAAATAAAGCGGTATGAGACGCGCATGGAAGAAAATCTCGATCTTTTAGAAAATGTTTGGTTGAAAGACAAACCGTTTTTAACTGGTTCGGAAATCAGCATTGCTGACATTCTCGGCGCATGTGAGGTGGAACAAGTCCGTAAGTAATCGATCGCATAAACTACCACACGAATATGGGTGTACTGACGAGCATAGTCTTTGCTAATCCGTAGTTTTAATAATTATAAATTATAACGAAATGAATTCGTTGGGGTTCTGATAACAGGAATGGCTGGCTATGATCCACACGAAGGCAGGCCTCGTATAGCTGCATGGTTGAAAAGCGTTGCAGATAAAACAAGCCCTTATTATGAAGAGGCTCATGTCCCTCTAAACAAGATCATAAACAAAGCAAAAGTACGTGCATTAAAAAGCAAGGTCTGATAATCTTATATTTCTTATTGCGGAGAAATTGCTTTTATATTCGACTGATCGGCAACTACAGTCTGTAGAAACTCGACTGATTAAAAGAAATTCGTCACAGGAATTCAATTGATTAAAAGAAATTCCTTATTATGTATTTACTGAATTTCAGAAATTCGTACAATGTTTTGTTAAAACCTTTTTTTTGTAATTTTATACATTTATAACAGTGTATAGGTGTAGTATATAATCTTACGATATGAACGTACTTATAGCACGGTTTTTGATGCACCTGTTGGTATACATACCTTTAACCATGTTATCAGAGGAGGTTGCATTATCAGATTTTGTGATATATAAATGCACATCTTTTATTATTATATAAATCCTGTTATATTACTTTTGAAATTGTTTACAGGAAATATGGTTATATCCTTATCCTTACTAATATATAAAAGTGAAACGTTGTCTGTTTGTTTGTTTGTTTGTCCTTTCACGCCGAAACGACTGGACGGATTTCAATGAAATTTTCAGTATACATTACATACGTCCTAGATTAGACTATAGGGTATTTATTATTTTTTTTTGTTTAGGCTTTTTATATTTTTTCAAACATGATAAATAATTCCCGGGTGAAACCGGGTAACGGATGAGCTAGTATCTTATAAAAATGTATCTTTTTAAAAGATGCTTTTTAAATAAAAAGATCTATAAGTAAAAATTTTATAAAAATATGATTAACTATATGGACGTAAGTGCCATAAAATCAACGGGCACAACTCTTACTTTCACAGCATAAAATTTGTGCTATCCTTCCTTTTCCGTTTGATTCTCTAAATAGAGCAATGAGGTAGCCGAATGGTGTGGTAAAAATAACTGCACGTTAATCTTGAATTACAAATTCAGTTTACTGCAACTTCAGCATGAGGTCACTGATAATTTAGCATACGTTAAATTGGCACATGAAACAACATTTTTTGCGGGTAATTTAGAAACCAATAAAGCGAATGCGTGTTACGTATACAGGGCGGAGTGCCTAAAGCAGACCACCTGGATAACTCTTTTAATTTTGATAATGGAAAAAAAATACTTCAGACACATGGCATAATCTGGTGTCGATGGTTTCTTCATACGTGCAGGCGTAAAGGTCCTGTTAAATGGAATGATATGATTTCATCCGTATCTTCGAATAGAGAATTTTAAGACTTATATAAATACCTCTGGTTGAAGATCAATTCCGAGAAAATGGTTTAACTTCAACAGAGTAAACATTTTTGTGCATACAATCACGTTGTACACTTTACATTTATCTGCATTCATGAATTATGTACTATTTGTCTGTGGTGTAGTAGTGACCAAAGTGCAACTTCATAAATTTATTGAAACTTACATAATGCATTATATGAAACGGATAAGACATTAGATTACGTCTCTCTTAGAATCTAGCAATATTTGTCTAAAGTATTTTTTTCTATGACCAGAAATGGGCAAATTATTCAGGAGCCATGTTTTAAATGACTCGTCCTGTATAATTCTGTTACACCTTATACTATTATTCAGTAAATATTGATTAATAGCTTTTTATAAAGCACGCAATGTAATATGTAGTCCACTTTGGTATTGCAACTTAATCCACTCATATTTAGGTACATACATTCAGTGTACAGAATGATAAAACATATTTCTAAGCCGAGCCAAGAACCTTAAACAGAATCATTCATCTTCCATAAAAATCTTCCATATCTAAGTATCACATTCTCTTATATCCTGCTACTATGATGGTATCCTCGCTTAACGTGTTCCAATCCAGATCGGTCGACTTCAAGTGACTTTCTTCAATTTCGGCATTTTCTTTGGGCACCACTGCACGTGAACGTTCCAATGCTTTTCTTGGCATCGTTCATCGCAGTAGACAACCATTTCGCAACCGAGGCATTTGAATTTCGGCCCAATGGCACCGCAGTTCGAGCACGCGAGATTATACAGGCTGTTCGGACTGCGATTCACCTTACCGAGGTGTGGTGTCTCGCAATTTCTAAGTTCGTCCGAGGATGTATTTTTTGACAAAGACGTGTGCTGCGTAGGAGTCAATGACATCCTATAGGGTGTCGTAGAGGCGGTGGGCGTCATCACCGAATGAGTGTCATTGCCTGCTACCGAGCTTGCCTGGACGAAATTGTCCGCAGTCTTAACGAGAGCCAACCGATCAAAAAGAAAATTCTGCACCTGCTGATACCTTGCCCTCTCCTCGTGGCTCTCTTCGATAAAATTGTTATTTTGCGTCTGATTAGTTGCATTCCGATTAATCACAGTCTTACTAGGGTCTGGCACATGAGCGTCTCTGTCGATGACGTTTACCATACCGGTGGCGTCGGTTCTGTTGCACGCCAATGCGTCACCGCGTTGTCTGTCGAAGGAAGCTGCTGCAACAACGGCGGCAGCTGCCGCGGCAGCAACAACGTCTGGAATCATTCTGTTTCTGGAAAACTGACCATTTGTCGGGTATCCAGTAAGAGGTGCCCGTGGCAAAGTCTGCGGGGACGAGGATAGCGACGATGGAGGCAGGAAAAGCGATGGTAAGCAGGTCGTTACACCGGCGTTGTTACCGGTCGAGTTCCCTCGTAAGCGATCGTAATCTAGGTTACTTGTGTGTTGCAGGTTGCTTGTGGACGGGGCAGGATATTTCAACATGTGTTCTTGCACCGAGGGGAAACGCTTATCCATGTGTTGCAGCGGTCGTAGACTTTCTTGCATTGGGAAATGATAGCCTGGTAGGGAGCCTGGGTGCAGTCGAGAGTAGTATGGATAGCTACCGTAGGGACAGATAGCTGAATAATAACTTAGGGCAGTAGCGTTGCAGGGATCAATCTGAAATTGAAGTAGTTATATGAATAGTGAACTTGTATAAATGAATGGGTGTAAGTAGATATTTCAGGGGATACATTACACTGTATTCAGGTAGGAATCAGTGTTACTCACAGTGTAGTTGTTGGGATAGAACTGACTCATAGAAATAGGCGGGTAGAGGCCAGGACGCAGAGGTGGAACTGTTGGGACTGGTTGCGGGAGACTCACAGATGCAGCAACTTGTTGTAGCAGTTGTTGGCGTTGCTGTTGTTGGTGGTAGTATTGCCACCTATCTGTTCCAGATTTGCCTGTTGTGCTTGCCATATTATTAGTTGTGTTGGGTCCGATTATCTTCTGTATTTCAGGTACAGGAATCTGTTGCAGCATATATACAATTACGTATTGTATAGTATATAGAAAACGTGTATAGTATATAGGTCATGTGTTTCATGGGTGAACCTACTTACACTATGACCATTACCTTTTCTGCACTCTAAGTGTAAAGAGGTAAGGTAGTTGCCCCAGTTGTCGATCAAGTCCCAGTTCTCGATCATTTTCACAAATATTATGATTATATAGCATTTTTAACAATATTTTTATAATAAAAATTACGTTTTTTAAATGTAAAATTGTGTATGAATTATTATCATAACTTTTAAAAAGTGATAATAATTCCAACCATGAAAAAGGAAAGGAATTACGTAGCCTGCTTCTGTTCCGTGTGCAAACAAGAGACTTTCTTAATCATAGAGCTACCGGCACTGGTCGATGAAACACGTGTTTCTAACGAGTTTTATACGTTTTTATGTGTTGGATGAAAATACATTGTTGTGAGGGGATCTACTATGGCTAAAGAAAGAAAGGTACCCGTTTTCGTACTTTAAGTTTTCTTTATAACCTCTCTTTTCTTGATCGACTACTAGAGCAATTACTGATCGACAATTAGTTCCGACCGTAATTTAGTGATCGACATCTGGGGCATCGACATTTTTATTCTCAATTATAATTTCCACATTTAAATATATATAGATTCTAATTTTTTACTTTGCTATTATCTATATTCATGTTAAAATTAACTACTAAAAGAAGAAAATTTAATTTTGGTCCATTTACATAAATTTTTTCATTAAAACATTTCGACCTCCTACTAACTGATCGACAACTGGGGCAATTACCTTATACAAAACAGTAAAAAATCGTGGCAGTTTAAAGAAAATTTAAAAGACGAATTATACAGAAATACCATAATTTGATAACAAATATAGTGTTAGGGGATTTCCCGGTATAGACTACAGTGTTGACTGTGCGTGCAATTTTGAAATTATTAAAAAATCTGTAGATGAGAGATGGGTTTCCTACTGTAGGGCGCTCAGAAACTTAATTTTAAAGGCATACAATTTTATGTCCCATATAATGAATATCTAAATTATTTTCGCTGCTATTGATGGTATGAAAAAATCACTAATAGAGATTTGATTGAAGGACGTGCATCTTTATGTAAAAACAAAAATGTCGATAACCTTGGGAGTATCTTTTTTTATTATCATCAGATGGACCTCTCTAAATCATGCAACCCTCCTCACACCTCCACCCTTGGGTATTTTTTCACACCTTCAATAACATCGGAAATAATTTTGATGTTCATCATAAGTGGGACATCCTGTATATTGTCAAAAAAAATGTTGACGACAAAAATTCTTTATCGTGCTTTATAACATCTTAAATTCACGTCAGAGAGTTCTGAATTCTTCTTAAACTTTCCCTTGCTAATGCGACAATTAATTCCGCGTAAAAGTCTCCACTTACACGAGAAGCAGTTTCCGCTGGCACACATGGAACATTCCCCATGCTTTGCAGCTTGGATTTAGTTTTTGCAGTCTGCTTTTTCGACATTTGTGTTACCCAGTTACCAAGAGTAGGGAACTGTTCGGTAATCGAGTGTCTATTACTTCTCTGCGCGGAGTCATTTGACATCTTTTCTCCTTTATAGGTTTGCGGCAGTCTGCAGCTCGTAAATATACAAAACACATAAGTATGTATAAGAACCTCTATAAGAAGATGCGACCAATCTCTTCTTCAACTTACGAAAATTGCTCCCGTCTCGGCATGGCCGCTACAGAGTCGAATTGGGTCAACTGGCTCGTAGTTGATGTGACCTAAACCAGATTCAAACTTCAAGAGACGTGCAACAGTTCTCCGCTCACATGTTAGCGTGTTCCATCTTACAATTAATCTTCCTTAAAAAAAAACTGTAAGACCGACGGCATCCGGTGGTCCGAGATCGGGAGACACCGCTAAGGGTGGCGAGATCTAAACGTATGTCCAGACCGGGCAACAATCGTCGGATACAGATTTGTCTTGAAAAAAAAAGGTGACGGTTCGGAACCGAACATCCATTTATTTTTTTTTTTTCGTAGTGCGATAGAGCGTAAAAACTGAACAATTACAACACAGTTATATTAAAGAACGGAAAAAACGCGATGACTTTAAGGGCTGATTTCACCCCTTAAGAGTGATTTTCCGCAGAAAAGAAAAATTGCCGCTTGCATACTCGAATACTCTACAATCACGCGAAGTTTCATTAAAATTAGAATCTTTGGATTCGGAACCGAACATTTCCTTGTCAATCTCCACGGCAACAACGAAGGAAGTGGAGGGGATAGCGATTACATTTCTCCGAGGCAGAATACTCGTCCTTCTATCGAGACACTACTGTACATGTGTCCAGAGATTTGGCAACATCTCTGTGGCCTTCGGCCGCATGTCATGCCGCTAGACACTCGGACGATGTTGCTGTATCGCCGTCAACTCGTGTCCAGTTACCGTGCCACAACAGTGTAAAGGCGGGATTTCCTAGACACGATCAGCCGCGGCGGCTGGCGGCGGTCCCACTAGTGCAATAGAGAGGTTATGCATCTGTGTCTCCGTTGCGCTAGTGGGACCGCCGCCGGCCGCCGCGGCGAATCGTGTCTAGGAAATCCCGCCTTTAGCAAATTATGTCCAAGCAACTGTTGCTTGGTCTGGACGGGCGTTAATAAGAACTCCGGAGACCGAGCCTCGAAGACGCACAACAATCAAATTCAAGTCTTCGATAGTTGCATTTTAGATCGTCTCCGACTTCGTTCTCGACCGAAACTACTTTTTTTTTGTTAAATAATCCGCTGAAAGAACCCTTTACAAAACAATAACCCTAAACAGTAAACACCCTATATATCAGCGCGAAAATCTCCTGTATGACAAAAAATCATTCGTTCTACAAACCCGCTGTGCGCTTCGATTGCTCTTGCTGACTTTCGTAAACGAGACGCCGTCTCGGCTAGGCCCGTGAGATTTCGCCTCCTGGAGCTGCTCCCCTGACGAGGGAACTTGCCTGCCGGAGGCCTCCTCGAACATCTCGCCAGCTCGAACGCTGGTTGCAGCTTCCAAGCCGCTGGTCACGGAGGTTATAACTGGCACGGACTCGGAATATCCATGGCACTTAATCTTCTCCACTTCCTGGCCCATAAGGCGACTCGAAGAAAATCGTTCCACCAGCTTGATCCCCTCGTCCTTCTTCTCCTCCGTCGTTGCATTGCTCTCAAATAACTCGATGACTTTAGGGCTGTCCAAGGACCCGGTGCTGGCATTCACGTCAGAATCACCCACGTCGACGCTCATATCGTCCTTTTGCGTCTCGTCGGCCATTCCCACCGGCTCCTTGAAATTGGGAGAAGCTTCGTCCATCGAGCTGCTCTGAGGGGGGCTCTCAGAACTTGGCTTAACCGGGTGCTCGTCCACTGACCAAACCTTTCGCTCGGACACCTGGAGCTCCTCGTTGATCGAGTCCTGGTTAGACGAAATCGCGAGACTCACTCTGGGTAGCGTTGGTGGGCTGTCCCTTACGTGTTCGGGTAGCAGGCTTTCGTAATCCAGCGGGGACCGCGGCGACAGTTTCGGTGGTTCCGGGGACGACACCGGGGAGCCACTCTTCACCGATTCTTTGCTCGTATCGTTCATGTTCGCGAACAGGTATTCGTCGTCGTTCACGTCTATCACCTCGTTAGAGACTGACAGATCCGCGGACAGTTTGCTGTGCAGCTTGGACAGGTTCTCGATCTGCTTCTCGTAGCGGTTCATCATCTGTCTCAACCTGGTGCTCTGCTGGGAGCCGGTGTCGTTCGCCATCTCCTTGGCCAGATTCAGGGCCTTGCCTCGCAGCTCACAGAGCTTCTGCTTCAGTCGGTTTCGTCGGTACTTGAGCTTGTAGCTGTCGGTTCTTAGAGACGCCAGGGTTGCGTCTTTCTCGTAGAGCATGTCGTTCCAGCTGCTAGGAATCGGGCTGGACGGTGGCCTGGGCGTTGCACCCGTGATGATACGATAATTCAATTCGTGCTCGGCCCCTGTGGCGATCTGGGAGTTGCAGCATCGTTCGGTCTCTGTTCCCAGGGACAATATGTTTCTGGTCAGTTTCATTACCTGATGTGTTTCTTTGTTAACGAATTGGGCAGAAGACGTTCATATGTACAGGGCAAATTCTGCTTATTGTTAGTCCGTGATACTGATTACTCCGTGATACTTTTTCATTCGTCTCTAACACGAAGTTGCCAAACCCAATTTAGTTAAAAAAGAAACTAGCAGATGAGTAGTGTCGGTGTTGTAGTTTCTGTTGCGGTAAAAAAATCAGTCATTTGAAGTTATTGTGATGGAGTGAGTGAGCGTTTTTGCTCCAGGAGAACATTATTTGTGTAATTCTTCGTGCTGATTGTGGACGCTTGCTTGTTTATATATTATATGTGCTTTAGAAGCAGTGCCGGACTGGTCAGGGTGTCAGCTTGCCTGATGACAAGTGGGCCCTGTGGGCCTCTAAGCATCAGACAATATTATGTTAGAAATGTTAATGACTTTTTTAAGAAGCACTTTTAGTAGCTTGGAAATAGGATAGAAGTTCCACTATTATTATCTGCTGTATGTATACAACTGAAATTTACTAATTTTACTAATTTACTAATTTATTAATTTTAATAAAAATAATTTAGTAAAATCATTTTTCGAGGATATTTTATATTTAGGAATATAATATATAACTCTGAAAAATTCTGCATCGGGTTATATGAGGCCGACGCATACTTTATCTATATATGTACAATTTACACTGCTGCGCGGATTTCGTTCAAATTTGGCAAATATGTTCAATACGTCCGAGCGGAGGTCACTGTATAGGTTTCGTTGATCACGCTCACATTTACGCTCTGTTATTTAATGAGAAATGAATACTCGCGTAGCGTTTCGATACTGGAGTGGTGAGTTCTTAGTAAGGGCGAGCTACGTTAGGCGTTGTAAGTGAAGATGGTTACAGTTGTGGTTCTGATTAATTTGTTGTCCTAATGACAACAAATAGACTATGAAAAAATCCTATTGCCTTCCTCGCTAACTTTAATAACGCTATCAACTGTTTTGCCGTCTATAATACTGTCGCTATTATTTTAGAAGTATTTCAGTCAGTTTCTTATACAAATTAAATGATAGCCTTACAGTTGTAAGTAGGGCTGCCATCTGTAAAATCACAAACCCCGGACAGAGAGCATTAAAACCCCGGACATTTCCACTTGACACCCGGACACTTTGAACTATTTCTTATATGTATGTATTAGCTACGATATCCCAAAACAACAATTTCTGTAAAATATAGACTGTGACCGTAATCAAGAAAGATAGATAAAAAGTAGGAATTTATTTATGACTTTTTTATACACTTAACTTATAACTAAAAGAACACATAAAATACGCAAATTTAATTTATAACTAAAATAAAATAAAAAAATTTAAACCAATCAATTATGCTAAACGGAGAAAAACATAATTTCTTTTTTTTTCAAAAATCAACACGAAAATAATCTTACAAACTGCGAGCGAGCAACATCGAAAAACCCGGATCACTACAGAAAATCCCCCCGGACGCCCTAAAAAAGAGGACAAATCCGGGGAAACCCGAACGGATGGCAGCCCTAGTTGTAAGTAGGTGGACTTGTGTCGTCTCCTGGCAAAGAATATTTTTAGACCCACCACTGTTTCGAATATAAACAGAACATTCAAACTGCAGGTAAGTGATGGGGAAATGACATTTTATCAAGGCTTATCTTGAAATTATCATAGAGAACTGAGAAAGGCATCAATTCTACTTTTTCCTTATAAGAAGTAATTAAATTCTTAGTTTTGTGTGTGCCTGAGCCTGTGTTTCTTATTGCACTGTTTGAGAATAAACTGAAAATAAATACCAGAAATATTGTTTCTTTATGCTTCATGTAATTACTGACTATCGACAAAACTAAAATCATAATTTAATAATAACACAAACATACCTATATAATAACTTAATAGCAATGATGTAAACATAATATAAAATAATGACTTAAGAATAATATAAACAATAATAAACAAGTAACTAGGGAACATATCACAGATTAACAAGAATTATCACGGAGTAACCAGAGTATTTAGTGAAAATTAAATTTTGTATTTTTTTAATTAATTATACTTCTTCAGGCATCAGAAAAAAACTGAACAAGCAAATAATTATTTTACATTATTTTTTTTTTTTTCAAGTTGAACACTACAGAATAGTGGAACAAAATCAGAAATGTCCACTATTATTGTCAAAACAAGGTACCTACACGTGTATTAGGTGCACATCCGTTGTTGGTATTTTTTAAAATAAAGTTTTAAATTAAATATTACAAGTTGTACTATAAATGGTTTAAGGTACGAAATAACAATTCGGAGAAAGGCCATCGAAATGCTGAAATAAATATATTATAAATAAAAGGCGCAATTTGGGCTCGAGGCGGGCCTGGACGTACTGCAAGCTTGCACTAATCAGAAATATTGCAAGTAGGAAGACTGGAGACATTCCTTGTTTTGTTCCCTGTTCTATAGCTTCAGTTGCCACCAACAAAACACATTGAAATCACTCAAAATTGACATTCCTTGTTTTTCCCCACTTCCCGTATAATTTATCGGTCCGCTTCTATTATGCTATTTGTATGCAATTACATTCAATGTAATATTGTACGTTTCGTCAACAAATAAATAAATTCTTAGCCAGGTGATGTGGTATACGCGCGTCCAAAGAAAAAGCATTCCGAATATGTTGTATGTTGCAGAAATATTTATTTTATAGTAGCTTTCTAGCTGAGAGTTAGAGATCGTGCACTTACATGGAACGAAGGAAAGTGTGCAGGTGCTTTGGAACAAGGCGACGAAGACGGTGCAGCGAAGAAGAAGACTTGGAGAAATCTGCCAAAACTGTTACACACGAAATATAAAAAATTATTGTGCCACTTATTACCACGATTACCTGGTCGAACGACTTTCTTCAGTCTCAGAGGAGGCACCACTTTACCACCAGCTTCTTCATTAGTCGTGGACACAACCCTGGCGCACTTGTCGGTGCACGAGTCCCGCGCACCCCCAGTCTCGTTCGAGCCACAAAAGTTTTTCAAAAACTCCTTAATCGAACTTTCTACGCATTCCTCCATGGCCTGGCTGGAGTCCGCCTCCTGCGACCTTCTCTTCTTCTTAGTTTCCTTGGCGTTGCTCTTCTCGGGCTCCGGGTCGTCTTTAAGCTTCTTCTTCATCCTGCTGAGGCTTGCCACGCCAGAGATTTTCGGGATGACGTAGTCGAGGGAGCTCGTAGAGTACGCGGGGCCTTTCGAACACGCTTGCCCGTCGGCGATTGCATCTTTCTCTTTCTGGAGCACCTCCGATAGGATGCCGATCGGTTTTACTGGCTCCACTTCGACAACGTCCAGATTCGTGGAGTTGGACGGGACCAGCAGCGACGAGCAATCCTTGCGGAACAATCTCGTGGGCACAAGGGGGGCTGGGCGTATCGGCAGAGAACGGTTCGGTTGAACAGGAATTAAATATGATCCGTGATCTCGCAGAGCTGTTGCTAAACTGCTGCCCCCGGTGCAGTTCACTTTGCTCGAGCTATCCGCTATCATAATTCGAGGCTCTGCAATTGAGTGACGTTGAAATTGGAATTTTATTAGCGTCCACTGATGGAAGGGCTGAAATTTCGGCAGTTTCTGACATTCGGGAAGTTAAAGAGGAATTAGTAACCGACGGCGGAAGATTCTCGATACCGAATGATTGAAAATTCTTCATCAGCTTTTAAATTATTAAACGTCGGTAATGGTTTCTGTAAAGTACACGGTGCATCCACTGAGCGAATGCTTTAACCTTCCGCGAATCGTGTGGGGTGTAGCAAACCCCAGCGGTTTCGAAACTTGTTCAAAATATACGCAAACGGTCTGACTTTCGAGTGGCTGCAGTTGGCGGTGTCATTTTTATTCAAATGATATATTTGTAGGTGGATAATGTTCGGGGTAAAATGATTCCCACATTTGTTCAGGGCACGACTATTATTCACCTGCTTTCCGGAGGGTTAAGCGAAACTTTTAATAAACAGTCTTGTTTTAAGGGGGGATACTCGCCTATCGATCTTCACGGGGGAAAAACGATAGCCTACGTGTTTTCTTCGGAATTGCAATTTTAGTCGCCTGACAGAACATCTGTTCTTTATAAAATAATATTCTACGCGGGCAGTCTGCAATAATTTCGATATTCGACGAAAGCGTATTAAGCATAAAGGCAAATTAGAAGCAGTAGAGATTGGAAAGATTTTCTACGATCCCTTTTAAACCGATTAGAAATTTACTGCTACATACTACAATAGCGTTTATCACTTTCGTTTATCACTTATCGTTTATCACTTTCACGAGAAGATCTTTTCCCCTCCTTCTCTCTCTCTCATTCTAAAACAGACTTACATAAGTACTTATGTACTGCCTATAGTTATTAATTAACAGGTTCGCGGAAGTCTAAAATCTAAAATGAAATTTGCAAAGTTTGCCGTCTATACCTAATACAACGTTCGTGTGGCAACTACCGCTGCCGTCCTCCTCTTCGTTCACCCTGGCCAAGCTGTTCACGTCGCAGAACCGCTTCAGAATGTTCTGCTTCCACGTGTTCTTCTCGTCGGTGGTCAGATCGACGAAGATGGGCCTCTCCCCGTGGCCCGTGCCAGAAATCACGTTCTCCACCGCGGAACAATCGGGGCCGCTCTCCTCGGCCGGTTCCTCGATCTTACCCTTTCCGTTCTCCGTCAAAGTCTCTTCCAGATCCCCAGAAATCTCGCTGGAGCTACTGATCAAACAGACGCCCTGTCCCTCCTCGAAATTCGTCCCGTTCTCCTCGCAGCACAAGTGCTCCACGCCGCAGGCAGGCCGGCCATCTTTCTCTTTGCCTTGCAGCTTGCTCGTAGATCCTTCAAGAAAGGATAAGCAAGTGGTCCCTGAAGGTTTCTCGGTTCTCTTGCAAATTCTATCGTCGCGGGATATCATTACCTTCGGCCAGCAGCTCTGCACGTACAGTTTCGGCGTTGGCTTCCACTTCTTCGACCTACCCTTCTGTCGTTTCGACGGGTCGCTCGATTGCCAGTCATCGCGCTCTTTCATCTTCCCTTCGATGAGGATTAACGATTTCGCATAATCGGGACCTTCCTCTTCCACCCCGGCGCAGGATATTTCATTTGCCGAGCACGGGACCACGAACTTCCCCACTATCAGCAACAACTGTTGGATCCCACTGCTTTCACTCGCGGCGGGTGAATTGTTAACTGTCTGGCTGAACAATGCGTCCGAGTGCAGCTGGAGTGATCCGCGGGTGTCTCGCGAGAAATTTCGTGTATTGCAACGACACTTCGTGCGAATGCTTACCTGAACACGGTGAATTTAACGAAACGGTGAGTGGGATGGTGAATGAACAGAGGAGGGGAAGAACTAAGGGGCGGTGAGGAATGATAGAATTAAAATAGTACACTGTGCGAAACGACTCGACGCAAGTGTTGCCGAACCACGAAAGCGAACCGTTCTGGCCGAGGACATGTTGAACAGTGAATCGAGACGTTGCCGCGCGAAAAGTGAGGCCGGAAAGCCGGGAATCTCGCGACTATGCTCGCGTTCCCTCCGCGAGGAAAGTTCTTATTAGGGAAACCCTCCGCAATTGGCCGTCTAGAACGCAATCATTTGGCGCAGCTCGGGTAGATACATAGTATTTGTGGGAAAGACAAGTAGGGAAAGGAACGACAAACTCTTTCTGTTTTGTCTTACCATTACTTTCAGTGGGCTCTCTTTTTTCGTTCTCGAAGACGCACGTGGCCCTTGCTCATTGGGGGTTTAAACCGCAGCTGTTCAAGTAGTTGGAAAATACAAGCTAAACCAAACTCAGGTCAAATCGTTTGAACCAAGCTAAGTACTCGAATGTCGAAGTAGCTTGATTATTCCAGCAGACTTGGAAAAATACTCGATCTCGAGTTGATTGGAGCAGCTTGAACGTTTTAATGACTTGCTTGCATTCAAGATACTCGAATTGAAATAATGACTCTAATCCATTTCAGCTACTTGAAAAGCAATTAATCGAGGATCTTATGAAAATAAAATGAATCGATAGAAAAAGGAGTTATTTCGAGAACAGAAGTGTTGCTGTATCTTCAAAAAAAAAAAAAAAAGTAGAATATGTACCCATAGGGTTTATTATGTGTGGAAGTTATAATACTTATTTTATAAAGACGACAGTGATATAGATATGTATAATTGAGGCAGTCAGAGCAACAACGGACCAACCCACATTAAATTTTTTTTTTTTTTCCTATTTTATATGGTTAGTAGAGCCTATTGGAATACGTTATTGCTACTAATTCAATTTCGAAAAAAATGTGGGTTAGTCCGTTGTTGCTCTGACTGCCTCAATTAATGTAAATAGTAAGAGAATCATTTAGCATGTTTTACATTTGATTGTATATAATTTATTACTATTTTACATACCTATGTCTATATAAGTTGAAAAATTAATGATGATTTTAGATTCCGCGAGTAAAGTTGAGAATTGTTCAAATTATTTATAAACATTCAATTTATTCCGGGTTCGGGAACACCGCGAACCCGGACTCACCGATTGGAGCGCAACTTTGTGAGTTTTTAGAGTGACTTAAAACAAGAACAGCGGTGTGTTTCATTTGGGCCCTATCGCTCTTTAAGGGGGTGAAAACTAACCTCAAATTCAAATTGGCATTTCCATTTTTTCGCGTATAACTCTCAAAGTATGAGAGACAGAAAAAAATGTTTCAAACAAAAGTTTAATGGTGCAATGAGCGCTACAAACTTGCGTTAACAAAATCTTGAAAAGTGTTTTAAAAAAAATACTTGAACATAAAAAATCTTTTTTCAAAATTTTGTTAACGCAAGTTTGCAGCGCTTATTGCACCATTAAACTTTTGTTTGAAACATTTTTTCTATCTGTTGTACTTTGAGAGTTATACGCGAAAAAGTGGAAGTGCCAATTTGACTTTGAGGTTAGTTTTCACCCCCTTAAAGGGCGATAGGGCTCAAATGAAACACACCGTTGTTCTTGTTTTGAGTCACTCTAAAAACCCACAAAGTTGCGTTCCAATCGGTGAGTCCGGGTTCGCGGTGTTCCCTTGTTAATGGATAAGAGTTTGAATTTCAACTTGAATACTAATAAATATAATAAGAACAATTTTCTTTCGGAAATTATGGAGCACGGGTACTTTTCCATTTTTCTTCTATCTTCTTGGAAAAAACTGTGCAAGATAGACGAACCGGAACAAGCATATTGTGGACATTTAAAAAGTTGAAAAAAAAAATGGGAAGCTGAAAAACAGATGGGATCTTAAAAAAAACTTAAGTCTGAGCTACAGTTATCAGGTATTGCGTTTACTATCCTTGTTACAACATTGTAGTGCGCGCTGCACCCCTTACAGTCATTACTATAGTCCCTTTATCCACACACTATACTACACTTGCTATATATCTATTTATTTAACAGTAGTATCCCGATACAGAAGTTGAGCTAAACTTAACGCGCGCGTGCAAAATTCATGTACGATATCGATCGACTTTTTCATCCTTCGGGCACGTTGTTCGATGCTGAAATGCAAAAGTTCTCCCTTACAAAATCGATTTGCCAAGTGATAGTCACGCTGAAGAGCAATTATGTACTCGCTGCGTCTAGAACGACATTCTCCGTCGAAACTTTGTACGTCATAATACACGAAACCATCGGTGTGGAGTTTGTATTTAATATTTATTGGTGAACAGCTCGTATCCCCGTTTATATCTAATACTGTAACCTTGTGTAGCTACTGTATATATTTTTTTAAAAATTATTTCTAATCAAAACAAAACTGAATTTACACGTTCACTTTGCTCGTACAATGTGGTTGATTCGACAAAATTGAAAGCAAAGTGAAACAGTGTAAATTTCTATTGAATCAAAGGGATCAAACCAAATTGAGCATTCGGGAATGTTGACAGAGGCAGCAAGAATTTTCGCGCGATGGCCCACCGCTAATGGAAGATACATAATAGCGTCCCCTTCTACACGGTAGGGTTCGAGACTTCACAATTCGCCGCCGGTATATTTTATAACATATGTATACACTTGCGATACGAACACTTAACAGATAAGTGACGCGCAGTCACATGTGCGCTTTCCCACCTGAGGAAAGACGTCGCAGGGAAACTCGGCAGCGATACGCACACACGAACAAAAGGGGTGAATCACCCCACCGTCGGTCTGGACGGTGCTCCGCCACCCCAAGAATAACATAAAATACTTCCAATACCTCCAACTTTGTCACAGACGTAAATTCTTCGAAATGGCAGTAACAGAGGATAGAATATTCCGATATTTCCACGATATCCACTATCCAGGCACTTTCGCTCGAAGCATGAAAAATATCCGATATAAAAGCCTCGGGCTATCTACCCAGTAAATGTAAATTAGACGCACAAAAATATCAAAATTCTTTTCACATTGCCGTGCAGTTCTATCGCAGAAAAATTAACAAAACATCTATATAAACGTCCTGTTAATTGGGCATGCTACTGTGTGCATCTGTAGTATCCTAAGCAAATAAAGGTATTATAAAAAACAGCTGTCAGATCCACGATTTTTTAAATTTTGAAAAAGCCTTTGAGATACGTTTATACATTACTAAAGACTACAACATATCCGAGTTTCACCAAAATCCGAAATTTTACTCCGAAAAGTGTCCGATTTCGGGTGGAATGGCCCCTTTCGATGTGGCACGGGACGCGTGCAATTTAATTTGTGTCCATTTTATTTCACTCGCCTTTAAACAAAACATATTAATATTCATCTAGATATATAATACTATATACATACATAATAAGGATAATTTTGACGAGCGCAGAACATACACATATATTAATACTATAGTAGTTAATTCCAGTGCAAATGATTACAGATACTGATATGTTTTGCACCTAACCCAGACGTAAACGTGCCATTGTATCATCTAGCTAGACAATTCCTTTCCTAATTTTTAACAACTAGTAGTAGACAACTATTCCATATATATTATTAATTTTCCTCACTATCAGGAACCCTTATTTATTTCTTCTCTATTATTGAATCTAAACATCTGGTTAAAAAGTAGCGAAACATGATTTTAGATTGTATTGGTTTTCTCCATAGATAAAGAAAGAGACAAAGTAGCGGTCGCAATTTTGCCCCAAGCCTTTGTGCAATTTTCTCGTAACCCCTCGACTTTTTCTCCCCCGTTGTTATTTATTCTGGACACCTGTATACATACATCCGCGGCAAATTGAACACGAATACTTCCTTTACTTCAGGAAAAAAACTTAACTTCCTGCAAAATTGTATGGCAGAGATAAAATACAATTTTCCCTATAAGAGTTTTCGTTAAAGCCGTTATTAATCAACTGCTTGTTTAATGGGCAGATTCGTGTATTTCTTCTACAATCTACTTACTTCGATTTGCAAAGTGTAGTTGTCGAACGAAAGATCAACTTTTTGTGAAACGATCGGAATGTGTCCCCGAATTACGATACGAAATTATTGAACAAACAAACGATGCGATCGCCGGTTACCATTCGTAATCAATTGCACAGCTTCTGTTTCGCGTCAGTCATCGGTGTCAGTTCCATCTGGTTAATTCATCTTAATTTTACTTTTATCGACATTTGCGACAATAATCGAAACTATTTTCAATAATGGTCTATCAGAAACTGCCAAAAACGCTGTTCACTTCACTGTAAGCGTTCTTTTAGAAAATAAACGCAAATAGAAGTGTGCAGTTTCCCTCAAAGAACAAGAATAACTCAGTCTTGCTGTAGAATAGTTTTACAACTTTTGAGTGATGGGGCTTAAAGTGGAGAACAATATGTCGAAGGGGAATGCTGTTTGTAGATCATCGCTTGGCAATGCGAGGCATCAAAAGAATTCAAAATTCATGGAGCAACCTTGCTCGAATGTGCTAAGAAGTGCATGTGTTCGCACCACTGAATGTAAATCGACCCATGTGAAACGTTGCTGTACAGGCGATGGAAACGAGGTAGCGCTGCTATTTACTTTGAACACAATTAGCACTTTTCTAGCTCTCCTGTCTTCAGCGACTTTCTCCGTAACGTGTTTGTTAGACGAGCTTTCGTAGATAATTCAATTCTTATACGCTAGTTAAATCATAGCTGAATATTATTTGTTTCGGACATTCGATGCTGCTTGCATTTTCTCATTATCCGTGTGATATCTAGCTGGGTAAAAGAGGAGGTAGGCACAGGGCAAGAATGCAAGTAAATCCCATGAAGAAACAGCCACTGAAAGTTATAACGAAGGAAGAGTATAAGGAGTTTCGAGAATGCAGTGGCCCTATGACAAAGGAGGAACAGCTGGCAGTCTTTAAAGCGGAGGAAGAAGAAAGGGAGAGACTTATAAAGGAGAGTTTGAAGAGACGAGAAGAATTTCGTAAGATAGATATGTACAAGCCTCAAGAGAAATGTGCAGAATTGATTGAAATAGAGGAGGAGGCTAAGAAGAGACTACACCACGTTCTTGAGAGAGCGCAAAACATGAAGCTCGAGCAGGAAGAGGAGATTCAAAAGTGCAATAGAATTGTTCTGGAAACTAAATGCCGTGCCATTCGAGATGCGCAGGTGAATAATAATGCAGAGAAATAAAGACGAGCAAGAATAATCGTAATCGTACAGAGTAGATTATTTATTTATTAAAGGAACTTTCTATTTTATTTGATTGTGAGTAACAGAAACTAGTGTAGTAGTAGTTAAACTCAAACCTTTTCTCAGATAGCCGAGAAGAAACTGATAGAACAGGAATTGGGAGAAGAAGAGAAACGTCTTAACGATATGATGGAAAATGAGAGAAGATGGGCGATCAAAGATGAACTTAGAAAAGAACAAGAAGAAGCAGTAAAAAAACAAACATTCGCTAATAGTTTGAAAGGTCAAATAAAAGAGAACGAGGAATACAGGATGCTCGAGTTTGAAAGGAAACAGGAAGAGAGTCGATTGATTAATTTAAACAATATTGCCTGGCAACAGAACGAGATTGCAAAACTGCATAACAAAGAATCTGAACATGCAAGGCTTCGACAAGAACTTGCCGAAGGAAACGAACAATTAAAGCATTTCAAGACCATGGAAGAACAAGAGGATAGAATTATTGATCTCAGGTAAACCTAATCGTTGAACGTTTAATTAGCAGTTGACAAGTTGATAAGGGTTATTTTTAGGATCCAAGAGTATCAGCAGTATAAGCAGGAAAGAGATGAAAAAGTAGCAGAAGAACGTAGATTGGAAAGATTAAAAAAGGAGAAGGAGAAGGCAAAAGTAGCGTCACAAACTCTGCAAAGCCACGATATTCAAGTATTCAACTGTTCAATTCTTTGTTCTGTTCTTTCCCAATTTAATTTTCAATTGCTTTTGTGAATGAAAATTTATTTTATTTTTAATAACAATTCTCGTTGTTACAGGCACGCATCGATGAACTGAATGCAGCACGGATTCAGGAAGAAGTAGAACGTGAATGGAGACATAAGGAGAAAGAAGAAGCTCTGAAAAGAGCAGAAACTCAGAAATCTCTCATAGAGGAAAGGGAGAAACAAATAAATTATAAACGAATAATGCAGGCAATCGAATTGGATCGGGAGCGACGCGAGTTTGAAAACATTGTACGCGTTCAAAAAGAAGCTTTCTGCCGGGAACAAAAGGAGCTTGAAATGAAACAACGAAAAGCTTTGGTTCACAGAAGCGAAATATTGAAACAGGTTCGTTTCTAATTCGACAGTTTATTTCCGATTATAAACTGTTTCTTAAAATAGCATTTAGAAAGAATCTTATTGTTGTTGGTTTTATTAAACTTGTTTTGCTCTTGCTCTTTTGTACACTAGTCTAGTTAATAATTACTTCCGCCTATGTCTAGATAAATGATATAACTTGTATCCTATTGTTACTTATTATTTTCCTCAGGTGAATGAAAAGGAAAGGGAACGCATTCGGTCGAGGCAAAAAATGTTTGAGGAGGGTCTAGCGATTCGTACGGAGACTGAAATGCGTAAGAAAAAATTACGCGAAGCGATGGAGAAGAAGTGTGACGAAATGAGGAACAACAGAGTACCCGAAGTGTACATTAACGAAGTGAAACGAATGATGGAGAATATTCAATGAACACGATAGATTAGCACGAATTGCCACCATTTGTCGTACACAACGTATTCTGCGATGAATATGGAAATTGTGTATGAATATGGAATTGTTTATGGAAATTGTAAAGGACATAAGAAACGTGTTACTTCCATAACATGATAACATTTGGATCGCGTTCGACGATATCTTCGATGTGCGCCGCCGATTGACCCGTACTGCAACAGATTTCGTCGAGACTATACGTTCCTGTGAAATACTTATAAGTCGGGTTGTTCTTCATTTCTTCGTTACAAGGTGATCCTGGCAGATAAATTGGATACTGCAACCAAAGACAAAGCTAATCGAATTCTTCCTAAAATGCAACGCAGATTTTATCGAAACACTGACAAGCAAACCTTATATACTCGTCGAATAAGGCCCTCGATGAGACCAAATTGTACTAATCTTCTCTCGTTGATTCTTAAATTCTGTGGATTGAGTCGTTGACATAAGTCTCTCATGCTGCTGCCATGCGTCATACTTGCATACATTCTATATATGTCTCTAAGATACGCAGGTTGTCTGGCTATAAGAAAATTAACTTTTTGTAAACTGTACCCTCGATTTTGTAGATCTTTTCACTTGATATATAAAACATACGAAGTTTCGAAGCATATGCTATACAACGTTCTTGTAATTTTATGTTTTCTGCTAATTCTTTTAATTTGGAAGTGACGGCGTACACATTACTGTATTGAAATATTGGAATCAATGTTACGACACCATAATAGCTGAAAGTAAACGAAAAGAATATTGTAGTAGCTATGTATTTCCACAGAGATTTCATATTTATACGCTTACACAAGATTCTGCACGCAGCTTTTGACCAGGTTGTTCTCAACGTCCGCTTCAGCCGCGATGCGTGCAACATGATTGAATCCATCTATGTAAGGCAATACTTGCTGAGTAGTCAAGTCCCACTGATCGCTCTGAAATGCTTCACGACCTTCCAAGAATATTGGTACCTGATGATCAAGAACTGGTTTCGGCTCAGGTGCCAACTTTATGACTTTCAAGTGGGACGTCATTGTCCCCTCTAACAACATACTGCGTTTCATATCTTTGCCACATCTATGTCGAATTATTGGTTGCAAATAGCTCTCACCTGTCAATGTGCACATCTTATGCAAATTCAGGTCCTGCATAACCTGACGGAGCATCTCTGCTAACCTTGTCTTATCATCCGACGCAGACAAGAAACAATTTTCTACCTCAAGGGCCATCTAGAAGATTAAATTAAAGTTAACGGAATTATTGATAAATTAATAGTTTCAGGGCAACAAAAGTTCTTACTAGAAAATCAGACATCTTCTTAACAACAGGTTCATAGTGTACGGTGCGAGCTTCCGCATCGCAGACAAAACATAAATTGAAATAAAACGCATTTCTAGCATATTTTTTGTCATCAATTTTTACAGGAAATCCTAATATCTTATAATCCTTCAGTGTTCTATAAAAAAAATACAAAATGTTGATGAAATTTATCAACATCCACTGAATGTCTTTCAATGCCATTTAAGTACGAAACCTACACTGTTATAGTGCTGCGTTGCAATTGCGCCTTTGGTATAATATAAACACTGACAGTGTCGAAAATATCTTTTGAAATAAAATTGTCTGGAACCTGAAAAAGAATTAAATTAAGTTACCTTCGTTATAACTTAAAAAAACATATAGACTCTATATTATTTTTATTATTAACCTGACAAGTAATTTTCGGACCCACGATAGGATGAAACTCTGAGAAAAATATACATCTGATGGGATCTTCTTGTCCCTTGTCCTCTGTGTCATTCATTGTTGTTACTATTGCTGTTTCCTTATACTTGTATCCAGTCCAATAATCTATCAGTAAAAGAATAAATTACAGAGTTCTTACATTATCCGCATAATTATACATTTATTATAAATAATTACTACATATATATAATTAGAAACCCATGCTATACCTTGGCCCTTCAAGCTGTAAACAAATTTGCAGTTGAATAATGTAATCCATGATAGGTAAATACTTGTTATTAGAACTGCTACTACAAAATCTTCACAACCAAATAAACAGTAACAAATCTTACTGAATATCCAATTACATTTGTTTTACACCATGTAGATTGTAGACTAATTAGAATAATACGATATAGACCAGTGGTTCACAACAACAACAGCATAATTAACACCCAATAATTGGCTTGGAAGGAAAACTTAATTTTACATAGATACTGACAATTAGTTTATACTATCTACACAATGAAACAGTGTAGTCATACCACAAACTGTACAAGGCACCGTTTTTACAACGAAAACGATCAAGTCGAAGATCAAAGAATAAGTCGACGCATCTTCACTATTTTCCCTTGCGTAGAAAAATCGTGTGATCGTCAATCTCAGGTCCCAAATTAATTTTTAAATCAGTGCATCCAATAACATTGGCATTTATTTATTTCATCGAATTTTCGTATGTACATTACCACTACCATACCATACATAATACAAATTACGAGGACGTCATCTTTTCCCCGCAACGCGTTAGAAAGAACGTTGGGAACGGTTGGGAACCGCTGATATGCGCAAGTAACCAAAGATTTTAGATATTACCTACTGTCGAATGCATACGTTTCATAATTCGCCGTTAATCTGCAATTCATATGATAGAAAAAAGTAGCATACCATGCTTAAAAAAGGCAGAACGCTGGTACGTCTACAAATGAGTAAGACGCAAAGCGTAAATAGAAGATAGAATGCTGAATGTGCGAGAGCAAGAAGAAAATGAGCAAGAGTGAAAAGGACGGATAACGTATGTAAACACATTATGATTAAAAGAGAGGAAGGGAGTGTTGTATTTGGTATGCCAGATTGAGCACGGTTAAATCAGCGCAAAAGCTGTACAGTGACCATTCCAAGTGCAAAAGGCGGGAGGCTACTTAACCTACTTCATTACATTTTCGGTATGTTATAAGTTTGGTAACTTTATATTGACTTTGCTTTCTAAAAAAATTTTTAATTCTTTTATGCGCGTCTAACACGGTGTATGTTTCTTATGATTTTCACAATTGGATGCATTTGAAATCAATGACATTATTCGCCCAGTGTGACATTGACATTGTTATTCTTTTCTGTCTATAATTTCGAATTGTTCGTTTGTATTTTGCGACCACCAGAAACATTATAAAACACGTCTAAATGGTACTTGTCGAACTTTGGGTTCTTTACGATAATATATTTCCAATATAAAATTTCTCCTATTAATACCATCAAAGCTAATAAATAGCCAACTATAATGGCAATAAAGGCACCTTGCAGCTTATAAAGATTGACTAATGCCTTTTCAGATTCTGTCTCTTGTCGTATCTCCATAATTTTTGACCATTCCATTACATCACTCAACCACTTTTCGACTAATCCAATTTCTATTAGACGTTGTATCTGAAACAATTTAACGCGTTAGAAACGTCATTATTAAACAATTTCATAGTAACTTATAATGAAAGCAAAAGGTACCAAAGTATCGACACGTGGTTTTAGCGGTGAATTCTTCTCCATACCAAGGGCTATCGGCATATTTATAGCACACTCTTCCATGATGTGCAAATTATGTTTCACCGCTGGATCCTCTTTCGTTTTGTCCTCTCTTTGCTCCTTCTCAAGTATCTGTCTCTTCACACGGGCATATCGAAGCAAATACGAATTCTCATAGTAACAGAAAGATCCATTCGCTACTTTCTCAATGGCTTCACCTTCGTTCACGATCAATTGAAACTTGTTACCAATTTCTTGACTGATCCGATCCGATGATGTCAGAAAGAAGTGCTTGCTCTCTTTGTCCCATCCTCCAACATCTATAGAACTTTTGGCCAAATGTGTCAGTGCGTCGATAGTAACTCTGTGATCAAGTTATGAAATAAATAAGCCGATTGATTTTTTTTTCTTCACTATATAATGAACGCCACGCTTCAATAAAATGTTGACTTTCACCTGGCCACTGGATTTGCAAGCGTGGCAGTCATGCTAGCTCGATAAGCAACTGCAACCAGAATGCTGTAAATCCACCACCACCCAATAAATACTCGTACTGCCCAAGGGTTAGGTAAACTAGGTAGTGAAACTTGGAACAACATGCTATAAGTACACAATATACTATTTTGTATTCCTGTAAACAAGTATAGTCCCTTCATTTCCTTTTTCATGGACGTAGTTAGCATATGCATTTTACTCTTGTACAAGCTTATGTGCCTTTTATAAAATTCTGATAAGAAGTAAAACGCAATGCCTCCCAAAATTAATGTAAGGAGAAGTGCAATCCAGGTATAGAGTCTGTAACCAAAATATGTACGTTCCTTCTATGCT
The DNA here is from genome assembly GCA_947577245.1 of Andrena bucephala. NCBI lineage: Eukaryota > Metazoa > Arthropoda > Insecta > Hymenoptera > Andrenidae > Andrena > Andrena bucephala. The sequence continues at coordinate 32,086,997 of OX387717.1, read as the reverse complement.
TTCTTTTACACTTCATTCTGTTTGCACATACTTAAACGGAAGTAGTAGAAGTTTCCATGAATTCATCGTCAAAGATTCTGGTGTCAGAAAAGTGAGGCATTCTGTATTGTATGGGATAGTTAAATCAAAATAATTCAGGTGCTGTAATGTATAATGTAAATCGCCCAGATAAAATGCAGCCTTCCCTTGCATAGCTTCGCTTATAAGACCTGTGTAGGTTTGATTGTCGTCTTCAGTGCCCCATTTCTCAGAAGCAATGTTGCGTGGCATATAATACTTTGGTTTGAAGTTCATTGCTTCTGATATCGTCTGTATTAGCTAAAAAGTATGATTGGTAAAAATAAAGGGCACCGACCAGTTTGTACAGTACGTACTTCAAATTCTATCCCCAGAGCATCTGTATTATTACTTGGCCTCTTGTTATAATAAGCCCTCGACTTCTCAGTTACAGCTGGAATATGCTCAAAAACAGCAATTCTGAAATTTATATTAATGTCCTCCTAATCTAACACAGTCGAAATATTTCCGTACATTTACCTTATATCTAATACTGACCGTAAATGTTTCTTTTGTAGATCTATGGTTTTATCTGTAAAGTGATTGATGTTATAGCGTAATTTGCCTTGGTACCATGTATTTATGTACTTGGTTTTTGTAAACGATTTTCTGTCAGCAGGGAAATACACGGTATCCAGCTCAATTCTTTCTTTAGATATTTTTTCACCAGAACGATGCGTATAAACATTGTATCGACGTATGAAAATTACATTAATTATTCTATTCCACAAGTAGCGCAAATTCGGTTGAAACAGTCGGTGGTCGTATAAAAGTAAGAACAATCCACGAGTATCAATTAGATGTTCCCTAGAACCAAGGCATAAGAAATTGATTTCATTTTTTGGAAGAGACGTTGCGCGTAACAGGTTTCCCCGATTTAATGCATGCTGGTCGGGATCGATCAGTCGTAATAAACCGGGACAGGTGAAGTAGTGAATAAAATAGACATCAGCAAAAGACCCATCGACTGACAAGTAGAGCTCTTACTACCCGACCCGCCCGGGTACTCGAGTACCTGATGAGACCCCGGATAGACAATAATTACCCGGGTACCTGTAGGATACCCGACTATCCGGGTACACGTGCGATACCCGGGTACCGGGGTAGACAAAAATTACCCGGCTACCCGGGTAGACAAAAATTAACCGAGTATCCATGATATACCCGAGTAAATGAGATGTTATGAGATAGTGGAGAATTTCGATTTGACAGCCGATCGTCTGTCGACTTTGGATCATTTATCGGCTAACATCAGTAATGAACGGAATAAACTTCAAGCAATTAAATATGGTATTGTCCGCAAAACACATTCTGTATCATAATATTCATAATCGTAACGCGCACACAATACTATATTCAATTGCTTGAAGTTTATTCCGTTCATTACTGATGTTAGCCGAAAATGATCGAAAGTCGAAAGACGATCGGCTGTCAATTCGAAATTCTCAACTATCTCATCACATCCCATTTACTCGGGTATCTCATGGATACTCGGGTAATTTTTGTCTACCCGGGTAGTCGGGTAATTTTTGAGTACCCGGGTACCCGAGCCAAAACAATAGCTCTACTAACAAGGGAACACCGCGAACCCGGACTCACCGATTGGAACGCAACTTTGTGGGTTTTGAGAGTGACTCAAAACAAGAACAACGGTGTGTTTCATTTGGGCCCTATCGCCCTTTAAGGGGGTGAAAACTAATCTCAAAGTCAAATTGGCATTTCCACCTTTTCGCGTATAATTCTCAAAGTACAACAAATAGAAAAAAATGTTTCAAACAAAAGTTTAATTGTGCAATAAGCGCTGCAAACTTGCGTTGAGAAAATTTTGAAAAAAGTTTTTTTCGTTCAGGTATTTTTTTAAACTCGTTTAAAAATTTTGTTTACGCAAGTTTGTAGCACTTATTGCACCATTAAACTTTTGTTTGAAACATTTTTATCTGTCTATTGTACTTTGAGAGTCATTTTGCGAACACTACAATATTTCGTGAACATGGTGTAGGCGAGAGCTTTGCCCCAGGCTATATTCACCAAAAATTGTAGAATACGTAGTTCGGGAAACGGATAGCTATTGTTTTAATTCGGGCCACCCTTTGTTGTGCATTTGTGTTAGAACGGTCAGAATTGAAGAGCTGGGTGTATGTTATCTAGTAATAGCTTCAACAAATCTCTCCTCCTATTTTTACTGAGGACTTGAATATACACGGTATATATCACAGTGTATATTGACGGTATTTAATCTACCTTTCTGCATATTGCAAAAATTCAGAAGTCAAAAAACCGTTGGCAACCAGTATAACGTACGCATTGCAGCCAACTGCCTTACTGTCGGCTAAAATCGTTCGAATTCGTCTCCTCGGCCGTGAAAATTGTTCATTCTGTCGCACTGCGATCTACGATAACATAAATGCGCATGGAAAAATCTATTAATAAATTGACATCTCGTATCTCACCTCATATTTTGATATAATCGTAGACCCTTGGACACGCGTGATATCTACAAGTGTTCGGTATACAGAATCGGTAATAAAGACTACACACTTGGTTCGCTGGAACATTTCTTCCATGATCTTTTCTACGGCGGATTTCAAATTCTCCTCGTTTTCCTCGCATTGATACTCTTTATAAAATCCACTATACGGTTTCAAACATAAATAATTTATCTTCGTTCGAATACAAATAATATAAATCATTATCTATCTCATCGTTAATTTTATATATATACAAGGTCATTCACTTATCTCGGAATGCGCGCACGCGAGAACAGATGGGGAAGACAACAGCGCTACAGGTATTCTTACTACTTGAGGCATTTGATGGAAAAAGGGCACATAGGCTTGTGTGCCCTTTTTCCTTAAATCGTTTAAATCGACTCAGGTGTATATATATATATATATATAAATCATATATCAAGGGCACTACTTATCTCGCGTTCAGTTTAGCTAGATGCTGCTTTATTACGTAGCGTGATCGACACGCAGCTACATAGTCTCTGAGCAGCCGCGCTACCGTGCTGTCGTGCAATATGTACTTTTGTTTCATAGAGGATTTTGTGTAAGCGGGGAAATATGGAAAGTGAGGCGAGTATCGAATCCGCAACGAAAGAAGATAATTTAGAAAAGAAAAAATTTATTTGGAAGACAGCTTGCTGCAAAAAATCGAAGAAACTATTACTTACTTAAAACATTAAATTTTTTGTTTATTTTTGTGCTTCATTTTGAGGTACATATAACTTGCAGCGATAAAGTTTTTCCTTAATATACAAGGAAGTTTTTCACCAATTTTCGCACTGATTAATAAATAATTGTAGAAGATATGACGATATATATAAATCTCGCGCGCCACCAACAGTCAACAGCCGCGTATAATACGCTATTTACCAGTTTTAGCACTCGCGTTGACAATTGGCGCCGTGCGAGAATTATATATATCGTCATATCTGCTACAATTATTTATTAATAAGTGTGAAAATTGGTGAAAATCTTCCTTGTATATTAAGGAAAAACTTTGTCGCTGCAAGTTATATGTACCTCAAATTTGCCTCGATACTTTTTACCGGCGAACGTTGAAAAACGTGGGTTATGTCCAGTATTAGTTTTTAATGAAATATTATTACATTTTTTAACATAAGGGTTTTGTGCATACATTTTACGGCTTCGCTAGAGTTTTCTGAGTTTTATGTTTCAAGTCTCATAACGAGCCGTTAATATTTACTCAAGTTATCGCAATTTATGTTTAAAAAGATATTTACTTTGGTCGAAGAAATTTTTTGTTTATAATTTTTATCTCGAATACTAATGATTCAATAAAAAAAAACCTCAAGTAGAAAAATGTGTGCCGTGACGAGCTTTACAACACTATATTTTTTAAAATCCAGTTTAACAAAATTTAATTTTCCAATTTTGCTTAGCGTTTGGACAATACTTTTTTTGCATTTTCGTGCACTAGTCCCCTTATTGCATCTGAACCTTCAATTAATGTTTAAGTAAAAAAAATTTTCAGCTTATTATTAAAATATGAAAGAAAGAAATTAATAATGAAGTAATTTTATAACGAAGCAACTCTTGTGACATTGTGTTATTTTATTACCACTAAGATAAGGTACTAATAACATTTTCTTAACTGATTGTACCCATAGTCAACCTATCTCATACTGTAAGTCAACCAACCCCGATCATGGGCTGGTTGACCAGCATGGAAGGTGTTAGAAAAACATTAAAATACCTTAATTGTTGTCACATTGAGTCAACATTAATAATTTAATCAGATAGCCAAATGTATGCCCTATCAAATATACTAACCGGTTTAATGATATTTCGCCCACATAATTTATTAAAAATCAAAAACTGAAAAACTGGCCTACCAGCCCCGGTCTTCCCTATATCCCTGCGCGGAACGAGTCCGCTCTACAGTGGAATGCAGTGTATGCGCTTATTTTGGCCTGCACACTGCACAGGCAATGCGGACCGTGTGTAGCGATGTTCAGTTGTCGCGGTGCAGGCCATAGAAAACGTGTCAGAATTTGTAGTCTATACACTCTAAGCAAGTTGATTTGATCGATACCGATACTATTGATGATAGTTAATCAATTCGATACCAAAGTACACTTAGTACAATTAGTGATCGGACCGATACCAAATCAATACTGTCGATACCAGCCCGGAAATTATGATGCGTTATCGAATATTATCTAAAGGGCCCCATACACGTTGAGATATGTATCGATACACGAAAGTATCGATACCTATCTGATACCTCTACGAAGGGATAAATACCCATTGGTCCGAAAGTATTGTGAAAATTGCAATACCCGTTTTATATCTTCCGAAATTTTGGATATTCATTTTGGATATGACACTATTTTACGTTTCGAACACTTTTCTAGCTAATAATAAGTCTACTATGGCTAAAACGTAACCTGCGCACTGTACAGGCCTGCCGGAGCGTGTGTAGCGGGCTTTAGGGAAAAGCCTGGCAACTCTGGTCCTGCCTTACAAGACACGCACACTACCGCAGCTAATGGCCACAAGCTGATGGAATTGCTCACGGCGTTGCTCTTGGCTTTGCTCGTGAGCAGCGTTGCCAGAAGAAATTCCCTCTGAGGGAAATACTACGACGTCACATTACCCGCACTACCACGCTACACCTATCACGTACCCTCATTTGCACCATGTGACTTGAGTTGCGTTCACCATTACCATCCACTTTTTCCCTTTTTCATCGAACCTGGTAACGTTGCTCGTGAGCAATTGAGAGCGCTCTTGCCCGCCATAGCCCAGTTGAGCAGGCCTGTTAGAGGCTTTCATACATTCAGCTCTATACTAAATGGAGTGTGAACTCCTATCCGAAAAAGTACATAGTGGCGACAGCAGTCCGAGGGAAATGGAAGATAAGCGATGAACCTACTATTACTGCATAGTAGGGCTGTAGATTCCCGGGAGATCGGGTACCCGTGACGTACCCGGGAAGAGAAAAATTTATCGGGTAGGCGCTACCCCGGTAAACTACCCGAGATACTCGAGACACCCGAAATGTCACAGAGTGCCGTTCCATAACTGATGCCTCACTGACAATGAGCGTCATGGCCTTCGGGTCGAAGGCTTCGACCCCCGGGGAGACAGGAATACCCATTAAGAAGTGAGAAATCTCCAGTTCCGCCATTTCTCATCCGATTTTTGCGAAAATGACGCCAGTCGATTCCTTGTGTTTCTCCGATGAAAATAACACCAAGAATGACATAATTCGGACCATGATGAAGAAAATTACATGAAAAAGTGATTTGCATAATTTCAAATTGACTTCGTTAGAAATAGTCCGATTTACATGAAATTTGGTTATGATTTTCATAGGAAAAACATAAGGAATCCAACGGTGTCACTTCCATATCGATACGATAAAGAGTAAAGATTTATTTCTTTCTGAAACAGGTATGAATCCTCCTTGAGGGTAAAATATTCATTACAGTATATCAAGAAGTTCTTTATTGTTCATTGTATCGATATGAAAGTGACATCAATAGATTCCTGGCGTTCTCCCGATTAAAATTATACTAAATTTCATGCAAATCGGATTAATTTTACATAAGGAATACAAATTCTATAAAATTCGGTCAGGCACCACGGAGGGTTGACCTCGCCACGAGGTGCCAGGCGGCATCTTTCTGACAGGCGTCGCTCCAGAATCACCCTGTACTCTGTAAGTTCTCGGACGTCTTGAGTATCTCGGGTAATTTACCCGGATCGCGCCTACCCGGGAAATTTCCTCTTCCCGGGTATCTCACGGGTACCCGAGTGCCTTGGTATCTCGGTACACAGCTGTACAGTATGTATTCAGCTGTAGAAGTATTCAGGAAATGAAAGCCATTCTCCGGCATGCATTTTGTGGTGGTTGAAGCGATACGTGTTTGGCGGAAAGGAAACCCTATACAAGGGGGAATCCTGAAGAAATGGCAATGCAGAAATTGTTAACTTAACACTTTGAGTGGCGCAAGGTTTTGAACAATGCTCCTTTATGTCACTCAGGCCTTTCCCAGCGATCGCATCTGCTGGAACAATTTTGTACAAAGAAAACTATGAACCTGGTTTGTTTTAAAAGCAAACATTCAGGAACCTTCGGACAATAGTTTCGATGCTCTCCAAAAAATGTCGACATCAGAATACACCAAAATCACACACAAGATGTGCATAATTCCCTCGGCGTAATAATACGCCGACGCCACTCAAAGTGTTAAACACATGAAACTGTTTTTTAACCGGTGACTGATTGTTAGCAATACATACTTTTTACCGACCACGAGGATGATTTGCAGAAGGAAAACGAGAAGCATCATCGTTTGAACTGGAATGCAACATAGAATCGAAACAATACACGGGTTATATACCGATTCGTTACCCTTTGGCTGTACGATCAAGATAATTGAATATTCTGGAATGTAATTTGCCTGGAAATTAAGTTACATAAGTAATGCAATCGATAATGGGAATGCAAGTTAGGGAGCTCATCAGTGTCAATTTCATGGAAAAGGTCATGGGTTGAGTTTATTTTTATTTCGGGCGCAAAACACAAGGGCGGATCCAGAGGGGGGCGATCTCCCCCCCTCCAAGAGTAATAAAATAGAAAAATATTTGACATTGTGTACTATTCTGTATAAATAATTAATTTGAATTTAATTATTTAGGCCAGGCTTGGGAATTAAGTGAACTTCGCGGCCGATTTTCAGAGGCGACGCCTTCTTTCTCCCGCCGCGCGTCTTGGCCCCTCGGCGGCCACACAGCTTGGAGCGCCTTAGGCCCGTACCATATGAATCGCGCGTGGTTGACAAAATAAAAACGCATCGACAATCGTGCTCTTTGGGACGATGTGGAAACCTACTGATACAATGTCGCCCTAATGCGCCACGCGCGGTTCAGGTGGTACGGTACTGAGGCGCTCCAAGCTGCTTGGCCGCCGCGGGGGTCAAGACGCGCGGCGGGAGAAAGGAGGCGTTGCCTCTGAAAATCGGCCGCCGAAGATCACTTAATTCCCAAGCCTGATTTAGGCTATAGTGTCAGATAGAGACATTAAAATATAAATTACAAGCAAATTTTAAATCTAGTAAAAGAGGGTTAAAAAATGTACTTGTGTACTTTTACATATTTCGCTCCCACCAAGAAAGGCTACTGAATCCGCCACTGTTCAAAATTGCATAAACTTTTTTACATTAAAATATTTTATGATATTACACGGAAAGGATGGCAGGAGCTTGTTAGCCTAGGGGCGCAAAATTTCAAAATTCGCCCCTGATTTTATGGCGGTCATCGAAGAACAATACAAGTTCGAAATTTCATTTCAAGTTGAAAGACAATCGATATTCACAATAGTCCACGTTCAATATCTATTCATCGTTAAGGCGTTACCAGATTATCAGTGGCGGACTGCGTCTAAAAATATTGGTTGCCAGGAGATAAAAAGGGCCCACCCACAACTGTAAGGCTGTCATTTAATTTTGATAAAAAATAACATATGCGTCGGCCTCACATAGCCCGAATCAGAATTGTTTTTTTTTTCAGAGTTATTCATTATATTCGTAAATATAATGTATCCTCGAAAAATGATTTTATTAAAATAGTAATACAACGTAAACTTTAGTTCTATTATATTTTTAAGTTACTAAAAGGTCATTAACAATTTGATAAGATATTGTCTGATATTTAAAGGGGTCCACTTACAAGGTGATACCCTGACCAGTCCGCCACTGCAGATTATCTTATTACGGGACTGTTTTGCCAGTGGCGGATGCAGGAGCCTATCTTGGAGGGGGCGAAATATGTAATAGTTCATAAGTACATTTTTTAACCTTCTTTTACAAGATTTAAAATTTCCTTGTAATTTATATTTTAATATCTCTATCTGATACTATAGCCTAAATAATTAAATTCACATTAATTATTTATACAGAATAGTACACAATGTCATAATATTTTTCTATTTTATTACTATTGGGGGGGGGGCGGTTGCCCCTTCTGGATCCGCCTTTGATTTTTAAATTAATTCAATATGGCTACTCACGTACGAGTGATTGCTATTTTTCTATACGTTGAGAGTTGTTTCAAGCATCTGTGTTTTAAGATCACCCTTCACTTTCAGTGTTAGGGAAAATAGATAGCCATTTTATTTTGGAACGGTTATGCTATTATTGGCAAAAACAGGCAAAAACATTTTGCTATCTTTTTCAATTTCTTCCACCCAAAATTTGCCGCCCTAGGCTGCAACCTACTTAGCTTATATACAAATTCGCTCCTGCATAAAATGTATCTACTTCACGAAATGATATTGTTTACACTTTACATCATAAATATTTAATTGACTCAGTGTTATGAACGTAAAATAATCTTATCAGAAGAATGATACACAAAAAAGAATTATGTTAAATATACTGCATACAAATTATTATGTATACGTATAATGATGTAAATATAAAAAATGTTTTAACTTAGCATTAATTAAATTTAATCTTCAAGAAGAATTCATCTTTGTACAACAATATTTTGATTATTAACAATAGCTTGCAAAATGGAAAATGTAATTATGGGAAATGGGAGTATAGTGGCATTATGTGAATCTGTAAGTTTTTAGTCGACAGGAAGTGTTATTTTTCCATAACAATAGTATGCATATCTTAAATGAGTATGATGCGCTATTTTTACAGAAACTCAAGTTCCTTATTTTTCATCTTATCGATGCGAAAATGGTACCAATCTCCCTGGAAACCCCCCGATTAAAAGACACCAAATTTATAACGAAGTTGGCTTAAAATTCTGCCAATTAACTTTTTATGTAATTTCGATAATTGGAGATTTCTCGTAGAAAGCATTGTAAGTGTCAAAATAAAAAAAAAATTACCGAAAAATATTCTACGTGCCAATGATAATTCCTATTATAGCATAAAATATGATTTTGGGCATTTACCAAATAAAATATTGCATGAAAGATCAGTAAAAATATTATACTTATTTCTTCAACAAATGTCAATAAATTGTCTCACTATTTATTGCCATGAAATATTGGGCTAAAATAATGATCCAAGGATCCTCTGTTTTATGAAAGAACTGGTTAATTAAACAGAAAAGGATTTTATTAAAATATTTTATCGCGGAATATTTCCAAAATTGATACGAAGATCACACTTTTCGAACTTATCGGCGAGTGATTAAGTAATGAATTTGTTAAGTCACGCTTCGTTATCGGAGCATATGCATGCGCGAATGGACCTTCATTAAAGTCTGTCGATGGCAGCATATATATCACGTAGAACACTTTGTAGCCCATATTGTAATCGTATTCGGTAACCGCGAAATACACACATCGTGCACCAAGGTGAAGTATTTTATTGGAAGGCATTCTTTTGTAAAAAAAAAACATAAGTCCTATACTCCGTCGGACTTTTAGCGAAAAGTTTTAATTAATAAAATGCACGAGTATTGGCCGATTTTTAAAATAACTTTATGCTAAACTACACGTGATTGTGTTATTTGATTGTGTAGGTGCTTCACATCAATGAATATGATCAAGATGAAGAATATGATTCCTGACTTGCCGAAAGGTCCCCTGGAAACTTATAGAAACCGTGCTACATTTGACTGGAAGTTGCTGAAATACAACATAGAAGGAGAGGATTTTATCAATTTTCAGGTAAGATAAAAAATAATTAATTCTATTATAATATCAAATTATTAATTGATTTCACATTTTAAATATTGGCTGCACAAGGCAGATACTATTTCTGATTTCATGTTTTTATCGCTTCAGAAAACCTTGTGGGAATTTATAGAGAAGACACCAATATTTCAAAATCGTACCTGCCATTCGTTAGACGAGCAACGAAAGCTTTGTAGTCTTCAAATTAAATCACTAATCGATCATAATGTTGCAGTAAGTGCTATTATTTAGTTACAATTATGGATGAAGAGAATGAACAGCTTTTATTCGCATAATTCATTTATAATTTTCATGCAGCATCCGTTAAGCCATACACATTGGTTTAATATACTATATCAGTACGATGCTTCAATACCAGTGAAACTAGGTATAATACAAGGCTTGGTGCCATCTGCGATCATGGCCATGGGCACAAAAGATCAGTACGACATTTTGGACAAGATTCAAGCTGGAGAAGTAAGCACATAAGTACTGAGCTGAACATTTTCCGAATACAAAGTGTTTCAGAATTCTATTCCAAACTCGAATCAGGGTGAACACTATTTGTTGGGACCTTAGCCGTTGCTTGAATTTAAATCGACAGTACTAAATACCGTAAGTTTTAAATAAACAATGTGTAATATGATTTCCTCCAGAACGTGAGCTGTTTCGCATTAACAGAGATGTCTCATGGAACAAATGCAAAAGGCATGAGAACCACAGCAACGTACAATGTGAAAACAAAGAGCTTTGTCTTACATTCCCCCGACTTTGAATCCGCGAAATGTTGGGCCGGTGGTTTAGGTGAATATCGAGCTGAAAATGTATTTCACGGAGCACAGAGCAAAGCTTCTAGGTAACCAGCGAAAGGCTTATTCTTTTAGGAAAAACTGCAACTCATTCAATTGTATTTGCCCAATTAATCACACCGGATCAAAAGAATCATGGTCTTCACAATTTCATTGTACCCATCCGTGACCCAAATACTCATATGCCCTGGCCAGGTGTGATCGTCGGTGATATGGGTGAAAAGATTGGAATAAATGGAGTGGACAATGGGTTTGTGATGTTCGATAATTATCATATCCCTAGAAAATGTTTGTTGAATCGAACGGCGAACGTTACAGAAGATGGAAATTACGTGACATCTATGAAAAATGCAAGCAAAAGATTCGGTAAGAATTTAGAGAGACTATCGGCTACTCGCATTACAATCTAACTGGTAAAATTCGCGGTAAACTTGATACAGGTGTATCGCTGGGCGCGTTGTCTAAGGGTCGTGTCACAATTACATCAATATGCACAAACTTTGCGTCCGTCGCAATGGTTATTGCTATACGGTATTGCGCTGTGAGGAAGCAATTTGGACCGACAGATTCAGAGGAATGGCCAGTTATAGAATATCAAGCACAGGTATTTATATGAGTTAAATGAAAACCCCTTAACTGAGATTGCTGCACAATTTAAATTTACCATGAACATATAGCAATGGCGATTATTTCCTCACTTGGCAGCAACCTACGCGCTAAAAATATTTTCAGTTGCGCTTGTACGTAACATGTATGAGTTTCAAATCAAACTTATGAGTGTACACAGCCCAGAAACACTCGAAAGTGAAGGTATGGAAATGCATGCATTGTCGTGTGCAGCCAAGCCACTATGTTCATGGACTAGCAGAGATATCCTTCAGGATTGCAGAGAATCTTGCGGAGGACACGGTTACCTAAAAAGTATTTAAACCATGGAGCAGTTGCATGCGAACCATATCGTGCTTTGTTTAAATGTCTCTTTACATTTTTACTTCTTATTAGTGTCACGTTTGGGTGACTTGAGAGCTGAAAATGATGCAAATTGTACATACGAGGGTGAAAATAATGTACTAATTCAGCAAGCGAGCAATTGGTTGCTAAACCAGTGGTCGAACATGATCAATGGGAAGCCAGTCAGTTCTCCTTTCCGAACAGCAGATTTTATACAAGATGCCAATAATATCTTACCACTAAAGTTTTCTTGCGCAACGAGTCATGAAACATTGGAACCAGAAAGTATGGAAGCGATTTTATAATTTAATCTCATTTAGACCACTATATCCACAGATTCTCTATATTTATAATTGTATAACTTACTTCCTGCAGATTTACTTCTATCTTATAAGTGGTTAATATGCTACTACGTAAAGAAAACGTATGATTGGGCACAAGACTTAAAGCGCGATAGTTGCAATGACTTCGACGTTAGAAATAACACGCAAGTGTTCCACGCACAGACTTTATCTTCTCTGTATGCACAGGTACTGTTTTATTCTTAGTTTTGGGAGCTGCGTGTTAACATTTATCTCATTGGCATTTTCTTATAGCATACTGTACTGAAATACTTCATAGAATACTTACAAGATTCTTCGTTAAGATCCCAAGAACGCGATGTGCTGAGAAAGTTGTGTTCGCTTTATGGAGCAGTTGGTTTAGAAAAGAGATTAGGAGACTTGTATGCTGGGGGTTATGCATCACCTAATAGTAATATGGATAATTTATTACGAAAAGGCATTATAATGTTGTGTAAAGACTTAGTTCCGGAGGCTGTAGCCTTGGTTGATGTCTTGGCTCCACCAGATTTCGTTGTAAATTCACCACTAGGAATGGCTGATGGCGAGGTACATACGAAAATATCGATTGTATTTTACTTTTAATTTTTCCTAACTTTTTCTAATTTAATTTCATACACAGGTATATAAACACATTAAAGAATGGATTTTCAAAGACAAGGAGAATTTTGAACGACCGTCGTGGTGGAAAATCATAGTACAATCGAAACTGTGATATGTGCATACTCGTAATTTTTTACAATATTTTTACTATTTTTATAGAATTCGGTATTAAATATTGAGACAATAAAGAATTTGTTACTATTACATTCATATAAAATCTTACATTTTCTGCTCACAATAGCTTTAAGCTTTAAGAAAGTAATTACCAAAGAAATACTAACATTATAATTATAGCTCCGTATGCTTCTTAACCATACTTAGAGACTTGTCAGCGTCTGCGAACCATTCATCGTAAACCATTTGTGGTTCAAGCATCCAAAACTTGTGAAACGATATAGGTTCTTGCGATGCAAGATAACCTATAGCATAGTCTGCGGGACGTGCCTATAATAAACATACAGAATCAGATATCTATTGAATTCATTGCAGTCAAAGCAAATATATCTATAGGTAATAGATATATTTGCTTGGTAAGACTTGAAGAGTAGCAAAGAATATAATACTATTTTTTAATAAACATTACATACTTGATGGAACAATGGTGAGTGTACAGGTTGCACTCCAATTCGTGTTAAACATATACCAAATAGGTACATATCATCTGGGTGTGTGGGCGATGGACAGTTGCACCTATCTGACTGTACCATTTCATGAACTAAAGGCGCAGACACAGCAATTCCAGCTCCACCTGTTAAGTACTCGTATCCGTAAACATTATCCCACAATCGATAACCATATCGTTCCCCAATTGCAAGTGAAGCCTTCGGATTATAGCATGTCAGTAATCGCAATAAACGCGCTACACTGATGTCACGTAAATTACATTGCATTAATAATCATATTACTCAAAATGTATATTATGTATTATAAAAAAAGGATACTTTACCTGAAAATTGTATCATCGTCACCGATTATTAGCCAATTCAAAGCATGTTTCTTTAGTATTTTGTCTGCCTTCACTAGAATATTATAAGTCTTTGCACAGTGTCCATGTGTTGTGTTTGGTACAATAAAAGCATCAGACAAGTACTTATCTATAATGGAAAGAGGTACATTACTTAAACACTGATCAACGTATGAATAGCATTATTCGATCAGCCGTTCGTGATTATATAGAGGTATCGATCGTACCAGCTGAGTCGCTGAAGTAGCCAATATTGCTGGCGTACTTAGCCCATGTCTTCTTGATCACAGGAATTCTTTTAGTGTGATACTTTGCACAAGTTTTCACAGCAAAATATACATTTTCAGAAGATACAGGAGAACTCTTCATTTGTAACATCAGTATATATTTATTATTTATTATTAAAACTGTATGCACGATGTAATAAATTATATCGTATTTCATATGATACGTGAATAAAAATTGGCTTACACATGGATGGAAAACTTTTGGATATGTAACACATTCGGGGCTGGAGACGATACATATTTCAGGTACATGCGTCAATCGTACACCTTTCTCAACTGTTAGAACAAACGACGCAAATTCATACGACGCATCGATTGAAAAATCATCTTTAGGAGTTTTACCTTCAATAATCTTCTGTACTAAACTGTACTAACAAAGGAAAGCATAGTTTACGTACGTTACTTACATACAATAGAATTATAAAATGTTTTCGAGTGATATATCCCAGTGCGCAATACATACCTTTCTAGCAAAGTTGATGTCATCGCAAAGCCTGATCCTATGTGCGGATACTTAAATCTTTTATTATGTTCTGCAAAATGATGTATGATAGTTGGTTCGTGATCGTAGAGCGCATGACCGATCCAGACATTCTGCAATGAGTAATCCATGTAATAATTATCCACAGAATCAGCAAACTTATATTGTGATGACCTACTTTGTCCTCCTTGAATTTGAAAAGAATACCCAACAGCTTACTTAATCTAATAACAGTACTTTCCAGACAGAAGAAAAACCATTTCGAAGCTGGATACATATCCGATAAATGACCCAGTAGCGGTGTTATTGTCCATGATCCATTAATGTTCAACTCATGAGATAGAACAATTTCTGGGGGGTCCTAATATAATGGATTATTATAAACGTTCTACAAATTAAATTCAGCACAGATATAGATCATATGTTACACATACTTTATCAAGGATGTTGGCTTGTTCGATGATATCTTTCCGCAAAACATTAGCATGAGCTGAATGATAGCCTTCTTTTTGACTTAATACCACAATGACTACATCGTGGGGATCTACACAGAAACAATTTACTTGGATGCATCCCACTGTCTAAGTAGTAACTATTATAAATAATAGTACTTACTTAAAGTATTTGTATCAGCTTTATTCAGAGTATTCAGACACAATACAAAAAGTATAATATACACAGTGTTTATGACAGACATTACTCTTGAAATAAATATAAATGACTTTATGTGAAGCTAAACTAATAGTTGGTATAAAATAATGTGTAACAATTAATAGTATCTCATTGGTAATACCTACAAAAGAAGATGTTCACTACGTTTAAACTTTAACTCTTCAAACCCGGCATCACAGACACCGACACAGGGATGCCAGGAAACTTTTTGATGGACAAGATGTTCAGTAGAGGGGGAATACCTACAGGAGTGGTGGTAATCAGTGTCCACGGGAAATATCCACCGTAGTTCGGACTACGCTCCGTAACGCATGCGTGATGACGTCAAACCAATCAACGCCAAGATGGCAAACGAAACGGCGCCACCGACAAGTCAAGCCAAGCTAGCCAAGCCAATCACGTCGCTGGGCTTGATTTGACGGTGGCGCCGTATCGTTTGCCATCTTGGCGAAAGAGGAGATATAGGCCGGTATTCTCAGTCGCTACTTATTCTTAAGTGTTGCGACTCCCGTCTAGCGGCGCGTAGTATAAACTCCAGAAGCGCGAAGTTCGAATCGAATCACACGAATGTAATAGGAGGGGGAGACAAGGTGAAGTTCGCACAAGCCCGAGGAGTTTGAAAATAGTTGGAGATTCTTTTAATCAGAGGACTTCAGGATTATAAATCAATCAATATCCACTTAGAAACGGGTGTTTGAATAAATGAACTGCACTTTGAACCTTTCTCCTAGATGTAATTCCAGGGCAATGTTGTTAAACGCTTGATTCTAAAAATCAATAACTGGGAAGAAATAGATTGACCACTAGGAATTTAGTTAATAAATATTTGATTGGCTTTAGATCTTAAGGACATCCTGATAAATAACAAAAGTTGTAAAAGCGTTTGCCCTTGTAACTCACTCAAACCCCGACATCCAAAGCGAACAGACGTTCCTAAAACTCTAAAAATTCATTCTTTGTGTTCGAATCGTTTCACTAAGTTTATTAAAGCTACCAGTTATTTGTGTTTCAATCGTTTTATTGTTTTATTCCCTTTCTTATTATTATAAACATCTATAAAAATCCGCGTCCAAGGAGCAGAGTGCCTTAGCACTCCAAGGGCATCGTTCCTCGCCAAATTCCCCACGAAGGATCCAAGGAATCCAGACGGCCACGCAACATAAGCAAATGCTTAAGCATTCGGCATCCTTTACTAGCTACTAGGTTAGTAGAGGATGCCGCATGCTTAAGCATTTGCTTAAGAATAAGTAGCGACTGAGAATACCGGCCATAGGCTGTGTTCCAATTCACGCATACTGCGCATGCAATTGGTGGCACCGTATTGGTGGCATCGTACGATTCCCTAGAATTTCTCTCACTTGCCACCAATACGATGCCACTTCCGGTGCAGCGAGCGGTGCAGCAATCGCAGAAATTCAAAGGCGAAGCAGTCACTGCACCGCTCGCTGCACCGGAAGTGGCATCGTATTGGTGGTAAGTGAGAGAAATTCTACGGAATCGTACGATGCCACCAATACGGTGCCACCAATTTCATGTGCAGTATGCGTGAATTGGAACACAGCCATAATAAAAGGCGTCACTCGACAAGGACAGAAATAACCTAGGGAAATCACTAGACAATCAATTTAAATGCCCATTCGGTAATGATCGGTAAACTTCGGCAATAATCAGCCAATTGCAGTAAGGTACATTGAGTCGATTTGAATATCCCGCTCAAATAGACAACCAGTTTAAATGCCAAGGTCAAGTAAGGACTTCAAAGGTTCCGCCCGGAGTGACACCCTTATTATATCTCCTCTTTGTCTTGGCGTTGATTGGTTTGACGTCATCGCACATGCGTTACGGAGCATAGTCCGGACTACGGAGGATATTTTCCGTGGACACTGGTGGTAATGCGTGCACATGGACCATGGACATAGGAATATAGGGACGGAGGAATAGTTGCGACTTTAGGCGACGGGAGTGAAGAAGGAGTGAAGCAGCTTTGGGGAGCTTCTGGTGCCGCATTGGTGATTGGTTCTGTCTTTCACCCTGGTTCCAATTGCTCCAATTGGTTGGCGCTTGCGCGATCACAACCAATCGCCAATGCGGTACCGGAGTAGTATGTACAAACACTCGGCGACGGAATCGGCTTCCCTTCGGAAATTTGGCAACGTTGCATGTCGGGTCCCCCTGTGTCGAAGAACCACTGAGTTATGCCTAGTGACAATAGTGACAATTTTACAAGTTATTATTTAGTTTGCTAAAATGAATTTTGCTTGATGAAACATTACACGTAAGAGGATGATGGGCTCGATTCCTCATCTATTTGGCAAAGAAGTTGCATGTATCGTATGTAGAAAGTTTTTAGACTGCCAGGCCGAAGTCTAGGTAAACGCACGAAATCCCCACATCGGTGTTCCAGCACGGGAAGGCGTTCTGTCCGCCGCGACCCCGAGGTAGCCGCCGTCCGCATAAGACCCTCTCACTTGCACATAAAGCCCTGTCCTTGTTTAGCACCATCCCTGTCTACTGCATGCTCTCCGTCACTCCCGTGCAGCGAATTGGCGCTAAGAGGCTAGTTATTTCTTACGAAGGAGCAATATCGATGGTCCGTTATAGTGTACGTTATATTTTCTGTCACTTCGAGGCGTGGACCACATCATTTGGTGTATGTTTTTCAAACCGTACGTAAAGAGACAAATACGCATGCGCGCGTGAATTGCACGCTTCATGTGGTATAAGTGGGAGAATTCTAGAGAATCCTATGTGCCACCAACGCCACCAATGCACGCATAGACCGGTATTCATAAACGTGTCTTAAGATTAAGCAAATGCTTAAGCATTCGGCATCCTTTATTAACCCTAGTAGCTAGTAAAGGATGCCGAATGCTTAAGCATTTGCTTAATCTTAAGACACGTTTATGAATACCGCCCATAGACTGAAACGGAACGGTTTTCTCTGCGGTCTATGCGCATAATGCGTAAACCGGAACAGACCCTGTATATAGCCCAACGAACTTCAGTCCCTCGGGACTTTTAGAACACCTTGTATATTGCGTATAGATCCCGCGCTTAGGGCCCATTCTCACTTTCGAAGCGCGCGTCGAGAATTTGAAATGGGTCAACTTTTAAAACTCCCGCGCTGTGAAGCGTATTTTAAATCTAATTTCTCTTCAATTTGGGAATCGTTTGAATGAATTCTTTTCGAGGTTATGGTAAAGAAGAAGCTCGTTAATGATGCATCAACTTTGCGAAGTAAATGTAAGTAGATAGATGGAATTTTGGTTTCAGTTTCGTGCGATTTTATCCAGAATTTGAAATCGAAGACGCGTAGATTCGCTGCGCGCCACGAACTGCGCATGCGTGAACGCAATATTATTGCATAATTTAAAATTAGCTTTACCAAGTAGTCCGATTTACAAGACATTGATATGATTTTAGTTGAGGAATATAAAATTTATTGAATATAAAATTTATTAAAAATATATTTTGTTCAGATGGAGGTAGTTATGCTTGGAGAAAACTTAACTCAGAAATAAGTACTACTTAAGAGTGTACGTCCTACTGTAATGTACTGCGGTGGTTTCGTGATGTGGGATGTAAATTACCTCCAAGAAGTCCTCGAATTGGGCCCCACGGTTGAACCATTAATGGTATCGGCTGAAAATTCTGAACAAAGAAATGAATGAGTTTTATATCATGGCTAAATTATCGCATTTTTATGTAAATAAAGTACCTACTCCATAATAAATAGGAATATGAATTGGTTGAATATAATGCTCTCGGAGAACCCTTTGTTCTCTAGGCCCATCCCTTTCTCTGGATCTATCTGTTTGCCTCCTGTCTCGGGAATGATCTCTGGGCCGCTCTCGATTGTCTCTGTAAGATCTCTCGCCACCTTTCCGCTCTCTACTACGATTTTCATCCCTATGTAAATAATGTAATAATCTGGTGAAATACAATTTAAAGAAATGTAATGGACGCAGATACATGAAAGTGTAATAATAGCTAAATTAAATTTTGTGCTAATTTGTTTACCCTCTTTCGTCATACCTGAAAGAGGGTAAACAAATTAGCACAAAATTTAATTTCCTGAACAATTTCAGATTATACATTAACACATTTAAAATCGTAAGTTCTTTGTACATGATTTACACTTATGTTTAACTTAGGTTTATATTGTAATACTCTGTGTAAAATCCAGACACGAACCTGAGGTGACAGGACCACGTGCGCCTAGGACTATGACTTCGGGTTCTTGTAGGTCTCAATGACGCCAAATTCCTTTTCAACTTGTTTTCTAAAAATTAAAGTGCCCATATTTGCGAAACAGAAGTTGTAATAAATGTTAGTAATTTGAAATAATAAACATACTTGAATTTTCCAAATTCACAGTTACAACAGAACGATGTTCCTCAACTTCTATTGTTTCACCTATTGCTTTCTTTATTTCTTCTCTATCAAATATCGGCTTGGATCCCTCCCCTGCAGTTAAGTTCAGTAAATTGAATAATAGCAAAGCAATTGTATGTAAAAATCGGGGAAGCATTTAAGCAATACTACCAGCTGTGACAGATCTTGAAGATATCAACCGCGCTACTCAGATAAACTGACTCGCTCTGAACAACTGTAAGCCAAGTCATTTCGAATTGTCAATTTCAAATTAGTTAAATAAATTGTTGTTAATTTATATGATTTTATATACTAAAACTATGTGTAAAATTATTTTTCTTCCTCATAAATAAAGAGTATTTTACGTAATTAAAAATGGCTTACAACTTTCTTGAGTGCCAGATATATTAAGAGAAATTTATTTTTAATAATTTTAATTATTTTGATGTCATTATTTTAATAAAACTCTAACTCTAAATATTCTGTAGCAACTGATAAATTCTTAATTTATAATGTAATATTTTCTTTTCTTTTTCACATAATGCATGCAAATCGCATTAAATAATTTTTCAAAAGAATGTACCTAAATTCTTGGAATGGTACGAATTGATTAGAAAAATATAAACACATCGATACGCCTTTCAAAATAATTCAAATAAAGTAGTTTAATTTGTGTGCAGAGGATTCATGATTCCACAATAAAATCTTCTGAGATGGTTCATATTTTCCAGGACGATTAAGTAATCTTCCACTTCGTTGAATCGCGATTTCAAGCTCCCACGATATTCACTATATACACTGCTTTGAAAAGCAAATATTTTTCAAACCAACTAAACCAAGTCTACGAGTACTCATACTTTAAAAAGAAAGACTTTAATGCAATAAAATAATAGATGAATAAGAATAAGAAATACCACACTATGCAAAAATTTCGAAGAACTCTAAGATTTAATTTCCGATTTCGTTTCTTCCAGTGTTGGAGCCTAATGTTTCACCATGCCTCTTCAGTTGTTGAATGTCAATATTTAAAACATCTTCCAAGACGCGAAAATCTTCCAGTTGCTCTGCTCTTAGTACACAAAGCATTTAAAAAATCCATATATTTGAACATGCACACATTCCCAAAAACCAGGACAACAAGCAGAATGCACAAAACGTGTTTAAACTACGTTTTTTCGGGGGAAAAATTAATTTCTACTAAAATATATTATATTCATTATAGCAGTTAATATAGCTGAAGCATAATTCTTTGTGCAAGCTCGTAAGAAAAAAAGATACCATACATAAAGCAACAAGCAAGAGATACGTTAAGCATAGCAATCTTAAAACAGTCAAAGTAAAAAAAATTGTGCTTACACATTGCACATTATGCGATCAATACAGTGATCCATCGTTGTATTCCAAATTTCCTATATCCTGGATGAATCAAAAATACGTTATTAATTCGATGAATAAAATTGAGAAAATTCTTGAATATTACAGGGGACGCAGCATGACTTTAAAGTCCAGAATCTTCATGACTGTAGAAATCAGTGACAAGGATTCCATTCTTAGAATGTAGCACTTGGCAAAGTGAAAACGTGGAAATATTTATCTAGACTTCGATAATACATTTAAACAGAAACTGAATGGATTTTAAAAAGTGAGAAGAGACATTTTTACATTAGGAAGCATACAATGTTCTGAAACTTCAATTTGTTGATCGTGATTTCTAGAAAACCTCAGAATCATCTTCCGCATTGGGCTCATTTTCCATTGTGGTACTCGTTCGCTGAATGACTGAGAATTCTTAAGAAATTACAGTAAAGAAACAACACGTTACCCGCTCTTCTTTTAAGCACCACATCATGCTTGTTGGGTATATCCCGCTTGAGTTCATTGGTAGCTACTTTTCCAGGAATGTTTCTATGAATATCTACTTTGATTTTGCGAAGTTCTGTTGGATTAATTTTTGTGCCTTCGGGTCCTTTAAATAAGGGCGTTGTACCACTCTGTGTTTCAAACCTGAAGTGCAGAATAATATTATTTGTATATATGATTTAATAGATTTGTACTTAAAACTTACAATTTAATATTTTCATCGTTTCTTCAAGCATATTTTTTTATAGTATACAACTATATTGAAAAAATTATATCAACTAAATTTGATATTTTATACAAATGTAAGTTAACATTCATCAGTGTAATTTTCTGGATATAGCCAAAAACATATTTAATTTAAATGTATTCGTCAGAAGATACGGCAGAAAATTCCACGACCCGACGATGAAATGTTAAAATTCTTCTCTGTCTATAAAATCCGCCCGAATGAGACGCTGCGTCTACTTCAACAGTTAATAATCAAAGACACTTTATACTTACTTTTTAGACAAGACAGTATCTTCAGGTGTATGATGCGTAGAAGTTTTTCTACATTGACAAGGTGGAGATTCGCTTCTACTCCTACGAGGTCTGTTGCATCTTCCTTCAGGAAGTGCTAAGCCCATATTACGAGCGCGTCGTATTTCATACTCCATAGCCAGTTTTCTTTTCAGTCTATTATGCTTGTCCATTTTTTCTTGCTGGATTATCCAGTCGCGTCTACGCCGTCGCTTCTCCTCTTCCGTTTTTGCGCGTATAACCGCGCCGCTGTCTTCATTACGCGAGGGCTTAGGTTTTGCATCACGACGCAAATTCCTCGATGTATGCAGTTTCATCCCTACAACGTAGCGGAGATAGATTATATTACGTATCAAAGAATTTCTCGTTTAGCCGAACGCAAAATTTGAATAGGTTTGTACTTTATACCGAATTGATGTAAAAGAAATTACCTCGTTGTCGCGCAGAGAAATGACGAGCAATGAACAGAATAACCAGTAAATAAAAGCATAAGAATTAAACGTATGAGTATTATTTGTAAACTTTAAGGGGGAAACGTCTCACACACGCGCTTAATTCCCCAAAAATGCAGCCAACTGCAGCCAGGGTTCCCGGACAACGTTTTGCAGAGCCGGATGTTTCACGGAGGGGGAAGACCTACTGGAATAGTGGTAATGTGTGCGGGAAGCCCCGATTGGAGACGAACCGACGCCAGCGCCAAGCGAGTGACGCCACGGCCAACCAGCGTTGACGATATACTTATTTCCCGGCGACGCTGATTGACCGTGGCGTCGGTTTGTCTCTCGTCTCCGCGAAACATCCGGCTTTACAAAACGTTGTCCGGGGACTGAAGCGACCTTCAAAATCTAAAGATTGAAACTTAATGGAGGTGAGTTATTCACGTATCACAAACGTCAATTGTACATCCGCTTTAGGTCTGGACGGATTTAGACCGATAACTTCAAATTTAAAGGCCACAAGTAAGAAATTATCGCAGCGGGTTCCGGCGGAAATTAAGAGAATCGGCAGACTCTCCGCTTTAAAATGAGCTTAAGACAATGATGTTCCGGTTATCCCTCGCGAAGATACAGCGAGTTGAAGAGAAAATGGATTTTGCGCAATTTTTAAGCATATTTTGAAAAGGATATCAGAGACCGAAATTTTAACCGAATCGAAAAAGTCGAAGATGCGTCTTGAAGAGGAAAGACTGATCTTTCAATTGTTTTTTTCATGAACGTTCTACGATGATTCCTTTGCTTGCTAGAACCAATTAAAGTAAAAAAAACGATTTTTGCTTCAAAGTTGAATAACTCGGCCCAAAAAAATCGCACAATAAATTTATTACTCTCTTTTCACACAAGAAAGTAACCGCTTTCGACTGGTGTAAATGGAATTTGTGTAAAAAAATTCATACTCCCCGTGGAACTTTCGCAAGTTGAAGAAAATTTTTTAAAATTGACCAAGTGCTCTTTATATCGTTATAACTTTGCTGAAAAGCAATGCAGGTAAAATCTGGAAAAAGGCAGTTGAAGTAGGGTTTCCACACTTTAAAACCATATTTTCAAAATATCGATATGGGTTCTATTTTTTGGGTTCCTAGAGGTGATCCTTTAATTAATGTGAGGAGTGTATAATAACCACTCTTGCACAATTTTGGCCGTATGCTTGCAGTTATTGTCTTACTGGAAATAATAATTTTCCAATAACCCCAATTTGGTAGTACTTTCTTCTAAATTATTTTTTTAAATATTTAAAAATGTACAATGGCTCACAACCATAATCGTACTCTTTAAAATCGCATAAAATTTTTAAAATTGGTCCAAACGATTTGAGTTTTTTTTTTAGAAGCTAGAAGTTTGCTAAGTGACATGTTTCGTCGTTTTGAAAAAATGCACTTGGTCGGAATAGCAAAAAAAAAATGGTAAAGGTCGTTTTTTAAACTTTCTTTTCTGAGCCCGTAATGAGAATTCAAGAAACCCGTTTGTAGATTGAAGTAAGTTATATACATGCCTAAAATTTCATCAAAACCGGTTACCGTTGCTCTGAGCTATAAACGCTTAAAGATCGCAGAATAAGGTCGAAAATCGCAAAATTCCCAAAATCAGCGATTTTCGACCTTGATGTCTTAGTACTTAATTTTTAGTTACGTTTTCTCCAGACATAACTACCTCCATCTGAACCAAATATATTTTCAATACATTTGATATTCAATAAATTTTATGTTCCTCAATTAAAATCATGCCAAATAACTTGGAAATCAGACTACTTAACGAAGCTAATTTTAAATTATGCAATGTTATTTTTCACGTAATTTCCTTAATTATGGCCCGAATTGTGTCGTTTTGGGGGCCAATTTCATCGGGAAAACATGATTCGAATAAAGTTAATCCGGGTAATCTTTATAAAACACATGACGAATAATTTTGTTAACTGTTATTCGTTATTCGAAATGTTTATTCAAATAAAAATTTTGCCTCATAACGTTTGCCACCTGTGCCACTTTCCTTAAATCCACCAATGATTACGACTTCAATATTTATCAACATATGGCTTACAATACGATGTACCCAACTGAAGAACGTATAGAAATACATTATGAAGAAACAAGGTCTCGGACGACAAGAGACACGACACAAAATTTGTTTACATGATCAGACGGCCGGTACTGGGTCGCGAAATTTCTCGTCAAAAGCGTTAAACGGGCGATATCGAGTCGCGAGATGTATTTAGTATCATCCAATCATGAAAATTTCAATTTCTATGATTTTCGTTCCATCTTTTTCGAAATAGTGCCAATAATGAGCCAAAATACGGCAAATTGGGCTAGTTTTAACAATATCTTAATTCGTACGTCTTACTCCGATCATTATTCAGGATAATATATATTCAAATTGGTTACTATTAAAACTAGTGCGAGGTATGTCGTGTTTCGGGTTATTTCCGTCGAGAAAATTTCACTAATCCATTGGTACAATTTTCAACAAGATAGGATAGAAATTACGGGACACCTTTAAGTCCGAGACAGACGAGCGAGTTCCCAAACGGTCATTTAGCAGTCGTTAACTTAAGCATTGAAAAATCGACACTTGAAAGTGTTATAAACCCAGTCTTTCCGAGAACTGCGTCGTGGCCTGAACAAGACAGGCTTTGGACAACTGCGATGCCCAGAAGCATTCGTGAATGTATCGCGTTGACGACGACGACGCACCGTTATACTTTATCGGAGGAATATAACATTTTAAACGTTATCTCCTGCGTTTTATTCTCTTATTAGTCTTACACGACGGAAATGCCCGCGCGACAAAACTAAAGATAATTTGAAATTATAATTGTTCATAATTACATATCTCTTCTTGTTTAGAAAATCTTGTAATTCTTCGTACACTTCTAGGTACAACACGTGGTACAATCACTTTGAATTCCTTGTTCTGTGTTCCACCTGCGCGCTGCGACGGTTGGTGACGGTTTAGCACGGAGTGTTCGAGATAGTTCGAGACCTACGCTCAGGTATGCGATGAAACATTTTCTGTCGCCACTTGTTTTGGGTGGGGGAATACCTACAGGAGTGGTGGTAAGTTAAAGCACTAAAGCCTCGTTCACATTAGTCAAGTTTACTGGCTTCAAGTCGCTTCGTAATTTTAAGTTCACACTATTCAAGTTGTATTATTTCAAGGCAAGAAAAGTTGGAACACTCTCTACTTCGCTTGAAACTTGAAAGGATATTTCAAGTGAAGTGAATAACAGGTTACTTTACTGATTTCAAGCGACTTGAAGCCAGTAAACTCTTAGAGCATATAAACATGGAGGGAGCATGCAATAGGCAAAAATGTAGACGGCGATAGAAAGAGAAAGATATACATGAGGGACACCCCCTCTCTTTCTAGCACCAGGGACGCAGTGTTTTTTTTTTATGTTAGAAAGAGAGGGGGTGTCCCTCACGTATATCTTTCTCTTTCTATCGCCGTCTACATTTTCGTCTATTGCATGCTTCCTCCATGTTTATATGCTCTAAGCTATGACTATAGTTCGTTGGGCAATACAAGCGAATAAGCTTGAAACGCCATTTTACTTAAAACACAGGAAAAAACAATATACAATACAATACTCCAGAGGACCCAATCCCAGATAGCACAACGTCTGGTAAAGTCTTAAAGACGTCCAAAAGGCTGTGTTCCAATTCACGCATACTGCGCATGAAATTGGTGGCACCGTATTGGTGGCATCGTACGATTCCGTAGAATTTCTCTCACTTACCACCAATACGATGCCACTTCCGGTGCAGCGAGCGGTGCAGTGACTGCTTCTCCTTTGAATTTCTGCGATTGCTGCACCGCTCGCTGCACGGGAAGTGGCATCGTATTGGTGGCAAGTGAGAGAAATTCTAGGGAATCGTACGATACCACCAATACGGTGCCACCAATTTCATGCGCAGCATGCGTGAATTGGAACACAGCCATAGTTCCCCGCTCCCCGGAACTGCTTCACTCCCCTCGCCCAAAGTCGCAACTATTAATTCTTCCCTATATTTCTATGTCCGTGAGTGACGTAGCAAGTCAGTGACGTAGTAGAGGGAGAACAGCTATAGCAATTATCAATAACGGTGTATTTGTAATAGGGACGCGGCGACACGACGCCACATTTTCGTTTACTAATTTGCAGACGGTCAATAGACGCAGTAGATTGTTGTGGACGCTTGCAGACGCTTGTCAACGCTTATATATTGTGGAGATAAACAGTTTTATGAATTTGTATTATTTCATTGAATTTCAAAGTCACAGTATGAATGAGTCAGGTAAGACAAATATTTAATACTTTTGCATTAGTATAATTTCAAAAATGATCACTTTTTTAAAAGTATACAGTAGTGGACAAAAAAGTTACCACTTTTTTGATCCGCTCTATCTCTAGTACTTTATAACATCAACTCAAAACTGCAGCATGTGCCCAATATACATATTCTGATAGAGAATTAAAAGCTTTATAAAACCCAGTTAAAGTTGAATTTCTTTAACTAACAAATCACAACTCCACATGACATTAAACAAGACGACACAGATTTAAAGCCGACAAACAAGTTACCTCTTTTGAGAAGTAATGAAAGTCTAATATTTTCTGGGGGCAATTTTGTGTTTAGGATGGTCTAATAGTAACCAAAAGTGGTAACTCCTTTGTGGGCCTTAAAAATGTGTCGACCCGTTCGATGCTATATCAAATTTTGGTTTTATACAGCTTTCAATGCTCCATCAGAATATGTATATTAAATACATACTATGGTGCCAAGTTGATGTTAAAAAATGACAAAAACAAAACAAATCGAAAAAATGGTAACATTTTCGTCCGCTACTGTAAATATTCCCTTTATTATGGATATGCTGAATATGTTCATTAGTTTCTTCCTTTAATACATATTCTTTTAATTTTTTATAAAATGCAGTAAGGCCTAACTCAGACGGACCACTTTTGAAAGCCCTTCACAACCAGAAAACTGGTGGTTGGGTTGTCGCTGGAATCAACCATGTTTGAAATCCGTATCAACGACAAAAAACTGTATCACGAAATTGTCGTTGTCGGTGGTTGACACAACGCACAACCGTTTTTTGTGGTTGTAGTGGGCTTCTAAAGTGATCCATCTGAGTTAGGCCTAAGGCATATGTTTAATACTCCTGCATCAGTTTAAATTTAAAAAGCAATGCTTTTTGAAATATATGTTTTTTCAATTATGGAGTTATTAACTGAACATATTAGTTTCTTCTTTCAACGTTTTTTTTTCATGAATTATTTTAGATCTTGTTGAAAATGCATTGTTATAATGTTTTAATTCAATTAATAATGACTATTTTATTAATAGGCAAGAGAGTTTTTAGAAGACAGGCATTCCGGGATGCATGGCTTCAGGATCCTGACTTTGCATCATGGCTGCAGAAATGCGACGATCCATACAAAGCTAGTTGTACAGCTTGCAAAAGAAGTTTCATAGCAGGGAAAAGTGAGCTTCTAAAGCATAAAAAAACATTAACCCACACAATAAGAATGCGTAAACGAAGAGGAGAAGAAGAAGAAGAAGAAGACGAAGAGGAAGAAGGTATAGTAAAGGATTCACTAACCACTTTTGAGGGAAATGTTTAGAAAGCAGAACTGAGGTTTTGTATGGACATTGTAGAACACAGTGAAAGTTATTTAATTCATTTGGTCACTTCGAGATGACCCAAGTGGCATTGCCAGATTCAAACTTTGCAAAAGACATGTCTCTCAAGAGAACTAAGATCTCTGCTATAATTAAAAATGTGATAAATAAATCTATAGTTTGGAAAGCTACCGTAATATTAAGTAAGAAATTATTTTCAATCTTAATAGACGAAAGCATCGATATTTCCAAAACCAAAACTTTACATATGCATTTTAGCTAGATACATAAATGATTGGCAAATACAGACGTATTTATTAGATTTTATGCACATCAAGGATGATGATACAACCAAAAATTTGTATAAATGCTTTCCTTACAAAAACATAGTCTACCTACAAATAATGAGGAAGTTGCTGTCTTCCCAAGCATTTGTCATTCCATGCATTTAGTTGCTTGTCATGCACGTTTATGCTTACCAACACATGTTGAAGAATTTTTGCATTTAGTGTATATGTTACTGTAAAAGCCTGAATACGGTAAATCTTAAGAATTACTGGTAAAACTTAACCAACGTTAATAAAAGCCCGAAATAATGTTCCCCCTGATCGGTAGTTGGCCTGGGCTAAATTTATTTAGCGGCTTTCCGTGTGGAGAGGGAGGGCTAACTTTTGAGAGATTTAAGATAAAAAAACATATTTCAGAAGCGTACTCTTCTTGTAGAATAACATCCCGACAAGCAACATACTCCTTCGACAGCGATAAATAGGTAGACAGCATACCAGCAACTTGCAGATGCGCACCAACCACGAATTCCTGGTTCAAAACCCCATGATCATCCATTTCCAAAACATATTTTTTTTCTTAAATCTTTCAAAAGTTGGCACGCACACCTAAGCCTCAACTAACTCCTGTAGTCGATGCGAACGAAGAGCCAGAATGAATGGATATTTCGAGAATTTTTCAAGTTTTTCTTTGTATTAACTGTCGAAGTTGGTCGGGGTTAGATGAGAGTGCGTCAATGCCGAGTCTACTTAGATTCTTTAACCTATAATTTCTGAAGGGGACGTTTGCGGTAGCCGTGATCCGTGATCACACTTGTTGGACTCCTCTATTCATTAGCTTTTCAACAAAACAACCTAGTGATATGCGATATTGGTTCCAACATCGATTATGCTCATCGATATATGTATATTTTTTTCGTGTAATATTAATACGAAGATCGTATCAATTTATCAACTAAAAACTAAGCTGAATATATTCAGGAGCATATCATTTGGGATTAAAAAGAATTTTCTAAGGTAATAGTTTTTGTATAGTATTAAGAAATTGTTTTATTTAAATTAATTTTCAAAGGGGCGTATTCGTTCAACCTTTTGGAATAATTCTGTTAGAACAACCAATGATAGAAAGGTATTGCGTTCGTTCTTTGTTGGGCGACGGAGTAGGATGAGCGGTTGAGCATACATATACCGGGTGTTCCTCAACTTGTAGTCAATATTCTAGGCCCTAGAGTCTAGGGGGTGGTTATACAGGCGAAAATAAGTTTACTTACTTCGTTACACATTTTTTATACATTGCTTAAATAAAAAATACAAAATGAAGCACAAAAATAAACAAAAAATGTAATGTTTTAAGTAAGTATTAGTTTCTTCGATTTTTTGCAGCAAGCTGTCTTTCAAATCAATTTTTTCTTTTCTAAATTAGCTTCTTTCCTTGCGGATGCGATACTCGCCTCACTTTCCATATTTCCTCGCTTACACAAAATCTTCTCTGAAACAAAAGTACTTATTGCACGACAGCACGGTAGCGCGTCGATCACGCTACGTAATAAAACAGCATATAGCTAATCTGAACGCGAGATAAGTAGTGTCCTTAATATATATATATATATAACATACACCTGAGTCGATTTAAACGATTTAAGGAAAAAGGGCACATAAGCCTATGTACCCTTTTTCCATCAAATGCCTCAATTACCTTTACGCAGTTTTTCAGAATACCTTCCGCTGTAGACAAAAAATTTCCGATATTTTTTACCCAAAACAAAAATAATTTCTCTTAAAATACATCAAAGAATCTAAGTAGTTTTTGTCATAGCCGACTTTAGAAATGTCCATTTGTCGAAAAATGCTGCCACTTGAATACAAATGTGTGATTTCGCAGCAAAAAATCCTCCTTTAATTTATCCCAAATGAACTACGACATTATACAAAATTTTACGGCAAAAACTAAATAATCCTATCAAAAACCTCTATTCCAAATTTCAACTGAATGGATCCACTACTTAGTCCTCGAGAAATATTGGTTACCGTTTTTTAAAATACCATTTTGAGCTATTACATGTTCGATCTTTTTAGTTTTCCAATTAAATTTACACAATTGTTACATTAATGTGTGTATTTTCATGTGCATATCCAGATTTTTAAATTAAACAACTATTTTCAATGAAAAAAGAAATTGTCTAAATTTCCCTGGTGTTTTTAGTCCTAGCTGTAGGTATGCAGCCCCTTAACTGACACATATACAATATTCACTAAACCATGCTTGGCAAGTAACTATCTACGGTTGCTTAGGAACGCTATGCACGCTATGGCATATATATGTACACTGAGTGAAAATTAATCTCGACAAGCCCGCACTCACACAGTGACAGAGGCACGACGATTCTGAGATTCATTTTCACCCAGTGTGTTGTGGGGTGCTATGCTTGCGCCGGATAGCGTCCATTGAAAGGTGGGCACTATTTGACCGACTTCAAAAAAGAGGAGGTGATAGATTCGATCTTTTTTTTTTGTCCTCGCATAACTCCTCAGCATATGGACCGATTTTGATGATCTTTTTTTTATTCGAAAGAGGGCGATGCCCCGGTAGTCCCATCCTACACTGAATTAATATTGACCCAATATTTTGCCAGTTCTGGTTAATAATAAAGACTATTGTCACCTAATTATTATTATTTCATGTACGTACGCGCAAATCTCCTCAGCATGTCAATATATATAAAACTAAAAAGTTAAACATAACAAAATTTAAAAAAAATTAAAACTGATTTCAAAAAAATAAAATTGCACTAAAAAGTAAAATATAATTTTTTCCCTTCTTTAATTTACGACACTCATATTTTTTAAGTCGGCGCCAGATTTACACAGTGCAAATGATGAGGCACCGATTTAATCATATAAGGGAAACAATTATTTTTTACTTTTTAGTGCAATTTTATTTTTTTGAAGTCCGTTTTAATTTTGTTTTTAAATTTTGTTATTACCTCAGCGCTCTCCAACGTAGGGACCCCTGACGCGCCTGCTTCCCCTTCCAATCTTTAGCTGTGACGACGTGTGTCACTAATACACACGTCATATGGGGTGTCCGACTCTTTCGACGACCGAGACGCTAGTCTGTCATGGTCGCCTCTTTAGCGTCACGCGGTATCCCTCACAACGCGGACGAGAGTGGGAGAACCCTGAGTGTACGCGTACACGACCTTGGAGAGCCCTGATTTACCTCGTCGCCCGTCCCGCAATGGCTTCCCTCCCGCAGTGGTAGTTATCCCCTATGGACCTGAAGGATGGAGCATAGTTGCGGGGGGTTGAAGCAAAAAACGAAAGGGGAATCACCTGTTTCAGCTGTCTTGGTAGGGGCCACTAGTGGTGTCATCTATGTCATGCCGCGGAAAATTATTGTAAAACTGCACGCTTGAATTACACACATTTTAAATTGACAGGGTGAAAGTCATAGCTCACATATACGAAATGTAAGACATAGGTTGAATAAAAACATAATATATTTAATTCCCAGAAAATATGACATGTTTATTGTAATGTGGTCGTTTACTTGAAGTGTTGGTTTTGTTTTCAGAAATATAATGACATCGCAATTTTATATAGTACGTACTGTATGTACATACAATACTCTTAATAATATGTATGCGATGGTTGTACCCGTCCTTCAGGTCCACGACTGCCCCAACAGTATTTTCATCTAATGTTGATGATAATGAAATAGAAAGTAAGTTTATTTATCA
This sequence comes from Andrena bucephala, assembly GCA_947577245.1. Lineage (NCBI taxonomy): Eukaryota > Metazoa > Arthropoda > Insecta > Hymenoptera > Andrenidae > Andrena > Andrena bucephala. The sequence goes on along the minus strand of OX387717.1, from coordinate 32,054,779 downwards.
ATAGTTGTCAAATTTGATTGTAAAAGGTAATAAGAACTAATAGAGCAAAGAATAGTAACTTTTATTATATATAGCTATTGTTACATTTACTTTAATACTAAATTTCAGATGAAAGACAGATGATGCAAAACATGAGTGAATGTAATGTTGAGAATTATGTAGAAAGTAATGATAATAACGAGGAAACAATAATTGTATTAGAAAGTAATGCATCAACTTCAAGAGGTATGTGCTCTGTGATTTCAATTAATAAAATTCAATAAAATTATATTTTAACACCTTTAAATATGTTATATCTATGTTACAGATGCTATAACCGATATGAACGAAAGTATAATCAAAAGGCGGAAATGTATGGAAACCGAAGAAGAGTTAAAAATATTTAGAGTGAAAAGTATTATACAGCGGGAGCAGCAATTAGCATTAGTAAAACTGAATCACGAAGAGAGAATGGCTGTGATAAAAGAAGAGCATTTAAAAAAAATGAACCAATTAGAAATTAGAACTACTTTAGCAAAAGTCGAATTGGCTGAATTGCTGTTAAAAAAAGAAAAAGCTCGTATGTCAAATTATAATAGTTGATTTATAATGAATAATATATTTTACTAATACATAAAAATGAAACGTTGTATGTTTGTTCCTCAATTGCAACCCAACCACTAAATCGAAGTAGATAATATAACATTAAAAACACCTCATAGTGGAGACACCATTTAATTTTATTTTATTTTTATACATACATAATTGGCATAATGGGATGCATGGAACTCGAGACCAGAACGATTAAAACTGATCGTGTGCGTAATTCTCGATATATTGAGGTATTAAAACTTATGAGTGTTACCCTATATAATTAGGTAAAACAAGCGAAATACGAATATGTTTGACTAAATTTTCATCGTGAGATGAAGGCCAATCTACTAAAAACGTTTAAATGAAAAAGAAATTGAAAATATAGATATTTCATTTCTACATATATAGGTATGTATATTAGTACCGGTTATGTCCCCCTGGTCGGTGCTTGTTTCAAGTGCCCCCACGGATTAGTCGTTCGGGTTAATCCGAAGAAGTGGTAAGGTTAATTTGCGAAGCTTGGCAGATTGACCACGCGAGAGAAAGTATACTTACCCGAAAAATAGAAAAGTCTCATGAGGGACGATCCGCCCGTGTCAGAAAAATCGAACCATTTCTCGAAGAAGAAACCTCAGGACTGGGGACGGGACCCCGACATAAAAAAATTTTGGCTCGCTGTGCGTTTGAAAAAATAAAATTGACCTCCGCATCCGATCTATCCCTGTAAAGAAACTAGTTTCACCGTGCTTTGTGTTTCTTACAACCGGACAACTTTTAAAAATGATATTTTCTCTTATTACTTGAAATAATAGATATTTGAGGTGAACCGAGTTAGTGGGACACCCTGTATAACACAGCTTCTATACTTTTCTCGGTGATACCGGCAGCTTTACCTGTGTCAATACTAGAAACACATTGTTTCCCGCACCAACCGCTCGAAAATCGGAGAGGGCGCTCGAAAACCAGTGGTGTGGCGGTCCGACCATCACCACGCCTCTACAGGCCAAAGGACCAACCACCCAAGCCATTGCGGCGCCACGGACTAGTGAAGAAAACTAACGAGCAACCTGCAACCGCAGCTCCAGCGACTGTTCCTCTGCATTTCTCTGTCTACTTCGTTTTGACGACCTTAAACGTGCTTTCATATTTTTACTGTAGACGTAAAACTGTTGTACCTGAAATACATAAAATACGGCTAACATCGTGTTTATCCGCACATTCACTCTTCGTTAGTGGGATCAGTATAACCCACAGTGGTTGTTTCAGAATATCGGTACTTCAGAACGGAGACACTGAAGACAATAGGATGAGAGGTTTATTCAATTACCTGGTCTGTGCTGAAGCAACCACTGATTTTCGAGCAACCTCTTCGTTTTTCGAGCGATGGGTGTGGAAAGCATAATGTGTTTTTAGCATTGACATAGGTAAAGCTACCGGTATCACCGAGACAAGAATAGAAGCTGTGTTATACAGGGTATCCCACTAACTCGGTTCACCTCAAATATCTATTATTTCAATAAGCGAAATTATTTGTAAAAGTTGTGTGGTTGTAATGCCGCGTTTACACCAAGGCGAACACGAACAAAAACATTGTTCGCGAACGTTTTCGTCTGTTCTTGCCGTGTCCACACTGCTGCAAACATGAACAAAACTCAGTGTACGAATCGTATGTGAACGTTTTATCGTATGTGAACGGTAAATTAATAATCCTATAAAAAAGAATCCCATTTAAAAACATTGTCGTAAATTAATATCTTTACAAAACTAATTATATACAAAAATGGCGCCAATTATAACAATGGCTATTTATACAAACAATCGGATTTAAATTGAATAAAAGATTCTTCATTGGAAGAAACAAATTAATATCTTTGGTTATTTATTTGTTTCTGGCTATCGCTAAGTATTTTGAATAAAATATTTTTTGGTATTGAAATATTTACTTGTATAAAAATAAATCTGCTTAATATTATTATTTTGTTTGTTTCTTCCAATGATGAATCTTTTATTCAATTTAAATCCGATTGTTTGTATAAATAGCCATTGTTATAATTGGCGCCATTTTTGAATATCATTAGGTTTGTAAAGATATTAATTTACGACAATGTTTTTAAATGGGATTCTTTTTTATAGGATTATTAATTTACCGTTCTTTGCGCGCGTATACTTGGCGCTCTTTTTTGTACCTTTTTGGTAAATTGAAATATTGTTAATGGGAAACTAATAAAATTAATGAATAGCGTGGCAACTACTGTGGATTTTAAAGAAGTACTAATGTTTTTGACAAAAGAATGAAAAGTATCAAGGGAGATGTGTTTTCAGTGTACTTTGTGACTTGCTCTACATTGCAAGCAGTCCGCCATAATTTTCTTAATTCTTAATGCTATGTCTTTTGACAAATTTTATCGATTTACCTTTATTGACAAATGTCCTGAAAATTGTGCGAAAGAAGATGCTGCTGTGTCGAACTTTCTCCGAACAACTTCCAAGTCCGTGCGTCCTCTTCGTTTCTATAAGCTCTACATAAAAAGTCTATTAAAAAATTGTAGTAACTTACCTTGTTATTTGAGACAATAATTCAGTGTCCTATATGGTGTAAAAACTCGTGACATTTCAAAATTTTTCACAACTTACCTTATTTGACAGTTGGCAGGTTATGATTGATTGACACCAGCTAGGTTACGTTTACTAACGACCCGACGCAGCGGCTTGTCTTTTTCGTGCTGCGTGATTGGCCGTACATTTCTCCACCCTTACCACACTCCCCTCTTGCCACAATTTGACGGTGACGATTCTTACGAAAATTCGCCAAATTGGAATTTTACATCAAAATATCTTAGCTTGTAAGGCACGTAGGAACAAAATGAAGACACTTTTGTAATGCGAAAAAAACCCAAGCTATCCATTGATACCATTAAAAAATTAATCGGATCAACCATTATTGAGATTCCATAATCAAAGGGTTTTTGATAGCAGTGCGTGGCGTTATAGAGGCACAGTGTGTCTCTTGATAGGTAATAGTATGAAATATGATACCTAGTATTATAGACTACTACTGGATGGATTATTCTAAAATTGTATACACATGCCTATTGGCTTGGCAATGAAATGAATCTCATCGTGGCAAAAGAATTGATGGTAAGTTTCGCAACCTTCGGCGTCGTGACTCCCGTCACGTCACCTATGGGAACCGTGAACGAGCACGACCGACCGATAGAAAGGAAAAGGATAGATCAGGCGGTGTTTTCTCCTCTCTTCGTGATTTTGGTTTCGGCACGATCACGAGTCATTTCTAAGGTCGCCCGCTGGCATAGCTTAAAACAAGTTGCGTTGAGATTGGTCAAGGTACGACATCGCTCTAGAGTTGATTGCTACCTCGACCCTCACCCCACCATTCTCCCCTCCACGCTCTCTCGAGATTTCTAGTTGGTCCATACTCCTCCCACCCCTTCTTGTCTTCACCCAACCACTACCACCACCACCACCGTTCGACCTTTCCTATCTTCAACGTCTCGGAACCCTCGCGATCTCGCCGCGACCCCGACACTGCGTGTGTTTTGAGCCACGCAAGTCGTGTTGACCCACGTGCCTTCGCAGGGTCGTACCTAGTTACATGTGGTACCCCGTTTGTTTCTAATTCTTAATCAATTTCAATGCCGGAAATTCCTTATCACTTGTTGCGATTAAATTCAGTTGTTACAAATGGGTATTGAATCACGAATTATGATTTCTATTTGAATGTAAATAGACAATTTATATTAAGGTTAATTTTTGTATGTAAACGGGACGAAGATTTTATTCTACTATCTACCTAGTAATTGTTTCCACGACTGCAATAGGCACGTATAAAAGGAAGTATTAGAAATTAATGCATAGCTTCATGTCACGAAACAGTGTTATCTGCATTCATGTGCAAACGACATTGACGCGCGTGGTGTCCTTCGAATGCGCTTTGAAGTTATCGTTCATTAACGCGTTACGTAATATACTATATAGCGATTCGTTTATGGTTACCGTGGTTGTAAGTGGATACCAATTACGCACTAACAAATTTCGAATTATTTCAATCTGATTCGGAGGAATTCTTTATTGGTACAATAAAATACAAAAATAGGAGTAATTTTGTATTTATAGATCGCAATAAGAGGTAAAATATTCGAATAACGTAACCGTGTCAAATACATTTTGCGAGTATATCACCCCTTAAGGCAATAAATACGATATTCTAGCGTTGAATTTCGACAGCATAATGATGTCGCGATAAAGACGAGTTTAGGGTCCATCGGCCAGTCGAAATTATCTAAATCAACGAACGTGGTATCAACGAAGGGTCGAAGGATACTATCGCATTAACATCGTCGCGTCGGTTATAGAGCGCTCCAAAAAATGAAATAAAGTCCAGCCACAAGCTCCAATCAACTTGATGGATAATATAAAAACACAGAAAACTCCGTTAGCTCCATATATTACATAGAAATCCTAATTCTGTCTATTCAGTCGTCAATGAGCCGTATGAGGCGTCATAATATGCATCGCTATCAGTCGTATTAATCAAATATATGCTTTATAGCCATTAACCGTATTTTCCGTATCTCTCGATACATTCCGAACACTATTGTATAGTCGATCTTCCGTTCACCTGACAGTTACATTCTTTTTAGTCTTTTTCTATATTCTAAAGGGTTTCCCGTCAACAGTATACTGATATTTGCATCAACTATCAATTTTATTTAAAAGCTGCGCCATCGGTTTTCAAGACACCCCTCGGCGATTCTAACCGTATCCCTCGGAGTTCGAATATCGTAAGATGATGGTAGGCCGCTGTCGTTACTACACCCGTCACTGATGCCGCCTATATCTATATGCTACTAGCACGCTCAGGGCCACCAATACAAGCGTGGGGCTCGACGCACCGCAGACGTCGTTGCTGGCGCACGCGGCGTCCAATGGCCCCGTGCTGAGGCAGCCGTCGTGGTTTCCACCCGGCACACGTGCACTGCGCGCACTGGGTCATTGCTCTCCTCCGTTCGAAAGCAATATCGTTACGGCGCGCGACACTTGTCCCGGGCATGACCACGACGAAGTCGAATGAAATTTGGCCGTTCGTGGAGGGAGGGGGGCTGGTTGCCACGCATTGTACCGCGTTTAAAAACCAGCTCGGTCTCCTTTCGGTCCGCCGAGTTCCCCTCGCTCTGCGATCCCGATGCTGCTTTAGACCACATCCGATGCCGCGCATGATATTTCCAACATCCAAAACTAAATATACACGAATCGTCGCCAGGGGTATCGATTTAGGGAAAAGTGGGGGGCTAACCTGAAAGTGTCATGTATGTTTCAGAAGTAGAGTATATAGATAAGAGGGAAACAATGATAGGCAAAGGGGAGAGCGCGACCAATGTGACGAGCCGTGGTAGGAGGAAAGAGAAAGTACACGCGTCGATCACAGATTTACTAACACCATCGCGTCGATCGGATTTAACCCATAGGATTTTTGATGGGCCAGCCGTACAAATGGCTCACAATTGACCCTTATCGCCTTATCATTGATGAGCTTTTCTTAATATGTATGATGTTTGTATGTATTGTATAAACACGCGATGGGGAAAAATTTTGATTTAGGGGTTTCGTTTCGTTTCGTTTCCGTTGAGGCAGGCTCGCCGGCTTCCACGAATGCCCTTTAAAATATGCTATATTAGAAATTAAAGATCTTATATACTATTAGTCGATATCGAGCGATGCGGTCATATCCTTGGACAAATAAAATAAAATAAAAATTCGATAGAGAGGCAATCCAGCCTCAGTATTTATAAAATAAAAGTACTTTGTATTACTAATAAAACTTTTCTCTTTTTCTGTTGTCCTGACCTTTCGAAGAAACCGTCATCCGTCACTCTCTGAAGTACTAGGACAATGTCTATCGCAGTTTCAAATTCCTCAAATAAAACAAAAATACTGAAAGAGCGCAAATCCTATGAATTTACATAGTTCTAAGACGATGGGACATTTGACGGTTTCCTTCATCAATCACGGAGTGGCATTCCGCATTGGACACCTCCAATGGTATCTTTCATAAATTAATTGAAAGTTGTTTTAATTGATAATGAACTTCGAATTGTACAAAGTTTCTATAATTAAAATAATAATAATTATGCTATAATTAGTATTTGAATAGATTATTTATTACATAAAAATTCGCCAAATCGAAAAAAGAAAAATTGATTCGGTACCGAATTCGTATTCCAACGTATTCGATCACTGATAACGAGTCCGTGATTAACTAAGCTTATCGTAACGTGCGGTGGCGTCACGTTCACGCGTGTGTACTGTGTGTGAGCACGTCCCTACAGGCCGGAGATATATACGCGTGCTCTGTCTGTCGGCTCGGGTCGATCTTCCTCGAGCTCGTGGCGTTGGGTTGGGCTGAAACCACGACGGCTGCCTCCACGTGCTGCGAAAAGCATTTAGTCGCCCTAAATTGTAGGTCGCCGCCGTTATCGCGGTGGTGGGGATAAGCATAGTGGTGGGGCAGGGTCGAGCACAGGCGCTTCGGCAATGATCGATGATTTCCGTCGCCGTTCGGCACGGCCAGGCGGTAAACATTGCACAGTACGATTGGCCGTGTCCTGAGGCGGGTCCTTTGGTTTTCGAGTTCGACCTTCTCCGGCGCTGTTCAGTTTTGTGTGTGAAGTGACAAGCGAACGGCGACATGCGTTAAAGAGACCTATGCGTGCATACGTTTCCCCGATCGTTTATTCGTTACATTTTCGTAGTTATTTCGTTTCGACCAGTGATTCCTCCGAAGGATACTGAGGGGGATACCTTGACTGTGGAAACGTTTGACAGGAGCCACACAGGTGGGTGACTTTGACGTTTATACATTGTAAGACTAGACTGCGAGAATAAAGAAATTAGGAAATTAAAATTTCTATAGACACATGACAGAGTCAATTTTCAAACATCAAATAATGCTTGTGTAAGTACGTATGTACCTTGTTTTACCATTTTCGTGGCTATTTGAATTTTCTGCGTGTCAAAGTACAGCCAAAAATTACGCAACTCATGGTTCCCGTGGAAAAATTATAACTTTCAACCAGCCATCCATTTGTCACATTGATTTCGAATTCATAATTTTTCTCAAATCAGGTTCAAATTTAAAAAATACAGATCGATATTTTCCGCGAAAAGGAACAGTGAAAGGAAAAGCTCGCATAATTGCAAAAATTGAAATCGACGGTGTTAGCCTTGGCCGCGAACTTCAGCCACGATTGCGGCGCCGTTTCCGCAATCGATTATATTTCCATATCCTTGAAATATCAGTGGGAATCGGGAGAAAAGAGAGTGACAGAGATTGTATACGTGTGAGATGGGGAGGGATGAAGGATCGCAATAGATTCGTTTAGGAGATACGATATGTATCGCAGCGCGTGACGTAACTCAACGTCCTTACTGCGCGGCGAGTTGCACGAGGTCGGTGATCGCTATAAAAAAATGCGGCGAGTACACGTGGAGGCAGCGGCAGGCGGTTTCTACCGCGACGCGGCGCGGCATTGCACCACCGCCGACCACGACGACCGCCTCACGGGAGAGAGGGACGCGCGTGCAAGTTTAACTCAGCCTTAACCTATTCTGAACTGACGACCTCGTAGGAACGTGCGAACTACGTCGGGTTTCTTCGATAAGCTTTACTACCCGATCAGAGGCATTCTCCATATCGAGCCTTATTTTTCCCAAAATTCTTTGAAAACGTCCCCATACCCTGCCAGGTTAATCTAATCGCGAAGGTTTTAAACTCACTCGGCTCTACCATTGCTTACGATTGGACCCGCTCAGTCAATGAAACGCGAGCGGTGAACGCCCATAGGCGTTCGATGGACACGGCTAACGATCTATGGTTAACGATTTCCGCACGTTCGATAGGCTGGGCGTTGAAACATTGCAACAACACCGAAAGGGTTAATCGAGATACGAATATGTCCTAACCTCCTCCTCACCGATAGAATTATATTCCTGGGGCTGTCTATATCTATGCCCTTGTTTTCTATTCATCCTTAAACTCCGTAAATTCATTATGCAACATTCAGCGGTGTGCTTATATGATTAACATTTATTTTCGCGAAGCAGGAAGGAAACTTGTTACGAGCACACTGCTGAAGCCTTGTTTAGAATAAGAAAAGTATACTTGTATAATTTCGTTTGTCTTGGATGCTTCCCATTTTGACGTGTAACTATTATAAATTTGTTGCAACTTATACATTTACTGAGAAACCAATTCCACGAACCCCATTCTTTGAATTTTTCGGAAATTAAGAATGAAAAATAAGTTTTCTTTTTTCTACAGAAATTGAATTGAAAGCCTCTTATTGTTAATCAAAATAGGGGAAACAGCGTAACAGATTCGTCGCGCGTCGATAATACCGTAGTTTATCATAGGCTTGGTAAGATCAGGGACGGGCAGAAGTTGCAGTTGCGTGCGCGTGCGTGTACGGGGCGACGTGTGATTTGTGGGCGTTTTTTTTTTGGACCCGAAAGAGACAAGAGTGTTGACGATGGATACGTGGGTGGGTAGGGGGAGGTGGGGTGAGCCGTATTACCCCACGATTCTGACCGACGCGTAATCGAAGCTTTACACACAGTTGCGTTCACACGTAGAACGACGTTCTTGATGTCTTCCTATCTTATATTTACCTCATGTTCATCTACCTTATTCAGAATAGTCTTCCAATGTATAAATACATGCGTTGTTGTCATTGTTAAATATACAGGTGAAAGATGCACCTATGTTTTGTTTTTGTTTCTTCTCTCGTATATTTAGTGTTCCGAATAAAAACTAGTTTATAATAATATCGTAACATAGTATAAAATTAAATTACTTTGTTGAGACAGATCAATATTTTACTTGAATACCCCTTAAAAATGACATCCGCATTGATACGTTCTAAATTTCTTTAGTTAATGGTGTAGGAATCTCCGGCAATTGTAATCGCAACTAAATATTTTCCTCGTGACACATAAACCGAACATTTCTATTAATAACTATCTCAGACACTCTCAACGATTTCTGAGAGTAACAGTTAGTAAATTTCATGGGATTTCAGTGTGACTCGTCAAAAGTAATTTTTTCTATTTCGTTTTCAGATTTGTAAGTCGCAGTGAAGAATGGTGGGTTACTATCAAACGGAACCGATTCCGAACACCACCACCACGATGTCGGTTAGAAGCGAATTGCCAGCGGCGGAACTAGTGAATCCAGTGAAAAGTCTGGTCTGCAGTCCTGATTTGACGTTGTACGGGTCGCCACCGTGCGGTACCGAGACTCTGTCGGCAATAATCGAGGGAAAGACGTACCAATGTCAGCTGTGCCAGAAGAGCTTCGCTCAGAAAAGCCAATATCAGAGCCACCTGCGCTCGCACGGTAAAGAAGGCGAGGATCCTTACCGATGCAATATTTGCGGGAAAACGTTCGCGGTGCCCGCGCGGCTCACCAGACATTATCGTACACACACGGGCGAGAAGCCTTACCAATGCGAGTATTGCAGCAAATCATTCTCCGTGAAGGAGAACCTGAGCGTACACCGTCGTATCCACACAAAGGAACGGCCGTACAAATGTGACGTGTGCGAGCGTGCGTTCGAGCATAGCGGTAAACTGCATCGGCACATGCGAATTCACACAGGCGAACGGCCACACAAATGCACCGTTTGCTCGAAAACGTTCATCCAGAGTGGTCAGTTAGTAATTCACATGCGCACGCATACCGGGGAAAAACCGTACGTGTGTAAAGCCTGCGGCAAGGGATTCACATGCTCGAAACAGCTCAAGGTGCACACGCGTACGCATACCGGGGAAAAACCCTACACCTGCGACATCTGTGGCAAATCATTCGGTTACAACCACGTACTGAAGCTTCACCAGGTAATTTATCATTTGTTTTAATAAGCATGCTTGGGTGTGTTGGTGTTACCCTGGAATATAAATGTATGTGAAGTATTATTGTGATTTGTCACGAAGAAGTGAAATATTGTGAAAATTAATGGGCTGTACTTCCGAATGGTCCCAGCAGAGATGGGCAAAAAATTATTTGAAATAAAAATTTGTGTACGAAATTTTTATTTCAAATAATTTTATGCCCAACTCTGGGCCCCAGTGGCCGATCGACACGAGGTTTTAGGGGAGGGGTGGGGAGGATGTGTGGACCCTAAATCTTAAATTGTTGCTTCGGGAATTTATTAGTTTCCGAGATATTAAGAAAAAACTTTTAGTATTTCTGCAACGCATTCCACTTTCCAAATTATTCTGGATAATAGTATTGGTTGGGGCTAGATTAGTGCCGGAGGGCGCGTACAGCATGGTAGCGAACCGATGTGAGTTTGGAGATTTGAACTAGAAACTTGTGGATGCGATCCATTCTATTATACAGGGTGCAAACTTATTACTCTACTGATCGTTAATACTCTAAGGGGCGATTCTACAGGCCAAAATAAGACGAAAATGTAGAATACAATTTTTTAATATCGTGCTTCGTTTTCGAGAAAATTGGCTTTGAATTTCAGTAAATATCAGTGCCTTTTAGACTCATGAGGGGCACGCGGAGGTAAAAGAAACGCGTCCAGCTGTTTTTATAACAGATTTGGGGGAGGGGGGGGGGGGGGCAGGATGGACCCGTTAATAAGGGAAACAAAATTAACAATAATTTTTTATTAATATTTCAGAAACTAATAAATACCCGAACTTACAATTTTAGATTTAGGGTCAACCCCCCCCCCCCCCCGCTCAAACCTCGTGTCGATCGGCCACTGGGGCCATCCAGAAGGATATCCAATTAATATATTAAGAATAATTGTATCGGAGAAAAAGTTGATGGCTTTGCAAAGATTATTCTCTTAATACTGTCACTATATTTAGACAAGAAAGCTAGAAAATTAATTGTAGAATGCGTAATAGACTTACATGGAACTTATACAAGTTATGTATTAACTATTACAGGTTGCTCACTATGGTGAGAAGGTTTATAAGTGCACACTCTGTCACGAGACATTTGGTTCCAAAAAGACGATGGAGCTGCATATCAAAACGCATTCAGATTCTTCCATTACTGGTTCCCCACGGGACTCACCTATTGAGCCAGAGATTGAAATCTCACAGGCAAACAACAATGGTACTGCCAGTGACAAGGAGAATCATAAGACTGAAGAGCAAAGGGATAACACCGCTATTTATGACACCCAGCACGAATTTCCCTACTACATCTACTCCAGGGAGCAGTACCCACAACCGGTTTTGGTGCCTGGAGAAGACAGAACCTGCCAGGCGACACCCACAGTTCCCACTGATCAGCCGCTTCCATTTCTGTATCAAGAAGTTCCTTCGACGTACACTACTTTCGGAATGCAAAACAATAACTTCGTAGATGACTGTTCTTCGCTTCTGAATTTACCAGGAAACGACGCACGCAGAAGAGTTGAAGCTGCGCTTGAAGCAGTTGAGGTAGAGCGGCAGAAGGAGTATGGAATTAGGGTGGAAAGGGAACCAATTTTAACCCCACCGAGTAGTAATCCTGTCAGTCCTGTACCTTCGCCAGATCCTCTTGACCTGGTAATTCCTGTAAGAGAAACTTTAATTCTTCCACCGAGGAAACGGTGCAAGATGATTTTAGAATCAATGGAGAGTGAAAGGAGTGGCCTCATTGCCTCGCAGAGACAGAACTCTGTTATTCAGTTTGCAAAAGCGTCATAGTGAAAAATATGGAAGAAACGATGGTGGACTGGTTATGATTTCATGTCTGATGAGATGTGACCCTGACTCTTGTGAAAGAATGAGTGACGTGATGCAAAACATAGTGATGGGCCAAAAATATTCAAACAATTAATACTAACTACGAATTATTGAAAATTTGATGAATATGATAAATTTTCAATTTCGTATTTGTTTTAATGAATTCTGACTTCTGAAATATAAAAATGACCAAATCTTATTAACGTTTGAGCGAGTAATTACAGTAATATGACTATTAAAACTTTCTCATACAAGACGTGATTTTAATGCAGATTTAATAATATTTAAATAATATAAAATAAGCAGAAAGGTGAATCAAGTGCCCATCACTAACTGAAAGACTAGGAGAAAACTAGCAAGTGCTAGGACTACAGAGTTAGCACGTTTGGGAAGCTGGGAATTCCACTGTGGAATTTTACGATGTGAAACAGTTTCATTGCCATGTAGAGTTTTTTCTGTCATGGTATCGGGTTTTCTGCAAACTTTCAAAGATTATTAGGAACAAAATATAGAGGATGCAAATATTTGTTATGGACTTGACAGTCCTTCTCTTGTCTTAATGGTGGTAACTATGTACATTTAATTTAAGTGCATTGTAAATAACAAGTTATGGTTAACGCAAACAATGAACTGGTCTGCATTTTAAACAATGGAAGTTTGAAGAAAATTGGAAATCAGGCTGAAAAATTTCTCCCACGAGCCTTAAACGAGGCAATAAAGCAACGTCCAGTTATTTTACTACTTGGAAGAATAAAACAGGACATTTTACTATGATAGAGTGGCCTCACTATTTTGCAAATCAACTGGTTACATGTGCCTCACAGGTTGAACATTGCGGCGCATATTGAGCTCGCCAGCAAATTTTATTCACTTAACATGTTTGCTACCAAGCGAATGAAAAAGTATGGAGTATGTTTCAACTAACAGAGACCCTTAATAACAGTAGAACGCGTGATTGCTCAGTTTGTCCACTTCATACATTGTATCTGTGCACAAGTGTAAATATGCACTATATTGGGTAAATCTACTAAAAATATAGAATGATCTTTGGTGGGCAATCTATCAATTAAACGATGGTAGCAAATATGTTAAAAATGATCACCCATTTTACAAGAATAAAATATGTCCGTGAAGTGGCACAAAATGGTGACTTGGCTGCTAATAGTTACCCTGATAACAACCCTGCCTGCAGTCTGTCAGCAGATGGACAGCAGGGTCTGACAAGGCAGGGTCTGCCGGCAGATGGACGGCAGATCCGCAGCAGACCCTGCCTTCAGATGGCGCTATTGGATGTGTCAGACGGGCAGCAGGATCTGCCGGCAGAACCGTAGTTGAATGCGGACATAGACGGCGCCGGATCTGCCGGCAGACCTGGTTATCAGGGTAATTGAAAAACACGTAAATATTGAAAACGAGTTCCAAGCTTAGGTTGTATAAAAAATTGAATGTGACAAACCCAAGGATTGCCCATTTTCTGTGGTTAGTCAATTTCGTTTGATTTTCATAATATCCTTGGTGTTTGTATTACAAAAAAGACGTCATTTGCTTTTTGCTTGCTTCGGTGTTTGGCTGGCGCGCTCTGCGTTATTTTCTCGTGTTTCACGTTACGTATGTGTGCATGTGTGTTTACGTATGTTTAATTACACGGATTAGTGTAGAAATTGATAATAGCCCAGTGGCTGCAACTCCTAGCATTATCGTTATTGAAGGCCTTGAAACTAACGTGGCCGTGATCGTTCAGAGAACATGTTTTTTAACAGTCACTTTATTCAAAGTGAAAATATAAAACGTGTTGTACGTTTTATAAACATATTTAAACAGTAACTCGACGGATCGCGAAGCTGTCAAATCGGCTGAACTAATTGACCCATTCTGTGAAGCGCGTGCAATCAACTCGTTTCAAGAGACCCATAGGCGCCACTGACTTTCCATACGATCTATTATACGATATACGAATGTCTGAACGACAAACGTATGGGACTGCCATACTTAATGTAAAAGGAGAAAAATTACGGAATTGGATACAGTTTCTAATAGTATTTGAAGTTATATAGGTATCATTTTTTCTGTGCCATATTTCTTATTTCTTCAATGGAATCATCTGTCAGTAACACTGTTGCTAGAAGTGGCATATATTGTTCAACAATAGTGATGCTACAGGAATTCAGTACATATGTACTTACTGCTTCTTCTTATGATCAGTTATACTCACAAGGGAAGATCGGTGAATGACACACAGGCAGTGATGCCCCAGAATCGTGGGACGTGGGACAAATGCTTACCCCCACTATGACCTACTGTCGTCCCCCACTTTCTTTCCATCGCACTGCACACAAGCATATTTCTTCTGCCGTCCGTGTGAGCTGCCTGTTGGGCTGCCGAGTACACGGACAGGAGTAGGGATATGCTTGTGTGCAGTGCGATGGGGAGAAAGTGGGGGCCGCCGGTAGGTCATAGTGGGGGTACGTATTTGTCCCACGTCCCACGATTTTGGCATTACTGCATACAGGGTTGCCAGGAAATGGCTCCCGTAGCTTATTCGTAGTGGAGGGGGAACATGCCACGCATGCGCGTGATAAATAACCAATCAACACCAAGTTTAGTGTTGGCTCTAAACCAATCGACGCCAAGGTTGGTTCCCCCTCCACTACGAATATGCTACGGTAACTCATTTTCCGGGTACCCTGATTGACACACATCGATTTTGATGACACTTTGCACAATCGTTTATTGGTCCAAGCTAAGAACTTTGCCGTAATTGGTTGGCGCTACTTTTGTAGTTTAAGGGAGAAATCACCCCTTTTATTTCTGTGCTTATAACTCGTAAATTACAAAAGATATGAAGGAAAGATTTAAATAAATGTTATACCGTGTTTGAAGGCCTATATATCAGTCAACTGGTCTATATGGCCAGTTCTGTTACGATAATTAAATTCCTCCAAAATAAAATTTCTATTTTTTTTTACAGATGAATAAAGGTATCTGTTTATTCTACATCCAACGATGTATATCGTCACTTCAAATTTTTGTATTTCGGTACCTATTAGCCGTTATCGCAACCGATAGTCCCTATATAAGTAACATTTGCAATGAAATTCGTTTGTTTCGTACACTTTTTGGCACGTATATAGTAGCACCAATGTCTGATAATGAAGTATGGCACTCAAATAAGTACACATATATTATAATGGTCATTAACATTCAAGAAATAATGTTACACGGTTTACCTTTTGGCGCCAAACGTATCATATATGATACGTTACATTCCTTTTATTTGCCGTTTCGCCGTTTGCATTCGCAATTCGCTGTTTGCAACAGTTTAAGTAGTACATATTTAGTGTAATTTTATTCACTGAAGAAAGCTTGACCTACCTGAACCCTGTATTCATTGGTTTTATGCATTTTAACATCTGGAAAAAAAAAAAAAATTTTTTTATAAAAATATATAAATTCAGACCATTTTTAACGATAAAAAGAAAACGGGATATTTTTCATTCAACGGGATCTAGGTGCGGGCGCTAAAGGGTTAATGAAAGTTTATTAGTCATAGCCTTCAAAATAGCGATGCTCCGAAAAGCATGCTTAAAACACAAATACTTCGTACACCAAGCATAACAAAGTATTACAAATTCTCCGCATACATGGCACCAATGAATTTCATTATCCTATTTTGCAAAACAATAATCTTCTGGATTTTCATAACGAGCTGGATGTTCCTCTAGTTATCCACTTTTGTACCATGTATGTTTAAACATATTTTTGAATCTAGGCGAGGAAACCTGATCATGGATAAGAGATCGTAACTTTGTAATGCTGTTTCTGTAATGTAAATTATCGTCATGATTAAGTAAAATGACATGACCCAAGAAAGTTTTTGAGAAAGTTCTTTCAAACCGGGAACATCAAGAGGTTGTAGTCTTCCCATTATTTTTTCTGCTATCGTGAGGATGATTACCTTTTTTGCACGAGGAACAAGTTGAACACTTGTTTCTTTTAAAACTAAATAGAGACGCGAAAGCAGCTTTCCGTCTGCAGGTACCTATAACAGTAGATTGAAATGTGTAATTGCGAGTGGTTGGGGATATGGTCTGTACAACAACTTCAATACTACTTAACAACTTGTAAGTAGTGTTCGATCGGAGTGTAGTTCTTAAATTGAAACCATTTTTGTCGGAATTGAATACATTTTCTACTCCATATTTATTAATATTCGGTTTTACAGTTGCAATAATATTGTCGATTGCCATATCTAGATCTTCAGCATTTTGTCGCTGCTGGCGAGATATAAATTTCGTTATTTTACGCGAATCTATACCGTATACTTTTTTTAAATTAAATATCCACCACCGTCCTGCTTTAAATGTTGATAAATCGATAATTTCTTTCGCTACTAATACCCCCCTTCGGATATCAATATCGTGGATTATTGATCCTCTATCAATAGCATCGGTGAACTTTGACAAAACAATCCGAAATATATAATAATTATTGTGTCCCACGTGATTCTACACATTTCTCCCATCTGTATAACTGTTTGCGTGTCTTGACCTTTCGACACCGATTTTGTACCACGTTAAGGGATTTCCATTTATCTGGCCCACTTTCCCAATATTCTACTGCTCTCTTTTTTTCTATTCGAAATCAGCATTACCTTTGTCTTCTACTGGAACGCAGACGCATTATTCTACAAATTCCGTATCTGTAATATCGTCAGGTGATGTGCCTATAAACTTTGATTCTAGTCGTCTTAGTTCTAGAAATTCTAAAGTGCCATCTTCTTCAGCCGAAAATGATTGATCTTCAGTGCTTCTTATTAAGATTCCTTCCAGTATTTCGTATAATGCAATTTCTTTATAATTCACTGGATTCAGGTGTAGTTATGTATGATCTCTAATCGTTACTTATTCGGGGACTATTTGTTACGACAACGTCTAAATCCGAAATACTACACAATATTTTAATTTAATGTATAACATTCGTTTAAATCGTTTTCCGATATCTTTTGTAATTTATGAGCTATAAGCGCATAAATAAAACGGGCGACTTGGAAGAAAGGGGTGGTTTTCTCCCTTGAAGTACAAAAGGCAAGGTTCTTAGGTTGGACCAACAAATAAAATTGTGCAAAATGTCATCAAAATCGGGGTGCGTCACTTACCGATCTTTCCTTGTCAGTCAATCATACAGTCGATAATATTTGTTGTACGGTAGGTCATCATGTCTGTGGTAAATTTGTTGTATGACAAGTCGATATGGCTGTATTCAATTTATCATATGAAAAATCGTAACGCCTATGGGGTCTTTAATTGTTCAATGATTAAGGTTGCAAATGCAACTATGAAAGGGTTCATTGGAATTAACAGTTGGATCTATTTATCGTTTCAAAAAACATGACAGTTAAAGTTACTTGAAATTTCTTTGACAAGGTTTAAAATGATCGAATGAATCGATGTTATTTTAAGCCTTCGCCACTGTCACTGAAAGTGAATCGCTTTTTTCGAGTAATTCCCTTTTTGGGCTGTTAAATTTCGACGTTGTGTGTGTGGTATCGTAAGGTTTTCTGATCGTCTCTAATATTTGTAGAACAATCGAAATTTCCGATTTCTTGCCAAAAGTGACATGACTGACATCAGTCTGAAAGGAAAAATTTTGTTTCTCACGTAACAAACTTCCAATGACCTATTAATATGATAAAAGTGATATTAATGCAGGTAATTGCTCAATTTCGTCATCGTTAGGGTCATATTACTACAAACAAAAGCAATGCTTGAAAAATTTGTTTTATTGTCCTCCAATAAGAAAACAGGAAGTGATGACAAAACAGCTAAAAATTTTTTTATTCTTTTTTTAGAAATTACCATTTCCATGTATTTCCAGCACACAAAAAAGTTGTTAGCTTCTTGTCACATTTTTAAACAAGACTTGTATCCTACTTTTAATCTTTTAAAACCTATTTCTCTATTGAATTGTTGCAAAATGTAATAAGATTTATTTCCTTAAAACTGAATCACATTGATCCATTTAACTTTATTAATTACTTTTGGAAATCTAACCATATGAAATTTGAATTTATCTATGTTATTAGAAACATAGACATTAGTGTGTCAAGAATTCATTGTCAATTGTTGATGAACCCTTCTTGAATATTACTTTGAATATTACTAATAGTTCGTTGTCCAAAACGTGTTGTAAAATTTGGCTGATTTCGAAACTGAGAGTTCTTAATGAAAGAAGCCTTAACATTCATCATGCGGAAGAACCAGCAAATGGTTAAATTCTATCCATTTTATTGATCTTTGGAGATTCAAAAGTATGATTTAGCAAGATATACAGTGTTGTCTCGTTATAAGTACGGGTCTCCTGTTTCGTTAGAAGTACATTTCTATCCCCACTATTGCTTTTGTACAGTCGCACGCCGTGGTGCGTGCGAGAGGGCACGCGACAGCGACAAATCATAAATTTCCTTTTTCCGTTTTACTGAAAGACAATGGCAAAGAAGAAAGACGAGTCGAATAGCACACTGTTTCGTTAAAGATACGGATTCTCCCCTGAGTATCGAACTCACAACGAGACAAAACTGAATTGGCTACTAGTACAAAAGCATTAAGTCCAATCCGTAGTGCGACGATCTTAGAAAAGCATACAAATTAATATTATATATATTTAATGGCTGACAAGTAGTATTTGCTACTTTAAGAGGCTCGGTTTTAGTAAAACAGATTTTGCTGGAGTAAAGAACTGCTGTTTCCATTGTGAAAGTGGAATTGACAGGGAAGAAAGTACCAAACTATTATATCTCTGTGATAAGAACTCCATAATGCCAGAGTATTGAGGGGAGCTATACCCACTGCCAGTACAAGTGTGCATGTGTATGTGCACATGCGATTTTAATGTTAAACATTAAGTCGTATTGCAGCGATTGATAACTTGTAACCATTTCTGTTTACATTTGACTTCACTCCAGTACACTATAGAAAAGGTTTTATAAATTGTGGGCTAACTTAATGGAAAATTCTGCAAAGCGTACTAACCACGAGACTGCAATTGAATAGTACCTACTTTAAACATTGAGGGTTTGAAAATGACATACAAATTCTGTAATTTGATTCGATAGTATCTTTGAAATAAAACTAGAAAAAAATTATGATAACATTTCCAAGTTCTGGAAAATTGTGGTATATGAAATCTTATTTCCAGATTTATCATTGAAATCTTTTGGTGTAGTACGTCGCCGTTTATTAACATAATTTCAAAGATACTAAGTAAGTAGACACGCCTTGTAGTTCAATCTACCACTAATTTTTTATCAACGGTTTATAGAACAGATTGCGTATACACTGAGCCATGTTCATATTGTATTAATGTAATATTTATGTACAGGAGCACATGTATATTATCATTTTTCCTTAATTTTTACAAATGCAAATTCGACGCCTGGCCCATTTCTACCTGTTCGACATATGTAGAATTCAAAATAAGATTTTTATTTTGTCAGGCAGGAATTACACTCTGTGGATCGAGCGTGGCATAAAATTCATGTGCAATCGTAACTTAAGTAGGTACTTGGGACGCGTAGCTTTCTTTTCTCAACGACAGTTAATTTTAATTAATCGTATATTCGAGTATTTATTATATATTTTAACGATCGTTGTTCGTGGAATTTGAAGTTCTTGACGGTACCTTAAAATTCGATTTTTTTTTTATTGAATTATCGAAATGTGTGTAGATCACGTGATTATGTCAAAAAAGAAAAAGAACGAATGCAAATTGTTAAGTATTACGGTAGTGACGAGAAATCTGCGGGAAGAAGTCTAGTGTAATATTATTGTAATTATCTGTTATTACTTATTATTTTTAAGATATATAAATGCATGCCAGATGGGGCGTATTTTGTCCCATCGCCGTGGGCGTGTGGAACTGATTACACATAAAAGAAGAAAAGAAAACGACGTATTTTCTTTTGTAAAGATTCCTTGTATACAAAATAATTTCAACGGGAACAGAATACAATCTTGTCAGAGTGCAACAGAGGCGATGAAAGTGTTTTTCGTATTTCGCGCCCAAACGATTGGTCAGTAAAGTAAACATTATAAACTAATTCAACAGAAGGATTACATCGATAGAGAATAAGCGTGAAATGTGAAGATCGATTATTCTCGTTCTCCAAACTGACTCGCTGCAATTAACTCGATTAGGATCGATTTTGTGACGAATCCTTGAGTTACATTTTCCTCGTTGCCTAAGCAAGAATTTCCAGAAATTGAGAGCCTCGATAATCGATAGGTACTAATGATTGTATTTCCTCGTTTTATTCCGCCAAAGTGCGCACGAATAATTTGATAGTCAATCTTCGACCGGAAATATATTTATTTATTTAATATCGATATATATTATATACAGATGTATTTTTTTGCGAAACATCGCAACAAATTATTGTCGTGTATTTGCTACATTAAAATATATTCTATCGTAAACGCTGTTTTGGAATTTTGCGTTTAATTTTCAGTAATAACAAAATTCAATAATAACATATTTTCAAGTATTTTTTTCTCACAAAGGGATAGGAGAAATTAGAAACTGCCACGAAAATAATCCTGATGTATATTTTTAAACTGCGTGTCATTTTTAATCTCCCTTTGATATAAGTATTTAAAAATGCCACGTTAAATCACTAAGTAGGAATGGGGTTTCCAAATATTCCGTCATCCTATAGAGTATAGACAATAAAAGACATTTGAAAGATCGACATTGTTCAACGTTTAACGAGAGCCGCGATTTTGGATAGCACACAGGCATATAGTCTTCACGATTTATCGATCTATACAGTAAATAATTTCTTTCATTCCCCAATTATAAATCTTTCAATTACAAAAAGAATATTTTTAATAACATGTAACGTGACGTGTATGAAATGACATGTTATGTTCACGTTTCATTCGATTTGCGCGTTCTGAGCTTCCTCGTACATCAAGGTTTTTAAAATTCGCGCCAATATGACGTCAACAGCCTGCCGTTAATAATACTAA
This sequence comes from Andrena bucephala, assembly GCA_947577245.1. Taxonomy (NCBI): domain Eukaryota; kingdom Metazoa; phylum Arthropoda; class Insecta; order Hymenoptera; family Andrenidae; genus Andrena; species Andrena bucephala. Next base: position 32,033,411 of record OX387717.1, on the reverse strand, counting down.
ACACGAAGATAAATACATTGAAATAAATGTAAACAAGAGGCGTATGTACAGGATGTTCCACGAAATGTATTGTACCTATTTAACAAGCCATTAAAACTGATGGAAATTAAAGTATGCATTGACTCTTGATGTATGAGGTGCACCGGGTGGCGCGATATTTCATTGCGCTTTCTTTGTATACATGGATCTGAGGTTGTGGACTTTATACAATGTATTTTGAGCGTTCCAAAGCGTTTCCTAACAGAAGCAGTGTCGCCGTTTTTCACTTTTTTAAATGTAAGAACATTCGTGACATGCTACTACGTTATTGCGACATTATTTACGTTAAATTAACGTGAATTAATAAAGATTACCATTCCTAGATAATATATTAACTGATTCGTTCAGTTAATATTTATTTAAAAATCGTTACAGCCTCGTCTCAAGGAAACTGGTTTACAAAAACGCCTCAGACTTAGTTTAACAGCGATTTCGGAATTTTAAGAACAAAAAATCAATCTTCCACTAATTAAAAGCTGACGTTTTACGAGACACCTTGTATATGTATATACATATTCATAAGTACATATATATGTATATACGATTTGTGTAATAATTAAACATTATGTCATGTATTGCAAAAATTATGTTGCGAATATATGAATGGAGGAAACTAAGAAAAAAACGAAATAGTTATTGTTTAATGATAATTATGCTTTGTTATGTTACTTTTTTAATGTAAATAGAGTATTACTGTACGATTGCAAAATTATTTGTTGAACTGTGTATGATTTGTGGCTATATAAGGTATAAACTAATCCTTTGTGTGTTCTAGTAGCGTAGTTGGAAAATAAACATTTTAATTGTAAAAATGTTTGCAAAATGTATATTTTAAATATATGGTTAAAGGCATGTCTCATGCATCCAATAATAGTATAAGAAATACATGCGAATAATTGAAGTTATTTATTATTCCATCGTTTAGCAATTCTCGTATTTTTTCATTATCGGTTCTTTCCTTTATTTGCCTTTACTGTTAGCGTAGCTTTAGTTTTTTATACTGTAGATGTATAATATATACAAACATACTATATTATAATATTAGTAATTTAGTTATATGTACTGAGTACATTAACAATCTATTATAAATGCAGGAGTCAGAGTCGGGGTCGGAGTCGGAGTCGGTGGTAAAAAAAAAGAGGAGTCGGGGTCGGAGGCCGGAGTTTTGACTGCCGACTCCGCAGCCCTGGTAAAACCTCATCAATGGGGTTTTAGTTACTTTTCACAAAGAATAAGAGTTTTCTTTAGAATAAACTTTAATTTAGGTCTGGTCCGAAACTATACATTTTATGAAGATGCACGAATTTGTTTTGAATCGATTGGAACTTCCGTTTTTGAGTTATTACTGCAAAACAAAAGAAACTTTTTTTAAAAAGCCTCTTTAATGATCCATCTGTAGCGTCATATATAATGCATATTTTTGACTAAACAAACAAGTTTTTTAAAGCCTATGATGTTAATAAACTTCATGCCAAAAACAAGTTTCAGTTTCAATTTGTTTCTTTGTAATTAATTGTAACAGAAATGCTTCATTTTAGACAAGAACGACTGCATAGTACCCTTAAAGAAACTGTATAAAAAACTCTGATAAATAAATAAGGAAAGAATTTTTCTTAAGTAAGTTAAAATATTAATGTTTGTGTTACAAACGAGAAGGTTGCATTTTTAAACAATTAGAGCATAGTAAAAAAAATCCAAAATGCACGTGAAGATTTCGATGGATTTATACCAAAATCCTTTTAGAAAACGGTTTTTTTAAGGAACACGTACTTTACAGAGGTGAATAAATTGATAATTATCATGATTTGCATTTATGAGAAGTGTTAATTATAGCAGAAAAGCTTTTAATTTTATGAAAAAATAGCAAAATGAAACTTTTAAAGATAAGAAAAAATGTTTTACCAGATACCCTGATAACCAGATCAGGCAGCAGGATCTGCCGGCAGACTCCGCAGCGAAGCAGAGTCTGCTGGCAGATCCGCAGCAGATCCTGCTGCCCGCCTGACATAGAGACTCTATAATAGTATAGTGTCTCTAGTGTCACCATCGACGAACTATAGGATAGACCTATCAACTTATGGGACTTCGTGTCATTAGTGATCCTCCAGGGAGTGATCGGTATAACCGCAGCCATTTTTCAAGATTTGGAGCAAAACCGGAAATAAACATAACCTAATCGTTCACTTTATCTCTTTCTATCAGTATTTTTGTCTCTTTCTATAAGTTTTTCTGTCTCTTTCTATCAATATTTCTGTCTCTTTCTATCAGTATTTCTGTCTCTTTCTATCAGTATTTCTGTCTCTTTCTTTTTTACAGTTTCTTTCTCTGTCTACTTCCGCTTTTGCTCCAAATCGCAGAAATCAATCAGCGACGATATACGTTGCTCCGATCACTCTCTAGAGGATTACTAGTGTCACCACCCAAACTGTATTACCGACCCATAACTCAAGGACTGAATTTAGCGGCCTCTGTTCATGAACAGCGTCTAACTCCGGAATTACTCTGATATGTGTTGAAATGCTGTAAGGTGTGTGCGTGCTTGTATACGTGTGATAGCTTAACATTCTCTTCGTTAATCTTTTCTTTTCCTTTCATAAGTTGTATGCGTCTTTTGAGTACCTTATTAATATAATATTAGAATTATGCAGCGTGTAAGGTTAAATAAATTGTTATATGGTCGCTAACTTCAGTTCAGCTCGATTCAGATTCATTCTGATTCGTCGAGCTATAAAAGTGGGTCGGTTCTTTTGTTTTCAAACAAAAGGGTACCTAATTATTTTTACCTGTTGTCATTTGTATACGGTTTCTGTGATATGATAGAATTGGACTGCGTTTAAATGTATTCTACATGAAATAAAGGTTAAATTGGGAAGATAATTAAATTCTTTATACGTTTTACATGAAATTATATTGTAATATTTGTCGTATTTTCTATACTTAATAGACAAATCAAGTTAATGAAAATATTTTTCTTCTTGTTGCAGATTAATCTTGAGAACATTCCTCCATGGACAGGAACTTTAAATGAGACAAACGATGGAAAGCTGTCTACCTCAACAATGAACATAAAGTGAAGTGAAATTATATCTTTTATACATAATAATAATACAATATTGTACCAACATTCATATTTATATGCTAATATTAATTTATTGTAACACTGTAAAGGCTTTTTATGCAAATAAAGTGGGAAAAAAACTGGAAAAGAACTGTATTATTATTTATAAATATCTTTTACAAATTCCTATCCAAATTCCAAACCGGTGATTTAAAATATTTATAGTATTTCCGTAAGAATACCATAGATTCTCCCTGAAAAGAAGTCGATACACTGGCAAAAGGCCTTTAGAAGGCGCAGTTCTTGTTAGCTACTTTAAGGCTACGCCTTCAATGGTGAAATTTCAAGATACCCCTTTTCACTTCATGTTCTCCTGATACATCGCTCTAAAATCAGGCCAAAATTTTCTGAACGCTCTAAAATTGAGTTTCGTAACAGGAGAATGTGACGTCGAAAGAGGTGGCACAAAGTTAGCGTCTTCGGAGAGAGAATCCAAGGCGGAGGACTATTCGTCATAGAGACGCAGAGTTTTCAAAAGGCCTTCGACGATGAAATTCAGGATACCTCCTTTCGTTTCATGTTCTCTTGATACATCGCTCCAAAATTTGGCAAAACTTTTCTGAATGCTCTAAAATTGAGCTTTGTAACAGGAGAACGTGACGTCGAAAGAGGTGACACTATATATTGTCTTCGGAGAAAGAATCCAGGGCGGAGAACTATTTAACGTAGAGGCAGACTTTACTTGTGATTGTCAAATTTGGGATTTAATTAGGAAATGGAAGTTATAGGGTGCAGTTCTAAATTAAAAGATGCGGTTTTTCTCTACACGTGGTTTATTAAAATACTTTGATTAATGTACAGTGATACTTAGTACAGAAGTGCTTATAATAATTCCATTGTTTAATTACTTAAGTTTAACTTCCACTTAAAAACCACATAGGTATTGTAAATGCTGCATTCATCCAGTGCGTTTCCGTTACACCAGTTGACACGAACCGACGCTTCCAAAGGAAAAATTGCTTACCCATAACAGACGAAAGCTCCGAATTAATTAACCAGTCCTCAATATAATTGCTAATTGAACACTAAATACACTCGATAGTTTTTACTACTTTAAATCAAACTGATTCAATATTATATTTATTTGCAAAATTCACACCACTTTATTCTTATCCCGGGTACCGTTCCGTTTCACGCATAAGAGATAAATAAATATGGAAAGAGATAAATACGCATGCGCGCAGTAACTGCTAGTGATCCTCTAGGTAGTGATCGGCAAATGTGTCCACCATTTTGGCCTAAAGCGGAAGTCACAAATCGGCGGGCACTTCAGTATTAAATGAAGTTTGCTGCTGATCCCACTTCTCGCTCAATGTGTGGAATCCAATTGGGAGATGTTATTGCTTCGACCAATAGGAAAACTTTCTGGCTCTCTCTATTTCCGGTTTCGGTCAGTAATGGCGTCGACCAATAGAAAACGCGGACACAGTTTCCGTTCACTACCTACAGCCGATTTCTTCACCTTCGGTAATCTTCCAGTTAGAGTTATGTTCCACATAACTGCCAAATGATAGCTTCCAACTGGTCGACAAGTGCCACATGATAGCATCGAATTGGTCGTTCACTGACCGGGACTTTAGTCGGAGGTGAAGAAATCGGGCACTAGAGGATCACTAGCTCTAGTGCTCTAGTGGCGACAGAGTTCTTAAACGAACGCACTTGCTGTGACTTGATGCGACAACGTCCAGGTCATTTATGACCCCTGACGAACCCTATCTGATACGATGTGAAACGTTTGTGTTCAATGGAGTACGGTGGTACGACCGATTGTTAGAAGCGTCATTAGAAACGTTGTTTCGATTGAAATTTAATATTTATGTGTCAATAAAAGTTCCGTGAGGCGTAGCGCACCCAGCAGACTTCTAGCTAAAGGACGAAACACAGTTATCGAGTAAGTGGTTACGCGTTACTTTTTAGCGGGACGCCCGCGCGTTTCTCGGGTAACCACAAATCAAACTTGGCTATTGCTCGAGCACTTCTGAGTAAATATTTATTGAGTAGGTATAACTATTTGAACCGAGTGGTTAAGTTAAATAGAACGATGTACGTGAGAACTATTCGTTGTATGGGGTAAACTTTCTTGCCTGCATGGTTTGAAATATTTGTTACTTTTTATTTGAACAGTCATTTGATAATTAATCAAATAATATTTGGAAGAGTCATTAAGTGGCTATATAATGCACATTTATATAGGTGGACTATACTAATCGTCATATTTATGCTTAATAAGATCAGATATTTGTTTCTTTTTTCTGCGAATGTATGATATTTTCTTTATTTATAAAGATCTATCTTTTTCTGCAAGGTATATATTGTGTTTGATCCAAAGTATTGTTGAATACAGTAAGGCGTGGAGCATATAAAAAACTTGTGTTAGTTTTTACAGTTTATTTGTGCTTTGAATCTTGTAATATGGTATATATCTTCAATATATATCATTTGATTTTTTAACTTGTCTCAAAAAGATGTCTTAGATACTTTGGATAAGATCAGATAAAAGGGAGCGTATGTAAGATAAGAATATGTTTTAAATATGAATAGTGAAGCACTTGGATATTTAACATAATAATAGGTCCTTAACGATGTAAACAGTTCATTCGAGACTTAAACATTGAGCAGTAGGAAGTAGAGTAACGTTTCTACGTGATGAAGCGTCACTTTTAAGAAAATAGTTTCTAAAACTTGCAGAGTATACATACCACTTAACTAACAATCAGTTTCATGTGTTTCTTTAAGGCTAATAATTCTATTCGATCTCTGCTACTTTAATTTACATATCCATTTCATATAGATGTTATAACAAAGTTTGTAGAGATACTATCTAATTAGAATAACAAAGATTCTTATTTTGTATTGTTTGATTTACATCAAGAGTAGTTGTAAATATATGTATATTAAATATTCTTTCACTTTCTCATACCTTATATTATTAAATTTTATTCTTATTGTATATGTAAATTAAATTTTCAATAAGCTTACATTGTTCATTATAGGCATGAGGCGTAAAAGCGAAAGAAATAAAGCGAAAGGGACTCCGGAGAAGGAAGTTGAAAAGCCAACCAGAAAGTCGACACGTAGACGCACGAGGCGTACTTCTTCAACATCGCCAGAGCAAGAAAATGTTGACGAGCCAACGAAAAGTGTCAGCAGCAGGGAAACAGAGAAGAAATCAACTGTGTCAGCACACCAGACAAAGGAAGTGGAATTACACACGATAGTAGAACAGAACGAAGTAGTTTCAACCGTCGAAGCAGATATCGAGGCAAAGCCACAAGAAGATGAAGAGGGCGACAATGACGGACCATCAGTTTGGAAAGTTGCAAGAGCCGACGCTTCACCTGGCGAGATACAGAAGCTGAAGTTGTGCAGACAACATAACATGCCAGAAGCATCGCCTGATGCTTCGTTAAGTAGGGAAAAATCGAACAAGTGGCAGGAAAGTGGTGAGGGAGTTGCAGAGGAGGCTGACTCGGCAGGCGAGCAACTGGTTTCTTGTACAAGAACGCTCAGTAGCGCTGAACAGCCGAACGATCCCTCCTCTTCATACCCAGGTCAGGACTCCAACGAAGAGGTAAGTGATAGCAAGGAGATCCTGCCTGAAACCACTTCAGCCAACTTGTCTGACGATAAACCAAACATAGATCAGCAAGGTGAATCAAATGAGGCAAATTACCCCAACGAAAACGCTGATAGTGAACCCAATAAGTCAAGTAGCACAACTGTAGTGGCTCCTAGTTCAAACGGCAATCACTCGTCCGAGGAGACAAATGTTATACCAAAGGAAGAAAAATCTGTGGAAGATGACGGCGCGAAACCAACGAAACCGTTTAGCAAAGAGGCTAGCATTGAAAATATTAAAAAAGAAATGAGTAGCGACGAAGATGACGATGAAAAGGAAAAGGTTCCTGATGTAAACTCATCGTCTGAGTCAAACGATGAAGTTCATACCAAGAGTAACAGAACCAGCGGCAGAATATCATGTGCCAGTCGTAGAAAGCATCGAACTAAATATCGAGATTCGTCCAATTCCGATACGCCAGATTCTGAGGATGAACCTTCTAGTAAGAGAGACATAGAAATTGGTCCTTACATACAAGAAGAGAAAGTAACCCCAAAGGATTCCGATGAAGGGAAAGATCATTCAGAGTCACCGAAAGCAAGAAATAGTTCTGTCCTGAACAATTTACAGGTGGAAATAGAGCGTAATGAAGGGAATAAACAGAAATTGGACAGTTTAAATGAAAAATCTGAATACTGTGCATCAGCGACAGCTCAGGTGGTGACTCATAAACCCGTGAAAGTAAACTTGAAGAGATCATTGTAAGTATAAGTTACACAACGATTCAGTAACGGTGTTATCGATAAGTCATTTGTTACAGTTCTACACAATTGTGTTTCAGTTCCATGCGAATCTTAACAGAGAAGAATGATATGAAAAGAGAAGAGAGTGATGCAAATGCAAATAACGAGTCCTCTATTCCAAACAAGGTTTGTTATCATATATTTCGATTGGTCTTGAAAGGTTCCCAAGATTACATAAACATTATGTCATAAGTTAAGCTCTTAATCATTTCACAGGAAAATCATGATAATGCTGAACAAGAATCAAAATGTATTCCAAGAAAACGTCGATGGGGCACTGCATTATCCACTGACACTGCACCTGCCTTTTCAATTTCTACGGATTCACTTAAAGTAATACATCTCCTTGTAACTTTTAAAACCTGTTCGTTTAGAGAAAATTTATAACAATCAATAATCTTAAAGACATTATATAACTGATATACAATTAAACATAAATATTTTTACAATGTATTTGTACTTTTAGTGATCTTCAATTGAACTGTATTAATTACGCATAATCGAGCCGAACATTATAGTTTCTTGAAATTCCATGGTTTTTTGCGGCTATATTTTGCAGGCATTGGTGCCAGGAGCGAGACCATTGTCTATAAACGAGGTTCGCCTCTCAAAGGACGACGATGAAGACAGAGATCGCTATCGGACCGGGGAGAAATGGCATAATTCCAGCGACGGGGTGAACGATAACAGATCCGGCGATGAGAGTGTCACGCAAAAGAACGGCGCTGCGAAGAAAGGTGATGGAAAAATCGACAATCATATAGGTACACGAATCCTTTAATATTTGACCGAAGTGTTCGACGTCTTCACTGTTCGAATTGTGTTTTGCAGCAGCGCGACGAAAGATATCGATTGTGAAGGAAACACCGCATGTAAAGTCGCCAAGCCCGCCAGCCACGAAGCCCACAAACATCCTTCTGATCAAAAACTTGGTTCGCCCTTTCACCCTGAATCAAATAAAAGAGCTTCTTTCACGTACTGGCGCGATCGTTGAAAACGGATTTTGGATGGACAGAATCAAGTCCAAGTGTTTCGTAGAGGTACGTATAATAACTTGATTAAATCACTTCGCTGAAAGTTCTTCCATCTTGACACGGAAAGCACTAATAAGATAACAAAGGGTAAAATGTTCTTATCTAAGCAGTGTTTGTACTGTTTAAGATTTAGTGAACTGTATTCCACGCGTTTCGTTGTAACTGGAGTATTAGTATAATAATTAAAAAGCATTGTAGGGTTTTACATTAATTGAATTATTTCAGTATGCCAATGAAGATCAGGCATTTGAAACAAGGCAGGCGTTGCACGGTATATCTTGGCCTGTTTCGAACCCGAAGAGGCTTCACGTGGAGTATGCAACTAAAGAGGATATGGAACTAGCGCGTGAAATGTCGAAGGATCAGTCGATTCCAAGGAAAACTGAGCCGCTTGTACCGTCAGATTCGTGGCAACAGGATTGGAACCGCGACGAAAGAACAAACACAAAGGTATTTTCGTTTTTACTTGTACCTTGTGACATATTTATGGAGAGTTTAAACAGCGAACTAAGGTGTAACTAGTACGAACTAGTTGAAAACTAGTATGACTTGAATTGCGGATACGGGTTGGTTGTATATCTGATGCAGTGTCTATTTCAACTTATAATTTCAGTCATACGCACTTCAGAATAAGCTTTTATACTAGAATCTGATCTCGTTATTATTTAAAATTACTTCTTCAAGAAGTAATACTAATAATAAGTAACACGTACAGTCTAAATGGACCCCTTACCCGCCAAGTGAGGGTTAAATACTACTTTTGTTACCTGAAATACGTAAGATTGGAATAATGTAAGTAATATGAAACCTTGAGTTTTAGGATAAATGTACCTTAGTATTGTACATTCATTCTAAGAATTTCACTACCCTATCGAATTTGAGTATCAAAATCAATTCGAGCCGTCAGTTTTGAGCGTAGGACTACGACTTGCAGATCGGAGGGTTGAAATGAGCTAGTCAAGTATGGTTTCAAAGCGCTGTTTTTAATTTGTTATAATCAACTCAGGTCTATGATAAGAAATGTAGCTGACAGAATTTTTACAAATAATATTGGATATTTCTCCACTTCTACGTGCGTGCACACTGCGAATTTCGCGGCGTTGTCGAGAATGTTAGCCTGTTCACACGAAAACGTATACATACGTTACGCGAGTGAGGGAACCCGTGATGGTACGAAAGAGAACGAGAGAGTTTCGTCTCGCTCGCTCTCAGGCTCTGTCACTCTCTAACGAAGAATTCCAAGGAATGGTGGCGATAGCGATCGTGCATACAACGCACGTTCTAGTTTAAACCAGTGTGATGTGTTCTTTATATATTTGAATAGTGCTCGTCAAGAGCTTTAAAATGATACTTTGCACAGTTGTGTTGTGCTCTCGGTTGCCTTATGATATAAAATGTGTAATTACAGTTACTTACAAAATTGAGCGTACATTATTAGTAAAGTATGCTCATTGGTGCGTAACAGCATTAGCCTTTAGGGTTGAAAATAAAAAATACACATTTCTTTTAATCTTCATAAATAAGAAATGTTCGAGATACATTTAAATTTTCAAAATTTGAAAAAATCGGACATGAAATCTTGCACTTTTTAGGCAATAAAAAAGAAACTATAAATCAGATACAAAATCCGGGCTGTCAAAAAAACTGAGTAATAGTGTAGCATATAGCCATGCAAAATTTAAAGTAAATGGGTTGCATAATTTTTTAGTAATCGTGGGTAACATGTTTGAAATTCATGATTTCGAGAAAAATGCATTTGAATACCTCGCTTCTGATGTCTACATCTTCGATATTTTTGCGCATTTCGGTCCCCAATTATCAGGAAACATTCATGACATACCAAACACTGAAAATATTTTTTAAAAAATTTATCTTTTTACAATATCTCGGTATATGCCACCCTTTAAATGTTTAAAAATATTCCTCGAAAATAAAAATTGCAATTTTTTTCGCCTTCACAAATAAAAAGTGTTCGAGAAGGATTAAACTTTTAAAATTTGAAAAATAAAAATGTTTTTTTTTTAGTTTTACACAGATTTACACACTCAAACTTTGGAGGGGGGGGGGGGGGAAGAAAATCTTGGAAAAAAATTCACCAAGAGTAAATAAGAGCCACCCTACTCTGTACGTGTACAGTGGTAGTCAAAAGAAAGTTCAAAACTTATATTTTTATATGCCTGTATAACCAAATTAATATTAGGCTTTAAGTATTATATTGGAGTCACTGGCCTATTCTGGCAACTCCCCAATCTATGGGATATTTTAGAGATATATAGTACTATCACCACAAGTGATACGTTTTGAGATTCCACGAATGATAATCCGCCATACCCACTACTTCCTTTGTAGTTGCTGCGGCGAGTGAGGAGGGGGCTGAGAATGAGTGATAGGGCATTGTAATTTATGGCTTGCCACTATCCCGTGCCCTCTCCGCCATTCTCAACCACCCTCATACGCCTCGGCAGAGAATAAATCCAAGCTGAATAGATTACCCGAATCCGTAGTTGAAACTGACCGGTCCCGACCTAGTTTCAATTGTGGAGGTAATACTGTGATTATTTTTAATGTAACTATCTTATCTTTCTTACCGTTAACAGTTTCAATTTTCTTTTGACCACTTCTCTTCATGTTACAGTCGAAGCGTTAAATTCAGCGAATGTATACATTCACTAGTCAATGTATGCACACACTGATCAGATTGGATTCAGTTTGAAGTATTTTTGTATGTGCATACTTTCGCTAAGTCAAGGCGAAAATATATACATCTACTTGTAAAATTATAAATTTCATTTCTTGTGAATACTTTGGCCAATCGCGTCAGTGTGTGCATACATCGACTAGTGAATGTATACATTCGCTGAATTAACGCGTTGACTGTAACATATACACACATAAAGTATTAATGGGACATTAAATTGCTAGTTGTCTGGCTGGATTAGTAGAAACATATGAGATGCAATAATGGACGTTGTAGCGTATCTCGTCCATCATGAGCGCTAAGCGGTCATTAAATGCAACGGACGATACCTTCCAAGGTTATGCAGAAACGGGCGTTGTTTTAAGAAGTCTTTCTACTTTGGAGCACTACGCGAAAAATCTACGAAAAATGAATCGAATTGTTGAACTTGAGAATTGTTTTTGAAGAAAGTATAAGCTGCACTTTGAAGAGGGTATATATCTTTATCCGTTACTTAGCAAAGTCCTAGAATTTCTACAACTAGAAAATCGATATGTATTATACAATAATACATGACATTTCAGCTTTAAAGGCATTTTCATTCATTATCTTGTTTGACAAATCTCACTTTCTTTACTCATCATTGTCACGACATGCTCCACGCATTTTAATGTATTTATAAAAGGGTTACCATTACAAAAATTCATCTCATAGAATAAAAAATGAATTATTTGCGCGCTATTCGTACACCCCGGCCGATTCTTTGACTGTACACTATCTTGTTTAAAGTCTTACACCCCCCAGTATAATTTTACATACTCTACACACTTCAGACTTTAAGAAAATGCAAAAGAAGAAATTAGAATGTTTTGAACCCGCTAAAGTAAAGAGACTGTTTAACACACGTGTTATACTACAACGTTCAGTCATGAGTTCTGAAAATAATAGGTGTTGGTTGTACGAGAGTGGGATCTGGGCAAAGAAGACGGCCAGCAGCACATGAAGGAGAAGGAACGCGAGAAGAAGGATCACGACAAGAAGAGGCGACAGAGGAGTCGAAGTCCCGCGGTAGAGGTGCATCTTCCAGCTCCAGCTCGTAAATTCAAAAAGAAAGAGGACGAGCCGCCGCCAGCTAAGCTTCTAGATGATCTCTTTAGGAAGACAAAGGCAACGCCGTGCATATACTGGTTACCACTTACAAACGAGCAGGTGAGCGATTAAATAGTATGTTTCTGATAAATTTTGTTTATCTTCTACATAAAAATAGTCTTAGTTGAATAAATAAATAAGTTATACTGTTAAATAGAAAGTAATCTACTACATTTAACACTTTGAGTGGTGTCGACGTGAAAACACGTCAAGGGATTTCCATCCTGTGCGCAGCTGGGGCATGTTTTCATGTCGATATTTTCTGGGGAGCATCGAAAGATTGCCCCAGAGTCTCCCAATATTTACTTTGGGAACAACGCAAGCCCGTCCCGTGTTTCGCTACGATAGCGATCCTTTGCTCGTTGCGACAATCGGGCCTCCGATAAGTTATCCAGTATTGAAAATTGTAATTTCTGTACTCTCTATTAGATCTTGGTCAAAGTCTTATTAATGGATTGGCGAGATTCTTCTGATGAAAATGAGTATAAACGTGTGATCATACAAAATATGGTTACGGAATTTGTAAACGATTCCTCCGCTCCGGAGGAATTCTGCTCAACAGGGATTCTCATGATCACGGAAGTGTTTCACATTTCAATGATGAGAATCCCTGTTACGCAGAATTCCTCATCGGTGAAGGAGGCCGATTCTCCTAGCTACCGCTTGCGCGACCGCGACGATCTGAGATTCAGTTGGAGTTTATTTAATTATAGTACTCTAATGAAGATTTAAAACACAATATAGAAGTTTAAATTTTCTTAAAAAACAGAAATATCCCGATAGAAATGATCGCTCAGAAAGGCCTGACGACTCGAAGATACACTTCTAAAAATCTTGCGCCACTCAAAGCGTTAAAGGTAACAAGAAATATTATCTTTTTCTCTTTTCATGATAGAAAAATTCTTTCGATGCTAAAATTTCAACGATTCGTAATACTCCAGGCGAAATCATTATAGATCGCTGATGAATGACTTAACATTTATTATCAATCGATTTGAATAACCAGAATTGTTTAATAACTCTGCGTGATTTCAGATAGTCGTGAAGGAAGAAATGAGAAGACAACACATGGCGGAGCACGCGCGCAGATTGGAAGAGATGAGACGCGCGGAGAGAAACAACAGGGACGGTCGCCGTCGTCGTAGTCCAAGAAAATAGTTATCTCATCAACTCCGTCGATAAACGTACCCTTCCTCTTTGAATGCAAAAAAAATCCCGACCTTGACCAAGTTCCATTCTTAAGACGGTTATAGAAAGAGTCGAATGTATCCCTTTGCTTTCTTTCTTACAGCCGACTGACTTTCTTGACGCGTTTCTGAACATTTTGATTTCTCTCGACCGAAATCAACGGGTTCAATGAGATTGCTGCAAAAACTATTTGCCAACAGGCGATTTTTTAGTATTGTGTTGTGTTGGGAGTTCGTGTTAGTCTTTTATTTCACTTTATTTTTAGCCCTTGTTTTCATAAACTTATTTTTCTTTCGTTTCTCTTTTATCTTACATTCTTTGTCAAAGTTTGTACACATTTCTTTGTATGATCGAGACGACGTTCCCGTTTCCCACGATCCCAAGTTCCCTTTAGTTTCAGCATTTAAACCGTACTTCTTACAGGTCAACATTAACTATCCAACAGAGACTAGGATCACATCGCCTAGGAGACACACTCGTCACATCCCACAATACACACCATGTAGCGCGATATCCGATATCGCGAAACGCGCCCTTGGGAATCGGAGGATCATAGAATCGAGCGAAAAAAAGGAAACTGTCCATACGTTAGAGAAAGCCACGAAACCACCTTAATAATTCGTGGTCGTTATAAAATACTGTATGTCTCTTTTACAAGAACAATGAAATAACGAAATCGAAGTTGTCGGCTAAGTCGGAACCCAGCAGCGATAAAAAAAAGCCATCAGAGACGGTGGTTCATTGAGTGACGTGAAGAAGTCGTCCTAAGCGTCGACGGGGGTGAATTCTTTTTCCCTGGATCACGTTTCCTTCTCCCCCCCCCCCCCCTCTCACTCTCTTTCTGTCTCTTTGCTAGCAAAGTAGCCTGACTTCCTTGAGTTCTCTTTTGACACGTACTACCACGAACTTGGTAGTGAAATGTGTAAAGTTTCGGTGTTTCTCGCTCCTCAGGACCAGGAACGCCCGTTTGTACATAAAGTATAATTCGATAATCCGTGATACGACATGTAAAATTACAAATAAATGTAAAACAAGTATAGGATATACGTATATGCGAACGTGCATTCGCCGCTTACTTTCTACGACGCCGTGTTTTTGGAAGACTTATTCATCCTGGAATAAGATCAAAAAACGAAGTTAACGGGAGAAAAATATATATACATACACACATATATATATATATATACATATATGTAGGTGGATATATATATATGCTTGGAAGTGGTGAACGTATTAGTTCATTACGTTTCCGAGTGATCACATCTTACGTTTTAAGAGAAATGTAATTTCAAAAATAAAAAAGAAGAACAGTCTCGATGGGGAAAAGTTTGTAAGGCAGGGCAGGCCAGAGATGAGGAGGCACGATTACAAGTGTTTCATCGCAAATGCAAAGAAACGTCTACCGTAAACTTACTAGATCTTTATTTATATTAACATCATTAACGCTAAGCGTTGTAATTGCTTTAATTTACAAAATTCATGAATTACAGGATGTGTGCATGTCAGCTATCGATTAAAAAATATTTCACAGTCACAAATACTATCGGTAGAAAAGGAGGAAAAAAACGAATAAAAGCCACTAAAATTTCAAAGCTTTGCGTTCGAATAATTTACCAACTTGATCAACTGTGTGTGTGTGTGTGGGGGGGGGGGGGTATTTTCACAAACTAATCTTACCGACATCTTTTTTGCAAGAAATGCTTCTTCATACTTTTTTCAGCGTATGGCAACACTGTTATAACATACACCGTTTAATATATTTTCCTTCAAGTATCACGAAAAAAAATACTTTCTTTGGTGCCTTTAAAGAAAGATAGTTTACCCGGAAAACAAAAATCAAGAACACGATGCGTCGAGGGTCAACGAAATTAATCCTTCGCGGTCCATTGTATTTTTCTTATATGATTTTTAAATTGACTTTAAAGGTCTGGACACATATTATTTCAGTTCGATGCCAATGGTAAGAAGAAGGGGCATAGAGGATCTCTTCTTCCTACCACTGACACAGAACTAATGTGTGTCCACACCTTAAATATGACTTTGATTAATGATTATATACAGCAGCGAAGGCCAGTTGGAGCCATTTTGGAGCCAGAGCTCCACGATGTTTACCAGAGCCGCGCGGAAGGGGAGGTCAAAAACCAATGATAATGTGGGCACGCAACGGATAGCGAAAACTGTAGTAGTGTGCGGTGCAGCTTCATACCCGCACGATAGGTTTGAATGACAGCCATTGTTGGGGGGCCTCAGTGATCGCTGCCACTGGGGCTCCTAAGAGGGCCAGTTATTTTAGCTTATGGGTACAAGCCTGCACCGCACGCTGCTACTTACACGCTTACAGTTTTCCTTATCCGTTGCGCGCCCACGTTATCATTGGCTTTCGAGCTCCCCTTCTTCGCGGCTCTGGTAAACATATTGGGTCCCAGGCTCCCAAATGACTTCAACTGGCCTTCGCTGATATACAGTGTTACAAAAGTAGAGGACAAACTGAATATGGAAATACCATTGAGCTCTAAATGAACTGGAGAGTGAACAGCAGTGCGAAGAAGTAGATGCAACAGGGGTCCGAGGAAAATAGAAGATAAACGGCGAACCTATCCTTCTTCCCATTATCCATCTTTATCTGTGTTATGTTTTATGCACTACACATCTATAGCCAGAGGCGGATTCAGGAGCCTTTCTTGGAGGGGGCGAAATATGTAAAAGTACACCCCCAGATAGCACACGACGTCTATAAGCCGTCTTTAAAACATCTTGAAAGTCTGAAACACGTCTTAAAGACGGCTTATAGACGACGTGTGCTATCTGGGCCTAAGAACATTTTTGAAATTTCGTTTACAGGATTGAAAATTTGCTTGTAATTTATATTTTAATATCTCTATCTGATACTACAGCCTAAATAATTAAATTCACATTAATTATTTATACAGAATAATGCACAATGTCGTAATATTTTTCTATTTATTACTCTGGAGGGGGGGGGGGGGGACGATCGCCCTCCTGTTGATCCGCTCCTGTCTATAGCCATTGAGTTATATACATATAGCTCAATGTCTATACTCTACAGCAGGGGTGCACACTAAGTCTGCCCTAGAGCAATCGGTGGCCCCTCGAGCTCAGAGTTGGGCATTAGTCGAATCAATTTTTATTCGACTACATTTTTATTCGACTAAGTTTTTATTCGATGAACTCGAATAAAAATTTCGACTAAAGTGAAGTTATTCGAGAATAACGAATAAATTTTTAGTCAACTAAATTTGTATGCGATTAAATTTTTAGACGACTAAATTCTTAGTCGACTAAATTTTTAGTCGTTATTCGTTTAGTCCAGGCCTGCCCCATCGGGTGCAAATACCTCCTGAATTTCTGGGACCCGGGCAACAGCCGAGCGCGGGACTGGTTACGTTGCTAACCACAGCATGGGTTGCGGGAGAACTGCATGAGTGTGCGGTTGTCCATGTAGGCTCGTCCACGAGTCTATTGCTTGGATCCGAAGACCTCTTCTACATGGACGCACACTCATGTAGTTCTCTCACAAATTTCGCAACGGGTAGCAATGGAACAGTCCCGCGCTCGGCTGTTACCTGGGTCCCAGAAATTCAGGAGGTATTTCCACCCGATGGGGCAGGCCTGGTTTAGTCGAAGGCCCGCTGTAGCGACTAAACGACATGAATAAGTGGGGGTCAGAACCCGAGCCGCCCCGGCTCGGCTCCCGAGGCCCGACTCGGGCCGGGCCGAGAGGGGTACGGGACTCTAGCCGAAGCGGCTTATTCGTGACGCTTAGTCGCCACAGAGATCTTCCGACTAACGAATAACGACTAAAAATTTAGTCGAATACAAATTTAGTCGACTAAAAATTTATTCGTTATTCTCGAATAGCTTCACTTTAGTCGAAATTTTTAATCGAGTTCATCGAATAAAAACTTAGTCGACTAAAAATTTATTCGTTAGTCACGAATAACTTCATTTATTCGAAATTTGTATTCGAAGGTTAGTCGAATAACAATTTAGTCGAATAATGCCCAACTCTGCTCGAGCTCGACCGTGGTATGCTCACTCCCCACTCCTCGGTATATAGGTCTCGTGGTGGAGAATTCTATGACCGCAGAGACCGTATGCCCATTTTGTTTTCTCCAAGGAAAATATGGTATTGTCTCGAACTTCCCATTGTTGTCCCAACACGATCACCGGAATGGCCCAGTTTATGCTTTTACGACACCCGCGACAGCTAAATCATAGCTTGGCCGCGACTGACATACACAATTCCGTCATTGTGTGTGTCAGCGATCTCAAGCGGTGGGTAAAAATTGACTCCGGCACATGATACGGAGGGATAATTGAAATTAGAAAAATGTTTAAATTTTTGTATGCAATAATAATAATTTTGTTCAAAGTTATAATGATAGCAGTAAGAAGGGTTTAAAAAAGTTTGCCGCTGGCGAGCATGATTCTGGTTGTCGTAGTCATCGGAAACAAAAAGCGCAAAATTTTTCTTAATCAATATGAGTGTGGTTGTCGTGTGAACTAGAATGAAGTAATTATTTGCAAAAATCCAATTTTGCAACACAGAAAACTAACAAATGCTTTTCCAAAAAATTAATGTTTTCATTTGAAACTCAATCATTTTTGTGCTTTTCAACACATTATTCATTCAACATGAACTAAAGTTCACACGATAACCACACTCATATAGATTAAGAAAAATTGTAAGTTTTTTGTTTCAGATGATTACGACAGCCAAAATCATGCTCGCCAGCAACCAACATTTTTTTCAAACCCCTCTTACTACTACCATTATAACATTGAACCAAATTACTATTATTGCGTACAAAAATTTGAACACATTTTTCAAATTTCAATTAATAAAAGTATAGAGATTGGAATTATAATACTCAATACTTTTCTTTTAAAAATTCCCCAAAATGTGCCTTATTTTCGGAGCGTCAAATTCTGGAACCCCTGCGGCAGCCTGTGACGCTCCGCTCCCACTACTCCAGCCGCTCCCCACTTCGTTGGCGGACTCGCTTGTCCTTGAACGAGCTCGAATGTACGCTCGCGTCCGAAATTGGGGGTCCTGTGCACGAAGGTGCAATTTCATGCTAATGCCCGACGCTCGTTTTGAGTGTCAAAATCAGTCACGTGACTTTCAGCGTCGACGCTCGTTTTGAGCGTCAAAACCAATCACGTGACCGACGCTCAACCAATGAACGAGCGTCAAGCGGAAAAGCTAAACTCAGTTTAGCTTTTCCGCTTGATGCTGAACGTCACGTGGACCGATCACGACTAGAGCTGGGACTATTTGTCAAATTTTTCAGTATTCGAATACTTCAGTTGCTCAATTATTTGGCGAATATAATTCGAATATCCAAGTATTCGAATATTAAAGTATTCGAATACTATTCGAATATTAAATTATTCGAATAGTCCCAGCCCTAATCACGACTGGTTTTGACGCTTAAAACGAGCGTCGAGTGTCATTGATGAAATTGCACCTTGACTGTTCTATAGTCTGTTTGTAAGACAGAGATAGGTTCACCGGTTATCTTCCCTCTTTCTTAGGCCGACCACCCGTTGCTCTGTTCACTCCAGTTCACTCTCGAGTTTGTTTAGAGCCAAATGGGAAATACGTAATATTGAAAATCCTTTACACTTCTGCAATTTGAGGCCTGGTTTCAAGATATAAGCCATTCAATTCCACGCCCAACTTCTGATACTATTTAAGTTCCAATTATTGTTTCAAAATATAGAATACATAACTATATATGCGTCATGGAATATATATGCATGTATATAGTTCAAAATTGCTGGAGACCAGACCTATAGTGCAAATTTACAAGATTTGTGATGGGATTAGGTAGACTTTTTGATTTCTTTCTGGCACGAGGTATTTGCACGTTTCTGCTTGTACCATTAATTTGGGATACCTTATATGTATACGTTTCATAACGTTAAAAATACTTAGAGTTGTAAAATAATGTGTTTGTAACTGATCATTTAGCCACTTCACGGCATGCTTTCCTTAGGGAAACAGAAAGCAACGCTAGGAATACGAGACCACAAAGGATTCAATCTTAAAATAGTAGTAAAAAATGTGTATATGTTACAATTAAAATCTATAATCCAGAAAAATCGAGAAACATTTGAGAATTGAAATATAAAGACAGTTTTATTATTTACATTGTAGATTGATATTTTTTTCCTTTTTCTTTTTTAAATACACGCTTATTTATGATGTATCTCTAGCAATTACACATTACGTCTGGATTACTTAATTCATTTGTAACATGTATACACCTATCCTTAGCAGCTCCGAGATACGTTATCATATTTTATAAAAAGGACGCATGCTAGAGAACAGTTAAACAGTGATTGTATCTAATTAATTCGTACCTTGACCAGTTTACGAACTTTTGCGTATCTTCAAGTAACCAAAGCAAATGATTAATCGCCTGGTCGAGACCCCTTTTGCGCACACTTTTTGAATTCGGAACAAGGAAAGATGCATTTGGTAGCCTTGCAAACTAAGTGCAAGTCTTTGTACAAACACTTGTTAACTCTTTGATAATCTCTTTTACCAATCCGTTTGTACCTTGCAAGTTTTTAACAAAGTCACATAGTTACATTTGTAATTTCCTCGGTTTCTTATTTGTGAATTTATAAAAATCTGCGTAGGATAGTAATTCTTTAGGAATGTACGCTAATCCGTTTCACTATATTTTTACAGTATTTATTGATCAAATTTTGCGTCGACAAATTTGAAATTGTTGGCCTTTTTGGGACAAGGTACTTGTGCATAAAAAGGGGCCTGTATATTAACATTTCTTTCACAAAATTAATGTTCACATCAACTATCACTCATCAGTATTATTATTTACTCATACCACATTCATTTCGTTTTGATAAATGTCATTTGCTGATACATTAATCGACCTTGACCACACTGTAGATCTTTCGCACGAACCAGAAGGAGGCAAAGAAACCAATTGAACCTGTTCAACACAAGAAGCATACAGCAATTATTCAATACTAGCCAAATTGCCCGGTGTCAGCCGGGTTAATGCAGGTTTTAAAATAAAAGCGACAGTATTATAGACGGAAAACAGTTGATAACGTTATTAAAGTTAGCGAGAATGGCAACAGTATGTTTTCATAGTTTATTTGTTGTGGTTAAGACAACAAATTAATCAGAAACACACGTCTAAACTGAAATTTAACTAAATATTAGAGTGATTCTAGGTATCACCAAACCAATTGTCAAATTTGGCAGAACATTCGTCAATTTCTTTCGAGTTTAAAAGTGGGCGTGATAAACGAAACCTATACAGTGACCTCCGCTTGGATGTGTAGAACATACATGCCAAATTTTGAACGAAAAACGTGCAGCGGTGTAAATTCGTATTGCGAATAAACAAAAAAAATGAATTTTATATATTTCAATATTGAACATTGTTTTTCGTTGAAAAGGACAATTACTTAATATCGAATGTGACTTTCTGTTTGGAAAGATACGCTTACCTGTTAAGACGAAGAATAAGTAAACCATGATGCAAGTGTAACCAAAATAGAGGAATGTAGATGTAGCGCCTTCTATATCCAATTTGGTCATGAAAAAGTGAATGCAGTAAACTAATAAATAAAAGGCGGTGAAACCGGACGTTAGGAAACTACGCCACCACCAATGGTAATCCTGAGAGAAAAATAAAAAATAGTTTGAATACGCCCATATCACAAAACCATCATTTTTCATAGACTTATTTATTTTTACCTCTGCGCAAAGATGGAAATAACAAAGTAGAATTGTCGTTTCTGAGCACGTGATAACAAGTATGAGAAACACCAAAAAAAGAAATCCGAACATATAATATACTTGGCTCGACCTGAAGAAAATATTGAACAATATCAGTTATCGAATCTTTAACAGTTAATTGAAATTATTACTACAAACTGTTATAACATATACTACAGAATTATTTATAGAAATAACTTTGAATGGTTGAATGCTTACCATAGAGAATTAAGTATAAAGAATAATTGTATAAATATACATCCAAAGGGTAGAACTCCTCCCATTATCACACCAGGGATTGGTTGCGTATAAAAACTTTGCTCCGGAATCTGCCTAGGAATCTGGTTGGTTCTTACGGGATGCTCCAAAGGCTGAAATAAGATTCCTTCGTTTCGTAAAACACAATCGAATAAAAATATTGTCTAATAGAAACAAGAAACACTTCGGTGCTGGAGAACAGAAATGTCTTTTTTCACTTTTTCTCACTCGCTCATTGTTTTGTACAGATAAAAACTTATAATTTACCCTTTTTCTGAATCCAAAATAAGCACCGATAAATGTTAATGGAAGAGATACTCCAAACCAGAGTGCTAGAAGAGCAATAAGAGTGCTAAATGGTACTGCAGCTGAACTTCCATTCGCCCAGAATACCAAATTCATTACGAAGAATAAACTGAATACGATCCTGTAAAATACAAACATTACGATAAAATTTTATACTGTTGTACAGAACAGTGGAATATTTTGTAGGCGTTTAAAAATATAAACAAATTGCTCCTACAAAAGTTGTTTAGTCGAAGGGACACAATGTTTTGTATAAATAGTTTATCTGTAGGTGAACATGTAGAGGAGATTTCGAGGTCAACTACAAGAAAATGTTCCTGTATAGACACTCACAAACTGCAATTCGGAGTAGTCCGAATTATTCAAACTTTATCAAACGATTGAATTGTGTTACCCAGGGCTTAACGTAGATGTGAGCAGGACATTCGATTTCCACTTCTCACCGCCAAAGCTTTTGTATATTCTGGCGGATACGTAGCCAGCAGTGGTTCCAAGGCAAACATATAAAACCACGGCACAGGTCATTAAAGCGCCTCTATTAGCAGGCGATAGGAATCCCAAGCAAGCAAATGCTGTGGAATTCAATAAAACTTTAGACAATTTCCCGTGCCAACGAGGAGAAAAAGGAGTATAGTGTTTAAAAATTTACCAAGCGTAACAAGAGTCATGCAGAAGATTTGAACGCCAGAGCCAAGTAAAACTGAAAGCAGCATTCCTTTGCGTGCAGGTCGAAACACATCACCGTGAACCAGTTTCCAGCCAAACTCTTCCTGTGCGTCTTCTCCTGATTCTATCTGAAAACAGGCCTGCGTTATTGCAACACAGACATGGCAATAATATAGTATTATGATACAAAACCGAATGGTAAGTCGCATCCTCTCCTGGGTTAGTAAAAGAAAATTGTTATGCTCTTATCTATAAAATGAGAAATGAAAGAACTGCAGGTGATCATCGTGAATGACTCCTTTAATATACCTGATTATATCGTGCGATATCTTTGTGCAATGTTCGAAGCATTATCATGGCCACCATACCGGAAAGAAACAGGATAATTATTAACGAATTAAGAATACTGAACCATTGGATATTTGTATGCTGCATAGATTCTAGAATATAATCCCATCTAGAGGACCATTTGATCGTATTATTTTCCTAGAATTAGAAAATAAAAATTGATATTATTTTATATTAAAACAAACGAAATACGTGTTACTTTTACTACGTGAAAACTTACAATAAATGTCACAGAATATGTATAAACGATGTGTAAAGTTTGGTCAACTCCAAGCGGATCATGTGGTATTTCCAATGCTGCTTTACTATCACAATTAACAGTACTACCGTGTTTCAGGCTGCGAGGGACCACTTTGCCAGCTATTAAAAGCATAAGCACAGCTATGATAAAATGTTGCATTGCAAATATATGTCACATGAATATAAAATTTCAAGAGCTTTACATATTATACGTCCACCGTTTTCCTTAAACGCAGACCCCCATTCTTCTTTAGCACCACTGTGATATGTAATTGTAAGGTCTACATGATTAAATGGGTAATAGGTTTGCGGTTTGTTGTATTGCCCCTAATGAAGAAAAGATGTATTAATTTTAATTGATACTGCTTTGCTTGTACATCAAAATATTGAAATCTTGTCTCATTGGTTCTGCTCTTATCTTTGTTAGTTCAGAGTTAATGCATACGTATATTTACATTAATACTACAAGTATCTTGTTGAGCTCTTGGTTCTCGAGAGAAGCAGCCCATGGGAAATCCAGTGCTACAGTATTGTCGTTCATCCTCTAATTGATAACACCAAGTAATTGGCATGTTATCTATGAAAACATTAAAATGGTGATGGGAAATTAATGGCAGTCAGTGTTTATTGGAACTCAATTTGTTTTATATTTAATTGCTTATATCTTACCGACTATCCAGTGATGCTGATAGTTGAGCCACATTCCTCTTTTCAGAAATTCCAATTTCTTTTCTGATTCTTTATCTCCGCCTACGTACGTTTTTGTACACGCAACCATGCATGTCACATTTTTCATAAACTCTAACTGAAAATTTACAGAGTTCCATGTAGTTTTATGTTTCTCTATAACACACTTACATTTTGCAGTTTTAACTTTTTTTCATCATAAAATCTATAAGATCCATATTGTTCTTTGACTAAGTTATTTAAAGGAATCTACGTAAAATTAAAATACCTTGTATGGAGAAGGCCTTATGCGTTCTCCAAAAAGAACCTGCCCCAAATTTTCAACGGGACTCTGACTTTCATCCGAAGGACAAAAATCGTAGCTGGAATATTTTTTATTTATTAATTTTGAGTTTTAAAAGGCTCTGGAAAAATACACAGTAAGATTTTTATATAAATTACATAAAGAAACTCACTGGTGGTATTCGTATGGTATTACATTTTTCTCCGAGTTCAACCGATTTACGTACAACTTAAGTTCAGACTGAAAGCAACAAACAACAGTTAGTGAAACGTTATAAATAACGTATCCTTGAAACTGCAATAAATATAAATAATTTTGTGGGATGTACTTCTTGGTACAACTAAAAATGGGGCGATTCTTTGTATATATAAAAACAAAATAAACGCAAAATTCATTTTCTTCTTCGATTTAGAAAAAAAAAAACAATTTTGAAGTTGCACAATTCAAGTAATATACTACACCATTCTTATAAATTCTCTTTTTTTACTGTTGCACATTATTGATATTGTTGTCCTTGCTGTAAACAGTTGTTGACACCAACACACATCCCCGCAAAGCTTTAAAATCAATTTCGTAAAAACAAAGCAGTGTATGAGAAACTTTTATTCCACATTTTCTCTTTCGTTTTACATAAAAAATTCTCTCCCCTTCCATTGTACTACGAATTACGCTCGACTCTGTATTCACTAGCTACATTACCACACAGTTTTTACAAACGCAGTGGCTACATAATATTAACATTCCAATTATAATAAAGTACAAAGTTTTGATAAGAAAGATGAATGTAAAATACATTTACAAATAAAGACAACAATCCTAAACCCAACATACATAACATCATATGTCATTAAGAATCCAAGCTGCCATAAGGGCATAAAAAGTTAGTACGCTTTGGTACATTGTTCAAGAGAACTGTAATATCGTAGAAAGGATTATAAGAATTTCAATGAAACCCTGGATCGTTCGGTTTCATTGCTACGAATCATATAACGAAACACCATGTTGACACAGCTTCGAAATCGTACCGAAATCGTTCAACAAAGGTGTTCGCTCAACGTGGGATTAAAGGAAGAACGGGAAGTAATGAAACTTAATTTACGAATGATGCTCGGCGAAACGATGAAAACGAACGATCACGTCGCATTGGTATTTACAACAAAGAAGATTAAAAGGGGGATAAAAGGGGAGTGACAAATGTAATCATAACCAACTGGGAAAGGACGTCCGAAAATAATTTCAGGTACGCACTTTGCATGTTTCGGAGGTTTCGCCGACCTTGCAGTAATTGACGGGCGCCAGGCCCGGCAAGTAGAAAGCCGTCGCACGGTCGACCGTGCACATCACAGACAACAGACACAGTACAGCTATCCTCGCCATCCTATTGCCGCTGTTTCGTCTTACTAAACTATTTTGCCTAACGCAAGTATATGTCATCGCTACGTGAAAAACATCGGACACTATACTGCTATGATACACGTCATTGATAAAGCGGCTTTACACACAGATAGATGGTCTCTACCAGTCTCTACGCGTGGCATTTATACGCTTATACCACAGTTTAGCGCTGGCTCTCCTCGTTTCAAACCGAGTTCTCATGGAAACGAATGGTAATTGAAAATTTGAAAAATCCTAGGTATCGTGCCGTCGCTCAGGCTTGAGCTTACATGTGTCCAACAAAAAGAAATGTGTTAGGATAAGTACTGACAAGTACCAACAAGTACTGACCAGGGACATAAGAATATAGGGACGGAGGAATAGTTGCGACTTTAGGCGAGGGGAGTGATACGTATTTGAGGGGGTGGGGCAACACCTACATCTGCCTGGATTTGATTGGTTGCATTCTACGCATGCTCCGTACCGCTAATTATGAAAATGTGTTTGCTACACTGCGTTCCATATAAGAGTGTTGTATTGCCGCGATGTGAACGGAGCATTTGATTCGGAGGGAAATTCAAAGCACAACGATGTGTTTTCAATACAGAAACGAAAGAGTTTGGCAAAACGACATGACTATGGACGGTATTCATAAATGTGTCTTAAGATTAAGCAAATGCTTAAGCATTTGCTTAATCTTAAGACACGTTTATGAATACAGGCCTAAGGTAGCCAATTGCGCGCCGCACGTTTTGTATGTTTAACCTAAAAAATTTTTTTTTATATATTTTTTTCTATATAATTTGTCTTCCTCCGTGTACCAAAGTGAAGCACACACTTCGGACTTACAATTTCGGAATCCTTCAAGCACAACATCTGAATTTCATTCCTGTGAAACCATCCATCTCAGAGTATATCAAAATACAGTGCACCGGAACAGTTGAATCATGTCTCCGAACTTGATGCATAGAGCATCGCGCGGCCATGTATCATGGACAAAAGCCGAGTGTTTGCTGGAACTTTGCGACTGCCAGTGTAATTTCAGCGGGAAAGTTTCTAGTGATCTTCGTTCCGCGGCCCGTGATAACGTTTGTTCGTTCACATAACTGGTACATACAGTATGATACAGCAATATATTACTAGTTACACATGTTCCGTGCACCAGGGGCGAATTCATATACGCGACAGGGCGCAACGTGAAGAGTTTCAAAGTCGATTTTCTCGACAATGAAGCGCGATATCAAAAAAAGTTACTCTTTCTTTTCGACTCATAACGAGTGAATAAGTCGAGAAAAAGGAACAAATTTTTTTCATATTGCGCTTCATTTTCGAGAAAATCGACTTTGAAATTCTTGACGTCGCGTCCAGTCGCGTACAGGAAAACTTACCTTAATGAAAATCACGGGCGATTTGGGCGTAAGTGGAATTCGCCCCAGGTGATATATCGTCGGTGATAGTGCAAAACCGCGTATGAGGAGTTTGTAAATACCGCGGATCTGCAAAAGTAGCAAAATTGAAATTTCGCGCTCACGGTTGCCAAGCGCTGTTTCGCTTTTTTTTAAAAGTCACACCATTGATGTTAGTATTTATTACAAAGAGTGCTAAAACTGTTCCAAAAAAGTTCAGTCAAAGAAATCCCTTAAAATGGCTAAAATATTAAGTTTTCTCTTCCTCCTGTAAAATTGGTAGAATGCAGATCCGCGGTATTTACAAACTGCTCATTCGCGGTTTTGCACTATCACCGACGACATGTCCTAGGACTCTTAATTTGGTAATGAAGCATGTCTGATAGGTTTATGTGGCGATTGCACTGCGAAAGGGGAAGAATTTTTAATTTTGGATTGAAAAAAAATTGCTGCTTCGATATTGCTTTATCGTTTCATTTGATATTCCGCAATTATGCACTCCGTCGTGCGACGAGCGAGTTCGTTGCAGTGCAAGGGGTTATCTTTATCATTTTGCGTACGAGGAAATTGATTTCAGATCAATGAGAAAATAAGAGATAAATAAGAAGAAGAAGGGGGATATGTGGGTACTATGAAGATGTTCGAACCGATAGTAGCACGATCAGTTGAATCTCGCGAACCCACAGAGGCCAGTTTGCTCGCCTTGAAGTTCTCGTATCCCAGCGTTGCAACCTTCACAACCAATTAGCCAAAAGTGGTGGACCAAGAACTTCCTACCTGCTGAAACTAGAGGGATTTTCGAACTGTGTGTTCGAAAATTACGGTCAGTATAGTGCTATGCACAAAGAGTTTGAGAAAAAGGGTTGAGGTCGTGCAGTGTACATAGTACTTGGTTAGACTGTTGGTGAGTGAAAAATCTTCACGTAATCATTACTGAAATTTACGCAGTACGCACAATTTTCATAGCGATATGATCGATAAAATAATTCGTACCCAATTTGTTTTGGCCAGGATAGTGAGTTACATTTCTGTAATAAATGAATTTCGCAAGAAATATTTCTAGTACTGTATTTGTATTACATAAATGACACAAGTGCATCTGTGAGCTTCTCGTTCTATGAACTCTGAAGATAAACTTATGGTAGATAAAGTGACCCTGTGCATACCAGTTTGCTTAATTTCGAATTAATTCTTTCTACGCCTAGAATGGAACATTCCCCGCACCCCGTGTGGAAATCCCCCGTTCGTATTTCGAGTACATATATGTTTACATTAGGAGAGGATTCTCCGATTTCACTGACCTTGACATATGTTGTCAAGGTCATTATTCTGAACAACATTTCCCTTTAAACTTTTTGGCGCTCGGCTTTGGTTTACGAGATATTCACAAAAAACTTTACTTAACACTTGAACTGCCGACGGTTTCACAGCCGACGGTATTAGTATTGGTTTGGGCTAGGTAAGCGCAGGGCGGGGGCGCGTGCCCGCCTGCGGGCGCATAAAGCAAGGAGTCAATTCACTTTCCGTCACCCACAGTTAACACTAGAATTACCGAGTTTAACACATACTCACATCGGTTCGCTACCATACTTTACGCCCCTCCCCCCCCCCCCCCCTGATCTAGCCCCAACCAATACTAATACCGTCGATTATGAAATTGATTTCAATATATTATGCCGAAAGTTTTTTATTAATATATCTGAACCTAAGGCGAACCGCCAAAAAGTTTAGAGGGAAATGTTGACAACATATGTCAAGGTCATTGAAATCGGTGAGGAGTTAGCTTTTCGTCAGGTTTACCATTTTTGGGGTTAGAATATTTATTCACGTATTTTATAAATATTTATCATATAATCAACAATTAGAGACATTAATAGAGACCCCCTAGCCTAGGCCCAAATAATATCGTCGGCTGTGAAACAGTCGTCTGTATAGGCAGATTTCAATGTACAATTATGCCAAGTTTTTTGCAAATACAGTAATTCCCCGTTATGAGCCCGACGAACGGGGCTGACGGCGGACTCATAGTGGCTTGCGGACATGATTCTCTCTTTCGTACATACCCGACGGCAACTTCATGTCTAACCCTTTCGTTTCCTCTTGCTCGTTGTCCGGTTCTCTCACTCTCGTCCGTAGGCTTCCAAGAAATGGTGGGAATAGTCGCCGGGCTGTCAACGCAACGGGGGAAAAAAACGGGCTCATAACGGGGACTTCCTGTATCTCGTAAACCAAAGCCGAGCGCCAAAAAGTTTAGAGGGAAATGTTGTTCAGAATGATGACCTTGACAACATATGTCAAGGTCATTGAAATCGGAGAATCCTCCCCTAATGTAAACATTTACCGTATTTCGCAACAATGCACATTGAACGCCGATAAGCGTTCCCTGCAATGTAGTGAATGCACGTAGCGTTGAAAATACCAGCTAATACCAGTCTCCCTCTGTATTAATTTCTCTGACATTACTTGTGTCCCTAGGATGTCTTACATACGTGATTCCCCGCGTGAAAGCACCATGCACAAACTGTTGCTGACTCTCGTCGTTTTTTCGAGCACAGTGCTTTGCAATGCAGAAGATACTCTGAACGACACCGTTAACTGGATCTTGGAATCGTCGCAAGTAGCTAACAGCCATGAGAGTCGCGCCACTGCAGGTACGCGTTCTAAGTCATGATTATTTGCGTGATAAATGCAAGTACACTGGTGAAAAATAGGATTATGTGGTATGAAATCCGTGGCGATCGCTGTTCTGTCCTTAACACTTCGAGCCAGGCATTGTAGTCACTCGAACGTTGATAGTAGTACAGTAGTAGTCAGACGAAGGTTTGAAAGGTAAAACAAGAAAAAATAAGATTGTACAAAAAAAAAAACTGAAACATTTTACTCTGTCGCACATATGTACTGAAATATCCCAGAAAGTCCTAGTAATGTTAATTGCCAACATCATAAACAACATCTATTAAATAGTTATGAAAATTGTTCACACACATCGACGAAATTGCAAATTTTAAATTTTGCTCTGAGCACCTTTGTAATACACAGTGGAATCTCGACTATGTAAAGATAATTTAGTCGATCACTTATTTGACTAATATTATGGGACAGAATTATTAAAATTCTCCCAGTAGTGCAACATAGGAGGGAGTAGGGTAAAATGGAACGCTTAACTTTGGAGGGTGATAACATAAAATGGGAAGGAAAAAAATACTCGGGACTTCAACAGGAGTCTTAAGTGGACCTTAGACTATAAGAAAATCAAAGAGTTTGTTAAGAAAAATATTTGACAACAAAGGAAAATGAGATTTACCGGAGGTATTGAAATCTTCGCCTCATTCAAGTGGTAGGGTAAAACGGAACACCCACTTCAAGACCATGTAAACGTACAAAATCTTTATTTTTATGATTTAAAAAGTATTGATTTATGTAAAAAACATTAAATATGGTTTAGGTATAACTATTACAAATAAAATATAACAAATATATATATTATACACATAAGAAAAAATATTTTACCAGATAACATAAAAATTACTGAAAATAATCAAATACACATGGATTTTTACATGAATATTGAATATCAACAAGTGCATGGAGAATTTGTTAGTTTTTAGTGCATTTTAAATAAAATTGTTTAATTTGAAATTTTTTTGGTATATTTTTTTATTATTAACTTTTTAGTGTCTAAGTTTTGATTTGTGGTTATAGGTATGTTGATAGAAATGTGACCTGTCCACTTGGGTGATTCACCCTGGACAATGTTTTTTCATGAACTTTACGGCCTGAGACCATGAAACGAATTGGTAGAGGCGAAACGCCTGTTGACGACATCTGTTGGAGGGGAAGGAGCGCGTTTCGGTGTTTCCATCAGATATTCCGCGGGTTTTCCCGCGTCAGTTAGTATAATCCCCACAAAATTACCTTTTTTAAAAAAGGTACAAAATAGAGCGTCAAGTATATAATTCCATCAAAAAGAATCCCATTTAAAACATTGTCGTAAATTAGTATCCCATCAAAAAGAATCCCATTTAAAAACATTGTCGTAAATTAATATAAATTAATAATCCCATCAAAAAGAATCCCACTTAAAAACATTGTCATAAATTAATACGAACAAAAAAAACTCGTAAATTTATTAATGTGCGCCAAGTATCACAATGACTATTTATACAAAGAAAAAAATGTATTAAATAATATTAAGCAGATATATTTTTATATAAATAAATATTTTAATACGAATAAATATTTTATTCAAAATACTTGGCGCTGCGAAACCGGAAAAATGTAAAATTGTCCTGGTTAATAAATAAAATAAAACAAGACATAGATAAAACATCCATAGACCACTCTCCCAACAAACAGAGAAACGAATCTGAACTCTAACAAAATTAATCGCATCTTATTGTGTCCAGTCAAAATACTCACTTATCGTATCAAATCGGGTAATTATCCTCTCCCTTCACCAGCGATTACTCGCATTCAGTGACGTCTCTTTCCTTAAGAATCCAAAATTATTTCTACACTACTCTTTCTTTTTTGGTG
Organism: Andrena bucephala; assembly: GCA_947577245.1. Taxonomy (NCBI): domain Eukaryota; kingdom Metazoa; phylum Arthropoda; class Insecta; order Hymenoptera; family Andrenidae; genus Andrena; species Andrena bucephala. The sequence continues at coordinate 32,001,954 of OX387717.1, read as the reverse complement.
ACTCGTGTCACACGCGGCTGTTCAACCCGCTAAGTCTACACCAGTTCGTTTTTGGCAATGGGGCTCTTCAATTAATGCACTATCAGCGCAAGGAACACGGACGCGTGAAATAGAGGGGTCGTGGTGGAGACGGGCAAAGTTCACGAAGAAGGACTCATTCTTCCAGATTCCGTGCCGTCGATTGTTAGCATGACCGGCCACATTAATTATCACGCTGCCCAGCAGGTGTTTTTCGTCAATGGGCTGCCCGACATGTTTGGCAAGGGGATGAAGGCGTGCAAGACTAACTTGCAGAGGGATGACTACACGGTAACCGCGGGCATAGGGGCCCACAAGCTGCACACGAACACGATGACTTGGAACGAGGCACGAAAAACCTGCGCGGCCGAAGGAGGTAATGCGAATTATTCGTATATGTGGGTTTCGCGGTCCTTTAGGTGGATAAAGAACAGAAAAATGTGGGAAGGGTTGACCTTGGGAATAGATTTCGAATGTGATGTGGATGTTTTGTAATTTGATAGGTGGTCAGTGATCTGTAAGAGGAAATCGTTCGATTTCGTGTTATTTTTGCTGATGGAATAAATAACTGGTGTATTTATTACTATTTGGTGACTAAAATCTAAGTTTTGTTATGGAAACAAGGACAGTCACCCAATTTCGTGGCATTTGGGATAGACCTGTTCGAGAACTCAAAAATTATTTTCAATAGTTAAAGAATATTTTCATTTGCAGTTTACATTTTAATTACTCACATCATCACGAAACATTATCCAGTAAATAAACATATTTTAAAATGTTCGAAACATTCAAGTTTCAAACTACTCGACACACCCGGACTGCTCGGTACTTTCGGCCCGCTCGGTTTTTTCGGTTCGCTCGGTTCTTTCGGCCAGCTCGGTTCTCTTCCAGCCGCTCGAAAAAAATCGAGTACTCGGTTCTCTTGGAGCCGCTCGGAAATAAACGAGTACTCGGTTCTATTCGAGGCACTCGAAAAAAATCGAGTACTCTGTTTTCTTCGCGTACTCCGCTCGGTTCGGAAACCGAGTCTCGGCTCGGTCCGAGTTTCAAGCTACTCGTATACTCGAGTACTCGAACAGCCCGAATTTGGGGATTGTACATACCTTACTTGTGACGCAAATTACATATTTATTTTGAGTGGTGAGATCTTTTGAACTGATAACTTGTCAATTTTGTAATCTAGAGTATGGTCTATTAATTGAGGCAGGCGGAGCAACAATGAACCAACCCGCATTAAAATTTTTTTTTTTCCTATTTTATATGGTTAGTAGAGTCTATTGGAATACGTTATTGCTACTAATTCAATTTCGAAAAAAATGTGGGTTAGTCCGTTGTTGCTCTGACTGCCTCAATTAATGGTCTATTGACTAAATTATTATTTACCACAGCAAAACGACTATTCTGTATCTGACCTCTGACTCACTCGTGACGCAAATAACTGATATCGCATATAACTGCATCATTGACACCGATATCTTCGATCCGTGAAATCGAACTGATAACCTCAAAGCATTATCTCTGTTTAGCCCTTTCGAAATCTAAATTTTGCAATTCAAGTGACTATTAATCACCCACCTTCAGATCACCCAATTTCTTCAGAATTAGCTCAGACTTAAACTCCGGCAGAACATTCAAATTTCTCTTCTGCTCAATACTTAATCATCTTCCAAGCCCAAAATGTATCACTCCTTTCATTCCCCACTGTTCAAATTTCGTTACACCACCCCCACGAAAAAAATCCCAGGTGTAACATAATTCGAACCTCTGCACAGCCAAATCCGATTGAGGTATCAGATGTTCATACTACAGGGTTTATTAAAGGATTCCCCATTGTCTATTAGGTATATTGGCCATCATAAACTCGGCGGAGGAGGAGAAGATACTGTTGAATTGGATGAAAAGACAGCAGATCTACTTGACTTGGCTAGGTGTTCACGATTTGTTCGGGGAAAGCGACTGGATAACTTTGACAGGCGAAACGTTGAAAGCGGCTGGCTACGATGTGTGGGAAAAGGATGAGCCTAACAATGCCTTCGACAACGAAAACTGCGGGATCCTCGTAAATGGAGGTGGAATGAACGACATCCCGTGCGACGAAATATTGCCTTTCTTCTGTGAAATTAACCTATGCTGAACTACCGGCGGCCATCTTGGGTGGAGCTTGCCCAGAATGAATAGCTGAAACTTCAAGGAGATTGTGTGGAAAACTTCAAGATTGTTCGATGATTACAATAAAATATATCTCTGTTACAACATATCTGAAATTTTTGTTCTTGAGTAATAATCAATTTTGAGTATGTATTAGGTGATTGATGGTTTATGGAACTTTGGTTGCTTGAACTTTGAGAGGATTGAGGTATTTCAGGTGTTCGAGATTTTTACCTAACAAATTAGGGTAACAATACGGGAATTTCGATTGTAATTTACCGAAATCTTATCTATCCCCATAAAAAACTTTAAAAAAGTAAAAAAATTATGCCATGTACACTAGGCGCCAGAATCGGCTTCCCTTCGGAAATTTGGCAACGTTGCATGTCACTAGAACCACTGAGCTATGCCTAGTAACATGCAACGTTGCCAAATTTCCGAAGGGAAGCCGATTCTGGCGCCTAGTGTATGTACGTGTATAAAACGTCCAGTGGACCTGCCCCGGCAATATAAGAGCCTAATAAAGCTTGAAAAAGATGTGGGAACTTCCCCACTACGCTCTATATTGCCGGGGCAGGTCCACTGGACATTTTATACAGGATATTTTAGTATTATACACGTATGTCACGTAACGTAAATTACGGTAAATTACGTTGCTTTCTAGTGATTTACCCATCACTGGTGCTGAGGCCATTCACAACGGTGTTTTCGGTGCTGAACAAGATCGAAGTACTGTGCTCCGATGAAAAGAAGTCGGTTGAGAAACTCTGGGTCCGAATAGTGTATTATCCCTATTGGCTGGTGCAGCAACGTCGACGAATACAAAGTAAGCAAACGGGACACAGGCAGCGGGAGCCAATGCGAGCGAAGAACCCCTCTTGCGATCACCCCTCCTCTTGCTAACCCCTCTGTGACATTTCAACTGACTTCTTTTCATCGGGGCACAGTAGAAATAAGTGGAAAAAAAGAAATATCTTACAGAAGAAGAGAAAGAGAAATAATAGCAAACGCATCATGGAGAGACACAGAACAAGAAAGCAGTCTAAAAAGGTACTGTGAAGAGGAAAAGAAGGAATCAGACACCAGCAAAATGTACAATCAAATCTTCATTGGGAAGCGGCTGACAACCGCTGCAGAAGTAGGCACCGTTGCCTCCAGAATTAAAGCTAATATGAATAACATACAGCGATCTGGACGAGCGATGGATACGAATTTTTCCAAAAAGATGATTTCCAACCATGTAATTAGATTTGTTAGTTATATAAAAAATTACATTTGACTTTTTATACGATACAATATAATACAATACTATGAATTTTGAGTATTCGAAAATAAATTTTTTAATATGTGTTTGTGTACGCTGTCAACATTTAAAGACTTATAAATCTTTATGCAGAATTACAATTAAAACACTTCTTTTTTCACTTCTCTTTCATTGAAGAGATATGCATAACAATCAACAAAAAATATAACGATATGTTCCTATAAATATAGCTTTGTTTAGCAGCTATTCAAACCATTGATTCCTCTTTCGTGGAAACTAATTTACATTACTATGAGATCTTGCATGTATCACTATTTTCAATTGCATCATTGATGTCATGAATGGTTGCAAAACATCCACCAGTGAGTACATTGTTAACAACAGCCCTAGCAAGATATCCTGTAGTTAGGGAGTAATCTGCAGAGAAAAATGGTGACTCATCGACAGATTTCCCCAGATTATGATCCTAAAAGAAAAAATTGTTATATATATATATATATATATAGCTAATTTAGCTATGATATACACATAGTACGTAGTACATACCTTACAGTACATTAAAACGGCGTCTTCAACCAGTATATTAAGGTTCAGTTGTTTCTGGAAACTTAATTCTGGATTTCGAAGTAAAATTGTTGATACTATCGTGAGTAACTGCAAGAAATATAAAATATTATGAAACCTGATTTTCATTGGAAGAAATTCTGGCAATTAATGAAATTAAAAGGGAAAATAATTCGTTGAATAAACGAATACTTAAAACAAACACCTCTACAATAATTTGACGATATTCTGGTGAATGTATGTGGTGAAGCAAAGATTCCACGAGCAAAGCAAATGTAAGTTCCGAACGGGTCATGTTAGAAAGAGTGGGATGTTGAGGCAACTCTCGTCCATTAACGCAGATGCCACCTGGGCAACGCATCAGCACTTCCCAGACATGATTATAAAAATGTGCAGGCACTCTGCATAGGCAACCCTCGATTTTTCGGCGTCCTAAAACTGTAAGTCTGTTACAAAACAAATGGCATATTATTAATTTGTATAAAATTCACGTCACTAAATATTGAATGAAGAAATCGGAGATTGTACGTACTTTTCGCTATTAGCCCAATCTTTAACCGTTAGTACTTGTATAAGAAACCGACGAATTTCGAATGGACTATAATTCTCAATTGGTTTAGGGTTTTCAACAAATATCTCTAAGTAAAGCTTTATAGCTTCTAACACCCACCTGTGGATATAAAGGGTGTTTAAATATGAAGATATTTCCTTTCTGAGAGCATTGAAAAAATGTTAGTGATATGATCATCAGTATACATATAATTATTATATACCCAATACGAATTTTCAATATTCCTTTAAACATTTCTGGATTTCTTCCGATAAGTCTGCCACAGTATAATAAAACTTCTTGCTGGAGCACAGCTTGTACCACGTTATGTGGTTGAATAGTAGAGTACATGACTGATTGAATTTCTGTCGGTGTCATTGGTTTGTCAAACACTGTTTCTTCTTGTCCAATTACTCCGACCGTTATCTAACAATGGCCAGGAACAACAACCTCAGTGTTAGTAACCAATTATAAATATGTATTCTGGTAACTACATGTTCAATTACTGATCACCTGTTTTCTTTTAACGAGAACGCCTGTTATAAAAGGGCTGATGCTGTCCACCGTGTGATTTAATAAACTGCTGCAGTAACGGACAACCTTCCAATATCTGAGACAGCCTGCTTGTTGGTACAGTGATCTTAAGTGATCGCCAACTAAAATGAATCAATCCGCAAACCAAATGAACAACAATGTATCGTAACATAAGTACTTATGTTACTTTTAAATGTGCAAAGTAATACCTGTTATTCCATTAATTTCATAATTAATACCCTCTCGTTGCAACAAAATACCGTAAAGCTGGCACAGAGCATATAGACTTTTATTACTACGAATTTCAGTTAATATATCATACAGTGGTTCGTTCGTATAATTCTGAAACGTGAATTGGTTAAGATAAATGAAGTATACAATTTCTTGCTCCAAGGATACTTACAGAATAATCTTTTATGTTTTCTGCGTATTTTAGGGCCCTAGGTACATCTGTGAGACTTTGATATCCGATATAATCATGTTGTAACTGTCTAAACTGTGCAAGTTCAAGATCTGTTTCTATGGTATTCATAAAATCCAGATGTTCTGTATAACATACGAAGACACTTTTTAAATAAAATGAATTAAATTTCGACCGTAAATTGTACTAATTAGAAGAGATTATTTCGGCGCACTGTTTCGGTCTATTAAATAATTAAACGAAAGCTATTTTGCAATTTTGAGAATTTTTACCAAATTCCAACGTTTCGTTTATTTATTATGACCATTCTCAAGGAAAGTTAGATAAAAAGAAAAAGTACTGCGTATGCTTTTATACTACAAATTTTTAAATTTAAACAAATATCACGTTCATAGCTGGGAACGTGCGACGCACGAGTCGGTTAACCGGTGACTGACCGGTGATTGCAAAATAGCTTTCATTTAATTATTTAATAGACCGAACCATTGCGCCGAAATCATCTCTTCTAATTAATACGAAAACACTCTTAATATTCAGGAATACAATGGGAATGAGAAATAATAAATATTATTTACCAATACACGAAGACGAAATAAGATTCTGCAATCGTCCAATTCGTACTTTTGTCTTATCGCAGTATCCTTTTTTTAACATTGCAAACAGATCAAGCATTTGTTTGAATTGCGGATCCCTAAAATACGAATACATTTTATTAATTTATACATCACACGTATATAGATGCATTCAACTATGTTAAATCTTAATAAACACCTCATATGTTCTTCTCGTATTAGAAGACACACGGTAGGTCTACCCGACAGTCGCCAGTATTTACCAACAAATTGAAGCTCCGTTTTAATATCATCAATTAATAAAGCCATGTCTCTGTATAAATAAAATTCAGATACCTCGAATATCAGAGGATAACAGAGCACCGTCATGCCACATACTCTATAAACCTACAATGAATCATTTTCAATTTTCACTTAAAATTCTTGTTCTGTGCACGGTAGGAGCATACCTTGCTTGTACCCAAAGATCCAATCGGTCTAGCTGGTCGACCTTGTAGGTTCAATTTGCTATTCACTCCTAATTTCTCGTAAACTTTCACTAATTGCGTAGACGACAGTATCTGTACTGGTTCTACCTCGTGCGGAGTCTGTGTTTGTATACCATATGTCGCCATCATAGCTTGCAATCGCATAGACTCAGCAATAAGAACGATTTGTACTACAAGATCAGTATGAGTACCCTGATATACAGAAACGTTTTAAATAGATTAATCATGCATTATTACAGCGTAATAATAAGAATTTTGGTAAAACTATTAAAGATAGATATATTCAATGAAAATTATCCTTCTTCCTTAATGCGCTAAGAAATGCAAAACCAGAGATACGGGGAAGAATTTTCGCAACAAGCGGTCATGTACACAAAAAAAGGTAAGGTATATAGTTGCAACAGGCATCATAAATCAAAAAGAGCGAAATAAATCATGCCTCCATCCAAGCTTCATGCATCATTGTGCTATTAATAAGCTACAAATACGTATATACTACACAATAGATATTGGACGAATCTAACTGATTCAAATACTAAGATCAAAAATTTACATAAAACATACCGTATGTACTAGGCATGTATGTATTGTCATATATGTGTATATTAAGCGATATGTGCAAATTTGTCAATCTAACTCTCAAACAGTAAAATAAAATCAATGCAGAATGTACTAGCTACACACACACACGCGCGCGCGTACGCATATAGTGTCATTTACTTACAATACTGGGTTTAGCCTGTATGGGACAAACATATGTAAAATAATTTATACAAATGATTAATTCAGCAGAGATAAGAGAAATCTGTTCCCACTTACTTGAAAAGCTGAATACCTTCCAGCTTTCCTCGGTCTGTTGTATGAAGGAAGATACCGTCTAATGGGATCCAATTCATTAATGTGCAACAGACCAGCAGTAAGTAATTGCGCAATTACAAACATAGCTTGGTTCCACAAATACATGGGAGCGGGTTCGGTATCCGTAGAACCTCTTCGACCTCTTCCTTCGTTGCTTGCTATTCGATGAATACTACCAGGATCATTCCTTTCCGCATCCAAGCTCTCCTCAGGCACATAGTAACACATAGGTATTACAGGATCTATTTAATTACAAAAAGTATAGTAGCGTTTGACATGATCTTCTAACACGTACTTAAGTTCACTTTCCATTAATATACCTCCATTGATATCTTTGTGTATTCGTTCTTTCAGCAAATTCTGATACTCTTCTACTTGTTCTGGTATGGTCTTAAAAACACCATCTATGATCATAAAAATGTAAAATAGCGGCCACTCGCATTCGATATTATCAAATTCCTATAACAGAAAAAAAATATTTACGTTCTCTATGCAGCAGAAATTGATTATTGCTACAAAAAGATGCTAGAGAAAACACGATTGAACGTGACAAAATTTGGTTGAAATGAAATTTCAAAAATAACATACTAACAATCGAATACATCAGAGACCTTGATTTCACCAGATTTGTAATAACGGCGATCTGTGGTTTCCAACACTGTTTTATATCCATCTCTTCCAAATCTCTTGAAGCCATAATTGCCTTTTAATCTTCTTACAATATTTGCTTTTGTCTCGTTGTACAATACTTCCTCATGGGTGGCAAATGCAGGAAAGGATACCGTTGGCAGTAAAGCTGCATCTACACTCTGTATGCGAATAATATATATTTGTAATTTCAACAATGGCAAGAATTTTTTTTACAAGCACAAATGATTTCTGTATAAATATGTACTCTGTACCTTAGAACTGGATTCTCTGGGAAGCATTGTTTCGAAAATACTACGATTACGATTATGAGCATCGATATCGACATATATGACTGACCAGGAAGCACCCTTTTCTCCAAACAAGTTACATCCATTGATAGCTTCGAGAGCACTTTTAGCTATACCAATTGAGCTAGCATGTATTTCAGGCGTACCATCGTTGTATCGACTACCACGTTCCCACATGCCATAATCTGGCGTACGGTATGCTCTTTCCACATAATATACAAGATTCTGTACAAATGCCACTTCATCTTGAGTGTATACAATTTGTAATCCGGAAGAAATCATTTGTACCAGAAATATCAAATAAAGTGAAACGATATCGATCTATAAGAAACAGACAGTTAGTATCTGTAGCAATAATAAGGATGCTCTTATGTGGTTTATTCCATATAAATGTATAAGATGTATATACTATAATTACTATTATATACTATAATTACTTGCAAGTGGTCGTACTTAGCATCGTCAAAAACCTCATCACCAGTATCTAAATGAAATTTACAATGCAACGCAAATCTATTGCACTGATTGCGTTTAAATAACTCTATTCTACAAGACTGTTTTACCCAACATTCTAAAATTCCACGCATACATTTTACGGTAGACTGCCCAAGCTCGTAAGACTTCCCACGGTCATCATCTATCCGCCTAGCAAAACAATTTTATACACAATATACTAAGTACTATATACTATACTAATTAATAATAGACCGTAAAATTTTGTTTATCCAGTTACCTGTACGCTTGGTACAAACTCCATACAGCAGCAGCGCAGTAAATACTTTCTCGTATACTTCCCACAACCGTATCACTCGAAATTTGTGGGAACAAACCAGTTATGCAACTTTGGTAACGTAATAATTGCCTTTTAACTAGAAAACGTATATAAGATGTGTCTCTAATAACTTTACAAAATTCACCTTAATATGCTAAAAATCAAAGTTTTCCCATACCGATTCCATAATAAATATCAAGTTGTCGGACAGTGTCTTCATAATTTGAAATTTTAAGAAACATGTCAATGTCCAAATCGATAATGCTTCCTTGTCGTACATTCCTAATTGGGGGAAATCTATAAAATTGTATAACAGAGACATCCTTATGAATTACCAGCATTTAAAGTACACAATTTGGAATTGAAAGCATTGAAATTTTAAACCTTTTTATGTTTGTGGGTGCTGGAGTAACAGATGTCATTTTATTGGCAGCAATTAAGTTCAGATTCTTCTTTGAATTGGTCCAATTATTCGGCGATATATAATCATATGACAAAGATTATTTCCGTTTCTGTTAGCGAAACCAATAACATTTTTCCCCTTGTAAAGAATTGCAGCCGCGGCACAAGCGAAGTAACAACTTTCTAATATGTATGTTAGACCTGTCGGTGCGATACGAAATAAAAGCGTTCGAAGGTGGTGACTGAAATAGTAAAAATTCTTTTCTTCGGCAATCATACATGTATATGCATATGTTAACCTTCGCTGCTCACCTTCTGACAATCGTTTTACTTCTACCGTACCTAAATCAACTATGCAAAATTGGCACAGAATAGTCCGCATCTGCTATCTCAGGTTTATAATTAGAAACAAAACATCTGCTTCTAACGGCGTTATTCTCTATCCATTTTAAATTTCCTTGCAGCAGGAGTTTGTAATTTCTTTATTTAACGATTAATACAATTTGTTTCGAAATTTTATAGTTACGTACACGCCGTTGAAACTTGATATAAACAACAGCAACATGCTGATAGCGTGTCGTAGTCGAATTTTCGCGGTAATCGTTTTTTTTCTGAATTTTCTTGATAAACATATCACCGCATATCACGTGCGCATACAGGGTTGCCAGATCAAGCCTGATCTTTTGCCGGAAATTTCAATTTCGTGGAGGATTGGAATGGGGAAAGTGAAGAAAAAAAGGGGCGAATAAAAAAACAGGCATCTAAAATTCATTATAATGACTTCTTATAAAGGAGTAATAATATTAATAATAAGAATAAGAGTATTATGAATAGTTATTAGAATTTGTTACAGATTATAATAGTTTTGTATTTTGTTTATGGCACGCTGCAACATACTCTCTATTCTGCCGGAGATTTTTATTGTGCCTGCCTGAGGCCGGAGACAATGGTTTAAAACCCGAGACTCTGGCTGAATGCCGAAGATCTGGCAACCCTGTGCGCATATGATCACGGTCGAAATGTCATAGGGGCAAAAGGGGTTCGCTCGCATTGGCTCCCGCCGCCCGTGTCCCGTTTGCTTAATTTGGGTGCGTTCCGAATCGCACATTGAGCGCATGAAATTGGTGGCATCGTATTGGTGGCATCGTATGATTCCCTAGAATTTCTCTCACTTGCCACCAATACGATGCCACTTCCGCGTTCCCGACGGTGCTCACTCAGCACTGTTCCCAACGGTGCAGCCATCTTTCCGTGTGCGCGCTCGCTGCATCGGAAATGGAAGGATTCTAGGGAATTCTCTGCATCACTGTTGCGTGAATCTTCGGGACTAGTGTCCAATTCCAAGGAGTGATGCCCATGGAATGCAGAAGCACTCTGCTCAGACTGGCTCAGAGGATGCTTTTAACTTTTGAACTCGAGAATTAGAACGATTAAAGGAAACTTTATATTCGAGTTGAACAAATATATATTTATAGTATGATTTGATAAATACGTTTTTACAGTCGACTCTCGCAATAGAATGAATGATCTTCAATTTCGGTTGTTAACATAAATAATTATCATAATGACATTTGTTTTTTAACGAGTGTTTACATATATTCGGTGATGATTAATAAAAATTACAATGATAACGAGCGTTTAATTACCTGGCCATGAATATGATTAATCGCATAATTTCTGTATAAAAGAATAAGAAAAACCAACAACTGCATGAAGTTCCCCCCTTTCTTTAATTCAAATTTCCCTCCGAATGAAAAGCTATGTTCAGATCATGTCAAGGTGAACTGACGATTACACAACACCATGATGTAAGCATGAAGGCAGTAGAGCACTAAAGAGGTGAGTATGCGCATCCGCCATATTGGGTCCTCTGGAGAGAGAAAATTATTGAGTATCCGCCTTTTTGAGTATGCTCAGATTCACTTTATAAACAAAAATATGCGTTGCTGATATTGATACGTTGTAGCACGACACATTATTAGAGTATTTTATTACATTTAAGCTTATATTTGGTTTATAAATCAAATTTGACAATACTGAAAAAGGCGGATTCTCAATAATCATCTCTCTCCAGAGGACCCAATTTGGCGGATGCGCATACTCACCTCTTTAGTGCTCTAAAGGCAGTTATCTGGAGCCGTGTCTATAAGTATATATGGTCTAAGGTCCAATCCGTTTTCTCGCGAAGCATTTTTAGGATGCGTCGCTGAACGCGCATGACCGCCGTGACAGAAAATCTAGTCAGTTCAATTCAGTTCCGCGAGCAGACTGCGAGAGGGACTGCAAGGGACTGTGCGAGCAGTGCGACCAGTGCGACTGTGCAGACTGTGCCTGTCCCGTTTGGAATTGCATAGTGTCCTGCTCGTATATGATGGCGTCCGCGAAGAGAAAGCAAGACGAGAAGAATTTGAAAATATTACGCGAGCTGGTCTCGCAGCCCGGTAACAAAGAATGTTTCGACTGCCATCAGCGAGGCCCGACTTACGTCAACATGACAATCGGTTCGTTCGTCTGTACCTCTTGTTCTGGTATGCTGTAAGTACCTCGTTGCTTGTAAGAAGCCAATAAAGTGTAACGACAGTCGTCTTCGTGGTCCAAAGTGACGTAACGATTATTTTATTCGTCGTTACTCGCGATACAAGCAAAACGGGTGGCGCGTTTTACTTCCACGGTTGTCTGGCGCCCAAAGGTGGCTCGATATTAACATTGGCCAAACGTCAACGTTTCGGACACATCGTACCAGTTATCCAGCTATTAATAAAAGATAATATATTATTTTTCGAACGTGCGACGAATAGCTTGGTTTTGCCGAGGCACGTGCACCGAACGCGCTTTACATTCGTTCGCGTGAATATTTATGAATCATTGTCGAAGGCTCGAGCTCGGAGCCAGGAAGTTAATACACTATCAACACGAATGCTTTTTCTTTGTGCGTAGTTCTCGTTATCAATGGTCAAAATGTTTCACACACGCGCAGCGGGAAAAATCCGTATTTATCTTGTGATGTTTGTAGAATAATTAGTTCAGTTGCAACATAACGACGCATAATCATTATGAAAGATAATTCTGCGTAGGAATTGTACGACAGTCCGTGAATAAGTGTTAAAAGTAAATACTTCTGAATATCGGATTATTTATCAATTTAATTAATGCTTCTTATGATTAATCCTGAAATCGAACACTGTTCAGTATGTAACGGAGCCGTACAGCATAATACAAGGGATTTTACAAGATTTTAACGTCGATACTTTTTTCATTGTCAATTGGAATTGTAAAAGACTTGTTTGGCAATAAATGAAAGACTATATATTTGTCAATGGATTTTGTTAATGTTTAATCTCTGTCGATTAATTTCCTAATGTTAATGGTCCGGAGATCTCGAGCGTTACCAGATGCGGTGTTTAAAATCTATTGTCTTAATAGATTTCTTTTCACAAATCGGATAATGCTTTTGGAAGCATAGAGAAATAAACATTCGCATAAACGGGTGCATTTAAAATTACAGACGGGGCTTGACACCACCGCATAGAGTAAAATCTATTTCCATGGCAACGTTTACACAAGAGGAAATAGATTTTATAAAGGAACGTGGTAACGAATACTGCAGGAGAATATGGCTAGGTTTGATGAATCCAAATTCCTCTCAAACGTTAGACACAAAAGATGAACAAGAAATGAAGGATTTAATGAGCGCAAAGTACGAGCTTAAGAGATACTATTTGGATCCGTCCACGGCAAATCAAAACTCCAATCAAAAGTTGCGATTGCAGAATCAAACCAACATTCCAAGGGTTCCACATTCTGGGACATCCACTTTATCTCCTATATCAGCACAGAAAGCAAACAATTCTGAGTCAGTTAATTCTAATAACTTTTCAACAGATTTTGTAGCTGATTTCAGCAAAGTTCCTGATCCATTTCTTACTACTACAACGCCTACGAACAAACTCACTCAACCAATTGTACCTCAACCATTCTTTGCTAATTTTGACAACAATCCTGTTTTTAATAGTCAAAAAGGTAGGCAAGCAAATCGGCAAATTACTCTACCATTTTATTTGTACAGATTAATATGATATAATTTTAATAATCATTTATAATTTCACGCCACTTTTAGACTTTGACTCATCGAGCCTATTCAATCAAACTGCAGGGGATTCTATTAACGCAGTGAATGCAAATGGAACTTATATGCCTCCATCGGAAGATCGTTATGCGGCACTGAAAGACTTAGACTCGTTAATGAAACAAACGCAGTTGAAAGATGATACCACAGCGGCACCATTAAATACATCTACCTGGAATGCTAATAATGGTACGTGTGCGATTTGTTAGAAAGTTGGTTTGCAGGGCTATTAGAAAATTATTTTACTGGTTATCATTTTCTGTGTCATCAGCTTCGAATTCGATTTGGAGCGTGGGAAATCAGACTACTCGTGTAATCTCAAATCCTTTCACGACCGGTGACTTATGGCGACCATCAGCCAATGTAGTCAATAATAATACACAATCGATCGACACTTCTCTGTGTAATCCTATTAATCCATTTAAACCGGTCCAGTTTCCTATGAATAACGGTAAGTTCCTCTTTTACGAAATGCTATAAACTGGAAATTAAGAATACATTAAACATCATGTTTAATGTTTCAGATCCGCAATGGGTGGGCATCGGACCATCGAGTAATACAGATGTAATACAATTTAGTCAATTAATGACGAACAAAATGTGGCAACCAACTCTTCCAGCATATCATGCAAATCCTTTCATGGTACAGTGTCCCTCCCCAATGTTATTCTCTTAAACATCATACATATCAAGGGGAATACTTTCATTTAAACATATACAAATTATTTCAGGTCGGTTCTGGCGTGAGCAACATGACAAGAAACTCGAACAACCCTTTCTTATGATCGAGTAAGCATAAGTTTTTAACGGAGTTACGAACAAATAATGCAGACCTAAAATATGTTTAGATTAGGGCAATTGTTTATAATACGTGACCTTATTGGCAATTAGTGCCATTAACTTTTATCCCCAGGAGCACCAATCTCTTACTCGTATAACTAAAATGATACTTCTATTTATGAATATAATATACACGTTAAATAAAGATTAATATTTGTTACCAATTATGCGAGTATCACGCTTATTACAATCGTTCCTCGTTAGTACAATTTCATCTCATTTAATTTGATCGAGTAAAAGCTTTAGTTTTGCCAAATTCAAGATTAATTACTTAATACTATTTAAGTAATTACAATAATAATTGAAAAAAGGGTGTTCAAGTTGAATCGTGTGAAATTCGTTATTAGATTAGGGCACTGCCAATCAGACAATGGTATAAAATAATACCATATTTTTATAAACTGTGTACATTGTATAACAATGGTGTGTGTAATAGTAAAAGTAAAGAAGAGATTGAAAGAAAGAATGCATTTTACCTGATGCACACTTAAATACAGTTTATTTACTTATAAATTTCTAATAAATACAAAATCACAAATGAACACTTAGTCTTTGTCATAATTCGATACCAATAGATTCAGAGTAGAGATCCACTTAATCGGTCGTAATTGCATGATAACCGTTACTTCATCGTTACACTTGCAGTCTACATTACGTGTAGTTGTAAATATATTATTAATCGTAATAACATGGTCGGTTGTGTTTTACAATTACTTTATATGGATATAAAGAGAAGCCTTGTGTATCAACTAGTCAAATGTCACATAGCTGCCGTACAAATGTTTTATTCGACTCTCTTAGCTTTGTTCGCTAAATAGTTTGGAAGCTCCAATGAATGGTAATAAGAATTGCTGGTGGCAATTACTTAGAGTAATAAATTATTTATCAGTGTAAATGGACAAATAATGAAGAAACACTAATATATGAGTTCACCAATTATGTTAATCGTTACGTATAAACATACGAGATGTGTGATAGTGATATTACTAGGCAGGCGTCGCGTATCTCAAAGAGATGCATTTTCAAAGCGCATGGACCGTCTGATGGCACGAATTCACCTAGCAACCATTGCTACTGGGGTTGCCTTTTGGCAATGGGCGCACCAAGTATAATTTCTCACCTTGCTTGTTAGTGTAAATAGGCGCTCGTTGATAATGATCTACCAACTGATCTAGTGTATGGAATTTTCTCTGACCAATGCAATAAAGCGCTCCTTCCACATGTACCCTAAAGTGCTTATTACGGCCTGGAGCTTTCAAAGACACAGAATAATCTCCCACCTGAAAATTATAGAATAATTGCCATTTATAATTCAACTAGTAGCTACAGTGGCGGACGAAAGAAAGATTACAACTTTTAAAATCGCATAACTTTTATAACATTAATCCAAACGAGTTGAGTTTTTTTGAGAAGCTACAAGGATTAGTTTGCTAAGTGACGAGTTTCGTCGTTTTGAAAAAAAAATGCACTTGGAACAGCAAACAAAAATAGTAAATGTCATTTTTTAAACTTTTTTTTGCGAGCCTGTAATGTAAATTCAAAAAACCCGTTTGTAGATTGAAGTAAGTTGTATACACGCCTAAAATTTCATCAAAATCGGTTAACGTTAAAATCGCTGATTTCCAGGAATTTCGCGATTTTCAACCTTATTCTGCGACCTTTAAGCGTTTATAGCTCAGAGTAACGTTAATCGATTGTTATGAAATTTTCAGCATGTATATGCTGAACTTACTTCAATCTACAAACGGGTTTTTTGAATTTTCAATATTTTCATTACAGGCGCACAAAAAAAAGTTTGAAAATTGACATTTACTATTTTTGTTTGCTATTCCGACCAAGTGTATTTTTTTTTTCAAAACGACGAGACACGGCACTTAGCAAACTAATCCTAGTAGCTTCTAAAAAAAAACTCAAGTCGTTTGTGGACCAATTTTAAAAAAGTTATGCGATTTTAAAAGTCGTAAACTTTCTTTCGTCCGCCACTGTATGTACTCAATACTGAGTACTTAGTGGTAGTATTGAAATCTCATTTATTCTTACATTAGTTTCGCTATCTCTAATTAAAAAGTCGCCGTCATGACCATGTTGATTCAGTAGTGTGTCACATTGCGAGCGTGAAATGCTACCGTAGTACCAAGGCTTTCCAACAAGATGCGGCCTATCGCCAGGGTCTGGCCTTCTCTCGAGGGAATCACCTGTACTGATCTCGCTACTCGTCATTCCTCGTTCACGATATGGTTGTGTCAAATATTCACTCAGCTCCTGAAGATAATTACGTGGCACAAGACCAATTTGTCCTTGACTATTCCTTGCCTTATACCATTCAGGATCTGCTGGTGGGCGATCAAGGATTTCCAACCGATCGCCCTTCTCGAACGACAATTCTT
Source organism: Andrena bucephala (assembly GCA_947577245.1). Lineage (NCBI taxonomy): Eukaryota > Metazoa > Arthropoda > Insecta > Hymenoptera > Andrenidae > Andrena > Andrena bucephala. Next base: position 31,985,072 of record OX387717.1, on the reverse strand, counting down.
GGTCATTGTTAGAAGAAAACGAATAAAGTGCTACAACAATATCGAGAACATTTTCTGCCATTGCATATGTATGAAGAGTATCATCCGCATCCCCCTCTTCTTGAGTATAATTCGATGGAAACCAGCCCGCTTGGGTGCCACTTTGACCTCTCCACCATCCATCGTTGCTCTTTTCTAATATTAGGATTCTAGTGCCTTTGACAAGCGACAGCTCGTCCGCTTGCTGCGCCTGATAATTGTATTTGACAACTGCTGTGCCTATCGCTTCGCTTGGATCAGCAGGCAAACGCCTGGCCATAATAGGTGATTCCACGGCTCTGGAGGGTGAATTGCTAGATGGTAGAGTTTTCGAACCAGAGCCCTTTTTAACTTTCTTCTTAATACTATCAAAAAGGGATGGTTTTTCCTTCTTGACGTAGTTACTTGGCACATAGCCAGCTTGGCCTCTGGCGCTTTGTACTCTCCACCAATGTTTCGAGTCATCCAGGAGCAAATAACGCTCATTTTTGCGCAAGTCTAACTCCTGAGCACCTTGTGCTCCGTAATCATATTTGGCGACAACATAACACACGTCGTCTTGACTTGTCTTGCCTGAAAATCATTACAATTACATTTCTTTCAAGTGCCAGGTACTAACTGTTCTAGATACCAGTCGTATAATAACAGATTGATAACTTCGCAGTACTGAATTCGTAACAGATATTACAATTTTGATTGACCATTACTCAAACCACTAAATTTAAAATTATTATGACCGAGGAAGCTTTTAAGAGTCCATATAAAAAAAAATTCTAATCATATCAAAATCTGTAGGTTGTCTATAGTCACTTACTACTCAAACATGTAACAGAAATAAAATTGAAAACATACAACACATACACAAACAAAAGCTCTGAAAAAACTATCGGAAAAAAAGAAATCATTGTACTTGAAATTTCGGATAGTTCCAAGTAAGTTTAATCTAATAGGTACCAAAACTACAATATCGTATCACATTACGATATTAGTTCACCAACGACACGAAGCTGTTGTGCCCGTTAATAAGTTATGGTTTGTTGATGGTTTTTAATCGTTGCTCTCTATATCTTCGAATAGATTGTACTAAAGTCAGAGATCCATAAACTAAATAGACATTATTATGAAAATGGAGGAACTATTACTGTGAAATAGTATCATTGTCAAAATACTGTGGAACGTGTATAAAAGTTGCCTCTAAAGACACAAAAAGATATAAAATATGAGAGTAAAAATATCTTAAGACATACTTACGTTCAAAATTTATTTATGCTATTTATTAACAATATAATTTATATTTAAAATTCCACAAATTTGTCAAGTAAATGCCTTTAGATAAATTACTTCAATTTATTCGAACCATCATGCACAACAGTTTAATATCGACCATAAACTGCAATTTATTAATATAATTGTAACGAAACAGAAATATCGTGTTTGACAATTTCACATGTTCGATAAGATACAGTAGACAATTACATGTGCAGTTAATATGGAAACTTATTACTTCCAATTATCAAGCTTTCTTATAGCAAATTATTATCGAACGTTTTGAAATTCATATATTAAGTATATATATTTGAAAAATACACATCATGACAGAGAAGACATATGAATAAATTATTGCGTCTCGATAAACTATATTGTAATGGCTGTTGAAAGAAATTTACATACAAAGCAAAGCGTACAAGAATAAAACGTACCATGCTTCATGGCTGCCATGTGCGAAAACAGATATATACGTCTGAGTGTGGCGTGAGTAGCTGCTACTCACGCGCTACTTGCATAAATCTTAAGTCTGCTTGTACTGTGTCGGCGGCGTGAGTGCAGCAGGCATTCATTCTTTAACTTTTTGTTTAGTGTTGATAGACCCGCTGATTTCTTTGCTCAGAATCCATTGTTCTCAAGGGTAGGGCAAGCAAGTGCATTACCAACACTTCAGGGAAAATGAAATAACAATCATTAACTTGACATAATAAATATCGTAAAACTAAACACTAATATATCGCAATATAAGAGAAAATATATTATATCTTTACTTAACGTTATGTTAAGTATTGTGTTCATCAACATTTAGAATGTGCATACATAAATGTTCAACAAGTAGTGCCGGAATTAACGAACAGAATTTACAAGTGTGTTTATTTGTTAAGCAGCACGACGAGCACTAATTAATTAGTAGTGAATATTTTTGTAGTTCTATTAAGGTAACCAACAACAGTTATTAAATTTACAATCAGTTGAAAGTATTAAACGATACTTATACATTATTTTAAAGTGTACCTATATACCTATACATTATCATTTCTCAAACCTTAAATACTAAACGTGTGAAAAATTCAACTACATATCGAATACATAAAAAAAATACATGCAGATGTTGGCTTAGTAATGCTACAACAAATATAACAGGACAATCAAGTTTTTTTTAAAATAAAAACATTATCATTGTGTATGTATAATTTATTTATTAAAGTATTAATGAGATATATTAAAGTGTTTTTGAACAAAATCCGTAATAAAATACTAATAAAATTGTTAATAGGATATTCAGAAATGATAAATTTAAAAGAGACAACTAACAAATCTGTCTAACACAAATGAAACGATACTGATATGTCAGTATTATATATATATGATGTATAAAAGTCTGTCAAGATTTAAAGCTTCTTCTAAACAAAATTATATGCCAAAAAGGATGGTGTATCCAATATTCTATGCGTACTGATAAGAAACAGGAGTAAATTCAAACAGAAAGGAGATACTAAATGTACGACGTTGAGTATGAAAACTTGAAAAGTTATATGTACTCTTAATTACAAAATCAACAGCGATATTATTCGAATAGATACCAACAGGAAAATGTCACTCGTCGTATGTCCATTAAAAAGAAAGGCATAGCGCTCGTATCGATTCCAATATATCTTAAAATGAAGTTATTCGTTACCGTTTAACGATAAGCTAAAACTACCATTATTTCAATGGGAAATAAACAATTTGTACTGCATTTCTAGCTGCGACAATTGTAAGTAGTAAAATCATAAAAATCAGAAACATCTGCGAAAGAAAGAAAGAAACAACACACAGCATACAACTGAATAATCCACTCGACTAGCAAAGAAAAAAAAAAAGACTACCCGGGAGGCTTACACGAAGAATCATAAAGAAAGAGTACCATAAACATAATGGACCGTTTCAATTACAGTTTACACTCCATAAACCTCGACAAACGTCATACGCATTTCGGTAAAGCACACGAACGTGCCGCAGATCGTGAAATATTTATAAGGAGCAGCGCAGCGTGTACATGTAAGAATCGGGCGGCTATTTCTCGGCCCTGTCCGCGTAAAACCTCAAACGGGAGTCGGCGACTTTCGAAACACGTATATAGGGTACGTTCATTGCCTTACTGCCTACCATACTACGAAAGCAAAGTAGAAGCGTGTTGAGTGCAAGGGGGCAACGACTTAGCGCGAGTCAATTCAGCCGCTCGTCATAACTCATATATTACCCGTCAAGCGGGACAGCTCGCTGGCGTGTCGTCCAAGAAACTAAATAAACACCGACTTACCGATTTTTAAGCTTGACATATTCCTGCATACAAGCTTCGAAATTTTACGTCGTTATACAGCTTGTTTTCCCCCACCCCGGGCCGCAGCCATGAACGGGAGCGAATAGAGCGTACTTATGTATAGGGGATTGAATCTTTATGGGGAATCGGGTCGCGCTAAGAGGGGAACCGGGAATTAGGGAAAGATAATACGATCCGTAGAGAACTCCATCCACCGATCGGTTTTGTCCACCGTCGCGCTGTCAATCCTGTCAGTATCTTGCGATAAGTATCCACTGGCCACGGGAACACGGTATCGCCACGTTCGCCCACGGTGCTAGCCTTCGCGAGTTTGAGCAAGCACGAGCAAGCTCTGCGTGGATACTGCTGTATATTTCTTTATTCGTCGCGTTGTGTATGTATGTACGTATGTATGTTGTATGTATGTATACCTATACTTGGATTCGTTTATACGACCCCTCCCGCAAAAAGAGCAGACCCACCCTTAATCCAAAGACATTAAATGACCATGCGCGCCACTCAGATCATCACCTATGTGGGCGTTTTGGCGCTTGCATCTAACGCGACGCTGGCGCCATGTTATGGAACAATATATGATTAATAACCGTAAACTTTTCTAATCGCGCGGTCGATGATTCGTTTACCTGCTCCTTGACAGTTTCGCTCCAATACGATTGTATTAGACGTTTGGAATGGGTATACAAGAAATTGAAACATGTATGGAATCGGTGATAGCTTCTATTTCTTTTGTGTTTGATTTTTGTCAGCGCGCCATGATGCCGCGAATTTTTACCGCAAAATTCGTTTCCATGAGACCACGCTGTAATAAGTAGTTATGCCTTTTCTCCACGGGCACGCGATTTCTGCGATCTATACTTAAGATGAAAATCAGAGACATTTGTAAGTGCTGCTGGTGCACACACTTGCACTCCTAAGCAGGGAACGGATGGAATGCCCTACGCCCGTACAATAATTAGCGGTGGGGGAACGTCACGCATGCGCGCGATGGCGAAGCGACGTCTAACCAATCAACGCCAAGGTGGGAAACAAACCGACGCCAGCGCCAAGCCAAGCAAACTAGCCAAGCCAAGTGAAGCCAGGCCAACCAGCGTCGACAACCGATTCCGCGGCGACGCTGGTTGGCTTGGCTTGGCGCTGGCGTCGGTTTGTTTCCCACCTTGGCGTTGATTGGTTGGACGTCGCTGCGCCATCGCGCGCATGCGTGGCGTTCCCCCACCGCTAATTATTGTACGGGCATAGGGCATTCCATCCGTTCCCTGCTGCTAAGTATCCTTCAGTGGATCACAGTGGATAATCAGTGGATAATACAGGCACTTATGTATAAGTTAAAGTTGTATGCTTGTGTGTTCCTGACATATGTCACTCAAGTCAGCTTATTTCACATTTACTTAACACTTGTTAGCGTGGCTACATTAAAGGGAGACATTTAGATGTTTCAAGAGATGCAGTATCTACAGTGAATACATTTTAAGAAAAGTACAAGAAAATATTTAAGATTGTCAAGAATATATGATGCATATCTGTGAATGTGGTATGCAGTACATATAACTGCCGATGATATGTTGCATTTAATGAAACGGAATTTCATGGGACCCTTATTCTGCTGATTATATATTAAATTTTTCCACAACTTTTAATAATGGACAGCCTGTCCGATTCGTTTAAAGGGGAACTGGACTCTGTCACATCGACAGACTCCCTGCATTTAATAGTCGATGAATTTCAAATTAGGCATTTGTCTACTCCAGACGTTTCCAACATAGAATTGTCGAAACGCGTTGCATCGTTGGAGTTAGAAAATGAACGACTCAGGGTCGATCTGGATAACTTGCGTATCGAGCTTAATGCCAGAATCGCAGCCAACGAAGGTCTCAAAGGGAAGATTGCGGAATTATACGTGGAGATACAATTAGTGCATCAGGAGAAACAAAAATTACAGAACACTTTGATAGATACGAACAATCGCTTGGATGCAGCAGAAGCGTCTACGAAATGGTATCAGTCTCAGGTGCACGGTTTACAAGCGAGCAAGAAAACATTGCGATTAGAGATTGATATTTATCAAGGAATATTGCAACGAAGGCAAGAAACCATTGTAAATATAAATGGTAAGTACAAAGAGCTGGACATGGATTATACCGCTCTACTTCAGAAACATCAAAAGGAAAAACAGGACTTGGAACATGAAGTGCGGAGCTTGAAGGCAGAAAGTCAATCGAATAGTATCGCAGAAGCATCAAACAGTGCCGCATCTAGCCCTCCAGACGTGTCCACTAAACTGGAGTTAACAGAGGATGAATTACGGGGTACACAGACAGAGTTAAAGACATTAGAAAAGCGGCTGTTGGGTAACGAAGTTTCCAAGATGCTGATGGAAAACGCTTTGACCAAACAACGCGTGCTGATTACGACTATGGAGGAGAATATGCAGAAATGTGAAAGCGAAAAAAATCAGACTGCTGATACGCTGCGTAAGACGGAGCTAGAAATCAAAAAATTAAAATCTGAAAACGAAACGTTGCAGACTACTCTGCTTTCTTCTAAACAGGAACAAAGTCAGATAGAAGATGCAATTTTCCAGTTACAAGTGCAGCTGTCAAAAATGATTACACAGTATAAGTTTCTGAAATCAAAAAACACTGAAGCAGAAGAAAAGCTAAACTCCATGCAAGATGTGATGAACGAAAACAAGCGCTTGAAAACATTATCTTACGGAGCTAACTGCGCTATCATCAGAAAACTTCGGCAAGAAAAACGTAAAGTTAAATGTTTAGAGAATAAACTGTATGGCATGCAAACAGAGGGATATTTAAATGATACGGTATGAAATGGTCACTTCGTCAAATCAATTAAAACTAGGAGTCCTACAAAGATAATGCGTAATCGTATAATCGTTTTGTTTTAGAAAAACAAGACAGAAGTTTCCTTACTCGAGTGTTTAAAGCAGGTTCTGACAAGGAACAAAGTAATACTTATAATAATTTCTATACGTTACTGTTACTATATGTTACGTAATACTAAGGCTATTATTTTCCTGCAGGACTTAAAAGACCAATTGAAAGCACTAACGAAGACTTCGGATGAAAGTATCGACGAAGGTTACGGCGACAGCAGTATTGTTAGCTCCATTTCTATAGACATTCCATCGCCAAGTTCCATTAATTCAGTATTACTAAGTGCAGCTTCTAGTGTCCTGTTAAGAAGTAAGGACTTTTGTAAACCGATGCAAGTAGAACTTGATCATCTACAACTGAAATTTAATAAACTAAGAGGGCAATGTATTGCATAATACTAATAACTAAATTACCATATTATGTAATAATATCTGAAGGTATACTCTATATACAGTATTATTGCAAATTCTATATTATAAAATACATAAATGTTGGTGACTGGATAGGGCAAGTGTCATTCTGTTATGCGTAGATTTAGTATACGTGTAAGGTTGAGTCGATTTTATAGTTTCGATTAATTTGGTAAAGAGATTTACTAAGAGCAGACTGAATTGTAAATATGTTGATGTACTTACATTGAATCTTATAATTGTTACAAATGTAAAAAGAATAAATTCAAAATATTCATAATTTAGTCGAATGTTTTATTAAAATTGGGACTTATCGTACATTGAAAATGTGTGGGATGTAACATTACTTTTTGGTTATTATGACATCATTGTGATAGCACTGTTCTATAATTTTGCAGAGTACACACCTACCTACTTACTGACAAAAATGTAACACGTTACCTATTTCGATATTCAATTTTAAAAGAGAACTTGAAGAAACTGTAAACTATTATTTTAACGTTGCGTCTGTTCATTAAATATTTTCTTACAGGATATGCTTTTACTTTTGTACAACACTAATGACTTACTACAGTATATAAGAAGCAATTTTATAGTATTTAATTAATGTAATTCTACTGCGATATAAACAATTATTTCAATGATATCTTATAACATACACATTTAACAAATTTAATTCATTCATATTTCATCATTTTGTATTATTTATTTGCATCGATTTAGTAATTCACACACAAGTCATTCTGTTACAATATTTTAAATGTTTAATAAAATAAAAAGCAAAAGAATAAATATACTACAAAATTATAAATAACACAATAAAAAGGTTTGATTTCATAAAAAAACGTTCGTAAGTATATAATTCTCAAAATTAGATGTTCTACTCATAAAACTGACTACATATTTGAAATGAGAAGCAAGGTAAAATACTATATTGAGTTATTCAAAACATTTCCTTTCTTTTTGGATAAAGAATTTCAAAAACACTAAATAAATGGTCTTACAATTAATTTTATTCTGAATGAAATTACAATTTCATTTGTGGAAAATTTATTTAATTTTTATAGATTAGGTTCTGGTTGCATAACATTAATATAATTTAAAACATTTTTTGGTCAAAGGACGTCCAATACATTGACACAAAATGAATACATATTAAGATTGCAATGTTTCTATATTCACGAACAAGTGAACGTGCTTTAAAAGAAATTGATCATATATGTTTATATACATCATATTTACAAAGTAGTAAGCTTAGTAAAAACTGAATTAGTTTTGTTTGTTATAAAAATATCACAGACAAATATAATATCAAATAAGAAATAGAAAACGGAGTTTCTCTTATTTGATGGGTAAATTTAATTAAGTAAAAGTACTTTCACAAGTATCACAATCGCAAGAAAGATCTTTTGACATTAATGATAACTTAATTCGCATACAAACAGAAATATTTACAATAAATCTTGTTTCTAAGATAACGAAATAAGGTAAAACCGAGTTCCAATTACACAGAAAAATTGCAAAAATGAGTAACATAACGAAACTTCTTGAATGCACATATTATATAGGGTGAGTTACGCAAATAGGACAAGTTATATATGTATCTTTTTTTTGATTGCAATTAGAAAGAAATGGTAGTGAAAAAAAAAAACTGAATATTTAAACAGATCTAATTAATATCTTATGACAGAATTTTCTTCGCAAGCGCAACGATGCGTGTAGAACATGCGACGGCACCCAGTTTTTTAAAAAGTTACACAGATTATTCTGGACATTTTATGTATAAAAGTATCAGGGCAATGAGGTCGTAAGAGGAATACTTTGTGAGATATGTATTTCCAATTTGTTCAATAACGTACCATTATTCAAAAATGTTTTTAAAAGTAAATATAAATATTTGCAAGATTAAGACAATATATCTAGTAATGTAAACATTTTATTAGTTTACGATAATCTATCATAACGAAAATACGTACAAGAACATTAAATTAGTACTGAGAAACTAATTTAATTTATCGTCAATTATTATGTGGAATTTCACAAACAGTGAAAAAGTAAACATGTTCAATGTTTCTGTGCTCTGCAGCAAAAATTACATTATTAGATAAAACGCCTTAGATTGTTAAGTCTTTATTCGCAGTTCTAACATCCTCCTAAAATGAACGTATATTAATGAGCAAATTCGAAATATCTCGAAAAGTATTAACGTTTCGATCTCACTCACCACCCTAATAGGTACTTTTGTACAGAACGTAAAATGAACATATGGTTTCAACCCAAGGGTACAGTTGCATATCGCAATATGCATCATTGCACCAGCAAAAAATATTCTATTACAAGAAATTAAATCTTAAACTATTCACCTTCTTCCACTATCACGCATTTTTCTAATTTCAAGCAAATAGGAGCGCGTTAGAACGAAAAACCATTAATATGTTACAGATATTAAATTATTTTTCGAAAGTTTCCTCAGAAGCAGTGGTTGATTCATACATTAAACCAAGATTCTCAACTCTTGAAAGGTATATTTCATATGTTAAACTTGAGATATAATAGCATTACATATTTTTTCATCTTCTAAAGATTCACATTACCTCCAAATGTACGCTTTAAACTTTCGATTCCTTTAAAAAGAATAAGTGAAGACCTATTTAAACACTGATCCATGTTTGCTCTATTATATACAACGATCTATGACATCGTTGACGAACACGCGCCAGCAGAAAACTGAATATTACAAATTGAGAAACTCATTCGAAAATGATCGTGAGATCGTGATATTTCTTTGATGCTCCTACGTTATTAAATGTTTAAACACTGGTATAAAATATTTACCGTACCATTTGATTACGCATTTTCTTTTCTTCGCACCCCCCCCCCCCATTTTTTGTTTGCTTATAATTGTCTATAGTACTTACAGTTTTGTATACATATCTATATTTAAAATGAAATTAATCAACTTTGTACGATTGCAGATCGTTCAAAAGAGCACCATGGCTTCAGTCTACATATACAGTTCCCGGAAGTCTCGAAACACTCCCTTTTGTACATCGTTATAACGGGAATGTTGCTGAACGATGATACCTATAATTTGATCACGTTAATGTGATTTGAAATTGAACAGTTATTATATAATACATTTATAATTATGCTACTAATGCTAATAATGTTATTGTATACACTTAGTGAAATAGGAAACCGGACAGTAAACAGTTTATCTCGAACCCATTGTCATCTGGGGGCAGATTCCGTTTGTTTAACTCTGTCAAATTGGCGACGATAATGAGCTCGTCCACGGCCTCTATTTCGATACCCGCGATTGTTATACCCATGGTAAGTATGATGCAGTTGACGCGATTGATAATGAGCATGATTTTGCGTCTGGTGTGGGGGCTGCTTCGATTGCGGCAGTTGCTGAAGAAAATACGTTTTATCAAGCTTTTTATTAAAGTAAACATCGAGCGTTTAAATGAAAGGGACATCTGAATTTCATATGCTATTAGAAATTCATTCCCAGATATAAAACGGTCTATTGTGTGTATGTAAAAAATTACAGATTCCACGTACCATCTGATTAACAGGTTGTACTGTTTGATTCGCGTACGCGTTCAAACTGGTTCCAGGTGGACTGAGTCCTTCTGTGGTAGCACTAGGCTCGTCTTCCGTTCTTACCAGCGTTTTTACCCCTTCAGCTTCTAAATCGATTATACCGCCCCTCTGTTGCTGCCTTAAGAACAACGCTGCCATTTGTTTCTGTAGTTCTTTCAATTCTGTGGTAACTGAAAAATCTGTCGCAGCTTCAACATCGATCGGAGGTGGAGCAGACCATAGACTTTCTACATCACAGTTGATCGATTCCCGACATACAGGACATATAGCCTGAAAACATACAAAAACTCTAACTGTAAGTAAGCAGAAGTGCTAAAAGTTTATACCGTATTTGTGGAGAAAATGACGGAGAGTATGTGTAAAATGAATTCTATAATAAATGATGAGAGAAACGATAGTACCTGAAATTTATTCGTAGCATCCTGCTGCCATTGCGGTAGTTTCTCTTGCTCTTCTCTGTAATATCGTTCTGCAGCTGCAACATGTGCTGCTAAACAGTGTGAATGAAAATAATGATAGCACTCGGTTTTCGTAAACTCGTCCCCTTCCCGAAAACCATACAAGCATATGGCACATTGATCCGTGGGAAGGTTGCTTCTCGTAAGATGTTCCCTTATTAACTATTGTAATAATATAGTTGGTGGTTATTAACTGTTATCATAACGACACTATACAGTATAAAGATAGCAAGAAATTATAGATAAAAAGGCATAAACTTTGTAATTATTTGTCTATATTGTATTTTTTCTTATGTACACCCAGCTAATTCGATTCTGACTGTGTCAACAAATATGCGCACCAGTTCATGCGCAATACTATAGTATTTCGTGAATAGGGTCTTGGCGACAGCCTACGGTGTCATTTTGCTTTAACACATATTCACGATATATCGTAGAAGAGTTCCCAAAATGATTCAGCTAGGTGTACAGAATATATGCTACTATAACTATAGTTTCAGAATATTACAAAGTATCTGTTATCTTAATACTTATCATTTCTAATATTTCATAAACTGATCGTGTCTATTAGAATACATATATGGCATACCTCAATGAGTTCAAACATGACTGGTTGGCCTATGAAATCATTGCATTTTGTTTCTGCATCCGACTGCATAAGCCTGACTGTTTCTTCGTCTAATCCCCTAGGATTTCTAAGACTAATAGTAGGTGACACATCAGGATATCCCACTGGTAATTGAACAATCAATGTCACACAAACATATTGCGATTGAGAGTCTTCACCAGTCGAGGGGAATAATACAGTTTCGATACACTCTGGCTCACCTCTAAAAGAATATTAACTTACATCATATATCCATGAAAAAGTACAAACCGTTAAATACTATTTTACATCAGCACAGCAATGTACAAAGAGCAGTGAAATTGTATCAACTAAATAGCATCAAGTGTCAATTAATGAAAAATTTAGGAAATCAGAATATCAATCGCATAACAAACTAATTATCAAAAAGACGAATTATTAAATTGGTTCAGTTACCAGGTTGCAAAGCATGTATATTTTCCGTGGGAGCTACATACCTATCGTTTTCCTTTATGTTCAACTCACTGTCGAGTAGAATCGCCCTTAATGCTTCGATTTCGTCAGTCATTCTAAGAAAATTTCTCAAATATTAAAAAAGCCGAAGGATCTACAAGAAACACTGACTGTAAAACTTTGTAGAAATTACCTTTCGTCTACCACCGTATCTGACATCGTTCCTGGGACAGACAGTAGCGGGATGTCTATCGCGAAAATTATTTTAAATTTGACAGAACAGAATTTTTTCGGTCTTCGACGATTACGGGATTCTCGATAAGCGTCAATGTGCGTCAATATTGAAAGCCTTCTGCTACTACTACTGTTACCAACTGGATGGCTTTGGAATTATCATGGTGTTGTTGCGCGATCTCGTGGGGATTTTTGGCGAACGGTTGTTACGCTATCGCTTGAAGGTGGCTGGGAAATTGTACATATGTAATCTATGGTGTTGCGACTCCCGTCTAGTGGCGTGTAGTATAAACTTTAGAAGTGCGAAGTTTGAATCCGAACACACGAATGTAATAGGAAAGGGAGACAAAGTGAAGTTCGCATAAATCTGAGAGATTTGAAAGTAGTTAGAAATTCTTTTAATAAGTAAACTTCAAGATTATAAATTAATCAATAGCCACTTGGAAACGGGTGTTTGAATAAATGAACTTAAACTTCCTCCCATAACCGTAGCCATTTATCACGATTTGGAGCAAAACCGGAAATAAACATAACCTAACCGTTCATTCTATCTCTTTCTATCAGTATTTCTGTCTCTTTCTATCAGTATTTCTGTCTCTTTCTATCAGTATTTTTGTCTTTTTCTTTTTTACAGTTTTTTTCTCTGTCTGCTTTTGCTCTAAATTGCAGCAACCAATCAGCGACGATACACGATGTTCCGATCACTTTCTAGATGATAAGTAATTCGAGCCACGTAGCACTAGCTAATACATACTTGGCGTCGAGACGCTACCGCGTCTCTAGATACGCGATGTAGTTAACAAACCGTTTCAACCAACTTTCTTCCTGAATCAGATTTGTTTTCAAACAATTTGAACCCCATATAAACTCAATAGCGCGAAAAAATACTTAGAGCATATAAACATGGAGGAAGTATGTAATAGACGAAAATGTAGACGGCGATAGAAAGAGAAAGATATACGTGCGGGCAGTGATGGGTAAATCACTAGAAAGCAACGTAATTTACCGTAATTTACGTTACGTGACATACGTGTATAATACTAAAATATCCTGTATAAAATGTCCAGTGGACCTGCCCCGGCAATATAGAGCGTAGTGGGGAAGTTCCCACATCTTTTTCAAGCTTTATTAGGCTCTTATATTGCCGGGGCGGGTCCACTGGACGTTTTATACACGTATGTCACGTAACGTTAATTACGTTGCTTTCTAGTGATTTACCCATCACTGCGTGAGGGACAACCCCTCTCTTTCTAACATAAAAAAAAAAAACACTGCCACCCCTGGCGCTAGAAAGAGAGGGGGTGTCCCTCATGTATATCTTTCTCTTTCTATCGTCGTCTACATTTTTGCCTATTGCATGCTTCCTCCATGTTTATATGCTCTAAGAAAAAATAAGTTTGTAAAATAGCGAATTCGGTACCTCGCACTGACTCTGCACTGGTGCCAGAAAATTACTTGGATTGGTTGTTTCTGATAGAAACGAAGATAGCTCTATAAGAACCAACCAATCCAAGTCACTTTTTGGCACCAGTTCAGAGTCAGTGCGAGGTACCGAATTCTCTATAAGATGCCGACAAAGAGAAGGTTTAAGCAAGAGGCGACACTCCGAGCGGTATCTTTGAAATTCTTCGTTGGCTTGTCCCTTTAAATTGGTTGTATAGGCAGCTTGTATGTACACACGGCTCAAACGATTGTGGCCGATCGAGTTTCGATTGCATTCGAGCTTACTAGGGCTGGCTTTTTTGCATCGCTAATATTCTACAGTATTTCATGAATTTGGTGAGGGCACTGCCAAGCCACAGGTTCCCGTCTAGAACACTTCCAATTCATGTGAAACACCACTGTGGCACCATCTGCCTATGATTGTCATAATTATATAAATCTGTGCGATCGGCTCTGTTCGCGATGCTACATATAGCGTAAATGATACCAAGAATAAATGTCAAATGACTTTTATTGCAATGAACCTCAAGTAAAATCATAATAATTTTGACACTATAAACGATAAACTTGTAATGTCAAAGTAAATAAATCAACGGATTTATAATGGAAAACATAAATAAATAAAGCGGGATGGTGGGGTAATAAAGAAAAGAATGGAAACGAATGTTATGTATTTCGTAGAGATGGCAAGGGTTAGAAACCAGAATACTTAGATGAATAAAGTCTTGTGGTATTTTATTCGTAGCAGTCTTCATAGATTAAAATCTAAGACGCTCATTATTAGTAGAAATGTGTAGAGCAAAGAAATACGCATTTATTTCAAAATCCACTATCCGTTATTTTATGTTAACAACGGGAAAATAAACATAACCGTAGCAATGTAAATTAAATTTTGTGACGGGACTGCGCGAACGTGTCTTATATTAGATGGCGTCACAGTGATGTTTCCTCATGAAATAGAAGTGTTCTAGACGGGAACCTGTGGCTTGGCAGTGCCCTCACCAAATTCATGAAATACTGTAGAATATTAGCGATGCAAAAAAGCCAGCCCTAGTAAGCTCGAATGCAATCGAAACTCGATCGGCCATGATCGTTTGAGCCGTGTGTACATACATCTTCGTCTTACTATCGCCTCTTGTTAATCCCTCCTCTCTCCGACTAACGAATGGACATTTAAATTGGTTGTGCATTTCGTCTCTCTCTAAACTGGTTTCTTCGTCAGAGTGACGCCTCTTAGTATACCTTCTCTTTAATGCCGATGTTATCGAAAGTTCGGTCAGCGTGAAATAGTTTAGAAATTGATGAACGTATATTTCAGTTATTAATCAAATTGAATAAACAATAAAAGTATTAAAATGGACGACAAACTACGACAAATGGAAGATGAAATGAACAGGTACTGAATAGTTCTAATATATACTAATATTCTAACCTCTATGTTCTTTTCATATCGTTTTCTCCTCCGTAATTCTGCATCTTTTCCTTTCAACACACTCCTAATTACAATATTTACGTTTTTGAAAGTATTGTACCATTTATAATTCACATGGTAAATTAAATGAAGCAAATAAATAATACCAGTGTATATAGATACAGGTAACCATACGATGGAAAATAGCATTCAGGATGTAAATGATTTTAATTAATTACAAATTTGAACGAATTTTTAGATTTGAAGCCGAAATTGGCAGTCAGTTAGTTACGCCAATGGTAAGGCCTGTAATTGGTGCGAACACTTATAACCAAGTAGCTAGACAATTGGAGCAACATGAACTTCCAACACCAGTTGTTGCTGCCGCAGCAGCCACTTTAGCTTTTCCTCCAATGATCGGATTTCCACCACCACCTCCGCCGCCGCCGCCGCCGCCACCACCACCACCAATGTTAATACCCCAGCAAGTAGCAAGACAAGGTATATAATTATAAAATATTTTAATACGTGATAAGCGATTTGTGCACGAGATATCTATTACTGAATATATCTTTTGGCACAGGTACGGTTCCTCCTATTACAACATATTCATCACCTGCCCAGATAAGTAATCCATATCTGCCAAACATGGTGGACCCATGTTTAACTGCTACTCCAAAAACATACGAATCTACATCAGCACCAATGATTCATCCAGAAATTATTGAACAGATTATCAATACAAAAATCCCAGAAGATGACAGTAAAAAGAAGCCGAAGGTGAAAGGTGTTAGCACAGCGGCAGAGTTAGCTATCAGTCAAGGAAAGGCCAGCTCCATTATGGCCAATGCTAGTGCTGAAGAGACTCATCCGAAGGGCAAAGGAAAGAAGAATAAAAAAATTATTCGAATGGCTGGAGGGCAAATATGGGAAGATCCTTCTTTGTTAGAGTGGGACGATGGTTAGTAAGTTAGTTATACTTGTATCAGCTTAAATTTTATTTCATTTCCTGTTACATGTGCTTACAATTCTTTTCGTTTTTTCAATATGTGCAGATGATTTCCGAATATTCTGTGGGGACTTAGGAAACGATGTCACAGATGAGATGTTGGTAAGAGTGTTTGGCAAATATCCAAGTTTTCAGAGAGCAAAGGTGGTCAGAGATAAAAGGACAAATAAGACGAAAGGGTTTGGATTTGTATCGTTCAAGGATCCACAAGATTTCATCAAGGCAATGAAAGAAATGAATGGTAAGTCGATAAATAATTTGTTATAGTGATAGTATAAGTTAGAATATTCAATTTTATATTGAAGCAAAGGGATTTTCACTAAAGTACATTAATAATTAATATTCCATATGTAAAAATTTATTATACATTTTCCAATTAAAACGAGAAACAAAGTCGTACTTTCATACGTATGAGGTAGAGCTTTTAATGTGGAATTAATGTTGGAATTAAAATTAAATATGACTGCTTCTCGATGAAATTATGTAACTTTTCATGCACTAGAGTTCAAAACTTCAGTAACATTTAATAAATGTAACATATAAACAATGAGTAGTTCGACTGAACTATTACTATGACGTTTGTACTTAGGTACTTTTTTTTGAGGAACCCTTTTCAGACTAGAATGTATATATCACTGAGAAAGTAAACATAAATATAGATATCACCAGGACACACATGTTCAAAGTAATGTGTAATGAAGGAATTTAATGGGTATTCTTATATACCAAAATAATGAGATCGATATTCCATTCTTATTGTAGTGGTTTGAGTAGATTTTCATTTGCCAAATGGACCCCATCCATACGATATGAACAATTGTGGTATTATTGAATATTGTCTCCGTGGGTGTGAAGAAGCGCCATTGCGTAATGCAATACGATAATTAGGATGTCCCACAGGTGGCGTTGAACTCTCAACTGCTTTTCCCATCTCTGGTTGTTGTGTACCTTGAATAGTACGCATCATGTGTCTGTGTGTTTATCTAATAACGTATTACGTTGTTCAATTCATTATCTTTATTCAGTATTTTCTTACCGGCATGATTTCCACGAGGACCATGCGGGCTCATATAGAGAACAGAAAAAGGCATTCCGCCAGCACCCCAACTGCGGGACATAAGTACATCTTTCTTTGACAACCTGTTTCCAATATGTTTACTGTCTAATGCTGGTATATTATCACCCCATGATTTTATTATTGCATTTGGGTCTACGTCTGAGGCATCCCGTCGAATGGGTATCCTGAAAACCATAAAAGTATTATTTAGCAATACTTTGTAGGACAAAATTTAATTACACATTAATCAGACAAAGTAGGCACCTTGGTATTGGTAGGTCTTCTGGTATAATAGCAACATTTTGACGAACATTTTGTATCGGCACCCATTCCCAGCACTCTTCATTTGGTGAACACGCGGATGTAACCATAGTGTCTAACACATTCTGTTCCAATGTGTTCTTCAAATCGATCAAGGGTATAGCTTGACACGATGTCCAAAGCACATTCATTGTGGAGAGAAAGAGAAAAGTTTGAAACCGCATTTCCTTGGCGTTTATTATTGAAATATTTTTTCGTTCCATATCTATCTCGTATTCTTTCAACGTTTCAACATCCGTGAAACGATTCGTAGTCTTGATACAGCGGTGCGTTGTCTTCCTTCTTCGTTAATTCTGAAAAAGTTAATAGAATTTGTTTCACTTCTATATGAGTGTTACAAAAATAAAAAAAAAACAGTGCTTGTAAATACAGCATGCTCAACAGAATCTGTTGAAATCGTTCATGAGTACCTTTTCTTCTTTTGGTATCATACGTACACATACATACTGAAAGTATAAATTACGTAAATCTGAAATATATGTATGCTTTTGAGTCTTATATGTGTCCATAGTAGGTTTTTAACTTAGCCAAGTGATATGTACCAAGTACTTTGGAGCTTCACGAAAGGAAACGTCTGTCTATATAAGCACTATTAAAATCTAAATGAACCCAAGCATCAGAGTCATTGATATTCGTGACTTGTGTGTATTGAACCTGTCGCTACAACAAAATGTGGCATTTTGGACTGGACGCAACATAGCGCCTATAAATTCAAACAAAACGTGGGTGATGTCAGTGGACATTCATGACATTGTGACGGTTGTTGACGATGGTTATTAGGCCGCTCGCAAATTCTCTATTCAACACGAGATCAGACATGCTGTTTACGTTTTCGAGAAATTTCTGCAATGGGCACGACTATTTATACAACATTCCTGCTAAATTTAGTACGATGATACACACATTCTTGCCGATTTTAGTGACCACGGAATGGGGCTGCGTTAAAAAAAGACATTGTCGTTTCTTTGACAATGAAAGCCGCGTGGAAACGATTGGTTGATCGATCGCGGGTTGCTGAACTGATTTTCCGTGCGGGACAACGCCTCCTCATCCTTATTTCGTACTATCTACTTTAATCGAGTGTAACTAAGTACCCAAAAGTTTTGAAATATTGCTGTACTATAACGAATCACCTTGTATGATAAGTATTTTATACATTAACTCAGAACATAAAAAATATATTTCTTTTAAATTGATTTGGTATAGATTGGAGTATGAAGGAAAATTTAATTAATTCACAATACATTTTGAGAGTTTGTGAAGCTAATTTTATATTTGCAATTATATCTATAATCGTTATTCTTGCAGTTACAACTGATAAGGACATTTCGAAAAAAATAAATTTGACGTTACATGGGTTGCCTCTATTCTTGAGTATTTAATAATTTAAGAAAATTCTCATGAAAATTATTATAATGTATAGCCGGTGTCTTTTTTCCATTTCATTTTGGAAGAATTTCTAACACAGTTAGCCTCTGAAATGTCCAGTACATTGTGATATTTTGTCTAGTATTAAATAGGGGCTTTGTTAAAAGTTTTCAATTAATTCAACAATATGTCGTACATTTAAAATTTCTCGAGTGCTACGCGTGATAACGATAAGAGTTATTCAATATAATAATAATAAAAATATTAAATTTATTAGTGGAAACAGTTGGGGAGTATATACACATTTAAAAAATGCTATATTTTTTACAAAACTTCATTTTTAACGTTAGTTTGATGGTCAGGTTTTCACATAAGTATTTGAAACCGTGCAGGTCGGATTGTGTCAGTAGCCATCTAGTGCCAAATGTCTTAAATTTTATCGCTTGTTTCTTTGACTACAAATTATTATATATAATCCATACAAATAAATACTAATGGAGATAAAAATATAAAACATGAAAGGAATACCCATTATGAGTGTCATTTTTCGCCCCTGGCGCCTTTTTTTGTCGGCATATATCATCATAATTAAATATGCCACGGATTGTATGCACATACAGTCAGTAGCAATTTCAGAACAATTATGGTAACTAACCACAGAAATGACTGAACTATATGGATGATATGCGTGTGTGTATATGACTGCAGTTTAAAGGACTAACCACCGACATAAAAGTCAGTAGTTCGTGGCACATTCACATTTTTCTTTTATTCCTAGCAACTTGATTATTATTCCAGTTATTTCAGCTACATCTTTATTTAAAATAATTATTTAAATGCAATTGTTTTAGTAATAATCACTTAACTACACATATTTATAATTACGTATATTTCGCATACGCTATTTGATTTTTTTTTAATGTGATAGCTTTGATTGATTTAGCATAAAACACGATCCAAATGGTACTTAAAAAATAAAATTATTATTTTATTAATCACTAGGTATTTTCTGTTTAATTTTAATTTCATATACCTGTTCATACATATCATTTTATTAATATTTTTTTAAAGCAAATTTTGAGATGATTTTTTCTTAGGTATTATTAATTAATCGATATTATGTAATAGAATTTATGTAACATATTTGATTTGGTTGTCGAGACTTGTGGTACTCCACGCACTCGTGTTATATTTCAAAATTTAGTAGGTTTACTTCAAAATTTGTTAAAGTTCGGAAAATATAATAAGTAAATGAATACAATGAGCATAAATTGAAGCACCAATAATGTGGAGCATACCAAAATCTGTATGTTCGTAATGACTTTGTATTACACTGTTATTACATTCTAAATAAATTTGTGTTAATAACGGAGGGAAATTGATTATTAGGTACTGCTATTGCACAGAACATTTAATTTTCTAATTTCCGCTTGTCGATTGCCAGATTACTCTGAAATGTCAAATCCAGAACGATTCAAGGCAATTTCAGCAAAGCGTTCTCGATATGATATTCATTGTATGTATTCGAATCTTAATATATAAAGCAGAAAGCTTGTACATGTTTATGTGTTTATCTGTTGTCTAAAAGCTTTCGAACGATAAACTCTGGGATCACGAAATGTGCCTCAGCTCATTATGCCTGACTAATCCGGATGAATGAGACCATTTTCACAAAAAAAATTTTTCTTTATAAAATCAGAATCTAAATTTCGGGCGAATCCGAGTTGTAAAGCTAGTCATTTTATAACGAGAATCTTTAACAGGTTCGCTCGATAGAACAATATCATTTAATATTCCGTAGTTACCATGAAATTAGACATCTGTATCTGAGATTTCAAAGTTTTCATATCAAAAGGACAATTATTGGGAAATTATGTTTGAAAAGTTGTTTAAAGAAAAGAATGCCGCAAATCGCTTCCCGTTTGCAATTCACTTTTTATTAGGCTCATTCTACTTCTCCATCCTGTTGATACAAATTCTCGTATAACTGCCCCCGAAATTTATGAATTTTTTTCAAAAACCATTGTTAATATTGCATTAAACTCTTTTGGGATGTCAGGAGGCATCTTTAAACTTGTAGAATTTTTTTTTTATGTCGATCATTCTTATTATTTATTAATTATTGTGGAATCTCTTCGACGATGTTGGCGTCAGGTGTACCGCTTGTCACAGTCATCTGATTGCGAAAAGAGGAACATTTTCTTAAAGTTAAATAATTGACGCCGGGACTGGACCTAAAATTTTAATTTTAGTTTTCATTTATAAAACTTTTTTTCTTCGATATAAAGAATAATATGAAAAAAGTGTGTAAAAAACCTTACTTTTTCTTTCAAACGCTATAACTCTTTCAATTTTTACTTTTTTCTTCTTTAAAGTGGACCAATCCCAGCGTAAACTATCTAACTTTAAGAAACTTCGATTCTTTTTTGCAATCAAATAACTGATAGGTGCTCCACATCCCGCCAACAGAAGTTACATCGTCGAAGAGGTGGAAAAGATTCCGCAATAATTAATAAATAATAAGAAGGATTGAGATAATAAAAATATTTTCTGCAAGTATAAAGATGCCTCCTTATATCCCAAAAGAGTTTAATCCAATACGAACAACAGTTTTTAAAAAAAACATTCTTAAATATCAGTTACTTTTGGAGCTGTTAGACGAGAATCCTCTCCTTAAGAAAATTCCGTAATGATCAAATTTATACATTCATAAAAGCGCTAATAAGATATTTTTAAATATTTCAAAGTATGTAATTTGTCAGTATGACAAGATATTTATTTATGTATTCATTTATTTATATTTTTATTTATTTATTCATTTAAACGGAAGCCCTTTGGCAAATACAATAAACAACAGTATATACACTGTGCAACGAAGCACAGATAAGAAAATTACACACGTAATACGCAATATAGTGGCAGTATAAAACGCGTAGAGATACAAACATAAAAGCCAATGTAAAACAAAATAGCAGCTACTAGTTACATATATGATTAATAACTATAGTTCAAAATTTATGAAATGTGCAGTCGAAGAAATCGGAAAGATTACATACGGTGTTAATATTCATACACATACGGTTTATCGGATTGTAATTTTCCCCTTAGAGTTCCATGATGTTCAACATATAGGAACGAGCAGTGCCTAAGTATTTTAGGAGGAACATGTAATCTAAAGAATTGTAGAATTTTAGGGCACTTAATAGCGTGATTTATAATCTTATAACTAAAAAATAAATTCGCTATGAATCTACGTATTTCCAATGTTGGTAGTCGCAGTTGACAAAGGCGAGGCGCGTAATTATGAGTAGTGTTCCCGATTTCTCGATATTTTTCGCATCTCGAGAAATGAAAAATCAAATTATATTTCTCGAGAATTCTCGAGAATTCTCAAGAAATTAAAAAAATATTGCAAAATTTATATTTTTGGAATAATGTTGATAATATTCATCTAAATTTTTATTCGTGTCCAACTTAGACAAAACTTGTGTAAACGAACAAAAAACAGATATTAAATATAATTGATAAGTTTATTTATTTAATATAACATGTGAGCAAGGCGAAACATTACTTTTTTGTTTTAAAATTGTTTTTTAAACAGCACAATGCGTCTAATGTCGCGTCAGCCGATCTACTTCGTTTTTCGTGACAAAATCTGCGGCTGTAGAAAGATTTCTTTCATTTTGAGTGGATGTTGGTTTAACTGTATATAGAGCATCGGCGATGCGAAGAGAAAAGTTTATAAATGATGATGTGTAGATGTGTTTATATCTTCGCGATTATCACACAATTTGAACTAACTGAAAATTCATTTCTGAAAACAAATGAGATTTATAATAATTTTCCTACACTGATGATTCTCGAGAAACACTGTAATTTCTCGAGAAATGAGAAATAAGAAATTATAAAATTTCTCGAGAAATTCTCGAGAAAGAATTCTCGAAAAAGAACACTAATTATGAGTGTAGGCTAAAGTGTAAATATTTGTTATAATGGAGAAATTTAAGTACTCCTGAAGAGTGATCCGCAGCATTCATAGATTTAATGCTCGCGGAATTCGCTATAATGCTGTAATATCACTTATTTCGCAGAATACAGCAGGGTGTCCTCAAAAAAAAAGAATATTATTACTTCAATTGCACGTTGTCTGCTTGTTTGTAACCACGCTGTGCGTTCAAAGTTGCGCCTTACTGTTAGTAAATATTATTTCTATAATCAAATAGCATAGCTTTGCCATAAAATCTCAGTTTGATTCTATTAGAGATTACAAATCAGTAATGTAATGTAAAAAAGGGGGAGATAATCTCCATGTTTGGAGGATATAGTTCTGTACACAGGATACCACTTGATATCGGTACTGTAATTTCTTTGGAGTGATAATACGTTTCCCTTTTTATTTAATAATAGATCGTCGAATGCAATTTATCCAGCAATCTGACATTAACTTCGTCGAGTTTCTCACCATGTCCAAGATTATAGTAAAACAGATCGAATGTTACGAAAGCGCAGGACGTAAAACTCACCGTTAAAACGCGCGCCCGCACAGTTCGTTCAGTCGTCCTTCCGCTTCGTTTCGCTTCCCGAAGGAAAAGTTTTTCGTGTGCTCCCACTGGTTCCTCGATCCTCGGTCCTTGTCTCTCGTCAGTTCGACGTGCAGTTACCGGACCACTCGGATATCAGTTGCCCGTCAGGGTGGCTGCGACGGAGTGCGTTACAACGTCCGTCGTCCCGGTACTCATTCACAACCCCTACCCGAACCGTTTTCCCCCGTAACCCCTCCACCCGGATATCAAAGAGCCAATCGGGAACCTTGTTTTCGACTATCACCACGCTGGTTCCTCTTCTTCGCCGTCAAACTCTTCGTCAACTACTGCCGTTATCACTTCGTCGGTCATCCTGTTTAGTATTGTAATCATCGTTGATCCTAACACCACAGTTCTCACCGTCACTACCGTAAACGTCGTCGCCATAGTCACTATTATTATTGTCATTATCATTATCATTATTGTCCGCATCATTATCGTCTTTTTCGTCGGCATTGCGGTCGTCGTGGTCCCTTTCGTCGTCATCGTCATCGTCATTAATATCATATCATTGTCCTCCGCACCCTTATGGTCGCATTCCTTTCGGATGATTTCTGTTTCGCAGCCCGAGATGAATCAGAGTCATACGTACGGGTTGTGCGATCCACGGTGAGCAGGCGGTGGGTGTGAAATAGCACGCATATTTCCGTCGATATATTTATTACACACCGAGGGACACGCTCGATTACAAAATAAACATATTGTCTCCCAAGGTGTTCTTATATTATACGAGTTGTCACCAAAGTAGGTGGTCAAATGTGTGGGGGCGCGTTCCATTCATTTTGAAGACGTTGCCCCGTCTCTTTATTTTAGTATCCTGATGTAGGTGTTTTTTTTTTTTTTTCAATTAATGCGCCATAAATGCAAAAGTCTTTTTGAGATAATACATTTCATGTGTCAGGAGTAGATACTGTAATTCGTGTGTAACTGCTGAGTGAACATATAGATTCAGTGAACGCTGAACTTGAAAGCTTATTTTACCAACATACATGGCAAACTTTGAAGATTGCAACTGTTTTGTATATAAAATGGAATATTTCTAACTGTTAGAAATGAATATTTTACTGAATATTTTTATTCGAATTGTCGATCACCTATTTCCAGCAGAGTATATTTCGGTAGATAGACACGATATTTGTTAAAATTCCATGACCTAGGGTTTGGTACTGTTTACCCGCCTGTCTGTTGACTGAGAAATCGATCATTTACCTAGACTCTGGCAATTAGAAGCAGGATATCACATGGATTTCGGGCACTACAATGATCAAATAACTATCCAAGATTAAGCGTTACATGTTTAGAGGAAAACGTGTTTAATAATTTTAAATTATGATTTATATGTTGGTACACGTATAGAAGTGTGAATATTAATGAGATTTTATTAATATTACTAACATTACCAATAATAAATGATTATACAGTTATAACCTATAATAATCATTGAATTATTGTTTCTAACAATAGCAGTAAAAATTTAATTTGGTCAAATAATTTCGAGACAGTAAAGTAAACTATAATTACAATGTTTAACAACTCCGAATAACTACTTTGAAAGTGCTATGGTTACAGAAATTGAAGGGTTGGATGCAATAAGGGGACTAGCGCTTGAAAATAGGAAAAATTATTGTCCAAACGCTAAGAAAGATTGGAAAATTAAATGTTGTTAAATTGAATTTTTAAAAATATAGTGTTGTAAAGCTCATCGCGACACACATTTTTTCTATTTACAGTTTGTTTATCCAATCATTATTATTCGAGCTAAAAATTATAAACTCAAAATTTTTCATCGTCCGAAATCATTATTTCTTTAGACAAAAATTGCGATAACTTGAATAAATATTAACGGATCGTCATCAGACTTGAAACATAACTTTAGAAAACTCTAGCGAAGCCGTGAAATGTGTGCACAAAACCCGTATGTTAAAAACTGTAATAATATTTCATTAAAAAGTAATACTGGACATAACCCAAGTTTTTCAACGTTCACCGTTAAAAAGTATCGAGGCAATTTTGAGGTACTTATAACTTGCAGCGACAAAGTTTTTCCTTAATATACAAGCAAGATTTTCACCAATTTTCACGCTGATTAATAAATAATTGTAGAAGATACGGCGATATGTATAAATCCCGCGCGGCACCAACAGTCAACGCGACTGCTAAAACTGCTAAATAGCGCATTACACGCGGCTACCGACTGTTGGTGGCGCGCGAGATTTATATATATCGTCATATCTTCTACAATTATTCATTAATCAGCGTGAAAATTGGTGAAAATCTTCCTTGTATATCAAGGAAAAACTTTGTCCCTGCAAGTTGTGTGTACCTCAAAATTGCCTCGATACTTTTTAACGGCGAACATTGAAAAACATGGGTTATGTCCAGTATTACTTTTTAATTAAATATTATTACATTTTTTAACATAAGGTTTTTGTGCATACATTTTACGGCTTGGCTAGAGTTTTCTGAAGTTATGTTTCAAGTCTCATAACGATCCCTTAATATTTACTCAAGTTATCGCAATTTATGTTTAAAGAAATAATGATTTCGGGCGATGAAAAATTTTTTGTTTATAATTTTTAGCTCAGATAGTAATGATTGGATAAACAAACTGTAAATAGAAAAAATGTGTGTCGTGACGAGCTGTACAACACTATATTTTTAGAAATGCAATTTAATAACATTTAATTTACCAATGTTTCTTTGCGTTTGGACAATTATTTTTCCAATTTCCAACCGCTAGTCCCCTTATTGCATCCAACCCTTCAATTATCACGCGAAGCCCAAGTAACATGATACCCGAAACAAACTTTGAAAAGATTTTACATCTTATACGCGTTAAAAAAATCCGTTGAAAATGTATTATTCCCAAAGAAAGTGCAAGATTGGATTGAAAATGTAAGCATGGTGTATTATTAAAGAAATTCTAGGATATCGTCCTTTTATATTGCATGCCTTATGAATCGATCCTGGAAGACATGACCTCTACGTTGGGTCGTTCATTTGCTCGAACTACTTGTTGCGTCTGACTGAATTCTCGACACGCCACTTGTCGCTGACGCTATCCGCATACATAGGTAGTAGGTACTCGTGGTGCTTCAACGTGCTCGCGATGCTTCCTTTGTTCTCTGCGCGCTAACTGGCATAAGTGTCGTGGGGCTGTTTTTATGATAGATATAAACAAATTTCGCGAAAACAATTAACAAATAAGCATAGTCTTCGATTTGAGGATACAGAGATAAAACCGTCCTAATAAAGTTGTAAGTCTCACGCGAAGAGGCTTTCTTGGAATTAGGTTTAGTTTTTATTTCACTGTTTCTATTTAGGAAGTTTCATTTACGTGAGTGAGTAATACGTGTATCTCTTGTGACGTAAAACAGACGAATCTCTCGCCTAAATTCCTCAAAGAATTCGTGGAATTTGGTGGAATTTGAGTGGGTGGATCGTAGAATGACGCTGGTGATGATGTCGAGAAGAAAAAAAGAAATGAAACATGAGAAATAGAATTACCTACTAAAGCGGGAAGATGGAAATTTTGATTCTGTGTGTTACCTATAATAATGCATTCACTTGAAAAGTTGGCACTACTATGTAGTCATGCATAGTAAAAATTTTAATTTCCCCTTGGTCCCTTCTTATGTACGTAATTACAATAAGTGACTATGTCAGTCTCACTTGACCAAACGCCTTGACCCCTTGTTCATTCATTTTATTTATGTTCTATGAATTCAAGATTTCATATAATTTAGTCTGTTAAAACTGTTTAAAAATATTGTGTGCTATACGCGAGGCGAAGTCACAGAAATGATGACGCTTTGAACGGATATATGAGTGACTGTTTGAGGTACCTGGCGACTCGGCGTCCATCGTTGTCCTGGGTGTAACCTTGCGATCGCTTTGATTAAAATTACACAACTGATTCGTGACTTCAGCTTCGTTGCTGCAATTTTTCATGCTTCCTTTGTTGATAGTTCATTCAGTTCGTAATAGAATCATTTTTTCTCATCTTCTGTAAGTCTAGATTTTTTTCTATCATTTCCCGTGACAGAGAATTCTATAAAAATTTTAAACTCTCCGATAGGACACGCGATGAATTCTAATTCGAGGAATTTTCTTCACCGTTCATTATGCAGCGCGATAAAGGCGGATTCGATTCGGCTAACTTCCGCGTCCTGGCTAGTAAAGGCGACGGAAAGAGTTCACTAGCGTGGGTTGCAGTTAACTTTTACGAGTGGCACACGATAGCTGGGTTAAATATAGCCTCCGTCACAGTGCAAGAACCGATGAACTTCCCTGCGAACCGCTTAATAGGTGCATATGACACCTATTAATTGTAGTCGTCCCAAAAGACGAGGAGAAGTGGCGAAGAGGATGATACCGTGGGCGATCGAGTAAATGACGTGAGTTTCGTGGTTAATGATGGGCGTCAAGGCGTTTCAAATAGGGCTGTTACGAATATTCGAATAATTTGGAGTATTCGTATATTCGAACATTATTCGAATAATTAGGACTTCTGCGTTAGAACGTATGTTTTCTACAGCAGGGAATGTTGTAACGGCAAAAAGAATGTTGTTGTTTTTCTCCACCAAAACAAGGTTTTGCTATGAATAATAAGAATAAAATTATTATTATTTTTGGAGTTGTTATTGTTTAAACAATGCTCTTAGCCTGAAACACCATTATGTAAAGTTTTAGATCGCTAACCCCCGTTTACGGGTAATACAGGGGTAAACGCCCTTCTCGTTATTATTTTTTTTCTCGGTTACTACTTAAGATATTTAAATGAAACAAAAGCGACATAATAGCTACATATTAGCTGTAATTCATATATTATTTATTATTATTATTTAGTATTATTGTACAATTATTTATTAATCAGTGTGAAAAATTGTGAAAATCTTCCTTGTATATTAAGGAAAAACTTTGTCGCTGCAAGTTATATGTACCTCAAAATTGCCTCGATACTTTTTAACAGCGAACGTTGAAAAACATGAGTTATGTCCAGTATTACTTTTTAATGAAATATTATTATATTTTTTAACATAAGGGTTTTGTGCATACAGTTTACGGCTTCGCTAGAGTTTTCTGAGTTTTATGTTTCAAGTCTCATAACAATCCGTTAATATTTAAAAAGATATTGACTTTGGTCGAAGAAATTTTTTTTGTTTATAATTTTTATCTCGAATACTAATGATTCGAAAGAAAAACTGCAAATAGAATAAATGTGTGCCGTGATGAGCTTTACAACACTATATTTTTCAAAATCCAGTTTAACTAAATTTAATTTTTCAATTTTTCAATTTTTCTTAGCGTTTGGACAATACTTTTTCGCATTTTCGAGCGCTAGTCCCCTTATTGCATCCGAGCCCTCAATTGTAAAGGTCAATATGAAAAGAATAGCACGATAAAGTGTGAAAAAACATTTCACGTTTAGATTCGTACTTAATACAAATGGAAATTCGAACACTTTTAATTCTTCGAATATGCGAATACTCCGTACTATTCGAATAAATTATTCGTATTCGAAATTATTAGAATTATTCGAATATTTACCAGCTCTAGTTGTGAATCACTTCGAACATGCACGTAACAAAGAATTGAAATCACTTTCAATGTTATCCGGATTTCGACAATTTAAAAATTTCTGACAAGTCTTGAAAGCTTTCATGGGTATCGAAGGTTTGGATGCGTCGCCCATTTCTTCCAAATTGTCACGCTTCGAATGACGAATAAAGAAACTTCTCAAGACGTTCAAGACTTATTGAAACTTCCAAGACACATTAAGATTTTTTAGATTATTCAGATTTTAATACTAGTCGAAGCGGGGTAGTCGTTGACTTATTTAAGAATTTGCAAGAAAAACAGTTGAATGAACTTACGTATTCATGATTCCCCGAGGTCGTGTGCCTCATACCTACACTCCCTTTTCTTCGAGATAGAAACGAATTCTGATGCCACTCGAAGGATATTTTTCACTTGCGGTTTTTCGTTCCAAATAAGATCCTGCGTTGCACCACGTTTTCATACCTAATTTGTCGAGTACCATTGAAAAAGTCCACAAAATTGTAATTGTCTTTCAATTTTTCTTATACCACTTTTTATACAAAGGATAAATTACTTGATGTTAGGAAATTGAGATATGACGGTTGATGAGTGGCGCGAGTAGTATATCTCACAGAATTTGTGAAACCGATGATTTAATAAATAGGTAAATGAATTACACTAGACGAATTATTTTTTAAAGAAAAATTATCACAATTTTCACCAATTAGGCTTGTGGAATCCAAACGGTTCTTTCACGTTGCCTTCCGTTGCTGCATACATTAGTTAAGAAGTGAATACAAAATTTCGTAAATGTTTAATGATACGATTAAAAACTTTTTAATTAATTTAGCGAGTGCTATATGTCGTTTAATCTTAATCCAAGCCCCAAATATGTTTCTTTCAAAACACACTAAACTACTGCCCAGTGGTGGAGTGTCTTATACACCGTATTGGATTTGGAAAAAAGTTTCATTCTCAAAAGAAAAGTGAGAAAAAAAATTGAATATCAAGGAGCTAAGTAGATCTACAAGAGTACGTAATTAAATTGCTTCTTGGAAAGGTTTGCAAGAGTTAACGCGTTTTTGTGTGCTAAAGGACTCCTCTCATTTTAGGGGAAAAAGCAAGAACTTATGCCATTATTGGAGTCTTTAATGGCAAAGCAAGCACGGACAAGTTTTTATTAGACTAAATGTGGAGGATATGTACTGAAAGAGTTCGAGGGCGTGGATAACTTTAGTTTATAGGTTTATTCTGAATTTATTCTTCCTTCAGATATCGTCGGCTACATGTCAGACTTTTAAGGGGGACTACATATACTTTACGCAACGCTAAAATAGGCCGATTTTGGGGATTTTTTTACGGCTTTATACTTAACATTTGAAGATACGAAAAAAAAATTGTTTATCTATGTTAAAAATATGCATTGTAGATGTCCCTATCGAGGCATCTTGCTACGGCGGAGGTTTTAGCGCATTCAATTCTTGTCTACAATCAAAATACCAAAAACAGTCTTATTATTTATGAAATTATATCATCGCCGAACCAATACGAAAATCGAAAATTGACAAAATTGTAGAGCTTAGGAGAAAAGGGTCATTCCACGCCAACTCGATCACATGTTTCGCTCGATGTCTCGGATTTTGTTCAAACTTGAATATGTTGTATATAGTTCTCGTGAAATTGGGTGGTTTAGAGTTTGTTTAAAAAATACAGGGCTTTGAATTCTGCGATTTTTGCCTATTTTCGTGAAAATGGATTGTACTTATGAATTTTTATCTCGGGAACTATTTGTCGGATTTAGTTGAATCTTACGTCATTTTAATCTAGAAGGATCGACCTTCCAGAATAATTTTGTTTCCGGTTAAAAAATCAGTTTTACAATAATGAAAATTATAAACAAATTTTTATTTTGCAAATTGAGGCTCAAGGTCACGATTTTAAAAATCTGAAAAAATACTACCATATTCGCTGATGAATTTTCTATAAAGTAAGCTTATCTGATGTTGGTAATTTGCGTATGCAACGTCGCAGGAAGCTGTTAAAGACAGCGGCGCGCCCTGTTTCAGGTAAGCGAGCCGCGCGCTCCGCAATTACGGTCGCCTGACCGTACCACTCGCACCCACTGTTACTTCAATCAGGTCTAACAACGGTAAAAACAATAACGACAGCTCACGTACCCATCACTCTTGGCCAATGCCTCTTTTTTTTTTAATAATAATCAGATTCGTAGGAACCAGCTTGACTGTTCTTCGATTATTTGTTTGAAAAGTGCCATTACTCGATGGAAACCACGAGGAGGTGGTGGGTTCGTTCCATCAGGAGTGGGTATGGATGGATTAAGAAGGTTGGCATGGATAAGATCATTTCGAATGACGAGGTTAAGTAAGAAAACGGTCGAAACTATTTAATTGTGCTGAGCACAGTACCAGCTTCATCACACGAACAAGTTTTGCATAAATTTTTTTTGTCTGACATTGGCGTATAGCTGTGGAAACTTCTAGTGCCAATGATAGGTGATGCTGCTGCAAAGCGAGCTTCTAAGCTGGTTCTGTTTGTTCATTCTGACTTACGTAAGCGAAAGTATTATTTGTAAAAGATGTCCTTGCCCATTCACATAAATCTCGGGGTGTAAGAGTTTGATTGTCTAATGGTATTTGTAAGCTTGCGCGCATTTCAAGTCTTTTTACGAAACCTCCAATTCCATCACACGGTCCCTTACCGTGTGCCGTTGCAAAAAAATGCCATTCAGCAGAAACACCGAAGTCGCTGATGCGATGTGTCAAATTTATGAAAAATTTTCTATTTTTAAACGATTTTATTCAGCTTCGATCCTCTGTTTGTTTGTTTGTATGTATGGTTCAAATCTGGCAACTCGAATTTAACCCACTTTCAACTATCCAATTGTCTTGAAACTTTGCAGGCCTGCGTAGTTTGGATGACAATACAATATTTGAAAAAAAAAATTAACCCCGAGCGGGTGAAAAAATTACCCAGTCGTCAATAAATATAACCCGTAACTACAACTCCGAACCACTTGAAATCAGCCACTCGCGTTCTTTACGAAAACGACAAAAAGCCGCTACGTTATTTCTAAAGAAGTCAGAGCTGTGAAATGTAAATCCATAAACACTAAAAACTAGAAAATAAAAAATATATAAAAAAATGTTTATGTTAAACGATTTTATTCAAAATGCACAAAAAACTAAAAAAATAATTCTTTTCTTGTACTGCAATTTCGATGGTGTTTCTTCAGTTTAAATAAAATCGTGGAGCAGGATTTTTTCATAACAGAATATGGATCAATTTAATACAGCGTCAAGCGTCGAAATGAATTTGTTGTGAGATACCCTGCTCCACGATTTTATTTAAACTGAAAAAACACCATCGAAATTGCAGTACAAGAAAATATTTATTTTTTAGTTTTTTGTGCATTTTGAATAAAATCGTTTAATATAAAATTTTTTTTTTTATATATTTTTTATACTGTGCAGCCGCTCCATCGCACAGTGAATTGAATATCATTGTGAAGTTTGCTCTAGCACTTGACGCGAGGCAAAATCGCGTCTCTCCCGTCTCACGCACAATACTTTTTCCAACACCTGCATGGAACGTGTGTTTTTGATAGCCTGCTGAGCGATTCGTAAAAAAAAATGCATATTCGATTGTGTTTCTACTCTGTCGAAATTAATAAATGCGTTTATCTATTTTCCAAAAACTGCTTCCGATGATGACTCCAATTTTTGCTTATTTCGCCACTCCATAAATTTGTTGTACATCGTCTCGTACTTTTCTTTCGATTTCGGGCTCCAGCAAATTTTCCTCAATCCTTTTTGCAGCTTCTGCTATTTCGGGGGGCGTGTGGTATCCCGTACGCGAACGCGCATGCGCTACGTCTAATTTCTTTACAGGACCCCTGAAATTTGCCATTTTGCTCTCCCTCAGCAGGCGTAAAAAAACACCCATTTTCATGTAGGTGTTGAAAAAATTAAATATCTCTACGTGTTGAATGAAAATTATTATGATATCAGTAATACTTTTTTATGGATTATACGAAAGATGGAAAATCGATGTTGGAAACCGAACTTCAATTGTTCTTTTAGCCCTGGCTATAAAAACTAGAATCAGCCATCTCATGTTACAGTAAAGTCTCTCTATGGGCTCGGTTTTGTGCACACGATGAGGGCTTGTCACCTATCCCCACCACTTCTGTCTCACTCTTGTCCGGCGAAGGCGAGAGCGAGATGGAACGAGAGCGAGCGAAAGGCGCTGAAAGCGAGCGAGGACGGTACGAGACAGACGACGCGTTGATGTTTTGTCTCGCTCCGTCTTTCGGAGGCCTGATACTCCGTCCTTTGCATGCGCGGCGGGCGTGCGCGATGGTCGCTAAATCTTGACGCAGGCCCGGCTCAAGTCTTTTTTGCGCCCTGGGCGGAAAGTCGACAATAGGTGCAAAATGGTATTTTCATTGCTGGTATTGTTCAAAATAAACTTTAAAATTAAATATTACAAGTTGTACTATAAGTGGTTTAATACTACGAATAAAAATTCAGAGTAAGGTCATCAATAAACTCAAATAAATATATTATAATAAATGGCGGAATTTGGCAAGTTCGCCTAGGGCCCAAAAAAGACTCGTGCCGTGCCTGGCTATCTGACCGTCGCCCGCATGCGTCGAGCAGTCACGATTCCATCTGAGCGCTCGCACCCGTCGCGCACGCCTGCCGCGCACGCAAAGCATTCCATCTCGCTCCCCCTTCGACCAGAAAGAAGCGAGAAACGAACACTCGGAATTAGGACTCGGGTCTCCATGAGGGCTCATCGCCGGTCCCGACCAGCGAGCCCATAGGGAGACTTTACTGTACTTGGAAGAGCTGATCTGTGCCACCATGTTGTCACAGATTTCGCGAAACGATGTGTTTACCTGTAGTCAGCTTACGAAATATTGAAAATAATTATTTGATTGTCTTTTACAATTATAATATAAAATAAGAGTATAAAACCCAAACCCTTATATGTTTAACAGATTTTCTTTAATTAGTTGTCGATAATCATCTTGAAAATCCTAGTTTCGTCCTCTAAACTGGTGTTGGAGATCCGTCTGGCTTTCGTCAACGAGCACCAGGGGGCTGCCACTCTAATTTGCGATTTGGCGACAGTGTTTCAACTGCCATCTAGGCAGTTCCAATTTTTTCGAACTAAAATTCATTATGGCCGTCCAACATAGTCTGCGAATCCAGTAATAATCTATTAATTGCTGCAACATTTGTTGTATTTTGATCGCAAACCATACTGAGGATGATAAGTTCCGTTTCTTCGAAAGCTTTTACAACAGTTTTGATGCAGTGCATCAACTGATTTGAGGACGTCTTGCATTTTGTGAAATAAAGCAGTCAGAGCAACAACGGACTAACCTACATTTTTTTCGAAATTGAATTAATAGCAATAACGTATTCCAATAGGCTCTACTAACCATATAAAATAGGAAAAAAAAATTTTTTTAATGTGAGTTGCTCCGTTGTTCTGACTGCCTCAAATAACAAGCAAATGTGAGTTTCCAATTCGATACGATACCTTTTAGCATAAACACCAGTGCATGGCCATATTGAATTTTAGTTCGAAAAAATGGAACTGCCTAGGTGGCAGTCAAAGCACTGTCCCAAAATCGCAAATGAGAGTGGCAGCCCCCTGACGAGCACGCTTTCCAGCAATTCACCCTGTCTTTCTTAGCCATTAGAAAGCGTGGGACTGACTTTGACCTTCGTTTCCCTCACCCAAAGCGAGCCGATGGGGGCGCGAGACGTTGTTTCGGTTTTTCCGCAAGGGCTGCCTGCCTGTAGGACCCTTGAGTAGTTGCATTTTAGCTGCAGTCAGTTACAGAGCGTTCAAGCAGTTAGAGCTCGTATATATATTCATCGTAAAACTCCATGTACCGGAATTAAGAATATTTGCTTTTTGAATAAAGTTATCGTTGAAGTTTTGCAAGAGTGTCTAATTTCCTGGTACACAACACTAGGATATTAGTCAGTTTTCATTTCATGCTTCGACTCTGTTTTATAATCATCAGCTTTGAAATAACTTATGGAAGTTTAAAATATCAGTTTCCATTTTGTAATTCAGCTATATCCATGTTTCGTTTAGTAGAAATATTCAACGAGGATTCTTGTGAATAAACAACCATCACTATGATCCGAGATATGCAATTATTATGTCATTATCTATATTAATATCGTACGTTGTTTGTGTGTAAACAAAAATCGTAGTTTAATCCTTTAATCGAAAAATCTTGTAACGTTCCCAGAAAGTGTGTAGAACGTCTGTAAATATTAACTTCTCTGCAATCATTCCGATAGACTACGATCTATGTATTTGTATGTATACCCATGGACCTTCCGTATCGACGGTGAGCATCAGAGATGTAAGACTCCAGGAATTTCCTATTGTTCCACCATCCAACACTTTCATTCGTATGTTCGATTTTCCCATTGATGGCTATAGAATAATGTTTTAAGAGTTAACGTAGCCGCCGTAATGTGACTGTTCCGGAGAAATTCATGAAATGAAGAAACTAAAGTGGACAAAAGTCCTCATGTAGCAATCAATGGTAAACTTGCCGATGAACTGGGCCCTCGTCGATTTCGATGATTTTGAAATATATTGTCAAGGTCATCATTCTGAACAACATTTCCCTTTAAACTTTTTGGCGGTCGGCCTTAGTTTCAGAGATATTGTGGAAAAACTGTTGCTACTACTACATTGAATTCTGCTCATATATGTACGCCACCGTGGCAGCGTATGCGTCGGCGCGGGACCGCCGCTCATCTGCTGTTTCTCCATATACGTCGCGGTGACCGGCAGACAGCGTATATACCGGGTAAACTAAACGGTTCGGTAAACTTGCCGATGAACTAGGCCCTCGCCGATTTCGATATATTGCCATGTTGTCATTCTGAACATTTCACTTTAAACTTTTTGGCGGTCGGCTTTGGTTCGCGAGATATTCGCAAAAAAGTTAACTTAACATTAGAATTACCGAGTGTAACACATACATCGGTTCGCTAACATGATTTTTCACGCCCTCCGCCCTAATCTAGCCTCAACCAATACTAATACCGTCGGCTGTGAAACAGATTTCAATATATTATGCCGGGGGTTTTTCGTATGTTTTTGACGGCGTGTATCGGGATCGTTGAGGTCGACGAGGAGGTGGCTTTCAATATATTCTGCTGAGGGTTTTTTGTTGGTGTCTCCGAATCTGGGGCCGACCGCCGGGGGGGGGGGGGTTAAAGTAGGGCTGGGACTATTCGAATAATTTAATATTCGAATATTTTACAAGTATTCGAATGCTACGAATAAACTTCGAATATTTAAGTATTCGTATGTTATTATTCGAATACTCAAATATTCGAAGTTTATTCCTAGCATTCGAATACTTGTAAAATATTCGAATACTTTTCGAATATTGATTTATTCGAATAGTATGGTGTGAATTATGAACCAAGTTCTTTAGGTTCATTTTTTTTTACAAGCTTTTATTTAATTTCTGTTGTGAGTTCGAATACTATTCGAATACTGATATATTCGAATACTATTCGAATATTGATATATTCGAATACTGATGTATTCGAGTACTATTCGAATAGTAATGTATTCGAATACTGATGTATTCGAATAGTATGGTGTGAATTATAAATCAAGTTCTTTAGGTTCATTTTTTTTTGCAAGCTTTTATTTAATTTCAGTTGTGAGTTCGAATACTATTCGAATACTGATATATTCGAATACTATTCGAATATTGATATATTCGAATACTGATGTATTCGAGTACTATTCGAATAGTAATGTATTCGAATACTGATGTATTCGAATAGTATGGTGTGAATTATAAATCAAGTTCTTTAGGTTCATTTTTTTTTACAAGCTTTTATTTAATTTCAGTTGTGAGTTCGAATACTATTCGAATACTGATGTATTCCAATACTATTCGAATATTGATATATTCGAATACTGATGTATTCGAATACTATTCAAATATTGATGTATTCGAATACTTTTCGAATATTGATGTATTCGAATACTTTTCGAATATTGATGTATTCGAATAGTATGGTGTGAATTATAAATCAAGTTCTTTAGGTTCATTTTTTTTACAAGCTTTTACTTAATTTCACTTGTGAGTTCGTTAGTTTGTCAGGTTGTGTTTGTTAGTTTGTCATCTAATTTTTACCCACTTCAGCAGATCCGATCGACTTGAAACTTTGCACACACACCCTACTTAAATATTCGAATAGTATTCGAATACTTGGATATTCGAATTACATTCGCCAAATAATTGAGCAACTGAAGTATTCGAATACTCGAATACCGAAAACTTCGACAAATAGTCCCAGCCCTAGTTTAAAGGGATCTATATATGGGGTGGCGGTGAATGGGCGGTGGTTCCGTGCTAACGCTCTGCTTCCAGTTTATCTCTAAACGGTAATGCAGCAACATGAACTCGTTCGTTGTTTTTGTGCGCAGAATGGATACTGAGGAGAAGTGCATAGACTTCTTAATTATGAGAAACATTTTTAAAAATATAATTCAATGCCCACGTTGTGAAAAGCCCATAACACTTAATCGCAAGGAACTATTCTTTCGGTGTTACACGATATCGTACGTGGTGAAAAGTAAAAAAAAAGAAACAAAAATTGCATTGCAAATATTATCAAAGAGCAAAAAAAAATACGTGGTTTGCAAATGTTCGTCTGCCACTATTAACCGCCATGACTTTCATTGCGTAATGGCTCTGGATAGGACTGCCGAAACTCTATTAACAATCATAAAAAAATGGATATTGCCCGGAACAACTGTGATTTCCGACTGCTGGAAGGCGTATAATTGTCTTAGCACCGGAGGATATACACATTTGACAGTCAACCACTCATATAATTTTGTTAACCCCGAAAATAGTATGTAATTCATATCCAACACATTATTTTCAGACTTGTGCAAAGTGTACTTAATATATTTTACAATTGCATTTATATAGAAGCCAATACACAGTCAATAGAGAGGACATGGAGGGAGGTTCGGGGACATATTTCGAAATACGGAAGTAAAGAAGATCTTTCTTCGTATTTATGGGAATATTTATTTAAGAGGGCGCATGATCGTCATGAGAGAATAGACATTTTTTTCAGGAAATGGCAATATTTCAAGACCATTTATACAACGATCCTAAAGACGTAGGCTGTAGCACTTCGTCAGAATAAATACATTTCTGTATTATAAGAAAAGATTAAAAGTAGCGTGTACTGTTAGTATCCTGTAATTCAGTTTAAGTTGAACTAATTTTCTTGCTGCGACACCACGTGTGCACCCGTCAGATACGCATGCTGAAGGTTGCTGCGCAGTGTTTATACAAACAGAAGACAACTGCCGAAAGCGTGGTGCTGCACACACTGTCGCGGACATGCACGTATACGTAGAATACGATTGTGTAATATCGAAAGTTTTCCTGCGAATATTTCGGAAACTAAGGCCGGCCGTCAATTTTGTCAAAGGAAAAAGTTACTCAAAAGGTCGAGTTTTGCAACATATTTCAAAATCATCGAAATCGGCGAGGGCCCAGTTCATCGCCAAGTTTACCCAATCAATTGAAATACATATGTACTTACCTAAGTAGTAGAATAACTTTTCTTTTCTTTTCTTAGTTTTGGAAATCCCTCGAGTACTCGCGCACTTGACTTCAGAATTTGAAAAATACTTTGTTGAAACTATATTGTTGAAAAAAAATCCAATTCTAGTTACTGAAGAACTGGCTCAGAAATTGAATACTAATGTTTGGAAGAAAATTGGGAAACTCTGAAATGTGTGACATATACCTACAGTTGAAGTATGATTTTCAAATAACAGTAACGAATTAAATAAAATTGCTGACAGAACAAACAACTAACAGAATTAATAATGGCCTTCGCGAAAATAATAATTTCTTTCCAATTCCTTTTCAACGTCCGCAGGTGCACATCATGCGACGTTAATCTTCCTATCTTTGATCTGCGAAAAGCACGATTCACATTTGATCTGTAAAAATACAATGCCAACGTCTACGTTATTGGAATCCTTATCTCTAGTTCAAGTTCAAGTCGCACTGTTTATTCCAGAGATGGGCATTATTTAGATAAAAAATGATTGAATAACTTTTCAAATAAAGAGACTTTATCATTTTCCGTCGTCGAATAAAAACCACCCGAGTTATCTTTATTCGAAGCGGCACAGATGAAGCAGCTTATTCGACGGGAATTCCTCCGACGGCGAAATATACTTCGTTTATTCGAAGGCCTTTTCTCTTGGGTTACGAATAATGTTCCAGCTTTCATTGTATCTTGATACTAGAAGCTCGAATAACCGGCGAGCGGCTTTGTGACCCGAGCCGCGCGCGATCGCCGTCTGTCGGCGATATGTCATCGATTCTACAGAATTTGAATTTGTTTATTTTTCATCGTATCAATATGAAAGTGACACCATTGGATTCCTGGCATTCTCCCGATTAATTGGACAGAAAATAATTTAAATCGAACTATTTTTAACAAAACAGGCTTTCAATTCTGCAAACAAATTTTTCACATAATTTCCTTAGTTATGGTCCGAATTACATCATTTTTGGGGCTATTTTCATCTTGAAGACATAAGAAATTGATTAGTAATATTTTTATCAACACTCATCAAAAACATGAACATTTTATCTGGCCCGTCGGTTATATTACTCTCGGCTGGGCGGTCTACTACTCAGGGATCGGCGGACTCCAGCTACCACTGATGGAGGGGGAACACCTATAGGAGCGGTGGTTATGCGTGCGTGACTGACGCAGGCGCAGTTCATGCCCACATTACCACCGCTCCTGTAGGTGTTTCCCCGTCCATCAACGGTAGCTGGAGTCCGCCGGTCCCTGCTACTACCTAAAGCCCGAAGGTCCCCACTCGCAGCGAGAAAGCAAAACAGTGGGGTGGGTAGGTCTTTCTTGGTAATCCGAGCCCAAAAGTTTCTCAACAACCGGAAGACTGTATATATTGTTGCGCCGGGGCGTCCACGCCGACGTAAAGGGGTAGAATAATACGCGGGTGTATACACCACTCAATTATATTTGGATATACAGAGCAATAACAGTTCAACCCGCACGTCCGAACGCTATGGCGTTCGGTACAAGACAGTCCTCTCGTCGTTGTCCCGATCGTCCTCTTGAAGGGGGTTGACCCTCTTCTGTCTTCAGCTACGAGCACCAGCAGGCTATGCATTGGCCTATACCCGGTGCTCGCAATAATATTCTTTCTGATGCTTTCGACGATGCGCGCAACCATTCGCGTGTGCGGCTTCACGTTGCACGTCAAAAACTATTCTTTTAATTACAATTAGTAATTCAGTTTGGAAGTGGAATTAAATTAGGCGTCATTAAAATCACGCACAGTTCATTAATTTTAACTAGTTGACCAATTAATTTATTTTCTAATTCATTAATGCAGTGCTTTGTTTAAGTATGTGATATTTGCGAATTTTTTATAAACAAAACTGTTCAACGGATTTATTTGAAATTTGGCAAGTTGTTTTATTGTACTTTCAAGTATTATTACAAATTTTTATGAGGCTATACAAAAAAAAATGTGCGTATGTACAGCGTCGATTGCAGAACGTTGAAAAAAAGTGGCTCGTGCTGGCGTTGAAGGAAAGTGTCCTATGGTTTATCTGAACACACAAGAAGGAAAAGGGATTCTTAATCTGCATGAACATGGCTATCTATGGAACTAGAACAATTCAGAAACATGAAAAATTGTTAAAATGGCAGCCTTTTGAAAAAAAGTTCGAATTTCGTCAAAAAATCGCAAGGAATTATTTAAATAAAAAAATAACGCTAACAGATACAGTCATAATCCTAGTTCCATAGATAGACTGACGTTTGCCGGACATGTATGTACAAGGTCGATGCAATAGCTTCATTGGACTTCGAGATTTCTTCAACGCCATGTCGAAAAATGTTGTTTCGTGAAAAACGAGTTTAAAGTGTCATGTTAGATTGGTATAAAAGTACAACTAATACAACTAATACTAATATCCAGAACAAGTTGGAAAGTGGAATGCATTATGTCGGAATAAGTCAGCAAAAATACTAAAAGTTTTTTATTAATATCTCGGAAACTAATAAATTTTCGAAGCAACAATTTTAGATTAGTGTTGATCGGCCAATGGGGCCATTCAGAAGTACAGCCCCCGTACTTTTCATAGTTTATTGTGGACGCGTTTCGGAGTAATTGCCAAAAAAATAATCGTCAGAATGTTCAAATTTATTGACATTATATGAGTGCGCAACTGTAGTCGGTGTACGTAGTATCAGGTGAACCAATCATCTGAAACAAAATGCTTTGGGGTTAGTAATTTCTACACCAAAATCTAATACTAATAAAAAATCGATTTTTCGACATTTCAATAGTTTTGTACCCCCTTAAGCGATTGTGTTACGCTGAGTGGCAGTGGATCGCGCGTCACCGTTGACTACCACTGTCGACGGCGCACGTTTTGCGAAACTATTTATTTTCTGTATTGAAAACAAATCGTGGCTTACCACTTCTGTTGATGCTTTTCGAAGGAAAATTGTCTGCTGTATCACGTGGAGTAGACGGATTTTCTCCTAGACCCTTAGTTTTGAAAATAAATTGAAAGATATCTGCAAAAATGGGTGGATTTCATGTGTTCTTTTACCTTTGATCGTTGTTTAAACATACTTAAATGTTCATAATGCCATTAAGGTTATTAATCTTATATCGTTATATTCGGAAGGGTTCATAGAATAATTTGACGGACCAATCAACCGAATAACTATTACTGCTTCGACACAAAAAATGTTCAAAGTTGAAAATTTGCAGCTTTTTTTTCAAAATCGAATTTTTTCAAAAACTGAGGGTGTGGCGACAAACGGTTTGCGGATTCGTTTTCAGCGCATGAAATCCTATAAAAAAAAAAAAACGGCTATTGAATGTTACAAGTCCGAAAAATGTCAAATTTTGTTGAACTGTGTAATTAAATAGTTATTTCTATGAATGTAGGTACTCTACCACCATAAACAATCTTAAAAATGTTCCGATTTATGCCGTGTTTGGACTCATTTTGATCAGAAATATCTCTCCAATCCACCAAGGGTCCTTTCATTGCGATAAAACAAACATCATACAAATTTCGTCTTTCATAAATGAAATTGGTGACTCTTTATTTGTCGAGGCTTGGTGGCTCGCTCTCACTACCAGATTCGAAGAAATGGTGGGGATTTTGAGTTGCGCTTTGAGAAACATTACTGTAATAATTTATTGACTGTTTTAAACGCCCACACGTTCTCGCGATACTTCACTTTCTATCCACCAACGAAGTTTCGTCGGTATCATTCATACTTTGCATGGCTCTCTATTTTTGTTTTGACAGAGAAGTTTATTCCAACTGGGAAAGGTTGACCGACGCTAGTACACGCCATCGGCGGAGCCAAAACCCTCCCAAGTTGCTTCTGTTACCCTTCTTCTAACTCCCTTGTCGCGAAACTCTGCCACTGGAGTTTAATAAGGGGGAAACGTGTCAGCAATGGCGCGTGGGTGTGCTCAGGATCCTCCACCAAAACAATCAAGCGAGCCCAGAGGAAGTTCGTTTTGAATATCCAAGGGATATCCCAGGTGATATCTCCCGTCTGTCATGATTTTGGAGAGGGTGCGACGGATAATTTGTTTTTTGGGAAAACCACTGGACCGGAGCTTTATTTACTTGCTTCTGGGGTTAAGGGTTATCAACTTCCCCTTTTGTAAGAGCAGTACGGAATTTATTTAGGACATTAACGTTATTCAACACAATGCATATGAAAAAAGAAAAGGAACATTTTTACTGTATTGTGTGCATATAAGTATTCTTCTATCGTTTGGTACTAATTGAGTGAGAATTCCTTTGGTAAAAATAATATGGCTTTTTTGAAAATATTCTTAACTACTTAGCAGATGATTCGTGCAGAATTTCAAAATAATTTTATTCTACATTTTCAATTTATTTTTATCCAACGAATTACCATATGCCCGGTTGTATATCACCCATACTGGCCCACCCTGTATAAATAAATATTTCTCGAGAACATAACTATACCAGTGATGCAGCTTTAAGTTGTTTACATTTGAAAGTGATTCGAAATTTTTGCATATCTATTCTGTAAAAATTAGTGAAGTTCGTCTTTTTGACCAGTACATATATCGTTTGTAAAAGGATACACCGCGTATTATAAAAAAACATTCATTCACTCATTGGATAAAGCGGTATTTGATTCACTTGATGGTAGGTACATATAAAATGCGGTTAGTTATCCATCGTTGTATTTACAGGTGAAAATTACGAGTGTGACCTTTTTTCATTTCAACTGGTATAACTTTGTGAAGCATTAAAAAAATATTTAATACGATTTATTTTCATTTTCGTTAATAACTAGTTTAAAAGGGTGAAACACCCCTTCGAAATTCATCGACTGAAACAATCATTCTCTGCTTAACTCGAAACTATTTAGTAAATCGAAAAATGTTTTTAAATATGTACCTGTGTGCCGGTGATAATGAAAGTGTAAAGATAGTAAGTCATGTATTTTTTGTTTTAAGATATTTAGTCTGTTGCGTATTATTGAACAAAACGTTTAGTATTATTGAACAAAACGTTTCATAACATATATACTTTTCTAATGTCAAAATTATATATCAATGTAACATTTGATGAGTAACTTGTACGAAAATGTGTTTTTTAAACCTTTGAATATCTCTCAAATTCTAAAAGTGAAACGTAGTATCTTCACAATTTCAACAACAATAGATTCAAACATGTTTTCGAACAAAAGCAATTTTTATTTTCAAACACTATTTCTCCTAATTTTTCTCATATTTTCAG
The DNA here is from genome assembly GCA_947577245.1 of Andrena bucephala. Classification (NCBI taxonomy): domain Eukaryota; kingdom Metazoa; phylum Arthropoda; class Insecta; order Hymenoptera; family Andrenidae; genus Andrena; species Andrena bucephala. The sequence goes on along the minus strand of OX387717.1, from coordinate 31,941,162 downwards.
CATAATCAAGTATATTTCGCGTTTTCTTTCTTTTTTTTCTTTTCTTGTCCCAAATCTAAGGTTAATACGCTATACAACAATATGTAATTATTTCCTTTCCCAAAAATTACTTACCGAGTAACAAATGACTTGCACCACTATCGAAATGAACGTGAAACAGTCGCGGCTCATTATGAAAGTGACACTGTCGTGTCATTGCTTACTTGGCGGCTAATTTGCAACAATTCTGTCATCATATTGAAATATAGATCAATAAATCAATATAACTTAAGTCACAAAATAAGAGAAATCTCAATGTTGGGTTTTTTGTGCTTACACCACTTTCATAATCACCGGTACATGGGTACAAAATACATTATTAACAGGCAAAGGACTCTGTAAAACAGTACGATAGGGTATGTAATAAATTAGAAATGTTTGAAATTTCACCCAGCGTGCGACTTTCGTAAATTCTTTTGTAGCTTAAGGAATTATATCAGATTAAATCGTTAGTTGATAAGCTGTTTATACATGTTTCAAATTATATTACAATTTAATCAAATTTTTATTCTATTTCAGGGCGATACGTTGGCTCCCGGCCCATAAAATTGCGCAAAAGTTCATGGAAGCAACGGAATTTAGAGACTGTAAGGAAGAAAGAGAAAGAGAAACAAGCGTTAATTGGTTTATTGACCGGTCGGTGACGTGACTGGACTTTCGTAATTTTCCTTGTTTCACATTTTCCCTTGGATTATATGCACACCTGCGAGTGTTGGTCTTATTAAAAACAACTGCTATAAAGCCTACCTTTTTGCTGTACATGTGATGGTAATTTCTCACGGTAAAAACTTGGCTATAGCTAATTGACGTGTTTTTAATAATTCCAAAAAACAAGAATATATGTGCGCAGAATGGTATCGACCATTACATAAAACTATGTACAACTGAATGCAAATAAATTCTTACTTTAATTGAATGTCTCGCAGTATTTTCTTATTATACTCTCCTAAAAATGTATTTGGTCTATTCGTTACCTAAATTCTCAATAAAGAAGAAAAATTTATTGTACTCTGTGGGTATGTATTTTTATAGTCACAAAGTGTCGAGAACATAGGGAAATAAATCTTGTTCCCCAAATACATCTTTCTGTCTCTAAACGGGGAACACTGTCCACTGGTCCCTGTTGCAAGATTTCTATATTTTATAGAATTTGTGTAATTTATGAAATCAAGGAGGTTTGTTTTTGATCCGTGGGTTGCTGGCTTAGTTTGCGAGAAAAATGATATTTAAGATAAAAGATTACATAGCACGACATTTTTTTTTTTAACTTTCCACATTTGCTTAATCATATTTAACGTATATTCATAAACTTTTTTGCTACGTGAGATATTGTAGCTTTCCCGGCGAGCGGTCATTCTGTATGCTTGACCAGGAATTATTGGAATCGTATCGAGCACTTCTGGCTCACTCTTGTTCTGCGAAGGCGAGAGCGAGTCAGAAAACGTTGAGAAAAGGAGCACCGAGGCAGGCAAACTGTGTGGTGGGAGAATACCCCTTACGAAACTCACCGGCCAATATGTCTGATACTGACCTTAGTCACGCATTATCGAAATTGATCATAGACGATTAAAAATCGGTCGCTATGTAGAATGAAAAGTACGGGCTTTGCCGATCCCGTTCCACTATAATTTTCGCCCGCGACGCTCATAACAGCTGATAAGCAAGTGGAACGGGAAATTTCCTGTCATCGTGGGCGCTTTGGGGTCGATTTGGGCGTAAATGGAACGCGCCCTATATAGTATTATTGTTTAATCATTAATGAAATCTTGTTTATTTTTCCAATCCCAGATATGCAGGACACTGTGCCCCCAAGAGTCCCAGTTATTTAAGTCTACACTACTTACAAGGGGACCTTCAGGTTTGGCAATTTCAGAAAATATTGATACTTAGTATACGTGAAGGTCTTCACTCGGACATTAATTTCTCAAAGCAGTATAATGCGCTTTTCAGCTAAATTCGAAAAAATCGACTTTGAAAAAATCTGAGTTCCTTTATATGCAGGGTGTTCCTCTATCTATGGTCAATACTCTAGGGGATGATTATACAGGCAAAAATAAGACGAAAATTAAGAGTGACGAAATTGAGATAAAGGCTCCGTTTTCGAGAAAATTGACTTTGAATCTCACCTAAATACGCGTGCATCGTCGGCGCTGGAGGGACACATGCTGGAGGGCCACGCGCTTACGGCGCACGCGTATTTAGGTGAAATTCAAATTCAATTTTCTCGAAAACGGAGCCTTCACCGCAATCTCGTCACTCTTGATTTTCGTCTTATTTTTGCCTGTATAATCACCTCCTAGAGTATTCACCATAGGTAGAGGAACACCTTGTATATAAGGGAACTCGGATATTTTCAAAGACGATTTTCTCGAATTTGGCTGAAATGCGCGTCTTACTGCTTTGGGAAATTAATGTCAGAGTGAAGACCTTCACGTACACTATATAAGTATCAAAATTATCTGAAATTGCCAAAGTTGAAGGTCCCCTTGTTAGCAGAAAAAAAAATTTCTGATACTCCTAGCGAGGTTCCCTAGAAACCTGCAATTTCAAAGAAATCGGAATTGTCTTAATATTACCTACGAATAGTATTTCATTCCAGTAATAATTTAGACAAATATTGCTGAATAATATGAAATAACGATTGCCTCTGATGAGTCTGAATTGAAGCAACAAATTACGTAGGTACATATTTACATTGGTGATAAATATCGATCTCGCGATATTCGAGATTTTTGTTCGAGCATTGTAAAGCACAGGTAAAGACAGTTATAAAGTACAAAATAAATGTCAGAATATCCAGCAACCGCAGGTGAGGAAGGAGAGGAGGAGACCAATCCGCTAGGGGTAAGATGAGATCTCTCCCCCATCTTGAGGCGTAATCATCGTAATGTCTCGCCGGAATTATGTTTGTTAACCTCAATGATACTTCCTACCGAGTGCTCTCAAGAAGCAGGGAAAAAGAACGACGTAGTGTTTTTAATGCACGACCTTTAATTATTAAAATGAGATTGCATGTTGCCTGAGAACAGGGCATGTTCACTGCTTCAAGAATAATAATGTTATTGCAATGACTCGCATTAGAAATTCTTGAAACTAGCTTAGCTCGTTGCCAATAATGTAATTGCCCCAGTTGTCGATCAGTTAGTAGGAGGTCGAAATGTTTTTAATGAAAAAAATTTATGTAAATGGACCAAAATTAAATTTTGTTTCTTTTAGCAGTTAATTTTAACATTACCAAAATAAATTTTTTTTCTTTAGCAGTTAATTTTAACTTTAATATAGATAATGGCAAAGCAAAAAATTAGAATCTATATATATTTAAATGTGGAAATTATAATTGAGATACAAAATTTCGATGCCCCAGATGTCGATCACTAAATTACGGTCGGAACTAAGTTGTCGATCAGTAATTGCTCTAGTAGTCGATCAAGAAAAGAGAGGTTATAAAGAAAACTTAAAGTACGAAAACGGGTAAAAAATCCTTCCGTAACATTTATAAATAATTTATCTCATGAAATTATCTTATAAATTTTAATAATTCAATATATGTATATTAAATTCTTATGTACAAAAAATAATTTTTTTTATAAAAACTTTTAAATTACTAATAAAAATCAATAATAAGGTATACTTAATTTCCATCTTATTATTTATTATTTTCTAAAGGTTGTTTAATATTATTTTGAACACCTTTTATGGCAATCATAATATTTGTAAAAATGATCGAGAACTGGGACTTGATCGACAACTGGGGCAATTACCTTATAAGGGTGTTCCAGGATTCAATCGCCAAACTGTACCAATTAATACACGAATAAAGATAAGAAATACGAGAATGGAAAAAATAAATATAATTTTTGGACGATGTCAGTACTGTGTAAGGAAGGGCGGCTATTTCAAAATGGGTGTGGATAAGTATATCACTATCCTAATTTATCAATGGTACAAATTGTTAATAACACATTTTCTGATTTTATTTTGTATGTACAACTTTTCTTTCTTATTTCTGCCTCTGCCTATAAAATATCTTACATAATACAATTAGATCGTTGAATCTTGGGCTACCCTATATGCATAAAGATTAACAAGGTTTAAGAAAACGTATGATATAAAAAGATATTGAAATATCTTTGTTTGCTTTTCATGCAACTGCAACACTCATTTTCTACATTGAATTTCCATCGGTATAAGCATGAGCAATTGTATCTTAATAAAAGTGCTTATTAGGAAGATACTTATACAGTAATATCTCGTTTAATGATAGGGATGCGTTCCTCAAACCGTTCCGATAACAGAATTATTTTTAACGGAAGTCAAGAAATAACGCGAGAAGTATAGAAAAAATACAAATGAGATGTACCTATATACATATTTGACCAAACATCTAAACCATGAGGATCTAAGTAAACAGCACGGGAACTTAAGAAAAATAGTGATGTTTGTGATTTTTTTATCAAAAAGAATCAATCGTCGACTGCGTCGCTTTTTCCGTTTCTCTCCGCAAGCCATGCGCCGTTGGAGTTCACGTGAACATTGCAGCAAAGCAAATATCATGAAAAATATTTGTGTTTGATATATCATGAAGAATCTTGTACAACGAGGTATCACTGTAGGTACATTTATGATATTTCATCTACCTCCGTCGTTTGAAATATTTCATTTGTTTGTAGTTATTTTTTCATTAGCTTTATTTCAAATTTCACAGAAAAATGTTTCTTGCAAGAATGACATAATTTAGAATTATACGTTATCCGAGTAGATTCTTTATCTATAACGTATTATTCGAAGAAAAATCCTTGTTCGCGTGAAAACAATCGTGAACGTATTATTGAAAAATAAGTAACAGGCAAAATATAATTCTATGAAACAAATCATTTTAAACTACAGATCAAGTATCTAGTATCACCAGAATTTTCACTACAAATAAAACACTAATTTCAAGTGCTGCGTTTCATTGGAATATTAACGATTTGAAGCTGAAAATAAAATATTTTAATGTTACCCTTTACGTGAATTCGAAGCATTGTCTGAACAATTGTTTGTATACATAGAACATTTTCTCGATACCTGTTTACTCGAACAAATCCTTATTGTAATAATACATAGGTGGGTATTTCAAATAAATCTCGCCTTCTTATTTGATAAACAGTTTTAACTTCTTTGTACTGATGCTACAAGATAAAAGTAATTAAAAAAAAAATGATATACCTAATAATTTATTGATGTTATCGTATATGGAGATAACGACGTCTGAGCGAAAACAATTATGTCTAATTAGTAAATCTTCTCATATAAGTACAGTGTAGACCAGGGCGTGTGACCCAACCAATTATAGACTAATTGCTCATATAAAAATAAATCAGAAACATATGTAGAATAAAAGTTTTCAAATTAGCCTTCGTTCTCGAAAAATCAATAAATTTTCTAGTTCTTTTTCCTCAAAAACAAAGTCTTATTTGAAAATAAAATTTTTCCAAAATTTGCAGTTGCACCGTATTTAGATGATAAATTCTGCTGGCATTCAGTTAGGTGCGTGCATGTCGTGAATTCTCAAAGTCAATTTTCTCGAAAAGCAAGGCTTATCCTATCGAACAATTTTTAACCGACTTAAAAAAGGAGGAGGTTATAGATTCGACCCGTTTGTATTTTTTTTTATGTTTGTGCCCGCATAACTCCTCAGCATATGGACCGATTTTGATGAACTTTTTTTATTCGAAAGAGGGCGATGCCCCGGTGGCCCCATCCTACACTACATCAACATTGGCCGAATATTTTGCCAGTTCTGGTTAATAATAAAGACTATTGTTACCTAATTATTATTATTTTATGTACGTACGCGCATATCTCCTTAGCATGTTGTGTCAATATATATAAAACTAAAAATTAAAAATAAAAAAAATTAAAAAAAAATAAAACCGACTTCAAAAAAATAAAATTGCACTTAAAAGTAAAAAATAAGTTTTTCCCTTATTTAATCTACGACTCTCATATTTTTTAAGTCGGTGCCTCATTCATTTGCACTGGGCAAATCTGGCGCCGCCTTGAAAAATATGAGAGTCGTAGATTAAAAAAGGGAAAACATTAATTTGTACTTTTTAGTGCAATTTTATTTTTTTGAAGTCGGTTTTAATTTTTTTATTCTACATTTTGGATTAAGTTATACATAATGAACACCTTATACCTGGTTGTACCAGTGAACCACTCATCCTATATGTCTGACATAGTAAGTAACGTATTGAAATTTCTAATCTACTCATGCTGTATCCATTGTTTTGTTCCGGCTTTTGATTCACAACAAGATTGATATGTGTCTTGGGTATCAATAGCTCTAACAAACGTATAACACTTTAATTCAAAAGATACCTATAAATGGATCATCTTAAAAGCTATATTGAAAATATAGCTATATCACTTTCAGAAAGGGCATTTCTTATAGTTATTGTAACTGCAGGAATATTTTTGGTGATACCGGTGGGTAGGTAATTCTGTGTAAACGTGCGCATGTAAATTTAATTTGTCGGTTTATTGAAAAGTTTGTAGTCGCGAAGGGAGTTGAAAAGATTTTTCGTTAATATGGTGGGAGTAATTGCAGCTGTACGAAGGCGAAAGAAACAAGGAAGGCGACAGACATGGATACGGGAAGGCTTTGCTACCCAACGGCGACATGTACGTTGGCCATTATTGCAAGGGGTTGAGACACGGCAAAGGTCTCTACGTGTTCAGAAACGGTGCTCGATATGACGGAGAATGGAGGCACGGCCTCAAATATGGCCAAGGAACCTTTTGGTACCCTGACGGAACGCGATACGAGGGTACGAAACGACGTACAGAAATAGGAACCGATTCAGACACCAAAACGTCGCGAGGAGAACGTGGGCTGACAACCCATAAGTATATCTGTACAATTATTTTTGTATCGCACGTCAGGTGTGTCTGTCAAATTTTCCCTAATAGTAGTAGCGTAACACGATTCTCAAAATAATTCATTACCGCATAAACTATCGTTTCGTTATATATCGTATCCTGTGCTTCGCTGTACAATTTATTCCTTTAAAATAATTCCTGCGCCAATAGTAGTCGCACGAATGATTTTCAAAAGATAAACATTTTTGCAATGCAGGATTCGCGGATGTTAAGTCCCATACATTAAGTCGACATACTTAATCGACTTTTGTCTTCAAAGTTTGCCACATTTTCTAATTTCGATGGTCTCATGTGATTTCTCTAAATTCTCACAAAAGGAATGGCACACATTTTTATTTTTCTAAAAAACACTTGTTGATACCTATGCGGAGGACCGACCACTTTTCTACGAATCGTCTAAATATAATTCTTCATTTCGAAGAACTCATTATACCAGGTGTCCAGAAATTCTGGGACAAGTCGAGGCGTGCATGTTCCTCGTGACAAAAGATAGCGGGAAGCCCTTCGCTGTGCTACACGAGTCCCATAATTTTGAGACGGCCTGTTTGCAAGAGTGCATAATTCGCATTTTTCATTAGGGGAGTGGAAGCGTGACATGGTGCACGGTTTCGGGGCATACTATTACATAAACGGTGACATTTACGAAGGCTCGTGGAAAAAGAACTTTCGTCACGGTATGGGATCCTACCTCTACGCCGACACGAACACGAAATTCATGGGAACGTGGATCGTGGATCGTATGCAAGGGCCCGGGCAATTGATTCAGCCACGATATCGATTCCACGGTTTTTGGGAACTAAACTTGGTAAATCACTTCGCAAAACAATTATAAACAACTAACAATAATTAGTTAGCAATTGCGGTTCAGCTGAAGAAGGAATCGACTTGAAATATTCGAAATAATTAATTTGCTCATATTCCTGCATATATGTACTTACTTACAAGGGAACACAGCGAACTCAGACTCACCGATTGGAACGCATTTTTGTGGGTTCTTAGAGTGGCTCAAAACAAGAACAACGGTGTGTTTCATTTGGGCCCTCTCGCCCTTTAAGGGGACCTTCCGGTCTAAAAGTCGATTTTTTTTTATTTCATTTTTCGAATGTTCAATCTTTTAGGAATACGTGTTTAAAAGGATTTGTTGAAATTCGTAAGATTCCCGAAGTTATAGGCATTTGAGTCGCGGCAAATGCATGGGCAACAACCGGCCACTCGGCGCTCACGTAAAACTTTAAACGCGTTTTTCTCGAAACAGTGTTCTCAAAACGGTGGGACCCGTATCTCCAAAAGTTATTATCCGATTCGACTGAAACTTTTTTATTTTGAAGAATATTCTTCTGGCTAGGGGGGGGGGGGGGACTAGAAAAAATTACAAAAAATTGAAAATTTATAATTTTCAAAGGCGTTGAAAGGGCGAAAAATACAAGGAAAAATGATTTCAAATTTGAAGTGTCGTTATTTTTTAAAAAAATGTCATTTTTGTAATTTTTTCTAGTTCCCCCCTAGCCAGAAGAATAATCTTCAAAATAAAAAAGGTTTCAGTCGAATCGGATAATAACTTTTGGAGATACAGGTCTCACCGATTTGGATCAATTTTTTGACGCCTTGACTTTAACGATTCCCCAGGGCCGTCTGCAATGATTAATTATAAAACAAAAAATATATTTCTATAATTTAAGACATCCTTAATACAATGCAAAAAGTCCCATTAAATTATATATTGTAGTTTTCCTTTAATTAATTCCTAAATATCACCTATTTTTTTGGGCTCTAGACCGGAAGGTCCCCTTAAGGGAGTGAAAACTAACCTCAAAGTCAGATTGGCACTTCCACTTTTTCGCGTATAACTCTCAACGTACAACAGACAGAAAAAAATGTGTCAAACAAAAGTTTAATGGCGCAATAAGCGCTACAAACTTGCGTTACCAAATTTTTGGAAATAGTTTTAAAAAAAAATACCTGAACGAAAAAAACTTTTTTCAAAATTTTGTTAACGCAAGTTTGCAGCGCTTATTGTACCATTAAACTTTTGTTTGAAACATTTTTTTCTGTCTGTTGTACTTTGAGAGTTATATGCGAAAAAGTGGAAGTGCCAATTTGACTTTGAGGTTAGTTTATACCCCTTTAAAGGGCAATAGGGCCCAAATGAAACACACCGTTGTTCCTGTTTTGAGTCACTCTAAAAACCCACCAAGTTGCGTTCCAATCGGTGAGTCCGGGTTCGCGGTGTTCCCTTATTAGTTTGTTTATTATTTTCTATTTATAAGTAATATACCTAAAGTTGCAATGTATATGTTATTTACTAATTGGTAAAGATAAGTGGAACCCATATCTACTTACATTTACAAAGTACTCGATCCCGACATTATCTGAAACGTTAAGAAATAGGCGAGGAAATGTTTCACACGAATCACACGTCGATTCTTTCTTCGATCCTGCTATAATGGATCATACTCTGTATAATTAGTATGTATTTACATATAATCATAGCCTTATGGACGCGGATGCTTCACGTTCGAAAATGCTTGTATGCAACACGGCCACTATATACATGTGACAGATGTTGAGTACGATGCGACCCAAGAAGAAACTTTTGAGGTATGAATTACATTGATACAAAATTACAAACTACTATTCATTATTATCACATCATCATCATCATCATTACCGTCATTGGCGCTGTTTGTTATTTAAATGAACCTAACTTGTACACCTCAGATAAGTCTCTTGACCCATATGACACCCATGACGCGTATTTTCATGATTTACATTGTTGACATTATTCACACAATTTACATTAGTTATTTATACGACTCGTGTTGTTTGTAGTAATCATACCACTTACACCATCTCCCTACACTGTCTCTATACTATGTATATACTATTTTGATTGTTTACAAAGTTTCTGAAATTGATATCACTTACATGATATATGGGACACTGTTCCTCGTCTGTCACAAATATAAAGTACATGACAGTGACATGCGGGCGTCGCGCTAATGGTCTAGCTAGAATTAGGATCGTAGCGTTAAGTCGTTTTATAGTAGTTTTACTCTCGAATCCCTCAGAAATAAGTTTGCTTCTATACATTGTCTTCCCATAGCGGGACTCGGCCCTTCCATATTTTCGTACAACCGTGCACGCTTTCGTTTATAGCTTGCTCCCTGTAATATATTTTAGACATTTGATCGACAGTCGGTCTCGTCCGCGCGATCCCGAAACATCGAACAAAAGGGTCATAAACCCGCAACGTCGGTAGGTCCTCAGAAACTCGGCCCGGCCAAGGTGATCCTTGACCTTGCTCTTTTACAACGTGCACGTGCACGCATCACCTTGCCGAGGAACTTTCCAGTTCCATAATTCCACTGAAAATGTAACGGCGGTTCCCTATCTTCAAAACCCAAGCAATGACATGTGACAATTCGCAACCGCCTACTCAGTTGTTCGAACTTTTCTCACGAGTGCAAGACTTCCGAGACGTCAGTTAGCATCTACCGTCAACGCAGAACGGTCAGCGCCCACCGTCAACGCATTACGAAGCGCCCCCCTTTCTCCTACCTATGCAATCGTACATTTATATTAAAAGTACTGTTTATTCTTATAAAGTAATAATTGCCGGGGACCCGAGAGAAAAATTTCGTGACGCTCACTTTCCGAACATGAGGGGCTGAATTGTAAGGAGTTGTCACATCAAAAGATTTAATATTCTTTTGAAAAATTTCCGCGACTCATATCTTCGTTTTCTGATTTTCAATCCATTGACCCATCCGAAACTTTTCCCAAACATACTCAAAGTATATTAATTTGCATGTTTGTGTAGGACACCCTGTAGGATACTCGTGAGCATGCATAAATAAATACAGAATTTAACTTTTAATGTAGGAGACTCCAGCGGATGCGATAGATAAATCATTGCCAATGCAACCACTTCCGTTGAAGAAAGGCATTATTCCATTATGGCGAGCACGTTGCATTACTCCTTATAACCCTGATTTATTACCACCTGAACCAGTACCTTTGCAGGAGGAGGTAATAATCGACATAATTAGGAAACGATTCTTCGATAAAGTTCAAATTATAATTTAATTTCAGAAATCGGAACAGTTTCGCGTAAAAACAGAATACTTCATAATTTTCTTTGCTGCTAAAAACATGACAAGAAAATATTATAGTGTGCGCATGTTTATATTTTTCTATCAATAAATATACAAGGTGGTTCAATAGCTGCACCCACCTGAAAAAATATCTTCAACATTTTAAATAATAGGGAAGAATACGTTGAATACGAAAGTTGTAAGCCATCGAGTAAAACGTAATTGTATATCTATATAATAGCAATATGTACTATTAGGGGAAAGTCGTACAGTACTGGCCAAAGCTAGATCTCGCTTCTAATGTTAGTTAACTGCATCGGAGTGGAGACATAAATAAATACTATAGTCCTAAGCAACGCATCCCGGTGACGTTCCTTTTTCTTCAGTATTACCAGAGTTTTAAGACGTTTAACGTGTACGCTGTTTTTCCGTACGACAAAAGTTATTTTTCATAGCTGATTGCTTATTTTTCAGGTAATTAAATAATTCTGTCATATTACGTACATTATTTTTAGACTATTAGGTATACATGAATGCCCCGATTTTGTAATTTGTTTTGTATATTACGCATAAAACATAAAACTTTTTTACGTGCTTGTCGTGTAAGTGCAGTATCGGCCACCTTATAGTCTTACAGTACCGGCCAATATTTTTTAAAATTTTTTCCTATAATTAAAGTCTTTAGATTATTCTTCTTTGTTTTTCTGCAGAAAATGTACGAAATTAAACAGAAAAAAAAGAAAATGGAAGCAAAACTATGTGAATGCGGCTTTGAAAATGCTACTATAAAACAAAATTAGACTAAACTAAACTAAAGTAAACTTAAACTAGCCTTTGATAAACAAGTCACCGAGTGCATCATTTATAAGGAATCATGCAACGAAGATTTGGTGCAGTGCATCTATTGTTTTTTTAAATGCTTATAATAACATTATTAATTACTTAGACCATAAAATCTACTAACTAAATAAGTAGTTGACCGGTACTGGACGACAATTTTTCGTTCGCTGCGAATTACAACTTTTTTATACCAGCGAATTATTAATCCTTATGATGAAATTTAAGAAAAACGATTTATCCCCTTTTATTAAGCACAATTTGTACTACATATTACTTTTTTGAAATTTGATTTTTACCAAGAATAGCCAAAGTTATAGTACAACAACTTGAAGTGGCCGGTACTGTAGGACTTTCCCCTATAACAACTGAATATTCTATTTACATAAAACGAAGTTGGCCTTAAAATATTTTCCACACTCCCGTTCATGACGATGTATTTAGAGTAAACCAACCAGTAATTGACCGCATACCAGTGAATGACCATTGTGCAAAGAAATGTCAATTATAAATTTAAAAATATTATATGTTTATAAATGGAGTGTAGTTACACTTTTAATATCCCATATTTTTAGTTACATGTATTAAGCAAACATTAATAAGTACAATTCTTTTTAAAATTATGCGGTCATTTACTGGACTTCTACACGTTTTGCATTTTATAATTGTTTTTTTTTTTTAAATTACGATAAGAATAAGTAATTATTTTTATAGAAATTTCAAGAAAAAAAAATTGTAATGCAATTTCAACAGTTGTTTTGTCGTTATACATAAATATATTCAAGTATTAATCTGAAATGTCCATAAATTCAACATTTCGGCATTCACTGGTTGGTTTACACTATATGATTTTTGGAAAATCGACGAAAATGTGTGAGGTGAAAAGAGTTATTGAACTATCCGTTGCATGTATTTTTTGTGCACAAAAGTAATTTTTTTCACAAGATATACGGATTAGCAGTGCGGGTAATTATCTAACGTGAAATAGCGTCTGAAATAAATATTGGAAAGCTATCCAATGGTATCCGGTTTCCCTGTTTGACAAATGTGTCCGGAACGTTCCTGAAAACGGAAGTAGACGAAATAAACCGTCCAAATTGATTGCTTGTGTTCTAAAGGGAATTTCCGGTCGCCTCCATTTCCAACTCGTGGCGTAAATTCATTAATAAAATTACGATATCCGCATTAGTCTCTCTTGTTTCTCGTAAAAGCATCCTGGCTTTTAGATAATCTAAAAAAAGTTTCAGATAATCTTTTTATCAGACGGGAGCATTAATTTTCATCATTTTTTAAAGGTGTCCTTAGATTCTCTGGTGGATAGATGTTCAGAAGATTTGACGGAACGAGAACAATACTTAAAATATCCGGGAGAGTATTACGGGGAATATGAGGATTATTATGGAGAAAATGACCATCCCAGACCGTCTGCTGAAGCAGAACAGTCTGAGAAATGAAGTACGATAGTTATTTCTCTCAGTGAAGTTAATCTTTCAAGATGTTTCTTATGCGCTTAGCAGGTATCACGGAATCTCAACGGCGCAGTAAAGTTTCAACGGTCTAAGAATTTCCGCATGGATAATTTATAACAAATGTTCATATATATGGTTATATATTTTTAATAAAATATCTTCAGTAATGAATAAGCTCTTAATTATCATAAAAATCATCTAAACGCTCAAGATTATTTTCTTCGCCATGACGAATGCTAGATACCACTTTTATGTTTACATCATGTCAATTATACATCTCTGTTCGAGAAACAAAGAGCGACTGGGTAGCGGCTAAACAATAAAGCCAACACAGTAGCCAAGCATTGTGAATTAAGTTGAGAAGAGTCACCTGCCAGCTTTAGTTTTATTGTTTCCATGGCGGTGAGTAGGGTTGAGGAGACATTGAAGAACGCTGAGAGCATCAGTGGATATGAGGGTACGAGCTGTGGTGAGTTTTCGTGAGGTCATGTGCTCTGCAGATTGCGATGCACTCAGCTGTAAAGATGGAGGCTTGCTCGTAAAGGCTGATTGACTCTGCCTTAGCTAATTCGGGGCTGTACCATGCTGCGCCGACAGAAATCCCGTCAGAAGTCTTGGAGCCATCAGTGTAAATGGTGATGAAGCCAGAGTAGTTGTTATTCATCATGTCGTTGAATTCTGGATTGATGTCAGTGCTGTCTTTTAGGAGTGCGCCAGATTGTAGGTTGCACTCAGCAAAGGAGCGAAAACTGTCCCTCCTCTTCCTATGCAGGAATTTCTTCGTGAGTGCCGCTTGACGTTTATAGACGATCCAATCCTCAGAGGCACCTGTGTGAGTCCATTTCTTGAGCAAAGCTTACGACAGCGAAAGGCTCTGTCACACTCCGCATCCCACCAGGGAACCGGGTTTCTGTGCACAGTATTGACGACTTCTTTTCTTTTTGGAGTGGCCATTTTTATTGCTAGTTTCATGTTTTCGGTCAGCATTTGGTATTGGTCGAGGGAGTTCAGAGCGGTAAGACCTTTTGAGATGAAAATATCGTAGGCGGTTTCCAGGATGTCTGAGTATTGCAGCCAGTCGGTCTTTTTGGAGGAGATTCTGTTTTTCCGCTGATGGAAGTGAAACCTTTGGACCTGATGAGTAATTTTTAGGGGGAAATGGTCCGAACCCCAGAGATCATCCAGCTGTGAGACCTCAAAGCAGTGAACCGAAGTGACAGAAGTGATGACTAACAAGGAGAGGTTCCCAGGTGTCCGCCTCCGATTGCTTTGAATTTTGGATATGTTTTAGAGGACCAAAAAATTAGATATACGTGTTTTTTATAGCGGCCCGTTTTCATATTTAGGGGGTGAAACCAACCCCCAAAGTTATAAGATTTTCAGGTGTTCATCTCCGATTGCTTTGGTTTTTGGATATGATTTAGAGGACCGAAAAATAAGAAATACGTGGCTTTTTTTGGCCTGATTGCATGTTCAAGGGGTGAAATCATCCCTCATAATTACCCCCTAATAACGGTGACTGACGACAAGAACATCGTCCATATAGCAAGTTATGATGCAAATTAAATTTATATCAAGTTTTACTCCACACAATTTTTGTACTCCGTATGAACTTTGGGGGGTGGTTTCACCCCCTAAATATGAAAACGGACCGTTATAAAAAACACGTATTTCTTATTTTTCGATCCTCTAAAATATATCCAAAAACCAAAGCAATCGGAGGCCGGCACCAACTATTCTTATGAACTTTGGAGGGTGGTTTCAACCCCTAAACATTCAAGCAGGCCAAAATAAAAAGACACGTATTTCTTATTTTTCGGTCCTCTAAAACATAACCAAAATTCAAAGCAATCGGAGATGAACACCTGAAAATCTTATAACTTTGGGGGTTGGTTTCAGCCCCTAAATATGAAAACGGGCCGCTATAAAAAAACACGTATATCTTATTTTTCGGTCCTCTAAAACATATCCAAAATTCAAAGCAATCGGAGGCGGACACCTGGGAACCTCTCCTTGTAAGTCAAGATTACTATTCTGGAAATTGTTGGGACCAACATTCGACTGTGATTCGCAGTTCAATGCGACGCAGTCATTGTCTTCCATTATTTGCAAGAGATCTTCACCTGTAGTGTCTGTGAGATTACAGTTCCATGCTGTATGGTGGGCGTTGAAATCCCCCATCAGAAGAAAAGGTTTAAAGGTATTGAGCTTATCCATCATGTCGTTTCATTTGTTTGCCTCGGACGGAGCACCAAGTGGTCTATAACAGACGCAGATCGTTAACTTATCCTTGAGATAGGAAATTTGTATAATCATGGTTTCTGCGATGTAGTCGTTGATGACAATATCTGCCACAGTGATGCACCGAAACGATTCCTTGATAAGCATCCCAGATAGCACACGACGTCTTAAAGACGCCCATTTTACGCCTGTTTTTGGTCTGAACGTCTGACGACCTTATTAAGACGTCTTTAAGACGTCGGTGTCAACACGTTTCTAAGACGTCGTGATTAACGCCGTGATTACTAAGACAGTTTCTCGTGTCATTAAAAATAACGGAGATATTTTAAGTTTAAATATTAAATGACTCACCTTGGAAAATTAAATTTGTGTATATTTTAATGTGTAGAATGACACCGGATGGAAGTTGTAGTACATACCTAGTGTTACAAAACTCTAATGGACTTTGTCAAAATGAGCATTCGTTTTTGAAAAATTTGAATTAAAATTTTTTTTGCGCTGTAGGACTATAAGTTCGAATATTGAACAGCAACGTTGCTGTGCACGAGGCGGACATAAGAATATTGCTGCAACATTGCGGCAACGTTGCGTGCAATATTACAATCTTGCACAGCAACGTTGCGCTGCTGCAGGGGAAAGGGCCTAAAAAACACAAGGGAGACTTCTACAGGAACAATACAGCACAAACTTATGCATATATTCGATTACGGCATATATTATATCCACCTTGAATAGAAAAAACGAGCAACGTGTTTTTAAGCAGTTTATTTAGGAAATTATAATAACAAATGTGCGTATGTGATAATAGTAATAGACAATGTAGAACTTATTTTACAGGCACGCGTAGACCTCGTTCGAAATCGCATCGTCATAGTGTTTGTCGTGTTACACATTGAAATAGCAACGGATAGAACGCGGGTGCGTGTTAGTGTATAGCCAAGCGTAATCGCTCAGATCGAGGACAATTGATGGGTCGGATGCAATAAGAGGACTAGCGCTCGAAAATGGGAAAAATTATTAGCCAAATGCAAAGAAAGATTGGAAAATAAAATTTTCTTAAACTGTACTTTAAAAAATCTAAATAGTGTTGTAAAGCTCGTCACGACACATATTTTTTCTATTTACAGTTTGTAACATAAGGGTCTTTACCCTTATTTTTTAACATAAGTTATGTGTTAAGTCTCATAACGATCCGTTAATATTCACTCAAGTTATCGCAATGTATGTTTAAAGAAATATTGACATTGGACGATGAAAAATGTTTTGTTTATAATTTTTAGCTCGAATAGTAATGCTTGGATAAACAAACTGTAAATAGAAAAATTATGTGTCGCGACGAGCTTTATAACACTATATTTTTTTAAAATCCAGTTTAACAACATTTATAATTTTCCAATCTTTTTTAGCGTTTGGGCAATCATTTTTTCACATTTTCAGGCGCTAGTCCCCTTATTGCACCCGACCCTGCAATTACAGTCTATTCGGTTTACCTTTCGCGAACCTTATATTCACATAGTCATAGAGATTACGAGTGTTTTCTTTTGCATTCTCTATGTTTATTGAAGCGCAAGCTCGCTTGTCGATTTGTTTATGCGCATGCAAGCATGGAAGTGTAAGTGTTGTGTGTGTACGCGCGTGCTTGTGTATATATATATATATATATATATATATATGAATAGAAAGTATGTATGTATTTCTGTCGAGTCACACACACACACACATATTTATATCTACAGTCTCTCGTGAAGTATGTACAAGTGGTTGAACAGTACTTAACAGGAAGACGGAAATGTTGAAAAGTAAGTAAAGAGACGTACGAAAATGGAAGGAAGATTGTTACATATTAACATATGTCAATAATATACATATATATGAGTAGTGTACATATATATGTATATATACATATTACCTTTAATTAAGTTTATCCTCCACTATCCCTAAATACCAATCAAGAGATGACAATTTGTTAAAAATCGCAATTTCTAACAATACTAACGAATACTGACATTCGAATACCTTTGAAAAGTTCAAAAGGAGTGTGTCCTTTTAATATATAAGTTCACCCCTTAAGTCTTCAAATGAGTCTTTTATAAAACGGTTGTTCGACTATATCATTGACATATGTAACAGCTCAATGCCGGTCAAAAGGTTTAAAAGGACGGAGGAGTGGGTAAAGGAATAAAAAAAATGTGTCTTGCAATACGTCATAGTTTTTTCAACGATAAGCTATGTTTTTCATACAAGTGAGCGAACATTTTTCACTTGTAAAGAACTGTTAAACAGCTGCCGTTAAACACCGCTGTATCGTGGTAGCACAATAATGCGTTAAAATCTTCAATGACACGACCTGAGTATTCTATCCACAAGCAGAAGACATTTCGATGGCGAAATAACGTCGATCTACAATTCTGCAACCTCTTGTCACAATAAAAAAAAAAAAAACATCCGCAATTATTGCGTATTATCCACAGCTCTGAATTGATTAAAGCCTTTCTTTTCTCTTTCTCGCAACATACCAATTTCGAGTGGTCGATGTAACCCATAACAAGAATGTATTATAATGTCGAAATGTAAATGAAGCATATACAGGGTGTCCCATCAGAAACTGGACACCTAATTATATCTACTAGTTTCAACGATACAAAAAGTAATACAATTTGAATGATTCGAAAATCATTCAACATTTTCTTCAACACTCCCAGGGTCGCTAGTATTTTTATCTTTTTAACTAGACTACATACTTTCTTATCCTAATCTTTCTCAATCGTGTTTAAAACATTCCCTCGCGTCGTTGCGACTAAAGAATATAATTAAGTGTCCTGTTTCTGTTAAGATACACTGCACATTTTTGAACTCAAGAGTTGTTGCCACAAACGATTACAAGCACCAGATTACGGAACTTGAGCGCATTTTTATGTGCGTTTAACGTGCAAACCGATCCGTTTACAGACTGTTGTTCAAGCATCTCAGGTACGTAAGCATGGACGAATATTTGTGCCCTGTTTTTAATGTGTCATTCATATCCACAGATACTTTTCCACAATAATATTCAATCGTTTTGTTCCCAAAATAATAAAAATTTTCTCGCATTAAGACGAGATGGTGATCTTTCACATTAGATCAGGCGGCGGCCTCTGAAATGCGATACTTGCTACCGAAATGCTACAAAGACCAGCTGTTACCACTCCCAGACATATGTATACGGATGTGATCAGCCAAAAGGCGAATAAATATAATGTTTTGTTGCAATATTTGCCGCGAGCTGGATCATAATTTGGTTCGTATTCCTTATATACCCACATTGAGCCTGTAAGACATAATACATGCAAAAGTGAATTGGCTGTAAATGCTATAATGGATTAAAGTAAGGTATTGGTCATGTTACTGACCTATGATAAACCAACCAAGCATGAAGCAATTAATTAGCGTTTGTGTAGGAGACTGTCGTATTCTTTCTTCGTCTTGCTCTTCTTGACGTTGACGCACTCTCGCCGACAAATGTAATAACTGTTTGAAAACACCGAACCCGCCACCCACTAACAAATACACAGGAATATATTCTCCTTGCGGGCAATCATTGAGATATAATCCTCCAATGATCATCATACATATTGGAACTACTATCGTTACTCCTATAATAATGGTACATCCAACTGAAATCAATGAAATATAAGATTAGTGAATCACTTCCCAGAAGGAATGTATACCATCAATCTGTAATTTATAGTTTTCCTTACTAGTGCCTAAAAGTAAGACGATAATATTCTTCAAAAAATCAAACACTCCTTTCGAAGTTTTATGAGCTTCCCTCATACGACCAAACAACGAATCATAGGATGGCGGAGGAGCTGAAAAATAAAAACAATCACCTCTTCAAAATACAAATGGTTTAATTTAGCACGTTTTGTTAACCCTTGACGACCAAATACGCTTCTCGCATGGACCTTATGTTGTTCACATGTCGGCCATCTCCGTATCTTATACGGACCCTGTGTTTTTCATACATCAACTCGTGCCAGTATCAGATACGGACCTATGCAACTGTCTGGGTTATGCTGTCCCTCTATTTGCATAAACGGAGAATTGTGTAAGCTATTATACACAACGCTCAATTTGTAAGGTAAGTTATTGGTCTCTGTTCGTGCGTTGACATTGTCGTTCCAAGGCCTGGGTCGTCAAGGGGTTAAGAAAGTTGTTTACCATTTGGATCTATGGCTTCCTCGTAAGAAGGTGGTGCACCACGGTCATTAGTCAATGTAGACTGATGACCCAGAGGTAAGTTAATATTATGATAGGATGGTGGAGGCGTATAACAAGTCGACGTTATCTGAGTACTGGTGCCAGGATTTACGCTCTCATTTGTATCGATGTTGTTACTTTGACTCAGTTGACTCAACGGCATCTCTTCACGTATATTTGTTGCTTGAAGCCAATGCATATAGCTTGCATCAAATATCCAGTGATGCTTTGATTTTGTAACGAACTTATCCTAACCTACAAACAACTCTCGCAACTTGGACGTTGCATATGATATTTAATATCGCATAGCGATGCAGTATGGCACCAGTTTCTTAAAAAGCACAGTTGATGCAATTCGAATGTTACACCTCGATTGAGTGTAGGTGACCACCCACATTTAACTAAATGCAAACAGAATAATATAAACACTCCCAATGATGATGTATATTTTGAAAGAATTTTTACGACGTAAACAGTTCGATGTTGAGGATCTGTCGGAAGTGGAATTTCAGACGCCGGCTTTCGCTTGAGAAGGGAAAAATGCTTGACTGTCCAACGAGCTGTCACACCCCCGTTTTTTGGAAACACCACAAAGTTACGCGCACAACCGGCGTCTACATTTGGTTAAGCCCACTTTCCCCCAAGCGAACTGCCGTCAAACGGTTGCACAGCGTTAGCATGCCACATCTCTTATCAATTTTACAGTTTAGATGGATTATATTCGAAGCCACCATCAATTCGGAAGCTTATATCTGTACCACGATAAACCATGTGCGGCATACAAAGCACACTTCGTATCAAAGCACATACATAAGTACATTGCAGTCAGTAATGCCAGATTCGGGACGGGAGCGCTCGAGAATTTCCCCCACCTCGCATGCACACTACGCCGTAGCTGCGTGTCCGCGAGCTCGGCGCATGCACACACGCAGCTCCGGCCTAGTGTGCATGCGAGGTGGGGGAAATTCTCGAGCGCTCCCGTCCCGAATCTGGCATCACTGATTGCAGTACCTATTAAGTACATTGCAAGATCGACGATTCGATTGTGATAAGTAGGTATCAGTCGATTCTAAATCGAGGATTCAATTTTGGATTGAATCATTTGCGGGATTATTTAAATGCTGTGGAAAGTAGAGAGAGGGTGCAAAATTTGGCCTTGAATCTTTGAAACCCGAAACAGATACCCAGATAGCACACAGACGTCTAAACAAGACGCCCAAAAGACGTCCTTAAGCCGTCCAAACCTAAAACGGACGTAGAATTGACGTCTTTAAGACGTCGTGTGCTATCTGGGAATAGTCTGTCAAATTACGGATTTTCTTTTCGTGGTAACAGCAGCTAAATAGTTATAATAGCACTAGTATTAAGAGTAGAAAGAAATTAAAATATTAATTAAGGAAACTCTTCGAATGCTATATTATTATTGGTTTCTCACATTTCCAAAGGTGACGCAAGTCCTATTCTGGTTTTTAATCACTTCATCTGTTTCATTGTCAGATCTAGAATAAAGCGGATTTCTGTTACATCGACGTGTATATGTACACGCACATCTGTTTTTGTTAGAGATTTGTTATTTGTTACAAAATGCAATAACAATAAAGTAGTTCCATCTTTTGATCTACCCTTGTATTGGATTCAATTTTAGAAAATGTAAATAAATTATCCTTTACCATTTGTATATAAAATTTTTTTTTATTTAAGGTCACCTTGTGTAGATTATTATAAAAATTAAGATATTATAAAAATATAAAGAAAGGCAAATTTAAGGTACATATCGCGGCCTTTATAAAATTATAAATATTGATCCATACTTATAAAAATACCAGAAATATTGTTTAAACATACAGTTATTTAGAATTCAAAATTTCATTTGGACATTTTCGTGTTTTATGCGATATCATAAGAATTTTTTCCCACGTTATTCAATTTTATTTCCCACGATCTCCAATTTGATAAACGATAAAATATCGCGCAACCATCGAGACAAAGCATCTAATCCAATGAGCGATGTTTCAATACAAAGCAATTGTTTAAATTTCATTGTCGTAAAACATTCGGTAACAAACACTAACACGTTTTATGGGTTTAAATACGAGTTGCGCGCCAAAGGCAGAACAGTCTCATTTCTAATATTTATCGAGTAGTTCTTATTCAAAACGTCGTGATGGAGTTTTCAACTGGAATTGCAAAATTCTTATTATTTTTCTTTGTTTGTATTGTTTCGCAGTCACGTGTTGAAGTAAGTTGGAAAATTTTCCTCTGACTCTAAGTATATTTGGCGAATTTCTCTTACGCCCAGATCGCTCGCCGCGTTCGCGATATGTAAGGGAAATCTAGGCGGTTGCGGGCGATTTGGGTGTGAGTCGAATTCGCCCATTAATGAACTTAATTTTTATTATTTTTTACCAACCCTTGAGATTTTTAAACAATAACTTATTAATAATCTGTAGAATATCATTAAATATTGAAAATTATTAACTGCATGTAAGATCTACTGCTACATCCACGTCATATTTTTCTGTCACTAACATTCCTTGTTGCTGAGTGTGAAAGAAATGAATGTTAATTTTATTTCAACTAAACTGTCTTTGTTCTTTTTCTGCGTAACAAATCCTTGTTTCTATTTATCAGGCTGAAAATAAAGTCACAGTGACCAGTTTTAACGCAGACGTCCCTGATAATGATGTGGTTGACTCGTGGAATTATGATCTTGCAAACAATCTGATTGCTTCGACCATCAATGTTAAGAAAAATTGTCCGGGAACAGTAGAGGTATGCAGTCAGCACTACCAATTCAAATGTTAACAACCCATACTCTGATTATATTCATGAAGAGGAAGTCAATCCTCTGGTGGTTGTATAATAATTCTCAGAGCACAATTACTTTTATATTTAACTTTTTGCTTCTGCTTGGTACAAATATTTTCCATGAATACCTATATGTAAAAGAAGTTTCCAGAGGAATTGATGTAATTGTTATAATAATAGGAATGATTAAAAAACTTAATAATTCTCCTTAGGCTGAAGTAAAAGTGTATCAAGGTGAAAATCTTGTCAATACAATGAACAAAAAACTCGATCATCCAATGAAGGACTTCGAAAGTTATAACATATGTGGGTCACTTGACTGTCCTGAACCTGATGACGATTCATGCTCGATGGCTGAAGTAAGATGTATAATGTTATACCGATTCCATTAACAAGGCGCTTCTTCCAAATTCTTGATACTAGTATAATTTAAGTTTTAGTAATTTTTCTGGAACTTTAGGACTGGTGAACAAAATGGATTAACTGCAAAGTCTGCATACACGTGAATTTTATTTTTCAGGGTGAACAATCTGCCAAAGATTGCGACATGAGTTCTTGGTTTAGCAGCATGAATCCTGGTGATTACAGAATCGAATGCATCTTCAAGCAAGAGGATAATATACTCACCAGCCTTAAAATGGATGTCACAGTTGAAAGTGAATAATGGGAATAAGCACTTTCTCTTTGCAACTCTAATAAATACATTATAGACGATAGAGTAGACTGTAACAGTAGCTTGTTACATCTTACATCATTGGAAAATAAAGATACTGGCACATACCAATGTTTGTTATTTATTTTTTGTTCGATTTAGTAACGTATATATTTAATTCCCGCTGCCCTCGACTGGGCACATTTCAAAGAGCTCGACAAATTGTTGGGTCTTCGAAAAGGAGAGATAATAACAGAGTAGAAAGTGGAGATACAAAAGGAGAACGCTGAATTTACTTATATTTTCAAAACTAGTCTGATCCAAACTGTTTCCTCTTCTTGACAATAATCTTGGAAACTGCGATTGTGATTTCTTCTTTTTTGAATTACCGAGTATTTTCTACTGTGCAGTAATAAGAAGTGATAATATTAATTTTATGCTTTAAACATTACTTTCGATACCATTAATTCATCGGTTTATATTAGAATTATGTTATTTTCAGCTATACATATAAAAATTCTTACTCTCACATTAACTCTTTTTCTCATTGTTGGGATGTTGGGTGGATTACTTGCAATTCCTATAATAAAGGGAACTTAAGCCAACTTCAATTTTTTTTTAAATCCAATTATAATAACATAAAAAGCATAAGTGAAAATATTAATTAAGAAATAACAGTTTAAACGCATACGTGAGGTAAAGCCATTTAATTTTCTATTATTCCTTGGTACTATTAGTCTTGGGAGTTTTGATGGTATATTCTGTGTCTGTCTAATATTGCTGACATCGACTTCTACTGGTTGACTCAAATCATACTATCATTTTCAAAAAATATATGTAGTGATTCGACTACATGGATGAAATTTTTAGTATGACTAAACTTATGCTTTTGAAATTAAAGCTTAATGATATCAAACATATTTAAAGGAATTTTTTCTATCTCTATTGAATTTTCCATGAATTCTAAAACCATAAATATAGGGAAAATATGGAGATAGCAGTAAAACAATTAATCAATTAATCTTTTCTATTCAAAGGAATTAAAACACCTTTCATTTGACGTTAGAATTTTTTAGGGGACTGTCTGTTTGTAACACAAACTGGTGTTAAATCTGCAATACTTGAATCCTTCAAATTATGAATTTATTATATTATTAAATTTGTAAAAAAGGCGATTACAATACGTTACAAATAAAATTTACTGAAGATGGAGGTATCCAAATATGATCTTTACGATCACATAATCGTATACATTAAGATCTGCTTCAAAATAAAAATATCAAATTATTAGAGTTTCTTGGAGTTTAGTAAAATTTTATGATTTATATGAATACTGTTTAATGTAACGTAGTTTTCTTTGTTTTCCCTCTCCAAAACTCTTTGATACTTCTGTAATATTTGATTTTTACATAAAATCATTTTGAATAAATTTTAATTTTTTTCTACTGCATAGCTTTTGTTGAGTATAATCAAAAATACAATATTTAATTAATTTTTCAATTACTATACATATTAGGAAGAGAATTTACTTGCATTTGTGACGAGAGCATAATTAATATGGTGTAGACCTATAATAGATGTGGAACCTAATTTACATACATTTATTTATATATTATACGTCTGATAGGTGCTGATAGGTAATTAAGACCTCTAAGTAGATGCAAAAGATAGTTGGAGGTTATGTCATACTTCGAATTACGTAGCTTGCTCTAAGATTATTGCGCGATTTACAATCACAAGTTTCCAAAAATGTTTTCGTACTTTGCTGAACATGTTGTATTTTACGAACCATCAGGTGTTAATTAAAATATTAATTATGAAGTAATAATGGTGAACTTTACATATCAAAATTGATCACCCCGTTTAATTATTTCTTTATATTACGTTCTATTAAAAAACAACTATTGTCAGTTGTTTATTTGTTATGTTAATACATCATCCCAGATAGCACACGGACGTCTAAAGGCACCCAAAGACGTCCTAAAGCCGTCCAGATCAGTACAGTGATTGTGAGTGATTGACAGTGATGCCACAATCGGCCAGAATCAGGAACGGGCAGTGATGAGCAGGGATCGGCGGGCTCCAGCTACCGCTGATGGAGGGGGAAACACCTACAGGAGCGGTGGTTATGCTGCGTGAACTGCGCCTGCATCAGTCACGCAACAATGGGTGTGTTCAGCCGACACAACCGGTGAGCAACCGGTGAGTGATCTCACTAGATTTTGCTCTGAACTTGCTCGTTCATTGGTCGACGCGAGTAAAATCTAGTGAAATCACTCACCGGTTGTGTCGGCTGAACGCACCCATTACCACCGCTCCTGTAGCTGTTTCCCCCTCCATCAGATGTAGTTGGAGCCCGCCGATCTCTGCCTCTGAGCGCCCTACACGGAAAGATGTCTGCACCGTTGGGAAGTAGAGACACTATAATGTTGACAGCCTCGAAACTGTCGCCAAATCACGGGAGCGAGAAAGACATGTGCAAACTGGTGCCAGCGAGAGAAGTATAGATACTCAATACTTCTCTCTCGCTCGCACCAGTTTGCACATGTCTTTCTCTCTCGCGTGATTTGGCGACAGTTTCGAGCTCTCAATGAGTCCTCCATGTCTAAATGCTCTAAGGGCTCGTGTCCAGACTCTTATTATAAGGCCGGTATTCATAGTCGCTACTTATTCTTAAGCAAATGCTTAAACATTCGGCATCCTTTACTAGCTACTAGGTTAGTAGAGGATGCCGCATGCTTAAGCATCGGTTGTCGACCCTGGTTGGCCTGGCCTCACTTGGCTTAAGCTAGTTGGCTTGGCTGGGCGTTGGCGTCGGTTTGTTTCCCACCTGGGCGTTGATTGCTTCGACGTCGCGGCGCCATCCCGCGCATGCGTGGCGTTCCCCCACCGCTAATTATTGTACGGGCGTAGGGCATTCCATCCGTTCCCTGGGCAAGCCTAACCCGGTCAACGTTCAGGTCAGTTTAGGTCAGTTCAAGTGTTGTGCATGCATGTGCATGGCAGGCAGCTGTCCTGATATAAAGTGCTATATTTGAAAAAACCGACGTAAGTTTCAACACCTACAGTATTACGTGATTGTTTTGAGGAACCTTACAAGGTTAAGATATTATCAACAGTTATAAAAAAAATAAATACACAGTCTCTCAGTTAACATTATTTATTCAAATGTGTTGCTTCCTCCATGATTCGGGACATGCCATATGTTGTAATTGACTTTGAAAAATATTTAATTACATATTATTTCATTTTAGAAGTAGCTTGGAGAGAAGAGAAACTAGTAACCGCATCGATATGGCTGGAATAATGAACGCCAAGGAAATTCGACAAGCTTATATCGACTTTTTTAAAAGTAAAGGCCATGAATATGTCCACTCAAGTTCTACGATACCCCACGACGATCCAACGTTACTCTTTACAAATGCTGGAATGAACCAGGTATGACAAATCGGTGAAAATATTATTCGTTATGTGTGTATTAATTAGGGATGAGTTTCTCGAAGTCACGATACCCAAGAAAGTTTTCAGTTTCAAGAATTCAAAACTTTGCACTTTTTTCGTGATTCAAAACTCTGGAGAGCCAGATAAGAAGTATAAAATTAATGAATAAAGAATCGTTCGCAGCGTCCTTTGAGAGTTTGTATATTGTTATACTTTTGTTTAAGATGTATGCAAAAATTTTCTTCAGTTCTTAAAGCAAGACATTCCATTTACAAAACAAAATCAGCAATTAAAGTTTTCAGAGTTTAGAAGCCTTACAAGTTTCGGCTTCGAGTTTCAAAGCTTCAGAAAGTTTCAGCTTTGAGTTTCGAAGCCTTACAAAGTTTCGGCTTCGAGTTTCGAGAATTTTAAAATTAGGTTCAAACCCAGTCTTAGTATTAATATATAGGATAAGGTACTTGAAATTATCATCTCTATTTGTAACATTGTTTCTGGAGAAAGATGGTTTTAATGAAGATATGAGTCGGAGCCATATCTCTTTAGAAAAATGAATCAAAGCGTCGATTTCAAGTATCTCATCTTTTACATCCTTTAACTCCTTATTCATTGTAGCCTGTTTCAGTTCAAGCCAATGTTTCTGGGAACTGTGGACCCTAACAGCGAAATGGCAAAGTGGGTGAGAGTTGTCAATAGCCAGAAATGTATCAGAGCTGGAGGAAAGCACAACGATTTAGACGACGTTGGAAAAGATGTCTACCATCACACATTCTTTGAGATGATGGGCAATTGGTCATTTGGGGATTACTTTAAGGTAAGATCTTAAGGGGACGTTCCAGTCTAAAAATCGATATTTTTTTATTTCATTTTTCGAATGTTCGATAATTTAGGAATACATGTTTAAAAGGATTTGTTGAAATTCGTAAAATTCTCGAAGTTATAGGCATTTGAGTAGCCGCAAATGCATGGGCAACAACCGGCCACTCGGCACTCATGTAAAACTTTAAACGCGTTTTTCTCGAAACAGTAATCTCAAAATCGGTGGGAAAAGTTATTATCCGATTCGACTGAACCTTTTTTTATTTTGAAGAATATACTTCTGGCTAAGGGGAAACTAGAAAAAAATACAAAAAAATTGAAAATTTATAATTTTTAAAGGCGTTGAAAGGACGAAAAATATAGGGAAAAAATGATTTCAAACTTCAAGTGTCGTTATTTTCTAAAAAAATGTCATTTTTGTGATTTTTCTGGTTCCCCCCTTCCCTAGCCAGAAGTATATTCTTCAAAATAAAAAAAGTTTCAGTCGAATGGGATAATAAATTTTGAAGATACAGGTCCCACCGATTTGGATGAATTTTTTGACGCCTCGACTTTAAAGACTCCCCAGTGCCGTCTGCAATGATTAATTATAAAACAAAAAATATGTTTCTATAATTTAAGACATCCTTAATACAATGCAAAAAGTCCCATTAAATTATATATAGTAGTTTTCCTTTAATTAATTCCTAAAGATCACCTATTTTTATGGGCTCTAGACCGGAACCTCCCCTTAAGCACGTAACGCGTACGAGATATTTTAAAGTCACTACTGCAATCTGTATATTTATGATTCGTCTCTTAGAAAGAAATCTGTACTTGGGCCTGGGAATTTTTAACAGTCGCATTAAAACTACCACCTGCTCAATTATATGTGACTTACTTCGGCGGGGACGAGAAGAATAATTTAAGTCCCGACGAACAATGCAAGGAAATCTGGCTGTCTCTAGGGTAATAACACATCTGTTCTCACCACATTTATCCCTTTAATAATTACTAATCTGTATCGGGTTCTACGAACCACGCATGAATCCCGTAACTTACTAATATATGCGATTTCCTTTTAGCGTCCCTCCTAGTCACGTGTTACCGGGAAACATGAAAGATAATTTCTGGGAAATGGGAGAAACGGGTCCATGCGGGCCGTGCAGCGAGTTGCATTACGATCGCATTGGGAACAGAGAAGCAGCTCACTTAGTGAATCAGGATGACCCGGACGTTCTAGAAATCTGGAATCTCGTATTTATACAATTTAATAGGTGAGTAGCTCGTAACAAGTGAAATAAATTTTACTTATTCTTCTACTTCACCATTTTGCATTATTTCAGGGAATCTGACGGAAGTTTGAAATCGTTGCCGAAGAAACACATCGACTGCGGCCTAGGTTTGGAAAGATTAGTGTCAGTCATTCAGAATAAACGCGCCAACTACGACACGGACTTATTCGTGCCACTGTTCGATGCAATAGAAAAAGGCACAGGAGCACCGCCTTATCAAGGACGAGTAGGCTCGGATGATAAAGACGGCATAGATATGGCGTACAGAGTTTTGGCAGACCACGCGAGAACTCTTACTATTGCACTTGCGGATGGCGGTATACCGGACAATACTGGAAGAGGGTAAACTGAATACATGTGTCGGTGCACAGTCTTTTAATTTCCATCTCAGTGCATCGATCTGAACATTGATTGTAATTTAGGTACGTGCTGAGAAGAATTCTGAGGCGTGCTGTGCGTTACGCCACTGAGAAGTTGAATGCGAAGCCTGGATTCTTTGGAACACTGGTGAACGTAGTAGTTGAGCTTCTCGGTAGGTTTCTATCTTCAAAATTCCAGTATTACATACGATAACTTCATTTCATACTTTTTCATTCCACAGGCGATGTTTTCCCAGAAGTAACTAAAGATCCGCAGTTCATAATTGACGTTATCAATGAAGAAGAGGTTCAATTTCTTAAAACATTATCGCGCGGTCGTAATTTATTGAATCGTACTATAACAAAATTGGAATCATCGAGTACAGTGCCGGGCGATGTCGCGTGGCGTTTGTACGATACCTACGGTTTCCCGGTTGATTTGACACAGCTAATGACCGAAGAGATGGGTTTGAAGGTGGATATGGCAGCCTACGAAGAAGCGAGGAAGCAAGCCCAGGTATTATATAAGATAGTCTGGTAATAATAGTCTGAACATGTATCGTTCAATAAGGTAATTAGAATTGCTTCATTTACGCCAGATTATGTCGCAAAGTAAAAGTGGGGGTGTAGACGACCAGATCAATCTCGATGTTCACGCAATTACCGAATTGCAAAATAAAGGGATCAAGCCTACTAATGATTTGCTAAAGTACAATTACACAGTAACCAATAGTAAAATATACGAGGAATATGAATTCTCTCCGTGCACTGGGACTGTGATCGCTCTTAGGCGGTCTAAGACTTTCGTCGACGAGGTGTCGTCAGGAGAGGAAGTTGGAATTCTGTTAGATCAAACGAACTTTTATGCGGAGCAAGGTGGGCAAATATACGACGAAGGGTTCTTAGTGAAGGTTGACGATGAGGTAAGTAAATAATGTACTTACAACTCCACGTGTTTATTTACGTATGAATAATAATCGTTGTCCTCGAAGGATACTGAAGTTCGAATAAAGAATGTTCAAGTCAGAGGCGGCTATGTGTTACATATTGGTACCGTGGGCCAAGGAGCGTTGAGAAAGAGTGACAAAGTGCATTTAAATGTAGATACTACGCGCAGGAGGCTTGTAATGAGCAATCATACTGCGACTCATGCTCTCAATTACGCTCTCCGAAAAGTGTTGGGCACGGAAGTTGATCAGAAAGGTTCTTTAGTCGCGCCGGATCGTCTTCGTTTCGATTTTACAAATAAAGGTTTGGCGATAAATCTATTTAGAGTAGAACTTTATTATCTTTAGCCTCTCGGTCATGAAAAAATACTTGGTTTATGTAAACTCTTATCACTTTCTCATTCTCACATGCTTTCGCACTTCCTCATAACCGCCTTTTATCTTTTTCTACTTTTTCTCCACTTCCTTACTTTCCGTCTCATCAACTCCTCGCAATCTCGTACCATTTGGTCTAACGTTCCCTTTTTTTTTCATATAAATCGCATCTCCTTGCCTCAGCCGCTTCCCAATATCTATTCCATTTTTTCACGGTTCCGCATCTTTCCCTCGCTATCAAACTCTCACTATTTTCCTTCCCTCTTTTACTCGGGTACTCGGCTAACATTCCTGTCCTTATGTATCTATATCTTATATTGTACTTACAAGGGAACAACCCGAACTCGAAAACTGAAAAAATTCTGAAACTTTGTGAATACGTAGGGAATTTCCTCCAGATTATAACGCAATTTCCGTTTGCTGCCCAAATTCACTCTAAGAGGTTGTAATTGACCTCTGAAAATCCGGTTATTTTCCGATTTTGTGTTATAACTCGTGAACTATCTAATTAATATCTATCGATCTAATTAAAAGAAGTAACTTTTATCTTGAAATTTTGTTCTATCTCTTACAGTTCGCGAGTTATAACACAAAATTGGAAAATAGCCGAATTTTCAGAGGTTAATTTTACCCCCTGCGAGTTTTCGGGTTCGGGATCTTCCCTTGTTAGCCCTATTTATTTACTTATATTGCACCTGTTTTTGAGTTTCTCTATACCTTTCCCTTAATTCCCTCACGGTCTCTTGTCTCTCCTTTAACTGCTCAATCCCCAACTGACTCCCTCTCGTTACTCGATGCCCGCACTCATCCTTCCTGCTTCTCCCCCATGCTCGATAAATGTACTTACATTCGCGATAGATACGGCACCAAATACAACTTCACACATTTCGCAGGAGCTATGACTGCCGAGCAGGTGCAGAAGGTAGAAGAAATTACGAACAGCATAATAAAAGAGAATAGAAAGGTGTACGCTAAGGAAAGTAATCTAGCACTGGCTAAAACTATTCAAGGCTTGCGTGCTATGTTCGAAGAGACATACCCTGACCCTGTGAGAGTAGTTAGCATCGGCATACCAGTTGAAGATTTAGAGAAGGACCCGTTGAGTTCTAGTGCAACACAAACCAGTGTAGAATTTTGTGGGGGAACGTAAGCAGCATCGGATTATACAATAGAAAGTACTTCAACTAATGTATACTTATTAATTTGATTTTTTTTTTAGACATTTACATTACACAGAGCATATTGGAGATTTTGTCATAGCCAGCGAAGAGGCCATTG
The DNA here is from genome assembly GCA_947577245.1 of Andrena bucephala. Classification (NCBI taxonomy): domain Eukaryota; kingdom Metazoa; phylum Arthropoda; class Insecta; order Hymenoptera; family Andrenidae; genus Andrena; species Andrena bucephala. The sequence goes on along the minus strand of OX387717.1, from coordinate 31,909,369 downwards.
CTAAGGGTATCAGACGAATAGTAGCTCTCAGTGGCCCCGAAGCAACGAAAGCTCAGAAAAAGGCAGCTGTGCTGCAGAGTCACTTGGAACAACTTCAAGCGACCATAACTACTGATAAAAGTGCTGTCAATGCGAAAGACCACGTGAAGAAAATAGTCGAATTAACAGACGACGTATCGCACGCTACGATTCCAAGCTGGAGAAAGGTGCGTGTATTTTAGAAAATAATTATTTGTCATTTTTATGATACGTGTAGATACAAAGTATACATGCATTATTCGCGCGCAGGACAAAATGCGCAAGATGTTGAAGGATATGAAAAAGACGCTCGATGATAAGGAACGCGCAGCGAAAGTGGCGATCGCTAATACAGTGGTGGAGACTGTTCAACAAATAATTCAACAGAACGTTGGATGCCCGATATTGGTCGAGCTTCTGCAGGCGTACAGTAATACGAAAGCTTTGGATGCTGCTCTGAAAAAAATAAAAAGTGTGTCTCCAGAAACGAGTGCGTTACTTGTAAGCATAGATCCTGATGCTAAGAAGATCTTTGCGCTTAGTGCTGTATCCAAGGTAAGGTTGAACACGTACATACGAGAATGAAGTTGTTGGAAAGAAGGAAGACTTTAACGATTATCATTGTGTTGCAAAACATAAAAGTCTGCTGTGAGTAAAGGGTTAAAAGCAAACGAGTGGATTGGTGAAATTGCTCCGCTTATGAAGGGCAAGGGAGGTGGGAAAGCTGAGTCCGCTCAGGCCTCGGGTACCAATATATCGTGCCTGAGCAAATTGATGGCCACCGCCAAGAACTTCGCTAATTTGAAACTTGGAATAACAGGTAAAGAGAAATACTCCGGGGCGGATTTGGGTATAGGCTATTTCTAGAGGGTAAAGGCAAATTCTTGGATATAGGCAAATTTTAGGGGGGCGACAATTTTTGGGAAGCGGTAATTTTTCGAAAACGAAAAATTATGGAGAGCGGCAAATTTTGGAAAGCGGTAATTTTTCGGAACCGGAAAATTTTAGGCAGTGACAAATTTTAGGGAGCGATAAATTTTGGGAGCGGTATATTTTGGGAAGTGACACATTTAGGAGGACAAATTTTGGAAAGCGGTAATTTTTCGGGAGCAAAAAAAATTGGGGAGCAGTAGATTTTGAAATGTGACAAATTTTGGGGTGCGACAAATTTTGGGAAGCGGTAATTTTTCAGACGCGAAAAATTTTAGGAAGTGGCAAATTTAGAGGAGCGACAAATTTTGGGGAGCGGAAAATTTTGAGCGAAAGAAATTGGAAAGTGTTTAAACACAGAGGCTTGAGAGAACTTGAAAAACAATTCACTTTTTTTCATGTAGCGAATTACCAACAATTCAGATGTGAGTTGCCATATTGAATTAGCTTTGAAATTGTCTTGACTCTTTTAAATTAAATATATTAAAATATATTACGCGGAAAGGGCGGCAGACGCTTGTTAGCCTAGGGGCGCCAAATCTTCAAATCCGCCCCTGGAAATACTGTAACTAATGAAAATACAATGGTAGCCAAAAGTCTTTACACTTTAATCTTACAATATCGATGAAGTTGTATTTTTCTCATTATTTGTTGTAATCCGTCTTCTGACTACCAATGTATATTACCAACGAATATTCTTTCTAAATTCTTAAAAATTCATTGTATCTTTTCAGAGAGCGATAAAGTCTGCGAAAAGTCTGTATGTTCCAAGTCTTCGAAAAACAAGTTAACGCTTTTTGGTAACGCTGGAAGTACAAAGTGTTACCGTGCTCAAATAGTAGCTAAGTATAGTGGCAGGGAATTGATTATCTCGCCATATAAAAAGGATAGTATAATCTCCCGAGACATAAGACTAGAAGGAAATGATTTCGAATTGTCCGACAGCAATGCAATTGCCTTTTACTTAGCGAATGACCAGCTAAGATGTTCAAAAGACATTTTTACATTGAGTCAAGTTCTACAATGGCTAAGTTATGCTGATAATCATATTTTACCGGCAGTGTCTGGGTGGGTCGTCGCCAGTCTCGCGGGGAATACACCAAATAGCACGAAAGCGAATATTAAAACGTCCAAAGAAGATCTTCTCTCTTCTTTGAAGACGCTAAACAGCATATTACTCGCAAAAACTTATTTAGTCGGGGAAAAGATCAGCCTTGCGGACATCGCTGTTTTCACTGCCTTGATACCTTTATACAAACACGTTTTCGATCCAGCGTGTAGAAAAGACTACACGAATTTAAATAGGTGGTTCCTTACTATCCTAAACCAACCGCAAGTAACAGCTATAATAAAAGACTTCAAGCTCTGTGAAAAAGCCGTAAAACACTAAAACAAACGGAATATCATTTTTATAAATGTTTTTATTAACAAACTGTTATAAATACATAGGAAAATTAAGTAGAATCTTCGTGCTCCGGTGCCGTTCTTTCTTCGCTCTCCATTTCTTTGTCATACAAGATTCTTACTTCCCTCAACAAAGTAGATACATTTGTACCCATTTTAGCGGAGATCGGAATAATTGGTGAATTAATTTTCTGTTTAAGTAGTTCGAGGTTTTTCTGCAATTATACAACGGACCATGTTATTATTACTTTTATACCTTTATAGTTCCATCAGGAAATGTTAATATATCTCACCACTGCTTTCGGTACATCCATCTTATTCGCGGCAATAAGAAGCGACCTATCGTGTAGCTTCACGTTAAATTGCGTAATTTCATTTCGCAGGGTTTCAAAATCCGCCCACGGCTCATCGGAGCTTGCATCCAGAATAAATAATAAAATTTTGCAACGTTCCACGTGCTTAAGGAATTGTATGCCAAGGCCTCTATTCTTATGAGAGTCAGCTATAAGTCCTGGTAAATCGGCCACTAGAAATATAAACCGAAAGTATGCTTCTCGTTGGACATATGTCCACGATAAGAAACTAATTTGTTAATTGCGTCACCGACCTGCGATCTGTTCGAAATCATCGTATAATATCATTCCTATGTAAGGCCTCAGTGTCGTAAATGGATACGGTGCTACTTTGGGCCTGGCTCTAGATATGGCCCTTAATAAAGTGCTCTTACCTGCATTCGGAAGGCCAATCTAAAATAGGTTTTTCTAAAATAGTTAATTCATAATAGTTCGAAGAATTGTAGAGGAAGTGCAGCATATTTGGAATACCGAAATATCTAATAAACTACTAACGCTATCTAATGTGTACCACCTTAGATAATAGAGGTAATGACTTGTTAACTAATGACATTTGTGGATGAACCGCCATTTTGGCATTTTCGACTTAATCTACAGAGGAAGAAAACGCGAATCTGCAAAACTTTTTCAGCAAGTATTCAAACGTTCCAATCGTGGTTAAATTACGTCAAAACTTTAGAGTTAAACACTTAATCTACTCATTTCCGCGTTCTTTCTATGGTTCCGTGTCATTTTTGTGATAATTTCGAGAATACAGAGTGTGATATGAAATTTTAGGTGTCAATGCCATGTTGATAATTCGGAATACCGAAGGTGAAGGTAATTTGGAATATTCCAAAGCTTAGCGATGCTTTTGTTTCACGCGTAACGGCTACCGCCCCGTGGGTTTGGGCTAGAGCTGTTTCGAGACTCGAAGCATTCGAGTAGCTTGAAGTTCGAACCGAGCGGGAATCGGTTTTTTTTAGCCGAGCCGAGACCCGAACGGTTTCGGATAACCCGAATGGATGCGTTCAGCCGACACATCCGGTGAGTAACCGGTGAATGATCTCACTAGATTTTACTCGCATCGACCAATGAACGAGCAAGTTAAGAGTAAAATCCAGTGAGATCACTCACCGGTTGTGTCGGCTGAACGCACCCAATGTTTCGGGTAGCTCGATTTTTTCGAGCCGCTGGAATATTCGAGCCGAGCCACGTTCGGCTCGGTTGTTTCGAGTCTCGAAACAGTTTGGGCCAGCGCTATCCATTTATATTTATCTAAGATTATTCTTATATTGTGATCTTCCAGTCTGATTAGATCATAGAATAAATAATTTTATTATCTACCTGGTTTTTCTAAGTTTATAAAGTAAACGTAAACTGGAATACCGGTATTCCAAATTACCTGCACCTTAACGGAATCGATACTTCCTGTCATTTTTCATTTAGACCAAAGTTTCAGCTACATTTTACAAGCTTTTATTTAGCTACACTTGTGAATTTGTTCGTTAGTTAATTAGTTTATGAAGATAAAATGTTGTAAGCTAATTTTGACCGACTTCCACATGTCCGATCGACTTGAAATTTGGCACACATACTAAAAAGCATCAAATAAATTTAAATAAAAAAAAAATTTACAAACAAGCTTTTATTAAAATGTACTAAAAAATGAAAATAATTTTGATACCGGCCTAAATGACTGCCTTAAAAGAATTCCCTCATATGACCAAAAATAAAAGCGTGGGGCGTAAATATTGAAATGTCTTTTAGTATAAATATTTATAGCGCTTTACGTAAGTATTTTGGTACATTAGTTTTCGCATTCTAGTAGAGCGTCCTTCTTGCAAGATTTTTTTCCACTCGATTGCAAGCAGTCTAATTCCTCGATTCAAAGTCCGTCCTGAGATCAAACCAGATTGAAAATCATTTTAATATTCAATATTTACGCCCCACGCTTTTATTTTTGGTCATATGACGGAATTCTTTTAAGGCAGTCATTTAGGCCGGTATCAAAATTATTTTCTTTTTTTAGTACATTTTAATAAAAGCTTGTTTTTAAAATTTTCTTTTTTATTTAAATTTATTCGATTGCTTTTTATTATTACTGAGAGTTTGAAATACAAAAGTTTATTAGTTTCCCTGTGATATTATGCAGTTTTATTTGTTCCCATCCTCTGCCGTAATTTTTTATTCGCCCTAAACAAACTGGTATTCCAAATATACTGCACTTCCTCTATCGGTAAAGAGCGCCGAGTACTTGCCAGTCCAATATGCGCCATGCTTCTAATTTCTAATACATATTGCAGATCTTCTCCCCGCGCACCATATTCACTCACGACTGGCGATTGCTGAACATCGGACTTGAAAAATGCATTTCCATGTCCTCCAGCACCGCCCCGTGCAGCAACGAACATGAATCCCTCTTCATTTAAATCGGCTACTATTTTACTTTCTGGGTTACGAATTATGGTACCTACAGGAATGTCTACTATGGTGTGCTTAGCATTCTTCCCAAAGCAATCTTTATTATGCCCCTTCTCTCCATCTTCAGCTTTAAGAACGCTACTTATATGCGAAAGATCCTTGATATTTGTCGTCACCTGTAACATTTTGGATATAAATCTCGAATTAAATTCAACGCTAAGAAATATCTTGAACGGACGTTAAATTTCAGTAGGGATATAGAAATTTCTTAATATCCTACCTTAAAAATTACATGACCACCGTGTCCACCATCTCCACCGTCGGGCCCAGCACAGTCGTTGGACCACAATTGGAGAAACGATATCTCTCCGTCTCCACCCTTTCCTCCGACAGTTTTTACCTAAATAGTTACGCAACTTAATATTCGTAAACACTGCACGGAAATGGAAGAAACGCCGTTTAATTTCATACTTGCTTCATGTCAAGGATATTCCGACTTGTAGCTCTCTGCGACTTTGGCTTCGTATTTCGCAACGCTCTGGGGACATGCTCTTGTCCACGAAGCCATTTAGAAGTACAGAACGAGTTGAATATAGTTTTGCTCGTGTTCCTACAGCTTTGCACATTTATAGTAACGGTGCTCGCAATATCTTGTCTACAAGTAATATTCAGTAAAATTATGCTTCTCGCTTGACGAAAACAGTGCATCTGAAAGTAATTACATCACTGAGAAATAAATCAAATATTTAAGTGTAAATACTAAAGAGTTTATTAAATTGTAATTACATTGAGTTATATAGTTTAAATTTGTACATATAAAACAGGGCTATCTTGAAACCAGAACATTTAAATTATCTTCCAGAATAGATGCTACTATATCCTGGTGTATATCAATAACTCTTTTTCTGTGCAAAGGAAAATAAGAAGATTTATAACTTATTCTGTAAGTCCTCTTCTCTACTTTTTGTACAGGACATTTATAGGAACATACAAAGTCAACGTCACTTATAATACGACCTGCATAATTACACAAAAGCATATAAAATTCAGCAGAATTAAATTTCTCATCGACGCTAAAAGTTATATCAAACACGTACATATGAGCGTGCATATGTGCAACGTTTATGTACGATGCGTCTGCTATCTGACTGATACTGTTCCACGAGATATTATCAGTACTACATTGGGAAATATTAATTTCATTTTCAAGAGCGATATTTTGTGGATTCGGAGGCTCAGCTTGAACAAATATGTGAGTCAAAGCTCCAACAGAATGGAACGATTTATCTAAACTGCGATATCCAGTCGCTATGTAACTTCGGAAAGATAACCATGCAAATGGCTCGACTGCGTTTAATAGAAAATCTCCATATGCCGCCATTTCCGTGACTTTCCAAGAATCGTCCCAACGTCTCGGTGGACTATCAAAGGACGTGCCGCCTTGGCCATTGCAGAGGGTAACTAATACTCGACCATTATTTCTCAATGACTTCGCCGCGCTTACGAAGAAGCTTTTCAATAATTCTCTGTTCCTTTCTATTCGCATTTTACCGCCGACATGAGGGAAGTTAAAGACAATTTTGTCGAACAGCTCTGAGTTTAGCGTCGGGTGTTGCTTTAGATTAGTTGCGTCGGTGCCGAATAATACACGAACTCCTAAAAAGAGATACATAGAATACTTCGTACAGTAATCGTATTAAAACACGAATGCGTATTCCTACTTCTTTCTAAAGATACTGACCGTTACTTATTAAGTATTCTATGTTTTTCTTTCCGCTATCTTGACTGACGTTAGATTCGTAACATGTGGCGGTGATATTGATTTTTAAATTTAACTGAGACAATGCAACGGAGAAGGAGAAATTGCCTTCTCCTACTAGAAGCACGGAATCATTTTCATTGAACACGTTAAGCCTCATGATTCTAGGACATCAAACTACTGCTGTTAAAATGAAGAAGACGAGTCTGGATTGCGTTATGTACTACAATTTATTTCGCTTGTTTAGCTTCACTGTGGAACAGAAACTAACCTTACAAAGAGCGGTGTTGTGATTCAGTATGTATTCTTTAACTCATGTTACAGATCGTCGTGAAACTTAGTAACAATTCATTGATAACAATGTAATGGAGTAACGAGAAAAGAAGGAATGCACTAAATAATTAAATACGAATCAGTTTCGAAAAATTCGAAAAATGTAAATAACGTTATATTTGAACAAGGTACAAATATTTTTACAGCGGGATCTTTAAACTAACCCTAACAGTCCTATCTTACTCTGACGGCTATGATGCAATATACGTAATGCCCTCTCGTTATTTTTCTCTCAATCAAACATAATCGTGTATAATTGCAAAGTAAACAGCAGCATTTATACGATTCGGAGAAGTGACTTAAAAACTTGATAAAATAATATTACGCGTAAGGTGTCACTTATCGTAATACTAGGTAATTTTTTGAAAATCCAAATATTTTGAAATTCTTAATTTTACGCGACACTCGAAATTCTCGGAAAATCTGTCAAAGTACGTGGTATCATTATATTTCTATTATTTCGTAAGTTTGATCGGAAGAGTTTTGCAGAAACAGCACCGTTGAAAATTTACATCGATCCTTCTGCACGTATATTATAGTAATGATGACTCTTTGCAACTCCGGTAACTTAAACCTCCAACGTATAATGAATCAAATTTTTTGTGTAATTTCTTTATAAAGAAATACTCTCGTCCTACGCAGCGCAAAGACCATGCGCTCATTCAGTATGGGAACAATTTAAAATAAGCTCCCTTTACGTTTCGGGAATACCTCCTTTGGCTGACATACGAAAGTTCGTGATATAATACAGCACGGCGAATGAATGAAACTATTTTTACACAATAGGTCGATCAGTGTTCCAAATTTAGCATCGTGAATTCACTCTACGATTCCGTTTTTATGTTCGTTGAGCATTCGCGAAATAAATAATCTAACCTTCTCCTTGAATGGTTCGATCGATCGTGGGAACCAAGGGTTTAAAATAATCCTATTTATTATCATTTATTTGATACATGAAACTGAGACCAAGTTACATAATACAATAATAAGTATCAATTTTTATTGCATCGCCATTTTCACTTGAATCGTTTCCTTAAAAGCATTTCTTAAAAACGGACAAAACTGCTTCGGTTTCCTGTAGCAAGAAAAGGGTAATTCAACAATGTTTCGTTTCTGTTTTCAATGTTTTCTCATTGGGAAACGCTGGACGGGATTAAGAAATTGTGGCAAGCGCTGCCGGTGGACACCCCGTTTCGAGCGGACGGCTCGAAAGAATCGAAATTATGTCAGGTGTACGCGTACTCTCTCCCACGGTTCGTGCCACCGCACCGTCTTCTTCGTGCCTTAGATATATCGCAGCACGCAAGTCCGCGAATGACCGATACGTACTCGATCCAAGGCGAGAAATATCAACTTGTCGGTTTGTCATCGTTGCACACGTTGCCCGCTGTGTATTGTTACCTCGTGCATCTGTGCATCGTATCGCCGCGACTAACGCTGTCGCGTGCACGTAGCCGATTCAGTGCCTCTTTCGAAGCTAAAGGAAATCCGTAGACCACTCACGGTTTAACTAAATGTTAAATAGTAAGTCTGAAAAGTATCTATTTAAATCACCGTAGGATCACGTGAATAGCACTTACTCTTTACCGTAAACATTACTGTTCCACGTCATAATTATATACAAAGTTGGGCTTCGTAACATTGTAGCGCGCATTCCTCGGTTAGTCCATCGGCCGAATTATTTCGGATATTTCGAAACTGTATGCCAAAGGCACTCGTTCATCGACGACAGTGAATTTAAAGATCGAAGGAAAGGGAAACTGGCGGGAATTTTTCACGCAGCTCCGAGTGTTTCAATAAATTAATAAATTTCATTTTTACGGGTAAAAATATATACGCGCACCATGCGACACGATTATAAAGAACTTCGTTCGCGAAGGTTAGAGAGGACTGAATTAGATTAACTTATATAAGAATACCGCGCCGTTTGATGTTAATTATACTTATGTATAAAATTAATCCCCTCGAAATAGGGATGTATCGCTTCCGTTGATTTATTCCACCCGATGGGCTTTATTATTAAGGCGCGAATTACATAATGCGCGTAGCGTGGGGCAGGGATTGTCGTTTTGATGACGATGCTCGCTACGTTGCTTGACAAAAATAAAAGTGGTCTTAGCTTCTACGCAAGCGGCCGAGTGATGCCATCTTCGTTCTGTCTTCCGGGATCACGCTCGCACACCTGCCTGCTTCGGATACCGATTCACCTTCTACATGCTCGCACGCATAATCGCAAAACACTGTTATCGCCCGTTCGTGTTACGAACGTCTGATTGCCTGATAATTAACGCGGGATCACGCGATACAGATCCCGAACAAACACCAATTGTACTTCTGTCGTTTAGAAGCCAGGGCACATTTATCGTCCCTTCAGCTGCCGGCATCGAACGAGAAAGAGACGCCTTTCTACCTTTGATTGACGAACATCTCTTGTGTACATGCACCGCGTTTATCACGCTTGAGAATTTATGTCAACCGAAGTTTCACACTTCTGAGTTTATTTTGGCATTATTGTAACTTGGCAACTAGGCTGGTCGTACAAGGCTATAAGAAGCACAGATATAACCTCAAATAGGATAAATTAAGGAAGAGGATTCCGCTGAATATTACAGAACAATGTCAGTTTGAAAACTCATTGGGGATCGTTCGATTCTGGTTTCGATTCAATCATATCTAAGTACACGCAGTAAGTATGTCTGTCTAGATACGCTTCCATATAAATTACGGATGGATCGTCAGCTGAGCACTTCGTAGGGAGAATACGTGAGCGATTATGGATAATAGATTGGTTCCGATACAGGGAATCGATAATTATCACGTTTACTTAAGTCAGAAATCTATTTAAGGGGAATTAGAAGAGCTTGGAAAAAAGAATCGCTATCATCGTAATACATACTATGCTATCGTGTTTGCCATTATCTATTACGTGATCGCGGGGTCTGCATATCCCTGTGATATAACTTATGAAAAACTTAGGGGCTAGGCGGTTCGGTCGATCTACCTTTGAATAAAGTATGAACGTGCTCCGTGAGACGTCACGTGTCCTAGTCCAAAGGACTCTTAGGTCATATCAGGTCTTCTTAACTAACACTTCACGCGGTCGAAGTGTTGGTTTCCCCCGGGTTCTTCACCTTTATCGCGCATAACTTACCTCGTAGATGTATACCCGCGTATATAGTTTCATTTCTATCTGATAAAGCGTTATCAGTGGATTGACACCGGTGGAAGTCAGCGCACGAAAGACGTTAAGGTTTAAGTTAACAGTCGAAAACGTTCGCAGCGGGCGATAAAACGATACCAGTTGCTGCATTATAAATGGCACTCGGTGAAACGTAATATTTTAATGCAAACACAGCCATAAGCGTCGATAAGTTACGCATTTAGTAACGGTTGCACAGAGATTCGAATCAAACCAGATAGATATATCGCGTTCGAAGAACGCAAGCGTGTGATGTACACACGAATGGTCATGGCGTGCTGCATATGTTTAATCGGTGACGCATACATGCGCTCGCGTGGCCTTATACTACCCGCGGATTCACGTACAGGCAGCCACGCGGGTGGTTGCAAAGTAATCATGATCTACGTTGAAGTTGCGAAACGATACGGCCACGAAGTATGCGATCGCGTCACGAGTGAAAATAAATTGTAAGATCAGAAACGTGGTGCTGGAACAATGCATCATTATTGTGGATAATGTGAGGGAAATCGTGATAAAGCAATTATCGAGCGATGGGCGTCCTATCGCCGTATCGTGGTACACTACTCGATGCACCGTTACGTACATATATGGGCCCAATTACGAAAGCGTTACCCGCGCGAGGCACTCCACCTGTAAATAACATTGCCCTATCTGGTTCGGTTTGGATCAGTTCTGGTCAAAACCCCTCCGAAGCGACTGACCCCGCTTCGTTAATATAGTCCGCACTCAAAACGTTGCTAAGCGATGCCGCATTGTGTGTGGGCCCAATGAAAATTTAAGCCTGAGGGGGGAAGGGGGGGGGGCGCGTCGTATTAGACGCCTCTGGCCGTAGGCAGGACACTGAATTAACCGAAACGAGAAAGTGACTGTAACCGTAACGAATTGTCCCGCCTCGGCCGAGCGGAAATCTTCCTACGGGTGCCTAGAACGGCGGTAAGAATCGGGGAGAGGGTAGCCGCGTGACGGCGCCACGGGAGCGTCGCGACGCGAGCTATGGTCGTCGGGCGGCGCCGGTCGTTCGTCACGAAACGAGGCGGGGTTGCAGAAGGGGAGGCCGTATGAAGGAAGGAGAAGGAACGAAGTAGCAGCAAATTCACGCAACGTGAACTCGAGCAAAAGAGAAAGAACCGAGGAGAATCGCGAATAGAACTTGTGTAGTAAGCCACGCACGGCGAAGCCAGCAGCGCCTCGTTCACGCTCCTTTTCGCTGCTCTCCGTGGCGATCGGCCTGCCGAGGGGAACGCCGCACAAGTCCCTGGAGTTTAAATGCCAGAATCGTGACAACCGCATCTCCTCGCTCCTCTCGTCGCTCGTCTCCCACCTATCTCTCTTTCTACCTCTTTCACTGCACTCTCCGTCGCGATTTCGTATCCTCGCGATAGGCACCCGTCGCTCCCACGAGTGATATCTGGAACCTGTTACTCTCGGTTTCTTTCCTTCTCTCTGCTCCTTTTTTTCTTTCCTCCCGTCCGTGGTGATCTCACAGTGCGGTAACAAGGGGGCGACCAAAGAAGAGAATTTTGTGCGCGAAACGACAGGAATTGCGCGTGAACATCATGCGTGCTTTCCTAACATGTGTGCGGGTTACATCGGTACGGGGTACGATAGTGTCACGTCGTATGCCTCTTTCGATCCTACCAGTGACTAATTGAGCGTGCACATTCAGCGGCTTTATGGCTGGACAATGCGCCGACCAGGATAACGACCGAGCACGGAGGCATTGCGAAATCCTCTGAATTCACCGAGGATTCTCTGTCGTTCTACTTGCTCCCACCGCCCGTCTCGTGGGTATGGCCTCTCGATGTTTAAACCGCCGTTGAAATTCAATTCGCTCGACGCCGTTCGAACACTGAATTAAACTTAGACCCGCGACACCCCGGTTCGATGCTCAGGTGTAACCCGGTGCCTTTATTGTACGCGACGAACACAGGCACACGCGTGCCGCGCGCGTGCTCACACGCACAGGGCGTAAATATGTCCAGTCGCGTGTAGGTAGCTACGCACGCCGGCTCGAATAATCGCGTGTGCACACGCACGTGTTAAAAAACCGTCGCTAACGGTATAACAATGAATTTTATATATAGAGGAACGAGGGAGAGGAATGAAGAAGACTTTCGATCTCATTACGTTGCGTTAGAACCCGAGCGAGTCATACACGAAATTAGTCGTCGCAAGGAATCCGTCTCACAAAGCTGTTTCTATTATTCATCTGTTAACGGCAGAATTAACCTTCAATTGATAAAATTTCGCGTATCATTGACGCATTATGTAGCTGAATTTTGGTGTGCTAGAGAAAGTAGTATGGATATGAATGTGGTTGATAAATCGAGAATGGTACTCGCGGCAACGTAGCCCATACATTATTTCGATTGTTACATGCACGGCGAAAGCAGAGGCTACGTGCATGTCAAAATTATTTCTTGGGCTCGTGTAAAAGCGAAATTAACCTACTTCAACTGTGCCCACACACGGGCTTGAATCATGTCGCTATTACTCCGCAACGATCTAGAATATCTAGATGCTTATGAATCCTTATCATTAGTTCTCATAATTAACGCGTTTCGGGTCTTCGCTGAGTTTCACGTCTAATTGAATAGTTGCCAGTATCGGCGATCGCGAACTGTTGCTTTATTTCAGCGAAACATGTGACTAAGGAGAAGTAAGGTTCTTTAAATTTATCTTGGCGGGGGATTATTTGTTTAGAAATTACAGACTGTACATAGGTGTCTTTATATTTTATCAATATTAATTCCCCGTGGCGTCTAGACTGAAAACAAATAGCAAAAAAGGATTAGACTGAAGAGACTGTTATACTTCATTGATTCATACGTGCAAATGTGTCCTGTGATTTATTACTGTGCAGTAATATCTGTTTCTAAGAATCTCGAGTCTCGCGGGCTGTGTCCTGACAATTTGTACTTACAATACGAATGAAACTCTCGGTAGAAGAGGTGTTATCAGACGAGGAAAGCTCGGGCCTTGCGGTCGTCAGTTTCAATACATCGTCGTAGCGTTACGTGTCATTTTCTAAGCTGCGCTCTAGGCTCAACTGAATTGAAAATGTTAAATAACGGTAGCCTGGCGCTGCTACAACTTTTCACGTGTCACGTATGACAATATCTTACGCTTGCAAATATCACGATAAGATAGGAGAATTTTTCAAAACGACTCGCATCGCACAAGGCGATCTATCTTAATTACTAATCGGAATGCATTATTTTTCCCACACAGCGCAAACATCGTCGAATGAGGTGCAGAGCACAAGGGTCCGTTGAGAGCCGAGAAAAAGGTCGCAACAACCATAAACGGGATCAATTGAGACGCATGAAAGAAATGGCGCGATGACGGGTGACGGGAGAATTGTGCGGGACGCAGATGGATCGAACGATAGATGATGCGAAGATCCATCGAATGATGTGTAACACGTTATGGCCGTTTCTGCATACAAAATTTAAAAGATCGTTCACGATCCCTAAAGAAACTATTTGACGGTGACGCATAAATCTAACATAGGAACATAGACGACGGGCACGGAGGAATAAAGCACTGCCTTTTCGAGACAGGAAAAGGGATCCCGCGATGTCGAAGGGCAACCGTCAACCGGACAGGATCGATTCTTAAAAAGAACAGAAAGAGGAGGAACGGGAAAGTGGCGCGTATCCGCGGGTATTCGGTACATAATAACGAAGTAATAATAATGGATGAAATAAAGGTAGCGAACCTGGGCCAAGCGGCTTCTGCGGCCGCGTGCTCGATGGCAACGAATTTCTTGGCGCCGGTGAAAACCGAACGGCAGATCTACGAGAATTCGATGCTCGAGGACGATCCCAATGCCAACTCGGTGGTGCCGACTTCGCAAGAGGACAGAACAGTGCCGAGATGGGGTCCCAATCACAAAGGCGCCCAGGAACTCGCAAATCTCTACAGCACCGGTAATTGTATATCTTTTTTTTTTCATTGATGATTTTTCGAATGTTGTGTAGTTTGTATTTAAATTTCAATATTTCGGAACGCTTAATAATTTCATCCGAAATATCAGAGAAATATATCGCACGGTACGTGCGCGGATTGCACGTTTTTTGATTTTAATACTTGCCAAGACATTTGCTATACATTGCTCGCACCTTGGAATCCTCGCTTGTGAACAGAAATAAAGAGCGCGGCTAACAATACGTATCATTGTATCTATATAGCGCGGCACTTATAAAGACATTATTACAATGTTCTTGGATACATGCTTAGAACGATGATACGTGCAGCCAGTGGCGGATTTAAAGAAAAAGGCCCAGGCGGCAAACATTCCGAGAGGCCCAAATTTTTCGGGGAAATGTAGAGGGAGTTTACTAAAAACGAGAAGTATAGTAGTGCAGAAAAAAAATTATAGTGGTTGGATAAAATCATGTTTTTTTAAAGATGGGGCCCTGAGGGGCCTCTTGGGCAGGGGTCCAGGCAGGGTTGCCACTTTTCTTACAGGAAAATAACTTAAATTTGCTTTAGTGGAGTATAAAAAAAAGTACGCTCGAAAGAACTAAAAGTACATAATTTTAATCATATTAGTTTTTATTTCTTCCAAACATCTTTTTTATTGCTCTTAGCACTACAGAGCAACTTTTTATCCTTTTTAAATAACTCAATGGGATTATTGCACTGGATATTCATATTAAAATATATAAATAATTTGTTCTTTATTAAATTAAGAGACACCTTGTTTTTCTCATCTCGCCACTTCATATTCGTCTCAGAGAAAACTTTCTCAGTAAATGCTGAGGTGGCCGGAACAGACAGAAGACATAAGAAACTCGAGATGATTATGGTTTGTGTACGTTGGGAACTATGAACAATAATATTGCGTTACGTTTCACGTGACATCATTAATCGTGAAATAATGTATTTTCGCATACTTTATTGTTATTCAAAAGTATAGAGTACATTTACGTATAATATCGTAAGATACTTTATTTTAAAGTACTGGTGGCAACCCTATATACCAGAGCCGCCCTTAGACTTTACGGGGCCCGGGGCGAAAGTCGATATTATTGAAAACATCTAATTGAAAACAGATAACCTTACGTCTCTACTTCATGCGTCACTTAGGCTTGACGAAAATCTATTCTAGAAAAATTGATACCTTGACAATTATACTTAATTCATTTAATTTTTACAAAATGATGTCCCCAAGCGCGGGGCCCGGGGTCCGGGACAAGGGGCAAGGGCCCCGTCTGCCTGCTGCTAAGGGCGGCTTTACTATATACAGTGGCTCACAGCCATAATCGTACACTCTTTAAAATCGCATAACATTTTTAGAATTGGTCCAAACGACTCGAGTTTTTTTTTGAGAATCTGGAAAGATTAGTTTGCTAAGTGACGTGTTTCGTCGTTTTGAAAAAAAAATGCAACTGGTCGGAATTGCAGAAAAAGATAGTAACGGTCGTTTTTTATTTAAACTTTTTTCTCTGTGTCTGTAATGAAAATTCAAAAAACCCGTTGGTAGATTTAAGTAAGTTGTATACATGCTGAACATTGCATCAAAATCGGTTAACGTTGCTCGGAGCTACAAACGTTTAAAGATCGCAGAATAAGGTCGAAAATCGCTGTTTTCGGGAATTTTGCGATTTTCGACCTTATTTTGTGATTTTTAAACGTTTGTAGCTCCGAGCAACGTTAACCGATTTTGATGAAATTTTCAGCATGTACACAACTTACTTAAATCTACAAACGTGTTTTTTGAATTTTCATTGCAGGCTGAGAGAAAAAAGTTTAAATAAAAAACGACCGTTACTATTTTTTTTACAATTCCGACCAGTTGCAATTTTTTTCAAAACGACGAAACACGTCACTTAGCAAACTAATCTTTCTACATTCTCAAACAAACTCAAGTCGTTTGCACCAATTTTAAAAATGTTATGCGATTTTGAAGAGTGTACGATTATGGCTGTGAGCCACTGTACCATTTCATATAAGAGTGGACGCTCCCACCGATTTGCAACCGATCTGCGCAGCTCTCACTACTGTCTGCGCACGCGATTGGTCGTAACGCTTTCTCTAACGGTTTCCTTCCAAGCAACAGCCTCCTCAGAGTCATCGTTGCCAGTGATGCCAGATTCGGGACGGGAGCGCTCGAGAATTTCCCCCACCTCGCATGTACACTACGCCGGAGCTGCGTGCCGCGAGCTCGGCGCATGCACACACGCAGCTCCAGCCTAGTGTGCATGCGAGGTGGGGGAAATTCTCGAGCGCTCCCGTCCCGAATCTGGCATCACTGATCGTTGCGCGGAACGAGTCTGCTCTTAACTGGAATTCGGTATAGGTCCCGGCGGCAATTGCACATCGGCCGCCCGTCGAATCCGCCACTATGTATACAGTATTGCCTGAAATATGAGATTTTTATTCGTAGGGTATCGTAATTAAATAGTTAGGATGAAGTTAACTTAGAAATAAATACCGTGAATGTAATTCAATTCGTAAGAATGATAACTGGAGTTTTTAAAAATGGTATATGTTGGTACAAGTGCAATAACTTGGGAAGAACCTATCTTCTTTGGCTTAACAGTTGGCTACCCTTTGTTCAACCTATATATAGATAGCCAAGAAATTGAATCAACTAGGCAATATTTAAAAGCAGATGTTAACTTCGATGTTAAGGTGTAATTTTTATTGACCAGTGATTTCTGTAAATGAAATTTCTATAATAAACTGTTTAATACGTTTTACAATTAAGTTGCATATTTCACAGGGAATTGAAACCATTACTTGTTCCAGGAAAAAGAACACAAGAATGCATTTGTGTTGGTATCTGCATTACACTCGTGGTGGCTAATACACTGTTTATCCTGATCAGGATACGATTAGGAAATTTAAGCTCGATAGCGATGGCAGCGTTCTGCGGCATCGTTACCGCAGATTTCGGATCTGGGTTAGTTCATTGGGCCGCAGATACATGGGGCTCTGTGGAACTTCCAATCCTTGGGAAGGTACATTTAAAAAAAAATAACTGCGCACTCGCGTAAACCAGTGATGCCAGATTCGGGACGGGAGCGCTCGAGAATTTCCCCCACCTCGCATGCACACTAGGCCGGAGCTGCGTGTCTGCCTGCATGCGCCGAGCTCGCGGCAGTGATGCCAGATTCGGGACGGGAGCGCTCGAGAATTTCCCCCACCTCGCATGTACACTACGCCGGAGCTGCGTGCCGCGAGCTCGGCGCATGCACACACGCAGCTCCAGCCTAGTGTGCATGCGAGGTGGGGGAAATTCTCGAGCGCTCCCGTCCCGAATCTGGCATCACTGGCTCGCGGCACGCAGCTACGGCGTAGTGTGCATGCGAGGTGGGGGAAATTCTCGAGCGCTCCCGTCCCGAATCTGGCATCACTGGCGTAAACACGTATTTCCTTGTCTTACATTTCCGTGTGTTTACAGAACTTTTTGAGACCATTTCGAGAACACCATATTGATCCGACGAGTATAACCAGGCACGACTTCATAGAAACTAACGGTGATAATTTCATGGTGACGATACCATTCCTTTGTAAATTAACGTGGGATTTTCTAACTCTCCCAGAATCAGAGATCCAACAGAAGTTCGTTTGGACTTGTTATTGGTTTCTGCTTGCAATTTTTGTAGCAATGACTAATCAGGTAAATACGATTCTCTGTGTTCGATAAAACACAAGTGCTAATAGCTCTCTTATCTAACGTAAGGCTCTTTTCAGATTCATAAATGGTCGCACACATATTTTGGGCTACCTGCCTGGGTCGTCTGGTTACAGGAGCACAGAATAATATTACCCAGGAAACACCATCGTGTGCACCACGTTGCACCGCACGAAACTTACTTCTGTATAACTACGGGATGGCTGAATTGGCCACTAGAGAAACTGAACTTCTGGTACATTCTCGAAACCATAATAGAGAAAACCACCGGCTACAAGCCGAGAGCAGACGACATGAAGTGGGCACAGAAGCGGTCTTGAGAATTAATTTATTCTATTGTTTTATGCATTTTTCATGGGCGGGGAGGAAATTCAACGAGAGACGAAATTCTCCATGCGCTGACAGCCGCATGGGAAAGGAGCATAGGAAACAATTTCAGATAGGACATGCTACGAGGATGATCGAATCCAGAAATGTAAACTCTTTCTTTCTTATACTTAGCACTACGAGGCCTTTCCTACAAAATAGATAGCGTGATTAAAGACATTTAGTATTACTCGGAACATGCTTTTGAAGTTTACACATTTATAATACGTATATGCAATAACATAGTTATGTATATATACTACGTAAGAGAAATGTAAGTATGAAATCATGATTTGTGTAACGATGAATTAACGATTGGCCTGACGGAGTAAGCAATCACCACGTTTACGCACTGCACAATCATTACGTAAGTAGAAGAAACTTAAGCGGAGAGTATTAATTTAACATTTTATATAAAAATTCGTAAAGTATTATGAAACCAAAATCAAAGTGCTGCAACAGATCGTGGAGAGAAGTGTCGCGTATTCTGTATGATTTTTTAAACGCAGTGTCCACTGGCTATGAAATTAAATTGAATGTTAAAGATAAGATAAGATGCATCTACACGCACATGTATACAGGTATACATGCGCGTGTGCACACGTGTGAATATACTATACATAGAGATATACATTTGCACATATATATATATATATATATATATATATACACGAATTAATTGATATTTTTTGCTTACATTTATTCGCACACGAATTTAAAGAATGTAATTTTGGAAAAGTTTTCTAATTTAAATTAATCTACACTAGCCTAATCTGCTGTAACTCGTTAAGTACAGTCATCAATTTCCCTGAACCTTCGTAGAAGTTCTTGACTCATTGGAATTAAATAAAAGCTATATTGATTCGCGATAAGAATATCCCATCGGAAGCAAATATTGTCAATTCAACTGTTACCTGTTTATACACGCACATACCAAAGTCAAGAATTCTATTTCTTATTTTACAAGTAAAAAAACTTCGACTAATATCCTTCGACAACTTTATAAACACACTAATTCATAATTCTTATATATAATTCATTCACAGTATTGAATGTGTAGTCAACAAAATTGGCAATATGGTATTCGATCCTGATTTCGTTCATAAAGTTGGATCATATTGTTGTAATGTGAGCTAAGATTTGTATAACAAGCTACTGTAATACGTAAAAAGCTGTTATTATACAAGATAATATGAGAAAGCGGAGTTGGCGTTATTTACAAATTGGTTTAGGCATTTATTCGGCGTAAACCGATTTGTGGTATATTTTTACCAATCGCATTTCTTAGCTCGCGACAAATGATCCGACGCAAAGATTGTAAGGTGCTAAATGTAAGTACAAGTTTTAGGTTCAGGGACCAAAAAACAGGGGCCTATTGGTCGGACGCAGCAGGCTTTTAAACAGTTGGTTCGATTTGGGTAAAGTATACTGATGCGCGAATAGGAATTGAAGGATCACCGAAATTTTACAAAACGACGATCGTCGAAGTTCATGCCGGCGGCTTTGATTCTTACGTCTATTATATTTTTTTAACGCTTAGTATTTTGAACGCCTTGTAGCTTTCAGTATACTTTATGCAGAGCCCTACCACGATAATATGTTCCTCGCAAAGCAGATCAGCAGTAATGTGTTAAAGAAACAAACGAAAAGAATAATTCTAAGGCATCGCAATTATTATAAGTACCGTAACTGTTGTTGTTGTTGTTATTGTTATAAGAAAAGAAGGGGTATGAACTTTTAAAGAAATCTTTCATACAGCGATGCGTGCCAGAACTGAAGCTTTCTCTTTATAAAGATCTATTTAATAGTTAACTAACAGCTATACGAAGCGAAGTGAAACACAAAGCTATATTTTTAGCTAATTTAGTTTTCTACGCAATATATAATAATGTCATTACCGTTATTGCAAACTCGGATTCCTTTTTGCAATGTGCTCTTTGGAGGACAGATTTCGGAACGACGGTACGGTAGTAGAACTGTACATCTCGCCTTAATGGGAACCGATGGAAAGCAAGGAATTGAAACGATTCTTACTTCACACAGAGTGCTTTAAATCACACGCCATATGTGTTACAGAACGGCAATTCGAAGCGGGAGCTCTCGATTATTCATTACAACGAAAAGAAAAGACTATTTAAACGTAATGAACTAAGTTTGAAAGCATAGGTGTACGATAATTACCTAATTTTAATCGATTCAGTTAATATTGCAGCACGGTATATCTTGATTGAAATAAAAGTGTCTCGTTTACATTCCATAAGCCCAATTACGCGAAAGTATTTATTACACTAATGTTTTACGAATTAGGTGTCTAGATGTCTTATTTACACGTGTTCAGTGGTAACGCAAAAAGATTATCGATGTTAATTTATAAATTACTGTATTTGATTAATTTCTGTACATATATATAATCCTAATGGCAGTCAATATTAACATCAGCCTTATAAACTGAATGCGAACGAAATTTTTTAATAAAAGCTTTAATATTTTTAGGCTGTATCTACTTCAAATGATAGTCTCCAGATTAGAAACAACGTATACTAACGAATTTCCGAAGGAGAAGAGCAAAAAGAGTTTACTGCTACGAATTCAAATTAATCTTAGGAAATTGTATTAATCGATTTGACTCTTCGGCAGCATATTTAGATGTAAATACGTATATGTTTTTAAGCTTGAATTTATAAAAGAGAAGTCTAAACCGCATAGTTCAAATGAAAAAACAAAATGATGGCTGTAAATACATTGAATTTGATAAATCAAGGGATATTTATATATAGCGCTAATCGCAAAGAAGGCACACCTATTTTCATATGATTATAAAGAAACACTTTTAATGTATTCACATTTGTATTATTATTAAGCAGAAATTCTCGTTCGGTTTTGTGAAATTTTTAACAAGGATTTTCCAAGACGGGGAAGCGACGTATAATAATTTCAAGGAAAATGATATACATGCTGTTTGGCTTAATTCGATGTAGCAAATACTGCATTTCAAGTTTGCACATTAAAAGATGCGTCATATAAAATACAACAGATTTTATTCATTTAACAATTGACGTAGAAAAATAGGAAAATTAGAGGAAGCAAAGCTTCTAATTGCTTCTAATTTTCAATGTTTATGAATTCAAAGGGTATTAGCTGCTTCGTGATAAATTATGTGTGTCTGTGCGTGTGTACATAAATACATATGTCCTAATATTATGAATCAGAGTTGGGCATTATTCGAATAAATTAATGAAACTTAATGCGCGAAGTGGATATTACTCCTTAGTTATGAATAAATTTTGGTCTCACAGGAACGAACAATTGTCTATACAGTTGTTGATTTTTCTAGTCTATGTACTTGTAGAAAATGTTTAATTAGAATGTTACTAAGAAAATAGTCTGCGCTTAAATGAATTCCCATACGATTGAAAATGAAGTTGCTTTAAATAAAAGTGAATTAGAAATCTAAGTTTTATTCGTTATTCGAAACAACATTTTCCCAACTCTGCTACAAATGTATATAGAATGAAAACAATACAATATACTTTATTGAGAATTCAGAAAATATGTTTACAATGGATCAATGTACAACGGGACTCTTAAGCATTCTTTTTCTAAAGAATTGATTCCAAGTCTTTTTCTTAATACAAGACATACATTAAGAAGTGTGGATTAAAGAAAATGACTGGTAATAGAAGTTGCATTCGCTGTCGCGCGTGCGTTTGATATAATCAAATAATATAAGAAGTTCACAGTGATCCATAAAAAGAACATAAGCCTTATGTATTTGAAGATACTAACAATCGTTTCACTAATAGTCCACAATGATGCCTTTGACGATGTCAAAGTGATAGCTAAACGGAGACCTAAATTTGTATGTGCTATCTAATTATAATTTCGCAACAACAGAAAGGCTCTTCTTTATGAAACTTATAGCGAAGCGTAAAGAAGATAGAGGAAAGTATTGCTATCCTGAGGTTGAAGGACAGGTTTCTAGCGAAGACATTATCTTGTGATAACGCGTATTTTGTATATTTATAATTTGTATAACGGGATTGCACACTAAGATTTAATACCTATCGATGTGTCTAATATTCCTTAAGTATTGGACTATTGTATGAAATTTTAAGTCACAATACGGAGCAAGTGTTTGCATAATAAATGGTAAAATGTTCGTTTATACCTCTTGTACCATTGCTTTTTTACGAGGTTTCGGCTTTATGTATTAACTTGCAAATTGTTGGAACCAAATTCCATCTAGCAAATGTTTGAAAATTCATAGTAAAACAGGAGTGCCAATATTAAAGTTTATATAAATATAGTACATTACGTTCTATAGAATCAGGGCTGCGTTTTCCAATGAGCTAAATGGGCTATAGCCCAGGGGCGCCTGTGATCCAAGGGCGCTTAAGAATCAAATATGTTGAAATGCTTTTTTCTCTTCAATTTTGGACACAAAAATTTCGGGCGGGGGCGTTCGCGGGCATTGTTTTTGTTCGTGTTTGTCTTGGTGGAGACCCGCGGTTGTGATGTATTGCCTTGCACCGATTGCGAAGAAATTGCACCCTTGGGGGCTAGGGCGCCAAAACTTTTTAGCCCTGGGCGCTCAAATTTGTTAAAACGGCCCTGTATTGAATACAAACATAAGTGCATTTTATAAAAATTCAGATATCTTTTCAAGTTTTCTTGCAATTGTGATTAATTCGGTAAGTTTTTCACTCATTATTTTAGCATTTCATTGAAATAAAATCTGAATACTTAGATCGCAGTTGAAACCACCTTAACGACAACCTTAAAAACGTATTAAGGCCGTCGCGTATTTTGGCGAAGCGAAGAAATTAATAATAATTGATTAATTGTCGCTGCTCCATGAGAATCAATTGTTTATATACTTTTCTCTTTGTATTAGTTAGTTATTCTTTATTTACCACGATTTTACATTTCGTTGGATGGCGTTGGAGAAGCTCTGCTCCTATTTGCCCAAAGAACAATGGTCTGTTTAATCCATATTTCTCTTTGTATCGCCGCGCTTCGCTTCGTGAAAATGCGCGACCAGAGCCGCTAGAGCAGGCCTGCCCCATCGGGTGCAAATACCTCCTGAATTTCTGGGACCCGGGCAACAGCCGAGCGCGGGACTGGTTACGTTGCTAACCACAGCATGGGTTGCGGGAGAACTGCATGAGTGTGCGGCTGTCCATGTAGGCTCGTACCACGAGTCTATTGCTTGGATCCGAAGACCTCTTCTACATGGACGCACACTCATGCAGTTCTCTCACAAATTTCGCAACGGGTAGCAATGGAACAGTCCCGCGCTCGGCTGTTACCCGGGTCCCAGAAATTCAGGAGGTATTTGCACCCGATGGGGCAGGCCTGCGCTAGAGTTTGCGGGGTCCGAGGCAAAAATCGAATTAGAAAACAGATAACTTTACGTCTCTACTTCATGCGTCACTTATGCTTGCCGAAAATCTATTGTAGAAAAATTGATACCTTAACAATTATACTTAATTCATTTAATTTTTACAAAATGAAGTCGCTAAGTGCGGGGCCCGGGGCATGGGCCCCGCCTGCCCGGTGCTAAAGACGCAGAGGCGTATCTAGGGTGAGGCAAGTAGGGCTCGTGCCCTGGGCGCCAATGGCGAGGGGGGGGGGGGGGCGCAGAAAAGTCGAAAAAAATAGTGTTTTTTGAATAAATCTATTTGGATGGTAAATGTTAGTAATTTACGCTTGTTATTCGTGTGCTTCGCATGCCTCTTTAGAGAAGTTTCGAAAAAAACTTGTTGCACTTTTCGGCTTCATTTGCCTCCAACTTTCGTCTCTTCCGCCCTTCAGGTCCACTTTCTTTAAAAGGATTATCTAATTTCTAAATAAAATGTTTGGTGTGATGAACACTTAACAAAGAAGTAGAACAGAAAAGGTGGAATTGGAATGATATGCATGGGGGGAAGGGGGTGCAAATTCTACGCTTGCCCTAGGCAATGTTTATACTAAATACGCCACTGTAAGGGCGGCACTGTGCGCGACGGCCTTTACTTGGAAATCTGGGTAGAGTTCCATAAGAGATGAATTCTGAAATAAAGCTGCATGTTCGCATTAAGAAAATGTCTCTTCATAAAATAAAGCTAGATCAAAGTACTCTCCTCAACTAGAAAATAGCTCCCCCTACATCCAAATTTCATTCCATCGCGTTCGTGAATTTTAAGTTTCGAACAGCACCATTTGAAATTCCAGCCAGCTCCGTCGATAAAACGGTTACCCTGCGAAGGCGTCGCGTCGACGTCACCGCAGATCGATAGCTCTGGCCACGGTACGGAATCTACAGTATCTTGAGAATATGTTCACGGCAATTCGTCATCCATTTCTCTAAACAGTTGGCAGAATTTGTGCGTGCGGTGTGCGGTAGTCTGCCGACGGCGTCTGTTCATAGGAAAGAGAGAAGGCATCGCAGGAGCCCTTTGTCAGATTAAAGTAAAGCGACTCGATTGAAACGGGGGCCCCGATAGCGAGGAACGGAAGAAGGAGAGTCTCAAGGGTAACCGGGTTGTGGCCCGAGCTTCGTTCCTCGGATACTCTGACCTCTTGAACTGCCCCGCGGGTTTTTTCTCCGCCGCGAGGTGAATAACAGTGGTGCATAGGGCGAACCCCTGACCCCTCCAGCGGGGAGGTTCGCGCCTCGGCGCCTAGGCCGTATCAAAGGGAAAGAGAAAGAAATTGCGGAAGCGGGGAGGTTAAGAGGACGGCACGAAAGGGAGGTCGCGCCGTCCATCACCATGAAGCTCGTTGACCACGTGGTGAGGAGCTTCAAGGTGGCAAAGGTGTTCCGCGAGAATTCCGATCGAATAAATAGCATCGATTTCTCGCCGAACGGGGACACACTGATCTCCTGCTCGGAGGACGACCAGATAGTCATTTACGACTGCGAGAAGGGCACCCAGGTGCGTACGGTCAACTCCAAGAAGTACGGCGTAGACCTGATACACTTCACCCACGCCAAGAACACCGCGATACACAGCAGCACCAAGATAGACGACACGATCCGTTACTTGAGCCTGCACGACAACAAGTACATAAGATACTTCCCGGGCCACACCAAGAAGGTTGTCTCGCTGTGCATCAGCCCTATAGAGGACACATTCCTTTCCGGCTCTTTAGACAAATCCCTGAGACTATGGGACCTGCGCTCGCCGAATTGCCACGGCGTCATGAACGTCTCCGGACGTCCGGTCGCCGCTTACGATCCTGAGGGCCTGATCTTTGCGGCGGGCGTCAATTCGGAGTTCATAAAACTGTACGACTTGCGCAGCTTCGATAAGGGGCCGTTCGTCACGTTCAAGTTGTCGCAGGAGAAGGAGTGCGACTGGACAGGGCTGAAGTTCAGCAGAGACGGCAAGACGATCCTGATCTCGACGAACGGTAGCACGATTCGCTTGATAGACGCATTTCATGGGACGCCGTTGCAAACGTTTACCGGTTACTTGAACAATAAGGGGATAGCGATCGAGGCCAGTTTCAGCCCCGACTCCCAGTTTGTGTTCAGTGGCTCCACGGACGGCAGGGTGCACGTATGGAACGCGGAGACTGGCTACAAGATCTGCGTCCTCAACGGGGACCATCCGGCGCCGGTCCAGTGTATCCAATTTAATCCCAAGTACATGATGCTGACGTCCGCCTGCACCAATATGGCATTCTGGCTGCCCACCGTCGACGAGAGTGCATAAAATTAATGCGCTAAATGCTGGGCAACGCTCGCAAGAAGTCACCTAATTCTATGCGATGGGGGAACTGAAAATGGGATCGGTTCGAGGAAGAAACGACAGTGGATAGTTCTTGGGTATCTCGAACGAGCAGAAATTGCATTTACATTAGGTACAAAATAGAGTAGCCGACGTATGAGGCGCCGGCGTTGGAACGAACCCAAGGAGCAGAGGAGTCGCCGCAATATCCAGGAGGTCGGCCCGCTTGGCTCGTCGACTCGCCTCGTGTACGTCACGCGCTGTTTTATGTATTATCGCCGTATTCGTCGTCATGTACTCTATGGTGCGATGAACGTGACCATCATGATACCTTGTCGATATTTAAGAACCGTGGGACACGATCGCTTCTCTTCTTTCTCAAAGTAATACTACAAATATGGCTAGTATTTGGATGTATCATCTTGTGTACATAATTCCTTCTTGTGTACCTGTGTGTAGTATAACAAATACGAAATTATCTACTGTACGCTGCGAAAACTCTTTGACTTGTATATTTAATTCTCTTCCGAGCAGATCGCTGATTTTACGGGCGCGTTTTACCACTAGAGTCTACGAAGGGCAGATCGAGCTACATACATTCTCGTTCGCAACGTCAAAAAAAAACAAAGAAACGAACAAAAAAATATAAGACCAATCAATGGCAAAGTCACGCAATTAATATGCTCGCTCGCTTGAGACGAGTTCTAAGCACGAGACGAGAAGAGGGAAAAAACAAAAAAGAAACGAGGGACGAAAGTGCGGCATTCACATTGATGCTCGGGAAGCGGAATGGCAAAAATTCTTATCGTACGCAATGTACACGCGCAACCAGCTCCTATTGCATTGGTATCCGAAAAGACAGAGAATTTGTAATCGCTGATGTCGCGGATAGAGAAATTGTTCCGGCCGCGTCGCACTTTTAATGCCTGCTAAACAACCGATTGGTCCCGTTCGATTAAAAAGAATCCCGCCAGTGGCCGTCCGAAATCAGGGATTATACATTTCGAACTTCATTGTGAAACGGAGTACCCGCTCGTGAGTTCGTGGCGACGCGCGAGATTTCTAACGTCGTTAGAGCAACGGCCCTAGATGGCTTATCGCGCGTGATGTGCCACGCGGTGGACGTCTAAAATAGGCAAGAGTTTGTTGACGACAGTAAGGTATCACGTATTTCTACGACTTCCATGCGACAAAGGTATAATAATTCAGAAAGTATACTGCCAATGATGGCACTTACGTTATTATATATGTATTATTCTAGATACGGTATCGTTTTTAATCTGCATGCGTGGAACCGGCGGGCCGGGTGAGAAACATTCGACGACGGTAGGGGAGTCCAGTTAAGTCTAATCATCTCACGGTAGTTCAGTAAATTTTAAATGTTTTTATGTCATCGCGACATGGCATCTCATCTCTAATTAAGGGAACAGGCGCATTCGAATGGACAGGCAATGTTTGCGAGCAGTTTTATTGGAAAGGAAAAAGGACGAAAGAGAAGAATTCGACAATCCCATCATTTTCACGCGAACGTAATTACTCCAGCTAAGTAACGTTCGTTTCGCCGGGCCGTCAATTTATCGTCGTACACTGTTTGCTCAGTATCAGCTGGGGCTTGCACATTGCGAGAAAGATCGAACGTCGAAAAAAAAAGGGGGGTGTTACACAATTCTGTGTAACGCTCGCATTCGTGTTTACGACTTCTTTTGTACACATTCTGTCTGTTCGATTATGCACACCTGCATTCATTCATACATACGTGTATATATCATTATATTGACACACACACACTTACACACACACACACACAATGTCCTCTAGAAAATTCTAGACGGTTTTCCTTATAACATACTTTATGCAAGAGTAGACGGTTTTACTATTCTATACGAAAGAGCGCGTATGAATGCGTGTGTGGTGCGATTGTGTTGCATATTTCTTTAGTGTCTATTGATTCTACGATGATGTATGATCCACGGCGTGCGTGTGCGCGTGCATACGAAATGTGCGCGGTCTCTCTGTATGTAAACGTGTTCGCTTGTGTATATCTGTTCCCGAGTACCGCGCGGGCTCGAGCGCGTTGCATCGCGTGACGGATGCGCGAGAGTTCGCCGCCTCGTCTTTGTAAAATAGTATTTTTCTAAATGGCGGAGCAGTGTGCGCAATTGTATCGCGATATCTATACGTCGAGCGATGGAATTACGATGTTATTTAAAACGGACGTGTCCCTTGCGACTGGTAAAAGGCGTAGGCTAGGAAGAAAACCGCGGAAAATCATGTTGCGAAAAAAACGGAGTAAGGAGATTTTAACGAGCGGCCGAGAGAGGCAGACTCTACGAGATCTAAATCGTCATGAAAAGTACCACGATCGATCCACGTGTATAGATTAAACAACACTCTATATGTCATACTGCCAACTTATAATCGAGTGAATGTCCAACCGAGTATCCTTAAATACGACAAATTTCTGTAACGTGCGAAACACTGTGTTCTCAAAAAAAGGAAAAAATAACGAGGACTTGTGTGTGTTTGTATATACATATATACACACACACAAGTATACACGCGTACATATATATTAGGGCTGGGACTATTCGAATAATTTAATATTTGAATATTTTACAAGTATTCGAATGCTACGAATAAACTTCGAATATTTGAGTATTCGAATGCTACGAATAAACTTCGAATATTTGAGTATTCGAATGCTACGAATAAACTTCGAATATTTGAGTATTCGAATATTTAAGTATTCGAATGCTATTCGAAGATTTAAGTATTCGAATACTACTCGAATATTTCAGTATTCGAATACTATTCTGATGTATTCGAATAGTATGGTGTGAATTATCAATCATGTTATTAGCTTACAAGATTTCACCCTGACAAACTAACGAACTCACAACTGAAACTAAATAAAAGTTTGTAAAAAAATGAACCTAAAGAACTTGATTTATAATTCACACCATACTATTCGAATACATTAGTACTCGAATACTTAAATATTCGAGTACATTAGTACTCGATTACTTAAATATTCGAATAGTATTCGAATACTTGGATATTCAAATTATATTCGCCAAATAATTGAGCAACTGAAGTATTCGAATATTCGAATACCGAAAAATTCGACAAATAGTCCCAGCCCTAATATATATTCATATATATACTGACAAGTTACTGGCGGTTACTTGTCGACGATCATGTGGAAATAGATCAATCGGATCTTCAGGTGGTGAAAGAACCACCTGAATCCTGCACTCACGTTTGATGCCAGGGGCGTAAATATTAGCGGTTTCCTTTTCTATGAAAGTCGCTCGACATCCTCGTCGTTTTGTATATATTTAAGAAAAAAATCATGAGAAAATACGAAACTTTTTTACAAATTTTAATTTTCATTGACCCGTGCATGTCGTATTACTCTATTGTCGCGCGGAGTCGGATGTTAAAGAAAAGATATTGGTACGTTGCGTGAATCGCAGAAATGTTTTTTATTAAGTTATTGTTTACAAAGGTGCGCGAGTTGGTGTTTCGCGACTTAGGCGAGAAACGAGGAGCATTAGTCGGGAGAAGAATGCTGTGACAGCCACGCGAGATCCGCATACGCCCCTGTCGTAATCGTCGATTCATGCGGCCACTTAACATAGGGATTTAGAAATCGAGTTTAAGATAGGCGTGTACGCCGTGTCGATCGAAACAGTCTTAGCAATTAAGGGAGCGTTTTATTAAGCTGCGCTACGAACGGAGGGAGATGGGGAAATATTAAATGTGACGAGTCACCGAAACGGTTCGTCTGGTTTTGTCTTGTATTTAGAAGAAACACGCCACCTTGCAGCGCGTCTAGCTTTTCGGGGACATGGATATACGATCTCGCGACGCCTCTAAGTTCCTACGTTAAGTTTCTCGTACGAGTCGCCGACGAGCGTCACTATAAACGGAGCGTGGTCACGTTCGGTACTAACTTTTTAATTGGATTTCAAATATTCCTCCGGAAAGTAGAATATCTCAGCGTTGAATTGTAGATGTCCTTAGGGAAACAGGAACATACGTAAGGAAATAAGTTGTCAGTTGAAAAACACCGGGCATCTTCCAAGTGTAACTTAGAGTACGCACAGAATCAAGCCTTCAGAACTTCCATTTGCTCTTTTTCTTTTCACTTATTATTCTTTTAAGTATCGAACATCGAAGATCATTCAAACATTTCAAATGCAACTTGGATTGTGTAGGGTTTTACAGGTGTGTACTTGGAATTCGTTTTTCCCTCGTAAGCCGTATATTTTTATTTATAGTTTAAGTAGACGTAAAAGTGAGTAGTGATACAATTTAGTAGATTGTATTATGTGTACAGGTATGGAAAGACTTCTCGCGTTATTATGCGGAATCGTCGCAGGAACTTCGTTAAAGAGAAAATGTCTCGCGGACGCGACTCGTCTTATGTTAGAAAACCGCCGAGTCGGGCGATTATTGCAGACGCCGAGAAAGTAAAGTTTTCTTCCGCTGACGAATAAGCGTAACAACATATCAGCGCGTTTACGAGGAACACGGTTACACGACTCGTTCAATTTCCCTTGCTAATAATGTCACGGCTTGACAAGCTAATCGCGCAGAGTAAATTTCTTCACTTTCCATTGAGGTCACTTTAACATAACCTACGACACTTCGCTGAGAGAACAAAGAAAAAAAAAAGTTCCAATAAAACACCTTTTTTGTACATCAAAATTTTGTCTTATCAATCTTTATCTCTGCGCTCGCTTCCAACGGCGATCGGAGTAATTATCCTTTAGCCCAAGACTGGTTTCTTAAACATTTCATATGTTTCGTTGAATTGCTAGTTGCTCGAACATTACATTGCAAGATTCGGTAACGATACGACGCCGTGCAGCGATTTTCAATCCATCAGAGCTACGTAACGCGTGTGTAAATGTACTGTAATTATATACGTTTGTGAAGTAAATCGCTGGAGTATCTATAGCTGGAATCAAATCAAATGGCCGGCTCAAGGTCGCCGAAGGTCCACCCCCTACGCTGTCCTTGTCTCTGTCGAGCAGGAAGGCAAGCTGTCGCGATGTAAATGTACGTGACCGCGATCGAGGAAGCGTCGATGCTGTTCAGATTATAGTGATTAAAGAACTGTTCAATCGTCGCGTGCCGTAACAGTATAATTTCACGACGTACAATTATTCCATTTTTCACCGGACACCGTTTACCGTCCGCGGTACATAACGGTGGCCATAAATTTTGTTCAACTCGGTAATGACTAACAGTTTATTTTTATACTTTTGTAAGTTACATCAGCCACGCTTGTCGTTATTGCTGCAAAAATTACTTTTTACCCAGCTGCGACTATCCGTGCGCACCGCAGTCGGTGCAGTATAAATGGGTACTTGTAGATTGCATTCATGACCCGCTGCCGCGCGTTTCAATTATAATTCTCCGTAGTTACGCGAACACAGTATACATGGATATTGTAAATCGTCAAACAGATTCTTGAAATAAATCCAAATAATATCAGCCATTATATTTTCCACTTCGAATGCATCTCGGACCCTCGCCGGATTTTCATCGAGCTAACAAGGGAAGATCCCGAAACCGGAAATTAAAAAAAATTCTCAAACTTTGCGAATACGTGGAGGATTATTTCCTCCTCATTACAACGCAATTTTTGTTTGCTGCCCAAATTCACTCGAGAAGGGTGAAATTAACCCTTGAAAATTCGGCTATTTTCCAATTTTGTGTTATAACTCGCGAACTGTAAGAGATAGAAAAAAGTTTCAAGACGAAAGTTACTTCTTTTAATTAGATCTATCATATGGTAAAAAAAAATTATTTTATAGTTCACGAGATATAACACAAAATCGGAATATAACCGGATTTTCAGGGGTCAATTACACCCGATTAAAGTGAATTTGGGCAGCAAACAAAAATTGCGTTGTAATCAGGAGGAAATCCCCTACATATTCCCTTGTGTTTTCAGGAGTTTCTTCGAAATACGATCATTTCTTTTCGCTCAACAAATGTCAATAGTATGTACAAACGTAAATTAAATGCTGTTGCTTTTAAATTATTATTTTCATATTATATACTACAGTACAAAGGAAGCTTTGTAATTGTTTCATTCCTCTGTTGTCTGTATGTGATATAGCGCCTTCTCTTCGTCAGAGATCGAGACCGGTGCTCCTGACATCAAGTCTCGACCTTCCATAGTTTTCGGGAACGCTATTACGCTCTTAATACTCTCCGCTTTACACAGTAGGCACATCAACCGATCCAGCCCTGGAGGATAACGCGATTTTTATAACGTTGCTCGTCTGAGTACATTAAGGGTGGAGCCTGGTGTAACGAGTCGAAGAAATCAATTTTTTTTTGCATAAATCAATTGTTAAACATCACGATAATATGCTTTGGGAGCTCCCAAAGCCGCAAAACGAAATTCGAAAAATTAAAGCGGACATAGCCGGTTTTGCTACGGAGCACCAGGTTGCCAGAAAACTTTTAAATGTGTTTTTCTCGAAACGACAGTTTTACAATTGGCGGGTAATGTAACTCCAAAAGTATTCAACCAATCGACTTGCCCTTGCGCACGGATATTTGTGAACATTTTCTTTACAGAGCTTGCCTATTGGTGTAATGATATTGTTTAAATAAATAACTTTTTTTACACATTTAAGGCATAATTTCGTTGGAAAAAGTGAACTTTTTTTCAAGAGGCCGCCATTTGTTCAATTTTGCATCTTATAAGTTATGAATTTATACGATTTGTGCACTCATAAACTAAACAAAAATTGTTGAATTTTTGGTTTCAGCTGAATACAGTAGACGCTACGTTGCCCGCTGCGGAACAATTCCGTCGCCAACGGATTTGGCATAAGCCCTCATAACTCCGTTATTTACCGCGCTTTTCTACTAAATTTTTTTTTTATCTACCTTAATCTGACAATGCAATGTCCTGAAAGTTTCAGAAAGATCGATTAAATACTTTCTTTAAAAACAATTCCTGAAAAATGCCTGGATTTTCATCTAGTTACACCAGGCACCCCTCTTAATTACTCGTTTGGAGAAAAGTGAATTACCTAAAGCGATTCCACCGTGAGGTGGGGCACCACATTCTAAAGCATCGAGCATGTGGGTTAAGTATGATTTATCTATGCTTAACATTTCCAATATTTGCTTCTGCAACGTTGCTTCGTGGACTCGTATCGATCCTCCTCCGATTTCCGATCCATTCATAACCAGATCGTAATGCAATCCCCTCACCTGTGAAGGAACAAATATTTTAATCGTAGAAATAGAAGGTGCATTATATAAAAGAGCACCTTTGTCGGACTTTCGAGAAGCTGTGGTAAATCATCCGGATGGGGTTGCGTGAACGGATGGTGCATGGTTTCCAATTTATTTTCAGCAGCGTTCAACGAAAATAATGGAAAATCTGTGATCCATAACAGTTCATTGCCACTGGTGCGAATCTTTTGCCCTCTACCCTCCAACAGATTTGTGAATTCAACGCGCACTCTTCCCAATAGTGATTGCTATATCAAAAATATCGTTAATGCATTTGAAAACATTTTACAGTTTACAAATTTATATTTACTGTAGGAAGTTTCTCTCCACAAGCCAAGAACAGAACGTCGCCTTCTTCTAAATTCAATTCCTGTTCTACTTCACTTCCTTTCACGATGTTCGAATAAATCTTATTCCCTTCCGTGTTTGACTTTTTGCTGGGTACCTTCAACTGAATCAACTTTACGGACGGGAAATAATCACGCTGCAGCGTTGAAATACTTTCTTTCGCGGACTTCGTAAAGAAATTCTACAAACGTATTGTAAATGTATAAAGACTGAAACTAAACAGATTAATTACAAACAGGGCTTGAAAACTGTTAAAATATCGATTCCGGTTCTCCAAACGGTTGTAAAGAACGTTTATTCTGAATAACTGTTATGAAGAACCGAAATTTCCAACTATTATCTGTTTTGGTTACGGTTCCTATTTCCGACCTCATATCGGTTTTATAACCATTATTTTTTCGGTTCTATATCGGTTCCGAAACGGTTCTAGAATTCTTGTATCGACTTTTCTGTACTTGTTATCATTAATTATTGTAGCTGCAGATTACTGTATATATGCATATTGTTTACAAAATCCTTATAGGAAAAGGAGGAACATTTATACATATCATTGATTTCTAATAAAGCATCGAAATAAATAAATCAGCTACATATTTTTTACATTCACACACACTATATTATTCAGAATATGAAATTAAAAGTTTCTCCTGTCTCTGTAAGGATTTTGTAAAAAATATGCACATATACAGTAATTTGCAGCTACAATAATTAATTATATCAATTAGGGAAAAGTCGATACGAGTATTGAATCTAGAACCGTTTCGGAACCGATATGAGGAGGCGAATAGGAACCGTAACCGAAACAGATAATAGTTGGAAATTTCGATTCTTCATAACGGTTATTTGGAATAAAGGTTCTCCATAACCGTTTCAATCAGAACCTTTATATAACAGTTTCAAACAGTAATTTTCGGAACCGTTTCAAGCCCTAATTACAAACGAACGTACATGCTTATTGGGAAATACCAGACCGTATATCTCGAATTTCTCGTCGCATTTCATTTTTAAATTCTCTTCTAATACTGAATATTTCGTTATTCCTGTAAGTCTGCGAAGCTGAAATACAGATGTTATTTCCAACGTTATTTATTTAACAAATTTGTACTAAAGATATATCGAATTCGTACTTGTTGTGGTATCCTTAAGTCTGGTTGGTCGGTGCCATATAAATCCATTGCTTCGTTATACGTAACGCGTTTAAAGGGACTAGCTATCGCTTCTGATTCCTCGGGCCAAGAATACACTAACAAATTTTCAATCAACTCCATTATGCCATCGCAGTCGATAAACGACATTTCTATATCTAGCTATGAAAGAGTAGGTTTATGAAGTGCTGCCTTTGTGTATTACACATAATGTGTAAGTAAATGCAGACCTGTGTGAATTCAGGTTGCCTGTCGTGTCTAGCAGTCTCGTCCCTGTAGCACCTGGCGACTTGAAAATATCTGTCGAAACCGCCCACCATCAACATCTGTTTGAACTGCTGAGGGCTCTGCACCAGGGAATAAAATTGACCCGGATGCCTCGTTGGGACTACAAATTCTTGGGCACCCTGTATATACAAAGATATTTATTATAAAACCCAAAAGGCTGTATAACATGCGCGTCATAACAAAATACGTACACCGGGCGTATTTTTAAACAGTGTTGGAGTTTCTATGTCAACGAAATCGCATTCTTCGATTAAATATTCCCTCATTCTCGCTATAACTCGAGAGCGCAATCTCAAGTTCCTCTGTAACTCGGGATACCTCAGAGATAGGTACCTGTGTTTCATCTGCGTACTTTCCTTCGCTTTATTAAACTCTCTGATGAAGAGCGGAAGATTCGATTTCGCTGCGTTCAGAACTTCCAAGGATTCTATTTGCACTTCGATATCTCCGGTTCCCATGCTCGTATTCTTCTGGCGGCTCGGTCTCTCGCATACCGTGCCCACTATGCTTATTACGCTTTCATAGCTCAAATTCTTAGCAATCTCTTGCAAGTCATTCCTCTAAAATAAAGAAGAACGTGTCCGTTGTTTTAAGGGGTCATTCTGGTAATCACGCCGCACAATTCGGGTTCTTTTTTTCTCATTGAATACAATGAATAACAATGTCAAACTTTTTTTTCATTTGTTAAGTTACTTATAATGTAACATTGAAGAAACACAATTATAAGTGTATTTAAAAAATTGTTCCGTATACATTATAAGTAGCTTAATAAATGGAAAAAAAGTTTGACATTGTTATTTATTGTATTCACTGAGAAAAGAAACCCTGAATGTTGCCGAATTATGCAGCGTCATTACAAGAATGACTCCTTAACGTCACATGTTTCTTTTAAACAAATCTGCAAACTCACATGGGTAGGTATGATAAGTTGCGTAGTACCATAAGAATCCCTCAACGTCATAAAGTTCAGTCTCCGAAACTCCAACCAGCCATACAGTCGAACATTATCTCCTACATTCTGTATATTTAGTTCGCCGCATGTGTGAGTCCTCGAAATGAATTTATTAACTGGTCGTGTATCTCGCCTAGCCAGAACTTGCTTCTCGATCGCCAGATCATGCGTGTGGGCTGTTAGTATCGAACAGTGTTTTATCATTTGCTAGAACAAAGTCACATTTGTGATACAAGAAAAAAACGTGCTTCGGTCGTCAAACTATCCAAAACATGATGATGAAACGAAGCTTCTTACGTTAGACTTACTTTTTGCTTGCATAAACTATTTGTCAAAAACAGCTTGAGAAACTGATTTCTCGCGACGGAGTTCCGGAAAATCAACATTTTGACAATAAACAACTCTCTGTAGTTTAGAGACTTGTTTGAGTTAAAAATATTTCATAAGGTGCAGGTGTTGACGCAGAAAAAACAGCATTGGTTGCATTTAACGCATAGTGATCTTTATATTATATTTATATACACATGCAAAATTAATTATCGCAATTACATTCGAATAGAACAATTTATTTAAATCTTATTTACTTCTTCAGTTTCATCATAGATATCAGTGAACTCATAAGTTGGACAGAATGACGTTGATTCGCTTCAGTTGGCCACACTGAGTACAAAAACTGCTCCAAAGTATTTGTTTTGATGTGCATCGTGCGGTATTTGGATACACGTTGGACAGATAAAAAATGGTATATTTAAGAATTATTACAGGAGAAAGATTCGTTACGATGATATCAAATTTACTTATGTAATTAATTTTATGTTTTAGTTACCCCTGTCGTTGTTAAGGACAGCGCAGAACCATCCTATGGTACGTTTTACATTCTTTGTAAAAAGAAAAAGTACATTTTGCTTCTCCTGCGCATTTAAATAATCGAATGTTACTTTTCCATAGCTCGTCGAGCTGAAAAATGGAGAAACATACAACGGACATTTGGTTAGCTGTGATAGTTGGATGAACGTAAATCTCAGAGAGGTTATATGCACGTCCAGGGTACAGTAGTGAACTTCTAAAAATTGCTAAAGCGTTGCTCCAACTCTTTTGATGGCATGGAGCTCCTGTATAGATACGTTGCGAATGTAACCGATACGCTTAGGGCGAATTCCACTTACGCCCAAATCGCCCGTGATTTTCATTAAGTTAAGTCTTCCCCTACGCGACTGAACCGCATCGTCAAGAATTTCAAAGTCGATTTTCTCGAAAATGGAGCGCAATAATAAAAAAATGTTATTCCTTTTTCTCGTCTTATTTGCTTGTTATAAATCGAAAAGAAAGAGTAACTTTTTTCATATAACCCTTCATTTTTGAGAAAATTGACTTTGAAATTCTTGATGTTGTGTCCAGTCGTGTATAGGGAAACCTACCCTAATGAAACTCACAGGCGATTTGGGCATAAGTGGAATTCGCCCTTAGTTACCAGTGGCGGATTTATGAAAAAATGCCCAAGTGGCAAACGTTCTGAGGGGCCTATTTTTTTCGGAAAAAGAGGTAGTTTACTAAAAGCGGGCTAAGGGTAGTAGTACTGGAAAAATATAGTTTGGATAAAATCATAATTTTTTTAACTTTCTTGAGCTCGCATGATTTTTCATTGCATAATGACTCGCGTTGGTCTGTGAGACCGTGTTTTACGCGTTGAAGATATATTTATTCCGTATAGTTCCATAAAATTAATTTTTAATATTTATTCAGGGTTATAATACAATAAAAAAATGCACAAACTAATTTGGAAAACATATATTTCTTTCTTTAGTAGTCTTCCGAAACAGTCTTCAATAATTTGAACTTAAAACTGCATTCTGTGGGTGTATTATAAAAGATCAATTTTTCCTTCATACAGTGGCACGTAAAAGTATTGGGCCACCTTTTAAAATCGCATAACTTTTTTCAAATTAATCCAAACGTCTTGAGTTTTTTTTGAGAAGCTAGAGAGATTAGTTTGCTAAATGATGTGATTCGTCAGTTTGAAAAAAATGCACTTGGGCGGAATAGCAAAAAAAATATAAAGGTCGTTTTTTAAAGTTTTTTTGTGAGCCTGTAATGGAAATTCAAAAAACCCGTTTGTAGATTTAAGTAAGTTATATACGTGTCTAAAATTTCATCAAAATCGGTGAACGTTGCTCTGAGCTATGAACGCTTAAAGATCGCAGAATAAGGTCGAAAATCGCGAAATTCTGCGATCTTTAAGCGTTCATAGCTCAGAGCAACGTTCACCGATTTTGATGAAATTTTAGGCACGTATATAACTTACTTAAATCTACAAACGGGTTTTTGGAATTTTCATTAAGGGCTCATAAAAAAAGTTTAAAAAACGACCTTTACTATTTTTTTTTGCTATCCCGACCAAGTGCATTTTTTCAAGCCGACGGATCACATCATTCAGCAAGCTAATCCCTCTAACTTCTCAAAAAAACTCAAGTCGTTTGAATTAATTTAAAAAAAGTTATGCGATTTTAAAGTGTGGCCGAATACTTTTGCACGCCACTGTAGACTAAGAAAATGTTAACAAGAAGTAAAATATAATAAGTATGATATTATGAATACAGGAACTAATCGTTTTCGAACACCGAAACAGAGCAATCCTGGCATATCACATATTCTATCATATATCATATTGATATTCTATGGCATAGCATATCAAAAGGGTGTAATGTACAAAAGTGTGTGGAAAGCTACTGTTGTCATCCTAAGAACTATTTAGGAAGGTACAAGGCGCGGGGGACCGGGGCTATTAATGATTTCTGAAAAATGAGCGAATTTTGTATTCGCCGGTCTGTGAGACCAACATGCGAGTTCAGGAAGGTTAAGCATGAGGCCCAGGGGGACTTTTTAGGCTGATCGGCCGCCCTGTTAAATCTGCCACTGATAGTTACGCTTATATATGTGAATCGATTCGGATTCTAACAAGGAAAACAACAGACATGATTCGCATCCAGGGCTGTCTTAACAAATTTGAGCGCCCTGGGCTAAACAATTTTGGCGCCCTAGCCCCCAAGGGTGCAATTTCTTCGCAATCGGTGCAAGGCAGTACATCACAACCACGGGTCTCCACCAAGACAAACACGAACAGAAACAGTGCCCGCGAACCTTTTGTCTCCAAAATTGAAGAGAAAAAAGCGTTTCAACATATTTGATTCTTAAGCGCCCTTGGATCACGGGCGCCCCTGGATCACGGGCGCCCCTGGGTTATAGCCCGTTGGTAAAGGCAGCCCAGTTCGCACCGATTTCAATGGAACTTTGAGTGGCGATAGTCTATATCAACGGTGTCGAACAAGCGGTTTGCGAGCCGCAGTGGCTCCTTCTCCTCTTCGCCTCCTCTGTAAAGCCGTAGGAGAACGGCCCCCTCCACACCTACTTCACTCTGATGAATTTCTCCTGCGGGTGCCACACACTCTTTGTGAGAAAGTCTGACACCCTTGGTCTATATCTACAACACACCGTGATTATAATTTCAGCCGCAGATATCCAATCAATTTTGAGAAAATTAGATGTAAAGTTTGTAAGAATCTCGTAGTCTGGTATACTTGAATAGTAGAGCGGAAAGTGTAGAGAAACTTTAATCTCACAAATTTTAAACTCATCTCGCTACGTCAAAATTGCTGTTGAACAAACCACTCTAATACTCGAATATACCAGACTACGCGATTCTTCCAAACTTTACATCTAATTTCCCCATAATTGCCTGCATATCTCCGGCTGAAATTACAATGATTCTGTGTTGTAAATATAGACGTATCACTCCACCACGTTTCATTGAAATCGGTGCGAGCCATGTCTGCTTTTTCCCTTGCAAATACTTTGCGCCAAAAGGGTTGATTATTGGAATAATTGAACGGTGGACACGTAACGTATTATCTAGGATGGCGACAAGTTTTGGAGGATGCCGGAGTGTTACATCCGGGGCAGCACGATCAAATATCTACGAATACCTGACGAGGTCATAGATATGGTAAAGGAGGATGTACAGATGAAGTCGAGGGGCCGCGGGGAAATGAAAGGACGCGGGCAGAATCAAAGGGGCCGTGGCAGTGGAAGAGGTACAGTTAATTATGCTTTTACTTTTAATTACACGACGCTTAACATTGCATTGTGTTTCGCAGGCACTTTCGGCCGTGGTGGAAGAGGTCCTGCACCGCTTGGTCGCGGCGGGGGAAATCAATCGCAAAATAAAGCAAGAACTAAATGAAGCTTGTTAATATTCTAGCGCAATATATGTAACGGTCTGTTAATTTCTTTTCTAATACCTTCACTCGAATTTTTGAAATACAAAATTGAAAAGACAATGCAATACTAACTTTCCTCGAATAACGATTCTAAAATGTAACCAAGCATTATCTGCATCTTTTGCAGTTGCAATACGACAAGTAACTCTTAATAATAAACTTAGGACGTAATAAATAATATGTTGTTTATAAAAAGAAACATGTTTATTTGATTTACACGAAATAGAGGGCACAAAATTGTATTCTCGTTAATTCTATTATACACAATACTTACATACTAATCGTGGAATAAACATTAAATACTATCGTACAGTGCTAACGTGAATTATTTATTGCATCTTCCAAAGAATAATAATTCGGCTATTATAATTCTATTCCGTCACTTGTTCTTGAAGTTTGTCACATGAATGAAAAAGAAATTGTAAATTGATACAAAATATGACTTATGCTTAACGTTGATACACAAATGACACGTGTATTGTATGCTGCGTTTTGTTTTCCATATATCTCTGCAATAAAGATGTAACGTAAAAAAAAAAAAGAAAAAACAGCGAAGCTCGCAAAGTAATTAATACGTACCTAATTAATTATACTTTAATGTTTGTACGTTGGAAATGGAATCCCTTTATCGTCCTTCAACTAAAACGAGAGAGCAATTAATATAGGATGTAACGGTATAAATAATAAAGATCTATGAAACGATTTCCCATAGAAAACTTACTGTACGATGCCAAGTCTATCTCATCTGGCAATTCTGTGATATTAACGTCGAATCTTTCCTGGACGTCGTTTAATATTTTAGCGTCACTTTCGTCACTTACTAACGTAATAGCAAGACCCTGCGAAGTAAAAAGGGAACGTTAGCGAGAGAAACATCTGGTGAAACTATCGAAGATTATAAATATATTCACCTTGGTACCGAAACGACCAGCTCTGGCCACTCGATGCAGGTACGTGTCAGAATCTTCTGGCATGTCGTAATTGAATACGATATTTACACGCTCGATATCCATACCGCGGCCAAACAAATTCGTGGCTACAAGAATCCTCTGAAAATAACGAGTTGCTGTTCGTAAGCAATTACCCCGGCACGGGTGGCGAGCATTTGTATCAGGACTGGGACTGTTTGTCGAATTTTTCGGCATTCTAATATTCGAATACTTCAGTTGCTCAATAATTCGAATGTTCCAAGTATTCGAATATTTAAGTATTTGAATACTGATGTATTCGAAGAGTATGGTGTGAATTATGAATCAAGTTCTTTAGGTTCATTTTTCTACAAGCTTTTATTTAGTTTCAGTTGTGAGTTCGTTAGTTTGTCAGGGTGAAATTTTGTAAGCTAATAACTATTTATAACTAGCTGACCCGTTACCCGGGAATTATTATTATTATTTATTATTTTGGATAGCATATTTATAAATAGCCTATAATCTAATCTGGGGCGTATTTAATGTATAATCAAAATTTTATCAAAATCCGTTCAGCCGTGAAAGAAGGACAAACAAACAGACAACGTTTCATTTTTATATATTAGTAAGGATTCACACCATAATATATCGAATAGTATTCGAATACTGAAATATTCGAGTAGTATTCGAATACTAAATCGAATAGTATTCGAATACTTAAATATTCGAATAGTATTCGAATAGTATTCGAATATTAAATATTCGAATAATAACATTCGAATACTGAAATATTCGAAGTTTATTCGTAGCATCCGAATACTTGTAAAATATTCGAATATTAAATTATTCAAGTAGTCCCAGCCGTAATTTGTATCGAAATGAAGCTAGATATCCAATTGGGCGCTTACTTTTTGGAAGTCTTTGAATTGCTGGTATCTCGATAATCGTTCTTCCTGGGTCATGCCTCTGTGTATCCCGATAGCGGGGAAATTCTGTTCAGTTAGGAGCTGCGCCAGAGCCATACACCTTTGTACAGATTTTACAAAGATAACAACCTACAGAATGATTCGAGACAGAAACAAACGGTTACAATGATTTTATACGCACAAACACCTTGGGATAAAAATGGTAGCAATAATTGGACCTATCCCTGCAGACAAACCTGATTAAATTCAAGAACATCGAGTAATTCAAATAGCTTCTTGTTCTTTTCATTCTCCTTAAGCTTGACGTAATGCTGCTGTAGACCGTGCAATGTGAGCTTCGCTTCGTCGTCCACATAGACTTCCATGGGCTGCGCAGAGAACGTTCTTTTATAAGACCACCTACTTCACCCTGACGATTTTAGCACCTTGATAATGTCAAGACTCAACACAACTGTTTCTCTTTTCATGGGCTAATA
This sequence comes from Andrena bucephala, assembly GCA_947577245.1. NCBI lineage: Eukaryota > Metazoa > Arthropoda > Insecta > Hymenoptera > Andrenidae > Andrena > Andrena bucephala. The sequence continues at coordinate 31,866,649 of OX387717.1, read as the reverse complement.
CGTTAAACGAAACTTCAATTGGCATCGAAGTCAGAAATGTGTCTACAGATACAATTCACTATTGGATCAAGAGAAATCATTAAAAAGTGACAAGTAATTTTGAAACACACGAAACGAACTGTAAGAAAACGAAGAAAAAAAAAAGAAGAAAGATAATTGAAATAATGAAAGAAATGTGACGCGAGGTAGCAGTTAATCTGAAAGTGTTCCAATTTCTCTCGTTTCCTTAATGACTATAAATGAAAATTGTGTATTAGTTGGTTTCGAGAACATTCCACTTGAGCTCTCATCTTTCCATCTCTCTTTTCAACTTATTTTTCGATCGGATTAGTCATACTGGTTACATACGGTCCGGCGACTTCCATATCTCTGGGTAGTGCCAACAACGAAAACTCGGCTGTCACCCCAACAGAACTAAGAAGGCGCACCCATGAACGTTCTGTCACATCCGCTGGCCACTCGATGCCAAACCTCTTCTCCAAAATTCTGGCGCGATCGGTACATGCCCAGAAATCGGTTCTCGATTATCGTGTTGGTATGCCCGTTCTATCACAAAACTTAAGGCCTCCGGGACTCTCTAACATCGCGACTTAATTATCTCGTTTTACACAAACTGATTTATGGATCGCCTTTTTCACATACAGGTGGCCCACGATCGTGAACTATGAACACTTCCATTTCTGTCCAATTTTTCACTCCCTATCAATCGATTTATCGACCTCCACCAGCCCCTTTTATTGCGAATTACCAAAATCCGTTGCCTCGATTACGATTAACACGGACGCGAGGAAATTACAGCAAGGCATTCATTATTCCCCACGGTGATTTCAGCGATGCGCATCATCGTATTAAATCCCTCGATATCTAGCCTAACCCCAGTATCCCAATATATCCTCTTGCATCTTCTTTCTTGCGCTCTTCTGTCTTCAGGTAGTCTTGATGTCTTCTTAGCCCCCCACCCACGAACGACAAGTACTTCGAACGCTGCTCTAACTCGTCTAAGAATCTACCCTCCCCTTCGCAAACTCTTTCTTAATTTTCCACCCAACCCGTACCCAACATTCGTGCAACGTTATTACCGAACATAGTACTTTAACTCCTGGCGATCTCAATGTGCAGCAGACAAAAGATATTACGCAACATCGAGGATCAGAACTAAATAAACTTTTGCGTGTATATTTTCATAAAGCTCTCGCCGACTGCCATCTCGATCGACTCGGGAAACGATTTAAACGAAGCTTTCGTTCCTTTTACGAGCAGATTACCGTGTCATACGGTAAATGGAGGGGAACCTTGGAGTGGAAACTCGTTAGGCTTCAACTCGCAGAACTTGACTTTTTCCGATTGAAAATCCAAAGACATCGAGGGAGCGACATTTTGTTTCTCGTTATCGAACTCTGTGCCACTTCTTCAAAGTGTCGTCTCTAACTAGCCTAACCCGCGGGTGCGCCGTCAACGATATTTCTAGTACGGCCCGAGGTTTGTCCTGGGTACGAATACAGAGCCAACGAAGTAGGAGCAATCGAAGATCGAAGTGAAGAGGAAGATTGGTTAATTACATCTTGCATGAACTTTTTGCAGACGGGACGCATCTCCTTGGACAATGTGGCGCTGAACATCATGACTTGCTTGCTGTGTGGAGTGCTTCTAAATATCTCCTGTACATCCCTACGCATGTCTGCAAAAATCAATTTTTTTTTTAGGGATATATAAGTTACATTCCACGAGTTCGCGAGCGTACGAAAAGAAATTGCGCTAAAAAGATAATTACCTAGCAATTCAAGCATTTTATCGCACTCATCGAGTATAAAGTGTTTCAGATGCTTCAGATTTAGTTTCTTATTTCGTACAAGAGCGAGGATTCGACCTGGCGTCCCCACGACAATATGAGGGCACGTGTTCTTCAAAACTTCCTCGTCTTTTTGAATCGGCAAGCCACCGAAAAATACTCCAACCTGTAATTCCAACAACCCATTATTAATTAAAAGCACAATTTTATGCAAACTAGGATTATAACAGATGTTAGAATCTTCGTCAGCGGTAGGTGGTAGTAAAAAAGAGTGTCATCATTCTATTGTATGATAAGTTTTTCATCATATGAAGATTCTTTGTCTTGAAATTTATATAAAGAATAACATATAAAGCTTACCTTCACATGAGGCATATATTTGCTAAATCTTTCGTACTCTTTGCTAATTTGAAAGGCGAGCTCTCGCGTGTGGCACATTACAAGAACGTAAACTTCATTCGCAATTATGTCTAATTGCTGCAGGGTTGCCAGCACGAACACGGCCGTCTTGCCCATACCAGATTTTGCTTGGCACAATATATCGATGGCAAGCACCGCTTGTGGTATACATTCGTGCTGTACTGTAAATAATATTTATACACGATTAACGTCAGCGTCTAAATGAGAGTATGAAATATGTTATGGAAAGAGCGATCAGCGTTTATGATGTTCGATCATATAATATCAGTTGTCCCTATCATATATCGTCATCATGCAAAATATGAAAAGATATTCTCTGTTTATATTACGCGCTTAATAACGGCGTGGAAAAATAATATATAATTACCTTCGGATGGATGCTCGAAGCCACAGTCAACGATTGCTCGTAATATCTCCGGCTTGAGGAGGAAATCCCTAAATCCACTGCTGTGGATAGACACATATGTGCCTTTGACTTCCTTTTTCGCAGGGATGTCTCCGCTTCCGTCGACTACTTGTTCAGTTTGTTCCTCATCTTCGTAATCCAGAAGATCGTCGTTATCCGCCATTTCTGTATGCGTGTATTTATTAGATAACTGCTGAAATATAAACAGGAGCTAAATTATAGGAATTGCAATTAGTTCATAGAACTTGTGATTCACATTCTATGCTTAAAAAAAAAGAATATTATATCCATATTATCAGACTTTATACTCAAGCGATTTATATTATATTGAAGTAGTGATTACATAATTCCGTTATAAGAATTCTTCCAACTTTTAGTAAATTATGGCATGGAAAGGGACTTGTGTATTTACAACGATTAATTATACTCGGAAGTACTTTAGCGTGGGTATATTTACGCGAGCAGCAATGATTATTGTAATTCTTTTGTTATAAATGGGTTACAGAATTTCAAATACATCGAAAGAAAATGAGCCTCTATGATACTCCACATGACCGCGCTTGCCAACAACGGTAACGATTTTTGGGCAAACTGTACACGTAATGTAACCGCCATTTTAGTGACGCTATACCATTTGCCGCAGAAAAATGATTATTCTGAAATAAATACGATACCTGGAATTCGGATATCTATTAAACGTTTCGCGCATGAATATGTGCCCAACAAATGTGTAATTATGCAATTATAATATATGTAAGTTATAAATTTCTCCACCCGCTCACGTTTCGTTCACAATCGCACGCTTACAAGACACTTGCGCATCATTTAATTTTTGTAATGGAACTTCTTCGAAATAACAAAACGAACAAACGGATCCGAAACCTGAGATTATTCTGAACGTAACTGAGTACAACGTTTGCTCGGATCGGTTTTAAGAAGTAATTAGAGAATGGATTACAAATGGCACAACTTACCTTCAAACACAACTCCGACAAACTGACGCTCGCTGTTACTATAGTCAATACGTTCGTTGCAACACCTTGTAACTACGTTCCGGAAGACTGGTGTCGCCGCCTACACAGTAAGTCAAGAAAAGCTTGATTTAATTAGCTATTTATTCATTCAATAAATCTTAATCGTCGTGTAGGCACATTACAATTATAAAGAATAAAAATCCTGTTAATTTATTGCGTTTTACTGCTAAACAGAAATTTGTTTAATTTGTGGATTATCGAAGATCACCGGACACTATCACCACGTAACGATGAAAAGTGCGAACTAAAATGGACGCGGAAGAACAAAGACCACTACACGCTAGGGAAATATACATAAATGCTGGCGTTACGCTGTCGCGTGAACGTAGGTAGAGAATTGTATGCAATCGATATGTAAAGTAGGAGCGCGATTTGAAAGCAGACATTTGTATGTATGTACGTATTACATATGTACTTTGCAAAGTATGTGTATACGTGAAAAGGGTGAAGCATGGACTTCGGGTTCATGGGGTAGAGCCACTGATATATATACTATGGATACGAGATTCCCATAAGCCGGCTGTACAGCGGTTGAAGCGAATTGAAGGGTCATTTTAGATGCCCGCGCCGCCACCGTTCGACCGATGTATTAAAGGAAATACTCGCATCAGCGGCAGTTGGCGTCGGTTGGCGTCATGGACCTAAAGGACGGTGCATAGTTGCGGGGGGTGAAGATCTCCGCGGGGAGGGAAGGAATACTTTCAGCCATCTTGTACCGGTCAACTTGTGCTGCACTCTGTAGGCGAGATTACTTATTAGTACTATTAGGCCGGTATTCATAGTCGCTACTTATCCTTAAGCAAATGCTTAAGCATTTGCTTAATCTTAAGACACGTTTATGAATACCGTCCAAAAGAGTTGAGATGTAAAGTACAACGGTCGAACGATGGTGGCGCATCATGCCAGAAGCACCTTCAAATCTGTGATGCCAGATCGGGGACGGGTTCCCTCGAGAATTTCCCACACCTCGCGCATACTACGCCGAAGCAGCGTGTCCGTGAGCTCGGCGCTTCGGAGTCCAACTCACGGACACGCAGCTCCGGCGTAGTGTGCGCGAGGTGGGGGAAATTCTCTAGGGAACCCGTCCCCGATCTGGCATCACAGCCTTCAATTTCAAATCGCTTCAAGCATCTCCAATCCATAGTATATATATCAGTGGGTAGAGCTTCATTCGTTTCTGATCTCCATGGATCTCCATGGAGATCATGGAGATTGATGGAGATTCAGGGCACAGTGGTCAGGACTGCGCAGTTGGTGGTTACTCGGCATTGTAGAGAGGTTTATTAAAACACATTGTACGTGCATTATTTAACGAAAGTTATTTAAGAGTTCCAATGTATTTCTTTACATTGAATTTTCTACGATAGACTACAGTACGTCTCCCGGCACGGGTTTGGCAATTTATTTATAACGGAATCAGGAATAATTTATTAATGGAAAATGCAAGGTGATCGGGATATAAGCTCGAGTTTAATTTCGGCAGTTCGTGAACGAAAGCTAAAAAGGGTAGAAGTGTTAATTAAAACTTACTGCCTATCTCACTCACTAGACTCCTCAAGTGGATTTGTTTTCCTTCGCGATGCTCTTCAGAAAAACCGTACAGAGGTTGCTAAACTCCTTTTAATAAATGGTTCCAAAGTTAACAGCGAAAATCCTTCCATGACTCCACTTCATTTTGCTGTTAGAAATGATGACATAGAGATTGTTGAGATGCTTCTGGATAGAGGAGCTAATATTGATGCTAAATGTGAGGATTGTGCAACTCCACTTCACGATGCAGTTGAATGGGAGAAAATGGAAAATATCAAGTTGCTTTTAAATAGAGGTGCTGATGTCAATGCTAAAGGAAAATGTGGTAACACTTCTCTTCATATTGCTGCCGAAGCAGGGTATTTATCAATTGTTGAGCACCTTTTAAAACATGGAGCTGATATTAATTCTGTGTGTACCTATGATGGTAAGGAATGTTGTTCACCACTGTACCTTGCTGTTATAAATCAACATGAAACAGTTGTTAAGCTACTTTTGAAATGTGGAGCAAACGTTGATGCTCAAGATCAGGATGGTGAAACTATACTACACACTGCTGTTACCCAAGGGTGTTTCGCAATGATTAAGCATCTGTTAAAGCATTCTCCTGATGTGAATAACCCAAGCAACAAGAGCGCTCTTAATGTTGTACTGTTACGTCTCTCAGATTATCGCCCGATTATTGAAAACCTGCTTCTGTATGGTTTTAATGTCAACCTTGAATATGGAAATAATTGTAAATTGCTGCATAAGGCTGTTTACAAAGGATATTTGAAAATTGTTGAAGAACTTATCAAATATAGTGATTGCATCAATTCCAAAAATGAATACGGTAAAACAGCACTTCAAATTGCTAATAACCATAGTAATATAGAAATGGTTGAGGTTCTCTTAAAATTTGGTGCTGACATTCATTCTAAAGATAACTCTGGTCGCACAGCACTTCACACTGCTTCTGAATGGATTAATCCAAAAAATCGCCTCTTTGATCTGTTTTATTGTACCTATCCTTCCTATTGTTCTGATAGGAATAATAGAAAAATTGTTGAGCTTCTCTTAAAATTTGGCGCCGACATCGATTCTAAAGATGTTTGTGGTTCCACAGCGCTTCACAAGGTTTCTGGAGAGGGTAAACTAGAAATTGTTGACATTCTCCTAAAATACGGTGCCGACGTCGATTCTGTAAATACATATGGTAGAACAGCGCTTCACAATGCTTCTGAAAATAATAAAATACAAATTGTCAACGTTCTCCTAAAATACGGTGCCGGCATCGATTATAAAGATAAACATGGTAAAACAGCACTTCACATTGCTTCTGAAAAGAATAACATACAAATTGTCAACGTTCTCCTAAAATACGGTGCCGGCATCGATTATAAAGATGAACATGGTAAAACAGCACTTCACATTGCTTCTGAAAATAATAACATACAAATTGTCAACGTTCTCCTAAAATACGGTGCCGGCATCGATTATAAAGATGAACATGGTAAAACAGCACTTCACATTGCTTCTGAAAAGAATAACATACAAATTGTAAATGTTCTCCTAAAATACGGTGCCAGCATCGATTCTAAAGATCGATATGGTCAAACAGCATTTCACTATGCTTTTGAACGTAAAGGATTTTTGTATTATTGTTTAAATAGTATCAACATAGCTAAAATGATTGCTATAGCTCTCCTAGATCACGGTTTTGATATCACTATTATGAGTGAAAGATATTATCCTGAAAGCTGGAATGCTGAGATCATTAATCGTCATGCGGTTAAGGTGAAAACTGCAAATTTATATGTAAGGAACAAAAACTTACTATCAATTAGAAGCGATGAAAAATTACGTGATTTTCGGAATAAATGTGAGAAAGAAGTAGCAAGCATGAAGAGTGAGAAGATTGGTAATGCTAATATCTCATTTTACGATATCTTGACAAAAGGTATAAGTCAATTAGCAATATATGCAGGAAATAAAAGTATAGTACAGGTATTTGGATCAGATGGTTATAAAATAAAATTTCCAATATATGCAGCTATGATAAATAGTAATTTTAGAAAGGGGGAAAGAAGGAAAGTGTTGATGGAACGATGTAATGAAATGTTCTATTTTCGTTTTACCAATTTCCTTGGTATACCACATGAATGTACTGAAAAAATATTTAATTATCTGAGTGATGGAGATTTAACAACTATAATGAACGCTTGCCGGCCTATTATTAGTATCAGCAGTCCTAATACTGATAAGTATTACTTAAGTTAAGCTTAAGCGTATGGTTTTTAAATAAGTTAAGCAGATATTTTCGGAAAGGCGAGAAGAGTTATAGTTCATGTCAATTTTCAGATGTATGTATTGTAATGTTATGAAATAAAATAAGTAATTACACTGTTCGACAAAATTTAACTTTTTTTCGGACCTGTAACATTCAATAGCCGTTCCTTATAGATTTTTGGACGCTGAAATTGAATCTGCAAACCGTTTGTCGCCACCACCCTCAGTTTTCGAGAAATACGATTTGGAAAAAAGTGCAAACTCAATTTTGAACATCTTCTGTGTCCAAACAGTGATAGTTATTCGGATGCTTGTTCCGTCAAATTATTCTATGAATCCTCTCGAATACAACGATATAAGTTATTATTGCATTACGAATATTTAAATATGTTTAAATAACAATCAATGGGAAAAGGACACCCGAAATGCATTCATTTTTACAGATATCTTTCAATATATTTCAAAAACTAAGGGTCTAGGAGAAAAATCTGACTACTCCACGCGGTGCTGCAAACATTTTCGCTTCGGAAAATATCAACAGAAGTGTAAATCACGTTTTGTTTTCAATACCGAAACGAAATAGTTTGGCAAAACGTGCGGTGTCGACAGTGGTAGCCTTGCGAAAGAAAAATTTGCGTGCCTCCCTCTTCTTTATAGCTCGATCAAGTTCGACGAATCGAGCTGAAATGACGCGCGCGGCGAAATTGCAGTAAATTTAATACGGAATGCATACACATTTGACGCGCAGAAACTGAAGTGTTGATAACGGCACGATAAGATATTTACATGGACGAGGAATATTCTCATTATCTGCAAAGTATTGTAAACAAACATACCATTTTAGAACGAGAAATAATTAAAATAGAAATTGTATAAACTGACACTAATTTGAATTCGAATTTACAAATTATATAATTATATATAATGTAATTTATGATGTAATTACAATAAATAATTATAGTGATGGCTGTATGAATTTATATTTATTTGCATTTTGAAGATCTCGGCATCTAACTGAGGTATTGTATTTCATTATGCGTTCATCTTGGTAAACAATAATGGTACGATTCATCGCTTTTTAAATAAAACGGCAGCAACACCCGTGAACTTGAAATATTCATTCAATCATCAATTTTATATTTTTAACGCAAAATGATGTAATCTGTAATACTTTCTGGCGACTGTCTCGTTAAAAAGCAAACTACTTTTAATTTTGGTAAGGCGCTATTTGTTTAAGGGTATAACAAAAGGTAATTTGCGCGAATATAGACCCCGAAGTATCAAGTGATTTTGAAAATAGAAATTAAATATCAAAACATTGTAGTAAGTATAGATCTTAATATTTCAGAATTTTACCTATATAGTACTAACTTTACTACTCGGCTTCACCGGAAATTTAGATTCTAATTTTATAAAAAAAATGTTTTTTTATTATTTTTTTTTTGCGAAAATGGTCACATTCATCTGGTTTAGTCAGGCATAATGAGCTGAGGCATCTTTCGTGATCCCAGAGTTTACCGTTCGAAAGTTTTAAGGCGACAGACAAATACACAAACATATATATGCTTTCTGCTGTATATATTAAGATTGTTATTGAATTGATGTAAAAAATTGTCAAGAAACCCAAGCGATATCGTTTAAATATGGTAAAGTTTATTTAATAACATCACAGATACAATAATTATGTACACAATTGTTTGAGAAAATGCTAGCCCCACGGCTAAACACTTTCAGCTATCCCATTGTCAATGTAAGCACTGAAGTACTAAGTTTCAGATAAAGGTGCTCCGTAAGGGCGGACATTTGACAAAGTTCCGAGACAGAAACTCCGATTTCCGAAATCGTATTGCAGTCCAGAATTACGCCCCGTTTCTAGACATATGCTTATGCTTGCATTACATTTTGCTAATCCATTAATACACAATTAGCAGCCGCCCGCGTTAGCCCGACGGCTGTATTACAAGTTGTCTTCCGATGAGGACAGTTTATCGAATACGTAAAGTTTCAATTGAGCGTCGTGCCTTTGCGGAGGCGCGGCAGACTCTGGTTTCCCCATCTGCGAGGCACACGGAGGATCTATGTTACGGGATAACAAGGTGTGATTGAGCTCGGGCATCAAGGCAGTTGGATCCTTTAGAGGCAATGTTACTTCTCTCAGAGAGTCTGTAGGTGAGGGAGGAAGCACCACTTTCTCGGGAGCATTTTGAATAAATATTACTCTAGAAAATGTTGGTCGTAAGTACAGGGAATTACTACGCGAAGCATTCTGCTTGATAACATGGATTAAATATAAGATGACCAGAGAAAATGAATTCATGGAATTATTAAATGCACAATTCACCTGTTAAGTGCTCGCCATTTTCTGCACAGCGTAATGTATGTTTTGCATTGAATGTACATAAAAACTAAGCCTCCTGTAGAACCGATTACGACAACTATCAGCTTAGTCCAGAAAGACCAGTCTACGTATCCACGTCGAGCCTCTTCCACCGATCGTTCGACAAGTACATATAAAGACCAAGCCACACAGAGTGCAGCTACTGCGTGGAAAACAACTGTGCACCATAATTTACGAACCTCTACGACCGACATTTCAAGTTTCTCCCACTGGAAAATATAAGAAGAAATAATGATTAATTGACTTTTCCATATTCGTAACGAAGTTAGAAACAATGGCATGCAAGGAACGCCTACGAATGGCAAAGACGATGGTACCTCGCAAAATGGTTTTGTTTTAGCGTGCATGATAAATGTGAATTTACACAATTCGCAAGCACGCGTATCTGAAGCTTTTATCCATTGTTGTAGGCAAGCTTGATGTACGTAACGCAAACTGCCGTTACAGTAACAAGGTGCTAAAAGAGGAGCACCTTCTTCGCCTTCGCAGTGACATATTCTGTGATAAAACGAAAGAGTCGTTAAATGCTGCTCCTTCCGTTACAATATACACCAGCTCCGTGCGTGTAATAACTTCTTAGAGAATGTATCAATTAATTCCATGGGGAGCCTTTTTATAACGCCGTTATACTTACCTGCAGATATCATGATTGCTCGAGGACAGTGCGCTTACAGATGAGTGACAATGGTCCGGTATGATAGTAACTACTGTTGCATATGCTGATTCCTAAAACGTAATTTTTCCCATGAATATACATTTGATTTCGTCGACGGTACTTAACTTAAAGCAACTGTTCTCGAACCTCCGGGAAATCCAATAAAAGAGAATTAATTTTGGAGAAGCGGAAGAAGTAAATAGACTTAGCTATAAGTGGGTAACGAAGACAGAATTTACCCTTGGCGTCCATTCTGGTAAGCCTTCGCCACCAGCGGGACTGTTATTATTGGAAGGACCAAGCGACAGAGGTGGTTGCCAGTCAGGCGGATTAACATTGATCTGGTGAACCGGCATCACTCTCTGACCTCAGCAAAGATGCGATCAGTGATAAACAACATTAGCGAGACTCATCCTGGCGAATGTTTGGTAATTTTTCCCCATCGGTATCATGTTCAAGCATAAATCAATAGTTAATCATATTAAGAGACTTTCTGCCATGGTATTAAACATTTAATTTCAATGCACATCTAACAACCTGCAATTATATATTAGTCCTTACAAAATATTGTACAAAACTCGGCGTATTGTCATATTAACACTTTCGCTCGTTCGTATGTACGTTAAATTTATGAGTAGTAGAAACGTAAAACCGAGAGACCTCAGGCTCATTCGTAAATGTCTTCGAGACCCGACGAAGTGTTAGAGAATTTGAATGAGACTGGCGGTGAGCTTGCTATAAGCAAAACATACAGCCAATAAAGTGTTAACATTAGCATAAAATTCTACTACTAACTGATACGTTTAATCTCTCAATATAATTTGTGTGAAGATTAAAAGATAATGGATATACCAAAAATAAAAGAAAAGTGTTTATTAATATAAATAATGGTTATTCACAGTAGTAAAATCTGTGTGCAAAACAGAGTCTGCTGTTAATGTCAGTTACATAGAAATCGCACGGAATGCGAGAAAGAGACACGAAGCCATCCGCATCGAACTAACGGCGTACTTTGATCCCTGTCGTTCGAGTCCATAAAGATCGAGTCGGAATCACAGGAGCTTAACGAAAGCCACTGGCGCAAAGTGTTACAATGTATATACTCTGTCAACGGAAAGCTTTCAAGTTCACGAATCGCATATCGAATGCCGACTAAAGTTTCATGTTTTATTTGTAAATAATAAATGAATCCTTGTCCCAAACAATTTTTATTCGTTAGCAACCGACTACATCTTTATTCCCCTTCGCATCGGGGACTATTCGAATGAAATTTGATTCCTTATCCTTTTCTTATGAATCAGCCTTGTTCAAGCGCCGCGCGTAGCCAACGCTCGACTCTGAAACATTGCTTGGCGACAATGTTGTGTGTTAAATGTTACAAAGAACAGCTTCTGTAATTACGTAATGGTATCCGATCGAGAATCAAAGACCTCTGGCAGTTACTCTTCCCTTGCAAGCCGAGATTATTCGTCAACGAGGAGTATCTACTATTATGAATGTAAGTTCACTCGAGTACAGATTCATCGAAATGGAAATTTATTCAAATAAAAAAATCATTGGTTAATCATGAGTAATATCCACTTTATTCGCTAGCGCGGAAAACATTTATCGAAATAAACTTTTATTCAAACGCCTTAACTCTGCGTGAACGAAACACACTGGCGACGGTAGGCTACCCCGCAAGAAGAAAACAAAATCATTGGCGTCACATACATCTTTTTTTTTTCGTTTCCGAGCGAACTGCGGTAGAAGCAACAATAACTTTCTGCTTGGTAATGATGATTCGCTAAGAGATATACAGTTCGAGCAGCTGAACCTCGGACGGTCGGGCGAAACTGGACGAGCGAACTTTCAATATTTATCGCCGACGAGGTTTTGTCAAACACCGAGGGGAGCCTGAGCGATTTTGACACTTTGCCTCGAGTCAATGACACAATATAGGAATATCTTGTGTCCACTGCAGTGAATTAGCTCGCACAATTCGGAGGTGAGATTACTTGTGAGCCGTCCTCGATTTATCACCGTTCACCATTCCCGACGCGCGCTATCGGCCGCGTCTGTATTCAAAAAACTGTAACGAATACCGACTCCGCAGCAGAGCACAGTCCTTTCTCCCCGACAGACTGTGTATCTCATCTCATTTCTCCTCTGATACGCCGCCATAACGTAGAGCGTAGGTGTGGCGTGCGCACAAATTCAGCCAATCCATTTCTCGGAAATGACATTGGGTCCGATGTTGAAGTAAAATTTGAAATACGAGCATTCAAGTTAGCCCGTATCGTTCGTAGTTTATTGAATACCGTCGATAGAATTGAAGGGGGAATTTATCCATCGGTAAACAAAAGAAAGAAACGCAGGAGTTCTCGTCAATATTTTGTTAGAAAACTTTATTTAAGAAAAATAAGATTAGACATGTAATCGTTTACAATATGCGTAACTGCTGTGTGCAATGTCGTCTCTGCGTTCAGATTTTTATTTCAGTCTTGCCGTGCTGTGATATTTATTTTACAGTCCTCTGCTTCGCAAAAATAAATATACCTTTTTATTATGGGATGTACAGTGGCGGACGAAAGAAAGTTTACAACTTTCAAAATCGCATAAGTTTCTTAGTATTGGTCCAAACGATATGAGTTTTTTTTGAGAAGTTAGAAGGATTAGTTTGCTGAGCGACGTGTTTCGGCGTTTTGAAAAAAATTGCAATTGGTCGGAATAACAAAAAAAATTGTACAGGTCGTTTTTACAAACGCTTAAGGGGGGATTGCGCCTTGTTGGGCCGAAGAATAGGTAATTCTTTATGAATTTTTTGTACAAAAACGGTTCGGCCAATTAATTTGAGGTTTGGCAGGTTGTTTTATTGTATCTTGAACTATTGTTCTGAATTTTTGTGTGACAGTGAAAAGAAAACATGGCAGATACAGAGAGAGCGTTGAAAAATAATCGGGTGGGCCTGGCGTTGACGAAAAGTACTGTAAGGGTTATCCGAAACATAAAACGTAATAGAGATTCTTAATCTATATGAATGTGGCTATCCGTGGTAGTAGATTTATTGCCGTATCTGTTACCGTTCCTTTTTTATTTAAAGAAGTTTTCCCGATTTTGAGGCAAAACCTTTCCCAGATTCAAATCAGGGCGCTTCATCTTCTTCAAGAGGCTGCCATTTTAACATTTTTTTATTTTTCTTAATGCATATAGTTTAAGAATATCTTTTCCCTTTTGTGTTTCAGACAACCCTTACAGTACTTTTCGTCAACGCCAGGGCCACCCGATTATTTTTCAACGGTCTCTCTGCCATGTTTTTTTTACACTGTCATACAACAATTCGGAACAATAGTTCAAGATACAATAAAACAGCCTGCCAAACTTCAAATTAATTTGTCGAACCGTTTTTGTACCAAAAATTCACAAAGAATTACCTATTTTTTGGCCCAACAAGGCGCAATCCCCCCTTAAACATCGCAGAATAAGGTCGAAAATCGCGAAATTCCCGACATCAGCAATTTTCTACCTTATTCTGCGATCTTTAAGCGCTTGTAGCTCAGAGCAACGTTAACCAATTCTAATAAAATTTTGGACATATATATAATTTACTTCAATCTACAAACGGGTTTTTTGAATTTTCATTACAGGCTCATAAAAAATGTTTAAAAAATGACCTTTACTATTTTTTTTGCTATTCCGATGAATTGCAATTTTTTTTCAAAACGACGAAACACGTCACTCGGCAAACTAATCCATCTAGCTTCTCAAAAAAAAAAAAACTCATATCGTTTGGTCCAATACTAAGAAAGTTATGCGATTTTAAAAGTTGTAAACTTTCTTTCGTCCGCCACTGTATAAAGAAACGCTACGCAGTAATTGCTATAAAAATGTGTTTATCACTTACACTTCACAAATATACATTCTCGCTGTACATCACACAAAACCCACATTTATATATACACAATCACATTTGCAGTTGAATATGGAGGAGGTGCGCGGATTATCGTTGCAATGTTAAGAGTTGCTTGCTTGGGGGTTTAGTTGATTCTCCACTTGCATATAAAATTGCTCCCCGAACCACTCTCTATGCATTTCTAGGTAACTGTAATGTCACGAACGCAATGGTCAGCCACGAATATGAAAATAACAACCCGACGTGCGTGCGAAAGAAGATTACCTGAGAAACATGTCCAGATACTTTAACAGAACTTTCAACTTTTTATTCGGTATGTCCGCCGAGTGGAGTAAGTCTGGCAATTTGACTAAACGTTGAGAGAATACCTTGGATTACAATTCTGCTTAGAAGTATTTAACGAAAGAATGCGCTTACACACCAAATAGTCGGGTTAAATGAATGGCACCATAGTAGGTAGAAGGATTAGGGGGACCTTCGGGTTTCGAAGAATCGGGCATTAATCTCCATTTATTCGATTGCTGCAGCAAGGCGTTCACTTGTGCAGACGTAACAACCGGTAGCCTTAGTATTACACCACGTGGGCTAGAACAACGAGAACTTGTACTTGCAATACTAGAAAAAAAGAAACTATCAATTCTGTAACTACTTAAACGACGCGAAAAGAAGAGGCGACACATTGATATCTCTGTTTACCTGGACATAGTCCCCGTGTCCTGTTTGATGTCCTCGTACGATCTTAGTTGCCTATTTTCATCGATAGAACTCACTCTGCACGATCTTAGCCTTCGCTTAGAATTTGCCAGAGTTTTCGACGTGGTATCTACTTCTGGGTCGTGTTCTTGGAAAGGCGGCAAGTGCGCATACTCGGTGTCCTCGTATTCTTCCTTCACCAACACTTCCGAATTCCTTAAAGGAAGCATATGCATCAAATTCAATGTTGTGATAAAAAATAGATAGGGCGTGTTAAACATTATTTTAGTAATCCTGTCATTTAAATTCGATATCACATACTCGACAGGTTCCTCTTTCACAAGCATCTGCTGCTCGTTGTACAAGAAGGAAGATTTCAAATTACAATACTGTTCTTGTTCGTGTCTATACAGAAGGAGATCGTGTAACGTGAAATCGAAATATATTCGTAGTCCATCTGCCACTTCTCTGCATATATTTATTTCATTAATTGTTTTCTCTATCGTATTATTCACTTTATTCCTCTGAGGCTTTTCTGGAATGCTCGTCAGCTGTGTTGTGGTGAAGTGTTGCACCCATGATTCTAGAATATTTGTAACAGTGGGCTGTGCGGGAAGAACGGCTAGCTAGAATCCACGTAATACTTCATTTTACTTTTAAACCTTAAACCATGTTTTCGCGCGTTATTAAGTTCGAGGAGAATACCTTATTTTTGTTAGTTATCAGATCGTAATCTTGGTCCAGAAATCTTCTTAGGGTGGTACCTATGTCGAGATCGATTCCAGGTTTTATGCTGGCGCCAGATTGACTGCCGCCGCCACTATCTTCGTCGTCGCTTGTTTCCCCAACATAGTCGGAGCTGCTCTCCGTATCCTCTTCCGTGATAACCTCTTCCGTATCATAATCAGCGTGCTGCCCCGAACTGCCATCTTCCGATGACCCGGTCGTCGCGGACGTCGCTCGACTGCCACCGCTTCTGGCCCTTCTTCGAGGCTCTTGATTCTCAGTCTCATTTAGACGTTCCGACAGTTTGTGGCTTCTTTTCTTACGTTCCCGTCGATACAAATAAGCTCCTCTAGTTATAATTTCATTTACATATAATTAACCGAACAATCCTATACCTCTAAATTATCCTTCGTTAAATCCGAACAATTACGTAGCGTATACATACAACTGTAACTGTGCCTTCTGCGCTAAATCTCGTTGAAGCTGGCGATTCTCTTCGGTGTCTTTTAATACGTATTCTTCCGTTACACAACGATCCCATGAAGAATTCCACCCCTATTATCAGCACGAGTAATTTCATTTCACGTAATTTAATGATAAAAATACTTATCGATGAACGTAATTACTTATTCGTTACTTACCTGAAAATGTATCAAATACTCAACAGCTTTTCTTCCCCTCTGATCTTTGTTAACAATTACATCGAGTACCTACAGAGAAGTTTCACAGTAAAATATAGAAAAGTTTATTCAGCGTTGTTATCTATTACAAGTTTATAGAAGAATCCTATATTACTGCAGATTTCCATTTTTAACATAACGAAGGTTCCTATATATGCTTCAAAACCCATACTATAGTTTAGCGTAGAGTTATTGGAAGCACCGTGGATTATTTGTTTATTATTAACACTGATGAGGTTTGCTAAGCACACATATATGCCAAGATTCATTTCACATATACAGGTTTGCAGCATCACAAGGATTAAATGAAACAGAATTTTCAATGACTCACAATACAAGTTGTATTTTGATTTTAGATGTTACAGATTCGAAATGATATGTTTTCTATACAATGTGTTATAAATAGGTGCTGATAAGAAAGCAAATTGAATTCATTAAGGGCGATCTCATTGTTCGAATAATTCTTCCTTTCTTTATAACGTACCTTGGAGTCGTACAATACTTTTGCTTTTGTAGGATCGGGTTCGTAACAGAGAACCTTTTCACCGTCACAGAATTTAAATTTTGGCCCTCGAGTGGAAACCATTCCTTCCTACCGAAGATTGGAACCAAATAGCGAATTACTTTCATAAACAATCTATTATTAACGTGGACAACAGTTTGATATTGTTTACAGTAACATCGCGATCTCGAGAATCAACAGTTAATTTGAAAGTGATCAACTATTATGTTGAACTATTCGATATCATCTGCGTTATTTTTTTTTTTGTTGAAATTGCAAGCAATATTGATCACTGAATAGTGGACTTGTATGATGAATTAATAATGCGCAGACACAGATTTAAGTCTCCCGGAATCGTAAAATATTCCCTTACGAAATTATGTTGGTTAGTTTGTACACAACCTAACTTTACTTTGATCACAGGTGAGGTATAGGATAGACCTAACATCTTATGAGAGATCGTATTATGCGAACTGAAATACCGACTGCGTGAAAAATCAATGATGGGGTGCGCGCTCTATGTTTAAAAACGAAAACTCTGAGAAAAATATTCATCTATAAATCACCGAAGTCGGTAAAGTTAGTAAAGTGCTCTTTTCAAATGTTGTACAGGATGTTAAAAAACTGATGGTCACTGCTTTCAAGGGTGAATCTACACTTCTGGATCGGTGAAGATTCGTAAAAAAAAATTGCCGTAAAATTGTTTATAACATTGAAAATGAATATTCATTTTTTTTATAGACAGCGTAACCTGGGACTATAGGAGAGGGAAATGTAGGATTGGAAGGGAAAAGACAGAGGTTCAGTTACGGGCGTGACGGTTAGCTTCGGATGCATTCGGCATGCATAACCCACAGTTACCCGATTGACCCGTATTCAGCGTCGCAGGGAAATGGGTTACCGTAGCTTATTCGTAGTGGAGGGGGAACCAACCTTGGCGTCGATTGGTTTGGAGCAAACAGTATCTTCGTGTTGATTGGTTAGTCAACAGGCGCATGCGTGGCGTGTCCTGATTTTCCCGCCTTAAATCGAGTATCCAAATCCATCGGCCAGACAAAATGTCGGGAACATATGCGAACGTGAGTTGAACGTTTTGCCGGAACTGCGCATTTGGTGGTTACTCGGCATTATAGAGAGGTTTGTTAAAACACATTGTACGTGCATTGTTTAACGAGAGTTATTTAAGAGTTCCAATGTATTTCTGTACATTGAATTTTCTACGATAGACTACAGTACGGCCGGTATTCTCAGTCGCTACTTATTCTTAAGCAAATGCTTAAGCATGCGGCATCCTCTACTAACCTAGTAGCTAGTAAAGGATGCCGAATGCTTAAGCATTTGCTTAATCTTAAGATACGTTTATGAATACCGTCCTAGAAAGGGTAGAAGAGTTAATTAGTTCTTTCGGCCTATCTTACTCACTAGATTGGTCAGATGGGTAATTATATAAAACAGGTGTTTCCTCACCGATTTCAATGATTTTTGGATATGTTGTAAAACTCAACATTCTGAACAACTTTTTCCTATACATATTACCGCCGCACGACCTTTGTTTCCGATATATTTGCCAAAAACTTCTGCTGATTTATTTCGACGCAACGCATTCTACTTTCATACTTGTCCCGAGTATTAGTATTGGTTTGGGTTAGATTAGTGCGGAGGTCGCGCGCCCACTTGCGGGTGCGTAAAGCATGGTAGCGAACCAATGTGAGTTTAAAGATTTGAACCAGAAACTTGCGGATGCCCGTCAACACTGTGACTCCGTTCGGCGGTACCGACGCCGCCGGTTATTAGGATGACTCTGGTTCTAAAACATAATTTTTTTGCAAGAAAGAGGGTGTCTTCAAGAGCACCTGTTGGGTGTGTGGGGACATCCATCAACACCCCAACTCACATCGGTTCGCTATCATGCTTTACGCAAATATCTCGGAAACAAAGATCAGCTTCGTCATTTGTTTTGTTCCATGCTGGCGCATATGCTGCGGCGGACGCGTACTGTAGGTAGATTTAGGGCAGAATACATTGTAGCAGTAGCAGTAGTTTTTCGCGAATATCTTGGAAACGAAGGTCGAGCGGCGGTAACATGTTTAGGAAAAAGTTGTTCAGAATCGTGTCCCCGACAACATATCCAAAAATCATTGAAATCGGTGAGGAAACACCTGTTCTATATAATTACCTACAGGTCTTCAGATCAAATGATTATAAAATAAAATTTCCAATATATGCTACTATGATAAATATGAATTTTAGGAAGGGGGAAAGAAGAAAAGACTTGATGGAACAAGGTAATAAAATTTTCCTTTCTTTCTTTACTGTTTACCATGGTATACCACATGACTGTACTGAAAAAATATTTAATTATCTAAGTGATGAAGATTTAAGATCTATATTAGACGCTTGCAATCCTATTAATGTCAGCAGTCCTAATACTGATAATAAGTAACGTGATAATTAGCACTTCAAACATATCTAAAATATCATACGATTTAATAAGTTAAGCTGGA
The DNA here is from genome assembly GCA_947577245.1 of Andrena bucephala. Taxonomy (NCBI): domain Eukaryota; kingdom Metazoa; phylum Arthropoda; class Insecta; order Hymenoptera; family Andrenidae; genus Andrena; species Andrena bucephala. The sequence goes on along the minus strand of OX387717.1, from coordinate 31,847,152 downwards.
ATGTTAATTCTGAAATGTGTTTATTTTAATATAGTGAAATAATATATTTTATTTACGTTAAATAAAGTGTCAGTATGCAACCAATGGTAAAGCCTGCATCACCTGCCTCATCATTTCCGCGACCCTCAAAAAGCAGCTGAATTAATTGCAAAGCTTGTTCTCCCAGCAGCCTTGGATGGCTCCATTTGAAACACGTGGAATTAAATAGTGTTGCGTATTTTGAGACATGGGTGCACAAGAATTTTATTAGCATTGCTAAAAATACAGAGGTCTGTGTAACCTTTTTCGCGAATTCTTTGCATTTGCTGTTTGATAAAACAGCGTTGAGGAAAATAACGAGCCACATGCGGCTTCTTTTGAAAGTTCATTTCATTTCCTATTTGATGAAGAACTGTTGTGAATAATGAAGGACCCTGTGCGATTGTTATGGGGAATTTTGTCTCCATACATAAAGAATTATTTATTATTGCGGTTAACGAAGCACTCCGCGTGGTAGCTCTTAGGAATTATTCATCAAGAAAGTATTGAGTATACATTTAACTCAATTTTCATTGCTGAGTTCATAATTAAATAAATTAGAACAGCGGATAATGAAACACTCTGGAGTCTTTTTGAGCTCACATTTAAGAAGCTAGTGTTGCCAAAGGAACAATAGTCCACTCACGGGATTTTCTTTGAAGTCACAAAGAGTGGACGATATTAAGCCCTTGTGGCTATACAATCGCGCGTTTTTTAATCCCACACCTTTACTCTCAACCAATTGCTAATCCAGCGGTTGTTATTGTGAATACTGCTGAAAAGTCTATACATGTTTTAAATGAAAAAGTTTTATGTATACATATTGAACGTTGAAGTTGAAATCTGAGTTTAAAGAGACATGAATTTCTGCCATGGATAATTGACATATGGGAAAACTATCATCAGAATGGTGCAAGAACGATGAAAGGAATATATCAGGTTAAACATTCCACTTCTGAATTGCCAAGGCGTCGAATACCATCATTTTTATTGAAAGCACGGGTTCAGTCGATAGCAGCCATAGCCTTCAGCAGCCAATGGCGCTAGGAATTAAGTACGAGTTTGCTTAACGCGGTAGTTTGCTAAAAAATACGATATTTAAAATTACATCAGGCAAGTAGCATCTTCGCTAGATGCGCCTTAGTTCTTAATGCATCTGTTCGTAGCGATCCTCACGTCGGTGGTCGCAGAGCGGGCTGTCGAGACGGGTTCCATATTGCAGGAGAATGCCGCGTTGGTCACGTCGTTTACACCGCGTTGCGCGTTAAGTTTCAGCGTATTCACCTCCGATTGGTAAGATCTAATGGACTGGTTGATTTGTCCCAGTTTGACAGCGATGCAGGTTTGCATTTGGAGGATGTTGGACTGGTAGCAGTCGAGGAAAACGCTGTTCAATTGAGTCAGATATGCCTGTCCAGTCTGAAAGTATAAGCGAAGAAGAATTAATTATTATATCGTGGGCCCGCTAGTTTCACTTTGCATAGCTTGGCATCGATATACGTACTGCCATTGCTGTGTCGAGTGGAGCCAATTTTTGCTGAAGCTGGCTGTTCCCAGTCGTTTCACATGTCTGGAGTCCCGCGAACGCTGTTTTTGAGATGCTGCGCAGGCTGTCTTGGGCAGTGGTGTAGCAGTGCTCGACGTCTTTTCCTTCTGCCTTAGCTGCATCCACGCTGGCCTGATGACGTTATAAAGTCTTACGAATATGTATCGCGATATTTACGTTAGTGCGATATGACCCTAGTAGCATTTCCAGTTGGCCCACAGTATCCACAAGTAGAAAATTAGTTGGTCATCAAAATGCCAACAATAAATGCTACTAGGGGACGGTCCGTCAAAGATAGGTAGGTACTTACGCGAATTTCGGTGAGGGCCGGGTTCACAATATTATTTATGTTCGACATGCTTTGACTCCTAAGGGTGGACAATTTGTTATTTGTGGTCATGGCCAGATTAGATTTGGTACGCCTAAGGTCTGAGATGATTGACTCGACGTTTCTCTTACTGGTGTCCAATGCGGCTTTCAATTGGTCCAATGGGTTGTAGGCTGATGCCTGAAAAGGGAAAATATGTTTGATGGAGTTTGTGGGGGTTGAAATTGGTTTGGTTGTGATATCCTTTTAAATTGTGAGTATTGTAAAAACTGCTCCAAAATTCCTAACGTCTTTTATTCATCAGGGAATGTTTATCATTAGATTAAGCTAGGAGTTGATTAAGAAACTCATTAGCTATCTAATCTGTCTTTCCTTGCGAACGTTTATCAAATTTAATTGTGCTAATTGTTTAGGGAGATAATAAGTACTTATATGAGACTGTCTCTGGAATGCTAATGAAGTTCAGCTTGTCCGGAAGTCAATGAAATTTCAATAAAACAAAAGCATTGAGCTTCTTCCTGCCAAGCTCTTTATCATACAAACGAAAATCAGTAATTCACCCATGTCAAATTCAAATTACATATTTTTAAGCCAACGTTAAACAACCAGTCGAATTATTTGAAAAGTAATCACATCATTGTTTAAAATGTGAATTGTAATTTGGGTGGACTTTATGAAGTGTACGTAGCTCGTATTTTTAATTCAGTGTATTTACCTGCATGACGCAAACGGCCGCGAGGAAACAAAGGGCGATGAATGACTTCATGTTACTCCAGGAAAATTGGCGGTTGGTTTGCTTTAGAGCGGCTTTGAGAACTGATAATGGCAAACACGGTCTCCTGGCTTTTATAGGAAAGAGCGACGTGCTATCGTGGATCGAAATGGATCATCGGGGCAAAGGGATACGTATGATAACGCCTGCACATACACAGGATCGTGTCTTAACCGCGCACATGTAACCTTCGGTGATTCCCCTGCGGCTTTGCAAATTGGGAATTCACGAGCGAACAGTGACGGAATAATTATATCCCAGACATAACTGTGCAACGGGTGTCGCGTTTTATTTCCGTAACGGGTCTCTCCCGGTTTCCAGGCGATACACAGAATTCGATGTGGTCGAATTTAAGGATACGTAGGTATTTTAGTGACTTGCACTGATGTGAATTCATCCGGTTTTTAAGTCGTTCCTCGACGTACACCGTTAACTGTGCATGTAGGAATTAAGTTATGAAAATGGTAGCTGAAAATTGGGGGACTGGAGAATTTTGAAATGAGGGAATTCGGAGGCTGGAAAATTTCGGAATTCGGAGATTGGGAGGCTGGAGAATTTAGAAATTTAGGAATTGGAAGCTAGAGAATTTAGAAATTTGAGAATTTGGAGCAGGTGAATTTAGAAATTGGGAGATTGGGAGGCTGAAAATTTTTGAATTTTTGGGATGAGGAGGCTGGAGAATTTAGAAATCGGGAAATCTGGAGGGCTAGAGAATTTAGAAATTTTGGAAATTCGGAGGCTGGACAATTTAGAAATGTAGGAATTGGGAGGCTGGAGAATTTAGAAGTTTGGGAATTGGAAGGCTGGACAATTTAGGAATTGGGAGATTGGGAGCTGGAGAATTTAGAAATTTGGGAACTTGGAGCTGGAGAATTTAGGAATTAGGAGGCTGGAAAATTTAAAAATTGGAAAATCTGGAGGGCTAAAGAATTTAGAAATTTGGGAAATTGGGAGACTTGACAATTTAGAAATTTGCGAATTGGGAGCTAAAGAATTAAGAAATTTCGTAATTGGGAGGCTGGAAAATTTAGAAATTGAGAATAGAGAGCTGGAGAATTTAGAAATTTGGGAATTGGGAAACTGGAGAGTTTATAAATTTAGGAAATTGGGAAGGTAGAATAAATATTCAATTTGATAATGCTATTCAATTACAGATGGCTTTACATCTAATTATAGTAAAACATTAAATTTTTTGATTCATAAACATTTTAAGCATCAGATTAATCTAACACTTGTGCGAACCGAATCTACACGCGCCATTCCATCGAGGTAAATTGGTGATAATAGATGCCATTGTAATTATTATTTTTAACGATTATAATACAAATTAAAGCTATTTTTCCAAAATTAATTTAAACAGTTTCAATATAAAAAAGATCTTACGTGAAGATTATTTCGCGTAAAAAGTGGAAAGTTAGATAATATCAAAAAGGCTCAAGTACCTAATCAAATTATAGATATCAGTAATTCAAATTACGGAAGTAACTTATTTAAAATCAATGTCTGGCACATTGTTGATACCGACGGAAGTGGAAGATTTGATTAGATATAAAAGTGCAAATTCAAATAAAATCTTGTGATCCAAGAGCTTGTTATGCGATCTTACACAATTAGTGTCACGCGTTGAAAATAATTTAAACAACTATGACATTAAATCCACTCAGGAATAATTACTGCTATCGTCTTTATTTTTACGATGGTAGTAGATAAACATCCTTGTTTTTCTAAAACTGAAGCATATTCCAGAAACTACGCGTCTGCTAATCACCGATAAATCTTTTTGTCAGTCTCTCCCAAGAACCGGAGTCTTATCACTCCCTGCAGAATATTTATTAATGTCTTAACATACAGTGTGACGCATCTCTTTTGAATTCTGATTCATTAGTAGAATTGTTTTCAGCAGTCCATTCATATAGCTATAATAATACATTGAGGAGGGTTTAAAAATCGTCTGCTTTACCCGTTAATCCTTTTCTAAGAATACCTTTCTCCCTATTTTCAAGTACTTACTTCCTATTAAATTAAGGATACTTATCGTATCAAATGACTCAATTGATATCGTACAGTTATCAATGAATCGTACGTACACACTTAACGAGTGTGTATATCTGATTAAAAGCTATTATTCATTTTGTTTATTGGATCGCGGGTTTATCGAAATACTTTCTGATTTGCGGTATCACATCAGGAATGATATATTTCACAGTCATTTTTTTAACATTTTACTCGGATTTTTGTTTTTATATATATCTTTTATGTAAAATGTTTTTACTTTCTCAACTTCAAATCGACTGTTTTCTAATAGTGAAAAAAAAATGCCTTCAATGATTCAGATTAAGCCCGCCAAAGCTAGATTCTATCTAATAAAAATTGGAGGTGCCGCAAGGACCTTGAGTACATATACCTATAGTGGCTTACAATCACACGCAGGTGATAATTGCATTATAGTGGCTTACATATGGTTTCCACCTTCCAGTGCATTTCTATCGGTGGAAATAGTTTGTTTTCAATAAAAAATGGTAAATTTAGAGAAATATTTATACTTTTTCCTATATAATTATAATTGCGAACTCATGATCGTAGACAATTTTTCATGAGTGTTTTGGAAAGCTAAGAAAGTTTCCTTTCAGAACCTTTAGTTGCCAATTTAATGAGATTTTTTTTTAATCCTATTAAATCCATTTAAAAATGATCCCCAAAATTGCATATTTACCATTTTTTAGAAAACATGATGCCACTTCTAGGAAAATCGTGGAATCATTCAAGTGTCCACGTTTTTTGCGAGTTAAAACTACTAGAGCTGTTCGGGTACTCGAATAAAGCGAGCCGGGTACCCGTAAAATTTGGACGGCCCGACAAATCCGGGTAGCTCGAATTTGTTTCAAGCGGCTTGAAAAAATCGGGTAGTCCGAATCGTTTCGGGCCGCCCGGAAGAATCGGATAGCCCGAATTGTTTCGGGCCGCTCGAAAGAAAGAGCTAGCTCGAATTGTTTCGGGTGGCTCGGAAAATCCGTATGCCTTGAATGTGGTTCGAGCAGTTCGACTATGTTGAGTAGGTGAAATATTTCGAACGGTATGGAATATTTTAAGAAATATTTTTCTACTAGGATGTAAATGATGGTTATCAATAATGCGAATAAATAAAATGCAAACGTTAAATAGAAATATTCGGTAACAATTGAAAATAACACTAGTTTACAGCCATTTTGCGCAGCAGATGCCATTATTTTTTTCTTATGTAAAATAGGCCGCTGATTCCCAAAATAAGGTCTAAAAGATTTTCTATGGATACGTTTTCGAGATATCAACATAGTCGAACTGCTCGAACCACATTCAAGGCGTACGGATTTTCCGAGCCACCCGAACAATTCGAGCTAGCCCTCTCTTTCGAGCGGCCCGAAACAATTCGGGCTATCCGGTTCTTCCGGGCGGCCCGAAACGATTCGGACTACCCGAATTTTTCAAGCCGCTCGAAACAAGTTCGAGCTACCCGGATTTTTCGGGCCATCCGAATTTTACGGGTACCCGGCTCGGCTCGAAAACCGAGTCCCGGCTCGGTGCGAATTTCAAGCCGTCCGAATATTCAAGCACCCGAACAGCCCTAAAAACTACCCTTAAACACTATGCAAAAGGCCGGACCGATCAGATTTTGTTTCCGTATGTTCTCGATGGTCAAATATGCGATATGGTTTGAAAAATTGAAGGATCAGGTGTTTTACATTATGTTTTCTTCAAAACTCTTTTTTTGTTCTTGCGGCTTTAGAACGATTGTTACGCGTTTTTTTTTGTTAATTCAATGCCATTTTAGTGAAAAGTAAAGATTTAAAAAATTTAAGAAAAACATTTTTATCGTTTTGGGTGGTGCTAATGCCAGTTATCGAAGTACAGTTTTTGACATTGCGAGGCGTTTGGACAAAAATGTTTTTCTTAAATTTGTATAGTGTTTCTTTATCTTTGACGCGGAGTGTAGTTATGATTGCAATTGTTAGATATGTTTATATTCCGCGCGCTGACTCGCGAGAAGCGGTCGCGAGCCTCGCGGAGAGCACAAGCGTGAGAAGGGGATTTGCTCTACGGCCAGCAGCGAGAGCTGATGTACACGCGCTCCGAAGGAAGCTTTATTGCACAGTATTGTTTAATAGAAATATAAGTGAAGCAGCGGGAGGCAATGTTAAGTTAAGGACCATTACAAAAAGACTCAAATATGTAACAGCAATTATGTGTTTATTTCCGTTAATAGATATCTAGGGCGGTGGAATACTAACGCCGTACGTCAGCCAGCGCAGTGGGTTTTGATAACGCGAATTGCATAATTTACAAAAAATCAAAATTTGAAAATGCTTTAGAAATTGATAATTTTCAAGATTTCATTTTTCTGACATGTTAGAAAGTGAATTAGCGAATACTGAAAAAAAAAAAGGTAATGTTGCCTCACTGGGATTCGAACGCTCGACCTCCTGATTGCAATTTTGCGCTCGGGTTCAGCAGGTGTCGACAATGTGTAATGTCAGCGAAAAAAGCCGAACAGGCAACGCGCTCGTGGGGGACAAAGTGGGGGCAGATGTCGGTAGATCAGGGTGGGGGTAAGCATTGTTACACGTCTCACGATTCTGGCATCACAGCGGTAGGGGTCGCAATTTTTGTCTATTTTCGTGAAACAGAGCTGTACTTACTTACGACTTTTTATCTGAGACACTATATATCGTATTAAAGTTCTTTCTTTTTTTATTTTAATTTAGAAGGTTTTCATTTGAATAATATTTTTCCAAATTGGAAAATCATATTTTTGAAATGGACAATTAAAAACAAATTTTTATTTTACCAATTTCTTCTTGTAGATTAGGTATTTTTAAAATTGAATAAAATACGACTATATTCCTTGAAATTTATTTTTTCTGAGAAATCAATAAATTTCATACATATCAGTTACGTTGCAAAATATTATTTTTATTATAAATAAATAAATTACCTTTCGAACTTCTCGAATCTGACCAAGAAACGACTTGCATGTAACGTCGTGTGTATAACCCGAGGACATTCTTCAGATGTTTTTTGGGAGATTAATAATTAGACCAAGAAACAAAACCTTGCAAGTGATTGACGCCATTGCATGTAAGTTGTTTCTTGGTCAAATTGCAGTTGCATCGCGGCTGTGGACGGAAAGAGCCATAGTCTGATTTTGGACGTAGAATGTCGTATATCACTTGCAACTCGCTCTGAGCAGGTTAACCCGCTATCTGTACGGGAGCCATTATTATTCCTTCGTGGTTACTACGGGTTACAGAAGTCTCCCCTGCGTAACCCGGATTCCGATTTGGGTTAGGCAGCGATTACAATCCCTGCTGCAAGGGCAGTAATGCAGTACCCTTGCTTCGAGACATCAGGTAACATAAGTCCACATCCATTTGACGGTTTCCGAACCTAATTAACCAAGGAATCGGCAATACTATCTCAATTTTATGACGCATTTCATGGATATCCTTATATCCAAATATAAGCAGTGATGCCAGAATGAGGACGGGAGCGCTCGAGAATTTCCCCCACCACGCATGCACACTACGCCGGAGCTGCGTGTCCGTGAGCTCGGCGCTTCGGACAACGTCGGGAAGACGAGAGAGAAAACGAATGTGTGTCTTTCTCTCTCGCTCTTGAAACGCTGTGATCCAAGGTGGGGTGCAAGCGACACGCGGCCGTGCGCGATCTTCCTGAGTGCCTCGAGGCTCGAGATACACTTTTAACTTTCTGACATGTGTATAATACTCTTGTAATGAAAAAAAATTTGGAAAAAATTTTGTTAGGGAAATCACGTTTTAAGACCTCCTGATCACGTTGTGAATATTTAGAAAAGAGCTTTTTTTTTAAATATCTCATGTATTTGTTAACACGATTACGTTTAAACGGCAAAATGGATTTCAATGAAAATTTATATTAAAATTTTATATTCGTGTCTTCAGATCCATTAGATCACGAAAAATGATAATTACCCGTTATGATTCTTCGATTTTTCAAATATACGAACTAAATTCTACATAAAAAAAAGTTAAATAAAGTCCTTCTGTAACTTGTTTAACAAAGAAAAATGTACATTCATAATTGAGGCATTTGATGGAAAAAGGGCACATACACCAAAATGCCATTTCAAGAAAATCGATTTCAAAGTTTTCATTATAGTATAACTTAATAAAAAGTAATGCAATTAAATCAAATTTTTTTAAGGATGTAGTTACCGTGTCGTTCAAGCGTTCTGAATACAGAACTCATGATTTAAAAATGATATGTGTCTTTCTTTATAAGTTTTAAACAAGTGGTTTATGTGCCCTTTTTTCATCAAATGCCTCAATTTCTTGTGTTTGTTTTAAATTTCCGTACTTTTTATTTGAGCTATTTCTATTTTTCAAACCTTACAATGAATTTTTTTATTAAAAGACGAATATTTTGATACTGTACATTGGTGAACTTTGTTAAAATTAGAATCCACTCTTGGCCAGTACTATGCACGCTGTAGAAGCCTTCGATAAAAAATATTTTTTCAGAGTATGATCTAAAATCTAAAATCTAAACGTAATCACATCAAACGTAATTATATCAAGTTGCGACAAAGAATCACGCACTATTTACAAATTAATTACGCGCAGCGTGCACGTTACCGCTCGATGGAAACTACGGGAAAGTGGTGGTCTCTTCCATCGAGAGGGAAATGTAAACAATTGGTTATGCAAAGCTAACATCGCGATACATGTTGTACACTAAAATGTGTAAATTGGTATAAAGGTGTTATTGTACAAGAATAGGAGAGAAAGGTAACTGGTAAATGCATCTGTGGCAGTTCGGTACTGTCACCATTACCTTGCTGTTATTTCTTTTAGCCTTTTCTTCGATTTTTCTCCTTTCTGAATTTTTCTTACTATTTTACGATTTCCTATCTATTCTTTTTGTTTCCCGTTTCGAGGGTTCGCTCGGGCCTGGTTTTCGTCAAGTACATTTGACGGTCGCGTACATTGTATATCCGCGATCTGTGGTCGCGTATACTTTGTTTATGTTTACGTGTCGATGCGTTTCGTGGGGGTCGCGCAGTCGGCGCAACAAATGTGCGCTTCGCGACATTTAACCGTCATTTCAGTAGAATTGGAGATCAGGTGAGTACTCTTTCTTTCGCATTGTCTGCATGTTTTTCGGGAATTCGGATCTGCTTGTTGGAAGTATATGTGCAATTAGTAGCCCCCTATATCTCCCCTTTTCTATACGCTAGCATTTGCTTGTTGCTTTGTAGATAATATTTTTCCTGCATATTTCAATTTTTTTGTGGTAAATACGATGGAAACGTTTGAGAAAACAGGTGAAAAGGCTACTCCTGTTTATCGGTCGTTGTGGGAAACGAATGAGAAGTTCCGATCATGGATTCGCGAAGTACCTGATGATAAAAGCCTTTTCTACTGTACTTCTTGCGAGAAAACTTTTTCTTGCCACTCGTGGAGCGTTAAAAGGCATGCGGAATCAGCGAGACATAAATATTTGTCTTCTAAAAAAATTCCGCGAATACCTGTACATGGTACTAAGGTCTTGAGAAAGACTTTTATGCCTCAATGGCTTGAGGATTTCAAGCCATGGTTGAATAAGGTCGCCAATGATCCTTTTTCGTGTTTCTGTTCGGTTTGTAAAAAATCATTTGCTTGCGGAATGTCGCAAATCGAACGTCACGCGGATTCCAAGTGCCACATCAAAAACTGCAAAAAAAATGGAATAGATGTGAGGAAATCGAACGATTTCGGATCGCAAGGCGAGGAATCGCATTTGTCATTTGATGAACGAAAAAAAATCGCGGAAATTCGTTTTGCTGCATTAGTTGCCGAGAAAAATATTTCGCATCAATCCGCAGAGGCGATTCTTCAATTTTTCCAAGACGTTGGGAAAGATCCTGATGTTTTGGAACGTATGACGTGTGGTCGAACAAAGTGTTCTAATATTATATCGAACGTTCTGTGTCCTCGGGAAACAGAGCGTCTTAGTCTGGTTTTACAGAATTCTAAGTTTTCAGTATTTATTGACGAAACATCCGACATTACCAATGAGAAATGGATGTCGTTTATTGTTCGGTATGTCGCACCCGAGACTTTGGATGTTCGAACGGAATTAGTAGAATTAATTAATCTTGACGCGCGAGAATGTACTGCGGATAAAATATTTACCTCCTTTAAGAACTCCATGTGGAAAAAGCAAATTCCGTTCGGAAATATTCTTGCTTTGTCGTGTGATAACGCTTCTGTCATGACAGGGTGTCACTCGTCATTCAAGACCAAACTTGCAGAAATTCGCGGTGAAAATTTTTTCACGATGCCGTGTCCATGTCACTCCTCTGCATTGGTAATGCATAAAGCATGCGCTACCATTCCCGAGGTCTGCGAGGAATTATTACGGAAAGTCACTACATTCATTTATAGCAGTCCCAAACGCTCGGCCATTTTTCGCGATTTCCAACAATGTTATCAATTTACTGACCGCAAAATTTTAAAATTCTGTACTACGCGATGGTTATCGCGTTATTCATCCGTAGTTACACTTTTAGAAAATTGGGACAGTGTGTTGCAATTTCTGCAAGAATTGGTCGTAAGTGAGAAGACTAAGTCTGGGGAAGATCTGCTTATCATTATGCAAAATCCAGAAGCGAAAGCATATCTTCTGTTTTTGGAATACGTTCTATTGTATTTCAATAACTTTAGTTTATTCTTTCAGTCACAAGAAACAAGAATCCATTTGCTTCAAACTACTGCCAAAACTCTTTTGCATAATATTTTAAGTAATTTTTTGAAACCGCAGCTTTTGAAGCACATGGATTTAGTAAGATTAATAGATTTTTCAATAGGCGATAACCAAATCGCATTTAATAGTATTCATTTAGGTCCGGCTTGTGACATTTTTCTTTCTAAGTTAGTTGCAGAAGGCAAACCCGATGTTGTCAAAACCGTTCGAGAAAATTGTATTAAGTTTTACATAACGGCTGCAAACGAAATTCGTAATCGATTGCCAATCGATGACGAATTTCTGAGCAAGTTATGTGTTTTTGAGCCTCATTTGGCATTAATAGATAATGACAGAGACACTTCCTTTAAAAGTGTTCTCTTTATTGCTCAGAAATTGGGCGGTTTCGACGAAGACGGTTTGCAAAAAGAATGGTCGACATTGCACCTGAATTTTGCATATAAAGACAAGCAGATGCTTTGTACATTAGCATTTGATGATGTTTGGAAAACGGTGTTGTTAACGCGAAACGATCAAGGCTCATTTAAATTTCCATGTTTGCAGAAATTATTAAATTCCATTAGAAGTCTTCCAAATTCAAACGCCGATGCTGAAAGATCGTTTTCCATGCTTCCCGACATAAAGAACAAGAAACGAAACCGACTTTGTTCGACCCTCGTCAATGCCATTTGCGTAACGAAATCGGCATTAAAGGCGTACGGGGACACAGCTCAGACCATGGAGGTAGATGACATACATCTATCTCTCATGTCATCTGAGCATTTATATCCAATTCTTGCGAAGAAGCAAAAGAGTAGGTTACGTTTACATGCCGTTGATGGCCTCGCGGATGTTCCTTCTACGTCGGGTAATGCAAATTAGTGATGTCCAGAATATTATCAATTTCATCCATTTTTTATTTCATTCGATTTTTGGACATCGCGAATATGTAAATAGTTGTTCGATTTACCTCACGCAATTCTTGTTCTATCCTTGCAATAAATTCGCTTGCTTGCTGTACATATGATTCATAGAGAGAACTTCGAGATAATTGTACAAATAAATGTATATTCTTAATTATATTCATTTTATATGTAACAATTATATCGAAATTCTGTCGCATGTATTATAGTAAATTCCTTTGCTTGCTTTCTATCCTTTGGAAATGTAAACAATTGTAGCATTATTTCAGTCTTACATCTCGTCAATATATCGACCCCAATTGATATATTTACGTGCTGCCTTTCTTTTCTATTTTTGTAATGTTTTTGTACATTTTAGTGTACAACATGTATCGCGATGTTAGCTTTGCATAACCAATTGTTTACATTTCCCTCCCGATGGAAGAGACCACCACTTTCCCGTAGTTTCCATCGAGCGGTAACGTGCACGCTGCGCGTAATTAATTTGTAAATAGTGCGTGATTCTTTGTCGCAACTTGATATAATTACGTTTGATGTGATTACGTTTAGATTTTAGATTTTAGATCATACTCTGAAAAAATATTTTTTATCGAAGGCTTCTACAGCGTGCATGGTACTGGCCAAGAGTGTATTCTAATTTTAACAAACTTCACCAATGTACAGTATCAAAATATTCGTCTTTTAATAAAAAAATTCATTTTAAGGTTTGAAAAATAGAAATAGCTCAAATAAAAAGTACGGAAATTTAAAATGAACACAAGAAATTGAGGAATTTGATGGAAAAAGGGCACATAAACCACTTGTTTAAAACTTATAAATAAAGACACATATCATTTTTAAATCATGACTTCTGTATTCAGAACGCTTGAACGACACGGTAACTACATCCTTAAAAAAATTTGATTTAATTGCATTACTTTTTATTAAGTTATACTATAATGAAAACTTTGAAATCGATTTTCTTGAAATGGCATTTTAGCGTATGTGCCCTTTTTCCATCAAATGCCTCAATTATGAATGTACATTTTTCTTTGTTAAACAAGTTACAGAAGAACTTTATTTAACTTTTTTTTATTTAGAATTTAGTTCGTATATCTGAAAAATCGAAGAATCATAACGGGTAATTATCATTTTTCGTGATCTAATGGATCTTAAGACATAATATTTTAATATAAAATTTCATTGAAATCCATTTTGCCGTTTAAACGTAATCGTGTTAACAAATACATGAGATATTTAAAAAAAAAAGCTCTTTTCTAAATATTCACAACGTGATCAGGAGGTCTTAAAACGTGATTTCCCTAACAAAATTTTTCCAATTTTTTTTTCATTACAAGAGTATTATACATATGTCAGAAAGTGAAAAGTGTATCTCGAGGCACTCAAGAAGATCGCGCACGGCCGCGTGTCGCTTGCACGTAACCTTGGATCGCAGCGTTTCAAGAGCGAGAGAGAAAGACACACGTTCGTTTTCTCTCTCGTCTTCCCGACGTTGTCCGAAGCGCTGAGCTCACGGACACGCAGCTCCGGCGTAGTGTGCATGCGTGGTGGGGGAAATTCTCGAGCGCTCCCGTCCTCATTCTGGCATCACTGAATATAAGTACATACACCTATGTTTCCGGAACAGTTAGTAGCGCCAATTCTGGGGTGTTATCCACAAGCAATAGCATGCCAGTGCCCCGTCACAGTTGAAGAGGCAATTTTCTAAAGTGACTGATCTCTAATTAGCACATATCTACACCCATTGACTCAATTAAGTGTGAGAGTACCATATATAACGAGGACAAGGCGTAGAAACTCGTAAACGGCCCACAAAAAGTGTATATTGTAGGCAGGAGTAGAACGTTTCGGTAGATGCGAAGCTTTAACGCTGTCCGTTCAGGTGGCGTGGCGGTCTACGGGTTTTAGGTTGTGCTAGGTAGTTCAGTACACATGAATATCGTTGGGACTGGTTGTATGTGTGGAAAATGAACATGTCCATAGTCACAAAAGACAACAATGTGAATAAAATTCAAATAATACTGAATGTGCTGAAGAAGCAGATAGACGAATACAATTTTAATGAGGAGAACATGCAATCGATGGAGAATTCGTTGAGAAACCGAAGGATCGAGAAGCTAACGATGGAAGCGAAGTGTTTATCAGCCCAGTTTGAGAAGATCAGGAAGGAAATACGCCGCTACGAGAAGAAGTACGAGAAAGCGTTAAAGAAAAAGGTGAAGCACATGAAGATGCAGATTCAAGAGGATAAGCTGAAGCTGGACGTATTGCGGCAAAGATACAACATGGACCGAAACATGACCATCCAATCGCTTACCACGAAGGGGGCTAAACGGAACTTAAGAAACATGGAAAACCCGTTAGGTGTTACAAAACAAGGCAGGGTGCACAAAACAAAGCTGAAACTCAGAAGCGGGCCGATTAAAGGGAAAATTAAAATTAAGATCAAGAAGAACGAGAAACTGGGCAGGCGCGAGATGCTGTTTGTTAACGATGAAAATATCCAACAAACAGTTACCGGATTAGTAACGAGCAAGGAGCGAACCAGAACGCTGAAGACTCGAGAATGCAGGATTACCCTGGAGAGGTTGACAGAAGAGCAAACTAGGCGATACATCGGCCGGAAACGATTGGATCAACAGGAACTTAAAAAGAAGAAAATCAAGTACAAGAAGAAGAAGAAGCAAATATCTCAAGAATCGCCGAAATCCGTCGGCGATAGGCAGTCACCGGAGGCTTCACCGAAGTGGCATATTAAAATACCGAAATCTGTTTTAGAAGAGAGTCAGAAAGTAGATCGAAATTCCAAGTCAAACGCGTTTTCCAGCGGGAAGGACTCTACTCAGGCGAACTATTTAAGCACGAAGCGGGTATTAATCTACAATCGTTAGAGAATTCTATTAATTACATAAGAATAATTTCCTCGATGTTATTATAAGCGATACATTAATAACTGTATCAGAAATTTTCCGGATATTTGTGCAATCGCCTAACAGAGTATTGAACACCGATTCCTGTATAGATGGCGGCACCTATGAAGTATCGTGTAAGATTCAGTTTAGCTAATTGAAAAATATTCTCGATACACGGAAAAGAGTTTCGTAGTATCTTAGAAGGAA
This sequence comes from Andrena bucephala, assembly GCA_947577245.1. NCBI lineage: Eukaryota > Metazoa > Arthropoda > Insecta > Hymenoptera > Andrenidae > Andrena > Andrena bucephala. Next base: position 31,831,710 of record OX387717.1, on the reverse strand, counting down.
AAGGAAAAACTTTTAGTATTTTTCATTGTGAGAATGTTATAAAAGTCATGATCGAAGAAAATGTATGTGTGATGTATTTAGTTTGAGGTTCACAATGTTAGCAATAGTAAAAGATAGGGGAAATGGTGAGAGTAAACGACATAGGCTCATAAAAATTCACTAGAATATTGTTTTTTTTTTAAATGTAAATTGAAGAAATGTGGATAGTTCGGCACAAAGTACTGAGTTAATTCAAATAACAATTTCATTAAAATCCCCGGCTTCAGGTAGTTTTTGTTTCTAATGGGTATTCAGTGACATAATAGTCTCTCTTCTTTTCAAACTGATTTTCCATTGTTGTGTAAGATTACGTGCAAAGTTTATATGATTAGAATGAAAATGATGTGATTAGAAAGTTTTCCCTTCGTGTATTCATGTCTCTTATTGTTAAAGCATGGAAATATTTTATTTTTATATAGATCTAGTATTTATCAGTACACAAGAAGTGTAATTGCAGTCAGTAGATCTAAAAAGTGATGTTATAAAAGTCATGATTTGTGACAACTTTTGTCGTAACTTTTGCAATGTAGTGCTGAATAACATTAAAAGAATCCCCGGGTATATGTATTTATCATTTATGTGTTATGCCACGATAATAGGGTGTATTCAAGCTCCGAACGGTTCTTTTGATTTTTGTTCTAAATGTGCGCATGATATAAATTCGCTTTATACATGGATTGAGTTAATGTTTCATATCGTTAGACTCAATATTTTTTGTATCTTCTTACAGGTACTGTAATTGAATCAATGCTGGCGCATATTCTGTAATTGTTGATTTAAGTTAAAGTGGTGAATGAACCTGTATACTCAGGGTCGGCGGAGCAAAGTTTCCCCGAGTGTGGAGTTAGGGGGAGTACAAATTATAAGATCAAATTTCAGCAGTCTAAAAAAACAGCCTACAAACGGAATAAAAAAATTCCACACACAGCAAAATCTCCAGTGTGCAATCCTCCGCGCATTCCACACAACTCACGCCGGCCCTGTGTACACGTGTTGGAAATAAAAAGAATGTTAACAATCGAAAGAGAAAGAGAAACTGTTTCGCTGTGAAAATGCGTAAAAGGGATTTTCAAATGAACACTGAATATATTTGTGGATTTAATATATTTAAATAATTGGTGTACATTGGTACTAATGATTGTTTCTACATTAAGCTACATATTAATGACATTAAATGATACGTATTAATAAATTACTAATCGAAACTGTACAGTGTTATATTTTGCTGTGCGTTGAACAATTGTTTGCCTCTTCGAGAACATGCAAAAAGAAAGGAAAAGTCAGCTCAACCTCAGATTTCGAGATCGTAGTATTCGATTACCACATCGAATTTACAACGCTTATAGTTACGCTTATTATTACACTTAAATTTGTAAAAATACTCAATATTGGCAGTAAACATTTCGCAATCATTTCAAAGGATTGTTGCAGATGTTTAAAGAGTTCTGGGGAGAAGAATACATTTAGGCGCGTACCAAAGATAATTAAAAAAAGAAAAGTACCTAACGGTAGGGGGAAGAGATTGTCACGTGTTAGTTTGGAAACTACTGTCTGATTACAAATAATATACATATACATTCTATCATGCAACGTATTTCATATTTATTATAAAACAGTCATTGTTCTGTATACACTGACAAACATTATTCATGTATTATTGCGAATGATAATAGTTCCCAAATGCTCAGCACTGTTTACGTGTCTGTAAATACACGGGCAAGTTGCACGATTCACTTTTCTGCTTTACACATTTACAAATACGACGAAGCGTATCATATGATTCGTTTGGTCGATGATAATCCCGCTTAACGCTCTAATATAGTAAAGAGAAATTCAATTTGCAATGCAGCTTATCTATTACAATCTTCATTGATATAACAGATATAGAAGTTTTGATCATAAGGCTGTACAGAAATATTTACGAAACATTCTTTTGCACCACTGTCCTCCCTTACACTAACGAAACTACTTCGGAGTAGTTTCTTAACAGAATTGTCCATTCGAGAAGACAGTAGTCTAATTATTCAACTTCTATAATAGCCAAATTTATTATTCGCTGTCTAATAAACAATTATTCATACATGTATTCCGCATTAACATTAACTATGGCAGTCTGTTAAAACTTATATGCGTAGTTAACGTTCGTTTTCAATTCTCATAGAATACCCTACGAGAACAGGCCCATTGTACCTCTGCCAACAAAAATTTGTACTCCACAATTCTTTTGGTATTTTGGTGTCGGTAGGAGATTGTCTTACGTTTCTCTCGTCGTTTCGAAATTACAAATACAGAGCCTGGAAAATGGCGAACGGATCGATATTCCCTCGGCAGTATCTTTGCCGTGGCGTTATGGTTTTCTCTAAGTTTCCTAGAAGAAGAATATTGATGCGTATAAAATAGTCGATAACGATCGTTACCATTGAGTTACTATGGACTCAAGTTAATAAGTTAATTCATTCGCTACATCAGGGGGGCTGAAGGGCATGATATACATTTGCCAGCTCCCCGAATACACTATTATAAATCTACCACGCTAAAATTATACGTCGCCTAATTTTCTATCACTACATGCCAGGAGGAATACTAAAATCGCGGCTCTTAATTATTCTGCGGTGGTGCTAACTGATTCCCCATCAGTGGGCCCTCGCAAATCTTTTATCAATGCAACGATGCTTCTAATTACGCACCGTTTAACTAGGGCAGAATTCTGAGTTCGTATAAAATGTCAACGCTTCAAACCGTGAAGCTTCCGACGTGGAACGAGGGGGCATGAAAAAATATGGCAGTGACGAAATGTGCAACTGCTCTTTTTACATTCATTACAACAGCTGGGGTGTCCAATGTCAAATTGTGTGTACAGGGTGTTAAAAAAGTGATGGTCACTTCTTTCAGGGGTGAATCTACAGCTCTGGATTGGTACACATTTGTGAAAAAAAAACTTGCCGCGAAATTGTTTATAACATTGAAAATTAATGTAAATTTTTTTATGTCAAAATTTCATCAATTTTTTTTTAAGGAACAGTGTGCTTGCAGCATATGGTTCCTTTTAAACTTTTCCTGCTTTCAGCGAGCAGAATATGTGGATATAATTATAATATAATTTTCAATGTTATAAACAATTTTGCGGCAAGTTTTTTTTCACAAATCTCCACCAATCCAGAGCTGTGGATTCACCTGTAAAAGCAGTGACCACCACTTTTGTAACACCCTATACAGGTTCGCACTTGGATCTTTATTTCTAGGTGTCACCAAGTAACCCTAGTCCTCGAACCCTTCAACTTCACCATTAGAATCTTAAAAATCTGGAAGCTGATTTCGTTTTAATGAAAATGTTGAGGACAAAAGCGCGCAGAAAAATACGAGATTCTAATGAAAGAAAAGTGATTGTATCTTCTTAACACTTTTGCTTGAAAGTTTCCTCATTTATGGAAGATATTTTTGTTTTTGGATATCGACTGATAGAAGCCATCAGACTGTTCTGAAACCCCATGCTACTTTGCTGCAATATGGATGCACTTAGATCCTTCAGTAGAATGGAACACAGATCCCCTAATTGTTAAGAAACTGGGTTGGTGGACTTTCGCCCCTTGGTCTCTCAATTTGGACTTTATAGTTGCCTCCTAATATCGATACTTCAGGCAGTTATGATGTTCCAACGAGTATAAACACAACGAATACTGCAATTCTTACTGGATATTAAGTTACTTATATGCCTAATGGAACTCTTTAGCTGAACAGGTGTAATAATACAGCGAGTAGCTCAGGAAAACGTGATCAGTTCCGGTCTTCCCGAAACTAATCACTCTTTTTGAATATCGAAGGCATAACTTTTATCCAGTCCCAATAATTTTTTTCACAGAAGATTCCCTCCCTCACTAACATCTAATTATTTGTCCCCTTAGAACTGCTCCAGTCTGGGCGAATAATTTTGCGCATTATTCGTGCAACTGGCCACTTGAAATCTAATAAGCACCTGCAGATGCGCAGGTACTTTAAACAAGTAACGTTCCTTTAAGTTTTTAAAGCAGCAGGGTCCAAGGACCTATTTTAATAGACCACTTTGACGAATTAGTAAAAAGAATTTGAATTCTACCATTCCTATTTTGTGATGAAAATTGAATTTTACATGTGAATCATGCGATAGTGAATGGCTACCAATCGTTCAATCGTTCTCTATTTGGTGTGTCCGAAGTGAACTGTTGTTCAGTACTTCTTTGCCTTCGCTGTAACTTCCCTTCGAAGCTATCCCATTGATTATGCATCGCTGTCATTCGATTTCGCGTTATAACGATCGTTAAAAGTCACTCAGGCTGGTAGCAACTTAAGTGAATGATTCGGAGTAACGTTGGAGCCAAGGTATCGGTTCGTTAGCAGGCCGTCGATTTCATCTTGTGTCCGTTGAAACAGTCTTTTTGCGATGTGCTGAAATCCGCAAGTGAAATTTCTACCTGCTGGAAGCTACAAATTTCATGTTTTCACTTGGATGTATGTCAAAGCTCTTCTGCTAGCAGAAGATTGAATGCGAAGAGGCAGATTAAGAGGTTCCTTTCACGTACCTGAATTCCACAGGCATCTAGAGATTATTAAGTTCTATACAGTGTGGACTAGGGTGGTAGAACATCTAGTTTCAATCCAACCTTTGGATTACAAAAGCCACAGTAGCCTCCGCATTTCCCAGTAACGTGCTGGTTGTTCTAAGGGTGCATTTGAATAAGGAAATTATTTTTTGCAATACTGTTTTTAATAGTATGTAATAAGAATCTTACAATATTGTCAATTTCCATTGAGGCTCCAGGTGTTCCTGTCCAAGTGACATCTGGTGACAATTTTAGCTGAGTTCCGCTTAAGTTAATACTAAAACGACCTTGAGGGCAGTGTTCGCGGCTGTAGCAGTCGCCAGCCATGCCATACTTAACGCGCTTTGCACCCTTCGTCCATGAGAACGTGTAATCATTCTCTGAAAGGTACAGTAAATCTCGTAAAGGAACTTCTATTTTAAAATACACTTGCAGCAAATCCAAGCAATATCTTACCTAGAATATACAGTTTAACTGGATCCATTCGTACCCTTCTGAACATTGTTTTACCAGAAATGGTCCCATAATCGGTAGCGCAACTGCAACTGTCGTTTCTCTGTCCGTTGTAGGGACAAGTTTGAGGGTTTATTAATCTGAAATAAATAGCTGGGTGTAGAATTTTGCAGTCGGTGATATCTTTTATTTCGACAACTTTGCGCTTTAAAAATTGGGAACACGGTCCATTTTAACTCATGATTCCATTCACACACATCTCAAAATAAGTTTCAATATTATACTTAAATCTGAGAATCTAGAATTATCTGATTCAAGAATTATTACTAATGACAAGAAACATATGTAATTTGATATACAGGGGGTTCGGCTATACGTGGGAATAAATTTAAGGGGTGATTCTAGACACCATACTAACAAGTAGAGTTTCCCAAGGGTCCGCTTCCGTTTGTTTTGATTTTTGGATATATGTTTTAGAGGACCGAAAAATACTATATACGTATTTTTTTATAGCGGCCCGTTTTCATATTTAGGGGGGGGGAGGGGAACTACCCCTCAAAGTTATAAGATTTTCAGGTGTTCGTCTCCGATTGCTTTAGTTTTTGGATATGTTTTAGAGGGCCGAAATATAAGAAACAGGTGTCTTTTTATTTTGGCCTGTTTGCATGTTTAGGGGGTGAAACCACCCCTCAAATTTTGTAAGAATAGGTGGTACCCACCTCCGATTGCTTTGCTTTTTGGATATGTTTTTTCATATGAAGTGTTTACTCAACACAATTTTGTACCCCTTATAAAGTTAGAGGGGTGGTTTCACCCTCCAAACATGCAAGCGGGTCGAAATAAAAAGACACGTATTTCTTATTCTTCGATCCTCTAAAACATATCCAAAAATCAAAGCAATCGGAGACGAACACCTGAAAATCTTATAACTTTGAGGGGTGGTTTCACCCCCTAAACATGCAAACAGGCCAAAATAAAAAGACTCGTTTTCTTATTTTCCAGTCCTCTAAAACATATCCAAAAACCAAAGCAATCGGAGACGAACACCTGAAAGTCTTGTAACTTTAAGGGGTGGTTTCACCCCCTAAACATGCAAACAGGCCGCTATAAAAAAGCAAAGCAATCGGAGGCGGACACCTGGGAAACTCTCATTGCAAGACGAAAATAAAAAATAACGATATTGCAGTTGAGGCTTCGTTTGTTAGTTATAAGCGTTTAAAGATATGCCTAAAAGTAGGCAATCTGCGTGCACCGCTGCACGCGGGGCAAGTCAGGCGAGGGGTCGAGCAGTGGTACTCAAAGCCACTGTTGTAGGGGATCACTCATCTCAGAGGAGATTCCCACGTGTAGCCGAACATTCTGAGCAGGGTGGGTCATATTTAATATATAGCGAGGGTTAAACAAGTATAGTAATAGTAGAGTAGAAGAAATTTTAAAATTGAACCAATTTGATGAACTGAGGTCATCGGTGATCAGTCTTAAAACACTGACCTCTTGTCGTAGATTTCTGCATAATTCTCTCGCGACCCAGCTGGCAAAGTGAGATACTCCTTTGGCTCGGAGCTGGACATCCCATGGCAGTAAATGGACATGCTCCTCCCACCCACAACTAACACGTACTCGCTATCTTTAGTGGTTTTGAAGTATTTCTTAGCTTCAAGGCAAGACATTGGGTAGCATTTTCTTTGGTTGCATTTCCGCTTTCGTTGCGGCTTAAATTCGATGGGACAATTGACACGGGCCACTTTCTTACCAGACCTGTCGTGGCAGAACAGTCTTCGTGTCTGACGACCCTTTTGACCACAAGTGTGACTGCACTGAAATTCGGATTTTTTCCCTCGTTAGCGACGACCATGGGGATGGAGATTTCGAGTTTTCTATATGACACTGTTTCAGTTGCAAAGCACAACAAAATCTTGCATCCGAGATCAGTTCAAATATCGAGGAACATTCGATTGCATATTTTCGTTTTTTTTTAATTCGATGAAACTTACTTTCTTCCACGGGCCGGCGGTCCAATAATACTTATCGTCGCATTCTCGCAATTTACAAAATTGCTGAGAGGCTGGTTTCTGGTCCATCGGGCAGTTGTCACTAGGTGTTGGATCTATCAATCCGTAACGATTTGTGCGATGGCAGGTCACTGTTCGACGTTGAATTCCTTCGCCACATTCTGCCGAACACTTGAAACAAAGATACCTCTTCTTCATTGCAATTCTTAGTGGATCATGTGAGGATGAAAGGATAGCCACGAAATTGGCATGCTTTCTATTCGATTTTTTAATTTGGCCATTCCACGAGAAATGGATCAGTTTTTGAGTTCGGTGTGAGAGATTTTTGTGGAATTGAGATATGATGTAGGCCACGTGAAATTAGGAGGATTTAAGTCATCATTTTGCTGGTTTCGAATTTGTTTATAAGGTGTAGACAGTTGAAGTTTGCAATTTTTGCTAATGGAGTACATCGTGATCTTTGACAACTCGTTGTGAAGTCAATTTTAAAGTGATCATCGTAGACAAGGTCTCATTTTGTAGAGGAGGCTTCAAAGAATCTGATTATATTTTTTTTTATTTTTGCGACCACAATTTTGGAACGATATTTAAAAAAGAAAAACTTGTTTATGATTTTTATATCTTGGAAATGATTTTTCAGTACAGAAACAAATTTATGTAGGAAGTCTAATCCTTCTTGGTGAAAATAAAAGAAGAACGAACTTTGTGCGATTACTAGTTTCGGTGATAAAAATTAATTTGCAAACCCTGTTTTTGCGAAAATTGGGAAAATTTGTACCTTTGATAGTCTGTATTTTTTAAATAAATTCGAAACCATCAAAATCATGACTCAAACTCCCCTTAATTTTACTTGAACTACACGATATTTCAGTTACATCGATATCCCTGTTATCGAGTGCAAAAACAAAAAATGACCGATCTTGCGTGAAATAACTCTTAATCTTTTATTAAAATGATAAAAAAATGATGCACTAAAAGAATATTGTGAAACTCTTGTAATACATAATTTATGACATGATAATTTAAACGTGTGATAGGCAGTAAGTACATAATAGTGATGAAATTAATATTTATACATTATGTATGAAAGTTTATATAATGTATTGATACGCATTATTCTTCATATGCAGGAAGCATAAAAATAAATAAAATAAAATAAAAATGAACATAATAAATCCATGCCCATGCACCATTCATAAATAAATAACATATCTATTTGAAAATGTCAAAAAATGCTTCTATGGAAGTTGCAGTAAAATACAACATTCAGGATGCAATTGCATCGTAAAATCGAGGTGTTTAGAAAACGGGAATAATTAGCACTGCGATGACTGATCGAATTATTTGATTGCAATTTCTTTTGTGTCATGCATGTTGATAACTTCCACGTGCTGCATGACAGGGATTATTGCAAGAAGAGAATTATGCAACTCATATGCACATTTGAAAGTGTGCAGGCGAATTGAGCAGAGTGACACAAAGTTATTAGTGTTAATAGGATGAATTATCGAGATGTATTCGCCTCACGTAATTTGATGGAATACAAAATTCTCTGTGTATAATCCAATGTCTCACAGAATTTCTGTACATCTAATATTGTGGAGTGTTCAGAATTAAAACATGGTCACGATGAGAAGGAATATCCGAAGAACACTGATATTATTAAACACATGTTAAGGGAAGTAGAATTTGGGTCACTATGTTCTACGAATTAATATTAAATTTCTACGATATGAGAAACATACAAAGATCCTTTGACGATCAAAGTTGGCCTAATAATGCGAGTAAAAGAGAACACTGATGTGGAACTTACGCTTGCGAGTTCACTCGCAGATAATCACAGTGTTTTACAATGAAAATTAGAAATGTTTCTGTGACTAGTGATTCAAACAAACTTTGATCGTTTTGTATACTGCACCCTCAAACCACACACTGAAATACGACTTCCCAATGAATTTCTTTCCAAACAATTCCCAAGTAGAGCATACAAAAATCAAGCTTATGGATGAATTCCACAAAAAATATAATACTGTTCAATAAAAATACTTGAAGAAAGAACAGTTTTTACATTCTCGTAAAAAATATGTGAGATTATTGAATATTCTGGAAGTCCTCCAAGAGTTCACGAATAATAGAATTATTATTAACTTTCTAAGAATTCGTTTCCTGCGTATGCTCATTGCAACAAATTTTGATGCAAACAGTTAATTTTGTACCAATATTTCACTCAAAAAGTACTTTCCTACTAATTTTCAATTCAAAGGTACTTTTGTTCCAATTAATCATTCAAAAAGTACTTTTGTTTCAATTACCTAATTGTTCAAAAAGTACTTTTGTTCCAATTAATCATTCAAAAAGTGCTTTTGTTTCAATTATCTAATTGTTCAAAAAGTACCTTTGTTCCAATTAATCATTCAAAAAGTACTTTTGTTTCAATTACCTAATTGTTCAAAAAGTACTTTTGTTCCAATTAATCATTCAAAAAGTACTTTTGTTTCAATTACCTAATTGTTCAAAAGTACCTTTGTTCCAATTAATCATTCAAAAAGTACTTTTGTTTCAATTACCTAATTGTTCAACAAGTACTTTTGTTCCATTTAATCATTCAAAAAGTACTTTTGTACTCATTTTCAATTCAAAAGGTACTTTTGTTCGAATTAATCATTAAAAAGGTACTTTTCTTCTAATTAATAATTCAAAAAGTACTTTTGTACCAAAAGTTTTGTGCCTTATTTATCGAACCCCACTTTATTACTCTTTCTACTCTAATCCAGAACCTATAGTGAATGTTTCTAACTCAGAATGAAAGGTGAATCCATCGATAAGCCCGATAACGGGGTGAAACCAAGACAATTCAGGGAATCTGCGTTGAAATGAAGAAGAGGCAGGCGATGAAATAAAACATGATCGATAGGTCCTAATGGCCTTCATTCACCCTAATGAAGGTACCTCAGACCAAGCGTCTTCCTGCCAAATATAGTCACAGGCAATGCGTCGGCAGGGTCTCTGCGATCTTGGCTTGGCCAAGCCAAGCCTTGAGCATTGCTCATCCTTAACAGTCATTTCCGGTCCGTGGTTTCCTCTCCTCATAGTGCATTCCACCCTTCGCCTCTGCAGTCCACTACCGCACGATTTTGAGCACTGTAAAATATTTTCGTTCGATCCAGACTGCGACAGATGGCAACTTCCGAACTCCCCTCGATTTACCTCATTACATACTTCATCTAATCACGTTTTACGTATCAAATATGAATATTATTTCGCTACAGGATAATTACAGTCCCTTTAGAGCAAACTGTTCGACGAAGAACAGGCTCCAATTTTGTGAATTTGATATTTTGTATCTAACGACCTAGCTTCTTATGGGATTATTTGTCAATTATTTATCATCCTTCACGCCAATTTGGGGATTAAATTTTTTCTTGTACCATTATTATATTTATAGCTTACTAAGGTCGGTATCAAATATATTGGCCGGTGAATTCGTTTTCGGGAACAGCGATCGAGGAGAAATCAGCCACCACCATCTGACGATCGTGGATTTGTCAGTTGGAGTTGCATGGTCCTCGCTGGGCTGTTATTTATTCTTAGCGTAATAGTTGTGTGTGCTACGAAGCTATGCGTAGACCAATACGAAATGAAGCTATCGAGAAAGTATCAATGTTCTAACCAATAAAGCTCCTGAATTTTTTCGTAGCTAACGCACACCTATTCTGATGTGTGTATTTCTACGCTGACAGCTCGGTTTGGTCTACACCCCAGAAGCTTGCCACCATTTCTGGCTCACTCTTGTTCTGCGAAGGCGAGAGCGAGATGGAACGAGAGCGAGTCAGAAAACGTTGAGAAAAGGAGCACCGAGGCAGGCAAACTGTGTGATGGGAGAATACCCCTCACGAAACTCACCGGCCAATATATATGATACCGACCTTAGTGTTTATGCTTACTGTCTTGTTGCTGTTTAATTTTTACTGTTATATTACATCGAATTAACATTAAGTTGGTATTAATGCCTGAATCGTCACGCAGAACGATAAAAAGGGTGTAATAATTTCCGGAGTGAGTTGTTTGCATGCTATTGTATGCACCATATAAAACAACTTCAAACAACGATGAGATTAGACTCACAACATCGATAGAATTAACATGAAGGAAACCATAATTACATTACCTTTGAGGCGTACAATAGAGAATCTCACTCTTTATCATACTTTTATCAGCTATACTATGCAGGTGTAATAAGAAAGTCACATTTTTTATTGTCACTTTACGGCGTTACTAATAATTTCACGCTGGATAAAAATCGTGATCCTTATAATTTGATTTGATATCCTAATTTAATCCATGTCTTCAATCACGGTTTGGCAATTTTGAAAATACAAGGTGGTCGATTCCAATTGACTTACACTTGGATACAAAACGGAAGCGATAGAAAAGGGATTGCGAAGAAAAACAATACTTACGGCAGTCCAGTTAGAGACTTTCCATTTTCGGAAAATGTTCGTTTGTAATCGATTCTTCCCAGCCGTGGAGCCAGTGCGGCAGGCCCCCTTGCGGCACATCTTCACCACTTCCGGTTTCTCACTGTCGTGGCAATGATCGTCGAGTAAAATCTCGCCCTGTGGACTCTGGCAGCGCACTTGTCGATGTTGGAAGCCCGTGTCACATTCTACGTCGCACTAAATTAACAAATTCATGAATTAATATTAAGTCAATAAAAACTGATGGACATTTTCGGTCATCAGAAGTGACTTCACAGAATACCAGTTTCTTCGAAGCAATCAACATTTCTTCACATGAATTTCAGAAGTATTTAATACTATTAAGTGCAATACGTGATGTCCTTTAGCAATTTGCATTTTAAAGTAACTCACTGAGACTACTGTTAATTTATTATGGCACCTAGCGATAGCTTCACTAGTCCCAGGTGACAAGAAATGAACGTGTTCCAGTTTGTAAAGCATTTGATATTTCACCTGACTCCAATCACCGGTATTCCACATCGGGCATTGATGGCGATTGCAGGCTATCATATTAGATGGTTGCTTCTTTCTGTCGCAATAGTCGTCGGGAGCAATAGTGCCTGTCTCGATGGACACGCACTTTACTACGGTGTACATGTAGCCTTCGATGCATGGCTTCGAACACTGGAGAGAAAATACATACTTGTGTAATTCGTTAATTTATTGTAATATAATTGTTTACGCAATAACGTATACCTCAAATTGCATGGGGATAAAATTACCAACCTCTTTGTAAGATCCCACTTGCCATTGATATCCAGAACGGAAGGTGATGTCACCGACTTCGTTATCCTGCTGAGAAGGATCCTCTTGGGGTGGGTCGGAAGAATACTTAATTGGTGTTACGTTGACCTGTAATACCATTTTCTATATAGTCAATACGATTTTCATAAATGGAACTGATGGGAACGTAGGTTTCACGTGGAAATGAATTGAAGAATAAATAGTTAACAAACCACTGTGGGGCAAGGCTTCAGCGTGCAAACTGCGACGTCCTCTGGTTTGTCAGATAGGGGACATTTATTGCTGATCGTTCCATCAGAACCGTGGCAGAGCACTTTCCTTCTCTTCGTCCCTTCGCCACAAGTGGTCGAGCACTGTAGACAGAACAAGTTTTTATTCCAACATTTCTATCTCTTACAAAATTGCATTATATTAAGAGGATAGTTCTGTTACACACCGGACTCCAGTCAGCCGCCTGCCATTGCTCGCAGGGCCCAGCGCTGCAGACCTCGATAACTCCGGGAGGAGTTTCACCGCAATCGCTGTCTGGCACAATGCGATTGTCCACGTGACATAGATACTGTTGCCGTCTTTTGCCCACGCCACACGTTACTGAACACTATAATCGCAGAGAATTATACCAATCAGAAGGAGGGCACAACAGGGGCAAGATGCCTGCTAATTGTTAAACAGTTTCCGTGAATGTACTCATTTAACAATTGAGACAAGAGGCATCTGGTGAACACTTACAGCAGTCCATTTTCCGAAATCCCATTTGGGGCACGCGTCCAGGCTACACATCCTCTTCAAGTGCTTCTCCTGTCTAGCGCAACTGTCCTCAGGAACAGGTCTTCCGCTCGAGTTGACGCACATGGCCGTTCTATGCTGAACCCCGCCTCCACACGTGACACTGCAGCTGCCCCAGTCCCCGTAACTCCAGTGGGCATTCTCGCAGGGCCCCATGCAGGCTTTCTCCTCGCTGGGTCGCTGGAGATGCGCACAGGATCGCGAGGAAATTGGACGTGGCGGGTAGTCCGAGTTGAAGAGGATTTGCAGGCACCTCGAAGTCACTGTGCTAGTTCCTGGGCCGCAGTGGCTGGAGCACTCGGATACAGACGTGATTTGCCACCTGGGACAGTGTAGTTGGCTGATTAATGTGAGGATTCCTCCACTTGTTAAAGACTTTAGAGTGCTGAGAGTGTAGGGCTAAGACTTCCAGGACACCAAAGTGATTAATAGAACCCCATAGCTACTCAATGGTTGAGGGAAACCAGTGCAGGAAATAGGTTTTGTAATTCTTGTATTTTGTGAGCCACGGAAAAAAAGGTCCCGGGATGATGGGACTCGAACCCGCGATCTTGCGGATCCTCCGCTTGCTAAGTCAAGCGCCTAACCAACTCCACCGGCGCCGGTTCCTGACTCCACACCAGTGTTTCGATAATATACACACTTACTTGAGGGTGCAATGGCTGTTGCAGATTTGACTCTCCTCCCGTGGCTTCTCCTCTTCGATGCAATAGTCGTCGGAGACGACGTCCTTGTGCTCTGTACTTCTGCACTCAGCTTTACGGTACTTCATCCCTTGGCACGTGTGGCTGCACTCGGACCAGTTGCTTAGAATCCACGTATAACTGTTCAGAATCTTCTTCGGCACCGTGTACTCGTAAGTGATTTGGGGAGGGTACACGTTTAATACCGACAGTACCTGAAATATCGGGCCCCATTTTGGTTAGATCGTTTCAAGTCTTGCTGAGGAGTATTTCGCATGGTGTAACTCTGATGACATATTTAATTGGATCAGCCGGTACCTACCTCTAAAATTAAGTCAGTGCCGATTGGTCTGGAGCTGTTCAGACGCTCCACGACTAACTCAGACCCACTGTACTCGATAGTGACTCCAGACCGCACTATCACCTTGTGATGCATCACCATAAAGTGGCCATTCAGTATGTACTCTCCGCCTTCTCCGAGTCTCAGAGCTGTATAAAATCATCGCTGTAGCTTTCAGTCATTAAATTTAGCTGATTAGTAGCAGTTGGATACTATCGTTTCACCAGTTCTGTATTTGTTAGTTGGTCGAATAATGTAGTGGAAGATTGTTGCAACCCGGAATTTTGCTATCCAATTGCTATTGAATGTTAAACGCTACTGTCCTAATTATTTTAAAGGCTTCAATTCAGTTACACATTTAGCAAAAATTTAAAGACGGTTTACAGAGTCATGGGTCTTCCACGTTAAATAACGGTTCATCTGTCTCAACACTTATCTGAGCAATGTGAGCAAAATTACAATTCTTAAATGATGTAGGTGCCAGAAGTGAAAGCTTTCAAGTATTTTCCTTTAAACCACAGCTATTTTGTTAGTTACGACCTCTACCGCTGTATTCACCAGGGAATTAAAACCCTTTTCCACTGAAAGAATCTCTTTTGATGTCTTCGGCACTTACATCGTTTATTATTTCAACTGCTCGATTAAGGAAGAACCGTACCAAGGTAGTTGTTGTCGTCATGGGACTCCATCCAGCCGTGTTGCCTGATATCGATATAGCTGCTTCCAGCGGGGATCTTGGTCACTCTTGTGTAGCCATACTGGGTCGAGTTGTAGGAGCCCCTGATCCTCTGGCAGGTAGAATTATCGCCCCTGCAGACGCCGCAAGTGTCGAGTTCCGCCGTCGACTTCAGAACGTGGTCGCATCCCGCTGGCTTGCACTGGCCGTTCACGCATATGTGAAAGGTGTCCGGTCCACATGCCGTTCCATCGACCACCTTGTCCTCCAGCATGTAATACTGATTGCTTTCCACTTGGCAGTACAGCTTGCAACGGTCCTCCGGCAGTACTGTAAGAAAATCGACCAAGTTTTCTCTCATGGTGATCCCCACACCTCAAGGAACCGCTCATGGAACACTGGTTCCCAAAGGGACTACTCACTTCTGGTATACTTAGCGTGCCACTTGACGTCGTTGGTCAGATTCTGTATGTTCCGGTTGTTGTTGTCGTAGCGGGAGCACTGCTGTTCCCTGCAGAAGACGTTACAGGTTGAAATGCATCATTAGAACCATTAAAATGTCAGATAGCTAGACAAGCACATACTATCGACAGCTTAGCCAAAATAGTGAAACTGGTACTGGACTGCTTCTTGAGAAAACAGTCGAGCAACCATCAATCAACAACGCGATATCCACAGGGCGAAAGCTAAACTGTCGATCAACACAGTAATGTCTCCTTTTCATTTCTTAAGGAGGAAATAAGAGTCTTTCTATTAAATTATTATTCGATTATTGCTCCACTAAGCTGTCTTCTATTCAGTGGCGGATTTAAGGAAAAAGGCCCCGGTGGCAAACGTTCTGGGACATCCATCATTAATAACAGAAAAAACAAAAATATATAGTGTTAGGATAAAATCATAATTGTTTTGGAACATGGGGCCTTAGAGGGGCCCAGGCAGGGGCCTAGACGGTTGCTCATCGGCCGCCCGGTAAATCCGCCACTGCTTCTACTTGGCTAAGCAGTTTCGTGGATGGAAGAATCGAGGATGGTGGAGCATTTGGATTTTGCGAGTACCTGAAATCTGTACTTCCCGGTGGGCACTCCCTGGTCCCACAGCTGCGGTATTTCACTCGGTCGCCGACGCAGTAATGGCCCCCGTTCTGTGGGGGAGGGCTGTCGCACTCGCGGTACTTCTTCTTAATACCACCGCCGCAAGTCCGCGTGCACTCGCCATAACGTCCCCATTCGCCCCATTGGCCGTCGACCGGCTCGAGATTCCTGCGGGAGACGCACTCGCCGCGATGGCACCATTTGTCCGCACCGCAAGCGGTTCCGTCGGCCCACGGCATGTGCTGGGTATGACACTGATCATGATGATCCCACTTCGGTGCGGTGCACCACAATCTCCTGCACACTGCCTGGCCGATAACCAACCAACCGCTCAGTTTATCTCAATTCTTAAGCAGTATCATTCGGTATGCACTTTTCGTCTCAATCGTTCACGTAGATTCTTTCACGTCCCTTAAGTTAATTAATTAAATTAAGTAACCTAAGGTTTAAGAGTCTTAACCCTTTGGGTGCTGGCAATCGGAACGGTAAGCGTGCGCCGCGTGCGGGGCTCCTGAATTAGAATGTCTTAATGTCTCCGCACGAACGAATGCGTGTGCACGGTTGCAGCATCCAAGGGGTTAATTAACTTCTCGTTCGGAACTTGCAATTTCACGACTTAACTATCGCTAGACTTGGTCTGCGGCACGAAAGTAGACAACTATTTCAGTCAATCGTGGAGATGTTAGTGCACTAAAACATAGGGAAACTTTTAGGAAGTGTTTGAGCTCAGACACTCCGTTACATGCTACACAAATATCACACTCCGGTGTTAAATTTCTCGAAAAAGTGTAATAGAGAAATTCAGAGTTTCTTGAAAGAAGTGATCCTCTTAAATCATCCTTGCCTTGAAATCAAATTTATGCTGCTTGAAATTATTGCAGATGGCTCTTCAGTTCATATTTTCTGATAAGTGAAAGGATACCTATATCTTGCTTATAAATTCGAAATACGCTGGCACTGGTTGCCGTTTTTATTTCTCGGTTAGGGAAGCCCGCGTATATTTTTATGAAAAATGCGTGACTTACCATCACTGACCATGTGGGAGCAGATCCTGGACCCCCGCCCGAACACGAGCTCGCATTGCCTGTTCTCAGAGTAGTCCTCGCCAGGAAGTCTGCTCACGTCCTCCCTCTCCATTATTTTAGCGGGCTCGTCGAGCAAGCAGTTGCCGTAGCCGGCCCTGGAACAAATTTCGACAGGCTTGAGGATCGTTCTGGCCGGGAAGCGACGGCCACGTATCATCGGCGACCAAACTTTTGTCAGAAACAAATGGGACCCGGTGCGTGCAGGCCATTTAGAATCCAGCGGAACCGGATTCCTAAGCGAGGAGCCGTCCACGAGTTCCTCTGGCATCGCAGAAAAACTCGCTGCACCGCCTCTTCCGATCGTACTGAATCGACGAAGTGACGACTGAGTTTCCTGGGGACCGAGTGGTCCCTTTGAAAAGCCTTTTTACCTTGCGGTATAGACGCGATCGAGTTACGAATGATAAATCAGGGGGCAATTGTCGATGCTCAATTGGGTAATTCGGGGGATACCTATCGTTGGAGCAAAAGGAAGAGTAGGTGCTGAGGATGATTTGTCTAAGAAGTGCCAGTTCTCCTTTTGGACTGTTTGCATTCTACGAGGGTGGTTTGAAAATTTCGGGACTTAACGGAGATGAAGTGTATTAAGATTTTTTTTTATTTAATATACAAGATAGGTCCCTTTTTAAACCTCGACACTTGGCAGAGGACAGATTTGGAGATTTGGCGCTCCTGGGATAACAAGCTTCTACTGACCTCGCTGTGAAATATTATCAAATATTTTAATTTAAACAGTTGGGGCAATTTTAAAATGAATTCAATATGACAACTCACATGTGAGTTATTGCTATGTTGCTAGATGAAAGAAAAGTGAATTACGTTTAAAGTTGATTCAAGTCTCTGTGTTTAAACCTATCCCACTTTCTTTCGCTCAAAATTTATCGCTCTTCGAAATTTGTCATTTCCGAAAATTTGTCGCTCCCGAAAATTTGTCATTTCCAAAAATTTGTCGCTTCCGAATATTTTTCGCTCCCGAAAATTTATCGCTCTCCAAAATTTATCGCACCGAAAATTTGCTGCTCCCCAAAATTTGTCGCTTCCGAAAATTTGCCGCTCCCCAAAATTTATCGCTTCCGTATACTTTTCGCTCCCCAAAATTTGCTGCTCCTTAAAATTTGTCGCTCCTCAAAATTGATCGCTCTCCAAAATTTGTCGCTTCCGAAAATTTGCCACTTCTGAAAATATGTCACTTCCGAAAATTTATCGCTTCTGAATATTTTTCGCACCCCAAAATTTATCGCTCTCCAAAATTTGTCGCACCAAAAATTTGCTGCTCCACAAAATTTGGCTCTTCCCAAAATTGGTTACTTCCGAAAATTTGTCGCTTCCGAATATTTTTCGCTTCCCAAAATTTTTCGCTCCCCGAAATTGTGTCGTTCCCCAAAATTCGTCACTTCGAAAAATTTGTCGCTTCTGAAAATTTGCTGTTCCCCAAAATTTGTCTCAAGCCTCTATGTTTAAATCTTTTTCAATTTCTTCCGCCTAAAATTTGCCGCCCTAGGTTGCACTTCGTCGCGCTTCGGCCTGCTGGGCGATCTCCTTTACTGATCTAAGTTCTCTTCCTGATCTGCAAAACACTCTCTTACGGCTGTTAATACCGCGAATTTAGATCACCCTCGTAACTCAGTTTTGCGAAAAGGAAGCAAATCGTAGAAGAATTTTGGGTAGTATGAGATGGAAGTATGCAGAGAGAGAGATAGAGAGAGAGGGAGGGAGGGAGAGAGAGAGATAGAGAGAGAGATAGAGAGAGAGAGAGAGAGAGAGAGAGAGAGAGAGAGAGAGAGAGAGAGAGAGAGAGAGAGAGAGAGAGAGAGAGAGAGAGAGAGAGAGAGAGAGAGAGAGAGAGAGAGAGAGAGAGAGAGAGAGAGAGAGGGATAGAAGCCAAGAAACTCCTGTTTATTTTTCGCCTGAAATCTTGCAATGGTAACCTTCTAGGATTTGAAAGAATAGTAAGTTTGAACTTCAAACGATTCCCCCTGAATACCTTCTACTATATCTTCGTCTAGACACACGTGAAGCACGCTAAAATCTTAAGTACTGGAAACAATTGTCTACTCGTGGAAACATAAAGCAGGCTTCTCTCGTTGATAGAAGAGAGGAATTGATTCAAACAAACTTGGCCCGAGTTAACAGAGGTTCGACTCGCGTGTCAGTCAGCGTTTACACCCGATGGAAACGCTGAGCCGGGGCACGTGTAAAGGGCTTAACGAAGAAAAAGTAAATCCTAACGAGACAGACGAGATATGTCCGATGCTGAACGCGAAGACAGGGGTCAATTTGTCAGTGTGACGCTTTTGAAAATGGGCCGGGCACGCGAAGCCGTCTATTATTATTGGCCTGCCGAGGTAATAGCTGACTCACTCTAGGAACTCGGTGACGTAGTGCCTGGAGCATTTCGACCATTCCCAGGGGAAGGTGTTGTCGTCCAGCATCCTGGACATGATGTTGTGCACGCCTGAGCCGTTTCTGTACCCTGCGCACTTGGTGTCGTCGTCGTGGGGCATGTTCAGCCTGGAATTGATAAGAGTTGCTCTCATTTCGCGTGGGACATTCATTTCTTCACTTACTTCAAAGGAAACTGTTAGTAGGGGCCATTGATGGTGGTACTAGGCGTTAAAATCCGTGATTATAGTTTTGCCTGAGTTGAGTGAAAAGGGAGATGAGGAAATTTAATTTATTGGAGGAGGGATTTGTTAATTTGTGGTTCTTTATTGTGCATCATTTGTGGTTCAGGGCAAAGTAGTCAGAGTTTAAGATAGGTACTCTTTCACCACTGAAATTAAAGTCGACCAACAATTCGCATGAAATAGGAATTTGGTATTAGAATATTTCCCGCAGCCCATAATATTTATAGAGTGATCCAGTTGGCGCCAGTTGCTTGGACCACCTTGTGCACTAACTCTTGTTGAGATTCAGATAAATAAGTACTTAGTTACGAGAATCTGGATAGCTTCAAGTGGCCATTTGTTTTACTCACACGTGACCGATTTCGTGAGCAATCGTAAACGCAGCTGCCAAACCGTTGTCTTGGACTATGGCGCACGAGGATCCTGGTGAACACATTCGGCCCAGTTCAGCTAGGCCCAACGTGTCGCATCGCATTTCGTCGGGATTGTGACAGAGATTTTCCCTGAAATCATTTCATTTCATTTAAACCTAGCATTAAAAATTAATTTTTAGTTACAATACGCTGTTATGGAGGCATTTCAACATTTTCAATAATTACTCAATCTTTTTATGAATATATCTCATCTTCATTCATCTTTTCCAAAAAAAATTTTAAACTGTATTTGACTATTGTTGATCATTGTTAGGAGATTCTACTTTTTTGTATACTAACAAATTAATTTCATAATATAATCGTTATTATCGTTAATTGTTATTTCAATTTTTATTATTATTGCTCCCACAAATAAAAAAATCTATCTTTTATTTATGAAATATGGAATGAAAGATGTTTCACTATTAAAATAATTGGACATCACTGATACTAAAAGTATGAATACCTTCATAGGATCGAAATTATTAATGTTACCCACCTCGTTAAAAGGAGAGCAGCGTCGTGGTGTTCTGGCGATGGCTCATCTGGGTTGTTGTTTTTCTGCCAGTGACAAAACCTCTTCAACATGTCAGCCGCGGCTATTCCTTCTCTTCCATTGCGTCTAGTCGCGAATAGCTCGTCAGTCTGCACGATTTTCATCACCGAAATACTTACGGGATTCCCGATAGACTGATCTTTATAGATTCGTGAGACCTGGAAAAGAAAGACACAGTATTTTTACTACCGAAGATCAAAATTTAATTTTCATATTTGATATATAGTTTGCTTAATGATTACTTCTACTGAAAATAAATATTAGGTACGAATACCAACATATTCAGAGTGATTCTCGAAAGTGGAACGAAACTCTAGCAATTTTTACGAAATTGCAGCGAAAAATTTTTAGTTTAAGATACCACAAACTTAAATTTTAAGTTTCTACAAACTTAAACTTTGAGATCCCGCCAACTTAAACCTTAAGATCCTACAAATCCTACAAGCCTTAACTTTAAGATTCCACAAACTTAAACTTTAAGATCCCACAAACTTTAACCTTAACATTCCACAAGCTTACACTTTAAGAGCCCCCCAAACTTAAACATTAAGATCCCACAAACTTAAACCTTAAGATCCCAAAAGCTTAAACTTTAAGATCCTACAAACTTAAACTTTTAGATCCCACAACCTTAAACTTTAAGATCCCACAAACTTAAACCTTAAGATCCCACAAGCTTAAACTTTAAGATCCCACAAACTTAAAACTTAAGATACCACAAATCTGAACTTCAAAAACCCACAAACTTAAACTTTAAGATCCCACAAGCTTAAACTTTTAGATCCTACAAACTTAAACTTTGAGATCTCACAAACCTAAACTTTAAGATCCCACAAACTTAAACCTTAAGATCCAACAAAATTAAACTTCAAAACCCACAAACTTAAATTTTAAGATCTTATTAGTTTAATATAAAACAAAATTATTTAAACAAATTGAACAGTTATACCTATCAATTTTTCTCTATAAAATTGAACTTCACATCTCTCCCTTCGAAGTAAAAAAAAAAAACCCTCTAAAACTCAAACCCCCATGCATCTCACCTGACATATTTCATCACGTCTCCTTACAAAATTGAAATTGTTACCACGTAATCAAACCTAATACAATAATCACGGCAATGATCCAACCCTAATAACCATCCACGCTTGTAAAACACCACCCTCGCGCGAGTGCGCATAACCATAAAGGAGAAACTTGTGGAAACGCTCCGGAACTACATCTCTGTCGAGTGAAAAAGCAATTTGCCGGTTGCGCCAGCGTTCCCATTCAAGTTTCTAATTTATACATTCGCCGTGAAACGCGCGATAACGGCCAGCAGCTAATCACCGCCGTTAGGAATCTATCGAGTGCAAAACTGCGCAGTCCCTTCTTCCTTTAACTTTCTAAACGCCGCGGCAGCGTGCAAATAACCAATCGGGAGCGCCACTTTTCTGGTTACCTAATAATCATTATCCGCGGTTGGATAATGATATGGCGAGACTGTACGGTATCCAACGCGGCCACCTCTCGATAAACAGAAGTGCAAATGGAAGAAGACAGGGCGCGAGAAAGGGATCAAGAAGCGTGGCCAATCGCGGCGCGTTTTTCGTGCAGTTGTCTCCGGCTGTTTGCACGCGGGAGAAAATGGGAATAACTGGCGTGTAATTAAAAAAGTGACGGAAGGGAAGGCGAGATTAAGCGATGTAATCGAAAAGTAGCCGCGCGGCCTCCGCGCCTCGTCTGTCCGTACCCACGGATTCGTTCCACGGAGATTGGACGCTGCCTTTTGGGATGCAAGGCACGCCGCTAATTAAGAGTCAACTGTGTCTTGCATTGTTTATGCATGGTCGTCCTCTTTTTCCTTTCTCCTCCGGTGCGTGTACTTTTCTTCCTCAGCCTCTCTCTGCCCTCGCCCCCTTCTTCGCGTGCACGCATGCCCCCTTAACGCTTCGTTGAGATGCGATCGTGCGGGAGTTTGTAGAAATTGTTACGAGGGCCTTATTAACTGGTGTAGGTGCTTCGCGATTTTTGCACGAAATTATTAGCCACGTGGGATGGTTACGTCGTTGTTGAAGTTTCTTGAAGAGTAATGGGATTTATTTAGGGTTTGGTGGTGCTTAATTGAATGTGTAATTAGGAGACTGTATCCTCGATTTCGGTAACGTCGGAAACCACTTGCTGTTTAAAAAACGTTGCAACGGGAGGAACAGATGATACGGCGCCGAGTCGCTGGAATATGCCGGATGGTTAATTACTCGCCAGACCGAACCGTGCTGCTCTTTTTGAGTCGCGATTGCTGCACGTGGTCCAGCGTTGTCGTGGACAGTGTATTTTTATACGCGAGCAGTGTCTTTAATTTGTCTACACCTTCGGAGGTCTCTGTTCCACTATATTGCTTAACACTTTTCGTGGCGACGGCATGGTAACGGTTTTGGCGTGTTTTCACTTCGTTTTTTGGAAAGTATATAGGGCCGGCTACAGGAGGGTGCAGCAGTCGCGAGGCAGCAGGGCTCTGGGCTGTACAAGGCCGCAGAGAAAGGCAAATTTAAGAAAGAAAATTTTTTATTTGATTGAAATTAATTTAATTTTATAAATCGATTTGAATTTCACGGTTTAAACATAGAACTGACAATACTACGGACACAGCACAATTGGGCCGAGTTATGTGGAAAATTACCAACCCTCAAACTGACAAAAAATTAGTTAAACACAGTACGTATCCCATAATTTTGTGAGCTTTATTTTGCAAAAAATTACCAACCCATAGAACCACTTTTACTTTATACAATTATTAAAACTACCAAGCCATAGTTCCATTTTAGGCTTAAAAAACGAAAGCTACAAAAAATTTAAAGTAATATTAATTATACTACTCACTATTAAATGATGAATATCCCTTAAAGCACATTGTAAAACAATCACAAGAAATAAAACATACCCAGTAGAAATAAAGCTACTTTTCTTTAATAAATAAAATCTTGAAACTATATTTACTGAATTTCAGATTATTGAGGGTTGGTAGCTTTCTGCATAATTTGGCCGAATTACGGGTGTGGTAGCTGGCAAACAAAATTAGAATATTATTTCTAATATAATAATCTAATATTATTAATTTAAATATATTACTGTTGATGTGTTCATTTTATTTTCTTCATTATTGTTATTATTATACTTCTTTTCCCCAAAAGATGTAATGGTTTTTTAACGTTGGGAATTTCCTTGGGCCCCTAAAATATTTCTTGCATCCAGGGCCCTTTATAGAGAAGGTCTGCTCTAATTATGAAGCCCTCGAAGCTTTGCACAAAACATTCCCGGGCATGAGGGACATTTTTTTCAAACGCTCGCGCCGCAGAAAGTATTAATTTTCTATCGATGTATCTCACAATCCGATTTCGTCACCACTGGCATCGACGTTTCTTATTTAGCATTCACTCTTTTTCATCGTGTATTACTATGCAACAGCCGTTCTTCGTCTCCAGCATAATCCACTCGCGCTGTAATCCCACGTTACCTGGCATTCATCTCAGCGTCTGCATTCAGTAGCAGACGCTTGGAGATACCTCTTTGCTAACGATTACAGGCGAGCAGCGTGTTCCAAAGTTCGCATATCATCGTGACTTCCGACCAGCCGTTCACCGGCGTCCGTGGCCTGTCGAAGGGGAGCATTTCGAAACGCGCAGCGCAAAAAACGCACGCTGCTACAGTAGCGCCTCGAAAGAAGGAGGGGGTCTCCGGCTCTAAATAAAGCAGCCGCTATCCCCTCTACTTCTGTTGCTCATAGGGTAATTACGGGAGAGATGCCGCACTTTACGCAAAATTTTTACCGCGTCTAAATTTTGCAACGAAATTTTTTTGCACGGATAGGTATTATTATAGTTGAACATATTGTGCTGCCATTTGCATAGAAAAAAATTAAAATTTTAATACTTATCACCCTTAAAAAATTTAACGCCACTTCCGGGCGTGATGCCGCATTTCGAAACTTTTTTAAATTTTCCATTTAAATTTGTTAATTTGGACCTTTATTTACAAAAATAGTAAAAGCTAAGTAAAATGAAACATATTTTTATTTTATACAGTTATAAAATACAATAAAATTGGAGAAATAAATGCGTAAAGAAATTATTTCTGCTTTTCTAAATTTAATTGTCTTTTCTTCTTTCTTCCACATTTATTACACATGAAATAAAAATAAAATGTGAAAAAAGAATTTTATCACCTGAAATACCGAAAGTGCGATGTCTCTCCCAGCGCGGCATCTCTCCCGTAATTACCATCCTCCAATATGCTCTACGTTCACACGAAGTTTCTTCGAAATTAGAATTTCTGTTTGGATCCTTTCCTTGTTACTCTCCCTCTCTCATTCCAAGCGACAAGGAAATAAAGGAGAAGAACTCCGGGCCGTTCAGGACTGAATGTTATCTTCTTTCGAGATAAATTTGTATATAGCATCGCGAAGGGGGTCGCGCTAGGCGAGCGTCCGAGGCGCGAGCCGGCGTTTAATCAATCAATTACGGGCAAGCCGCCGTTCTGTATGCGTGAATCTGTTGCAACCACTCCATTCGAGAGCGGGACATGTCCGAGTGACACGTCAGGCCGACGTGTCTGAGGCGGTGCTCCAATTGAATGCATCAGGGCCGATTCGTTTCATCTAATGAAGCTGCTCCGCGATGCCTCGCGACTCGTTCTTCACGGCTAATCGCTCCGATGAAGGTTCGCTCGCATTTATGGGAGCCTACAAACATGCCTTTGTTCCCCACCAACGTGTTTTAGCTTGGAACATGCGTTCGGTTCGTCGACGACGCTCTGTCTGATCACGTTGGTTAGGCAATGAAAAATCGAACGCGTAAACATTGCAGGTGTTGAAATTTTGAATTCTATGAGAAGTTTCCGCTGAGTTAACAGTTTAAGGAAGGCATTTGATTACTGACACGCAGAATTTTGAACATTTCTAAGTATTATGTGGCAAGGACTACAGTTAAGCCGGAGATCCACCTATGCTAAGCTAAGTTATGCTATGCTATGCTACACTATGCTAAGTTTGACAAAATTAGCTTCAAGAAATCCTTATGGAACCGTTTCCATCAAAAGCTAAGCTAAGTTGTGCTATATTTTCCTCGGAAGCTAAATATTATTATTATTATTATTATTATTATTATTATTATTATTATTATTATTAAGTGGTTGGAAGCTAGGAATTCATCTGGGAGCTAAGGTAAGCTATGTTATGCTATGTTATGTTTGAAAAAATTAGCTTCAAGAAATCTTTATGGAACAGTTTCCACCAAAAGCTAAGCTGTGCTATATTTTTTCGGAATCTAAATATTATTATTATTATTATTATTATTATTATTATTATTATTATTATTATTATTATTATTATTATTATTACTACTATTAAACGGTTGGAAGCTAGGAATCTACCTGGAAGCTAAGGTAAGCTAAATTTAAAAAAAATTAACTTCAATGAATTCTTATGGAACCGTTTCCACTAAAAGCTAAGCTAAGCTGTGCTATATTTTTTTCGAAAGGTAAGTTAGCTCGACGTAGCGCGAGATTTCCTCGCGAGCGATTTTCCGGAAACATAACTACCTCCAGCTAACTTACTTAGCATCCGAAAAAAACATAGCACAGCTTAGCTTAGCTTTTGGTGGAAACGGTTCCCCAAAGATGTATCGAATCTAATTTTTTAAAACTTAGCTTGGCATAGCATAGCTTAGCTTCCGCGTGGATACCCAGCGGAATGAAATGAAGAAAAAAATGTAAAAAATAGTTGAGAGGAGATTATTAACCGATTGTCGTTTACGCGCGCTGGTGGTCGTTCCGAAAGCTGAAGGGGGTTGATCAACTGGGCATCAGAGGAGCGTAAAAATGTAAAGAAAGGCTCGGAAAGAAATCTCACTGGACCGGTTAGAGGGGCCGACCGAGAAACACGGCGATTCAATCGTGTCACCAGGAGATCGCAATGTCAGACGCGCGCAAAGAGACAAGTTTTTCATTTCCATGGAGGTGGTCATCCGTGAGCGGCTTCGTGATGCTTAAGCACCGTCCATATCTACCGCGAGCCTGTCCTACACTGGTACAGGTATGGTTAAATGGGTTATACCGGCGACAAAAATTCATGTTTATCGAAGTCGCTGGCGACGGTTCTTCCCCGTTGCCCGCTTCCCATTCGTCCCACGAGCCGCTGCACCAGTGCATCGCCTCGAATTTCCAACCACTTGGGAAACTATAAACGACCTGCTTCGCCATAGTCAATTTTCTTATGGCGAAGTCAAATGCAACGTAAATAAATAACGACCGATTAATTATTAGCGCGATTTAAATGACGCGAAGTGTCATAATCACAATTCGGAAATTAGGTTCTTTATTTAGAAATTGAAATTTGACAATTTTGAAATTCTATTCTTCCTTGGCATTAATTATCAGCGTGTCTTTCAGATTTATCCGTTTCACAGTTTCGTGGTTCTTGTTGCATCAATTCGAACAGCAACACTTTTCTGTTTCACTCGAGTTGCGCAAGTGGGAGCGCGGCTTAAGGGCAACAGTAGTAGATAGTAGATACGCGTAGCGAGGAGGAGGATTGTACGACGCAAAGGATTCCTTTATTTGGAGTTGCTTCGTATACATTTTGCTCCGAAGAATCATTTAAGCGTTTAATCTCGTGGGCCATTAAATTTTACAGCTTTCAGCCTCGTTACATCCGAGTGATAAGATTACACAGCTACCCAACTGCATCTTCGTTACGCGCGACAAGCTACTCCGCGCACGCTTAAGCGTCGATTCCGCGATTGACCGAGTTTTGAGGTGAATTTATGCTCGATGCACTGTCGACCCTCGCCGATTATCCGGGGACAGAAGAATCGTGGCACATTTCGATAGTCCCGCGAGGGGAGAAGCTAATAGGAGCACGAGCTATAGCCACGGAAGTCGCGGTTGCATAATGCGCTTTGCAAAGTCCGCCACGGGAAACTCTTGCGTGGGACATCGTCCTGGAAACACGGTGCAGTTTCTTAGCGCATTATAATTCTTATTCAGACTTTTTGTAATAAATAAAAGATTAATGGTCCTCCTTCTGACAGATTGGTGATCGATTTTCTAAGCTACTTACCGTTAGTAGCACGATTTCCTTATTTCATTTCATATGAGATCATACCTGCAATTTGCAATAATCCAGTGAGAAATCGTTTTGAAAACATTATGCAGTGCGCTATGATAATTATCATTCAGACTTTAATGAAAAGCAGTGTAATGAGCTCCCTTTGACAGTTGAAGAATCCTTGTAGAAAGCACTGTAAAGTGGCAAAATTAAAAAAAAATTTATCGCCAAATTGTCTGCGTGTCAATCGTAATTATTACTTAGAGTTTATATGGGAAAGGATTTTCCAGGGCCTTTATGCAGATTTCTGATTTCTTTCATCAATTTTATTGATTAGCTTGGTATAAGTTGATCTTAGTAATTTAGTCTAAATTTAGAGGAAATGTTATTTTTTATAGCGACTGATTCTATGTCCTACATACTTTTCATTGTTGATCAGAAAATAGAATTTCTTGGGAAAATGTTCATAAGTACTGCCAGAAAGGTGGCAGTGCCTTTCGACGTGATGTTGAATTGTCTACTTGAATGTTTAAATGTCCACTATAACTCTGGGATGCCGCATCCCACGCTTAAGAAGCAATATCTTTCGTGCCCCAGATTTGTTTGCGCTTTATTACTGTTGGCGTCGGTGTCATTGGCAGTTTACTACTACAAAATCATTAACACTTCGTTACGCTTGTACCGTTTTCATAATTTATGTCACTCCCTTATATAAATATTCTGTTATTGGCATGCACTGCTGTTTCTTCAGTGTCCCCTATTTTATATCGAGACCAAAGATTTGAAACTGTAGTTCGATCATCCTTCTTCCTTTTAGTATAAAATATTCACGTAGACACGAAATATATAAGCAGTCATTCATCCTGTTGCTATTTAAGGAAATAATTTTCGAAGAACATGAGTGATCAGTTTCAAATTCGAAGATTTATAATTGACGAAATGGCCACTGTTTTTCAGATACAAATTCTGTATTAGGGGCCGTCCTTAAATTAAAAGTAATTTTGGTGACTTCTTACCCTCTCCCGTCCCTACAAGAATTCCTAAGGTTTTATATTCCAACCCCCTCCCAGTTTTCTTACGTATTAAAAAATATATTATTTCCTTATTAAAAAATATAATACGTCGAAAGAAAATTGCATCCCCCAAGCAAGGGGGTAGCAACCCCCAATAAGTGACTGAAGAAATTAAGTAAATACCATATTACTTACTGATAAGGGTGAAAAAAAATACAAAAAAATTTTTGGAGCGCAATGAGAACTATTCTAATACACACACACACCCCATATAAACAATTCTCCCATAAATACGTAGCTTGATAAATGACACGAATCTCTCGAAATGGTCCTAATGGCCCACACTCAACGGAAGTCACCCAGCCCGTTCGCTGCGCTTCGTAATGCGAAATTACAGAAAGAAGAGTTGCTGGACGTTGGCCGACGTTCGCATCGATCAGCGAAGGGAAAACGAAAGCATTCGAAGCTGTAAATAATAACGGCAGGATGGGCCAGCTGTACGTCATCCGTCCCGTAACGAGACGTCTCGAAAGACGTACGACAGCCACTCGGCTTATCGGGACGGCCCCTCGACGCAACGTCAAATTAGATTTCATCGATTGGCAAAAGAAAGAACTCATGAATATCAACGGACGATCGACAGCCAGGAAAGCTGATTGAATCGTCGGATGAATGACGGGCGTGGGCACGTGAAAGTGAGCCCCGGACGCTTCGTGGGATGTTGCCCTCTCCTCTGAGGTGTGGTCCGATTCGCGTGGGACGCTCGACCGACTGGATGGTAATGACCTGGTTGACAATGACGAGCCTAACCGTCAAATTACATGAATCATTCATTTATCAAGCAACGATCGAGTTTCATTCCCCGTTCTTCCCTCCTCTGACTTTCTACCAACCCCTGGCAGGGTTGCCAATTTGGCTTTTCTGGCACCAAATTCCAGAAATCTGGCTTTTTTCAACATGGTTGGCGTTGGAAAATTCGTTTGACATTTTGGTTTTTTTAAAAATCCTTTCCCTAAAACTTTTTTTTTTAAATAATTTCAAACGGAGCAGTTTTGGATTGGTGTATTTTAGCATCGGGGATTTAACGAGCTTGCTATATTTGTCCTTACTTGAATAATAACTCCTGTAAACAATGCTGTAGTTGAGATCTTTTCTCTTGTATCCTCCGTTAAAACAAAGGCAAGGAACAGAATGCAGCTGAAGCTTCTGCTTCTTGATGCCATTATTAGAATTAGAGCACAACTAGTGGCCTCAAATGTTGCAATGATTTTAGTGTATCTCAACAAATGCTTCAAAATTTGACAACGAAAAATGTTTATCATTTCAGCGAAGAGAATTTGGATCTCGAACTATTATTGTGATTTAATTACTATGAATATTTTTCAAACATATTTGGCTTCTTTCTGTTTCTTTTTTTTAATACTATTAATTGGCTTAAACGTAAGATTTCAAGTTGGAAACTCTGACCCCTAGTGCTATTATTCTGCGATAATCGTTCACGAACGGTTGCATTACGAAAATTAATTTCCTTCGTGCAAATTGGTTCCATGAAAAAGTTATATGAAATTTGCAGAAACTCCACTTTCTGCGAAGTTATAGTATTTCGAATCTACTGGGGGAAGTGCACCATATCGATACACTTTTAGAGTTTTCGAGAAAAACGGCTTTAACCCTTCGTGGTCACATCAGAGTGTATCGCACCCCGAGAAATTTCTTTTTGCTTTACCAATATTTTTGTAAATTTTTAGACCTTAATATTGAAGTTTAAAAGTTTGGTAAATTTTAATAAGAAAAAATATATCAAAATTAATATTTCTAGAAAAATACTATTAGAGCATGAATGTACAATTATCACTCGAAAGTTGAAAGATTCAAAAATACGTAAATAGTAACTGGAAAATGACGCTGGGGTGCAGTGAACCCCATGTGACCAATTTCTGATTATAAGAAGGTGTGACCGCGAAGGGTTAATGTCTACTGGTGCAATACAGAATTATTATTATTATTATTATTATTATTATTAAGTTCGCTAATTTTTTAATAATTCCTAGAGACACTAGTGTAAGTAGAATAGGGGTCTTCTGATCAGTGGCTTTTACTAGTGATGAAGTTTGAAGTAAGATTGAATATGCTAAATTCAAATTGTGAACTTAAAAGCTAAACCAAAGTAGATTCTTCCCGAGCACCCTTTAGCTAAGTATCCCAACCCTTAGTTCCCCGTAACTTTCATAGAAATATAGGATTCCACAATTTGCAAAAAGGTCATCCGAGTAAATCAACCCACGAGTGGAACCCATTCCCTTTGAAAACGAATTTAGTACCTCGGGTGAATAATCGCAGGCAATTCGCGATATTTTCGGTCTCATCCCTTTCAATTACACAAATCTCGTGGAAGGAAGCTTCGCAGCGAGACAGATCACCTTTCCGTCGTCTAATTTCCTGGGTCTACTAGGCGCCGCCTGCGAAACCAGCCGGACAGGCATAAATTAAAGTGCGGCTCGCAAGTGGGAAAAGTGGTGCACGAGTCCACTTAACACTGGGACACATCCCACGTGCCCCGTGATCGTAAACGTTACGCGCTATTTACAGATCCTGGACTATCGATTATATAATTGCTCATCCCACAGTGCACGCACAACCCGATCGATCTTTCTCCCCGCGAGGCAGTTCGATTCGAATGCAAATTCCATTTTCTGCATCGGACTGATTGAATGCAAACGAGCTGGGTTAGGCCGCAATTTTCACGTGGACAAGCTGCCAGGAATTCAAATAGCTCACTGACCCTTTTTCTACTTCCTGCCAACAATACTGTCCATTGTTTATTCATCCTTCCAATAATCGCCTCCTTGGCAACGTAATTACTTAGGTGGTACGTAATTATTCATACCAGGTACTCATCGATACTTCAAACGCTCCGGTGCAGTTTAAGTTGCACGTCCAGGTGAAGTACTGCCATTATTTATGACCCTCGCGAATCCTCAGTACTCACTTCATCGCGAGAGTCGTATATCGATGGCTTACTGCACAAATATTCTATGTCCACTTTTCTAGAATTGTGGAATTATGTATTTCTTTAATTATAAAGTACCTTTGAATTTTTAAGTCTCCTCCAAAGTGTCCAATTACGGAAAACTCTAGTACCACTCACAGTGGCGGATTTAAGCAAAAAGGCCCAGGTGGCAAACGTTCTGAGGGGCCCATTTTTTTGGGAAAATGAAGAGATAGTTTACTAGGAATAGGCTCGGTGTGGGAGTACAGAAAAAAATATAGTGTTTGGATAAATTCATGATTTTTTTTAAGATAGGGCCCTAGAGGGTCCTTCTAGGCAGGGGCCCATTTTTCAGGAAACTGAGTTTACTAGAAATGGGCTCGGTGTGGTAGTACATAAAAAAATATAGTGTTTGGATAAATTCGTGATTTTTTTTAAGATAGGGCCCTAGAGGGGCCTTCTAGGCAGGGGCCCATTTTTCAGGAAAATGAGTTTACTAGAAATGGGCTCGGTGTGGTAGTACAGAAAAAATATAGTGTTTGGATAAAATTATGATTTTTGTTGAAGATAGGGCCCTAAAAGGGCCTTCTAGGCAGGGGCCCATTTTTCAGGAAAATGAGTTTACTAGAAATGGGCTCGGTGTGGTAGTACAGAAAAAATATAGTGTTTGGATAAAATTATGATTTTTGTTGAAGATAGGGCCCTAAAAGGGCCTTCTAGGCAGGGGCCCATTTTTCAGGAAAATGAGTTTACTAGAAATGGGCTCGGTGTGGTAGTACAGAAAAAATATAGTGTTTGGATAAATTCATGATTTTTTTTTAAGATAGGGCCCTAAAAGGGCCTTCTGGGCAGGGGTCCAATTTTCAGGAAAATAAAGAGATAGTTTACTAGAAATGGGCTCAGTGTAGTAATACAGACAAAAATATAGTTGGGATAAAATCACAATTTTTTTTAAGGATGGGCCTTATTGCTTATCGGCCGCCCGTTAAGGGGGTTTTCTGGTTAGCGCGCAGATAAATTCAGCGATGTTCAGGAATTTATTGCTACGAAAATAATTATAGTAATGGAATAAAACTTTTTTCTATTTATTAAACTACATTTCTACAGTAAATAAAAAAATTTAAAAGTAAGAAAATTATTTCTTTTAATATGCTTTGAAAGCGGTCTTGATGACATGTTTAAAAATTCATGCCTCGCTCGTGAAGGCGATTTGAGCTGTTAGACTTATCCGAACCCAAAAGTCCAGACAGACTCTTGATCAGTATGACTGTCGCTATCGGTCGCACGATAATTACTGATTTATCTTCGAAATTAACAACATGGCGGGGAAAATGCAAGAAAAATGTTTCCCGGCATTTTTCTTTTACTATTTTCGATTTTAAAACTAGGTTAGACTCAATGAAAATATTTGGTTGTAGTCCCTGCGAGAGTCATAAGAGTGCAGAATAAACAGTTTTAATTTATAAAGCAATCGGATCGATAGATTTTCAGATTTTATCTTCACGATGTGAAAAAATGCCGTTTCGAGAAAAACGCGTTCAAAGTTTTCATCTATAGAGGCCGAGCATCTGCGCTCCCTACAAAATGCCCTAATACTTTCGAAAAATGTTGGGAAAAAAATCGATTTTTTCAACCCGTCTCACCGAAATGACCCCTTAAATCGGCCACTGACCACTCACAAGATCGCCAAAAACTTCGGAACCCTAACGCAATCAAACCACTCTATTCCAAATTTATCAATCTTTAGCCCCATAAAAAATTCTCAGGGTGTCTTTCGCCCCTCTAGTAGAGCAGCTCTACTGACACCCGAGCTCCCAAGTGATGCAACTCGAGCAAACGACTTGGCTTGTACATACATACACACCGATTGGTGATTTACGTCGCTGGGAAGCGGCACGGATCGAATTGAATTGGAGCTCCCAAGTGGCCAGCTCGAAATGTCAACGTGGCGTTAAAGGTGGTTAAAAGGTAGTCCGGCGATCGTATCCCGGTAGCACGATTTATAATCCTCAAGGTGCAAGTTGTACTTTCTATTCTTTCGATGATGAATCGCGACCGCCATCCGAACCGTGCTGCAGCGGTGCCGCGGTGAAAATTTATGCCCGTTGGATACACAGCTTCTAAGTGTCCACGGCGTGAGCCCCGGCACAGTGGTTATCTCGGGCCACGCCGCGAAAACGCGATCCAACTTTGTCGACAGATTATATTCCCGTTCAACAAGGGACGTCCATTATGCCAACCCGGTGGCTGTCACGCCGATCCCGCGCTCCCGCTGAAAATTTCGCCCATAAAACTCGAATATCCGCCTCGCTAATTAAAGATGACTAACGACCCCCGCGGCCGTTTCGTTCCGTTGCGAAAGGCAACCCACGCGTTTCGCGCCGCGGAAACGGAACTCTCCTATTCATTAATTTCAACCGACTCCGCGCAGGAAACTGTGCGGTGCAATGCATAAGATCTCCAGTTTCTAATCTTCCAAGCGGACAGTTTGCTTTGGCCCGTTGCTGGCTTGGAATTTGCTTCCCTCACTTGCACCTTCCAGTGGGTCGAACACTTTTAACCGACTTCCAAAAGAAAGATGTGTATGTATTGATGTTAGTATGTATTATGTTTGCCCGCGAATTTCTCCGTAACTGCTGGACCGATTTTCGTGAAACTTATTGCATTTAGTTCAGCTTCAATCAACTCGAGTCATGGAGAAAGAATTATCAAAATCGGTTCAGTCGTTTTGACATTACACCGAAAATAAGAAATCTGTTTATTAACCGACTTCATTATTTAAATTAATGTAGTTATATAACTTAAGTAACTAAACAGTATAGAATAAAAAAAAAATTAACCGACTTCAAAGGAAAAATAAAAATGCGCTAAAAAGTACAAAATAATTTTGTTCCTTATTTATTTAATATATGACTCCCAATTTTTTTAAGTGGGCGCCACATTTACACGGTGCAAATGATGAGGCGCCGACATAAACAAAATTGAGAGTCGTAGATTAATTAAGGAACAAAATTATGTTTTACTTTTTAGCCCATTTTTATTTTTTTTTTGTTATATAAGTATTTCCGAGATTATGAGTTTGTAGTGGAGGAAGGGCGGAGGGATTATTAATTCCTAAATTGATTTCTCATGTTCATTGATTCTTAAGTTAATATTCAAAGTGGCGAATTTGTAATATATTATTAAATAGGAAGCTTTTCTCCTTCCTTGTTTTTCTTACACAAGTTGTCTACAAAGGAACAACTATTGGATCCTAGTGGCGTTCAGATTCACACCCTGTAGATTCATAATTGTAGTATTGCTCTGTAGATTGTTTCAAGTTCATCACAAAAAATTGTACAATACAGTTTTTAATGCAAAGACAGTAGAGTAACTTAGAGCAAGAGTATAAGTTTTGTAAGGCTGACGGTATAATCAAAGAAAAGGGTGTGGAAAGGCAAAAGGATAATGTAAATGTAAATGTAAATGTAAATGTAAGTGAAGATGTAAACGGAAGCCATCCAAAGCCGAAAGGCAAGGCTAATAAATAAATAAATAATAAAAAAGGAATACAATATAGTTTTTCGTTCGATCTGCCACCCACTGCTTAAATTAAAGGATGGTCGAAGCCTCCACCGATCGGAACTTCTCGAGCCACAATTGAATTAGTACCGCAGTCAGTTGCCACAGAAGATGACTGATGGTCGAAGGTACCCAGCGCTACCTTTTCGACGGTCGAAATTAACTAGGAACGCATCGGGCCCATTTGCATAATATTTAATGCTCGCGACAGATCCCGCTGGCTTACAAGATCGATCATCCCACGGAACACAGCCGCCGCTGTTTCGAGGATCCTTACCTCCTTTAATCCTGCTCGCGTCGTACCTAACCTCGGCTCCTCTCTTTTTCTTCACCGAAACCATGCTCGGACAAAGTGATACACCCACGCGGGCTGTCGACCTTTGTCCCTTTTTTTCTGCCCTTTTTTTTTTCAAACGAATGTCAGACCTATGCTGTGTAATAAATACCAGGCCCTTATACAGGGTGTAGCGCGAGCCCTGCGTCATTCTTCTTCCCCCCAAAAAGTCTTCATAATTGAAGATTGTTCTTTGAAGGAAATCCGGAAAATCTTCATTACATATTTAGGTCCCCCTTGTGTTTATCATGATTTGTTTTCTAGAATCACTCTGTGCGAATTTATGCTACTTAAGGGAGAGTTTTAATGGAAGAACACTTTTAGAAAAGGAATCTAATTTAGTAAATGAAGAATAGGAAGAAAGCTACTTCCTTAAAATTCACTTTATGGAATTTCAAACTTTCACTTCGATGAAAATTTAAATGTTTTTAGGTATGATTAGTAGGTGGTTGGTTCATCCAGTTCACCCTGTATAGAAGAGAAGCCTGAGGTAAAATGCTTACCGTGCTCATCAGGACCAAAATGTAGCCGAACAAACCCTTGCCATGGTACTTGACCATCTTGGCATCGGCCACCACCATGATCTCGATGAAATATTCACGTGGCAGGGCCCGGCGTGGTCTCCAAGTCACGAAGGGATCCGATTCCATTTCCGAGTCCTGGCTGTACTCCTCGCTTGGCTCATTTCGTCTCCTCTCTACAGAATAGTATCTGTAATTTTCAAGCAGTGTGCCATTTTTTAGCCTTTTGCAATCTAGAAACAGGGCTACTTAATTGGGGATCTAAATTGCTATTTTTTTACGAGTGCAACACTTTTTTAAAAAGGGGAAACAAGCTGGATGAATTCTATTCTAGGTTGAAACAAGACTTTCTAAATGGCACTATTTATAATCTTCTAAAATCAACGATTAAAACTAATCCGAAAATAACGTTGGGACTTCAGGGGGAGTTAGTAAAATGATTCTATTTTAATAGTGTAATTTATCTATGCAGCAAGAATTAGGTGATGCAATTAGTTTCGCGATAGTTGTTACGTTTTCGATTGGAATTATTTACGATGATTTGCGCCCCGGGCTAAAGTCTAACGCGTGGCAATAGGCTAATTGTGAGCCTGATGGTGCTATGATTCGAGGTTGCAAACGAATCTTGATTAAATCTTAACTCGATCTTAACCACAGATCTCGAGGCGTGTAACTTTCAGTGATATATGAGCTAGAAGACATTTACTTAGGGGAGATCTTACAATCTTGTTAGCTCCCAGTTGCTAGATGAGTAACTATGAATTTACACATTAAAATGGAAATTGAGCGAGGTGGCGCCTGACTTATCTGGCAACTGGTTACTAAATGTAAAATTGCATTATCAAATAATCGTTCAAGTGACTTGAGACAGACAGAAGACAAACCATGCCTGAATAGGGTAAAGAGTACAATGGTTGGCCACTCAAGTAAGAGTGTCACATAAATAGTGAATTATAAATGTGAATTTAGTAAATTTGAAATGAAAATCAATATAAATAAGTACGAAAAAAAACCCTGATAATCTAAAAATAAAGAGTTTATAAAAAAAAGCAAGAATTTATAGAAATATACAAAAAATGTGTTGACTACGAAGAAATATTGTTATTGGCATGGTCATGACAGTAGTTGTCCGATCGGTTTGACAGTGATTGGCCGCTATTTGACACATAATATAACTTAAAAGAAAATGTTATATGATTTGATGATAGAAATGGGATTAAAATTATTCAATAAAAATGGATATATCTTATGTATGCTTGTATGATTTGTTCATCTGTATATTTTTTCCCATATTTATCACCTTTTTTTACTTTTGCCATTTTTTACTGTAGGGTAATTCAGTTTTACTGAAAAATTCAAAATTTCTACATTTATCTACTAGGTAATTACAATTTAATTTTTAACTTCAATTTAATTAAATAAATTCAGTAATCAAATTAAATTTGAATAATCCAATTAATTCAATCAAATTCCATTTTTAATTCCAATTTAATTAAATAAATTGAATAATCAAATTGAATTTGAATACACCAATTAAAATTCAAATAAAATAAACGAATTTTGTAACGTCAACTATTTATCTTTTCATTATATTGATTTTTATACCATTTTGTCAATTTGACGCCAAGGGACAAATTAAGTTGGGAAACTGAGGGACGGCTGAGGGTGAATCAGATCAAGATTTAGAATAAACAAAATGCGTTTCAACTTCAATCCCAAGAATCCAGCTTTTACGCAGAATGAAACTTGCTGCGATTTTAATCGCGAATTAAGTAGGAAGATATGTATCACCTCTCGTATCTCTCGTCGTTTCGTAAAAAATTTCGATGCCTCTCCCCCTGCCCCACGAACTGCTGGTACTCCTCCTCATCGCTCTGCGAGCTGTCCACGAACGATTTCTCCGTCAGAGATCTGCGCTCGCGGGACCGGCCACCGACGTAAATTTTAATGCCGGAAGTGTCGTCTGAAATGGGAGTTGGCGTGTCGTCATCTGCAAAAAAAAAGAAGGTGGAAAAAAACGTGGCTCGATTAAACGTTATCCAATGGTCGTATAAGAATATTCTTGGAATAGCCTCGACACTTTGCAATTTATCGTGGCACCTTTGAGTTAACGATATTGCATAGTTGTCCCCTGATTGCAGGCTATACATCTTCAAAAGAATTTTGTACCAGAAATTATGCAAGTCCAGGTGACTATATAGTGGATGTTCAATAAAATCCTGTGATTTTTGTTTTTCAAATTCTTCAGTTGGAGCACACGTTCGCTCGCATAATTTTGAAAATGGATAGAGATAGGTTTAGAGACCTAGCAGCTTGAATTATTTGCCCGATCTTTCGACGAATTTCAGCGAGGGATCGGCGAGGAGCTGCAATGAAGTCATCTATACGAACAGACGTTCTGCTCGATCTGTCTGAAAAGTGACTTCCGTCGTCTCGCGGACGTAAATCATTAATCATTTCCAAGCAAGTAGAAATTCTCGTTCTGAGCTGATCGAGAGAAAACCACGGTGTCAGAGATCTACTTTTTCTCAGGCTCGATGCGATAAATCGAAGAGTGCCTGACAATGCTCACAGTGTAGCGCAGACTGCCTCCACTGTTATTACGGATGGAGTATAGAGGATGATTCTAATTTATCAGGTTGCGTGGCGTCGGCGTGTTTTGACGTCGAGATATTTTGCATCCTTGGTTTTGGTGTTCTTTTACGGAGATATTTTTTTAGAAGTATTGAAAGTATTGACGGGGGACCCCGAATGTTAATTTGAGAATAATTGAAGCACTGAATTCGTTTTAACCCTTATACGGAATTTGTAAAGTTACACGGATAAGTAAATTTGGGTCGAATTGCCTCAATATCATATATTTACCAGAAACGAGCATACAAAAATAAAACTGAGGTCATTTAATTATCACGATTTAATGGTTTAACAACTTGTTAAATTTCTACACTGAAAATTTTTTTTTAAATTTATTATTGACGATTATTAGTTATTTAAAGATAAGAAGGAGTTTCAGTCCAAGTAATACGTTAGTAAAGGAGGAGTGAGGATTTGTGACTCGATTTTGGGTCAAAATGACCCAATTTCCTTACAAGCGTTAAACGAGTTTGAGCGCTTCGAAGGAGAATTTTTCGAAACCTTGTGTTAGGTACTCAAAGTCAGGCCAGATTAATCTTTTTGGGGCCCGGGGCTATCAACGCTCCGAGGACTCTATTAGTTGAAAAGCCGGTGGGAGGGGATGCAAATTTTTTGTAATAAAATACAATAAAATACGTAAATCTTCCAAAATTAAAATGCAATTATTATGTAATTAAATGTAAATTCTATATAAATTTAAATAACGAAAAATACTGATTTACAAATCAAAAATTTTAAAAGACAAACATCGGAAAGATATTTTAAAGTAAATTTCTAGTGCGATTTCTAATTATTTCTATAATAATAATAATAATATTTCAAAAGAGATGCAATAAGAAAAATCGGCGCAACGTAAAAAGTCTTGTTCCGAATGTTCTGAAAGTCTAAATAGTGTTCGGTCTCTAAAATTTTTAAATTTGAAGAATTCAGAATTTCCAGTCCCGAAACCCTCGACTAGTGTTCCTCCTCGAGAATTTTTTCGCGAGAATTTCTCGAGAAATTTTATAATTTCTTATTTCTCATTTCTCGAGAAATTACAGTGTTTCTCGAGAATCTTCAGTGTAGGAAAATTATTATAAATCCCATTTGTTTTCAGAAATTAATTTTCGGTTACTTCAAATTGTGTGTTAATCGCGAACATATAAATACATCTACAATTAGTAATAAATGTTAGCAATATATACGAAGAATTGCGCGAGTGTTTATAAACTTTTTAAACTTTTCTCTTCGTATCGCCGATGTTCTATATACAATTAAACCAACATCCACTCAAAATGAAAGAAATTTTTCTACAGCCACAGATTTTGTCACAAAAGAAAAGAAGTAGATTGGCTGACGCGACATTAGACGCATTGTGCTTCTGAAAAAACTATTTTAAAACAAAAAAATAATGATTCGCCTTGCTCACATTTTATATTAAATAAATAAATTTATCAATTATATTTAATATCTGTTTTTTTCATTTACACAAGTTTTGTCTAAGTTGGACACGAATAAAAATTTAGATAAATATTATCAACATTATTCCAAAAATGTAAATTTTGCAATATTTTTTTAATTTCTAGAGAATTCTCGAGATTTCTCGAGAAATATAATCTGATTTCCCATTTCTCGAGATGCGAAAAATATCGAGAAATCAGGAACACTACCCTCGACTACCCGCAAACATCTGAAAATATTTACCACCTACGAAACGTCTGAAAAATATCGACCACCCGCAAGACGTGAAGAATGTCCAAAAAGTAGGTATATACAGTGCGATGTGCATGCACCAAGTAAGGCTAGAAAGTCCTGATACGCCGAAAGCCTTGATGTGTCTCAAGGCTTGGAGCGCTCGACACTGATTTCCTGTTACCTCGTTTCATCGATAGCTACGCGTTACCCTTTTTACAAGACACGGTCTTTTTTGCCATTTACAATGTGTCAATCTGCGTATAACTTCCACCTAGATGCACGCGCGCGCGTGCGCACCCATTGCTGGAATTCCAGCGAGCCATGATTTTTCCGCCTTGGTTGGCTCGAAACAAGAATCGCGGAGGACAAAAATGCCTTTGTGCCAAGGGGCTCGGACGGGGGCCAGTTGGGAACGAGGGAAAACAACGCGCAACTGTTCCCGATATAGCCACGAGTACCTATCGCCGCGGAATCGACGCAATGATCATACGCGTTTAATTGAATGCGCAGTTGACACTTTGAGAGAAACCGATACGTCCTGACGGCGCCCGCGATTCATCTTGATGTCCTTCGCGCCTTTCATGCCGCGGCTATTCGATCTTCGGGACGTGCGATCGATTTTCCTCCCGTGTCCCGCGCAGTGCTGGCCTCAACGCGCTTCCAATCGCTTGGTGCACACTGTGTTGACGTTGTTGCTATCCGGCGTCTATCTAGTATCTTGTAAATAAATGACGCGCGAGAGAAACGGACGGAGAAAAAGGGCTGCAAGCGTTCCGGCTGTCTTTGGAGCTTTAACACTTTGGATGCTATGAAAATTTTGATATGTGTACTTGCTGTTTTTTGGCATAAATGGTGAGAAGAATGAAAGCATAGGTAAATAGAGTTTGAGGGTTTTGATTAGGGTTCGGTTCGAAGCAGGGCTTGAATAGGTTCCGAAAATAACTGTTTCAAACTGTTATATAGGGTAGACCAGGGCGAATCGGATCAAAATAAGAATTTAGTCCATATTTCTTACATCGCGATAGAAATGATCATTCCGATCGTTCGTAGTACCTCGTCCCTCTCCCCCGCACCTACTGCAATAGTTCGTCAATTGTTTTAAGTCATTGTTTAGAGGTGGCATACGTTTTCAGTGAGATGGTTGCGTGCGAACGTTACAATTTTGGTCCGTATCTAACCTACGTAATCTGCAATTTCGTATTTAAAATAAAAAGTAAGCTTGAGAATTCAAATGTGCTTATTGTTATTAGTTTGCACGGTGTCCAAGTTTAGTATTTCATGTATTTTAGACTATTACATCATAATATGTTTATGTAATCTACAATCTTTGAAATACTTATATATGGGGCTAATCGGATCACGTTATTTGGGGCGAATCGGATCACTCCTTTTTTTTTTCATTTGAGTAATTCTATAATTATAAATATGATAATTGTTTATATACAGATGGTTCGTAGGTACATAAAAAAGCGCAATCAGGGATCATGGTGTCCAAGAAAAAATAATAAAGGAGGCTGTGATAAAAATTAAATCTAAAAAAATGACGAAAAAATAAATAAATTAATGGTTTTAAGAAGATGACATTTTATTGACTGCGGTGAAAAATTAATTCGTCCATTTTCAGAAGACTGTCTGAGAAAAGTGGTGCCACGAGAATTGTGCTGATAGAGGCGGCAAAAAACGGCAATATCCTTCCCATCTGTGTGCTAAGTAGGGTCACTTGACTTCACTGTCATTAAATTAGATTTGTTTAAGTTGATTCTAAAGATTTTGTTATGAAAATTTCAGTTTTTTCAGAAATTTCTGGGTGGTCCGATTCGCCCCAAGTTTCGGGGCGAATCGGATATTTCTCAATTTTTCGTTTTTTGTTTATAAATGAAAGATTTTCATGTTTAGTTTCAATTTTTATATATTCAAGTTGAAGCCAAAGGTGTACTGGTTATGAATATATTATAAAAAATTCATTTTTTAATGTTTAACTATTGTTTTTTTACAGTCAAACACAAAGTGATCCGATTCGCCCTGGTCTACCCTAAAGGTTCTGACTGAAAGAGTTATGAAGAACCTTTATTCTGAATAACCGTTATAAAGAACCTAAATATCAGACTATACAAGTTTAAGTTACGGTTCCTATATAGCTCTATAACTTTTATTTTTTAGGTTCTATATAAGTTCCAAAACGGTTATAGAACCGATTTAATAACTTTTATTTTTTAGGTTCTACATAAGTTCCAAAACGGTTATAGAATTGATTCTTGTAACGATTGTACAAAATTTTATAGAAAATGAAATTGCAACATATTATAACTATAGACTACTGTGTATAACCAAATTGTTTAAAAATTATTATAAATAAGTATGTAAATATATATTATATAC
Source organism: Andrena bucephala (assembly GCA_947577245.1). Lineage (NCBI taxonomy): Eukaryota > Metazoa > Arthropoda > Insecta > Hymenoptera > Andrenidae > Andrena > Andrena bucephala. The sequence continues at coordinate 31,788,922 of OX387717.1, read as the reverse complement.
ACATTTGTACATACATATACAATTAATAGCAAATTAGTTAAAGTTTATCTTGTCCCTCTACCGTTCGTCAATGAAGCCGGACATTATAGAAGACATTTTATTAATCCGCCTAAATATGCCAAATCTACCACAAATAGGCATTTAAAAAGTTCAATAAATATTTAATATCATAGATCGAAACTTTTATTTGTCAAATTCATTTTTTCAATTAGGGGTCACCTCACCATCAGGACCATGATTCTGACAACATATTAAAATATCATTTAAATCGGTGAGCTAGACCTTCATCGGTATAACAACCAAACATTTATATTAACTCACACTTCATATTACAAGATAATTGTAATGAAATTGTGCATAATATATATTTACTTCCTTATTTATAATAATTTTTAAACAATTTGGTTATACACAGTAGTCTATAGTTGTAATATGTTGCATTTTCATTTTCTATAAAATTCTGTACAATCGTTACAAGAATCGGTTCTATAACCGCTTTGGAACTTATGTAGAACCTAAAAAATAAAATCGGTTCTATAACTGTTTTCGAACTTATACAGAACCTAAAAAATAAAAGTTATAGAGCTATATAGGAACCGTAACTTAAACTTATATAATCTGATATTTAGGTTCTTTATAACGGTTATTCAGAATAAAGGTTCTTCATAACTCTTTCAAGAACCTAAATCTTTATAATAACGGTTTCAAGCCCTGGTTCGAAGTTAATTTTTAAATTATCGAAACTTGAATCCGAAAAATTGTTGGGCTCTGAAACTTTCGACACTCGAAACTCGAAACGCGAAACACGAAACTTGAAACACGACACACGAAACTCGAAACTCGAAACTTTTTTGGGTTTCGAGAGGTTTCGAGGTTTCGGCGGTTTAACAAACTCATCCCTAGTTTTGATAGTTTTGGGAAGTTTTAGATAACTTTGATTCTCCTAGTAATCTTGAAGATCTTGATAGTTCCAATATTACTCATAGACCTATTTAATAGTTTCAATTGCTTTTACAGGTATTTACCTTTAATACTAGTCACAGTTTTGATCATTCAGGTAATCTTAATAGTCTCCACAGTCCAGATAATTTATATACTTTAGTGTTTCAGTCTATGGCTGTTACGAATATTCGAATATTTGAATATTTGAATATTCAAAGTATTCGAATATTTGAACATTATTCGAATAATTAAGAGTATTCGAAATGTATAGATGTTTAGATTCGTATTCGGTCCAGTACAAAATTCTAACACTTGAATTATTCGAATTATTCAAATTATTCGACGTATTCACAGTATTCAAATTATTTGAGTTATTCAAATTATTCGAATCATTCGAATTATTCAAATTATTCGAATAGTGGGACCATTCGAATATATTTACAGCTCCAGTTTAGTCCTAATACTATTTCTAATCTTGAAATCTTCAGACATTCTTTCACATTTACCAATTTATTACCACCAACTTTCTCGCGCCTTTCCTCTATTTCCCCACATTTTCCAATCTCCGCTCCCCCACCCCCCCCCCCCCCCCCCCACCCAGGACCTCCGGGCGCGCGAGTCGCTCGAAAATTTCGCAAGGGCAGAGCGTGGAATGGCAGTCGCTGATCTCACGCGTGCCAATGAATCACGGCTGAACGGTTGCTTAATGATTTCGTTAAATCGATTAGCCCGCATCGATTAAGCATCGGTCCGATCGGTGCACGTGTGCGTGCACGCTTGATGGATCTCCGCGGCGAGATTTCGATTCTGATAAACGGTGGTGTCTGCAACTAGTAACCATGAAACGCGAACCGTTCGATGCCTGACAGCTTCATACGTTTTATTTGCAAACCGAGCCCCTTTGCGCTCGGATCTCACGAGGCGGGTGCAACGGAATGAAAAATACCCACGCGTCGCTGGCGATCCTAGTAGCAACATTTATCGAGCAACCTCCGCTAAACGGAGATGAGTCGCCGCGATAACCGCAGGTGAAGACAGTCGCGCGTAATGAAGTCCCTAAGCATTGTATAAAATTAGACTCTTTGTCGTTTCAACGGAACCGATATCCCAGCGAATAATGAAGCCGAGCCTATAATTTGCAGACGGCGAAATAACGCACGGTATGGAGGAACGCGGGCGGAATTACAATGCAATAATAATGTCGAGAGACAGCTAGTCGTCCGCGATCTGTTACGCGTGCCTCGGACCCAAGGATCGCGCTCCTAAATGAACAAAAAAGCACGGCTGCGCCCTGCGCGCATTGCGGTAGGTCCCCGACGGAATGCAGCTTCGCGCAATCGTAATGATAGCTTTATTACTCGCTGTAATTGCCATTATTACGCTCGCAGGGATTGCCGGGATATTGTTTCACGGCCACGGTTTGGCGGGTCCCGCGATTTCTGGTACGCGGCTGGTGAATAATTCGAGTGCCATTCGTGTTGCATTACAGATGCGTCATTAGAAGTTTCTATGTCTGACGGTCTTGTGGGAACGATGCTTTAATCACTTGATGGGTCTGACTAATTGTCAGCGCCGCTCGGACGCATTGCTCGTGATTGCATTGCTATTGAAACGTTCCTAAGGCTTCGAATAGCTCGTTGATTGGAAGAATTAGCCGATTTGCTAATGGTGTAATTTCTGTCGCGCCGATCGCGTTAGCATTTATTATAGCGATACGTAGGTATGTAAGTACATCTGGGGGATAAAAAGTGAAAATTGTAATTAGGGAAGTAGAATCAGCAATAAGGTGAATAAGAAAAATAAGTAACTGATAATGACAATTAGGATTAATAAGATAACCGTAGTAGGGTAAACTCAGGTAAATCCGTGATACAGGTTATTCCGTGATACTTTTTCATTTATTTGTAACTCGAAATTGTCTGACTCAATTTAGATGGAGCAAAAGCGAACAGACAGCGTTGATCTTCTAGTTTATGTTTTGGTAAAATAATTAATCAATTTTTATTTAATTTGTTTAAGATTTTTAATTGTATGATTATTTCATATTTTTTTTATTCTTTGGATTCGAGGAGTTATACCACGTATTCGATATGATGAATTAATATATATATATGTTGGAAAAAATTTCTTTCTTATGCTTTAATTTATTTAGTTTTTATTTTTAGATTAAAATTGTTTTTTCAATTAGGTTTAAGTTAATAGAAAATATTAATTCTATTCTATACTTTCAAAATATATGTCTAATCAGACTCATTAACTAAATTTTATAAATTAATGAATCTCAATATTTATTTGTGTTAGGATTGATAAGAAAGTAAGAGAAATATAATGTAAAAATTTGACTTAATTCTTTATAAGGATATTCAATAATCAATCAGCAGCGCATTATTCGTGAAATTTTTCGTGCTAGTTGTGGACGATCGCTTTTTTATGTGTTATATGTGCTTTAGAAGATAACTGGAAAGTTCAAACTGCAGGTAAGTGATGGTAAAATGACACTTTAACAAGTCTTACTCTTGAAATTATTATACAATAAGGCATCAGTGTTATTTTTGCTTATGAATAGTGACTAAATTCTTATTTTATGTGTGCCTCAGACTGCGCTTCTGATTGCGCTGTTTGAGAAATTTTTATGGTCAATACCAGAAATAATGTTTGCTTACGTCTCAGACATCTGACGATCATGAAACGATTGATTATACACAAAATAACAATAATATAAAATAGTATAAAATAATGTAAAATCATCTAAAATAATGTAAAATAATGCAAACTAATCTAAACTAATGTAAACTAATATAAAATAATATAAAATAATATAAAAAAAGTAGCTGATGGCCATATCACGGGCTAGTGAGAACTATCACGGAGTTACCAGACTACTATCACGGATTTAACCAGAGCTATCACGGAGTAACCATAGTATGTCATGACAACTTAATTTTGTATATTTTCAATTAAATATACTTAGTAAATTTCTGTTAACCTATTATTTGTTTCTGCGATGTCTGACCTATCATTATATCCTAGACTCACTTTCAGAATATGTAAATATTAGCAGTTATTGGAAAAATTCTAAAACTGTCACGGATTTACCCCAGTTTACCCTACAAGTATTACTCTATTTTTTATTTAAGTATTCTGCTTTCCATGGACAAATAATTAAATAAGAAGAATAAGAAAAATAAATAATTAATAATAATAACGAGGAATAATGAGACAATAGAAGTACAAATATTACCCACTCAAGATTATTATTACTATTATTCAAGAATTTTGCTTCCCATGGAGAAATAATATTAAGAAGAAGAATCAAAAATTGAATTAATTAATAATGCAGAATAATAAGACAGCAGTAGTACAAGTATTACTCTGTTTTTTATTTAAGAACTCTGCTTTCCACGAACTATCCTGTATATGTGTACGAATACTTTGCAAGCTTTCTCAGAAGAAGTTCTACGTAGTACAATAATTTTCCTCCTGTCGACGGAGGTATGGAGATTACTCAGCTCCATTAGCGATAAAAATTCCTTACTATTTCGAGATCGATCTCGTGTGCCCGCGCGAGCAATCGGAAGAGGCATAAAAAGGATCTAACGCGATCGACCGAGAGCACTTGCATTCCACCGGCAGCCGGACGCATAAGACGGAATTGTGTTCATTTCAGATGTGTCCGGATAAGAGGGGCGCATGAAAGGCGAAGCATCGGGTACATTTTGACAAGACAGACCGTGTCGAGATCTCGGTAGCCGTGTTTCTGTGATCTACTCGTGTCCCAGCCTCTTCCGACGTCGCGCCTTTTAACGATCCATCCCGTCTGGCCCATTAGGGCGCGGCTTTTGTCATTCTAATTTCAGGTGTGCATTCCTCCTGCGGGTACCCACTGCTTTTTCGTATGGCTGAGTTATTCTACTTGTGCTGGGCGCGCCCGTTACGCGGTGCATACAGAGGAGCCATAAAATCACCAGACAGTTTCGAGTAAAGTAGATTGTACCAGTGCGTTTAAACGATTTCGGTGGTCCAGAAGTCTTCATTCTAGAGGATTGCATTAGTGGAGGAATTTTGTGAAAGGATTTAGGGTCTTAAAGTATAGATAATACATCATGAATGGAATTACTTAAATTATTTTTTACTTGCTGTTTATCTTTAAGTTGGTCAATGGCTCGTTGTGCAGTCATCAAATTTTAGAGAAATTTAACTTTTGTGTCCTTGCTAAGCCGATTAGGGTGGCACAACCCGAGTTTCACCCGAATCTGTATAAATCGGATCGAGGGTTTTCTGATCCGGTAAATCGCCTCTGCAAATTATGTTCTATTAAATAATCGATGAAACGCGATAACGTTCAGAGCTGCTGCTACTCCTTCAGAGTAAATTGAGTTGTTGCTTTTATTATTGCTCCTACCCCTAGTCAGTTTTTAGCTTTAGTATCAGTTTTAATTTATTTTAGTTTAACTTGAGCTTAGTTTTAGTTTAGTTTCAGCTTATTTCTTTTTTTACTATCTTTTCTTTACGAATGCCATGCTCTGACACTTATAAAGAGGTTAGACATATTAGCAGCTATAGCTGGGCCTTGCCTTTTCATCATCCTGTATCCAAATGGGTGTAATAAAGGCGGAAAATAAAATTTCCGCAGGAAAAGATGTTCTACGTTCACATAAAACTTTAATAAAATTAGAATTTCCAGATTAGGAGCGTTTCCTTGTCAAGCAGACAATGCACTTCATCCCAGCTTTGCCTACATCATTCCGCTCCACCACGGAGTCCTAAGTCGCAACTGACCCGAGTCAGATGGGACGGGGAAGAAAAATCGGGGTCCAACGGACGATTATCTATGTCAGCGACGCCCACGCTTCCCACAGTTAGACTACCCCCGGAACAGAAAGCGTACGTTGGGCAGAGGAGATAATGGCGGTCGCGGGTTGCGTTCAGCTTATTTGTCGTCCGTGCGTGACTCAGTTGCCCGCTCGTTGCTTCCCTTTTGCAGATCGAGGAGCCTCCGCTGCCGCCGCGCGCTGCCTTTTATCCGCGTTTATTGTCACGCGTTCTACCAGCGGCTCTAGCGTTGCTCAGCCACTACGCATTCGTGGAAACCGGGGAATAAATCGCGGCCCGACGTAATCGCGATCGTCCACGGTATTCCGGTTCAAGGAACCGGCGCGGCGGGAGGATTTAATTGACGCTGGGCGCGGAATTCCGCGTCTAGTCGGCGTGCAGCGGCGGAAAAACGCCGACAATGAGCGGACGCGTTGCTCCTGGCATGGGCGTCCGCAGAGAACAGATCCCCCCATGGAGGAACAATTGCTTATTTTTAAAAGCTAATCTTTATTAAGTTTATGCTAAAAAAGTGAATAGTTTTAAATTTCTTCTAAATTTTTTCTTTACCCCCACTGTTTTTCTAAGTGGCCTCCTCCCCCTGGAAAAAAGTCAGCGGAAGCTTGTGGCTCCGGGAGTCAGAGTTGGGCGTTAACTAAATAAAAAAATTATTTAAATAACAAGTCAAATAAAAGTTACTCAGCTTACACTTATTTGATAATTAAAGTTAATTTTTTCCTTCGGCGAGCGGTTCGACTTCAGCGTCAAATATATTTTTTAAATCTATTTAACTTTCAACCTTTCAATTTTTCAACCTAACATTAACCTGTCAACTCTTCAACTTTTCATCTTTTCATCTTTTCAACTTTTCAACTTATCAACTTATCAACTTTTCAACTTTCAGCTTTCAGCTTTCAGCTTTCAGCTTTCAGCTTTCAGCTTTCAACTTTCAACTTTCAACTTTCAACTTTCAACTTTCAACTTTCAAGTTTTCAAGTTTAAAAGTCTTCAACTTTTCAACTTTTCAACTTTTCAACTTTTCAACTTTTCAACTTTTCAACTTTTCAACTTTTCAACTTTTCAACTTTTCAACATTTCAACTTTTCAACTTCTCACACATCTGAGCATCTCAACTTCACAATTTTAACTTTAACTCTACCCTTAACTTTACCCTTAATTTCAACTTTAATTTTACTCGGCATCGGATAATTTTCTGCCGCACGCTTCGGTCGACCGCCATCCTTTTTTTCGAATACCACGTATCGACTGTTTTCCGGATTCTTGAGCACGGTACCGCGAATCGAATGGACTCAACGCCGAGGATCGCGATGTTAATCGCTCCTCGTAGGAAACTTCCAGATCACCTTGGTTTCGATTTACGATCTATGATCGCTGGACGGGTGGAAGGATTTCTGGTTGTCAGGGGCGGCGGGGAACGCGGCGCGAGGAAGGCACGGGAATGAGTTATGACGAGAGGGGGAGAAAGTTTCCGCGCGGGACTCTTTATTTTTGCGTGTTTGTTTGAATATGACTGTCCTTGCGAGTCGAGAGTGTTGGCACGTGCAAAGGGACGAGTGATTAATTAAAGGGATGGTAGAGACGTACCGTGGAACGTCGGAGTGAATGATCGTGAGAGTGGTACGGTGATTTCTTGCCCAAAGGACGGGAAAAAGGGCCGAGGCTTTCGTCACGGATCGTACATCATGCACGGAGCTGTGTTTAGACGTTGCTCACGCTGCGATTGCGGCGGGAGGAAGTTGTAGGGTCTGGTCGGATAGTTTTGTCAGATACTTTTGATGCGGGGTGAGTTATGGGGTTGTTTTCAGGGTGATTGACGTTGGGGCGTTAGATCCTCTTGATGTATCGTGGGGATAGCGATAGAAGAATGTCGGTGGGAGTGTAAATGCAATTGTAATATCCCATTCTGCTAACCCCTTAACGAGACACTAAATTTTAGAAAAACGATAAAAAATTACCTTTTTTATGTTTCTATTTTACTATATAAATGTTTATAAACTGGGGCGGAATAATGTTTTTCGAAAAAAGCGTTTAGTTATTTTCGAACGATTTTATTTAACATTACAGAGAGGTGGATTTTTGAGAACGTAGCATTTTATAGTGGTGGGTCTTAATGGGTCATTTTTGTATTTTAAAATTGTTAGTATTTATTGTGAAGTATGGTATTACGTAGTGGTGGTCAGTAGAAAGTTTAAAAATTATATTCTTATAAGTATGTATATCTAAGGAACTCTAGTATGCTGGAATTTAATTATAATATTGGTGTAACTGGCCCATTATGGAGAATCTCCTGCCTATAACAGGAATTTCTGGAAACCTCAAACCAAAAGAAACATTAACCCTACATAAGGGGATTTCAGAAAGCTGTGACTTAAATTTTAGTTTCTTTCAAAGAAAAATTCAATGATGGTAAAAAATCGAGTCTAAGGAACTGCAATACTCTATTTTGCTTATCACCTTGGTATCAGTTGTCTATTCTTGACCATTCCCTGGCTATGCATTATTCTTGACCTTACTGTTTCGTGGTCATTCATCTTTTCAACGTTTCTCTCTTCAAGAGATTGAACTTGGGGAACTGTAGCTACAGCTTCTTTTAACACGCCCACGTTTTAGAATTGACCGAAAGATGGTGGAATCCCATGGCGAGAGGACGAGTTCAGAGGCAAGCGGCTCGTTTCATACGGGCACACTGATTTATTCGTAGATTTTAACCAATCGCTATAGGGGTTCCTCGCATATAAACCTGCCTCGCCGTGAAATTTATTAAGCTTCCTCGATCCCTTGGCTTCCACCATTCGACGCTACAATGCAGAACGTATTCGAAACGACTTCTGTCATAACCGATCTTAACCTCTTGTGCAAAATTAAAATCTTTCGAATGGGATACTCCCAGGGATATTTGATTTTCGTGCACGGAGAACATCCCCACATGTGTGACCCTTCTAAACACAGGTAGGCTACACGTTTTAATCCCCGCAACGTTGTGTTCTTTATGGTTGACTAATATGGACTAAGGTAAATGTACCAATACCCGGACGCTTAAAGAGCTTAAGGAATAGCGGCAAATTTTGTCTCCTAATTTAATTTGTAAAACCATCATGAAATAAAAAAATGTTGTTGAAATGTGGGAGATAATACAATATTATACTATTGGAAACTGAAAAAAAAAGTTTATGTATTATAATAGACGTATTTATTAATGAAAATACGAAAATATGCAGATGTCTCAGTAAACAGACAACCTAAAACTGTATGGCCCAATACCTGAATTATATTCTTGTACCAGTAAATAAACTTAGACTTGTTTAAAAAAATATTAATTTTCTTGCAAATTTAACCATCTTAAACTAAATTTAAATCTATTTACTGTTATAATAATGTATTATTATAATATATAAATAAGAAATGCTGTCAAAATTTTCTTAGTAAATGACAGAAGTGTCTTATTTTGTGTACCATTTTTTGGTACTATGTTTGTTTTTAAAATCATTCAAAATTAAGCTTAAAAATAAATCAAATTCGAATTACTGTTCAGGTACTGGGACATGGCTGGGCACTGGTACATTTACCTTATATGGGCTTTTTGGAAGTGCCTAGCCTTTCTCTCTAAAATTGTTGAGTATTTAAATTATTTCAACCATGAGTTATTCCACGCTTTTTAAGCCTTTGAGTCTTTAGTTCGTAAGTCGTGCAGGCAACCCTAAGTAGTTATATTATAAGTTTAATGCAAAAGTGTTTCAACTAAAAAAGCTAGATTTATACCATTCCTGCAGAAAAGGGAATGAAGGTTAAACTTTCGAGATGTGGCGTTATTAACCCCTTAATACCCATTGCGAACAGTCTCAAAATTCCACTTTCGTAATATTACGTTCGATAGAATAAAAAATACCTAAACTCTTTTCTTCGAAAAACAGTTTTTCATCCCAGTTTCTAAATATTTACATAGTAAAATAGAAAACTGAAAAATGTTATATGTAATATTTTAACGTTTTTCTAAAATTTATTGTGTCGTTAAGGGGTTAAAACAAACAGGCAAATAATTGACTTACGTTTGCATTAAACGGCTCTTACGTGTAAAGCATATATTTCCAAAGGTACTACTTACTTACAATTTAAGTCGTAAAAAAGTGTACATTTTCTTCACCACACTTGGTAATTTCAGCGAGCACTCAAAGGGTTAATATTTATTCTGAACACAACTGAGTATTGGAGTTAAAATAAAGTGTTTAATGATTTATTGTAACAGTTACTTCGTGGAGGCTATCTTGTACTCACAAGGGGAGTCTTAAGCATACTTTGTTAATTACATACAAGATTGTTATAATTGAAAATATATATCAAGAGTTAAAGTATGCTACACGGACTTAATCTCACATGCAATCAAATTGCACGTTGTTTTGAGGAAACGAGGAATTTCATAAGCTCCTTACACCCCTCCACTTCGTTCCTGCGCCGTGAGTCTCTCCGCGCGGCGAACACCTAAAAATTACGGATGATACGAACTTTCACCCGAAATTACAGCGTGCAATGTAGCTTTCCAGCAATTATCCAGCATTTTGTTCCCCCGAATACGAGAGTAACACACGCGCACCTGCAATTTGTACGATCAAAAGTTGCGCGATTTCCGTATTAAACGCGGCGATAAAAGTTAAGGACGCGGTATTACGAAACGCCTGTCGGGGCCCTCGGTGTCTTTGCGAATTACCGATTCGTTTGTTGGTTAATCTCGCGGCGCGTTGCAAGTAGGTGTACGGGGAGCTCGACTCAGCGATATTTTATCACCTATTTTGCGCGCTGTCGTTAATAATACGGAAACGGCGATTCTAATAACACCCTTCACGCCACTATTTCGCATTGCAATCGCGGCGCGAACGCACCGATGAATTTCTAAATCGTTCTATTAGCGTCAGTAGTTGTGCTTAACGTGGCAGTCGAGGGCTGCAATTATCGCGATAACGTAAGTTTCTAACGAACCTGTTACCGCAAGCAGTGACTCAATCTATCCTTGCAGAATTTATTCTGTTATTTAGTTTGCTGGAACTTTCTCTAGTATGGAACAGCAAGTTGAACACGATTCTTGTGGAGAATGTTGCTACACTTTACAGACAGTAAAAGAGTCTCATTGTGCTGACAAATCGTTTAGCAAAGTTTATTTTTGCCATTACTAGAGATGAGCAAAAATCTTATTTAAATAAAAATTTCGAATAACGAATAAAAGGTAGAAAAATTATTCGGCATGTGTCGAATAAAGTTAAAACCGGTTCTCGGCCGCTCGAACGCGCGCCAGAAAAGTATTCGACGTTGATTAAAGTTGAAGTTGAAAAATTGATTTGACGCTGAAGTTGAAACGCTAGAAGAATAAAAAATTAAATTAATTTGTCGAATAATCTGAAGTTAAAGTAACTTTTATTTGATCCCCTATTTAAGTATTTTTTTATATAGTTAATGCCCAACTCTGGCCACCACTGCATAATTTCTGTGTTAGGTTAGTCCGTTTTTGCTTGCATTTTGCTAACAAGGGACGTCACTCAACTGTTACACGCCGATTTTGATGAGGTTTGCGTAGGTTATAGTTCTCGAAAAGATGTTTGACACATATTTTTTTTATCGGCGAACGTCCACATTTTGAGGGTGAAATCAGCACTCAAAGTGGTTGCGCTTGAGGGTGAAAAACACGTTTGCCCGAATATCTCGGAAAATGATGTATTTTTTTATGACAAATTTAGCCACGTGATCAGATTCAGTGAAAAATTATTACTTTCTAGTATATTGTTTAAACAAATCGACGTATTACGAATCTGATTACGTGGCTGAATTTGGTAAAAAAATCTATCATTTTAAATACACAACGTGGCTTAAATTCAGTCTAAATTTTAAGTAGATTAAGTCCACATATCGCCTTCCACTTGTCTCGAATCTAGGAGTTTAGACTAATATAAGTCAGCCTAATATATTGCACATAATTCAAGCCTCCAATTTGCTTCAAACTCTGCACATATTAAATTCACACTCTACCCTTAAAAGTCTCCCAATAAAACCATTCGCAAATTCATATTTTCCTCCTAACACCGTAATTAACAGCTACACCCTGCCAGTCAGAAATAATATCTATCAGAATCGACATCTACCCACTTAAAATCTGATAACTTCCAAAACCCCATCCTTCGATTCCCAGAGAAGCCTCATTTCCCCCGCTTTTTACCGCGCGTTGGGAAAAATTCCCGGAGCAACGTCGACCTCGAATTATTCCCAACGTAAAAGCCGATAAGCGGTTTAAGGTCGCGGCGGTGATCGCGAAAGGTCACATAATGCCTGTCATTTCGCCCGTACGCCTGTAATAACACGACTTCTACCTTCGATCATCGGATCGTGTCGCGATCTCGGGATCGAGATCGAGCCAGCGCGCCGCACGGAAGAGGGGGAGGAGGGCGGCGCGGCGGGGAAGGGCGCGGCGTAAGTTCGATCTTGATCGCCGTATCCGTTATTCCGGGACGATCGTGGCGAGTCAATGACTTTTGCATATCGCGGGATCGATCTTCCCGCGCGGCATATAGGCGCGCATAACTTCGATCGGTATCCACGTGGTCGGCGCCGAGCAGTCTACCGAATCGTTCCGGTGAATTTGGCGAACGACTCCATTCAACGGTGCCGATCGACCTCAGCGGGCTCTCGCATTACTCAACGTCTGCGAAATTCTCGCGTACCATCGGATCCGACTGATCCGAGTCCTCCACTTTGGAGGGGTGCGCATTCTGACGCTGGTCGCGGGAAGCTTCCGAGGATCTCCCTAGTCCATCTCACTTCCGTTTCTTAGATTTAGTTACCAGGGATGGATCATGGTTCAGATGTGTTACCTTAATTGTTTACTATATTTATAGTATTTAGTAGAGTACAGTGGCGCAGTCAGGATTTAAGGGGAGGTTCCGTTCTGAGAATCTATTTTTTTTTATTTCATTTTTCGAATGTTCAATCATTTAAGAATACGTGTTTAAAAGGATTTTTTGAAACTCGTAAAATTCCCGAAGTTATAGGCATTTGTGTAGCGGCAAATGGGTAACGCACGGCCACTCAGCGCGCACGTAAAACTTTACACGCGTTTCTCTTGAAACAGTGATCTTAAAATCGGTGGAACCTATATCTCGAAAAGTTATTACCCGATTCGACTGAAATTTTTTTTATTTTGAAGTGTATACTTCTGGCACGTGGAGAAACCAGTAAAATTTTAAGAAAATTGAAGATTTGTAATTTTTAAAGGCTTTGAAAGGACGAAAAATATAGGGAACAAGTGATTTCAAACTTCGAGTGTCGTTATTTTCTTAAAAAATGTAATTTTTTGTCATTTTCATTGCTTAGTACACGAGCGAGTTTTATACCCTTTAATAGTCTGGCATTGTTTTTTATTTCAGACTAATGGTTTAGGTGCTACAGGTTCCATCGTTTTGGAAGCATTTTTTGGCGCCTCGACTTTAACGACTCCCCAGTGCTGTCTGCAATGATTAATTATAAAACAAAAAAATTATTTCTATAGTTTAAGACATCCTTAATACAATGCAAAAACTCCCATTAAATTATATGTAGTAGTTTTCCTCTAATAAATTCCTGAAGATCACCTATTTTGATGAGCTGAACGAATAGAAATATTTATATGCAAATTCAATAAAATTCATTCTGTGATTTTAAAAATTTATTTAAAGAATGAGATATAGCTTCCTTGTTTTACATAGCCCCTTCTTTGGGCGCGCCATTGGTAGGGTGATAGAGGTTGAAATATTGAAGTTAATGAGGGATTCAGATGTAGAAGGTTAAATAGTTGTTAATGAGATATTTAAGGTAGGTATTTGTTTGATATATTTGAAATTGAATTGAACTCGCTATAATTAGTGTTCTATTATTCGAAGGAACTACTGGGACAGTGATTCCCAACTTGTGGGTCACGTGTTTTCTTGGAGGGTCGCCACGTGGTTCTTTTTAGTTGATGATTTTTAGCACTTATTTAATTTAATATAGTTACATTGCCAGACTCTACTGATTTTCCATAAATGAACGGAAGGAAATATAATAAACATTTAATATTCTTTTTTGTAATTTTCAGCTTGGCGGACCTTGATTCACTCCCTAAAAATAAAATACTGTAAAGTTGTGTGATATATCTACAATACTCTGCACACAATTTGGGATTCGCGTGCAATGGCAGTCGATTATTTGTCAACAACGATGGAGAGAAGGGCAGCGAGTAGAAAGAGAAGCGAAATGAAGTCGTTTCTCTTTTTGTTTCAAATAACGCGATCTAGAGACGCGGTAGCGTCTCGACGCCAAGTACATGTTTCGACACCCCGTATATGTCGACTGTCGCTATCGCTATCATTTACTCGTCGCCTGGCTAATCCAACTTAACCTGAAACTTATTTCATTAATATCTCATCACGCCTGCAATATTATCTAAATTTAAAGGCGTTTTTCTTATGTAAATCGCATATCAGCTTTCGAATAAGACCAATTTTAATAAAATCGGTCCACGCATGACAGAGATATCGTAATATCGTCTCATGTAAGATTTTTCTTCTGATTCTTCTGATTCTTCTGATTCTTCTGATTCTTCTGATTCTCCAGTCAAAATTTTCGTCAACATAATACGTATATACGCGTTACACGCACACCTTCAGACAAAAAGAAACTAACACATGTTTCGTTCGTCAAACGCTACCTTCACTATGCAATCTACTCAAAATTTTGACAGCTTACAGTCAGGTTATAACCTGGCGAGTGTTAAATAAGGTAAGTTTTCAAAATTTGAGATGCCACGTGTTTTTACAAATATGTATCGTTTTACCATTGAATTGCAATCAAAATGCAGTCTCAAACACAAGGTAAGTTGCCGAAATTGGAATTGCGACATGTTTAAATATCATCAAACTGTTTTTTATTTGTAACTAAACTCAGAATTTTATTTATGTATATATAGATAATCGAAGCGTAAAATGATGCTGGGATTGAATTTATCCTGAATTCTGTTCCATGATAATTTGTAAATATAAATCACAAAAAATAGAAACTAATCATATAATATTAAAAATTATCTGAAGTCATTCCCTATGCAAATTATCTTTGCAAAAAGAAGTGAGATCCCGATAAAAACTTCAAAAAAGTAAAAAAATTACGTCAAGTGCAAGAAATAAAAAAACATGCAAAAAATAGAAAATAATTACAAAGTAAAAAAGATGTGAAATCAAAATGAGCTGCAAGCACATAAAGGTGTTTTCCTGCAGCGTGCAACGGCGACACTGTGTAACACAATAAAAGACAAGAAAATATGTCCGCGGCCTGGAAGTCAAATACTTGGCGTGGCCAGGCAAAGTATTCTCAGATCATCAATACCCATACCTTCTCCCTCCGCAGGCTTTCAGATAATTAGTCTATTTAAAACACAGCCAATATGAGTATATTTTCATTATATTGCGTTTTACAATAATTGTAAGATCATTCATCGACACCGATGCCTTTCCTCTCACAAGCTTTCACATAATTTGTAAATTTAAAACTCTGACAATATGAATACACTTTCATTATTTTGCGTTTTAAAATAATTTTAAGATCATTCATCGACACCTCGACCTTTCCTGGCCACGCCAAGTATTTGACTTCCAGGCCGCGGACATATTTTCTTATCTTTTCTAGTAACGACGTTTGTTATGACTGAACGATGCCCCAGCTTTGGAAGTCACCTCTGTTCAGACGGTTCGGCCACGAGACGCGATATATACGTCACTCGGCGTGCAATAACCGACCGATATTCCAACACTTCGGAAATACGTACGCGTGTATTCTCTCGCGAGGCCTGCTTGCTCTCCCCCCACCAAAGCCCATATTCGCCGCGGTACATTGGCGGGGCGCGGGGGTCATTCGTTCTGTTGACACCGTTGAGTTAAGACGTTTCAATAGCTGCGTACTTAAATGGTACGCCTACATTATCTATCGTCACATAATTACTTCTAATCATTATTAGTCTTCTTCTTTACTGTCTACCGTCACTTGCTGCTACTATTAATACACTTGCGTCCCGAAATTGATTAAATATCGCGAGGAAACCGTTAGACGTTCATCGCGTATTCCCTTCGTTGCCTTCGTACCGATATTTCTGCACGTTTAGTGCACACATATCGTGTCTCGGTATTCAATTACATCCCTTTTCGGGCATATTTCAAGTTTATTTGTTGTTTAATTGCTTTACGAATGTTTTAATGCTTTTGTTTCAACTTGTTGCATCGTTCGATTACAGCCGCTGAGGCGGGAATCGAAAGCAAAGGGCAGGCGACTCCATGACACTTGACGATTAATTTGAACGGTGCTTGGATGGCGACTGGTCATTCCTTGGAAGAAGAAGGTGGCAATACGTGTGGTATACATATTTTTATCGTTATTTTATTGAATCATTGTTGGCTGTGAGGGTGATGGGTAACTTTGCACTCGGTTAATATCGGGATGAAATGGGAAAAGATTGAATTATGATAAATTGAGTAATTCTAGTCGGATTTGTTTAAACATTTCAAAATGGCGTCAGTAGATGTTTACGAAATATTGGAATGATCGAATTCTATTGCATTTCGGTCGCGTTTACGTAGAATTCAATAATATTTCAATGATTTTTAAGAATCTATCTCTATGAAGCTAGTCTAATTGCATTTACGTTCGGTTTTGGATGCAAGTTTTATTCTTTATGTACAGAAACTACGTAGTTGATCGAGGACATGCTATTCAAGCATGAATAATTAACGAATTTTGATTCTTGCAATGAATTTTGGATATTTATAAAGATCGTGATATATTTTAAAGTATTATTCGAATAACACGAACGTGCTTATAACTTTAATGACGAAAGCCACTACTACGGTTCCTTTAAATGTAATAATTATTTCTGATGTAGTATATTCTGGATAATGTCGTGTTACTGAAATGTAAAGCTGCTCCTATCGAGCGAGCATTCTGCATTTTCGCATCACACCTTGTATTCTAAATAACAAGGAGCGAAAGTTCCTTGGCTGGTTCCAAGAAAAACAATATTTCCTCGTGACAAACACTCGATCAAACCACATCCACCCCACCCTCCTATCCTACTTATTTTTCAGAGATTGTGACCGCGTGCAATGCGGCCAAATAGAGTCAGTGTTTATGATGTACGAAGTTTTTCGTTTTGAAGAGCACAGTTGCTCATAGTAGAGTGTCGTTAACAATTTTGGGATACGCGAGGGTAGAGTCAGTGTTTTCTACGCAATTTATATTCTTTTGCGAGCATCGGGGCTCTGACTTTCGAATCGCGAGAATAGATTCAGCGGTTTGTTCGACAATTATGATGTTTGGGGCGCGTTGATAGTCTATTTCTTTATTTTTTTTACTTTTGAAAGCGAAACTCGTTATCGGAAATTAGAGTCAGTGCGTCAGCTGAAGAGGAGATTTGTGCGCAGAATATTATTGGAAAGATGTAAGTATCTATGTATTTCATTTAATTCCTTTAAAGTAGAGTTCATTCTTCAAAATTCCAGAAACAAAAATTTAAAAATTAAAAGAAAATTAATTTCTAGAATAGAATCACCAAGAAATTCAAAACTAACGAAACTTTTTACAATTTAGACATTTTAAGAAAAAAAATTTGTTAATTTTATTTTTTAATATTTAATTTTTTAATTTTTTCTTAAAATGTCTGAATGATAAAAAATTTCGTTTTGAATTGTTTCGTGGTTCTTTATTAGAGTTCGAACAATTGTAAGTTTAGAAAGAAATTATAATCGTGTTTTGTTCTTTCGTTACAGTCTAGGGGCAGCTGAGCAACCTGATGACTTTTTCTAGCAGTTGATGACTTCCCCTGAGCAGTTGCAGAGGTGTTGGCGCCTTCGTCACCGGGGCACAGCGAAATGTGAGTGCGCATGCATTATGGTTCCTCTGGTCACTCAGTCATGTCGTAGGACGTTTGGTCCAAATCGACACGAGTGACCGGTTGTATACTTTGGCGAGCATAATGACCGCGGGTATGGTAACCATGCCCGTGAATTGTAACATTTTGTCTGTGTATGTATTTCTTAGACGAGGGCTAGGGTCTTCTTGTGCACCGCGCCTTTTCAATAGAATCAAATTATAAACATAATTTCCAAGATAAACGTTTCCTAACGCGAATGTTTATCATTGATCATACATTGATGTAGATATTTATTAAATAATGCACCTAAAGATGCATAGCAGCTCAGAAGGTATTGATATTTGATATGAATATCAATACGGCTGAATGCTAATTTTTATGTAGCGAAGAAGTCTGATACTCTCAGACTCCACAGCTACGATCATTTTTATCTAATATGTAGTCGAAAAATCGGATGCCCTCCGATTCCGTCATTGCGACGATTATAATGACTTGAATTTCTTTTATTTTTCTGATACTAATTACGTGTTCAAAAGTAACTTGATGTCTAAATGATGATAATAGAAATACAAGTGTAATTCCTTTCTTATAAAGGTCACTCGTTTGCGTACACAAAGAATAATTAATTTCCATGTGCAAGAAGACAATTGAGGGTGGGCAAATTTCAGATTCAAAGTAATTAGCATGAGAACATACATTCTTATTACCTATATGAAATTTACTTTGACGATGGAATCGCCCGTTTTAAATTCTTAAATTAAATTCTTCATGTTTTAGAGTCATTTTCTGAAATAATTCAATTTTATAGTCTTTTTTCTCACTAATTGAATGTCGAGTAGAGTCCTTTTTCTTGATCTAAAGTAGAGTCCTTTCTTATTTATCAAACTTTAAACTATTGACAAGTTGAAAGTCGAGTAATTTTGCTTTATAATGTAAAATGAAAGAATACTAGCGTGCTAGACACTATACAGACTAATCATATTTTCTAGTTGAGGATTTTCAGGATATCTTTCCGTACCGATTGCCTTTTAACTCATCCACGTGCCCATGCGTTACTTGGGTGGGTGAAGGCAATGGGGCACGATGACTTTCTTTACTAAATAATTACATGTCGGCGGCTGGCATTGCGTTAGTGTATCGTGCACGCCGCATTTTCCACCTGTGTGTGTGTTTGTGTGGTTAGGCGGTGGAATTTGCGTCGGTGAAAGATTTTTATCAAAGACCATGTTAACGAAACTATAACATTATATTATTATTCATTGCAATAACGATACCAATGTATCATATTCCTTGTTGCACACGATGATCATTCTAGTAAATAATCTTGGAATATGAAAGTTAATCAATCTCGTACAATCAAACGAGAAAGTAATAACGCTTGATGTATGTACCTAATACGTACAATGCACATTATCAAGTAATCCATTCTTTGAAATTGACAATAATTAATTGCTATGTAAATCATACTTATACGCAATGGTCACTGCCTTTGCCAGCCGATTTCAGTGAAAACTGGTACGTACTTATTAGAGTGTGATTGTGGCCAAGCTCGGGTGACGGAGTCGTCCCGGGACGGTCTCTCTAGTGTAGGCTTTGCACCCGGGCGGTGATGCTTGAGAATCGTGGAGTGGGTTGACTGATGATTGTGTTTGAGAGACTGTTTTGATATTTTTTAAATACAGGTTTTGTGTAGGATAGGTAACTTACCTTCTGGTACGAATGTGTGACTTAAATATAAGTAGGTAGGGCCGGGGCAGGTCGTCGTATTCTCTGATCGCATGTTCCCCCGCGCGATGACCTGCTTTCAGGAAATTTGTGAGAAAAGTCGACGGCCAGACTAGTGCGAGTGGGGTATGCCCTCGCTTCTAGCCTCGCTATGTCGACTTTTTGACGCCAGTGGGACATTGCACATTGTCGCTGGTCGCGGTCGGCAGGACGAGCTTGGGCACGCTATTCACTTTCAGAAGGGCGGACCGCCCGAAGCAAGAAGTGGCCAAAGAGCCGAAGATAGCCCGGCCAGAGAAAAGGCCACATCATGTGGGCTACCAAGAATGGCCCTGTATCCTCGGGTGCAGGGTCATTCTTACGTATTACATTGCCATTATGCTCGCCGGTAGTTGTAGTAGTAGTAGTAGTTTGGTTGGCCGTAGGCTGACCCATCAAGACAAGGGTGGAACGAAATATAAGGGTAAAATATATTTTTTATTATTCATGACTTCTAATAGTGGGCAAAAGTTCCCTTTTATAATGGAATTTAAGCTGCCAAAGTTTGAACGTGATCATCAAATTTTTTGAGGTGTCGCAAGCCCTTCAAATATTAATATTTACTGAAATATTAATTTTTGAAAGGCTTGCGGCACTTCAAAAAAATTGTTGATCACGTTCAAACTTTGATAGCTTAAATACCATTATAAAAGGCAACTTTTGCCCACTATTAGAAGTCATGAATAATAAAATAATATTTTGCCCCTATATTTCGATCCACCCTAATCGATACCCCCTCCCCTGAAATTCAGTCCACCGCGTTTTCAATTAGAGTTGTGAAGAAGATTACGGGGCCAGTTAGTGTTGTGACTAAATGTTGATCACTGTTTGAATTAGCGTTGCGAATCAAGCATTCCCCGCGTCTGGTTCTAGCATAGCGTTGCGAATAAATATCGATCGTGGTTGCTTGTAGTGTTCCGAAAAAAAAATCGCGATTGTTTTTGAGATTATTCTTGTATTTTTAATGGGAGTTACTAGAGTTTGATTCATTGCATTACTTTTGATTCATGGTATTCTTTTTATTAGAGTTGCGATGCGACTGATCGCGTTTTTTTAATAACTCGTCGTAGTTTGACTCTTAATATTTTTTTGAGTTAGTGTTGCGATGATGACTGATCGCGTTTGTAATTAGAGTTGCGACCCCCAGCCCCCAATGCCCCAAAACTATCCTGGGACATGTCCAGAGACATGTTCCTGGGGAAAATGAGTCCCAAGCAGCTGGATCTGCTGCACATGGGACTCTGCACAGCTTTCAGGAAGGCTGCAACGAATTAAAGTTAGAGTTGCGTATTACGAGACACAGGTGCACTGAATTTTTATTAGTGTTGCGAAAAATTAAACCACCCACGTGGTGGTTCTCGGTAGCTTTTTCGTTTGCTATTCGGGATTTGTACTGAGTATAGTAGAATTTTCAGTAATGAAGCACCATCCGGGAATTTTGAATTTGTTTGAGAAATTAGTGCTGCGGGTAGTCCAAAGTCCTAGTGACTATGCTCGGGAGTTGATTTTAGTCTGTAGTAAGTTAGCGTTGCGAAAGAAAGAAACGGTCCACTCACGGTTTTTTTGCATTAATGAGTGGACAATGATCAACTGCCCTTCTGGCTACTGATCATTTTTTCTAGCAGCCCTTAGTGGCTGCACCATCCTCCTTCTCCTACCACCACCTACCTACCCTTGAATCGAGTGTTTGTCACTGGAAATATTGTTTTAAAAGTATATTCATATCTTGCAGATAAATGTTTTCTATTTTTTTAGAATATTTTTAAATTTGAAGTTCCAATTTTTATGGAATAGCATTTGGAAAATTTTATTCTGTGACTGAAAGAATGGCGATGAAAGGTGTGATTCATTATTTGTAATAGAAATTGCAGGCTTCTGACACACCTCCATTCAATTGAAGTTCTAATTAGAGTCTTTGAAAAGTAGCAGTAACTATTCCTCATTAGCGTTGCAGATTTTTGCATAGTAATTTCGTCAATCGTTGTATTTCCTATCAGATTGATAAGAAATATAGTTTTTTATTTTTATAAATTTTCAACATTCCTTTGCATTAATCAAAATTCACCCGCGATTATTGCTTCATTCCATGATATTAAAACGAAATTTGCACTGAAAAAGTAGGTAAATGCAATTCCGCACTTTATATTGATAGTAAATTTTCAATATTACCGCGTGCTCGTTGTTGCTACTTTCTGTATGAAAGTAATTTCGATTACTGTGCAGTAAAGTGCAATTATTCCAATCTTCAACATTTGCATAAATGTTTTTGATTATCTATTGTATATTATGATTGATTGTCGAGTCATTGATACATAAACTTTGAAGATGTCAATTAATGAGAAATTACAAGGAAATTATTGAGTTGATGTAACAGAGCACCCAATGTGCTTAATATTATGAATACCAATTGCTTCGGAATGAAATGTAGGTAATATGATTAGTAGCTTCTTTTTCAGGAATTACTAAAGTATTGCTAAAGTTTGATTGCCTACTTTGTCTGCTGATAATGAAGCAGTATTTTTTAATCTTTTCCTTCTTTCATTTTATTACCGAATCGATATTCCATATTGAGTGTTAAACTGTAGCTTCAAATGTGATATTTCAATATTTGGGCAATAGTGATTCAATGAAAAGACTATACCTGTTGAAATTACATTACTTAATCGAGATAGATTGTAGGTACTAATCCATTGAGAAAGTTTCTGTTGCAGAGTATTATGTGTGAAGAATATTGCAAAAATAGGATTTCAGGTTCATCATCCTTCAGAAACGAAACCTCAAGGAATTTTTATTAATACTTTTGAGAATTTTTCAGGTAACATCGTGGGAGGGAAGTAAGAAACACATGACAATTTCAGATTTTTATTAGGCAGGTCATTATTTAAATTTAAGTAGATATGTATATGGTTAGGTAAGGTGTTTAGTGGCCACATAGAATTAAGTAGTTTTTAAGGAATAAGATAAACACTGCAGTGTTTAACTAAATATAAGTAGCAATTATTAAATACGAGCGCTCGTATCCGTAGGAATTATTAGTATTTAAGTAGCCATAGGAAATATGCACTGGCATATTACCTATTAATGAGTAGAAAATTTGAATTATTCACTAATTGGGAAATATTCTCCCTTTTTTCTTTGTTTCATTCCCAATTAGTGAATAATTATCATGGTAGAAATATACCAGAAAATTCTTCAAATTTTAAATGAAAGAAACAAAGAAATGTTTTAAATTCTGCTTTAGCTTCATCGCGGTAGCTTTTTACAAAAGGACTCCTTTTGTTGCCCGGTTGTGGAGCGATCGAGGATCGTTTTGCAACCGTGCATCAGGGAGATCTATGGAAATGAAAATAAAATTTTGCATAAAAGGAGGGTGGATGGGCCGCGGTTAGGGCGGGTCTCCACTCGCAGCGCCTCCACGCGGTGAGACCTGGGCAATCTGTATTATTTGAAGTATAATTACTAATCGTATCACAAGTAACATTGTAATACAATTATTAATTACGTGACAAGTAATACGAGCCGATTGGCTGCGATCATCTATCTTCGTCAATCTCTATTCCATCCTCAAACACAAGGTAAGTTGCCGAAATTTGAATTGCGACATGTTTAAATATCATCAAACTGTTTTTTATTTGTAACTAAACTCAGGATTTTATTTATGTATATATAGATAATGGAAGCATAAAATGATGCTGGGATTGAATTTATCCTGAATTCTGTCCCGTGATAATTTGTAAATATAAATCACAAAAAATAGAAAATAATCATACAACATTAAAAATTATCTGAAGTCATTCCCTATGCAAATTATCTTTGCAAAAAGAAGTGAGATCCCGATAAGAACTTTAAAAAGTAAAAAAATTATGCCAAGTACATGAAATAAAAAAAAAATACAAAAAAAAAACGTAAAATGTCTGAAGTGGTACGATATAGGCAACCCTCCCCTACATAAATAGTTTGGTATTTAGAATTCGTCACGAAGTTTAAAGCACTGTGTAGAAAGTTGGGACCATTTTCACCAGCAAAAGAGGCGTCCCAGATGATCCAGTACAGGTTCTCTGAAATTGTGCCGGAGGAACCTGCAGGGTTATCAGTTCGAACATATCGCGCTCCGATAAGATGCAAAGCAATGATGCCTAACGAACGGTACCATTCCTCGGCGGTGGTATTGCGCAACGACACTCGGTATCGTATATCAGCCAAGGTAGCCACGGTCATTGCCTCTCGTCGGGGGACCCTGGCGATGCAGCCTAAGCGCAGCCCGCGCGCGATTATTAGTAATTACATAGATAGCCGTGGGTCATCGTGCGATTACGTGGCCGCACCCTCTCACTCCGCTTTTCAATCGTTATTAACCCCTCGCTCGCCTCGATCTACGATCTGTTTCACGTGGTGGCCTGCCTTCGACAGGCCACCCTCGAAGGGCACACGCCCCTCCGTGCGCAAAGAAATCTCTGCATCTCACCACGCCCTCCATTTAACCAGGCGCTTCTTGCCCAGGGTGCTTTTTAACTCCGCTCGCCTTCTTTTCTCGCTAAACCTCTGTGCCCCGGCGTGGCTTAGACCTACGCCCCCAACTCAGCTTCGCCTTCACTTTTTTCCCCACTCACTCCTCAGATTTACTTCTTTATCGAACGAAACTCTGTTGCTTTATTCAAGGGGAATATTTATTGTTCATGTGTGCAGTGGCGCACCCAGAGGGGGCACCTCCCGAAGAAAAAGGAAAAAGGAGATTAATGTAACCACGACTGAAGTAATTCCAGAGCTTTGTGAAGAGAAAAGAACTATGGATTTTATTCTTTAAATAAATGTTTATACTTGCCTAATGAATTTGATTGAATTTGCTTTAAAAATATTTTTATCCATTCAACTCGGTTCCCCCATAGAAAAATGAAAAAGGAGATTAATGTAACCACGACTGAAGTAATTCCAGAGCTTTTTGAAGAGAAAAGAACTCTGGATTTTATTCCTTAAATAAATGTTTATATTCACCTAATGAATTTTATTGAATTTGCTTTAAGAATATTTTTATCCATTCAACTCGGTTCCCCATAGAAAAATAAAAAAGGAGATTAATGTAACCACGACTGAAGTAATTCGAGAGCTTTTTGAAGAGAAAAGAAAACTAGATTTTATTCTTTAAATAAATTTTTGCATTACAAATATTTTTATCTGTTCAACTTGGCACCCCCCAAGATTAAATTCTGAGTGCGCTACTGGATGTGTGTGCTGAATCGTATCAATTTTCAGCAGATCAATTGTTTGGTGACGGTGGAACATTTTGATAAGTAAAGTGTATTTTTGGCTAATGTATTCTCTGGTCCTTGGTATTTGTTTTCTTGAAGAATTCTTTCTGAGGAGAATGTGAGGTAAATAGAGGGCAGTAGGGAATACAGAATTTCGTGGAATCTGGAGTCACCTCGCCCAGAAACCTCTCGAAAGTACCTGCGAAACGAGCAGTTCGCTTCGGCAAGGAGATAATCACTGTAGGTTCCATCGCGTTCTTTTTCTCGAAAGGCAGAGCTCCTGTCATCAGCCTGCCGTTCGGCGCGTAGGTTTTCATGTTTGAACGCTGAAAAGCCTTTTTTCCCCCCAGTTAATCAGGCGATTTCGGTTTGTTGCTCGAAAGTGCAGAGGGGCTGGCATCCCCGGTTCGAAATTCGCGCGTGATTACAGGTTCATCCGCTTAACAGGTTTGCCGTGCCTCGGGCCTGATTTCCGACAGTGAATCCTCGATCGATTGCGATCTCCCGCCTACGTCCGTCTACGAAACGCGTATGCCCCCTCGTACTTACTGTCAAACGTGCATGGACAGCTCCTTATAGGCTGGACAAAATCTAGTGGCCGCTGAACCCACCTCCTCCTCTCTGAATAATACACGACCTTCATTCTTATATCATACTAATTTTACTACTCGGCTTCGCACGGAATTTAGATTCTGATTTTATAAGAAAAACATTTTTTTTTTTGTATTTCTTTTTGTGGAAATAGTCGCATTCGACAGTTTTTAAATTTTACGCTTTATATATTAAGATTAACCAAAAGCATGGCCCAAATAGAGAAGTTACAGAAAATGTAGGAGTTAGGATAAATTATGTCAAAAGGTTCAAGTAACCCTAATTATCTCCGTTCAAAGAATAAAGAATGAACCACTTCCTGTTTCTCACCTGGGCTTCTTTATGTAAATAAAGACTCTGTAACCTCTGCTCTTTGTTTCCCCCTCTATTGAAGGGAAGGTAGAGTTCCAAAGCAAGAAATCAATGTTACTACTTACAATTAATAGATTTTCGTATACTTCAAATCCGAAAATAATTTGAAAAAAGTAAAATAAAATCGTAAAATTTGCCTACTGTTCGTTCACTGAAGATTTTTTTGTACACAAATATTTGAAAGGGAGCTGAAAGGGGTTGAAACATAGTGCTTTTCTCAAAGTTAACAAAAATGAATTTAACACACAATCCTAACTTTTACATTTTCCTTAAAATATCTGTTAAAAAATACATGATCCTTCAGAACTTTTATTAATTGAATACAAATAACTGTTAAAACTGAGCTTTTACAACACAGTTAAACTATCAATGTTCAAAGTTAACTTAGAACAGAAAAGAAACGATCTCAAAGTTAAAAATTCAGTAAATTTCTTTTATTTATACATCGGGAAACTTAGCGGAGGCGTGGCTTTTAATAGTAAGTTTCCAAATTATTAAAAGTAGGTCCGGATGCCATCAAACATTCCGAATAAGTATTTATTAATCGAATAAGTAAAAATTTAGCGTTCAACAAAATTTAAAAACTCTCGTTTTTCACAAGATGTCTATTTAAAAACTGATAATCATATGGACTTCGACAGATTTCGACCTACTCTAAGTAGTTCAATTTTCTGTCACTAGTTGGCGTATCTACATTCTTGGTTTCCCAATACATAGGTACAAGTTAAAAGTTCAGTAAATAACTTTTATTTATAAAAGTGAACAATTCGATTTAATCCCTGGTCTCCTTTATCGTACGGTCGAAAAACACTTTCATCCGGCGTGTCTCGGTTGAACGTCCCACCCGCAGGCCGCGATTGATGGTCGATCGGTTCGACTCGGGCTGAAAACATTGTGCGCGCGAGCTCAGGTGGCCCAGGGCGTAGTGCGGGCCGGGGACACGAATTTGGACAGCGTTATCCGCTGGCGCGTTCCTGGTCGTCGTACGAGCCGAGCGTCGCCAAGCTGTCTCGATGGAACGTCAGAATTCGCCCGAGGGGATCCGTAAATGGCTGAACCTGTTTCGGTACAGGTGGTCGACGGTACGCTACGAGAGCTCTTAATGCCTCGCCTCGGCCTCTCCTCGGCCCCCCCCCGTTTCGGAATCGCGCGCGCGGTTACGCCCTTCAGTTTCAAACGAGATTAGGTCACGATCGCCGCGAGTTCATGCGAACGTACGAGCACTCTGTTGTGACTTTCAACGATGACGATGGCTTCTTTTGTTGGGTAATACACCTCCTGCCGATGGACCGTTCAACGTTCAATGGAGATAGCTGCGGAGATTCGTGGTGGTTTTTTCTTCCTCCTTCGTCTTCTTCTTCTTCTTCTTCTTCTTCTTCTTCTTCTTCATTGTCGAGGAAGATTGTGAAGAAGCGTTGTTTGACACTCGATTGTATTTTGAAGTGAAGGATCCGTAAGTGGGATTATTTAGCTGCGCGTTGTGGGAAGTTTGTAGTTTTCAAATAGGAAGTGAGCTTCTGTTTTGGCTTCTTTAACCCTTGGATGGTGGATCGTTTCACCACTGCGGGGTCCATTTTGTCAAATAATTTGATTTATATACGGCTAGGAATTAGCTTTTATATTAGATTCTAATTCTCTTACTATTTGTGTCTTGTTTTTTTTTTTTTTTTTTTTTTAGAAGTAATAGGAATATGGAGTAACAAGTAGGTTGATATTTAGGAAGGGTTTAAATGGACCCTGTGTCTGTCAGTGGAGGGGTAAACATCAGCTCTGCGAAATTTGGGGTAGGAGGTAGTTCGTAGTGGAAATATATGTTTTGAGGAATTACAGAGAAATTAGGAATTTTTTAATTAAGATGATTTGGGGCATTGTAAGAAAAAACGGGCCAACCCACATTTTTTTGCGAAATTGAGTTAGTAGCACTAATGTATTCCAATATCATATAAAATAGGATAAATTAATTTTTTTTTTCAATGTAAGTTACTCTGTTTTTGTTCTCAATGTCTCATTTAGAAATATGGTCAACATTGTTTGTGGTGGAAATTTCGCTGTTCTGCTTTGATTGTTGTTCATATAAAGTCTTTATTGATTTTCTTCAAGTTTTTGTTTAAGGGGACCTTCCGGTCTAAAAGTCGATTTTTTATTTATTTCACTTTTCGAATGTTAAACCTTTTAGGAATACATGTTTAAAAGGATTTGTTGAAATTCGTAAAATTCCCGAAGTTATAGGCATTTGAGTAGCGGCAAATGCATGGGTAACAACCGGCCACTCGGCGCTCACGTAAAACTTTAAACGCGTTTTTCTCGAAACAGTGTTCTCAAAACGGTGGGACCTGTATCTCCAAAAGTTATTACCCGATTCGACTGAAACTTTTTTATTTTGAAGAATATACTTCTGGCTAAGGGGGAACTAGAAAAAATTACAAAAAATTGAAAATTTATAATTTTCAAAGGCGTTGAAAGGACGAAAGATACAGGGAAAAGTGGTTTCAAACTTGAAGTGTCGTTATTTTCTAAAAAAAATGTAATTTTTGTAATTTTTTCTACTTCCCCTCCTAGCCAGAAGAATAATTTTCAAAATAAAAAAGGTTTCAGTCGAATCGGATAATAACTTTTGGAAATACAGGTCCCACCGATTTGGATTAATTTTTTGACGCCTTGACTTTAACGATTCCCCAGGGCCGTCTGCAATGATTAATTATAAAACAAAAAATATATTTCTATAATTTAAGACATCCTTAATACAATGCAAAAAGTCTCATTAAATTATATATAGTAGTTTTCCTTTAATTAATTCCTAAATATCACTTATTTTTTTGGGCTCTAGACCGGAAGGTCCCCTTAAGACGAGCTTCTATTATCAGTTGTTCAAGAAAAAGACTACTAAGCACGAAGTTGATAGATCTCCTCCAAATGGCACTAAACACTGAATGGTGCAACATTTCAGGAAGCTCATAGAGTTATTAAACAATTCAACTCTTTTTGCAAATACAAGAACTCAGTTCTTCAGAATATTGCCCAGGATAAATAAGCATACATATCTCAATATGGCGACCACGAGGGCGCGCAGTTTAGTGATTGATCTGACATTTCTTTTTATGATTATGAATGGTCGAGTTAAGCGTCTGCTTTCATTAGTCTTCATTAAATTTTATGCTTCGTCTAGCTGATCAAGAAAGAAACCTGTGTTCCACCATTTTAAATATAGAACCACTTATGGATCACGTGATTACGGTTCCTTCTATCAGTTTAGTTGTTGATTCTGTCAATTCTATTTTTATTGCCTTCTACCTTATGAATCCCTTGCGTAGAATTTTATTAATCCTGAAAGTAACTCTGTCGGTGTCTATTTACGACACGAATGAGGCGCTTGGTTTCAAATCAAGCTGAAAAGTGCACAGCTGCAGTTAACGAAGGGCCTGAGCCTTGGATCTCATTTGGAATGCAACAAGGTTCATTTATTTTCCCTGAAAAGATGGCGAGGATCCGATGTTACGCCAAAGGCGCTGCTAATATCCCGGTCTTCGACCGCCAAGGGTTAACGTTCTTTAAATTCGTACACACGAGCTTGCCTTGGGGCATAAAGGCGTATGGGGGAAGCCGAGGCGAGAATGAAACTAAAAAATCATCTCGTAGCCGCCGATTAAGCACGGTGGTGGTTCCCTAAGCAGATGAAAGCGTACGTCAGCGAGAAATCTTGTAGAAATGATTAAATGAATTGGAGCCAGTCCTTGGATTTGTTATTTTCATAAATTCTTGGGGCAGGTGTAAAAAAATGAAACTAAAGGATCAATTCCTTCCTCAGGGACTATTAATCAATTAATTAATAAGAGTTCTATAAATGTTGGTATGCTTGCAGTGACCTCTCTAAATAATAATTGTACATGTTCTGTTAAACAAGTCAGCTGAAACACCAAATACCTACACAATGCATCTTAAAATCATAAAAAAGCCTCATATTAACATCATTTTAAAAAAACACAACTCTAAACTTTCCTAAAAAACATTACATCAGTATCATCAAAATTTTCTCTCCTTAAACCCTACACATTCTCCCCTCCCTCACATCATTTTAAGAAAGCACAACTCTAAACTTTCCTAAAAAAAAAAACATTACGTCACTATCATCCAAATTTTCTCTCCTTAAACCCTACACCTTCTCCCCTCCCTCACATCATTTTAAGAAAGCAGAACTCTAAACTTCTCCCCCTCCCTCGCATCATTTTAAGAAACCGCACCTCTAAACTTTCCCAAAGAATTCAAAATGTTCTCTCTTCAAACCCAACACCTTCTCCCCTCCTTAACACTTATCCCTTTCCTAAACGGCCCACCACACTTGCACCACCCTGTACACCTTCCATTCCTCCACTTTAATCCAACCACCCGAACGACACTAAGAAAAAACCGATCAAATCCACATCCACCCCCACCACCTTAAGCTACAATTTCCCTGAAATCTGAAGCACACCGCATACAGGGTGGTCCATTTATCCCCACGACCACCAGCACGCACATGAAAGAGAAATCGCCGTTTACAAGATTCCGGGAGGAGGGGGGGGGGGGGAGCCGAGGGGACGACAATTAAACGTTTAGCGAGGAGCAGCGTTAGATTGGCCGAGCTGACGAAATAATTAATACGACCAGGCGATTGGCTGCGGCCGACAATGCGATACTTCAATAACGGAATGTTAATGGGGGCCCGGCGGAACCGGTCGTGGGCCCAAACTCCGAAGAGACGCGGGGCCCGACGCGAGCCGGCGCGGATTTATTATTCGCGGATCCCTGCGTTAGGCACGGCGAACTTTCGCCGTGCGACACGGTGGCGGTTTAAGGAACGGTCATGAATAAAACGATACGTATCGAGTGGAAGCGTGCATTTGTAGTACTACACGCTGCGCCCTGATGCACGTGCGCGTTCGTGTCCTAATGTGTACGCCGGGGACTGCATGCATTATTAATACGTTTTCGGGGCTCGGGACCCCGCTACGCCCTGCAACTTGTCTCTAGCACCGCTCGCTCGTGGCGACGACCTGCAGACGGCTCCTCAAGCCCAGTGAAACTTCCATTATTGATGGCTCGGGTAACTTAGTCTCCCTTTTGTGGTGGTGGCTTTTTAGGGGGTTCTTTGGTGGCGGTAGATAGATATGCACTTTGGGGGGTCGATGATTTTGGGAAGACTTTAGGAATTTCTTTGGTTTTATTTAGCAGTATATGCTAGGGATTTTAAATGTTGACTAAGAAGGGAAGATTCACAACCTGATAACTTTAAAAAATTATGGAGCTTTGGGGATATGGAGAGGATTTTTATTTTGGCTGCCCGAATTCACTGTAAAGGGGTGAAATTGACCACTGAAATTCCGGCTATTTTCGGATTTTGTGCTTCCAGACAAAAGTTACTTATTTTAATTAGCACTATCATTTGGTACAAAAATATGAATTGTCTCACAATTTATATTCAATTTTTAATCCTCCAATTAAATTTTAATATAATTTATCAAATTATTTAATTTTCAACTAGACTTTCATAAATTATATTAAATTCTTACTCCTCCAATTAAATTTCAATATAATCTATCAAATTATTTAATTTTCAACTAAATCCTCACAAAATATATCAAACTCTTAATTCTCCAATTAAATTTGAATATAATGTATCAAATTATTTAATTTTCAACTAAATCCTCACATAACAAATTTTTAATCCTCCAATTAAATTTCAATATAATCTAAAAAATTATTTAATTTTCAACTAAATCCTCACAACTTATATCAAATTTTGAATCCTCCAATTACATTTCAATATAATTTATCAAATTATTTAATTTCCAACTAGACTTTCATAAATTATATTAAATTCTTACTCCTCCAATTAAATTTCAATATAATCTATCAAATTATTTCATTTTCAACTAAATCCTCACAACTTATATCAAATTTTGAATCCTCCAGGGAATTTGGGTCGCAAAAAAATTGCATAATACGTATCCATATATCCTCTACATAGATATTCCCAAGGTTTGGAATTTCCGTGTTAGAGATCTTCTCTTGTAAGTAGACTTAAAAGTGGGGGTAGTAAATTGGAGTCCTAAAAGTGGAGATATTAATGTACCCAAGATACAAGATTGTTTAATCAGGCATTATATGTCATCGACTGCAAGGTACTGCATGCTGCCGAATCTTTCTCTGTCAACCTATTTCT
This sequence comes from Andrena bucephala, assembly GCA_947577245.1. Taxonomy (NCBI): domain Eukaryota; kingdom Metazoa; phylum Arthropoda; class Insecta; order Hymenoptera; family Andrenidae; genus Andrena; species Andrena bucephala. The sequence continues at coordinate 31,757,070 of OX387717.1, read as the reverse complement.
ATCCTCTGAATGAACTTGATTCAGTACACAAGAAAAGAGTTTATAGGCTTTCTAATATTTTTGGCGTCCTGCCGAAAGTCTCTCTCCTGTCAAGTTTGGCACGCGTGTCACGTAGAAATGTAGTGACACGACAGGCTCTGTGTTATTTGAGGCATGGAGCACAAAAACGAACTAACCCATATTTCTTGGAAAATTCAGTCAGTAGCAGTAATGTATTCCAATAGCCTGTACTAATCATATAAAATAGGAAAGATTAATTTCGTTCAATGTGGGTCACTCCGTTTCTGTTCTCAATGCCTCATTTGAACGTTTTAATAAATTGGACTCACCAATTACGCCGCAGTTTTGGCTTTTAGGCTCGTCGTCGATGGCGTGCAAGTAGTTGGAGTCCGCGGACGGTGTCCTCACCCTTTGGATGGCATGCTGCAGCGAGTATTCCAGAGAATCCTTGTCGCTCTCCCGCCACGGCTCGGCGGGATTAATTGTGTAGCTTCCCGTCGACGTTCTCACGTGGCCCGTCTGGAAAAAAAGAAGTATGCGAAAAATTTCGTGAGTCACTCCACCATGATTGACCTTTATATCCCCGGACGGAGCGCTGCCTACTGGCCAACTCCTCGGCTCCCGACTACCGAACCGTGAAATTCCTTTCGATTGTCCGCACCGTTTCTTCCCGACTGCCTTACAAACTCTACATGAAAGCGATTAATTGCTGCTCTTAAATTGGCGGGGAGCGAGGTGCGGACTTTTTTAATTCATTCAATATTGCTCGACGTTTTTTCGACCTCCCAACTACAAGAACTATTCTTCGCGATAAATGCTTTTGCAAAGTTGCTGTAGATTTCACAGTACAATTAATTTTCTGATCTTGGACTCGTGTTTCTAAAGAACTCGAGAGATTTTTCAATCGATAAGTGGGTTGAGTAGTAAAAGAAAATTGTAATTAATACACAGGAATGGTTTGGGAAAAATTGCTAGATTTTCGATTCGCCGGAGTGGTTCTCGGTCAGTCGGATATCGAAATGCGATCGAAAGTCGCAGATAGCGAAACGTTCCGCGGATTAGTTACCGCATTCGTTACGATTTATTTATACATGCAGCGCTGCCCTGACATAACTTCCTCCATTTGAATGTGAAACACACCAGTCTACATGGGACGCCCCCGCTAAATATATACCACCCACGTAAATTCCGTGTGAGGGCAAAGCCGCGGAACAGACGAACGCGAGCAGACCCAGGTGAAAATAATCGATTGAAAGCGATCTGAACCGTGCGGATATTGATCATAATTGTCGAGCAGAAGTGCCAAAGGGGCTGAAGTCAGTGGGCGCCAAAATCTGGCAGATTAATATTCGTCCATGACTACATACTACTTTATTAATAATTTCACAAAGAGGCACTGCGTGGATAATTTGGAGAATCGCTCTTGGTAAATAATTGAAACCCATGCATTGAGCATGAAACGATATTTGTTCAAGCTTATTTGGAGATTGCCAATTAGGACGCGTGGGTGGGTTACTATTATGTGCATGCTGCTCGATGGATATTGCAGTCGTGGTTTATTTTGATACCCTGGATATATATTTGTCCGAAAATATACGTTTCGACAGCAGACGCGATTCGCCTAAATATTGAGATCAGCAGGTTCCTTTGCAGCTGCTTAATGTTGGTGCTTTTTGAATCATAAGAGAAGCGAGATTTTATAATTTACATTAGTTCTTCTGGTAGGCTATTAGGAGTGTATTATTTTTTTTCCATGCGAAATAGTATCATAGGAATCTGTAGCATAGTCTTCTTAATTTCTTATAAACACTAAGTAGTATAAGCTTTACAAGATATACAAAAAGAATCATTAAAAATGTTGAAATCATTCTACTCTATAACTAAAGTAATTCTACAGTAATCACCTATAAAAAAGTAATTGCAGTTTTCAAATATTCCTATTTTGTATATTTTAATTTTATTCCACTGTCTAAGATAAAATTTTCCACAGACCAGTAATTTTCTATCACCAGTAAATGTTCTTCACTTCCCTCAGAAATCATTCCCTCCCCTAATTTGTACCACCCTCCACAAGAGCACACAGAAATAAAACCCCATCACTCGAGAATCCATGAAAGGGCTCATTAAATTCAATATCACAACTGCATCATTCGAGAGAGGAGCTGCGGGAAACATAACGTTTCGTTGCAGCCAGGGGAACCACATTAACGCCAGTTCCCTTTATCAACGCAGAGGCACGACAATCAGAAGCAGGTCTAATTAAGAAGCTTATAATTAGCCACGTCGATGGCCCAGACTCTCGAAAGCAATGGGGCGAACTGGTTCAACGAGACCAGGGAAAAGTCGGCCTAATTAATTATTGCCCCTAATTACAGGAATCTCGGCTGGCCGTCGACGAGGTAAACCGAGAACGCAGCAGCGACGTAATGATACGCTGCTGACAACTGGCCGACGGGCAAGCAACGGTTGCTTATCGATTATCAACGCCTGCTTAACGTACTTGTGCCTGTAATTCCACTGTTTCCACCCTAGTTTCACGTATGTAGATCAGTGATACGGGGAGCGCACGATAAAGCTGAAAAACTGGGATAAGTTTCTCTCCGTCGTTAAATGTTTCATGTTTTTAGACTCAATGACGCTTTTCAGTAACTCACAGTCGATCTTTCATGCAACTTGTTTGCTTCGTTATCGGTATTCGTTACTTAATCAACGCAATATGAATTTTGTAATGTGATAAAGATGAATTATTATTATTATTATTATTATTATTATTATTATTATATAAGGCATATCGTAGTAATCGTAGAGTAACCTAAATAACAGGGCCTTATTTTGTATGCAAAAAGAACTTGAAAATATGGAACAAAATTTTTTTTCACCATCTTCCGTTATTAAGTAAAATAAGTTTGAAAAAATTTTCGGTCAGAGTGCACTTGACTAATTATAAATGTAGGTCTAGTGGTTAGCACATTTTCATCACGAGGCTTTAGCAAATAAGGATAAGGTAGTTATATTGAATTTAGCCAATTAAAGTAAATTTGGTAAAGTGAATTTGCTGAAAATGCTTCCCAATTTCTAAATATCGAGTTAACTGATCCAGTTAACAGGTGAATGTTATCAGTGATGTATGCATAGACGTATGGTAGTGTAGTGATACATCAACACGTGGTCTATGTTGTGTATATTTTATGGGAAGAAAATTTAGAAAATTATAATTATGGTTTTTGACACTTCACATTTATATAACTTTGAACGAAAGCTGACAACTGTTGGAGATAGATTATATGAGGTTGGTGCGTAGTATAATTTCTTATTTAGTAAGTTATATTTAACCAAAAGACCTCGCTACCTTACCCATTCTGCTTCTAAGAATATTATAAAAAAAATTTATCCACTATATTCGAGCGAAATGGTAGGAGATTAATAACAGTCAGCTCGGTCATCTGTGTTAGGGTTTTCATAGTGATTTCAGGCTGAAGAATTCCGTGCGCAAGTGAAATTTACGTAATACATTCGTAAATAGCTGGTTTATTTGAGCGGGGAAATTAGAAAGAAGTTATATTACTCTCCTGAAATTGAAATTAATCGCAAGTGGAAGGTACTGACGTAAACCGCAGACTCTATATTTATCTTGTTAGCGGAACAAAACGGGCATTTTCATGAAAATTAAGAGGATTCCTTAAAGGTGCGTGGATCAGGCTTGTCAAGGAGCTCGATAAAAAAAAACCAGACTTTGTTGAGATACCACCGTGACACACTGCCGGCCATCATTAAATTCACCGAGCCCCTTAATCGCTATCTCGGACACGACGAATTCCATTTAGAAAATCTGGGTTAAGAGCGCTTAATTCTACGTGGACCGAGTTTAATTTGTGCAGCAATGGTGCAGCCTGCTCCGCTGACGCCATAAGTGTCAACAAATGCCGGTGCTTCGCAAGGCTACTCACAGCATCCACACAGCCGTTTGTCGTCCTTTGTAAATCAATTATAAAGCTACTTGCCAGGTTTCTTTGGACGTTCGGTTTCGTCTAGGGTTGCCAACAATGCCATTTTCGCCTTGAGACTCCAGGTTTAGTGATATTTCTCCTGTCCACAGTTTTGCTCGTAATTTATCCAGGAATGTGATAAATATTACACTTTAATCTTAAAAAGCAGCTAATTATTCTGCAGCATGAATTTACGTATAATAAAGCTTCCATTTTTCGAACGCACCATACATCACTGACTGGATTAAACAGTTAAGTTGGCAACGCATTAGAAATTTGTAATATCATTTGATTTGAGCGCAGAAGTTCTAATGTTTGTGATAAATAATGTAGATTATTTTTTATTATATAAATTGTATATTGTTTTTTTTTACTATATATTAGGTAACCAAGAAAGTTCGTGCTGTTTCTAGGTTGTCATTGTCAAAGTGGACATGCGCACACTTTATCAATAAACTAATTTGTGTTTCCTTGGAATTTTTCTCTATTTATTTTTGCTAATCCTCCAGGCGAGTGCTGAGCAAATGTTGGCAACCCTAGTTTCGTCGAGCATCGAATCGACGATCACAAGTCTCCATGATGTGATGGCTAAAACTATTATTTGTGAGTCACTCGTGATTCCATCACGTTCGTTCCCAATCACGGTGATTTCTCACCGTGATTCGTGATTTTTCGTTATCGCTTCTGCTTGGTGGAGAGCATAACTGTCCTTTCCACGCGTCACATAACCCCAATTATTCTCAAAACATTATCAAGTTATAGAATCTTAGTTGTATACTTCGAACGAATATAATCGTTCTTGATCTATTAAAATATAACGAATATTCCTTCGCGTTAGTTAAAAAAATATAATGTATACGTGAATACTTTCGCCAATCAAATCAGTGAATAAAGTTAAATCACGACCTTAGTCGTGACTCTGGGATCACTGTAATAAATCGCTGTTAGTGATTTTGCACGCCATCTCTATGACAGTGCACGCAACGCGTAGTCTCGAGCAGCCGATTTATTGACACAACGTGGATACGTTTGTTCTTCCGAAAATCGTACTTAAGCGAAGCCACTGTGGCAATAAGCGTGAGCTCCCATAGACGCGGAGTTAAACGCGTTGAAGAATCGAGCAGCGCCAGAGGAGCAAAGTCAAACAAATCGAAAGAGTCCCCTACAGTGATAACCAGCTATAAAAGATAGTAAAATTCGATAAGTATCTCGTTCAGTCCCATAACTCAGTATCTTCTGTTTATTTTATCCGATTCTTTTTGAAACCATGTCGTGCGATTCCAAGTGTCACTATATCTTCCTAAGGAAACACATTACCTCGCTTTCCCACCGTTGAAGCGTGCCGCCGGAGGCATAAAGATCGTGTTATCTTGATCAATATTTTTTTCCCCTAAAAAACGAACACCGCGCGACGCGAGAGCGCGCACGCAAAAGGTATGAAACATTGCCGTGTAACAATCGAAAAAGGAAACGAGGATCGACAATAAGACGGATTTCCAGCTGGTCGATAAATTTCAACCCCCCCCCCTCTTCAGCCTCGCCTGACCCCCCCCCCCCCCCTCCTTTGTCGTCGCGTCTCGCGAATTCCATCGTCTTTCGTTCCCGCTAGTCTTCGCCGCTTTCTGAATGAACGAACCGACATTCGAAAGGTGAACTTCTTTTTCCAGCGTGGTTTATACCACGCGGCGAGGAGGGCCGTTTACGGCTGTCGTAATCTACTGACGGCAATGACAGTTGAAAGCCCACGTTGTCTTTGCTCCTCGCGGCGACACAGCAGTGGTACTTACATCAGAACCGTACCTGCTCCGTCGCTTTTTCTGGTCGGCTTCCCCCGTGCTTCATTTCACCCTTCTTCCCCTTTAATCGCTGTATTCCGAGAAATTTTCACTCTCCGCTCACTGGAGCTTTCGTTCAGCTAGTTTCTAGGCGGGCGAGCAGAGATTTCTCGGGAAAATAATTCAAATATCGAACTTTAGTTAACCCTTCGTTGACACTCTCGGTCTGAGCCACCCTTAAACTGATTTTGACGCTCTGTACTTTCTATATGCAAAATAAATACGGTTTTTTTCCAAAGCCGACTTACAAACTATTTTTCTTCCTCAAAATATTATATCGGAATAATAACTCTGTAGATTTTTTGCTTCTAACATTGAAGTTTGTGGAAGTTATCATTTTTTGAAGATTTTCATCGTGTTTTCTCGGCATATGGTAATCTAGAATTTTTTTGTGTTTGCAAAAGGAGAAAGCGAAATATATTTGCAAGCATGAGTGTATTCAGAGGCGAGTAGGTAGTGATGTGATCTGAAGCAGATTTACAGTGGCGGACGAAAGAATCTTAAAATCGTCATAACATTTTTAGAATTGGTCTAAACGACACGATTTTTTTTTAGAAGCTAGATGGATTAGTTTGCTAAGTGATGGGTTTCGTCGTTTCGAAAAAAAATGCAATTTGTCGGAATAGCAAAAAATATAGCAAATGTCGTTTTTGAAATTTGTTTTGTGAGCCTGTATTGAAAATTCAAAAAACCTGTTTGTAGATTGAATTAAGTTGTATATAAGCCTAAACCGCAAAGTTCCCGAAATCAGCGATTTTCGATCTTATTTTGCGATCTGTAAGCGTTTATAGCTCAGAGCAACGTTAACCGATTTTGATGACATTTTAGGCATATATACAACTTACTTTAATCTACAATCGGGTTCTTTGAATTTTCATTACAGGCTCACAAAAAAGTTTAAAAAACGACATTTAATACTTTTTTCTGCTATACCGACCAATTGCATTTTTTTTTTCAAAACGCCGAAACGCGTCACTTAGCAAACTAATCCTTTTAACTTCTCAAAAAAACTCATGTCGTTTGGACAAATTCTAAAAAAGTTATGCGATTTTAAAGGTTGTAAACTTTCTTCGTCCGCCATTGTATATATAGTGTGACGAAAATTTCGAACCACTTCGAACATGACTCGAAGCTTAAAACTCTTGAGTCTTGAAAGGTCTTGAAAGGTCTTGAAAATCTTGGAAGTCTTTGAAGACTTAGAAGTCTTGAAAGTCTTGAGAATAAACATCTGGTTGCCAAAAACCAGGTTGATCGGCCAAAGGGTCTTGCCAGGATCGGGGTTTATGACTGTATTGTCCCGCGAGTCGGCGGTGGACGTACGAGTCCGAAACCTACCAAGACTTTGAAGCAAGAGTTTCAAGACTTCCAAGACTTTCAAGACTTTCAAGACCTAGGGTAAAGGACCAATTACTGCCACCTACCCGATCACTGTCACCCTAAGTTGTTTTACGTAAAGTAACGAATAAATCTTATAAAATGACGCATAAAAAAAATTAAGCATACAATTCAAACTGTTATTTATACGATGCAAAAAACAGTACTTCATTTTTTCATCGTAAATTTGAGTAAAACGATAAAAAAATTTAAGCGAATATTAGGAGAATGGAAACGATGACATTAAAGAAAATGCTGTAATTTTAATATTTAAGTTATTAACATAACAAAATATAATGTTTTAAATAATATGAGGATCATAGAAAGTAATAAAAATCCGAATTCAACGATTCATTAAGTCTTTTTACTTATTAATTGGGTGACAGTGATTGGTACAAGCGTTTCAAGCATTTTGGTATTACTGTCATAGCAGTAGTTGCTCATGTACATGACACGACGTAACCTTAAAATCACATAAACAGTATTAGGTTACCTGGCAGTAATTGTGGTGTCAGTAATTCAGTCAAATACATTTGAAGTGTGTCAGTAACAGATCAGCAAATATATTTTTGAAATTGATGAATTTATACATAAAAATCGAAGTTTTAAGATCCGCCAATTTTTTTTCATCAAGTAAACATATTAACCGATAATAAATAACGAGAACAACATATACTTTTAGTCTATAAGTACATAGGGGAGGGTTGTCTATATCGTACCACTTAAGACATTTTACGTTATATTTCATATTTGGTACTAATTTGACCGCAAATGACTATTGGATATTGTAGCTTGATCTTTTAGGCATCTATATACTATTATACGCTTAACCTTTTGTTCAGAACAAATTAATTTGTTATTAATCGTTTTGTCACATACTGTAAAAGGTACCTCCACTAAAAATATTATCAATAACAAATAGAGTAGACAATATTCAACATAAAGTAATGATTATTATATAGTTACATATACATATGTGTATGGATCACACACAGGCCACAATAACCTATGAATATTATATATGTACATAACCTATATAACTTACGAGTTGTCAAATCCTACTGGTACGATTGTAGTAGGTAGTACGATTTAGGAAACATGGTCAATTTATTTATAAATATCAATTTAAACTTTATAATGAATGTAATATGTACTTAAAATGCATGTAAAATATTCTATATTATACCCGGTTTTAGAAAAATACAAAAATACAGGACAAAATTGCATTGTTTGATTATTATCAGCTAAAATAAACTGGTAAAAAGTTACATCAATCATACCTGATTTTTTTAAACGTTTATAGCACGCACAAAATAGGGCGTAAGATCAAAATGTTTTGTTTCTATTTCTTATTTCGCATTTACTTGATATTTTTATTGTCAGATGTCGTTTACATTCATTAATTACTGTGAAATTGACGAGGTACGATTTAAGTGACCAGTACGATATTGGCAACTCTCCCCTAACTATAAGATAATGTCAGCGTCAATGCTTAATGTGTCAGTAACTGGGTCCTTTGCCCTATCAAGACTTTGAAGCAAGAGTTTCAAAGACTTCCAAGACTTTCAAGACTTTCAAGACCTATCAAGACTCAAGATCTTCCTTCAAACAGATCGTCTGTCTAGTTTGACCTATTCCACTTGTCTTCTTAATTCTTCTCAAAAGCATCGATTCGCGTGCACCACTTCTGTTCTCCCTAGTTGCATTTAAAAGCATTGATCCTCCGATGATCGTGTGCACCAGTTAGCCCGGGCACTCGACATCCTCCCAAGTTACGGCTCTCGAACGTTATTCGAGGCGACCCAATGCTCCGCGCCGTTTAATCGCTCGAAAGCTTGTAATAGAAAGAGCAGAGGGAGGAAGAAAGGGATTGAATGGCCATCGGTGGTATCATACGCCCGGTGCATTTGCGATTTGCATTCCTGCAGGCGTGCACCTCCTCGTCCGTGGCTATCCGATGGCACAAAGACTGACTTCAGGGTTACCGAGAACTCTTGGCAAGAACGCCGTTTTTCTCTTCCTCTCCGAGCCCCCCCTTCGGCTCTCTTCCCTCCACACGCCCCCTGTCTCTCTCCTTTTGCCTTTTCGACCAGCGCACGCTGGCAACGACCTCGAAATCCACACCGCTGGAGCGACTCATCGACCTTTCGACGGCTACAGATGATTCCAATCCGCTTTTCCTTTCGTCCATTTCGGTGCATGCTCTTCCTTACCGAGACAACCCATTCCAGCGAGCATTTTCCACTTTGCTTTGGAGCTGCGGCTACGTTGCCAGTTGGGAGTCCTTCTTTGGGCCTCTTTGGAGCGCCTCTGATCGAGCAACGAAGGATGTAGGTGATGGAAAGCGAAAAAATGATCCCTCATTGGAGGTTACTAACGTGCTGCCAAGGCGTGGAAACTGTTGAGATTCCAGAGATGAAATTTGTTGCACTAGGAAGGTAGGCATGTCGAGTAGATTTGTTGGAATAAAATTTCACCTGAACAATAGAAAGCTTGCATTTATTAAATGCGGAAGAAACGTGGATTGTAATACGAAAAATAGGAAATCGAAGAGGTATAGCAGCGAGAGCACGTGGTGAACTTAAAAGGAAAAGACAAGAAAGTATAAAGCGTCGACTACCGAAAGATGAAAAGAACGTAAATCATTTGAGTACCTATATTCTCTTAAGATTGTGCGCTGCATTGTAGTTTATAGTACTTTGTAAGTATCCATTGAGAAGTTACGAGGATATCCTGTGGATCCTGTTTGAATATTCATGAAGCTAATGTTGACACTCGTTGTTCCTCAGCGCTCATTTCATTTCCTGCACCGAAACGTGCAATTAAGAGTATGATTGATACTGCAATCAACGACCAAACCAGCACTGTGCCACGTCAGATGTGTTTCGTCGAAATTCGAAGGAAATTAAGGGGAACCAGTCTTGGGATCGCCACCCTCAGGACTGAGTACCACTTTCATTACCTTATAACGTAGTTTCACTCCTTCCACTCGAATTACAGTCTCACTTTCGCCACCCTCGACACCCATTGGCAAAGATGGCGACCGCCAATCCGCCGGGAATCACGTACTACGTTTCTCCAAGTCGGTTGTTCCGATACGTGAAACTTGAGCTTCGTCGGATCAGGAAATTTCCAATTGCTGAATATTAGCCACAGAATCTACTTTCCAAGTGACATTCACTGTATAATTTACCTTTCACTCGAAATTCTTAATCTAAATGAACTTCAGGGCCCACTTTTTGCTAAAAATTAACTCTACAATTTACTATCTCCAAAAAATAGCAAAAAATCTTTTTATATTCGAGAGATTTCGTGTAAACTTTGAATTTATTCGTAGAAAGTTTAAGTTGGTTTGAAGTGGTTGCACGATTATAATACAGTAGGCTGTAGCCGGATTGAAAAAGGGAAGACAGCAGGGGCAGAGGATTTTTCATCGTGTCCCTTTTTGAAACACGACTTTATGCGATATGTTTTATGCGTTCGATGGGTAACGAGGATACAATGGCGGCTTCTGGGTGGGCTACCGGCCTTAAAGTTTCCAATGCAAGCCAGAGAGCAGGTCTCTGTATCCTGTGCACGCAGGATACTTCAAAAGGAATCGATATCGATGTGTGCGGCTCTCGGGCACGGTCGATCGCCTTCACGGAAAAATATTCGAAAGTACTAATCATCGCGTACAGCGATACGAACGCGTGTTGCAACTTGCTATCTTGAACGTACCTGAAACGTTTTTCAAGTTTACAGTACCATTAACATATTTTCTTTCTCTAAACGTGCGTAATAATTGAGTAGAAAAGAAATATCTTTCTTGATTCGACAGTTTTACAATTTGCATAAGCAACAATTTCATTAATTAATTTCAAGAACAAGCTTAGCTGACTATCTTGGTTCTTCTACTCCTCTAACTTTATGAATTTCTTTAATTAACTGTTTAACTTATCTTAAGTTAAAGAACTTTCTAACTTGACCAAACTCATACCTAACGCAGATGAATTTTTTGTATAAATTAAGATGTCTATTCAAACTCATATTCTGTATCAAAATAAATTAAAAAAAACTCCAAGAAAGATTACGAATTCCCACAAGTGGGAACGCGACTTTAGGTCACCTATTTCACAGTTATCTCGCAGAAAGGATACATTTCCAACAACAGACTGCATCATAGGCCTCAAGTAGGCTCTGCACCACTGCTATCAGGGATAACATGTTGCTCACGTGGGAACGTGGCTTAAGGCCATGCTTAAGTAGACACTTAACGTATCACTCTTTTCCACGCGAAAAAAGCAACCGTGGACAGAGTGTCCGCAGGCGCGAAACCATCCCGCTGAATTAAAGGCAGTCGTGGTCCCATGGGCACACGTGATCTTTATTTAGTCTCGACTTAATATGCAGAGCGCAATACATCATAATAAAGGGAGGCTGGGCGTGTACCGTGCGTTTACGCAGCTCGTATTAAAAGGGACAGAGATGAGTCGCGCGGCAATTTGTCGCTTGAGAACCGCATTCGAATACCTAAGTACTTAAGTGCGAAATGAAATCATTATATCCACTGTGTGATGATCCTCTGGGCACCACGAACCTCTGTTCTCCAGTCGATCCTTTCCCCTCAATCACAATTGAGTCTATTTGCGCTGTAAATAGTGGGTGGTCAAGCACCGACGCCTATTAATTCGATATTAAAATGCAAAGAGTAGTGGTGTACCTTCGTTCACAAATTACAAATTGTTTTGTGACGAATCCCCCAGGGCTTGAGGCTTGCTTCGTGGATTATTTCGTAGGAGCTAGCTCTCAAGACGGGAACTAGCGATCCCGGGGTACCGGAGTTAGCGCACCAGTGCTGAGAGCTTGCGAAAGCCTCCACTGGTGGCGTTCTGTGAGACCCGCGCCCCGCCTAGTCTTAACCGGCGAAGGGAAGGGGTGGAAGTGATCATGATCCGGGGTTAGACTGCAGCAGTGCTCCGGAACCGGTGAAACGGTGGTGAAATTATAGAATGAAGAATCCGTGGTGAAGGATAACTTGAAAAGTATGGATTTCTTGAGAATTATTTTTACGCAAATTGTAGATATAGAAAAAGATGCAACTTTTCTTTAAATTTCTTTTTGATATCTCTCACCGTTCTCGGGATATTCCACGATAAATAAACCTCTGCATTTTTTTAGAGGGTGATTTCACACCCTAAAACAGCACTATAGCATCAACAAAAAATAGTTTTTTGTTAGGGATGAACTACTCTCCTTGCACACAAAGTTACAATAACTTTCTGAATTTCCGGGCTCTGTAAGTGTTTGTAAGTGTGCTGCGGAGCAATATCTCCGAGAGGAGAAACATCACAAGTTTCTTTTTTAATAAAGTTTTCCAGAAAAATGTAAGTGTAGTTTCTTGTGTAATCTGATACTTTGCAAGCCCACAGTAGCAATATGCAATTCAGTTCATTCGTATCTAAGCGAATGCAGCTTATTGTTAGTGATTTAAGAAAGTATGTAGGTACTGTATTTATAAATAACAATTTTGTAATAAGTGTCAGAATATTTTGGAGAATAATCTCCTAGCGGAGATTAAACCTGCGTTAAAAATAAAAAAATGTGAAGTTGGGCTACTTCCTCCCCCACTTGCATTTGTGGTAGTTGGAGCGATATTTTTCAGTCCCATGTACAGATCTAACAATGGATACTTTGAGGAGCTTCTATTGAATGTAATAGTCATTGTACTGTTCCACGAGAGAGAGCCAGGACTACGCGTTTGCACAATCCAAGATCGTTCCACTGTCGATACAAAGGTGCCTGCGTTAATCGGCCAACGACGTGCAAATGTTGCGCAACCGCATAATTGATTAATGACGGCTAAACGAAGCGGTTCGTGCCCACGACTGACCCGATTGTCAGCGTTTTACACTTTCTTTCAGCAGCCAACGATCTGCCAACGTTCCTCCGTCGATAGAGATCGCGATAGATCGCGCCGAGAGGTTTGCATGCGTTGCATTGATCACATTGGATCGTTTTGATAACCTAGTTTGTGCAATTGATCAAAGAGCGTTTGTTGGCGGTTAGATACTTCTTCCCTACACGTATTCCTATAATCTGCGAATGGGAACTGAATTGGGATCAGATATTTTTACACATTTAAATTACAATTTATAATATTCGTTCAGTTGAAATAAACACAATTACTATATTTTAAGTTAACATTATTTGTTAAATGAAGACCCGATACGAAATCATGTACAAACTCAAATTACACTTCATTGAATAATTACATCAATACAATTGTCTGCACGCCGCACAGAAACTTTTGACACAGAGCGCCTGACAATTGTAATGAATAATTCTTTGAATTAATATTTTTCTGAAATTAATATTTTCTCGCAAATTGAAATGGATCTCCTGTTTAGTTTCCGAAAAAAAACACTCATAAATTTTCATATAAATTTGCGCTCGTCGAATAGGCTTCCCCCCTTAAGATAATGATGTTATTAGTCTGGAGACAATCAGTGCTCCCTGTACTTGGGTTACTAAGAATTATTGTAGCACTGGGATTTGTTTCTTGAACCTAAACTTTAAGGGGTGGTTTCACTTTTTAACTACAACACACTGTTAATTACCTCCTGGCAGTGCGGCACCCAGAAGGGGGGAGGAATGGGTCCTGGTACCCCCAAAGAAGGGGCGTTGTAAGAAGAAAATAAAACTGAATTTTATTCTTGAAAAAAAAAATTTATAATCACCTAATGAATTTTATTGAATTTGCTTAAAAAATATTTTTATTCGTTCAACTCGGTTCCCCCCATAGACAAATAAAAAACGAGATTAATGTAACCACGACTGAAGTAATTTAAGGGGACATGCCTAGTTGGCAGGCGTGATTTTCGGGAATTTTTTGTGGAAAATCTAATGTATATTTTTTACAACTATTTGCTTATTTAAAAAGTACATATATTCAGCAACTCTCGGTAATTTTGTTACAGAAAAATATTAAAAAATGAACGAATAACAACCACTCTCCCGGAAGATATTTTTTTGGGGTGAACACGATTTCTCAGAGCCGGATCATCTGAAATCGAAAAGTGAAGAAGATTCTGTTAGTATATGAGTTTATCTAGTTCGTGAACGAAGGATTTAAAAAAAAAATGATTTGAGACAAAATGGCGGCCGTTTAACACAAAATCGTGATTTTTCGATTTCTAAATTGTTCGTTTTTCGTAAATTAAAAATAGAGTTTTCATCAGAAACAAAAATCCTTCGTTCACGAACTAGATAAACTCATACTAACAGAATCTTCACTTTTCGATTTCAGAAGATCCGGCTCCGAGAAATCACTGCAAAAAAAATATCTTCCGGGAGAGTGGCTGTTATTCGTTCATTTTTTAATATTTTTCTATAACAAAATTACCGAGAGTTGCTGAATATATGTACTTTTAAAATAAACAAATAGTTGCCAAAAATATACATTAGATTTTCCACAAAAAAATCCCGAATATCACGCCTGCCAACTAGGCATGACCCCTTAAGAGTATTGTGAAGAAAAAAGAATACTGGATTTTATTTTTTAAATCGATTTTTATAATCACCTGATGAATTTCATTGAATGTGCATTAAAAGTCCTGAAATCTTGAATCCTCCTCTCAAGATTAAATCCTGAGTGCGCCACTGCCTCCTGGAGTAAATGACGATATTATTGCCGTATGGAGTCGACGTCCCATCAATTAGGTCAGCAAACTTTCATCCAAGTTTTTATATTTTGTAAAAAGTCTCCAAAGTCTTATCCAAGGGTCCCCAAATATTTATTCCAAAAATAAACCAAGCAACGAGCTCCTACACGTTGTACAAAACTTTCCCTTCAGAAGCGCTCGCTTGGAAGGGTCTGACCGACTCGAAGGGACATATCTCCAAACCTTGCGCCACTGAAACCGTGAATGTCGCTGCGTGGATCAGCGAAACGTCACCTTAGATCCGAAAGAAAAATTGCCAATTAATTCCGCCTATTATATTACGCATTTCTGCCAAGGCCGTCAGGTTCGCAGGGAACTGGTCGCGGCCGGTTGAGCGTGCAACAGCCGCGTATTCGCGTTCCTGGCCGCGCCAAAACGGTCGACGCCGGATTTTTTCGTCGGAAGCTCGGTCAAGCGACGAAGAGGAACCGCTGGACAAAGGGGAAAAGCTCCGCCGCGGACCCTGCACCGAGAGCAGACCCGACTCGACGCGACCTCGCCCTCGAGAACGTCTGAAGAATCACGGCCAAGGATCTCGCCTATTTCCTTCCTATCCTTTCTTCCTCGGGCTCGTTCGTCTTCCCCCGAGATCGCCTCGTCTTTTTGCCTTCCTCGCACGATTCCCTTACCACCGTCTCGATTCACGGGGGTCGTTGTGTTCGCTGAAACGTCCAGTTCTTTTGGGACTCGGTTCTCGTAGAACTTTCATCGATTTTTTTATGAATGGAGGTGGGGAAAAATTGTGGTAAAAGTGAGAGGGAAACGGGGGAGGAAAAAAGGGATGAATCGGTAAATTGAAGGATTAGTGTGTTGACTTTGAAGTAAAAAGTATTGCAGATTTGATGAAAAATTGTGGTGATTTCATCCTAAGTGATTAAATGTGGTGATTAGGAGCTAAAGTTGTGATGCAAGTGAGACGAAAATGGGGGTGAGAAAATGGGATAAATTTGTAAACTGAATGATTAGTGTGTTGACTTTGAAGTAAAAAGTATTGCAGATTTGATGAAAAATTGTGGTGATTAGATGGAGCTAAAGTGTTGTAGTGCAAGTGCCAGTAAGTGGGGGAGGAATGAATGAATAAATTGGTAAATTGAAAGATTAGTGTGTTGACTTTGAAGTAAAAAATATTGCACACTCAATGAAAACAGTTTTCCATTCGCAGTGACTTCTGTTCCTCTTTTCTCTAATTTTCTGTAGGTAACAGGGCAGCTCCATTGTTTCATTATAATTCCATTATTTCTGTGTAATATTTCTATTCTACTTTATCGTTTGCAACGTGTGCAGCATTGATTTCGTGGCTCGATAATAATTGCTCGTATAGAGGTTTCAAGTGAAAAAGCGAAGTGTCTTCTGACTCCCAGTGGGACACAACGTCCAAGACCACACAAGAGCGCAAGAAATATGGATCATGGAGTCAGTTCACGGCACACGGTACTCTAGTATACGCATTTACTCGCGGATGATGCATCGCAGGTAATTCATGAAGCTTAGGAACATGATTCTACGGTGAATTATTTATGGCGCACAGTGCACGGGCTGACTTTCGCCTGACGTATCAAATATGATTAACGTGTCAAATACAGCGATTTATTGTCAACGTTATCGGATCATCTGCAAGCCCATGGAAGCTGTCGCTCTATCCTCGATAGAACACAATTCGTGCAATCATTCAGCGTCACATCTTCATAAAAATTGACTTCTAAATGTCTAATCTTAAGTTTGATTTGGCATCCTTTTTTCAAGACTAATTGAGCCAAGTTATAATGACAAAATTACAAAAAATAGTTAAACACAGCACGGATCCCATCATTTAGTGATCTTTATTTTGCAAAAAATATTTTGCATGAAAGTATTAAAACTACCAAGCCATAGTGATATTTTCGGCTTAAAAAAAACCACAGAAATTTTTAAATAATATTAATTATGCTACTTACTATTAGATAACTCATTAAAAATATAAAACTATAGCAAGAAATAAAATATACCCGATAGAAATAAAAATACTTTTTTTTAACAATTAAAATCTTTAAACTAAATTTACTCAATTTTCTTACTTACCAAAAAATATGGTACTTTGCATTACAACTTGTTCCACAATTAAGAACTTGCAATCCCAGTTTCACAAAGGACGTAGAAACTTAATAAAAATAGTGACCACTTAGAGGAAATTTAAAAAATCTCTTCCATCTTGTATAATTAGCTGGAGCTTCCAAAACCATAGCAATAATTTGAATCTTTTTCATAAAATAAAGTTTTTGGTTGCTCGTTGTCTCCACGAGCAACATGTGCAAACTGTCATCAAAGATATTTCGCGAGCGAAGGTATTTTTGATCGTCCTTAAAATACAACACTAAAACGTCCCGCGGCTCCAGAAGAAAGGAGAACGGGAAATATACTCGAAATATGAAACGTCTAATTTTAGTTGTCATTCCGCTTTGCTGCACGCGAGGCCGAACACGAGGGGTATCGCTCCGCGTTCAGATTTCAGGCGTGCAGAAGCTGAGAGTGATATACGATTGACTGATTGGACAAGATGACCGTGATAATGGAGATTCATTTAGAAAACGACCACTGGAGTCCATCGAGCCGCGTTTCTTTTTAGCGGTCTCGGAGGCTTCTAGTCGACAAAAGAACACCCTTTTTTTCGCTCGATGGGCCAGGCAAGCTTGGATTCACGGAACCGTGAATAAAATTGAGGATGATAGAGGCAGAAAACGGCTCAGACTTCCCGCAGAGCGATACCTACTTTACATGAGAAACGTCGATTCGCTTAGAAAAGTGGCAAGCAACCTTTTGTTTGCAACGGGCCAAATATGAAAAATCAATGATCCCTACGGGCCGCAAAAAAAAAAACAGGCGAATTTGGAGTTTTGGCGCCCCTAGGATAACAAACGTCTCCTGCACTTTCCGTGAAATATCATAAAATATTTTAATTCGAAAGAGTTGAGACAATTTAAAAATTAATTCTATATGACAACTCGCATACGCGTTATTGCTAATTTGCTACATGAAAAAAAGTGAATTGTTTTTAAAGTTGTCTCAAGCCTCCGTATTTAATTTCTTTTGCTCAAAATTTAGTGCTCCCCAAAACTTGCATGTCCCCCAAAGTTGTTTCCTAAAATTTGCCGCTCTCCAAAATTTGTCGCTCCCCAAAATTTACCTCCCCCAAATTTGCCATTCCCTAAAATTTGTCGCTCCGCAAATTTTTTCATTTTCTTAAATTGCCTCTTCCCAAAATTTGCTTCTCCCCCAAATTCGTTTCCCAAAATTTGCCGCTCCTCAAAATTTGTCGCTCCCGAAAATTTGCCTCTCCCGAAAATTTGCCTCTCCCTCAAAGTCGTTTCCCAAAATTTGCCGCTCTCAAAAAATTTGTCGCTCCCCAAAATTTACCTCCCCCAAATTTGCCATTCCCTAAAATTTGTCGCTCCGCAAATTTTTTCATTTTCTTAAATTGCCTCTTCCCAAAATTTGCTTCTCCCCCAAATTCGTTTCCCAAAATTTGCCGCTCCTCAAAATTTGTCGCTCCCGAAAATTTGCCTCTCCCGAAAATTTGCCTCTCCCTCAAAGTCGTTTCCCAAAATTTGCCGCTCTCAAAAAATTTGTCGCTCCCCAAAATTTACCTCCCCCAAATTTGCCATTCCCTAAAATTTGTCGCTCCGCAAATTTTCTCATTTTCTAAAATTTGCTTCTCCCCAAAATTTGCTTCTCCACCAAATTCGTTTCCCAAAATTTGCCGCTCCTCAAAATTTGTCGCTCCCGAAAATTTGCCTCTCCCGAAAATTTGCCTCTCCCTCAAAGTCGTTTCCCAAAATTTGCCGCTCTCAAAAAATTTGTCGCTCCCCAAAATTTACCTCCCCCAAATTTGCCATTCCCTAAAACTTGTCGCTCCGCAAATTTTCTCATTTTCTAAAATTTGCTTCTCCCCAAAATTTGCTTCTCCACCAAATTCGTTTCCCAAAATTTGCCGCTCCTCAAAATTTGTCGCTCCCCAAAATTTGCCGCTCCCAAATAATTTGTCGCACCCCAAATTTGTCATTTCCTAAAATTTGCCACTTCCCAAAATTTGTCACTCCCCAAAATTTGTCGCCCTAGGCTGAAACCTACTTAGCCTACACATGGAACGGCTCCTAAACGTGCTATACAATGTACATACATATAGTACTAGCCAACAAAAAACAAGTGCTTTTTACGTTTTCTTTGCGAAACATTCATGAAATCCATTAAATATTTTAAAAAATTAAATGTAGCTGATTGAAGTGGGTCGCACATACGGTTCAGAACTTTGTTCCATAGGAGAAGAATTCTTGCATGCTTAAGCCGTTTTTTGAAGGAGGAAGGAAGCTCGAGCAGGTCAAACCTTCTAGAGTTTGATATTAACTTGTCAGACGGATATGCAATAAGCGAACCTGTCTTGTTCTGAATAATATATCAATAATCATATTGATATTCATTGAAAAAGTTTACATACGTTTGACTATCGATCGTACTTTATTAGTATAAGGAGCTCAGAGTTGTCAGTTATGGTTGTCATTGAGTTCGAATCTCTTATCACAAATCCTACAAGATAAACGATCTTGTGAAGTAGGTAAATGAAAATAGACCACACAAGAGAATGAATTTCACGATCATATAAGGTCTCCACGAGTGACACTCCCACATTGATGATCAAATTGAGAAATCTTTAACGTCTAAATGGACTTGCATTGAAATTGTATTGGAATGGGACTAAGGCGAGTGAATACAGGGAAATCGGTGTTTCGACACTGTGTGCAGCGTTACGAACGCGATTTGTGTAACCCGAACAGGACGTTTCTCTTCCTGATTCAGCGACAAATGTACGAAAAATCTTTGTTGCTCATGGGCTGGTACTTTAACGATTCGATAAGTAAATAAACTGTAGGCTGTCTGGCTACTATAACTATCAATCAACCGGTTCGATTATGTAGCTATAACGTTTTCACTTTCTATTCACCGTCGGGCGAATAAACATTCGGCGGCGTGTGGTGGAAGAAAGAAACTGTAATCAGACGAAAAACCTTGGGACGTGTAATTAAAGCGTGGTCGTGGATTCGCGAACCCTTTTGTGTCTATTGAATGACTCAGCAATCAGTGAAAACGAATGTAGGAGAGGCACTTAGAATTGCGGTTGAAATAAATTTTCAAAAACATTCTTTTTTAACTCTATATATCACTCTAACATTTGTTTGTTTTTGTCGTGAATATTTTTAATATGTTATGTTGGTATCTATAGTATATTTTGAGAAATTTCACGGTTCTCAAGGTGCAAATCCACGATGAGATTTTAGATGAGACAAAAATCTCAGCAACAACTAAATGTAAATAATGAAAATAGTCGCGAGAGATGAGATTTTTGAAAATATAGCATGAAACTTGTCTCATGCGAGCCTAATTTCATGAAACTAATATTTACATAATTAAACAAATATATAACAGTATGTATATACAATTATATAATAAAATAGTGAAATAATTGTCTCATGAGATTAAAGTCTACTGTGAGACACGATATTTTTGTCTCATGGATTCGCACCTTTAATAGGTATATCCAGCCAGCCAATAGTGAGGTTTCTAGGCGGAGTTAATAGGAGCATGCACATTGATCACTTCACTATTGCTTCATACACCTTTTCTGCGTTTTAAGTTATCAGGTCTTAAGACAAGAATTTTTCTAAATCAAGGAAATAGTTGAGAGCAACTTTTGCTACATTCCTCACAGCAGTGTAATAAATTGTTGTTATAATGGAAGATTACTAATAAGATTATAAATTTTGTTTGGCTTCATTTGGAGTAACAATTTTTCAAAGGCAATCGATACAGACAAACACAAAGGGCGACGTGTTTACAGAAGAAAAGCTTGAGCAGCTCGTGACTCACGATTGTTATTTTAAATATGACAAGACTACGCGTCTGTTTGAATTTCAGTCACGAGTCGTTAAGTCAAATCGTATTACAATTATCTCCGTCTTCACCTTCGAGCTGGACACTGTAAATCGTACGTGGTTTCGATGACGACAGCCTGATTGTGAGTCGTAAAGGGAGCACGATTTTCACGTTGTTTATTGCACGGTAATTTTGAAAGGATAACATCCTCCCTGTTCGATTTCAAGTGTGCAATAAAATATTGACACGGAGAAAGTGAGTAATTAAAGTATCAGCATATACACCATTTGTTAAGAACCGTTCAGAGTAGACGGTTTTAATATCCGAACACTTTTATTTCCCCAATAAAAATAGAAAAGGGGAATTTATTTGGGTAGACACCTAGAGAAAGAAATAGGAGACTATTCGAGGCGTTAATCAAGCAATGACGCAACCAACTCTCATAAAGTTAATGGAAATGAATTGAAATAACCTGACGTAACTAGGATCGACATTTATGTTAGAAGTTGGGTCTAATGGGCCCAAGTTCCTCTTAAGTTATTTGGGAACCTGACTCATCGTCGGGTAAGCCTTTAATTCTTACAGATCGATTGATTGTTAGCGGCCTAATTTAGGCTTGGACAAAAAATCCATATCGATATATCGCATACAATAGGTTCATTTCCAAAAAGTATGAGACACTTTGAAAATTCTCAATTCTCGTAAAAATTAAGAATCTTAGGCAGCACACGAGACGATACTATTAATAGGATCACGAGAACCACGTTCAGTCTTACAAGTAATATCATGAAAAATTAGCTGCAGTTTAGCTTAAAAGATTCACTGCCGAGTGTCACGTATGTGTGACGCACAGATTCTACCACAGAGACTGGCGCCACATACGCGTGCCAGCGATTGTGTCGCATTTTAAGAACAGTATAACGTATGACTGCTCAGTTTGTCTATTTGACTCTCCGAGCACGCAGAAACGTTTGACGTGCATCACGTGCGGGAATCCTCCACTCTCGTTTGATAACAGTACTTAGTGAACGCCGATGGGCGTTGCCCGCACAGACTGAACGGTTAATACATTTTATCTGTTCACAAGTGCAAATATGCACTACATTCAGTAAAACTGCTAAAAATATAAAATGCTCTGTGGTGAGCGATTTTTCACCTAAACAGTTGTGAACTAAACATAATTCGATAGTTAACTTGTCCATTAAAGTTCAAATAGAAACGTTAAATCGGTGACTATTCTGTTTGTCAGAAAACGCACTCTTAACGGTAGGTTCATTTAGCACTTTTTTTCTTTTAAATAGTGAACTTAATAGAAAATCTGATCAATGGCAATTATTGTACATCTCTTAAAAATTAAAAAAAATTTGTTTATTTCTTTTCAAAGAATGGCGGGGTTAGAGCCGCTGGGCAGTGGTAGATCGCAGTGATAGTTGCGGTAGACCTAGAATTTTTTTTTAATCTTTAAGAAATGTGTAACAAATGCCATTTATCAGATTTTCTATTGAGTTCATTATTTAAAAGAAGAAAATTGCTAAATAAAGCTATGATTGTCATGCGCCCAAGGTGACACCTCCCCTTAAAAAATATTCCCGTGGTCCTGTAAAAGACCGAATACCCCAATAAAGGGTGCTCCATCGCGTCGCTCGTGCGCGCAGTGACATTCGCACGGCAAATCTGTAATCGTAAATCGCGCGGTCCGTGGAAACAGCACGCAAACGGATAGAAAAAACCTGTTCCACGACGATAATAACGCTCGACTCTCAGTGCGAATGTTGGTCCACGATCAGACCGACCATCTCCGAGGCGATCCGCCGTATCTGGGATCCCCGATCGTTGAGCATCGGGGTGTTTATTGCCTCCTCGATGGGATTATGAAAACGTAAAGACCCCGCCCAACCAGGTGTCCCGGTAATCTCGAAGACCGTGTCCTTGTTAATTAAATGCCACGACCAGGTGCAAATACAACGCACGAGCAATTGCGCTAATAAGGATGAGCCCCTGGTGAGCTCTAACCTCGCCAAATCGATTGGCTGATGTATAGGGATAAAGTAATTGGATTCTCGCTGCGGCATTAATACTCGGTTGTCACATCTAATTTTTCGAACGTAGTTGACACACTGGGTCGATTCGATCCAAGCCAATTTTCAATCGGCTGCTTTTTAAAAACTATCTGTTAAATTTTTTCCATCTTGTCTTAGCCTATGTACTTTTACTTTCTAGTTTACTTTTTACTTTACTTTTTACTCTACTGTTTACTTTATTTTTTACTCTACTTTTTACTTTACTATTTACGTTACTTTTTACTTTACTTTTTACATTACTTTTTACTTTACTTGTTACTTCACATTTTACTTTACTTTTTACTTTACTTTTTACATTACTTTTTACTTTACTTGTTACTTCACATTTTACTTTACTTTTTACTTTACTTTTTACTTTACTTTTTACATTACTTTTTACTTTACTTTTTACTTTACTTTTTATTCTACTTTTTACTTTACTTTTTACTTTACTTTTTACTTTACTTTTTACTTTACTTTTTACTTTACTTTTTACTTTACTTCTTACTTTACTTTTTACTTTACTTTTTACTCTACTTTTTAGTCTACTTTTGACTCTACTTTTTACTCTACTTTTTACTCTACTTTTGACTCTACTTTTGACTCTACTTTTGACTCTACTTTTGACTCTACTTTTGACTCTACTTTTGACTCTACTTTTGACTCTATTTTTGACTCTACTTTTTACTCTACTTTTGACTCTACTTTTTACTCTACTTTGTACACTACTTTTTACTCTACCGTGTTACCATTGCCACCTTGCCTTCACTCTTATTGACTATGCTAGCTGTAAATACTCAGGTTTCGTATTTTTTGAGTAATAAAGACGATTAATAATAATAATAATAATAAATTAAGTCGCGAAAATTCTGAGATAAAGTTTGAAAATTGTAGAATATATGTCTATCGTTGAAAATTAACACTAAAAGTATCATCAGGTTTAAACAGTAGTACCATTTTCAATGGTACCTCAAACATATTTTACCTCAAACTTAAATTGTTGGTCATTTTGGACCAAGTGTGACAACCAAGGTTTAAGCGTTGGATACATCCAGCTGATTTATGGCACTCGGTGCGATCGATGTGTCAACCGGTTTCTCTCTAACGAGTCAAACTTTCTACTTTCGGTTTCAGCGCGGGTGACAGTCATTTGCCATGTAGATGTGTTCTTTGTGCTCTGGCAGTAATTATAAACGTGATTGAAGCTTGTAGGATGAATAGTTGATTAAGCTTCAGCTGGTAGTGGGAGTTAGCTGCTAGTAGTAGTTTGTTCTTGTAGCTTAATTGGGTTATTGGAGGATTGGAATTTGAGTTAATGAGTTTGGTGTGCATTCAGGCGATAGAAAATGGAGGTGTGAGAGCAGGGCTTAAAATAAGTACTTGTGCAAGGTGAGCTAACAGAGGTGTCAGTGTTTCGAATAGGAATGCGAACCAGTATAAACATTGGAGCCAGTCGAATGCTCCAGAGAGAATTTTAGTTCTGTTGGAAGTTCTAATTACAATTGTTTCCCTCCTACTTCTCGATCCCATCGTCTTTATTACTCTCCACCTCTTACAAGTTTTACGACCATGCGTCAAGCGTCGAAAACATGTGCCCGGAAACGCTTCTTTAACGTCACTAAACGTCGACTAAAAAATGGGTCGACTTACTTTTCTCACGGAACGTATCAAGCGAAAAAGATCATCAAGAGCCACACTTTCCTCGATGACATTAGTAGCCAGATATCCAATGTCCAATGAAATCATTCCATATATTTCAAAATTCCAAAATAAAATGTGACTTGCATAAAATAACACAACTGCTTAGAAGCTTTTTGCCTAAATGTTTTCCACTTAGAACTTTCTCCGCGAAATGTCATCGAACGTTCAGCCCGTCATCCTCATGGAACCGAAAAGTATATGGTGCTGCTCTTTCGAATTATCCCAAAGCTCCAAAGCCGAGCATCGGCAAAGATTTACATCACACAGCAGACCCATGAAACTTAATGCATCGAAGATAATTCGAGTCGGTACCTCGAGCGTTTAAACAGACGGGGCCATTTTCACTCGGCACTCTGTAATTGAAGGAATGAATGATGTCGCTGCATTCGAGGTTTCTGCCGGCGTAATTGTCATCGATCGGGAGTTCATCGTTCCAGGCCGGCTCGCCTGCTGACAGTTTAATATTTCAATCGAGCCGAGTCGCGCAACAAATCATCGTCGCGGGTTACTCGAATCTGGTTTACGATCCCCGCCCGTCGCTCGTTACGGCCGCTCGCGAAATTTTACGAGCAGCCCGCTGAAATTAACGCTGGTCCGCAGATTTCACCCGTCGAAACTTGGAATCGCGTTAATGAACGAGGACAAGGGTACGCGGTGACGGAGATAATCAGGCTTTATAAAAGTCTCCCACGCGCGCCTATAAATCGTCGCGTTACTTTACGAGACACCAGCAACGAGATCGTATCGCCAGCCAGCCGTTCAACACGGTGATGTCACTGCCCCCTCCTGGACAGTCAACATCCCTGGCATTCGGGATACCAAAGTTTACTGGGCGACGCGACAATCGACGCTTGCTAGGGGAAGTGAAATCTTTGGGGTGGTTTTGGTGTTTTATTTGAGATCGGGGTTGGTTGTGTCTTGACGTTTACGATGATAGTTTGTGGGCCAATACAGATACCAAAGGGTATTGTACTATTCTGATTTGTCGATTGTTTCTTGAAGATCAAATTTAGGAGGTGGTTCCTCTTTTTAAGTTGGGTGTATTATTGACACCCTTTTGGGGTTTAAGATGATAATGCTCCCACAACAGGCAATAATCTCTGGATCTACTTCGATTATTAATGTTCACTGTACGATTTGGTAATTTAAGGGGCTAAGCTTTAGGGGTGCTTTCACTTGGGGTTACTGCCCATACAGCACACTCTCGTTGCAGCATAGTTGCAGGATCGTTGCAGTGCAAGATTGAAATGTTGCACTGCAACGTTGTCGCAATATTTAATATACAATACTCGTTTCGAGCAGTGGGTCCCCAAAGATATAAATAACGTCCGTGACGATATTCAATGTGTGCAGAATCATAGAAGTACAAAAGCCCGTATTAACTTTTTCTCACAGAAAATTTTTTTCCCCCAACGGGATTCGAACCGGCGACCTGTAGCGTCGTAGGCGAACACTTTACCGCCGCAGCTACAACCACTGATTGATAGGACTGCTAACGTATTCGAACTTATACTCCTATCGTGCAGAACTTTAAACTCAAATTATTCAAAAACGAAGGCTCATTTTGACAAACTCCATTAGAGTTTTGTAACACTATAGGTATGTGCTACAACTTACACCCAGTGTCATTCTACACATTAAAATATACAGGGGAGTCAACTAACATTTAAGCTTAAAATATCTCCGTTGTTTTTAATGATAGAAGAAAATGTCTCAGGAAAAAGTGATTGCTAGACAAAAAGGACAACATATTATACATGGTTGAATTTGTATTTTTATTGGCTATAACGTTACAGTAATGAAAATACGTCATCCCATTAAAAAAAACCATTGATGATCTTGAAATTTCGGGAAATATAACCTTGAGAACAAAAATGGTCTCCGCCAGAATAATTGGCTCCCTGAAGCAAAAATTTTTTTTCTTAGACATTTTGTCGTATCATTAAAAACAACGGAAATATTTTAGGTTGAAATATTTTAGTTTAAGCAACGGTGCGCAACATTGCAGGATCATTGCAGCAACATTGCAGGGAAGTTGCGGCAACAATGCAGGAACGTTGCCGCAATACTGGCGCAACGTTGCAGCAACATTGTGGAAACTTATCCGCAATACTTGTTGCAGGATCGTTGCAGTGCAATATTGCAACGCAACACTGATGCAACTATGCAGCAATAATTCTATGTCCGCCCCGTGCAATGTTGCACGGCAACGTTGCAGCAACGTTACACCGACATTGCGGTGCAACTATGCGACACTGCAAGCAAGTGCAAGGTTACTGCAACCATCCTGCAACGTTGCCGCCACGAAGTGTGCTGTATGGGTGTTAACTGCCTTTTGGAATTTAAGATGATGATTTATTTGTGGGTTGTCACTGGTGCTTGCACTTGGATTACTAAGGGGTATTGTAGCACCGTAATATTTTTCTTAACGTTTCTGAGCTTTAGAGGGTGATTTCACGTTTTAAGTTGGGGGTCTTAGTAGGTAATACCCGTTTGGAGTTTAAAATGATAATGCTCTCTCAACAGGCAATGATCTCTGAAGCTACTTCGATTATGAAGGTTCACTGTACGATTTGGTAATTTAAGGGGCTAACCTTTAGGGGTGCTTTCACTTGGAGGTACTGTTAATTGTTTTTTAGAATTTAAAGTAATGATTTTATTGGTTTGTAGTCTGTCACTGGTGGTTGCACTTGGATTACTAAGAGGTATTGTAGCACCGTGATTTTTTCTGAAGGTTTCTGAGCTTTAGGGGGTGGTTTCTGTTTTTATAGGACACTGATAAATACCTCCTGGTGTTTAAAGTGATGATAGAGTTAATGTTTCTTCCATTAGGTTAGCCAAGATTCAATAATTGAAGTCTTAGGGTGCGTTTACATTTTAAATTGGGATCACTGCCAATTATATCTTGGCGTTCGAGATGATGATGTCAGTAAGTACCCTATAGAGTCAACGTCCCATTCATTCAACTGCCAAATTTCACTACACCACGTGGTAATTGAACTAGACCATTAAGGGTAGCTCCACTTCTCAATCGAGGCTCATCTCCAATTATATTTTGGCGCTCAAAATAACGGTGTCAGTGCCCTCTGAAGTCAACATTCCATCCACTAACTACCAAAGTTTATTACACCACACAATCATTACGATTTTTTTTAAAAAATAAAACAAAATCGTCACTAGTTACAGAAAACCCTTACCTTAAAAATGATGAGAAATACATTAAAAATTTTATCAACCATTAAATTTGTTAAAACCGAACAAATTTGCTTGCTGGCAAAATTTCAAACTAACGAATCGCGTATTCTAGTAGTTAACAGAATTGAAAGAGCTCCAATAAAAATACCTTGACAACGCGTTTCCCTCGCTGCACTGCCCGACCAGCGAGAAAAAGGAAGGAGACCCGATCTGCGCAAGATCTGTGGATCGCAAGCGTGATAAGAACGCTAATACGGGTCGTGACTGTGATCCGAGACGAGTTCCGCGATACTTGGCCGAATAAGGATGCAACAGACATTACAATTCCACTTTAGTTCGTCTTCAGCTGGCCTGAGAGGTGTGACGCATTTAATTTTCGTGAAATATATCCTGAAAATTATTCGGTGATTCAAAGCAGAAATTTCAAAAAGAAAACTACTTTAATCCAGTGTCCATATCCATGTATTTCAAACTTGTTTATTTCTTTCAACAGTGATAAAGAAACACACATATTCTCGTTTATTTCAACGATGCCTGATAGACACAATATTCCTTCACCATTTCTTCTTTATCATTCGTTTCGTAATTCATACTCTCCGACAAAACACCACTGTATATTTTATCCCCATAAAAAACTTTGAAAAAGTAAAAAACAACGCCAAGTACATGAAAAAGTCGAGGACGAAAAAAAGTATTATGAAATAAATATCAAATAAATCACAAAAAAAAAGAAAATAATATAATTACAAAATAAAAAAAAGATGTGAAATCAAAACGAGCTGCAAGTACATAAAGGTGCTTTCCAACTGCGCTTAAGATGACACAACTACATATACACAGCTAAAATGTTGTGTTCATAAATTCCATTACGCATATCGCGGACATTTTTTAATTAACCCATCAAAAAGAATCCCATTTAAAAACATTGTCGTAAATTAATTAATAGCTTTACAAAATTAATGATATTTTCTTGTTGGTGTTTTACAATGTTTTTTAATGGGTTATTTAATAGCGAGCAGTATAATTAATATTACTTTGAATTTTCTGCAGTTTTTATTGTTTAAGTCCAAAATGGAAATGTAACAGTAGCTTTATGGGTTGGTAATTTTTTGCAAAATAAACATCACAAAATTATTCGACCCGTATGTGTTTAAATAATTCTGCGCCATTTTTTGCAACTTGGCCTAATTAAAACCGAATTCCTCTACCTCCATTTCCTACATAGAACCTTTCAAAAACCAACTATCTCCCATTCCAAAATCACTCTAAACAATATCCACAGCTTCCACTACTACAATACCCCAAAACACCTGAAACCATCCCGCAGCTCGGGAACGATAGTAGAACCAACCAGCTTACGATAGGAATAAACAGGATCAGTCCAGCGAAGAAATACGCCAGCCCGACGAAAGTATCTCACGGCTCGGAGATATCGGAAAAACCGAGCACTCGTGGCTAGAAACCGTCGTCCCGATGATAGCCCCCGACCCTTATCACCGCGATAAGTCGTAGCGGTGTCGCGAAGAAAAACGGATTCACGTGGGTGAGGCTTCTTTCCACTGGCAGCGTTCCCGATAAGGATATCCTCCCCGTCCCGACTGTCCCGCCTCGGAGAATCGCGATTCGAAAGGCTTGTCCCCCGACTGCCGCGCAAAAATCGTACGTGGGCCGGTAGTAAAAGATGCACATCCGGATGCTGGGCGTTTTTCCACAGGGGCGTCCCGATTCCCGTATAGAACGGCTAACTTATCGCAGCTCGTCTGAAATCTAGACGCGACTTTGATGGCCTTGATTATCGAAAACCGTATGTGTAACAAGCTTCTAGGAGGCAATAAAAGAAGTGGGAGCCTCTAACCTGGCAGACCGGGCGCCATATTTTAGAGCAACGGCTCTCCGACTGCGCCTCGGCAATCTACATATCTGTATTTTTCTGGAAATCCTCGGTGAACATCGGTTTTACGGGTCGCCAAAGGTATCAGGGTAAAGTACCTACGTACAACATTTAGGAAATGTTTTATATTCTTGCTTAGGGAATTACGGAGATGCGAGTGTATGAGTTGTTGGATTTAGAATTGAATTTAGTGTAGGTTCTTCTTTTTCAGTGATAGGTCGGGCGTTTTTGGACCCAAGTTTGACGTTACCGAGTGAGATAATTAAAGCGGGATAATTTCTAACTCTATAATTTTTTCTTTCCTGTTTTTTTTATATGTATTTGTTTGTTTATCTTCTTATTATTTTTGTAATGTCTACCGACGCAAAAAAGAATTATTATTATTATTATTATTATAATATTAGGGAAGATTTGAGGAATCAGAAAAATTACTGTTTAAAATGTGTGTGTAGTAGGATAGTTGATACCAGTGGCCGATTTAAGGGAAAAAACCCTGGTGGCGAACGTTCCATTTTCGGTGGAGGGAGGAAAACGAAGAAGTAATTTACCAAAAAATATACAAACAAAATTTTGATGTTAAACGATTTTATTCAAAATGCACAAAAAACTAAAAAATAATTATTTTCTTGTACTGCAATTTCGATGGTGTTTTTTCAGTTTAAATAAAATCGTGGAGCAGGGTACCTCACAACAAATTTATTTCGACGCTTGATGCTGTATTAAATTGATTCCTATTCTGTTATGAAAAAATCCTGCTCCACGATTTTATTTAAACTGAAAAAACACCATCGAAATTGCAGTACAAGAAAAGAATTATTTTTTAGTTTTTGTGCATTTTGAATAAAATCGTTTAACAGAAATTTTTTTTTTTATATATTTTTTATTTTCTAGTTTTTAGTGTTTATGGATTTACATTTCGCAGCTCTGACTTCTTTAGAAATATCTGTTCTTTAATTTCAAATCGCGATGCGACTAGCGACCCGAACGCAGCGGATTTTGTCGGTTCGGAGTTGTAGTTATGGGTTATATTTATTGCCTTTTTTTAATTTTTCGTTAATTTTTTTTTTAAATATTGTATTGTCATCCAAACTACGCAAGCCTGTAAAGTTTCAAGACAATTGGATAGTTGGAAGTGGGTTAAATCTGAGTTGCCAGATTTAAACTATACATACAAACAAACAAATAGAGGATCGAAGCTGAATAAAATCGTTTAAAAACGGGCTAAGTGTAATAGTATAGAAAACAATATAGTTTCGATAAAATCATAATTCTTTTTTTAAAGATGGAGATCTCAAGAGGTCTTCTGGGCAGGGGCCCCTCGTTAATACGGGTCAAAATTGACCCAGACGTCGACTTCTGATCTCGTTCCTTTTAATACTTCTGGGGTCGACCTTGGCGTCGATTCAGTATACCTACAACGAAACCTACTACCACGTTGATATTTTTTGGAAAGCGTTGAAAGTATTGTCTTGTTCAGTTTGAAACTCAACCAAGCAAGGAGTTCGATTCCCCGCTTTGCATAGAATTCTAAAAGGTCATTTTTCCAAAGCTCGCGCCACTCCAAGCGTTATGTTTACTCTTTCCTCGAGAATTCGAAACCCCTGCTCGCTGGCATCGTCTACTAGCAAATTTAGTTAACAGCCTCCTTTAGACTAAGCATCCGCACGCTTAGTTAGTTTTAAGAGAATCTGTTTAGTCTAATGGGAACACGCGCGCGTATCTGTGTGGAGCGGATAGAAACGTTCATTTCGCGAGGAGTTGTTTGAAAGCGCGTTGTGTAAGGTAAAAGTACCAATAACTGGACACTTAAGGATATCAAAGTTGTATATCTTAAAAATGGACTAGAAATAAATGTCCTTTTTAACAAAAGTGTCAATATTCAGATAAATATTACTTCTTTCTATCAAAAGTACCAATAACTGGACACTTAAGGATATCAAAGTTGTATATCTTAAAAATGGACTAGAAATAAATGTCCTTTTTAACAAAAGTGTCAATATTCAGATAAACATTACTTCTTTCTATCAAATGAGCTACTAAAAACTTGTTTTCAGTGCGTTATTTTAATTAAATTGAGTAAAAACGCAAATAGTTATGTGTACCAGTACATGGACAATAGAATTCTGATTTGTCCCAGCGTCCCATTTTTGATGTCCCAATACCCGGCCAATGGCGAAGATAACGCAATGCTTGGCGCAGAGGGCGCCACTAGTGTTTGTGTGAATGGTTTGGGCGCGAATATTTCATTTTTCAATTGTAGGTTATGTTGCCAATGTAGCATGCAATTGATTAAAAATATGAATTGAAAATAAAAAACTGTTAATTTATGTACAGTATACTTGTACTTACACTTTTGATATACAAAAATTTGAGAAAACACAGACACTTTACCGGTTCGACAATGCGGTCAGGTATTGAGACTTCACTTAAGCGGTCAAAATGCTGACAGGCCGACCAACTGGACGGCTGGTCAGTTATTGGGACAGCGTGCAGAGGACAAGATTATTATGTACCGGTACATGAAGCCGTATATTTTTAATTAAAATCAACATTAACTGATCAATGTTTTGTTTTGTATGTAACAAGAAGCTTCTTAAGATTCTGTACATACGTTTTTTTCTCAGAAAAACGTTATATAACAATTATTATCACCTTAACAACTAACTGTATTTTTCTTAAGAATTACTTAAGAAATCTACGCAGAATTCGAGTGCATGCACCTCCGCTATTTAAAGACTGTTTTATATATTAAACTTTACATCTAGGGCTTTCTTAATTTTTTATATAAGAGATCAAGTTACAAAATAACATATGTTCCCAACAATATTGTTCTAAAGTTTCTATGAAGCTTAGCAAAAATATAAATGTCATTGGTGTCCAGGTATTGGGACGTGTCCAGTTATTGGTACTTTTACCTCACCAGCATTTCTTACATATTCGCGTATCCGCTAATATTTCACTGCCCCTTCGTGCTCGGGAATCTAGAGAATTCTTGAAAGCTCTCATCCACCCTCTTCACCTTCTTAAATACCCTCGATCGATGTGAAGGGGTGTTAATAACCTCGATAGCGGTGTGCACTAAGTGCAATATTTTCCAAAGCCGATGCCTGGCAGCCAACAGTCCGAGTGGAGGTATTCTTAGCTCACAGAAAGCTCATTGTAGTCCCGTTGGAAGCACACGAGCTTCCAGAATACACCGTGCGACCTCGAGCCTCGGACAGATCGCGATTCGATCGGCTTCAGACGGGCGCATTAGAGCAGAATGCCTAGTATTCATGTCCCGCGCCTAACACCGCGGCCCTCCACCTGTCCAAACGTAATGGAGCAAATGGATGAAATGGACCTTGTGTCCTGACGAGCTGGCAGCGCGTTGAAAATAGCTTCTGGCAGGATGCTGGCTCGTAATTGACGTTAGATCGATCCGTATCCACGGTGCTCGTTCTATTTAGAAGGCCACGCGTCGCTTAGGAGCATCGGGTGCCTCGGCTTTGCTGCACGTGGCTCGCGTGGATCAAAGGATCAGGCTTAATCGAACGATTAAGCTTTTATCGAGCCCTTTGGCTCGCTCCTCTGCGGAGAATCTTGGCTCGTGTTCCGATTATCGTTATCCCCGGATGTATTTTTAACGAGACCGCGGATTTATGGGCCACAAGGCGATAGTTGGGCCCTTAAGCCGCGCTCCCACTTGCGCAATGCGAGCCTCCCGCGGGGCGGCTCTGAGAGGCCACTTGGAAGATGTTCGAGATGCATTTGACGATGTGAACATAGGGAGGGTGTGCTTCGCATAAAAACGCGCAGCTACGATATTAATGGCATATTGAAGATGCTAGAGAAATAGGTTTCTGGGTCGGTGTACACAAGGTGCTTCATTCAAATTTCGTCGTTGGAACTACGAGACGAGGATCCAGTCGAAGAGTCGAAGGCACAAATTGGGTGTGGGGACTGTTTCATATTTACAATATTGTAATTTTAATTTGTCTATACAAACATCATATCGTCAATGAAGGGATAGTCAGAGGTACCTAGGGATGGTAAGAAGTGTAAAAACAAAATTATATGTAAATACAATAATATATTACAATAATGTATTTATTTATGTTAGGATTGATAAAAAAGTAAGAGAAATATAATGTTGTGAAAATTTGACTTAATTCGTTATAAGGATATTCAATATGTTTCCCTTCTGATCAAGTTAATAGGATAAATAATGATACAAATCCTCAAAATATAGATTGATTTGTTGGATAATTTTTTTTTGTATTATATAATAGGTTTTAGTAATTGGAAGAATTATTAAAATTAAAATTGATATTTTTAGACCAATTACTTCTCCTAATTTATTTGGAATAGCACGTAAAATAGAATAAGCAAATAGGAAGTATCATTCTGGTTTAATATGAATAGGGGTAGATATTGAATTAGCATAGATAAAGTTATCTGGGTCACCTAAAATATATGGATATTGTATAATAATTAAGAAATGAATTATAAGAATTAAGATGAATCCTAAAATATCTTTAATTGTAAAATATAAATGAAATGGAATTTTGTATTTACTAATATATCGTAATAATATATTACTGATATATCGATACTAAGTGACATCTGTTTGATTACCATCAATGTTACCCGATATATTGGTAGTAAAACATTGATGTTTATAAATATTTTTAAAATTAATAAATATTTATAGATATTTTTTTAAATTCATTTAAGGGTTTAACCAACTCCGATTAACTTGATCAGGAGTGCAATTAACAGCAGAAGTACACAGTAAGTATATAGTTAAAACGTGTGCTGTTGGCTACACTGCCGATCGAGTTAATCGTTGATCAAAGTTAATCGGAGTTGGTTAAAGTGACCCTAAAATGGACTTTTCTAGAAATTTTAATTAAACTTTTATAAGGATTCTATAAAACCTGATACAAAACGTTGAGAGTAACATGACACCGAAGGAGATACTCTGCGTTAGTAAAATGTTATACCACATATTCTTTTAAAATTTTACAATGGCTCGCTAGTTCGAATAGATCTGAAATTATCAACTATATAAAAACATCGGTGTCCATAAAAAAACATCGATGGTTTCGCTATATTGAACTCCAAATATCGATAGTAAAAACATCGATATATCGAACACCAAATATCGATGGTAAAAATATCGACATATCGAACTCCAAACATCGATGGTAAAAATATTGATATATCGAACTCCAAATATCGATGGTAAAAATATCGACATATCGAACTCCAAACATCTATATATCGAACTCCAAATATCGATGGTAAAGATATCGATATATCGATGGTAAAAATAACGAGATATCGAACTCCAAATATCGATGGTAAAATCATCGATATATCAGGAGAAAATATGAGATGTTTCCAAAACATCGATCTATCGTTGCCATCTCTAAAAGTATCCTCTCGTGTCAAAAGAACAAACGATTACCAAAATCATTCTATCTCGAAGAAACTACCGTAATCATTTGTCTAGCTTCGAAACCACCTCAAAGTCGAGCAAACAGCTGTCTAACATTGCGCTTTAATAGACAAGCAAGCATCGTTTCAATCCTAACAATATCACGTTCACCACCACAGTTCAACGCGGTTCGATTGCCCGATCACTCGGTCGCTGCATCGATCGATGAATCATCCAAGTCGAATTGTTTTCCTTTTAGACTGTTGAGATACACCTGTCCGGCCAGTTTTTTGCGTCAGACTAGCCCGCCTTCGGGGGTGCTAGATCGGTGGTTCCGCGAGGATCCCGCGTGCGATAAGCGCGTGAAACGACCGATTATTCGGCACGTGCCGGCACAGTAAACCTTCGGCGGAGTCTGCAGAACGTTCGAGGGGCCGTTAGTCGATCGCGAGCTGTAAGCAACGATCAGCGGGGAGCCCGACGCCTAGATCCCCGGCGTCTCTGGTGCACGCCTGCGAAATCTAATTTTGCGAAAGTGGGTTACGCGCTCGCGACGTAGCCTTGCTCGCCGTCGTCTGAACCAGCTTTGTTCCTTTGTTTCTTGTCAGTCATGGCTGAATTTTCGCTACCAGGAAATCTGAAGCCCCCTTTTCCGCGGACCTTGAGCGCCGTTTGGGAGGTATTTAGGAAACATCGCGGTCGCTTAAGTGCGAATGGTGCGCTAAGGACTTGTGCATCTTGAAGGGGCTCGGAAAGTAGAGGTTGCTTTCTATTTTTAAGGGCAGAGAAAATTATGCGTTTTCACAGAGAAGGATGCGTGGTCTGATAAATTATTTGCAACTTTTTTGAACGAATTTTTTTGATTTTTGCTACAAGTTAATTTATTTTTACGTTACGAGTCAACCTGCTTTTCTCAGTTAATAGTTTAAGTTTCTTTGTGGGTTGCACGAGGAGCTTTGAAAGGTTTAGGGGTCAATTTAAAGATTTTTGGTAAAATATTCAAGCTTCTTCACGCGAAGCGTATGCTTATACGCAATATGTAGGCCATGATATTTTTGCAATATAAATCTAAAGTGACACGTTTATCGCTCAAGCAAAGGCAAGCAATAATCACTTCTGCTCTATAAATATAAATGATGAAACTATCGATCATAGCTTCCTAACGCGTAGGATAATGTGCTTTCGTTGCTTTACGACTTCGATATCTCTGTGGAATAGAAACTTTGACAACAGACTCGAGATGCAGAGCATTAAATATAATGAGCCATGCTCTATTTTCTATCGGGATTACCATTTCCCTCGAACAATCTCAGTTAACCCCTTAGCGTATCACTGAATTTTAGAAAAGCGTGTAAAAATCACCACCTTTAATTTTTCAGACTGCACAAGAAGCGTAATATTACGAAGATGGAATATTCCGGAGGCGACTCTTAAGGGGTAATTAATGATCTTTTAATCTAAAATCATTGTACAACCGAAACGGATGTGATTCCTCGTGCAAAAGTAAGTCGAAAATGCAGAACGAATTTGTTTCTTACGAGGCTTTGTTTTCAAGAAAACCGATTATGAAAATGTACTCGACTAAAAAAAAACAAAGCTACATTCGAAAAAAGTTATTCCACAATTTCGACACATTTTTAAAGAACCCACTTCACCCGCAACGTTCCCATTCTTCCCAACTCTTAGCCAAATATACAGACAGCAAACAAATTTTCAAAATCTATTCTCTCGGAAACGAGAGCTCACATAAAAAAAGTTATTCTACATATTTCACACAACTTTGCACGAGGAATCACCTCCTCATTCATCGTACGACGATTTCTAATACACCCTGTGCATTCACTTACCAA
The DNA here is from genome assembly GCA_947577245.1 of Andrena bucephala. Taxonomy (NCBI): domain Eukaryota; kingdom Metazoa; phylum Arthropoda; class Insecta; order Hymenoptera; family Andrenidae; genus Andrena; species Andrena bucephala. Next base: position 31,720,152 of record OX387717.1, on the reverse strand, counting down.
AGGCAATTCTGACTTGAAAAAAAAAGAGCATAGAATTAAAAATCTAGAGAAGTGTCTCGTGTAATAAGCTTCTAAGAATTTTCCGCACGGGCATTCCTCGGGCGTTATTACATTTTATCACTCTGCGAAGTGTCGTCGCCGGTAGAAAATATCGCGATCCTAGTTTCCTCGGTATTTCGCGGGTAGCAATCCCAGGGATAATGCACCGAGGAAGTCTCATCATCGGCTGGATGCGCAGAGACACGCTATGACGTACGAGTCAGGCCGGCGATAAATTCCGAGGGAACGGTCACAAATAATTCTCACTCTCTGCCGGCAGCCCGAAGGGTGCGCGAGGGCCGCAATTTAAAATCCAATAGCAATCACGCCGCGATTTCCATGGGGCTCGTGCCCGTTGCGTCTTGGTGCCTCCATCGCGTCGATCGAGGGCCGCGAACGATCCAAGCAGCGACGTGTACACGATCCTCCTGCGTTGCCGGTCGCCGAGCAATCTTCGTCGTAATAGAGGCTCGGCAGCCTGCGAGGATTTTACGACCGCTGGACCATAGAGTTTCGAGATCATTCAGACTTCCGAGAAGGCTCCTGTGCACTCCCAGGCTTTCGTGACTCGCGCACTTATCAGATTTCGAGATTACAGATCGTTCAGTTAGGACGGTTCAGAGTTTCCCATTATTAGGGGCGTTTGGAAGTTTGTGAGAGGTTTGAGGGTTTTTTAAGGTGTTTAGAGGACTTCGAGAATTTCTTAGGGTTCGGGAGATTTAAAATTGCTGGGAGTCTTGAGACTTTTGGGATATTTCAAATTTATCTAAAGTTCCAAGATTTTTCTTTCTCGAGATCTTCAAGAGCAATGGTTTTCAAAATTCTTGGGAAGATGTCAAGATTGTTTAGATTACCGAAAGCTCCAAGACCTTTTGAGCTTTGGAGCCCTTCAAGACTTTCAAGACCAAATCTTTGAAGATTTCCATGCCCTCTGACTCTTCAGACATCTCCAAGATATTTAAATCTCCCGCCCTGAGACTCTCAAGGCACTCTAAGCTCGTTAAAGCGTCCCCAACATTTGCGGTTCGAGAAGTCTGCATAGGATTCTCAGTTCTCAGCTGTTTCTCAAACAGTTGCAGGCTTTCGTCGCGCACTGGCAGCGATTCGAAGTATCTGCGCGGTTCGCCAGTAAATCTGGGAGCTGTTGATATACGATCGAGTCCTCGAGGGTTTTTCAGGATCCTCTTTCTCTCGGGAACGAGCTGGCGCGGGGCCCAAGGCGCTTCCGGGTGATGCGCAGAGGCGCTTGATGACTCCCAGTCAGACGCGTCAGCAGGTTAGGGGTGTAAAAGTCTCGTAAAACGAGCGGCCGCCTCGCGGCGCTTGTTGCACGATCCGTCCTGCGGACCTAGCAGTGCCTTGAACCGCGATTATTTTTAGACCGCCTCCAAAACTTCTTCCCTATGAAAGTCCGGCCGTGGACGATGATCGTGGATGCTAATTTCCGAATGTCCGCGGTTCAGCCGCGAAACCTTGGCGGGCCGAAAAATATTCCGCTCAGCAATGGGGAATATTCCTTCCACGACGCGATCCATCACCAGCCTCTTTGTACTCGTTTATTTCAGTCCCTTCTTGGCGAGACTCGCGGGATGTTTGCTCCGGGGATCGTGGAGGGGCTCGGTCGTATCGAATTTTGCAAACAATCGTGTCTAATTGTAAGTGTAGCTTGAGTTTTTCTGTGCCATTATGCAGAGGCCACTGTAGAGCGGGAGCAGAGGAAGTTGTAGCTTCGAGTGTGATTGGTTCAGAGTTTGGTTGTTGAAGTAATTCTAATTTTAACTTCCACTGTTGCATTTCTGTGTGAAAACTTCGGTCACTTTATGGAACAAGGTCCTTGTTAAAAGGGAAAAGTTATTATAAGTTTTTTTTAATCAAAGTATAATGTCTTAGGTACCTTTTGCCAGTTTTCTGATAAAAGTAGATGTAGGTGTACTGAAAGAAAATATTCCGTATACTTAATACCACCTAACAGTGACCGAACGAACTCTGCACTCACCTAATACATACAGATTCTAATTATTTCCTCAAAGTCGATTTTAGAAAATTTTCGGTACCTACGTTTGAGGGTTTATGAGCCCTGATATAGAATCTTCAGGGAACTCTTTAGTTTCTTTACTTACAATTAGTGATGAAGCACGAGCAGAACCAGTAACGATATAAACCCCTCGATTCCTCCAACTCTAATATCCAATATAAATCCCACAATTCCTCCAAGGAGGCGTCCTTAAATTACGTAAGGCTTTTGGAGGGGGGGAGTCAGCTAGCCTTTTACGTAATATTTTTAAGCCTAATTTTCAATAAATACAAATTCTATCTAAAATTCTATTGAAAAGTAACATTAGTTTCCCGAAATCGAGTTAATTGAATTATATAATCCTTTAAAAAAACATTAATAATTGAAAAATGTAATGTGAAAAATATTAAAAATTTTAAAAATATTAAAGTCGACTCATTATGAACTTACGTTAAGAAATCATCAAAATTACCCTCACGTAATTTAAGGACAGCGGCCAACTCCAAATTACAATTCAAACACATCTCTGCCACGAACGAGTGGGTAAATTGAGAATCCCATACCTACATACTTCCTGCAACGTTCACCATCGTGAAGCAACTCACTGCTGAGACCACTCCTAAAGGAAGGATGAGGTGGGCTCCCCAGATGAATCCTCGATCGAGTCAGGAATTTTTCGATTAGCAAGTGCCGTGCACGGGGGCAGGAGGCGTTAGACAAGCAGCACAAAGTGCAAAAGAAATGCAAAGCAGCGAGGCACGGGAGAGATGGAAGGAAAGAAGACGCCTAGCGCTTGAAATAACCATGACTGCGTATGACCCAGTTCCACGTGGCCACAGCTTCCCCGGCACGGTCATGGTCGCGAGCGATTCCGTTCTGCCGATTAAACGATGACCAGACGTAAATCTGTCTGGCTGATGGTCCGTCTGCTCGCGTCCCAGAGGACACCCCGACATGATGGGACGCGTAGAAGCAGAGTTTCACGGTTGCAAAACTTGCCTGGCATCGGCGAGAGTGACAGTTCCCTCGAGACTTTTATTCGACTGTTGGACACCGTGCAAGCAAAAGTGGACGTTTGACATTGCGCTTACTCGGGGAGAAGATCGACTTCCTGCTCTACCGGATGACAGAGGAATGACCATGGCTTTCAGAGATCAACAAATGCATGGAAATCGGTGGAGACTTCGCGGGGGAATTTTATTTCCATTCGGGACACGATTTTAAATTAAATTTTCTTCTATTTCTATGTGTTCCACTTGTCAGGGGGTGGAAAAATCAAAAGGAAACAGATTTCTTCGTGAAAATAGCGAGGTAAGAATTATTCATCCTCCAAAGTTTCTCTTCCGTGAACAAATAAATATAGTTAATAATTTTCCTAATATAACTCTCCAATTCTCCATTTATACATTAATTATCGTTAAGTAAACTACCCGAAATGATCACACAGCAGAATATTGCATCACCAACAAAAAAGTGTATATACTTTTTAATTATTCTCTCGTTTAACAACTTTCGGAATATGTCTTCGTCTTTTCCCCAATAAAATTAAAATTCGCGTGACCACGAGGCCGCCCCGTTCGAAGTGGAGGGTTCGAACGAAAACGCGGGGACGGTGTCGTTGAACTCGAGCCCGCGAGGAAGTTCAAATTTCATTCATTAAATCCTCGGGGGGCCCCCGACGTCTCGTTGAAAATAGCCGTGCGAATGAATACGAGATGCCCGTGTAAAAACACGCTCGTAAAGCTTTTTCAGCGCGCACTTTGGGAACGTGGACGTGCCTGAGTCCCGCCGATGGGCAAGAACCGCGCCACCTTCTGCCAGAAAGTCCCGATACGCACTCGCCAGGCTCCCCCGTCGAAAGCTGAGGAGACCCCTTCTCGAACTGATTTACGCCCCATTAACGAGTTTACTGGCGATCGCCGGCAATTAAATCGTGAAGATAACTGTGCGTCGTCGGACAGTTTACTTACGGCGACATTTTATGGGGAATTTAAAAAGTTACGACCTGACGGATTCGGGAGGGATGGGGACTCTGTGACTCAACCTGCTGCACACCGTGGGGATTTTTTTGCTTCTTTTGTGGCATAGGTAGAACGCAGAGATCTCGTTAAATGATGTACACTGCTGTTGATAAGTAGGTATTAATTAGAATACCGACTCTATGTGGAATAATTGTGAAAAACGTTGGAAATTTATTGAAGAATTCTAAATGACAAATTTTATTTTATTTGGTATTTTAAATTAACCTCTAAACGACATACTGAATTTTAGAAAAAACGTTAATAAATTACAGCCGTATTTTGATTCTTTTTTACTATATAAATGTTTAGAAATTGGGATTAAACACTGAGGTCTGAAAGAAGTGTTTATTTTTCATTCTATAGAACGTAATATTAAGGAGGTGGAATTTTGAGACTATTGTGGAGAAAGTATTCAATCTGTACCAAATATCACGTTGTCTGAAAATACAACAGGTGTCCTAATTCTTATGAACGGCAGTGTAAGTATTTTTTAAGTTCTGGGGGAATTCTCAAGGTAATGTGAATAATAGTAAGGATGTTGGAATGGGTAGTGAGATTAAAAGATTGAAGAAATAGGAATTCAATTCAGAGTAAATTTATTAGCGAATTTAGAAGTCTTAAAATTCTAAAATTACTTTGCTCACTTCTTACCACTTAACCGTTATACGGAAGTTGTAAACTTACAGGGACAAGTAAATTCGGGTCGATTTACCCCAATATCATATATCTACCAGAAACGTTGCAGAAAAAATAAAACTCAGTTCATTTAATTATCACGATTTAATAATTTAAAAACTTATTAAATTTCTTCTATATTCTTTATTAAATTTTTTAATTAAGAAACTAAAAATAAACATTTCAAAAGAAAATTAAAAAAAATTATTATTACCTATTGCTATTTTTTTACTAACGGTTATTAGTTATTTAAAGATATGAAGGAGTTTCAGTCCAAATTATACGTACAGAAGTAAAGAAGGAATGGGGGTTTGTGACTCGATTTTCGGTCAAAACGAGCCAATTTCCGCGCAAGGGTTAAATATCTAAATTATTACACAGTAATTAACACGTCGTTTTTTAAAAAACAAAGTGTATGTCCAAAAGGGAGGCAACCAATCATATTAGCAGAAATGAAATTCTTAAATGACCTTCACGAAATTTCAGCGATTCCTGGTTTCCGAGCCGCTGCGGCCACACGTCCAGTGCGCGTAAATTAAATCGGCCACCGGCGGGCAGAAAATAACGGCTGAATGAAACGCCGCGCCGTCGAGCGCGGCGTGTCCAGGAAACGGTTTAAAAACACGAAGGAACACACGTTCCTCGAAATGCACGCAGTTTTTTGCGCGTCCCGTGACGCGCAGCCACGACCTTCTCGATTCCCGTCGCGCGTCCACTTTCCACGGCCGTGCAAAAACCGAGGGAAACGTCCGGCGCCGATAAATCAGCTGGCACGTCGGAAAGGGCGAGGAGCCTGCGCACCCCGCGTCTCTGTTACAACCTACCGCCAATTAAAGGTACATCCTGTGACGCGATTTCGCTGGCCTTCCCCTATTTGCCGGATGGCCCCTCTCGCGATAGCCTACGGTCATCCGTAACGTTCTCTAACGAGGTGACAGTAGTTTCTGTTAACTCGAGGCGACACTTTTCCTCGTTGCCCCGCGACTAACAAGGAATCGTTCCTAACTCGAAAATCCCCCCCTTACTGAAACATCTTCTGAATTTAGAGCATACCTATCGGAGTACGCAAGGAATAATATTTATTTTCTGCGGAAATCAGCCCTTAAAGTTATCAATTTTTTTCATAGAAACAGAAGGGTGAGATCAGCCCTTAAAGTTATTAAATTTTTTCATTGAAGCAAAAAGGTGACATCAGCCCTTAAATTTATCAAATTGGTTTTCATAGAAAGAAGGGAGAAAAATATATAAAAAATAAAAATTGTAGTATAAAATTCGAGTAGAGATTTCTGCTACTGTTAACCTAACGTGAGAGATACTTATTTCTTTATTCTTAAACAATATCAATTTTAAGAGGGGTGAAGGTGGAAACTTGAATATTTTTCAGTGAAAAAAATTTTGGCCTTCATATTAGAGAGTTCTAAGCTTCTAAGAGCGTAAAGTAGAGCTCAATAAGTTCTTCTATTTTTTTATGCAATAACTTTTCTTTATCTTGTCCCATTGATTCAACCCACCGAGTATCGACAAGTGATCACAGATCATTCCGTAAGATACTCAGCGCATTAATCATTTTCCAGTGCAGCTTCAAGGAGCTTCCTATCTATCGAAGCGATTCCTCGGCGAGCGAGGCGATTGATAATGCCATTTGAAGTATTCAAACGGGGCGCTCTGTGTTTCTGCAGCCAGTAGAAGCGCGACGTACGATAGCGTGAGTCGCCCAGTCCCCTCGTGAATCAATCTATCGAAGGCGTAAGATTAAACGAGCCGACCGAGGCGGCAGCTTGGTAAATTTGCCTCCCGTTAGTTACGAGCAGGAGTCCGCCGGGAGTTTATGTTTTGACAAGGCGGATTTTCCGCCGGTTCCGCGAACACGAACGTGGATAATTAATCGAAGGGTGCCGCGGACGATCGCTCAACATCGAGCCCGTCCAGATACCTAAGTGCAGAATATAACAGCTGGGCGAGCGCGTTCCATCGCGATGTACGCGCGATTTCATGAAATTGTTATTGCTTGCACAAGCTGCGACCGATGCAGATGCAGTTCCCCGAATCGAGCTCGCAACGACGAAAGTTTATTACCGATTTAGCTGGGGAAATGAATTTCCGCGGAAGGAAAATAATAAACGAAGGTCGACGATGTTTGCGCGGTCTCGTCGCGTTTCTAGGACTCGAGATTTACGAGTTCTGCCGCTCTTCGATTGGCAAAAAGGGAGGAGAAGGTTGATAGTTACTTGGGAGCTCTTGGCTTGTTTCTGTAAGCGTAGTGTAAGTAATTTAGTTCTGTGAAAAATCTGAAAGGATATGCTACTGGAGGTTGTAGAGGAGGTCTGACGTGTAACTTTTAAAAGTCAACTCACTTCAGCTTCAGAACTTTGAGAAAAATATAGGAGAATCTGGGAAACTAGGGTTGAGGTGACAGTTTCTTTTTCAAATTTTAAGGACTCATTTATGATAGGTCTATTTGAGCTTTCGTGGAAACTACTAGGTGAATCGTAGATACCTAGTAGACAGTACATAGTAGATCAATTGTAGACAATTATCTGCACCATAATCTTCCATGGTAGAGGCCATATTTGATATTTATAGAAATCAATTAATAGGAAAAAGTGTATCACTATTCGATACCGAAATCGGTCACGATGTCGGGCGCCACTAGGACGCTTGTTTGCCAAGATAATCCGGAAACACGTTCTAGCGTTACCATGGCAAATGTCCAACCTGGACCGTGTGCTATGCACTCAAATAATGTCCACTGCGAAATGCACTTAGAATGCGGTTGCAAAAACACGTTAAGTGCTTATGGATTGTATTTATGTGTTATTTTGCATTATCCTTGTGATTTTCAAGTTAGACTCTAAGGAATCTTCAGGAGTTGAAGTGTAAGTGCTTCAAATGTAGGGGCTAAGTATTCTAAACGTGGAGGCTAAGTGCTCATAATTTGGAGGGTTGAGGATTCAGACCTTAGAGATTGGTTTCTTAAAATTTGGAAGCTGAATATCCACAAAGACTTCAGAACTTGAAAATGAGGGCCCACAACTTGAAGTCTGAGAATTCAGAACTTAGGGGATTGGATGCTCAAAACTTGAAGGCTGGGGCTCCATAACTTCAGGGCTGAGAAGTCAGAACTTAGGGGTTGAATGCTCAAAACTTGAAAGCTGAGGGTCCATAACTTGAGGGCTGAGAATTCAGAACTTAGGGGTTGAATGCTCAAAACTTGAAAGCTGAGGGTCCATAACTTCGGGGCTGAGAATTCAGAACTTAGGGGTTGGATGCTCAAAACTTGAAAGCTGAGGGTCCATAACTTCAGGGCTGAGAATTCAGAACTTAGGGGTTGGATGCTCAAAACTTGAAAGCTGAGGGTCCATAACTTCAGGGCTGAGAATTCAGAACTTAGGGGTTGGATGCTCAAAACTTGAAAGCTGAGGGTCCATAACTTGAGGGCTGAGAATTCAGAACTTAGGGGTGGATGCTCAAAACTTGAAAGCTGAGGGTCCATAACTTAAGGTCTGAGAATTCAGAACTTAGGGGTTGGATGCTCAAAACTTGAAAGCTGAGAGTCAACAACTTGGAGAGAGTGGACCATGTGTTCAGCACTTGGGGTTTCAATATATCCCAAACTTGAAAGTTGAATATCCACAACTTGGGAGATTGAAGATTCAGAACCTGAGGATTCAGCGTACAAAATTTGAGAACTAAATATCCACAACTTGGAATATTAGCCATCCAGGTGTTGACAGCTCAATGTCCTCAACTCGAAAGCTATGTCCATAACTTGGAAGTTTGACTACTCGAGAAACATCTGATTGACTACAGATTGCGATGAAACAGCTTTGATAAGCAGAGCCCTTTCCACGTCTCGAGTACAAGAGCACCTGATTACATGTCTGGATAAGCAAGAACCAGGGAGACAACATTTCTGTGACCACCACTCCACCATCATCCGATCAATACTCAGATAACCCAGTCTACTTCGATTCATAAATTTCAAACCAGCCAGTGTTTAGCCATCGTTTCGTTGACTAGGAACAGCACTTGAAGCGACTATCGTTTCCAATCTGACAGGCAAAGTTCGACCGTGCTTGAAGCATTGACCACACGATGGGAACTAAAGAAATACGCCATACAAAAAGGCAAAAATGCCTATTCCATGTACGGCGTTTGAAATACACCTCTGTATACGGCTCGACAGAAACACGCGCGGCATTTTCACAAGTGTTTCTTTCTGGTAACACGAGTTTTAAAAGGAATCCGCTTGCGCGTAGAAACGCCTCCCTAGAGAGGTTACTTGGACGATGACTTCTAAGGAGGATGCAACGGGCAGAGGTGTATTTTTAGTCGACAAGCCTGGGATAATATTTTCATCCATCGCTCGCAGTTTGACCACTTCCGTCATTTTTAGAAATTTCAGAATTTACGAGGGAAGACTAATGGCTTCCATTAATGAAATACTGCAACTACTCAGAGAAATATTCTGTCACGTCTAAGAAACACTACTTTTTCTCAGAATTAGAGATGTGTACGATAAATTTAGGAAACTGCATATTTACCGTCTAATTAGTTACTAAAAATTCTGATTATGAGATATTTTGAATATATACATTCCAAAATACTAAGGGATGTTTTAGATATTTTAAGATCAATTAACGCAGAGGTATCCTCGTAGTGATAAACATAATTTTTTCTTTCTTAATTTTCAAATTTAATTTGTTGCTACTACTTAGGTATGCTATTATTTACAGTTTAGAGTTCGAAAGGAGTAGAAATTATGAGAACTCTTCTATGTTAAAAATCCAGTCACCACTTTCGTCAAATAGTATACATATTTGAACTGTTTTCGAATAATGTATAAAATGCATAGTTCAACTCACCATTCCGTGGCAGAGACTGACACTAACTACAGAATGTGGATCATCGTCCACAGTCCCACTGTAAAAGCAGCCAAGTTCGTGGCCTGGACGTTCCCTCCTAGTTGTGTTCTCACTCATGTGAGTTATCTGCGCAAACATCGACGAAACAATTACAATATCGTTAATCTAAAAATAAATTCAATGGTAATGCGAGTTTCTATTTATTCAACTAATGCTTTGGATACAGAAGAATCCCCTAATTTTAGCAAATACAGATAGGCTTACACAAATTCCTTCTGCTCCAACGTTTAATCTTTTAAACATCCCTATACTGTATTATGATTCCTTTTAATAAAAGAAGGGCGAAAATCTTTAAAAATATTCAGCGAAAGAAAATTCCCCGAGCTGCGGCATTAATTTAAACACTCTGAATGGCGTCGACGTATTTCACGTCTCGGGAATCGGGATTTGCGTGCTGTGAAAACAAACCAAGCTCGGTACCAAGCTTCGCTTTGTATAAAACTGCCCCAGCAGACATAATCTCTTGGAAAGTCCTGGTCAACTTAAAGGAGCATTTTTCAAAACCCTGCGCCACTCAAAGTGTTAATGTTCTGCAAATAGAATGTATAGGAAATATTGCATTATTAATAGCACTAGGAAAATATTACTAATAAACTATTTCTTTGCACAAATGTGTAGCTCGCTATCCTAGCTAAAATAAAATCGAAGCATGTGCAGGAAAATGAAGTGTATGTGCAGGAAAAGCAGGAGTATCAGCATCAGCAAATTAGTTTCCAGGCCGCCAATCGATTATCTTCCCTGAACATTAAAAAAAGCAATCGGGTCCGACGCCAAGTCACTTAACACTCGCAGCAAATGATGAGAAAATAATTGAAAAGCGGTAACATTGCACGCAATGCTGCGCTTTAACAGCTCGGCTACCGTGATCAGCGATGCACGAAAGTAGCGTTATGCAAGCTCTAATGCTGTTCAGCGTCGATGCATCAAAGATGATATCTTCTATTAGCATAGTAATAACGCGGGATAACTCGGCTGATGGCCGTAATGGAATTAGCGGCAATAAATGCGTGTCCCGAGGGATTAGACCGACAGGAAACATTAAATTATCACCCGGCTGGGTTCAACGAATGGGCTGGCGAAACGCGTCGTTTAAAAATCGATTTGGGGAGCTGGCTTACCTTGACATTCGGCGATACGAAGCCGGAGTCGTGCGCGAGACGTAAACGAAATCGTCTACCGAACGCGGTGAATTCGTATTGGGGATGCGGGTCCCACACTTCCGCTGTGGCGTGGCGAAAGTGGCCGCTGTGATGCCTCTTAGCTGTCGAGTACTTTTCGGCTGCAAGCAGATAAATACACCTTTTTAACAACGGGAATCAACTATCAAGCTATGAAACCGTTTTGAGGAAGAAAAGACAGATACTTATATGGGAAGTTCGGCAACTCGAAAATTCAAAAATATCTGTCAGTTTGCAGAAATGTAGCTCAAGTGATGCTAATAAGGTGACTATTTTGTAATTCGGCAATAAAACGGTTTTAAGGGTGAAAACACCCCTTCGAAAACATTGTGAGTTTTCGGATTATTGTGAATATCTACGAAATTGTAAAATATATCAAAAAGAAGTTCAATTCAAAGTTGTGTGGTTTTTATGTCCTATAGAAGAGCGATAATGACTTTGCGAAAAACATTATTTTTTTCAAAATTTATCCCCGCCATCCATTTTTTCGATAATTCTTTATCACTATATTGTGGAATATCCGAAGCCATAAAACTTTGAATTGAACTTTTTCTCGATATCTTTTATGGTTTCGTAGATATTCACGATAACCCATACAGCACACTACGTTGCAGAAAGGTTGCAGAAAGGTTGCAGAAAGGTTGCAGTTACGTTGCGGTGCAACATTTTAACGTTGCAGGTAATATTTCTGAGATGTTGCAGAAATCTTCCTATGTCCGCCCCTGTGCAACATTGCATGAAATATTTCTGCAGTGTTTCCGAGATATTATAGGCAATTCTCCCGCAGCGTTTCGGAGATTTTACAGCAACTTTCTCGCAACGTTTCGGAAATTTTACAGCAACTTTCTCGCAACGTTTCGGAGATTTTACATGGGGCCCACCTTATATCGCAACGGAATACGTCAACGCGTATTTTTGAGATCTTATACTTTCAGTTATAAACGGGACAAGTCCCATAGTTTACATAAAGCATACAATCAATTGAGCTTACATCGTCTGCTACTTATTGCACTAAATTATCATAAATTATATTATATATTGGGTATACCACGATATTATACTAACTAAATCTATATACTAAATCGATATTATAACAGTTTTTGAGCCCTGGTTACTGCGGGACCTTTGTTGTAAAATCTCCGAAAAGTTGCGTGAACATTGCTGTAAAATCTCCGAAAAGTTGCGTGAACATTGCTGTAAAATCTTCGAAACGTTGCGGGACAATTGCTATAAAATCTCAGAAACGTTGCGAGAAAGTTGCTGTAAAATCTCCGAAACGTTGCGTAACTATTGCCGAAACGTTGCAGGAGTAATATTGCACCGCAACATTGCTGAAATGTTGCAGGAATCTTCCTATGTCCGCCCCTGTGCAACATTGCACCGCAACGTAACTGCAACCTTTCTGCAATCTTTCTGCAACGGAGTGTGCTGTATGGGAATATGAAAACTCAGAATTTCTTTGAGAGTGTGTTTTCACCCTTAGGACCGTTTTATTCCTGAATAAAAAAATACTTACATTATTAGCATCACATGAGTTATATTTCTGCAAAATTTCATTTTCTTTTTAATTCTCGCTTTGCCAAGCTTCCCTCGTTACTCGAATTTACTAATTTACTAATTCCTAAGTAGTTTTAAACACGTTTTCTCCAATAATAGTAAAAAAAAACCTCCCACACTCTTCAAAATTCACAATATTTTACCCAAGAAGAGGGAGTCTTTCCTAGTACCTAAGAGTCCGCCTCCGTTCTGTCCAGAATCGATATCTGTGCCCACTTACTTCCACCGCAGCTAAACGGTTCGTTTCCTTTTTACCCACCACGGAACGAAGAAGGTATACGCGTTTGTAGCAATTGCAGCCACCGCAGCAGTTTGCAGCTATGCTGTTGAAACCCGCTGTAAGTACACGTGTCGAGTCCGTCTCGCATACTTAAAGCAAGGGGTTCGTGCTAGTTAGCAACTGGTTCATTTGTTGTCGGTAATCGGTGACAGTGGCGCAAAGTTGGCAAGCGGCGAGTGGTCGGTGCGTGACAAAATGCCCGTGTCGAGGCGTTGCGTTAAAACGCGACGGTTTATTAGCGAGCGCGGCTTTTACCGTTCAACCGATCCTTTTTCTTCGGCCACGACCGCCTGTCTAGCTTCTCAGGCCGCTGGAAGCGTGTTTCGCAGCGTACGCTACTGTTTCGTTAACTGTTCCTTCGCTCGCGTGACTATTAATATCCGTCGATCATTCTTTCCCTGCACGGCGCCGATAAATCATTGGCATTACTCCAGTTCGTCGTCTAGAGTTTCGCATGCCCCCTGAACGCATCCTCTACTGCCGCGAGTCTACCGCCACTTAATCGTGGGATAAATTCGAAGGTGGCAGCAGTATGGTTCTGTGGCCAAAAATTAAATTCATCGCACGATAAATCTTATTAGAAAATGTTCCACCGTTTAAAAATTACGTAGTTTTAAGTGACGTTATTCCAATTAAAACATTGCGTAAGGAAGGGAGGGTAATAAGATTCTTATACTTGGGAAGGGAGGGGATGAGAAATCGCACAAATTATCCTCACGTAATTTGAGGGGGGGATTCTCGTGTAACAGCCTCCGAAATTTATGATTTTTTTTTTAAAAGCTATGGTTAAGTTTGGTGCACGATCGACTTCTATAAGACTTAAGGGGGAATTCTCGTCTAACAGCCACAAAAGTAACAGGTATGTAAGATTTTTTTTTGAAAAATCTGTTCCTCATATTGGATTAAACTCTTTTGGGACATAGGGAAGCATCTTTAAACTTGCAGAAAATATTTTTTTTATGTCGAGCCCTCTTATTATTTATTAATTATTGCGGAATCTCTTCGACGATGTTGGTGTCAGCTGTAGCACCTGCCACAGTCATCTGATTGCAAAAAGAAGAAAATTTTCTTAAAGTTAAATAATATACGCTTGGACAGGACCTAAAATTTTAATTTTAATTTTTACTTATAACACTTTTTTCGTCGATATAAAGAATAATATGATAAATTTGTCTACTGAAAAAACTTACTTTTTCTTTCAAACGCTATAATTCTTTCAATTTTTCATTTCTTTCCTTCAAAGTGGACCAATACCAGCGTAAACTATCTAACTTTAAGAAACTTCTATTATTTTTGCAATCAGATGACTGTGATTGGTGCTACACATCCCGTCAGAAGGAGTTACATCGTCGAAGAGGTGGATAAGATTCCACAATAATTAATAAATAATAATAAGAATCGACATAAAATAAATATTTTCTGCAAGTTCAAAGATGCCTCCTTATATCCCAACGGAGTTTAATCCAATATGACGTTCAGTTTTTTAAACAAAAATTCTTAAATACCAGTCACTTTTGGGGCTTTTAGACGAGAATGCCCCCTTAAGGCCCGTAGAAGTCGATCGTGCACCAAACTCTGCAACCCTCTGTACCCCTAACGATACACAGGCTGGTAGATGGCAAATATATTCGAAATAATAAATTGCATAATGCCGACATGAAATAGCATTCCCACCAATAACATCGCGACTTTTGAACGCGGATCAGCGGTCGTTCGTTAGGAAAGGGTCAAAATCGCCAGCACGAAGTCGCGCGGCTGGCGGGGTACCAGCGATTTACGCTTCCGAGAATCGAGATGGCAGATCGAAGCTCGATCGCGCCCTTTATAAATATCTGGTTCCCGCTTGCGTCGTCTGCTTTTTATCTGCCCGATAATCACGCGCCGCCTCGTCTCACACAATCGAGAGCTTAACGAGGCGAACGTGATCCTGATAAAGGTGGTGCGCCTGTGCCAGGCCGATACGCTTCGGGGATCGCCCGTACACGTCCCGTCATCGGAATGCGTCCGCGCGCGTCGCGTTCTAATTGCGCTAATTTGAATTGCCGCCGTTTTCGCGCGCCTCCCGCCGTGCGCCACGACAGCCACGGGCTGAATAATCTCGCGAGATCCAGGGGTAGTTTTTTCTCGATTTTAGTAGAACGACTCGATGTGGATATGGGAGGATTAATTCTGAATATACTTAGTGTCATTCGTTTAGATTTTATGGTTATCCTCTTACCACCTTCGATATGATTCACTGATCAGAGGTTTTAGTATTGTAGCTTTATAGGGATGGAAATTTGTGCAGTATAGAAATTCCTATCTTCTATTTCAATATTTCTTTAATATGTTTAATTTTCTAAAGGGTGTCATGGAAAGTTGTATACGATAGAACTCAATTCTAGATTTATTTTTCTCTGCGCTTGCGTTAATAATTTGAATTGCCGCGCATTTTCCCGCGTCTTCTACAGTGAACTGTGATCCAGATGGGAACAGTAATTTCCTGAGACGTGTGGATAGTTTCTTTCTCGGTTTTAGCAGAGTGAGTTCACATAGATACTTACTTGGAAAATAGTCAGATTGATTAGATTAATTAATATATGTAGTACAGAACACGAAGGTTCGGGGTAATTAATTTCTCCGCATAGTAATGTTTCTACTAAATTCATTGTCATGTAATATTAACTACGAACGCGCTACCCTAGTAGCATTTTTGGTTGGCCAACGGTAGCCAACAGTTGGGAATTAGTTGGGATACAGTTAGTGTTTTGCCTACAAATTCCCAACATAGGGCCTACGGCAAAAAAACTTACAACAGTTTGCCAACGAATATTCAATGTTGGGCCTACAATTATTATAGTTGGTTAATTAACAAAAAGTTACGACAGTTTGCCAACGAATATTCAATGTTGGCCCTACAATTATTATGGTTGGTTAATTAACAAAAAGTTACGACAGTTTGCCTACGAATATTCAATATTGGGCCTACAATTACTATGGTTGGTTAATTAACAAAAAATTTACAACGATGATTAAATGTCGTCTTACAAACGACAAAAAATTTGCTACATCCAAAAATCTGTTATTTTATTCCAAGTTGTGATTTTTCTTTTCTTATTTATAAATACGTAATGAGGACGTCTGTCTTGAGACGAATGTGAAATTTTAAGGAATGAGTCTAAAGGTCGAATGATGCTATTTTGTAGAATATTTCGCGTCACCGCGCAGTTTTTATAAACAATTAATATTAGTTATGTAACTAGAAATTAGAATTGTCTACAAGGAAATGTGTTGGGTTAGTGGGAACAGCGGTTGCTTCGTAAGCGGAAAGTTTGGGTTCGATGCTTCTCACCCCGAATTTTTTTTTCCTAACACGTGTTTACAACCTGAAAAAGACGTTTTTACAACGTCTTTTAACGTTCTTCAAGATGCCTTCTGGACGTCTGTACGACGTCTTTTGGAAAGAAACTGTTGGGCTTATGGAAAGAAACCTTCAGTTGGGCCTATGGAAAGAAACCTTCAATTGGGCCTGCGTTGGTTACAATCGTTGGCCCATTTAAAAATAGCGCGACACTTCAACAGTTGGCCAACGGATATCACGTCATTGGCCCAACAAAGTCCCAGCAAATAAATGCTACTACGGTACTATTCTCTAACGTCGATGCACGAACCATCCTCGAAGAAATCCATCGAACTCTCGCAATCACTTAAACCTAAGTAGTCCCGCGAGTGGTAAAGATTCCACTGCAACACCACTCGCCTATTAACGATTATTACAGCGGTGTTCTGCACGTTATCCGTGGAAAGCGTTATATAATTTCGTTGCTTGTAACTTCCGGGTGTAAACCGGGTCTCTGAGAAAATTCACTCCGACGTTTGACCTGTTCTGCAGCGTCATTTGAATCCTAGGTACTTGCCGGTAAAGTCCCAATTTATGTATTTTTAACATTCACTCCACAGTTACACAGTTCATAGAGAAACGAGTGCAAATTGATTGAAGAATTCTGAATAACAAATTTTACTTTAATTGGTATTTTAAATTAATAGCAGTGGAAAGTATTCAATCTGCACCAAATATTACATTTTGTGGAAATACACTATGTGTCCTAATACCGTGAATATTTAATAGTAAATATCCACTAACTTACTGCCAGTAATAAATTCTTTGAGGTTTCCCGAAATTTAAAAAATTGATAATTATATCTGTTCGTGAAATGGAATTCAGAGCCTCGCAACTGGGTGATACGAATACCTCCATTCTACTTACAAGAACGATTTAGATTTTTAAAGTTTTCATTTGTAGAGAGAGCCTTCCGAGTATAAAAATCTGATACAATTATCTATTATCAATATTCCCATTATTGCTGATCCCTCACTCGAGATAACGGTTCCTCAACAGCTGACAGACTCAACACGATCAATTATCCAGCAAAGCAGCCGCGGAAACTATTGTTATCGATCTAAGCATCGACTTACGTGGATCTTCGTACTGATTTTCACTGATCTTCATCAGAGTGACGTACTCCAAATCAGGCTTCACGTTGCTCGTCGATTTTTCTCGATCCTTTGGCTCCTTTTCCTTATTCGGTATCACTGTAACAGAATAAAGAAACAATACTGTTAAAGCATTGAAATTATTCACTTGCAATTGTATCACATTATGTATAAGAAACGTGATTCGCAAATGCGTAGACAACCATGCATAGTGGACAAAACCTGCCACTACAAAGCTCTAGTCTCGTTTAAGTAAATAAATAAAATAAAATAGATACAAATAAAAAAGAGTTGCTGTCAAATTCTTCTGAAGTAAAGACCTAAGTTCTTCTTCCTGAATTATTCTTTTTAATATATTTTAATATGCCACGTCGACGTTATAGAAATTATTTCCTGACAAAAGCACTACTTACAACATCCCCTAACTTCAATTTCCAATTAATTCTCAATTACCAAAAATGAAAGTGTCACTCCATGTGACGGCGAACATTGAAAATCTCTCAGCTGGGCTGTTTATACAGTATTTATTGCCGCTTTAATTTCGATACAGCGCTCATCGTTCTCGAGATAAGCCCGACGTGTCGAGCATCCCTGCGCCCGATCGCGGATAGTACGCTCGTTGTCTTATCGAGCCGATCCGGCATTAAAATATTCTAGTACAAATTTAAACGAGAATTTACGCGCGATAACCCCGCGTTGCTGCGTTGAATTGAATTAATCGTCCGGGCACTTTTTACTCTTTAACCTTGCCAGATAAGATGCCGAAGGAAAGAAAGACGGACGACGGGGTGGACCGTGCGAACAGCGCTGGCGGTTGCGCAACGTGGCTGCCTAGAATCGATCAGCAGGCGTTCGTCGCGTGCAAAAATCGGGATTCTTCTCAGAAATCTCAACGACCTTGGCCCGGGAGGCTGCAAGTGTGCATCGTGATGCTTTGTCGATTCATCTGCTTCGATTTGTCACGCTTGCAGCCGAGAAACAATGTTGGGACGATGAGTATAATGGTAACGACAACAATAAGTGTTTTATTGCATACAGTGAGTTATATAGAAACGGAGGAAAATAGAAATCGTGGTGCGAAATACCAGTTACAGTTTTCTGCTGCTTTTTTAAGTTCGTGTGAAGTAGCTTGTCTTGCAGAGGAAGTATATGCGTGTGTCATTAAATTTAGAAAATTAGAAATATATAATTTGCATTATGATTCGTTTATTTTTACAATTATTGTTATTTATTTTTAGCTTTATAACCGAAGAAACAATCTGCGGCGAATTAGTTGAAATTGTTTTAATTCCATATTTTCAGTATTCTCACTTTATGCTAAATTATTTTAATTCTCATTTTCCTCTGAGTTTTTTATATAGCAATTTTTCTGGAATTTTATTAGTTACCTATTATTACGCCAATGATAATTTATTTTATTAGTTATTTCTGCTTTGAAAATTAAGTTCCTTTATAATTATCACCCATTTCGAGAGCTTCTAGATACTTTATTCTTCCTAGCTCTCAATTCCGTAGAAGAATACTGTGATTATAAAAATAGTATTTCTTTTTCCACTCAGATTGGAATACTAAAAATTAAACTGGCCACGAACACTGATCCGTGCGAACGTAATCAACCGTGGCAATTATCGAGCACAATCCTGGGCGTTCGCTTTTAGATTTCGTTTCGTCGACACTCGAAAGACTCAAGTGGCCGATGGTATAAACGAAATACTATAAATAAACGGTGGAGGAACTGGCTGATCGATTCGCTATCCTTTTGTACCTCCATGCTGAATCGTCGAATTTATCCTGATCGACGTTCTCGTTTCGAAGCGAGTTCGAGGGAACTGCGATTTGGAGCACGATTGTATATCGATAGAGGCCTTCGATATAATTTAATTCTACGCGAAATTTCTTTTCGCTTGAAAATTTCATTCTAGGTCAAAGATTCTAGATCTTATATTCTTCACGAACAGAATCCCACTGTTCACCAAGCTTTAGCACAACAACTGTGATCTTTGCCACGCGATAAGACTCAGCTCTGCGTCAACGAACACACCAAGTCGCAATGAATCTAGCCCTACGTCAACTTTTGCGCGTGGAAAATCTTGTAGCTATGTCAGCGACTTTGAACTGTACTTCGTGACGAGATCCACATCCACGTCAGTGTGCCTGGACATCTGCTGACAGTGGTTATAGGCTGACCAAGAAATATTGACTGCTCAGTGTTAACCCTCTACCCCCTCCATTGCAAATCACATGTAACTGAATTTTATATTCTCCTAAAAATTAACATTGCACAATTCAGTTCCACTTTTTTTTGTTTACTAGATTAAAGTGGAACCTTCTATATTATTTTCTTTATTATTTAGAATAATAATCATAACTAGTTGAAACTGAAACAGCTTCGTTATAATATCCAATTCTCAAGAACTTCTGTATTTCTTTGGGACTCCAGCATTCATTTCCTTTTATTATAAATAAGAATATCAATTTACCGTTGCTAAGACACATAGAACGATGTGCAAGTTCGAATTATAGCAGACGAGAACTAGCATCTTTTAAAAAAAAATGTGGAAGGGATAGTCTACTATGTACTATTAACATCGAACAGCCAAAATCTTCTGCCTAGACTATAGCCAACGCACCTACACCCACACCTAAAGTGCCTCGCCCTAATAATGTTCCCCGACAAAGTTATCACGAACAAAGCCAGGGTTTTATTAACGGATGACTCGTTTTGTTAATAAGTGTAGGGGCGAGGCTCCACGTTCACCTTCGACGAATTCGCTGGGTCGGTCCGATAATCGGTCCACCTATTCCACTGAGGCGATCTGACCAGGAAACGGTCGAACCCGAAAATTCTGATTTCAATGACAGTTCACGTAAATATAGAGTATATTATAGTATGCAAGGAGCAATTATTTCTTCTATGAAATTTGCTCTGAGGGGGTGAAATCAGCCCTTAAACTCCGTAAAGTCGTCGCGATTTTTCTTTTTCAAATATAACTTAGAAAAGTATCTTTTTTTTTACAGTGTGATAGAGCATAGGAAACCGAAAATTCTTATAATTAAAGTTTTGCTCTATTTCACACCGTAAAAAATACAAAATGAATTTTAAGAGCTGCTTTCATCCTTCAGAGTGAATTACCGTGAAAAAATTGTTGGAAGAAGTTTTATTAAAATCAGAATTTTCGGGTTGGAAATGTTCTTCTGTGAGTATCGCACGCAGCGGCGAAAAAGAATCGATTTCCTGATTAATGACGTCGCCGGAATTCAATGGACAGGGACGCGAAATCATTCCTCGGGGTTCGTAGCGTGACGCTAATTAGACGCCGGTCGATTGAGACCGTCTAACGATTGGCAATTGTAAGTCTGCACGGAAGCAGTAATCAGAAGCACTGCGGTGGTTTTCATGGAATCGCGTCTGTGAACGTTCGCCCCCTCCCCTTCCTTCTTCTGCGTTAATTACGCGCAACAGGTGATTGCGTACAATGGGAAGGTGCAATTATCGATGGAGTTTAAGCAAGGAAAAACACCGCCGCTGATTTCCAGCGGAAACTGACGAAGCGTGGAATTAATCTTGGACGCTGAGGGGAAGATCGTATTCCTATAGTCAATTAAAGTTCTTTCGAACATCTTTAACAGATTTGCACTTGTACCAATAAGTTTGCCTAATTGTGGAAGATTTCGTGCTGCCAGATAAAATGAATTTTAAGGGATTAAGTCTCCCTTCAGTTTTGAAGAACTAGGGGTAGTTGACAACCACCATTTTGTTTCCGAAACTCACGGAATGTTTCAATGTATTTAGTGTTTTATATTTAGTGCTTTGGGGGCTGAGAATGTGACGTTCATGGAAAATGACAATTGCAGATTTTGCATAATAATCCTCCATTGAGTCACAATGTACAGTAAATCACGATGTCGTTACATTAAATGAAACAGATTATCGAAGGAGGCACTGCATGGTGCAATAAATCGTATTGTGCGATGGTCGTATGATCTTATCGCGAACTGTACTACTGAAATACCACTTCACTGTGAAGCAAAGCAGAGTAGCTATAACTATCATATATTTTGTTATAAATATTCAAAGATCCGTAAGGATATTCGAGTCACACCTCCCTTATAGTACCTCAAACTTTCTCTCATACCGTCACCAGCAATTTAGTGACAGGAGTGCAAGAATCGGTATCCCTTACCCAATTCAAAACCAAAACACTACCCCATTTTCAAGTCTCAAGCAATTTGTACATAAAACATCTCCAAAACCTCTCCACACATCATTTAAAAGAGAATTTTCTCCGCGAAGAGCAAACCCAAAAATTAGTATATACACTTTCCCCAATTTAAAACCAAAAAACCACCCCTTTTTCATGCCTCAAGCAATTTGTACATAAAACATCTCCAAAACCTCTCCACACATCATTTAAAAGAGAATTTTCTCCGCGAAGAGCAAACCCAAAAATTAGTATATACTCTTTCTCCAATTTAAAACCAAAAAACCACCCCTTTTTCATGCCTCAAGCAATTTGTACATAAAACATCTCCAAAACCTCTCCACACATCATTTAAAAGAGAATTTTCTCCGCGAAGAGCAAACCCAAAAATTAGTATATACACTTTCCCCAATTTAAAACCAAAAAACCACCCCTTTTTCATGCCTCAAGCAATTTGTACATAAAACATCTCCAAAACCTCTCCACACATCATTTAAAAGAGAATTTTCTCCGCGAAGAGCAAACCCAAAAATTAGTATATACTCTTTCTCCAATTTAAAACCAAAAAACCACCCCTTTTTCATGCCTCAAGCAATTTGTACATAAAACATCTCCAAAACCTCTCCACACATCATTTAAAAGAGAATTTTCTCCGCGAAGAGCAAACCCAAAAATTAGTATATACTCTTTCTCCAATTTAAAACCAAAAAACCACCCCTTTTTCATGCCTCAAGCAATTTGTACTTAAAACATCTCCAAAACCTCTCCACACATCATTTAAAAGAGAATTTTCTCCGCGAAGAGCAAACCCAAAAATTAGTATATACTCTTTCTCCAATTTAAAACCAAAAAACCACCCCTTTTTCATGCCTCAAGCAATTTGTACTTAAAACATCTCCAAAACCTCTCCACACATCATTTAAAAGAGAATTTTCTCCGCGAAGAGCAAACCCAAAAATAAGTATATACTCTTTCTCCAATTTAAAACCAAAAAACCACCTCTTTTTCAAGCCTCAAGCAATTTGTACATAAAACATCTCCAAAACCTCTCCACACATCATTTAAAAGAGAATTTTCTCCGCGAAGAGCAAACCCAAAAATTAGTATATACTCTTTCTCCAATTTAAAACCAAAAAACCACCCCTTTTTCATGCCTCAAGCAATTTGTACATAAAACGTCTCCAAAACCTCTCCACACATCATTTAAAAGAGAATTTTCTCCGCGAAGAGCAAACCCAAAAATTAGTATATACTCTTTCTCCAATTTAAAACCAAAAAACCACCCCTTTTTCAAGCCTCAAGCAATTTGTACATAAAACATCTCCAAAACCTCTCCACACATCATTTAAAAGAGAATTTTCTCCGCGAAGAGCAAACCCAAAAATTAGTATATACTCTTTCTCCAATTTAAAACCAAAAAACCACCCCTTTTTCAAGCCTCAAGCAATTTGTACATAGAACGTCTCCAAACCACTCCACAAATTATTTAAAAAATAATTTTCTCTGCGGTGTTCAAGCCCAAAAATCAATACCCTTCCCCAATTCAAAATAAAAAACCACCCCCTTTTCAAATCTCAAGCAACTAGACCTAGAACGTCTCCAAACCTCCCCAAATATTATTTAAAGGGGAATCTTCTCCGCGGCAACATCGATAAAATTCCAACGACCCGACGTTATTTTTTTAAACAATGGCAGAAGGACGTCCCAATGATCCGAACTCATCATTTGACCGATAATCCGCGCGTCTGCTGCGCGATACTCGATCGTTTAACCCGCGGATTCGCTTAATTAATTGCCAGAGGGTAGATGATTCCCACGGGTCAGCCGATGACCCAGGCCACGTTTTCTCGCGTTCTTGTCGCGCCTGCGATTCCCGCGCATTGTTTCGTCAACTCTTTCGGCTCCGTGGAACAACACACGCGCAGATAAGGGAGCCTTGTCCCGGCAAACCAAGCACGACAATGGGAGATTACACGGTTTGCCTCTTCGGGCTCGCTCCGCTTGTTTGCGGCTCGCTGACCCATATAACTCGCAGGGAAGAAGTAGAAAAGGGAAAGGTGCGCGGCGGAGGGAAATGGGGAAAGCGCGAGGTCACGGCAAGGGAGCAGAGACTCCGTTTCAGATTTGGCACCATCATTGTGTATTTAGAATGATGCAGTAAATACTTGGGATGCATTGTCGAGAATTTGGCGAGAAAATTCAGTTGAAAATTTGGGTTTATTGGAAACTCCGGGTAGGAAAATTTAATTTTACGCTTTCAGGGGGTGGATTTAGTGTTTAGACAGTGGGATGAGCTGTAGCTTATTTCTACAGCATGATTACAAAATGGAGGGAAATGGCAAGTGGTATAATGAGAACCATCTCTTCGTGACATAATTATTTGTTTAACTGTTTAAAAAGTTTCAGATTTTTGGTGGGGCTGTATATTGTGACGGGAAAAATAGATTACGATATTCGGTTGTAGGAAAATACTAGCTAGTTGCGTTATATTCTTCATAATTTCAGCTTCTTCTTGTTTTATTAAAGGAGTTTATTTAGCTTTGATCCTCTGTTTGTATGTTGGGTTCAAATCTGGAAACTCAATTTTAACCCACTTCCAACTATCCAATAGACTTGAGACTTCGCTGGCATGCGTAGTTTGGATGACAATACATAATTATGAGAGAAAAAATCGAGGAGTTTAAAACATTACCCGGTCCTCAATAAATATAACCCATAACCACAAATCCAAACGACTTTAAATCAGCCTCCTGTAACCACAAATAAAACTTTCACACTAAAAAGAACATAATAAAAAAAATATATAAAAAATAATGTATGATTAACGATTTTATTAAAAATTGCATTAAAAACTAAAAAATAACTCATTTCTTGTACTACAATTTCGATGGTGATATGTCACTTTAAGTAAAATGGGGCACCGTGTGCAACCAGACGTTGAAGTATCGGTTGGCAAGTCGGCCGACAAATTTACTTCAAGTGACATAGGGTAAAGCAACCAGTAATTGACCCGCATATCAGTGAATGACGATTAGGCAAAGAAATGTAAATTAGAAATTTAAAAATATTATATGTTTATAAATAGAGTGTAGTTGCACTTTTAATATCCCATATTTTTAGTTACCCGTATTAAGCAAACATTAATAAGTACAATTCTTATTAAAAGTATGCGGTCATTTACTGGACTTCTCCACGTTTTGCATTTTATAATCGTTTTTTTTTTTTAAATTACGGTAACAATAAGTAATTATTTTTATAGAACTTTCAAGAAAAATAAATTTAAATGCAATTTCAACATTTGTTTTGTTGTTATACATAAATACATTCACGTATTAATTTCAAAGGTCCACAAATTCAACAATTCGGTCATTCACTGGTTGGTTTAACCTATCACCATCAAAATGATTAACCAACACCATCGAAATGATTAATTTTCTAGTTTTTAGTGCATTTTTAATAAAACCGTTTAACACAATTTTTTTTATATATTCTTTTTAAAATCACATTACATATCAATTCTATTATTCCCAACAACTTCCACTATTACCTACTTAAATCCACCCCGTTCTTATCTCCCCTCGAAATTTTCAAACCGCGAACCTAAATCGATGATTCTAACCGTGCTTGCAATCCCCTAGCACCTCGTTTCCGAGACTCCACGCGTCCTAGCGATGGGTCGCAAGGAGCTCGCAAAGCTGAACTTTTAGCGAGAGCTTGGCTGAAACGGGACAATGGGAGGTGAAAATTTTGACGTCCCACTCGCAGCCGCCAGTATCCGTGGACCGTGTCGTAGCGGAACAAAGGGACTTTACGTCATGTCCGAGGAGATTAAACGCGCTTACTAAATGTCGACGCGTGGGCGGCAACCGCGGCTCCGTACGTGCATTGTACAATTGCATAACAATGCACGGCACGCTCGGACGGGTGAAAAAGGGATTCGGCGATCCTGGGACAACGTCGTTACCGATTATGTCGCTCGATACCCGCGACGACGAACGAAATATTCCGTCGGGGCCGTATTTAACCCGTTTACTAACTGTACTGTATACGATTTACTTTGAGAATATAGAAAATTCTTTCGGAAAATTAGTGGAAAATTAGTTTATCAACAGGGAATTAGTGGAAAATTAGCTTAGCAACCGGGTTTTAACACGTTTTCTTGCGGTAGGGGGTATCTACAACCCTTATCTAATTTTTTACAATGGCAACGAATTTTCTGAATCTTTATTAATAATTTTTTTTGTGGTTATAATAGCAAATGGTGCATAGTTTCTAATTTTCTGTAAAATCGTATAGATAATACAACAGGAAGTTATAAGCAATTGTAAGTAGCAAGATCGGTCATTTAAATAGGCAAAGGTAGCTTCAGTTTGCAGAGTAGAATGTGTCAATCTAGGACTGGCGATAGAGTACATATTTCCATAGAGATCACAATCATATTATACACTTAGGCTGTAATTATTACTTTAATCAGTATTTATAGCTCCCTTTATATGGGAGCTATTATATTTTATTTTGAATGGGGTTGAAGATGAGGAGTTTGTAGAAATGAAAGTCAAATATGTCCTCTACTTTTTCTTCATAGACTCTTCATATAATATTTGGGGAGCGAAACACTCGAATATCCTGAAAAGAAATGGGGAGGCCAAGGAACAGCGGAGGGTGGATATTACAAATGATCTACGATCCCATGGATTTAAAATATAGAGTTTCTAGTGTGCTTTTGGTCGCAGGACTTGTTCCCGTCTACTATAAGTATTACAGATTGAGCAACACTTAACACGGCATTAGAATAAAATTGCAAAATGTCCGCGTGCTGAGGCTGAGATTGAGGTCGAGCACCTTGGAACTATTAAACCGCAATATTGTCGTCGATTTAGTCGTGTTGTTTGCTTTGTACCGTGCCATAAAACAGCTAAACTGCCCGATGAAATTGGCTCTGCTCCATACAATGTCTCTATTATTCCTTCCTCGATCCGGATCGATAAAGCTGTATGCATCGACAGACAATTTAATAGGATAGGAAACGCTGCTCTTATTCGTACAGCGTGGACTCGACGAAGTGTTTGAAACTGCTTTCTCAGAAACTATTGGCAATAGTTGTGTAAAAATTTTAACACTCAGCTGAAACGATTTCCGAGATATCAAACGTACCGGTGATTATAAAAGTGGTGTAGGTAAGTAAAAAATTTTTAAAAAATTGAATTATCACTTATTCTGTAACATAAGGTAACGCAAAGTAAGTGATGAATTTTATTATTTTAGATTTTTGACTTACACCACTTTCATAATCACCGGCACAAATATTCATTTGATTTAGGGACATTGAACTTTGACTGATGCACCGCTTTTTTGTCTTCTATATCTACGTCATCTAATCTACCGATATTTTATCTTTAAAATTTGAACGATACTGTATAGAATGGTCCATATACTTAATAGACACTATTCTAGAGTGATTTATCGAAACACGATTTTTCAACAAATCTATTAAGTTAGAATAATCTTATTTTTGGTACTTTGGAATTTATGAGAACTTCATTTTCTAACAGATGGAGTACCATTGTCTTATTCTCTTACTTAGAGAACTTTGAAACATCTCACAACCCTTGAAAAATATTTCCATTTCTTGTCATTAGTTTTCAAGGGAACTATTTAGAAAAGCCAATCTATATACTGCTTATCAAGTCAGAAATAGAACCGAAACACGCGTCAGGGGCTCTCCTGCGCGCGCATTCAAAGGCACCATTTATAAAAGTCGTCGAAACGTTGAGACTGATTAATTGAAACTACATTAACGGTTCGGCGAAGTGGCAACTAATATCAGTAATCGTTCCACGAAGTCTATCCGGAAGCAGAGTTCCCCCTTCGAGAAACTTATCGCGCGAAAGGATGGGCGAGCCGGGAGAACTATGCGGTCAACCAAGAAGTCGTATACATTTCTTAAAGACACCCGACCTTTCGTCGCGCTCGACCTTGGCGACCACCCCGTGGAACCGCGCTTCGTTTAACCAGCCATAAAAATGAGCCCTTCTCATTGGACACTTTCGTTTCTGAAATCCCCCTTTGCAACCAAGCACAATCCTTGACTCCCGCGAGTTCAGGCGACAGGAGATTTATTGGACGTCAATCGCGCGCAGATGACGAACGCTAGTTACCGTACAAACAGGGACGGGATATCGATTATTTTTACATGTTTACGCGAGAAGTTTGTGATACTTAATTAACGTTTCTAAGTCGTTCCACTGAACGGCTGATCAACTTGCAGCAATTTAATCTATTTTCAATTTAGGAAACATTTTCGGTGGACACCGAAATGGACCCTTTCCAAAAAATTGTGTACTTACAAGGAGAGTTTCCCAGGTGTTTGCCTCTGATTTTTTTGATTTTCGGATAAGTTTTAGAGAACCGGAAAATAAGATATATGTTCTTTATAGCGGCCCGTTTTCATATTTGGGGGGGGGGGGGGGAACTACCGCTCAAAGTTATAAGATTTTCAGGTGTTCGTCTCCGATTGCTTTGGTTTTTGAATATGTTTTAGAGGGCCGGAATATAAGAAACAGGTGTCTTTTTATTTTGGCCTGTTTGCATGTTTGGGGCGTGAAACCAGCCCTCAAAGTTCATAAGGGGTACAAAATTGTGTTGAGTAAAACTTCATGTGAAAAAGACATATCGAAAAACCCAAGCAATCGGAGACAAACACCTGAAAATCTTATAACTTTGAGGAGTGGTTTCACCCCCCAAATATGAAAACGGGTCGCTATAAAAAATCACGTATATCTTATTTTTCAGTCGTCTAAAACATATTCAAAAATCAAAGCAATCGGAGGCGGACACCTGAAAAAAATCTTCTTGTTAGCGCAGTGTTTCTCAACCGGTTTTTTGAGTCGCGATCCCTTTTATAATATTCAAATAACCTGCGACCCCTTCCTTCATATAAGATAAGGTAAATTTAATAAGGTAAAGAAAACACTAGGTACAAATGTGGAGGTGAATGCAGGGTAAATATTCGAATGATGCAATAAATATTTCCAGTAGGTAGGGTAGGGTGGGGCTAAAAGTCCGGCGGGTAAAAAGTCCCGAATGCAAAATCTCTATTCCTAAAGAATGTATTAAGTTTCGCAGTATACTAAGTAAAAGGCGAGAAGAAACGGAGATGGACAACAGAGTCGCCAGTCACTCCTGGACGTCCGTGTGAATTACACGACGCTTTCGTTACTTTATGTACCGAAAACTAAAAGAAATACGTCGTCTTTGTTGTTTTACACGAAGTAAACCACAGTTTAAAAGCGTATCAGCCAAGTACGTAAAGATTGTATGTTCCTTTAGTAATATGTGCATGATATTGTTTATTGCTGAATGATGATATTTTCTAACGTATATATCGCAGAAACTATAGAGGTACCATCGGGGCAAAAAGTCCCTCAGACTGAAAATATATATTTTATTATTTTTTTTCATAATAAGATGGCCAAACTATAAAGAAATGATGCCAAAGTCTTTAAATAGTGTTTTTGTTTTAGCTGAGCGATTTTGTTTTTTAGTTTTTAGTTCAAAGTGAACCTCTGACTTATATTTTTATTTTTTGGTAAAGAAGTCATGCTTTCCTTTCAATATTTCACACCAAAAAGAATATTTGTTGATTTGAAGAGAGTTTTTTACTTATTTAGTTTAATATTACACGAAAAGACATTAAGGACTGTCTACCCTATGCAATGGACTTTTTGCCCCGTGCGTGGGGCAAGAAGTCCATTTTGCATTGACAAACATTTTGTGGTATAACTCGACAGAAAGTAACAGTATCGACAAACGAACTTCGTGTACGCAAAGCAGAATAGTTATAGTTTATACAAAATAACACCAGATATCTCTAGATTGTTAGTAGTAAATTTTACATAGGTTTATACGAAAATCGGGACTTTTAGCCCCCACCCTACCCTACTGCAGTAGCCCACGAGCTTCGAGTTGTCAGAAAATTATCAATATTAACCTTCCCATAATTTCAAAGTAATTAAAAGAAGAAATCCGCGAACGATGAAGAAGAAAACAAGTGACGAGGAACGAAGCTATACTCCCCGAGAGGAAGTGGAGGCGAAATGATACACGGTGAGAAGATGATTCTGAAAAGGACTCGGAGGCGGCAACGTGCAGGCGCAGAAAAATGCTTACCACGTGATAACCCGATATCCCGACACAGTATACAGGATATGGGGTGGATGATAGACGCGGTGTATAGTGGTAGCCTTGCCAGCCAGAGACACGCGTTGTCGATCACGTGAATATAGGAAGGTTAAGCGATTCTCACCACTGCCGGACACTGATAGATGCCTTGTCCGACAAATACGATAAACGGGAGACAATATTCTCGGAACGCAACCAACCAGAGCGCATTCTTTCGCCATGCAAGTTCTGCTGACCCCGGGGACACCGAAAACTCAACCTGACAGCCACGTGTAGGGATCGGGGAGGTCCCAAAGTCTCTCCAGTAATGGCAAAGTGTATTTGACAGGGCTTGAAACGGTTATTATAAAGATTTAGGTTCTTGAAAGAGTTATGAAGAACCTTTATTCTGAACAACCGTTAAAAAGAACCTAAATATCAGACTATAAAAGTATAAGTTCAGGTTCCTATATAGCTCTATAACTTTTATTTTTTAGGTTCCTATATAGCTCTATAACTTTTATTTTTAGGTTCTATAAAAGTTTCAAACAGTTATTTCGCAACCTTTTCAAGCCCTGGTATTTGAGTATCTTAATTAGAGGATTGACCTCAGATTAGAATTAATAATTGGGAACAGAGCGATTTTTACTCCAATTTTCCGTGGTTCCCAATCAGGGCTCGATTTACGGTAGTGCAAGCAATTTGGAGACGTTAAAATTGGTAGAAAGAGAAAACTAAGATTAATAAAAAGCAATAAAAAAAGGGAAACTTTTTGAGAAAGTAATAAAAAGTATGTAATACATGTTTGAATTTACAAGCATCGAACTTATAAATTGTTTTTAAATCGCCCATATAATTATTATTATACTAGGGAACGGTGCGTACTTATATTAAAGATCTTTGGAAAAAATTTCACCCACTGTCAAAAATTATATTTTAAAGTAATTATTTATGATTAAATATAGAGGGTGGCCAAAATCATTTGTGCCCAGAGCGGCGCAAGAGCTAGAACGAGCCCTGTTGCCAATAGCCTCTGCTAAGTGATCCTGAGGTTTCACCAATTTATGAAAAAAACGGGGTTAATCCATATAATGTATTAAGGGGGTACATCAGTGGAACGTCGGAAAACTAAGCTATTTTTAAGAATTTTTTCAGGAATAAATTACAGTTCTCATATAAAATTTTTACTACCTACATTTGGTACAGTGTATTAATAGACTATAAAAAAAGAATGAGTAGAAAAACATGCATAAATTTTAGTATATTAATTAATCTTCTATAACATATGTATAACTATGAAACAGCTTGTCCGAAATGAAATTTCATTTTTTTTATAAACTATATGAGTGTATTTTCCGTTGCACGTACGGGTTGTTTGGTCGAAAACAAATTTTTTTAAATACGCTTGTAAACTGTCTTTCTTATTCGCGGATTTGTTCCATAGTTACAAATCCTACCAGCGCGCGTGAGGGGTCTAGAAGATCAATTAATACAATATTAAAATATATGCACGTTTTTCTATTAATTTTTTTGTAGTCTCTCAAGACATTGTATACTAAAGCTAGGTAATTCAATTTTTATATGAAAACTGTAAATTATTCTTAAAAAAAAATTCTTAACAATGACTTACTTTTCCGGCCGTCACAGTGGTCTTCCCCTTTAATTCCCCCGTTTTTAATTTCTTATGCTTAGAATAATAGTACAATGAAACAATAGCCAATTGTGTCTACAAGCTGGTTCCAAGAATGGCACTTCTGTGAACATCCAACATCCACCCAAGCTTCCAGCATTATTCTCCTAATCCTCCAATCCTAATCTTCCCTTTCTCTATCCAACGAGACATAACAATCCCGAATTATTTTCTCCGCAGCTGTCTACCCAATCCTTTTTTGAAGAAGCAACTCTATGTGAGCCCGTGGCCAGCCGTTCGCAGCTTGGCACACTCGCGTTACTAGCGATTAATTGCTCGTTTCTTTCGCCGTGCTCTATCGTTTTACGACGCCCGCTAATGGTCCCACGTGGGCCCAACGTTAACAGAACGTTCGAAAGGAGGTGAAGAACGGGCTCGTTAGAAAGGGCTTTTGTGGAGTGTGTCGTCTGTTGCGCCGAGCGGCGCCAGGCGCGCACCACGTGTCGTTGAACTGGACGACATTGTTTGACGAGTTAAACGGCCTGGCCCTAGGTTGCATCGAACTCTCCTGCTCCATTCGCCTCTCTTGCGTAAACATTTTCGTCTTGTGCAGCCGCTGGCAGACGGGCTTTCGTCGGATTTCCTCTGGCGTTAAGGGAACGGATGTTATTCGAGGGAATAAAAGTCCGGCGGCACGTTGGTCCGGCGAGCGTCTGCTGCGCCAGCCGCCATTAAACAAAGAGCCGAGCCCGATCTTCCCATTAGAGCAGATCCAACGTTGCTTCTAACAGCGCTGACTAAAAGTATCGCGTGTCCAATTAGGATTACCGCCGGTTATTAGAATTACTTTTCATCACGGCGAAAGTGGTATATTTGGTTGCCATGTTTTTCTTGCTGATGCTGGTTGAACGTGATTTTGGCCCACTATTTCTGGCCCAAAGCAGTTGGAGCATTCCCACTGTGCCGCCAAAAGTGGTGACACGCCAGACACTACCGACTTAGCCGGCTTCCGGCACACCGAAGTCACCTCGCTTTTGTCCCAGGTCAGGATGATACCACCAGACACTGTCGTCCAAATTACACGGCGGCGAAATAGACGCGGGCAGACGCTGGTCTTCGTCGTCGTTTTGGAATTCATTTCGGTGTCTATGAATTGTCTGGACCAGCGTCTCCCAATTGGTGCTCCGCGGAACAATGGATGCGAAGGGTTTTAGAGTTCCGCGTAATGTTGCCGTGGGGTAACTTGGGGGAAAAATTCACGGGGGAAACATTAACAGTTAATTAATATTTATTAAAGAAGGAAAAGAACAAAATTTTTATGCATTTTCACACTTGCAGTAGAATCAGAAAAGATGCAATGTTATAAAAATGTTAATTTTTATATTATATAACAAAGGGTGAATGGAATTACGGTGCGAAATCGATTCTATATCGAAGGTATGTCAAATTATCCGGCAATCAAGGGTTAAACTTTCTTTTTATCAGTACTTTGTTACCCGATACTTGTCAGTAGATATCGCTACTTTAGGAAATTAACCGGTTAGCTGGCACGATCCTTTTCATTATTCGGGCCCAAACTGGTAACATCGAAAAATTAAGTGAATCACACAAAATTTGGTATACAGAGGTTTTTTGAGTCGCTGAACCGATTCCGAGGGTAATTTTTTTTCATCTGACACCCCCAACCCCTAAAAAATAGAATTTAGGGGTGAGTTTGTCAATTCTTTTCTCGTCGGTACACTCTGGGGTCGTGAAATTTTCACCAGCTAACTACGGGAGTAAGAGTTTACTTATGAAATTGAATACAGTACGAATAATTTATACAAATCCCAACAATTCGCTAGTCATTTTGGTTCGGCCATATTGAGTCTGCCATATTGAAATTTAAAATTCCAATGCCAAATTCAGATTCAGCGACCCCAAAGACCCCTATATACAATTTTTCTATATCCCGATAGTATTTTAATATTTGGCAGCCATTTTGGTTCGGCCATTTTGAGTCTGCCATATTGAAATTTAAAATTCCAATGCCAAATTCAGATTCAGCGACCCCAAAGACCCCTATATACAATTTTTCTATATCCCGATAGTATTTTAATGTTTGTCAGCCAATTTGGTTCGGCCATTTTGAGTCTGCCATATTGAATTTTACAATTCCGATGCCAAATTCAGATTCAGCGACCCCAAAAACCATTACATACCAAGTTTCATTCAAATCTTTTGAAAATCAAAAAAGTTATTCCATTTGATCATATATGATACATTGACAGAATTGGCCAGATTTTTGTTTGATCATATATGATAACATTGACAGTTAACCGGTTAAGAATCTAACACAAAGTCTTATTCTGAGGATTATAGGAACGAAATTCTGCTGCTATGGGTCAAAATGGACCCCGCATTCGTTACCAACTATCAAGCTTTACATTTATTCCGCATCTCGTTGGCATTTGCCGGCGACCGAATAATGCAGCCCACTTCCAGGCGATTGAAATACGCGCGCTCGCGAAATAGAAGCCGCGCACGCGGAATTGGAGCGGCCGCTATCGCGAGCAACCTTTTTCCTGTTTGCAAGGGAATTATTCGTAGCTCTAGTGAATACACAAGCTCCTCGTTCGAGAAACACGCTGAAAATATCCTCTATAAATAGCGCTTGTTTCGTTTCATGAATATTAAACTCGGTAGGAATTTAACGTGAAGAAATATTGGTATTGCGAGCAACACTGAAGGGGGCTGGGAGCGGTGGAAGAAAGGAGTGGGGTCAGCGTCCGTTTGGGGCACGGCCAACGCCACTAGCTGCCCAGCTTTACGTTTGGGCGGCCCCTGCGGTCTCGCTTGTGGCCCCCGTAGCAGAGGGAGCCCCCACACGCCATATTTCGCAACCTCTCCCCCTTAATTTCGCCCGATAAGATAGCTACATAACCGCAAGTCCCAATTGAAATATCACGAATTCAATTTTATAATTTCATAATTAATTTTGTGACACCTGCCCCCCCCCCCCCCCCCGCCAAATTTGCCATCCTTAATCTTAAGTCCCAATTGTAATTTCATTGATCCGATTTTAAAATTTTATAATTAATTTTGTGACGGTTCCCCTCCCTTAACTTTGTCATCCTTAATCTTAAGTCCCAATTGCAATTTCTTTGTTTCGATTTTATAATTTTATAATTAATTTTGTGACGGTTCCCCTCCCCTAACTTTGTCATCCTTAATCTTAAGTCCCAACTGCAATTTCTTTGTTTCGATTTTATAATTTTATAATTAATTTTGTGACGGTTCCCCTCCCCTAACTTTGTCATCCTTAATCTTAAGTCCCAATTGTAATTTCACTGTTTCAATTTTATAATTAATTTTGTGACGGCTACCCTCCCCTAACTTTGTCATCTTTAATCTTAAGTCCCAATTGCAATTTCACTATTTCGATTTTATAATTTTATAATTAATTTTGTGACAACTCCCCTCTCCGCAACTTTGTCATCCTTAATCTTAGGAAGCTTCAAGGATATATTGTATCGATATAATTTTGTTAGCAATAATTATGGCGGCTCGAGCGAAGCGTCGATTTATTTCGACCGTTAATCGAGCCGCGTGGTGTCCGTATAATAATTCGTAGGTGGAACGCATTAGCGTAAGTTTCAAGAGCATCGAACGATACCGCGGCCCGTTCCGATAGGCAGCTGGCCATAGGTATCGGCTATTTTAGCTCGAACCGGCTTAGAAATAAATTACAAGCGAACGACGAATATATCCTGCTGCGAGGTGGCGATTCGGGTTTCGCGGCCTGACGATCATGTTTACGGGCGAGAAGTCAAGCGTCTGGCGACTGTAGCATCCGCGCTGCGCGGATTTTACGGCTTCGACATCTTCCAACACCGAATTTCTCCAAGGTCTCCGTAAACGTCGAGCGTATTTCGTCAGTAGTCTTCCTTCGTCGGCCAGTTTGAGTGATTGAATTCAGAACTATTTAGTCAGGGAATGCATGTTCGTTCATCCATCACCAAACTAGGTAGGTATGGTTTTTTTTTATCACAATACGAGTTAAAAAAGGACGTATTTAAGTAGTAAAAAGTGATCGAGGTGTTTCAAAAACAACTTGTTTAGTATGCACTGCACTAAATCGCCAGAATAACATTGCATAATATCGTTCTTCTCGTATTTCCTTGCACTACTATAGTAGTACAAGGAAAGTTTAAACTCTGAATGGTAACAAAAATAAGGTGGGGAGACCGGGGCAAAGTGACACGAAAAAAGTTTGAAGTCGAATAAAATTTTTTCCTTTCCAAAAAATGTTTGGAAATAGATTTATAATATAATTGAAACAGTACTATTGATAAATGACGAATAGCAATACTTGAAATAAACTTAGAGTATATTAAAATTCAACTTGAAAGGAATGATGCAAGAGGTATTTACCACATGTACGGGGTAAACTGAACTCCTATCCGGGGTAAAGTGAGGTGCAACAAAATAAGAACTTTAGTACGACTATAAATAGGTAAATATTAACCTCTTATGCTGGAATGACGTGTATAGCATGCAGCTTCTGGCTTTTTTCCACGGTGGTTGTCAAAACTATTGAAATTTTTTTGAGGTTAGTTTCTGTTCCACCACGCCGCGTGGTTTTCTAGCCAGCTGACAGGTTAGGGTATTGCGCACATCACTTGCGCATTGGTTCTTAGCAGCCATTTGCAGCTCAGTTTACCCCGGTCACTTTACCCCGAATATATACTCAGTAGAAAATTAATTATTTAATAATGTTAGGATTTATATTTTCTTAAACGCGTGTACACGTATGTTTATAAACTTGTTATAAACACGCGGAAAAAAGTTGGAGTTAAAATAACACATTTAAGACTCATTTATCCAAAAAACTAAATTGAAAAGAAAACCAATTGAAAGTCTCTAAAACTTCATTTTTAATTTTTTAAATGAATTTCCATTTTTCGATGTCTGAATGTGCATAATTATCATTATGGTATTACACACATTTATTACGTCACGAAAATTTGTAAATGTATTTTATTCTTAAAGAATAAATTAAGAAAGCTCATTTTACCCCGAGGTTCACTTTGCCCCGGTCGCCCCTAGCTCCTAAACAAAGAATTTTCTTTAATTTTATGTCGTATAGACCAGCGGTACCTATAGAATACTTAAATTATAGTTTTAAAAATTCTTTTGACCACCACTGTATCCCAAATAAATGATAATAATAGTAATAATAATAATAATAATAGTAATAGTAATATAATAATAATATTATTAATAATAATAGTAATAGTAATAGTAATAGTAATAGTAAATAGTAATATTAATAGTAATAGTAATAGTAATAGTAATAGTAATAGTAATAGTAATAGTAATAGTAATAGTAATAGTAATAATAATATGACTTTATTACATTCCCCAAAAACACGAAGATAAGTAATTTTCGAGATTAAGCAATTTGCTGCTCATAAGACTAACCCTTAGACTAATGACAAGATACAATAATAATAGATAGAGAATATAAATACAAATAATTACAAAATCAAATCAAATGAAATATAAAACACTCCCTAAAAAGGCCCACAGATCAGAATTTCAAAAAATAACTCCGACATCGACATTTTCAAAAATTCTTTCATCTACGAAAAAAACTATTGTTTACCTTATAAAGCCGCGTTCCCACGCCTGCAACGCGTGCTCTTTTCGAGAAAGTATTCTTTTCAAGTGCGTCACGCTTCATGCAAGTGGCGACCCGGCTTTAGGCTGGAGTGTTTAGTCCGCAACGAGTGGACGCCGTCGAGGCAGCTCGATGCTTTTTACGACGCGGCCTTTTATTTAATAAGCCCTGCAACAAGAGCAGTAGGCCGCAGTGTTCTTAATGTCCGGCGAGCGAAATGTTTTGCAACGTTCCGATGTATCTAATCGTCCCAAGGATACGGAGCGCAGAAGTTTGCGAGCGCGAGTGCGGCGAGATCTTTCGACCGCGACGAAACGAATTGATCGACCGCGACTGGTGAGCGATCGATCGTCGTTAATGAATGTTATAATTTACAATAGCGAGGGGGGCCCTGATTTATCGCCGTAACCGGTCGGCGTGTCCCTTCGCCGCTGGTAATCGCGAATTAAGCTTCTATAACGCCGTGATTGTGACTGATAATCCTAGCTATCCGACCGCGTCCGCCATTTTTCGGGCAGTGCATACGTTTAGGAAAAATGTAATAGGGATACAGGGAAAAACTGAAATTATGCTTGATTTTATGTTTATAGAGAGGTAAACTGGAATTACCGCAGAATGAATTTTCGCTTTCTAGTTTAACTAAGGAAATGGAGATAGGTATGGTAATTAGCCATTTAATGTAATCAGTAAATAGAGCTCAGTGTTTGAAATTTACTCAGATAACTTTGCAGTCATTAATTCAACTTCGAAATTTATTGGGTACTTGGTATTAATCAGTAATTAGTATTAATTACTATTTAGCAGTAATTAGTATTAGTATCAATTAGTATTTAGTAATAATTAGTATTTAGTATCAATTAGTATTTATTGTTAATTAGTGTTTAGTACTAATTATTATTCAGTATCAATTAGTATTTAGTATTAATTAGTATCTAGTAATTATTTCGCTTGATTCGTATTTAACAATTATTTTACTTAATTAGTATTTAGTAATTACTTTACTTAATTAAGAGGTTCGATTGATGGGATTCCTAAACTTTAACACTGTCCCCGAATTTAGTTTGAACAGAAACTAAATTCGGAGTTCACTTTTTACATTCACAAAACGTTGCTGGGCTTAAAGTATCATTTTTTAAACTCTTTCGCCACTCAAAGTATTAAGTAGAATTTCAGTTCTACCTATCTTGCATTTCGAAATTACTTCCATCCACTTACTTAATTACTCACTTGAATGCGAGAGTTTAGACGCACAATTGAAATTGTTAAATGCGCAGTAAATGCGTGGATCGTGACAAACTGTCTTCTAATGGTCAGAGCATCATCTAATTAGGGGATACCCGTTGAGCGCTCGTTAAGAAGCAGATTTCATTTTCTCTCTGTCCACCCTCCGACTGACAGTGACGAATGATCCCTGTGACGACTATGCTCCACTTAATGGTATCTCGCGCAGATGAACTCGTGTCGTCTCTTTACCTTCAAGCTGGACTGCCTCCAGTCGGACACGATAAACTTCGGAATAATTGTTTTGACATACTTAGCCGGAGAAATGACAAACCGTGCCGTGATACCGCGCAGATAATGAAAGAGGATCGGCGGCGATTTCCGCGCATCTTGTATCGATAAATCACGCACATACGACCCTGTTTACCATTTATTTCTAAATGAAACATCATGAGCGTGTGGCATTTTCTATTTCCCCTCGAGAAGAATTGATTAATGAAAATTTTATTCAACACGTTCGACACCAAGTGTCACGTATGGTGACGTGTATATTCTTCGAACGTGTCAAGTATCAGGGAACGGACTATGATAATTCCTGATAATGTACTGCACTTGAATTAGTACCATTTTCCAAGCAATTGTTTAGATATCTGTTTTTACTGAATAGGTGTTGGAATAGGGTCTTCAATATTATTTTTCTTCGGTGAATGTTAGCGGTGGTTTCAGTGTACCTCTGAGTCGAAGAAATGAGAGAACAGAGTTCGATACGTGGTTACGTAAGGATTTATTTATAATAATTATCTTGAAAGATAGTGGTGAAGGTATCAAGAATCGAAATGGGGATGATAAAGTGTCATTTTATTGTGCTAATATGCAAAATGTAATCAATTGCTTTTGTGATTTGTGATTAGACACTTGTCTTTGAAGACAAAGATGCACTAATTAATTTCGACGAATTTAAAATTGATTTTACAATAGAGTTCGTTCCATTTTTTATGGTCGTACAGTTACATCCATAATAGTGATATTCAGAGAATTGTAGGCTTCTGTGAAATGCAATTTGAAAATTAAATTACCAAAGTGTGAAGCACAGATGCAATAGCAGAATCTAAAAGAACAAAATTTATAAAACAAGATATATTTAACTGCTTCGTCTCGTTATCACGTGCGATGGTAACAGGAAAGTGTCATTGAAAACATTGCCACTGATAGGAAAGGTGGCGCCGAAAAACTTTTCGGTGTCATTCGGTGTGCCATAACGGATAATATTATTTAAATTAACATTAACAAACCATTCTCAATCACATCGCTTTCGAAGCGAACACTATTTTCACAGCAAGTACATACATAATTACTAACTTAAAAATTGAAGAACCGCTACTAAGACTCCATTTTCTTGCAGAACATAGTGATTTTTAATAACATGTTTCTCAGACAATATCCCCATCGACGAAACGAAATTAGCGATCCAATTGTTCGTTTAATCAGGTTCGTCAAAACGGGGCAGTTATTTTTGCCTGTTCGATTAGCCACGGCATTTAAGAAATTGGACAAAAATAAGGTCTTAATAAACACTCAATTGGAGTTAATACACCGCCTAAACGAACGATTCGTCGGCACAAAGAAGACGATAACGTCTCCCTTCCATCAGTAGCTCGAGTTTATTGCTCATACAAGCCTGATCGTTCAATTAATTAGCCAGGGTCGTAATCAAATCCATGGCCACGTTTGTTTCAAAATACGTTGTTTTCCTCGCTGACTTTTTCCTTTCGTTGAATCGAAAGCTGCCAGGTGAATGGAAAAAGTCAAAGGTCCGGCGAGGTTAAGGAGCTAGTTCCTCCAGTAGCCTTAGGGCCAGACACATTTACTTTGAGCGCGGTTCGGTAGCTTACGTAAAGGTAGGATCGACGCA
Source organism: Andrena bucephala (assembly GCA_947577245.1). Classification (NCBI taxonomy): domain Eukaryota; kingdom Metazoa; phylum Arthropoda; class Insecta; order Hymenoptera; family Andrenidae; genus Andrena; species Andrena bucephala. The sequence continues at coordinate 31,680,203 of OX387717.1, read as the reverse complement.
ATATAACTAATTTGGACACGCTGGGATATAAATTACAATCCTGCTCGGTTATTGCGATACCTGAAAACGTGAAAACGATACACCAACGATTGCACAGGGTGTTCCATTTAAGAGGACACACGCGGGTATCTTTGAAAGTGATACCGAGAAGTGGAAAGGAGGAAAGCTTCGAGGGGGTGTAATCTGGTATCAATAGGCTTTTTGATAAGGGGGCTGAAAGGGAAGATATGAAGGGCTACTTCGTTTTTTTAAATGGTATCATATATGTAGTTTTCAATGCTTTGGTCGGTGTAGCCCTTCATTCAGTAGAAAAGTATTAAGGTGTTGCCTCGAGAAGCCATTCGAGAAGCAAAAGTGAAATTAAAATTTAAATATCTGCTAAAGTAATAACAATTTGCCACAAGTAGCTTAATACTTTTTTTATAGTCAATAAAGACCTCCAATTTCATTTAAAAACACGAAGCTGACAAAAGACTAATTGTATCAGACTATGCAACCCTCGAAACCATTCAACCCTTGTCTGAAATATTTCTCGATTTTATAGATGGTTCCAGCAATAGCTTAGATTGCCTGTATTTAATTTGGAAAATTTGAGATTGCACTAAAAGTGGAAAGGATCGTGACGATTGGAGGGAATAATATGAATGCAGAGAAGAATTGGGAGTTTTGAAAACTCTGAAATATCCAACGACAGTTATCGGTCGATCAGCTTCCTTATTGCATCGGCCGGTTCCTAATAACTGTCACGGTGCAGCGCATAAATTACACGGGAGCTCTGTCGATTGAGCATGCGACCTATTAATAGGATCTCTTTATGCGTTCCAACGGAGGAGGGAATGACATGCACGCACGTGCGACCGCGGTGAAATTACATGCGTGCTCTCTTGCCTCTTCGGATCAGCGCGTATTTCTGCTTGAACGTCGCGCCGCGGAATTTGTCTAGAAACATGTAACAGCTCTGGTTACGCGTTGCGCCACAGGCGGATCGCCACTGTCAGGGAGCACTCTTGGGGGTGTCTTGCAAAATGAATCAGATTGAACAGTCGTCAGTGGAGATGGGCCTTTGATCCTGCATCTTGCGCCTCCAATTAAGCCAGAAGCCGAGGATTTCGGAGTAGAGAAAATTTAGAATCTTGCAGCAGTGGAATTTTAGAGCTTTTGGAGATGTGAATTTTTTTAATTTTGAAGTAAAGGTTTTTATATTTTTGGGCAGTGGAATTTTGGAATTTTGGAACAAAGGAATTTTTCAATTTTGGGATAGTAGAATTCTAAAAGTTTGAGGTAGTGGAATTTTGGGGCGGTGGAACTTTAGAATTTGGGAGCTGTGCAATTTTATGATTTTGGAATTTTAAGATTTCGAATAAGAAGAGTTTCAAAATTTTCGAATAGTGGAATTTAAAAATTTTGGTTTGGGGGAGGTTTAAAATTTTTGGATAGTAGAATTTTATACCCTGGTAGCAGTGGAACTTTATAATTTTAGAGCAGTGGAATTTTAGAATTTTAAAGTAAAGGAATTTTTATATTTAGGAGCAGTGGAATTGTAAAATTCTGGCGCAGTGGAATTTTTAAATTTGGAGAAGTAGAATTTTATAAGAGTTCGATGAAGAGGAGTTTCAAAATTTTCGAATAGTGGAATTTAAAAATTTTGGTTTGGGGGAGGTTTAAAATTTTTGGATAGTAGAATTTTATACCCTTGTAGCAGTGGAACTTTATAATTTTAGAGCAGTGGAATTTTAGAATTTTGAAGTAAAGGAATTTTTATATTTTGGAGCAGTGGAATCGTAAAATTCTGGCGCAGTGGAATTTTGAAATTTGGAGAAGTAGAATTTTATAAGATTTCGAAGAAGAGGAGTTTCAAAATTTTCGAATAGTGGAATTTAAGAATTTTGGTTTGGGGGAAGTTTAAAATTTTTGGATAGTAGAATTTTATATTTACCCTTGCAGCAGTGGAACTTTATAATTTTAGAGCAGTGGAATTTTAGAATTTTGAAGTAAAGGAATTTTTATATTTTGGAGCCTTAGAATCGTAAAATTCTGGCGCAGTGGAATTTTTAAATTTTGGAGAAGTAGAATTTTATAAGATTTCGAAGAAGAGGAATTTCAGAATTTCAGAATAGTGGAATTTTAGAATTTTGCAAGAGTGGAATTTTAAAATTCCAAAGCAGCAAAACGGTAGAATTCGAGGCAGAGAAATTTAAACCATTCGAAGCAGTAGAATTTTAAAATTACACCGCATGAATGTATACCCAGATTCCCAAGCAACTCAACTGTGAACAACAGCGTTCAAAAGTGGTTCTACTCGTACTCGATACTTACGTATAAAAGCATCAAACTGATAAAGACACCTAGACACATACCACCATCCAGTTGCATTGCATTCTATCAGGGTAAATTCGTTCGCCACAAAGGATTCGGTTCTTCATTCCAGAGGGATATAGATAGTACAGTGGTCGAATAAGAATTTCGATGGATGCAATCGATAACGATTGATAAATGATTCGTGCTGATGCGTGTATCGGTATGACAGGCGATACGCGTAATATATCATAGATCATAAATCGCGTGCACGAACCGTGTGTGGTCTACTAGTAGATCAGAATTTCTAGATTCGAGAATTCGTTTTGCTGAAAGAGGGCATCAATCATTTGCATTTGAAAATGGTGATTTACATTTTTATAACTCCCAAACAGAATCAATGTAATGATACTTCAACTAAATATTTCACTCGAGAAAGATATTAGAAATTTCCCAACTACTAGTTGAAGATTTTGAGCAATTCATCCTTGATAATCTAGCCATCATTGATGAAGACATGGAACTTTACCAACACTCTCCACGGGTAGGATACGATCTTAGGAATGCACGAGCAGAAAGTCAGTAGATAATATATCATATAGTTTTGTACGATAAAGTCTGTTTCGCCTCGCAGAGTCATTTTTCTGTTCATACGAAGCCTATCATTTAACATCTTGATCACAAGGTGTATCGTGTTTGATCTGTGTAGGATTCAGTTCAGACATCTTATACCAGAAATAATATACTTACAAAATAGCAAAACTTAGGTGTACAGAAAATATTGATACCTTGGGTGGTTTAAAGTTTTATTCATTTGTACGATCAAACCACTTTGTTTGTCACCTAAATCTTTAATATTTACCCTATCTTGTCCACTACACAACCTCTTCCCTCTTTTTCCCATACATTTCATTCAAAGAGCTTTTCAATTAAAGAGAGGAACATTAACAACAAAGAACTATTCTTTATAATCAATAAGTAATTCCTAGTGCATTTAATTTAATTTAATATTTAATTATTTAATACACCATTGACAAACAACACCCATGCAACACTATTCCCTAGTTTGAATTAACAATACAATTTAAATTTCTCGTATCCTAATGTGAACGTACAATTGATTCCGCCAGTGATTCTATTCTCAACGAGACCAACCAGTTTTCTTGGCTACATCCTCTTTACAAGTGTCCCCTCCGAATAGTTACACAGAAAATAGTGAAAAAGTGACCCGAACAGCCGCGTCTACCTTCCCCGAGTATTTTAATTAATAGTGGCTCGTGGGAACCGCGCACGCGATTAAAAGCTGCGACAGGGAACCGTCTGTGTCGCCGGCGATATTAACGACCGTATGAACAGAGCCGAAGCGTGCATACGCGTGTAGGACGCTCACGCAAAGGACATTCCAGTGGAAGCATCCATAGTCGTAGGTGAGATCCACACGCACGTGGACATCTAGCAGAAAGAAAGCGTAAAAGACCACGACGCTCGCGCGCGCGCGCGCGCGCACACACGTGCAAGGTTGCTGTTGACCTTTTCCTTTCTTTTCTAATTCACAGAGGAGCGCGCGAGATTTCAAAATTGACGCGCTTCTTCGCGGTGAATTGCGCCGTGGTGCAATCGTTTCGCCGATGTCACTGGCACGCCAATTATACTTGACCCCCGTCGACATCGTATTTCCTCTGCCGCTGACAATTGCACCTAATGCGAAATTACCGCGGAACGTGTCAACCGCGCCGCTTTCGCAATCCACATTTGCATTATCAACGAACAGTGAAGCCTGTCCGCGAGGGAGGATTCTCCTGGGAATCGCAATTTCTGTCTATTCTGAGGGATGTCACTTGAGAGTGAGGAGGGGGCGGTGGCTTCTTGGATATTGGAATAGGTGGTTTCAAGGAGCAAGTATTCTTTTAGATAGACAGGTATGTATTTTTTATCAGATGAAGGTAAGATTGAGTACTGTATGAATATTTCCTAGTTTAAATATGAAAACACAGGAATTTTAATTTTTCATGCGAGTAGTCTTCGGTATTGTTCTCAAGATTCTGCAATTTGATAGCAATTCAATTCCTTAGATTTGTAAGTATTATTTCAGATAAGTATGTATTTTTATCAGATGAACGCAGTAATCTTTCTTCTTTAAATATGGAAACACAGGAATTTTAATTTTTCATGCGAGTAGTCTTCGATATTGTTCTCAAGATTCTGCAATTTGATAGCAATTCAATTCCTTAGATTTGTAAGTATTATTTCAGATAAGTATGTATTTTTATCAGATGAACGCAGTAATCTTTCTTCTTTAAATTTGAAAACACAGGAATTTTAATTTTTCATGCGAATGGTCTTCGATATTGTTCTCAAGATTCTGCAATTTCATAGCAATTCAATTCCGTAGATTGGCAAGTAGGGGAGACCGGGGGGGGGGGAGTTGTTACAGGGGCAGGTTGTTACAAAGCAGTTTAAATTTTTTTCGCTTGGACTATCACTTCGACGATGAAGTGGCTGATGTGTTTCAACCATACACGCTTGTGTATGTTGTTTGTTTGTAGTCGGTTCACGGGTTGTCACTTTATTAAAGTTTTTTGTGTTTTCGGTACTAATAATAACTTTTCTCTTTCTACTTGAATCTTTTCTACCGAACAGACAGATAAATGTATGTAAATTAATATTACCACGTTTGAATCAGTGTTCCTTTAGCTACAGATTGGCACCAAGAACATAAGAATACACCCAACTGGTATGAACTTATAGTTTTTTATACACAATGGTGTCAACCGGGGCAAGTTGTTACACAAGACAAGGGGCATGTTGTTACATACGAAAAGGGGCACGCTGTTACAGAGGGAAAGGGGCATGTTGTTACATTGTATTTAGTAATTAATTTATTAATTTAATCCTTTAGTTACCACGAGTCACTATAGTGGTTTCCCGCTAAATGATTTTTCGGGGACGGAACGCCATTATAGTGACTTTCTGTTAAATGATGTTTTTGGACGGAACTCCACTGCAGTTGCTTCCCACTAAATGATTTTTTGGAACAGAACGCCACTATGGTGGCTCTCTTCTTCATTTCGTAATGAAAGTCGACGATAATTATTGCAACTGATTTCAGTAGTTTTTTTATTATTTTTAAAATAGATTTTTCATTGTATATTTATTGTAACAGATTCTTAACATTAATAAATTTACTTTTGTCCAAGAAAATATAATTATATTACTCATAATAAGCCTCGTTTCGTGAAATTTAATTCTATAACAGCTTGCCCCGTATTGTGTAACAACTAGCCCCTACTCGGGGCACGTTGATACAACATGTCTCGACTTTCAAAATGGCTTGTTTCAAAGTCATGGTTTTCGTTTAATTGCATGCGATAGCGGTCATTAGTAGAGGAAAGAACGTACTTTAAGTCAGAGTCATTAATAGTATTGAATATGGAATGCAACAAAAATAAAAAATAAAAAACTGAAAAGTGTAACAACAAGCCCCGGTCTCCCCTATTATTTCAGATAAGTATGTATTTTTATCAGATGAACGTAGTAATCTTTCTTCTTTAAATATGGAAACACAGGAATTTTAATTTTTCATGCGAGTAGTCTTCGATATTATTTTCAATTCTGCAATTTGTAGAAATTTCTTAGATTTTGGAATAGATGGTTTCAAGGAGCTATTCTTCCAGATATGTATTTTTATCAGATTTATCAGAACACAGTAATCTTGAGTCACTTGAATATTTTCCTCCCCAATTATAGAAACGCTGTAACTTTAATTTCCCATTTCAGTAGCCCTCAACATCCTTCCCCATCTTGCATTACATCACAGCCTATTCCGTTCAAAATGCGCCGGATCCTCCAATTCACCACGAGACATCAATGTGGGACATCAGTTTCAGACTTACAACGCCACACTTTTCTAGCCGAAACCTTCTACTCAGCAAAGAATTCAATCCTCTAACCAACTCTAACGCTATCGAATCGCCCAATCCGCGACTTCCAGCAAGCTGGCCGAACTTGACCCCGCCTCGCGCCGTTAAAATTAATCAGCGATTCGATATGGGAAAACTGATTCTCGCGGATCCAGAAAGCGGCGTAAAACGATCCTCTCCACTTCCGTGGATCTTTCATCTTTTTCGCCGCGACGACACCCGATATCCACGTGGAGAACGTTTTACCTGTACCTCATACGCCGGCACCGCCTGTTTGCGCACCCGTGTACGAACATGGAGGCAACATGCACACGCGCGCCTGCAAACGAGCACTTGACTTATATTCCCATTCAAAGACGAGCCTCGTTCGCGCCATAATATTTGCCCATCGCAGGCTGCGCCTAACTGGAATGACGCGATCCAGTTTCAACCCTCTGCACTCCAAAGTTCCTCGGCCACAGACACTTACGCGATGCTCCATTTATTGAAATGTGTGTTCTATACAGTTTTCTTAAAAATTAGAAACTATCCATCACCACTGTAATATCTATGTGTATAAGTATGGCTCGTTGGTAAAATTGATCGGGTCCACTTTTTTCAAGAATGAGATTTTGGTCTTTACTAAAATGCAATTGGCATTTGTTAAACATCAATATCTCATTTTGGAGAAAATGTGGACTTGATCAGCTTTACCAACAAGTCAGTGGTATTTTTAATCAATGTCTAGAAGTGCAAAAAAAGAAGTGCTATTTTTTCACCATGCCACAAAAGTAGTGACAGAGGTATATGAAAGTGTTAAATGCAGAATTCCGGAATACCTACTTAGGTAATAATATAGCGAAGTAATTTCAGAACCTAGTAGGTACCTACTTCCTTTGATTCTGAATTTCTCGTGAAGTTTAGTGACGTCGGAAGTATGTTAATTTGAGGGTAGGTATTCTTGAGAGGCGTACTTGGAAAGTGTTACATAGTCGCGATTTCATTTAGAAAGAAGTGTTTTATCTGAAATTGGTTCGTTTTTCTTTCATCCTTTTTTTATTTTTGAATCCAGAGACACCTGTTGTAGTCGTGTAATAGCGTCCCTAGTTCGCGAGCAAGTCGCCGCGACGATAAACGTCGAGCATTGAATTTAATGGCGCCTTCTTTGGGGGACGAGTCGTCCTCGTTGCTCGACACTCTCTCCTTCACCGTCATCTAATCCCAGTCATTATTCCTAGCTATCCGTAACACGTGGGACGTAAATCCGCCGCGAATCGCGTGACGCCTCTTAATGCAACCTAATGCACCACGCTCGCCTGCCCTCTAATATCTAGGGTCCTCGTTAGATGCACATAGCTCGGCCGAGCTATTTTAATCCGAGGAAAGTGAAATCTGGAGAACTGTGGGCTAACAGAGTCATAGGACTCGAGGGAACCTCTCGGACCACCGACTGCGATACCGCGAGTGGCTCATCAATTTCGGACCACCGAGTTTCGGTGGGAAGAGTCGAGGGTTGTGGGCTGTTGCGTGGATTATGCTGTTTCTATTTTAATGCTGGGATTATGTAGGAGTGTTGTAATTGTGTTTGATAAGGGAACTGTTTGGGTATTGGGGATTTGGTATCCTGTGTTCGGTTTTTTGTTGAATTTTGGAGCAGTAGCATTTTGAAATTCCTGTGGGGTAAAATTTTAGAATTTCGGAGCATTAAAATTTTAGGATTGCGGGGCTGGGGAATTTTCGAATTTTGAAATTTTGGGGCACTAGATTTTTAGGATTTCGGAGCAGAAGAGTTTTAGAATTTTGGAGCACTAGAAATTTATTAATTTTGGGGCACCAGAATTTTAGGATTTCGGGGAAAAATGAGTTTTAGTATTTTGAAATTTCGGAGTGCTACAATTTTAAGATTTGGGAGCAGTAGAATTTATGAATTTTGGAGCACTAGAATTTAAAAATTTCGAGGCAGAAGAGTTTTAGAATTTTGGAGCACTAGAATTTTAGAATTTCGGAGCAGAAGAGTTTTAGAATTTCGGAGCAGAAGAGTTTTAGAATTTTTAATTTTCAGAGCACTACAATTCTAGGATTTGGGAGCAGTAGAATTTTTGAATTTCGGAGTACTAACATTTCGGATTCCCGAGCACTGGAATTTTAAAATTTCGGAGAAATTTCAAAATTGCAAACAATACGTTATACTAGGTAATTTACGTGCAGTTATAGTTTTGGATCTTCGAAGTCCTGCAACAACCAAGTCACCACCAAAAGATTTGCGGAAAGTAGCATTTCAGAATTTGGAAACATTAATATTCCACAATTTGGGAACAGTAGAATTCCAGAATCGTAGCAGTAGAATTTCAGAAGTGGCTACACTGTTGGGACTCCCAAGTCCTGCAACTTCGATCCAATTATGCATACAGCAAATTATGCACCCCTTCGAGAGCAACCAAAGGCCCATGGAATGGTTCCAATAAGGTTCAACCCAACAATTACTTATTAATTCTAGCTCGCAGATAAGGAGACTCTGTGTCGTGTGCAGTCATTTCGCATGAGTCAATGTACACTATGACAATCAAGGTCCCTCGAACGGGTAACTCGCTGCGTCTAATTGCAAGACCATAGTCCAACACCAGCCACAAATGGAACTCGACCGACAGGACTGCCCAAGTGGACATGGATAATTGTCTCGTTGATTGCAAACTCGTGTTTAACCGTGGCGATGTAGCAACTTCCATCGAAACGATCATTGCTTTTCCTTTCTCATGGAACAGTGATCACCATGAATGCATTAGAATTTCATAGTTTGCCTTGGCCGCATCCCCATCCGGCTCCAACTAGAGTAAAATACTAGGGACCCTTGCGAAACTCGTTGACTTCACAAACCTGGTATAATTTCACGATTACTCTTCATGAATCTTGTGAAGAACGATGATCTTTGTAGAATAAGGAGATAGATTCGAGGGGTTGAGATCTCTTGAATCGTCGAGAAGGCAAGATGAAATTCACGTGTGGGATAATTGTGCAACTAGGGAATAAGTACTAGTTTTCTATTATGGAAATACAAAGGGAACCATTCACCTTTGAAGAAAATTCTTTGGAAAGACTCAAGATAGGAAAATAATCATTCTATTCATAATCTACTAATTAATGTTATTAATAATATTATAAATGTAAAATTTGTTGGTATTGGTAGGGAATATTTAAATAGAGGGTTAATTGGGATAATTAAGATAATTCTAATATCAAAATTAAAAATATTTATAATTAACATATTACATAAATTGAAAAAGGTAAGTACAAAAATGTGAATTGAAAAAGTAATCGTGTAGCAACTGATATTTCAAACACACTCACACACTTTTTACACTTTCCTGTCTCTTTTACAACAATTCGGCTAAATATACATATTCACAGTGTTAATGACGAGTCCCCAAAGTGTCTCCTGTGAAAGGCCGCTTGGAATTTCCATTGAAAGTTTGAAATACAAAATTATCAGCACATTTACTATAAAATTAATTTCCCCATTACAGCCTCCACATTTAAAATGGACGTTTCATTTACTATTTGCCCCTGAATGTAACAAGAAACACTATAAATCTCGATACACTAGATTGCGTGTAGATTTTAACGAGATATTTGTTGGTCACCTTTGTCCCAAACAAAATTGCTTTTACCTCAAATTTCAAGGCCCTTTTAAAATACCTTCGAGCGGTTGCTTCGAGGGAACAGATCGAGTAGAAGCGTACCGGGGTTTCGTTTCTAAAAATGCGTTGCTTGAATGTGTATCTCAAGCAGATCGGCCGGTTTGCTTGGAGGTCGTCGCCGTGCAGTCTGCCCGTACAAATACGCCATCGTTTCGGTATCTCGAACGATTTTCTGACCACTCCTGCCTCAAATATCTTCCTTTTCCACACGTTTAACTATCATTCGATAGAGAACTAATAATCCCGACCAATACATGAAATGAAATCACTGTACAAATTGAGCCAGATGGCTCTACAAAGTTAAATATACTTTGAATATTATTTATAGATTTTGTATCACTACTGGATACACTAATCATACTCTACTAAATATACAGGGTGATTCATCTAAGTGTACCACCTACATTACGTATAAACTTTTTGTTATATGAAAAAATGGTTCAAACAAAAGTTATATGGTATAAATGGGGACATACAGTGTAATAATTAGTTTTTTGTTATTTAACTGTTTTATCGAGATGTGAAGGTCACCTTGACTTTTTTAATCGTAATGGGTAAAATTTGACCCCGCGGTTGGGAAGGGTGGTGAAAGCTGAGTAAAAATATATTAAAGTGTATGGGTCGAAAAACTAATAATTACTGAGATATTCTTTGCACAATTTTTAATGTAAGCAACACTCAAGTAATTGTCCATTACAATTGATAAAAGTGCATGGTCGATTAAGTACTTATTACATTGTGTGCACCCTTGATACCACACAATTTTTGTTTGAACAATTTTTTCATATAACAAAAAGTTTACAAGTAATTTTAGTGGCACATTTATGTGAATCACCCTGTATATATAATAGCTCCTAGTAAATATGATCTATGTACTTATTCCAGAGCACGTGTTGTAAGCAGTAGTGTAGGATGAAAGGAAACATGTCTGTGACCAAAAAGGGGAATATATTAGGGATGGTAAAAGTGGTTTAATGAAAGCCAAGGTAGGAACGATTTATCTCTTCATGTCTAATTTAATTACTCGTTAAGCAATTGCTATCAATCGAAAGCATCGTGTAAATCTTCCTGGTACGTTCAACGATCGCGTGGAGACTGTTCTCGGTGCACAGAATCGTTCAGTGAAAGAGGAAACGGAAATGTAATTTATTAACGCGCATAGTTCCTTCCATTTTTCTTTAACCACGCCTGCGTCGTAAATGTATAGCTACGTGAAACGTGACGTGGACTTTTTCCAATGAATCGAAAGCTGCATCCTGCTCTCCCTACAATCCTTCTTCCTCTAAACAATACACCTTAAGGTACAAATTAAAAAATACGAAAAAAATAATTCACGATAAAATATGACCAAAAATGTCAACTATAAGGCATAAATTAATTTAATTAACCCGCGAAACGGTTCGTTTGCGACACAGTTCCTTTCAAATTTCTTCTCCTTGCAACGAGAAAAATATATTTATGTAAAAAAATTTAACATTAATTTTCGATGCTGTAAACAATTTTGCTGAAACTCTTTTTACAAATGTCCATCAATGCAAGAGGTGTAAATTCACCCCTGAAAGCAATGACCACCACTTTCTGAACACCCTGTAAGTAGTGATCAAAAGAAAGTGTAAGCTGTGAATAAAAATGGAAATTAAAATGTGTCGCATTAGAAAGAATTGTATCTCAATATTCTTAATACTGAATAAATTTTTAATTGTATCTTATAAATTTGTTACGCAGGTATGTTAAAATATGAGTCTTAAACTTTCTTTGACTGCCCCGGAATCGAAGGTAGCCGACGATTTTTGCATGTTATAGTTAGATGGAAAAGTATATACCTACGAAGGAAAACGCAAACGCGTCCAAAAAGAAATTGGAAGACGAGATTCCGTGGTCGTACGAGGTGGTGTTTTGTTAAACACGTGATATCTGTATCTGCTAGGCATCGCAGAAATACGAACCTCCGCGACGTACGCACTTTTCGCGCGATTTCCCCTCTCGCCGACATCCAAGAAACGCGATTCAAGCATCTACACTGTGTTCTGGGCTCGTTCGTCCCATTCATTTTGCAATAGGCATGTGTAAAAATGGAGGATGTGGGTTAAGTAGCCGGCGAATTTTTTAGGACGGCAACCTACATGCTTAACATGCGAATAAAATATTAGACATGATTTAATAGAAAGGGTGGAAAAGGATCATCTTCTTATTTTTGCGATTTTGACCGGATGGCCTTTAAACACAGAGGCTTCAGACAATTTTAAAAACAATTGACTCTTTTTTTCATGTAGGTAGCAAATTAGAAATAACTCATGTGAGTTGTCAGTTTGAATTAATTTTACAATTCTTTTAAATTGAAATATTTTATGACATTTACCAAATATCCAAATCCGCCCCTCAAAACGCAATGGTCTTCTATATTCCTCATTTTTTGCTTTCTATTATTGATACTAATATTTATTTCGAATTTCCAGTAACCACCACTTAATTCTAAATATGGCAAAATGTCCCTACAAAATTCATTTCGTCGTTCGATATAACGTAACTCTTAGCCACTTGAAATTTACATGCAAATTTTGCTCGTATTTTATTCAAATACAATCCGAAAGAAAACCTTTGAATAGATTATATTCAAAGCCACCGTGGACAACGTGTTTTGCAGAGTTTAATCGCATTTTTCGGAACGGACCGACTAAACCTCGCGTCACGCGAATTGTGCGAAATGATGTCACTTCGAACACTTTGCGGCAGAGGCGTCATTGCGCAAATTTTTATTTATTCAGATTTGTCAGATTTATATCTCTGCCGAAGTCCTGGAAATTAGGGGTCCCTTATAAAAGGATATCGAGTTCTTCTTATGAAATCGATATATTGTTCCAAGAAGCAGTGGAAAGGCTGGCGGGAGGATGAGAACGGATCCCAGAACGAAGGAAAGGGGAATTTACATACCTGATCTTGTGTACTGACAAAAAAAAAGGAGGAAAATAAAAATGTGTCGTGTCGCTTATGGGATAATCTAATAATAGAACCGGCGCGGGAGAAAATATTCCGAAAGTTCTGAAAGATTTTCTACCATTATCGGGCTATTTCGGAATCACAGCTGTGCTCGATATGCAAATGAGATAGAGCGTAAGGAAATTTAAACGGAACACCGATTACGAAACACTTAAACGAGCCGCTTCGCTGCATAATAGCGAAATCCAGGCCTCGTAGTTATCTTCTCGCTGAAACGGCCGACCGAAACAGGTATCGCTTCTTTTGTATCCGATTAGCGCAATTAATTCCAATCTCGATTCGCTGTGTTAACCTCCAGCTGCGCGTTTAGTGGCTCTCTAAACGAGAGGCAGGTTGAATTTCTAAAAAAAAATCATTTAAACCTAACAGGATAGCGAAGGAGAATATTCTGAATTAAAATTCTTCGCTTCGGATCGGAATAATTGTCGCGATATGAAAGTGTAAGCAGAAATACGAGTCGCGTGGGAACTGTGGTTATTCATGGTGACATTGATTAGTATTTAAATGACTACACATGACATTCGAAATTGGAAATTCTATTTTTTTTATTTTTTAAGTATACTGGTCCTATTTCCTTTGATGCTGGAATATTTTTGTACCACAGAGTTGTGTCATTTTTTGAGGATAGGTGGTCTGTTCGTGACAGGCATTTTCTACTTACTGAAGCAGACGGTAGAGGCTAGTATTTGGTCTTCATATAAGTTTATAAATTAACAGTTATTGTTAATTGCTTTATGATAATGTACAGTTGTAAAAATTACCATTTTTTCGATTTGTTTTATTTCTGTTATTTTTTAGCATCAACTTGAAACTGTGGTATGTGTTTAATATAGGTACATATTCTGATGGAGAATTGAAAGCTGTATGAAATCCAATTACAGTTGAATTTATTTAACTAACAAACAAAAACCCCTACATAACATTAAACAAAACCACACTTTTAAAGTCGACAAAAAGTTACCACTTTTGAAAAGTAATAAAAATCTAATATTTTGTGGGGGCACCTTTTGCTTTTAGAATGGCCTAAAGAGTTACCAAAAGTGTCAACTCTTTTGTGAACCACAAAAATGTATTGTCCTGTTCAATACCATATAAAACTTTTGTTTGTTGTTTAAATAAATTCATCTTTAACTGGGTTTTATACAGCTTTCAATTCTCCATCATAATATGTATATTAAACACATATCACAGTTCCAAGTTGATACCAAAGAATAACAGAAATAAAACAAATCGAAAAAGTGGCAACTTTTTTGTATGTTGAAGTTATTAAAATCATTGAAGTTATTAAAATTGAAAATTGTTTGTAATTCTGAGAAAATTATTTTCTACTTATATTGCCTAAGTACTGAATAGTCTGTATGTAAATAGCTTAAACCTTTTTCGAAGCACCCTTGCATTTTACAAAATTAATTCTTCCTGTTTAAAAGCCCCGCCTATTGTAACTCACCTACTGTCTCCCCATCCTCATCGTTTTACGTTCGCATTAATGTAGCTATTTTTCATTGTAAATCCGTCGATTTAGCGTCTATATCACGTTACTACTTCCTCACTCAACGAAAACACATTGAATATGCACGCGTGCCTAGGTATACAGGGTGAAAGAAATATAATGGTCACAGTTTTCAACAGCGATTCTACGCACCCAGCATTACAATTTAATTCAACAAACCAATGCCCGCCAAAAGTAAACGTCCCACAGGCCCCTGAGCGAGCTCTACGCCTCGCAACTGGGAGGCCAAGTGGGGGGAACGCTCCGCCCCCAAGAACAACTCTGCGCGTCCTGATTGGATAAAACTTCAACACTCTTTTGCGAGAAACCAGTTGATTTGCGACACATGGTTTCTTCGCAACATTTTATCCTCTTATCGAGTAGAATGCATAGAGTTAAAAAAAGGAAAAATTATTTTCTTCATTCTAGAGTTCGCTTCAATTAAATTATACAGCAGCTGCATTTTCAATAAATCCCTATCGAATTAGGTACATAGATTCGTCTGTGAAAAACGCGACCACTTCTTCTTTTACATTCTGTAGGTGTAGCGTGGAGCGTATGCACGATGTTACAGGCCGTCGTGCAGACGTGGTTACACGTGCCGATGTGCACGGATCGGCGCATTATACACGCCGCATAACGAATACACGAAAGCCCGCACGAAACTACCGAGGTAATTCTATAGAAGACGGTTTTCCATCCCTCGCCCCCTCGGCTCGCGATTTCGCCTCGCAGCACTCGCGGGGAACATCCGTGAGCTCTCTCGAAGCCATTTTTCGTAGACCAACACTCGTGGCGGTAGTCTAGAACCCGCGGAAGTACAGCTCTCGAGAATGAAACCGACGGGGTTGGGTAATCGAAGAGTGTGAAAGGTGGAGGCTTCTTTCTTCAGAAAGCTCGAAGACTTATAATTATTCTACATGATATGAACGAGTAGGATGGACACATTCCACATGTGAAGACCACCGTGGACAAAAGGTGGCTCGTTGTGAAGACTTCTCAACAATTGGGAACATAGTTGCAAGTACAGTTGAGTGCTACTTAATATGCTCCAGAAATTCATTTAACGAGTAGCAGTAGGTATTGTATTTAAACTGACTTCATGCAAGTGTCTTGTAAAGATATCTTTTTTCGTAAATGATCGTTTATAGGTATCGATGATTATGTATAAGGTAAGGGAGCACACGTAATTATGATACGAAGTACTGATTGGTAAGGCTGCGAATAAAGTTGCAATCCGAATTTTGACTTCCCGCAGAATTGCAATAAAGTTGCAAATCAGGATTTTGTTTCTTGAACGCGAAATTCAGTTTGCAATATTGTTGAAAAAATTCGCCCTTTGCAACTTTCTGGCGTTTTCGTTGGAAAGCTTCAAATCTCTTTTGTGACCTTACAAAGTACGGAATGTGTTGTGTGATTTGTGATTTGTGTTTTTTTATTTGTGATTTGTGATTTGTGATTTGTGATTTGTGATTTGTGATTTATGATTTGTGATTTGTGATTTGTGATTTGTGATTTGTGAGTTGTGATTTGTGATTTATGATTTGTGATTTGATTTGTGATTTGTGATTTGTGATTTGTGATTTGTGATTTGTGATTTGTGATTTGTGATTTGTGATGTTTGTTGTGTGGTGTGTAAAGTGTCGAATGTGATGCGTAATTAGTGTAGAAGTAGTGTAGAAATGGCATAGGAACTAGTAGTGTCAGAATACTATATGAATCTAATGTACAAATTCATTGCAATTTTGTGAGAAGTTTTAGAAGTCCTAAAAGTGTGGTTTGCAGCTTTGTTGTATGATTAAACACTGCAGAAATCCATATAAAATATATAAAACATATGAGAAACATGAGATTCTGTGGTGTCTGAGATACTTATATAGATCCTGTTATGTAGTAATGTTAAATGTGTGGAAAATGTATGGTATCTGGGATATGCAAGACGTATGCATAGGAGGATGGAATAAATGAGAGATGTAGGGCATGATGGATAGATGTAATGTGTGTAGAGTACGATCTAGAATGTGTTTCGCAGTATACACGCAACACGTGGGACATGAATGATACATAAAGAATAAGATGTATGTATGTGATCCATCACCTCGCAGTTTATTCATCAAAGCAAACCACTTCAGCGATGCAGGCACCTCAACTACAATCGCTTCTCGCTGAGCAAACACCGATTCAATGAAAAATAGAGGAAGATTAATTAAACACACTAATTACCATCGCACCACGCTACATCATCCGCAAGTTCAAATCATACGCCCATCTGACTCCGCGTTACGTAACTGCAACCTGTTCCTCCTTTAAATTCCGCTTCATTTAAGGCCGCGCCGCCGAGAGTGCCCGCCAAGAATTACATTCCCCCGTTGGAAAAATGAATTCAGGTGCGAAAAGGCGCGGCGAATATGCAAATGTTGACCGCCGACGAGTGAACGCTCCACTTAGAGACCGTGCCGGAAAGACACACGGGAGTCTCGCTATCAGCAGTCATTAAACTCTTATCTGACGAATTGAAAGTGAAACATAAAAGATCCGGAACGCGCGTCCCGGGTAAAAAATCTTATGCTTCCTCTGCAGCTTGTGACCGGGTCGAGATCATTTCACTTCCTTGTGTGCGCACGCTCTTCTTTCTCCTTTCTTTGTACAACGAGGCACGAAGAGGCTGCCTTTCGAACGTAACTCTGTGATTACAGAGTCGTCATGATATAATCGTCATCAGCCAGCGAAGGTAGGAACCGGCGTACATCGTAAATATTCAAACATACATGCGCTCTTATCTCCACGACTTATCAGCGCGATTGTAAGTTCGGCTATTTTGTGACGTCGAGTTACAACACACGATCCATAGTGTCGAATTTACCTGTCGTTCTACGATTACAAGCTACACTTCGAAGGAGGTGTTTCTCGTAGAACTGTTAGGCAGGGAAATGGGTTTTAGAATTCCGAGTCTTGTGTATTGATCCGAAACGAAAATTTAATCGGATTGGAGAGTAGAGGTGTTTCCTATGGAAAGTTGCAAAAGTACTGTGTTGAGACAGTGGGTCATATTTTGCATTTTGGCAAAGGGATTTTGGTGCAACTGAAGTATGATGTAGTTTATGTGAAATTATGGGGGGTTTGAGTCATCATTTTGCTGGTTTCGAATTTGTTTAAAAGATACAGATAGTTATAGTTTGTAATTTTATATTGTACCGCTGTCTTTGGCAGCTCCTTGTGAAGTCAAATTTTGAAATGAATATCCTAGACGAAGTCTTATTTCGTAGAGGAGGCTTCGAAGCATCTCATTACATTTTGGGGTGATTTTTAAAATCGCGATCTTGATGTGGAATATGAAATAGAAGAATTTGTTTATAATTTCCATGATGCAAAAATGATTTTTCGATTGGGGTCTAAATTTGTTTAGGAAGACCAATTCGTCTTGATTAAAATAAAAAAGAACGAATTTCGTGTAATTCATAATTTTGGAGATAAAAATTAATTTGTAAATCCTATTTTCGCGAATTTGGGAAAAATTGTAACCTCGATGGTCTGTATTTTATAAACAAATTCGAAACCAGCGAAATGATAACTTAAACCTCCCCTAATTACGCGTGGACTACATCATATTCTAATCTCATCAAAATCCATCATATTAACCACAAGTGTCACATAACAGAAAGAAAAACCACAAAAGTGTCTCGTATGAAAGAGATCCAAACATTAAATAACTTAATCAACCTATCTTATTAGACGTTCACACATTTCTCTATTTCATGTTTCAGTACTCTTCCTATTCTTCAGCAAATATATACCTCAACTGCATCACCGTGGAACTGACAACATTAACCCACAAGCTAACTTCAGATACCAGTACGAGCCTTCTTACCCAATCAAAGGAAGATAAAACTGATAAAGAAGAAAGTTGAATAACCCGAAGACTATCTACCTACGATGCGCATTCATGGGAAAATCCAATGGGAAACAGCATCACCCTCAAACACATATAAAACTCCTGCCAATCCAACACAACCATCTAAAAGAAATATATCCTAAATTCTGTACAGAAACAAATTTCATTCAATAAAATTACACACTCAGACTAATGGTCTAAATAATTTTCTTCAACCCACGTACCTTTCCAAAGACATCTCAATTTCAAACAAGAACCCTTTGGAAGCTCCCCTAACAATTACTCCACACTCGATCACCAATTTCACGTTCTAATTAATGCTCGATTCGTCCCAACTACTGTGCCAGCCTCCACGACGAAATTACGATTCCAATTATCTCTGGTGATCGAAGAGGAGCGGTTCGGACAGGTAAAAGGGAGACGACCAGTCGCGGACAAATCGAGATCGAGGGAAAGCTCGCGGAATAACCCCGCGCAATTAGCGGTCGTTAATGATTACCGGGGCCCCGGATCGGGCCTCGCGGTGGCGCGCTAGCGAGGAAAGATGCGGCGAGATAACGGGCTACAGAGAAACTAATAAACCGCTTGAAATTAGTGGCGGTGGTGAGCGCGGGTCTGGTCGGGAACGCGATTGAAAATGAAGGTGTAAGGGAACGTTATGGAGTGTACAGCTATCCGCGAACCCGTGGGAATAATTATGCGTCTATAGCCGGGGATAGAGTCGTCGCGAGGGCCGCGCACGCGCGTTTATTATACGGGGCCTTGCTGGCCCCGCGTGCGCGCGTATCGAGCGGATAGGGATCTGCCTGGGAATTTTATTACGACGAAATGTTGATTAATGGAGAGTGATCCGCTGGGGGGAAGTAGCTACGACTGGAATGGCGTTGTAAATTTCGCTGAGGGTTCTTGGTATCTGCTGGGGACCGCGACGGGGATGTAACTGGTGAAGGGAATCTGTTTTCTTTGAAGACTTGGGGGGTGTAGGATGATGGAAGGTAGGATGTGGTTGTTAAGGATTTAGAGGGTTGATCCGAGGTACAAGATGGGAGTGGAATTTTAGATTAATGGAAAGCAGAGTTGGGCAAAATGTAATCTAATTACAAATTACAAATTACGATTAAAATGCAATTGTGTAATTGATTACACATTATTTTCTGGAATTGTTAATTTAGGCAGTTGACTACAATTTTGTCAGTTAATTGTGTAATTGGTTACACATTGTTTTCTGTAATCGGTAATTTAGGTAGTTGACCACAATTTTGTCAACTACCTAAATGAACGATTAGAGAAAATAATGTGTAATCAATTACACAATTATATTTTAATTGTAATTTGTAATTTGTAATTAAATTACAGTTTGCCCAACTCAGATGGAGAGTGATCTATGGGGAAAAGGAGCTTCGTGTAAAGTATTGAGGCGCGTGTTAGACTAACTAAAATTCTAAACATACATTGTAACTAAAATATCTACTATGTTAATGACTGTTTGGTGCACCTACACTAACACTTTTTACTAATGAACGACGATCTCCACTGACTATTGTATTTAGTATACACCTTCATTTGAGAAACTAATTTTACGAAGTCATGCCTGCAACTATTCACTTTTCCAAAGAAACTATTTTGCAATAATATCAGACCATCCATCCCACTAGCAGGAAGAAAAATCTGTATCACCAAAAAATTGAATTAAAGATACCGTAGAAGGAAAAATATCCCATTTTCTTTTTATCGTTCAAAATGGTCTGAATAGTTTTATATTTTTATATGAATTTTTTTTTTAGACAAATTGATGCAAGGTTCAGGTAAGTCCATCCTTCTTCAATGAATAAAACTACTCTAAACATACACTACTGAATCTGGCGCAAACAGCGAATTGAGAGTGCAAACTGCGAAACAGCAAAGAAAGGGAATGGTAATTATTTACTTTAGGGATTCCTCGCCGATTCTAATGACCTTAAAATATGCTGTCAAGGTCATCAAAATCGGCGAGGAGGACCAACTTCTAAATAATTACCAAAGTTTTTTGCGAATATCTCGGAAACTAAAGCCTAGCTAAAGCTATTCAAAATGTGGAATGTTACAACATATCTAAATTTCATAAAAGTCGGTGAGGAATCCCTAAAGTAAATATATAATACCTTGGGCGTTAAAAGGTTATTAAATAAAGATATTCAATCTTTAAACTTCTGTAATTAAAAACTTACCAATTGAATAACTTCATTTATTAAACTTTCCAATTAAAGAAATTTAATAATTCAATAACTTCATTTATTAACGTTTTTAATATCATCAATTTACTAATTGAATAACTTTATTTATTAAAGTAGTGACAGCACAAAAACTCAAAACACGATCTTCCTTCATCTACTTCAACAATTAAAAGCAGCCCTTTCCCTCAATTCATCAATAAGATTCCACTTACAAAGAATTCTACCTTTACACTACTACTTCTGTTACAAGGGTCCTCCCTCGTAAAACGAAA
This sequence comes from Andrena bucephala, assembly GCA_947577245.1. Classification (NCBI taxonomy): domain Eukaryota; kingdom Metazoa; phylum Arthropoda; class Insecta; order Hymenoptera; family Andrenidae; genus Andrena; species Andrena bucephala. The sequence goes on along the minus strand of OX387717.1, from coordinate 31,659,451 downwards.
GTTTCAGTGGAGTGACTAATATGGGATGGGATTTTTCAGCTGTGAAAGGAATGCTGACCACGATTCCCCGAAGCATCGTCAGGTGCAGAGCAAAGGCTCGCCAGGCAGCGTAGCCTCGCGTACTTAGGACGTAGGGGCGTGCAGGTTGGGTAGGAATATGAGTACGGAGTCGACTGTGGGATAAAGGTTCATGCTCTCGCAGCAATGGCTGTGGGTGTGGGTGTAGGTGTGGACGCTTTGGTGCAGCGGCCTTACAAGGACGTCTGGACGTTCTAGCTTTCCCTGAGAGCTCGTTGCACACCTTGACTGAGACTAAACGCGTTAACGGATCTTTCACGACGCCCGACGTTGCTCGAATTACTTCACACGCTACTGACGGTATCCGCGGTGGCTCGTTTCAGTGTATGTTTCATAGGGTGCCGCGTGCAGGCATAGAGTTGAATGAGGGATTTTCAGTTTCAACTTAGGTCAAGTTGAAAAGCAGTCTCTGACCGAACTTCGCCTTTGGCTTTGTCTTTGGTTTTCTTTATTTCTTGCTTATCTGCTTGTGTTGTGCAAGAAACACGTTTAATAGTAATAATAAAAAGATGATAAGGGGATGTGGGAAGAAAGAAAGGGAAGGGAAGGGATTTAGAGGAAGAAGGAAAGGGAAGAAAATCAAGGTTGAATTATACTTATTCTGGATTTAATTAGTAGGTGAAGATGGGACTTCAAGTTGTTCATTTTTATATCTAGATATTTATAATAGTGGGCAACACTTCGGCTACGAGGAAAGAATATTGTAGTAACTGTGGAAAAAGGCAAAGGCTTGTCTACCCTTTATTTTACTCAGAAGGTGCAAGTTTGAGCACGGAGTCTTGAATGGAATATCTGAAGGATTAGTTAAATTTCAAAGAGTTAACACTATCCCCCATCACTGATCACCTCAGATCAGCTTTGTATCAATTTCAAATACACATTAATCAACGCCCTTTTCGAGCAATTCATTTTTCAATTTCTTAAATCTTCTCTATTAATATTAAATTTACCGCTGCGCTCTTTGGTGTTAGATTCGGGCCCAAAAAGACCCAGACACCACTACTGTCGAGTCCTCGCGCCTCGATCTGATACTCCTAAAAATCGCATGCAAAATTCAACCGGACTCACCTTCGTTCGTGAAGCTCCCCTCATCGACGGTCACGTGGATGGTGGTGGACTCGTTGGAGCGTTCCCCCAGGAATCCCTCCAAAGTCTCGAAGGCAGAATGGAGGCTCCCATTAGCGGCATCGTTCCCCCGCGTCGCGGTGTGCACGCCGGTCCATAGTATCACTAGGAATATCACTAGCAGCACGATGCTGAGTATCGCCGCGACGGTGGAGGCGCGATTCGAGATCCGCGACATGTCTGCGTCACCCCTGATCACCAGGCACATTTACACGCTTTTATCGTTCAGTGTCCACGTCAGAAGAACGACCCTGGCTCGTTCTGTTACACGGTGCCGGCCATTCAAGCGGTCAGTCGATCATCCTTCTGGCGACTGGGAGCGCGATGGACGAGGAGCAGAGGATCAACTCAAAAGGTCATTCGCCCACTGTGCACCACCCCCGAGTGTCCGCAGAGCCCCTCGAGCTGAGATCTAGCGGCCCCTCTGCCTCCTCTCGGATCCTGCTTCCCTAGTCCAGTGAACTGACCAATGAAATCCACTTGAGATTTGTGGAATGCCCATTAAGAGACTATTGCAGCAAGCTCCCTTTGCCGTGTGTTGTCGGTGGCGATGCTGCAGGACTATTCGATAGAGATGGTCCTTGCGTCCAGCATTTGATTGGGGGGAGTATGTTGGGAATGCTTCTTTGTTTCCTTAGGAAAGGGTCATAGCGAAGTTTCACGAGACATGGCGAGTTTGTGGAGGTTCTTTGTGATACGTTTCATCCATCGATGGTGTATTCTGGTCGTGGTGATAGTCTGTGGGTAGATGGGCTTCAGTTTTAGTAGTTGACCGGTCTGGGGAACCCTTTTAGCTCGTTGCTGAAAGCAGAAAGATGATTGTGAGGATATGTCGGGTGGATTTGAGGGTTGGAAGTAGGAAGAAATTTAGTTATTAATTAGAGTATATACACAGGAGGGATTTTGATGAAATTCATATATTTTGTAGATCATGGGAAATTAGGGTGGGTTTAAGTCATCACTCTGCTGTTTTCGCATTTGTTTAAACAATATAGGCAGTCGAAGGCTGCAATTTTTAGTGAGTGGGGCAAACACGTGAAGTACGTCGTGGTCTTTAACAGTTCGTTAGGAAGTCAATTTTAGAATAATAATTTTAGGGCAGGTCTTATTTCGCAGAGGAGGCATCAAAGAATATTATCAAATTTTTATGAATTTTTGTAATCGCAACCTTGAATCGATATTTAAAGAAGAAGAATTTGTTTATAACATTTATATTGTAAAAATAATTTTTCACTACAGAAATAAATTTATTCACGATGTCTAATCCTTGATTAAAATAAAATCAGAACGAACTCCATCTAATTAATAGTGTCGAAGATAAAAATTAATTTATAAACCTTGTTTTCGCTAGAAACAAGTAAATCTGCAAAATCTGATGATCTATATTTTTTAAACAAACCCTAAACCATCAAAATGATGACTTAAATCCCCCCTAATTTCACACAGATTACATCATACTCCAATTTCGTCAAAATCCCTAAGACAAATTTCACCAAGTTCGCAACTTCCCCTAAAATAGCCGCGTCACTCTCAACGCCATCAATCCATTTTCAGACTTCCTAAAAAGCAGCTGCACCCGACAAATTACACTGCAATCCCCAAAAATCGACGACCCTTCAAGCACGAACACTTCGAAGATCCGCAATCGCGTGTCGATGATTCAGCCGTAATTAAACCTAACCGTGAAAGTGCATACTTCCCCGGCGTCTCTCGTGGCACAAAGGCACATAACGAGGGAATAATGAGAAAAGGGAGGAGACAATGTCGAAGGACAAAGACGAGGCGCGTGTTCCAGCAGCAGCGTTGTTAATGCTTCCCCGGTGATGAGGTCATCGGCTGAGGATGATTTCTTCCCGCCGTGCCGTGCAATTTAGCCGTGCGAATTACCGTGAAACCGATTCGCGCCGCGTTAAAACATTTACGACGCGCCGCGTCGTTCTCTTATCTCGCAGGCTCGCGCGACACGGTGGACCTACCGCGCAAAGAAATTCCCGATCGTATCTTCGGGACGAGACGAGATGTGACCGGACGAGACGGGGCCAGAGAAGAGGAGGGCGGCGATTAATCGACGCTTTCGCTGATTGGATCGAGCAGCCGCGTTAATTCGTAAATAATCGACTGGCGTTTCGCCGTAATTGAGTTGAAAATGGCCTGGTCTTCTACAGGACGCTCGGAAGAACGCGCTTACATCGGGGGAAATGTATTATCTTCATTACGTGGCAGCAACGAGGCGATGTCTGAAGTCAGAACGTAGAGGCTTTGTGTAAATGAAATGAGGATCTTGCAGCAAATGGGGTGCAGCTCCATCTTTACTAATTTCGAATAAATGGGAAAACACTGTTTATAAATTTTGTTGCTTTGACTTAACAGTGAAAAGAGAATACTAATTGAAATATATATATTTTCACGCGATAAGTAGTAGTTATTGAGTTGATCAGTTTTTATTTCTATTATTGGCGAAACAGTTCTTTAATAAAAATAAAAATATTAATATATTTCTTTTAATAATATTAATAATATTAATAGAAATATCATTCACCTCTAAATAATATTTCTATTATTAATGGAGTTCCACTCCTCTTGCTGCAAGGTCCTCAAATGCAGAATCAAATTTCATGCTCGTTGCAGCTGAGTCTAAGTAAGTATATTAATATTTCTATTATTAATATTTCTAATATTAATATTTCTAATATTAATATTTCTAATATTAATATTTCCAATATTAATATTTCTAATATTAATATTTATAACACTAATATTACCAATATTTCTAATATTACTATTGATATTTCTAATAATAATATTTCTAATATTAGTATTAATATTTCTAATACTAATATTTCTAATATTAGTATTAATATTTCTAATATTAGTATTAATATTTCTAATACTAATATTTCCAATATTAGTATTAATATTTCTAATACTAATATTTCTAATATTAATATTGCTAATATTAATATTTCTAATATTAATGGAGTTCCAGTCCTCTTGCTGCAAGGTCCTCAAATGCAGAATCGAATTTCATGCTCGTTGCAGCTGAGTCTAAGTATATTAATATTTCTATTATTAATATTTCTAATATTAATATTTCTAATATTAATATTTGTAATATTAATATTTCCAATATTAATATTTCTAATATTAATATTTCTAATATTAATATTTCCAATATTAATATTTCCAATATTAATATTTCTAATCTTAATATTTCTAATCTTAATATTTGTAACACTAATATTACTAATATTTCTAATATCACTATTAATATTTCTAATATTACTATTAATATTTCTAATACTAATATTTCTAATATTAATATTGCTAATATTAATATTTCTAATATTAATGGAGTTCCAGTCCTCTTGCTGCAAGGTCCTCAAATGCAGAATCGAATTTCATGCTCGTTGCAGCTGAGTCTAAGTATATTAATATTTCTATTATTAATATTTCTAATATTAATATTTCTAATATTAATATTTGTAATATTAATATTTCCAATATTAATATTTCTAATATTAATATTTCTAATATTAATATTTCCAATATTAATATTTCCAATATTAATATTTCTAATCTTAATATTTCTAATCTTAATATTTGTAACACTAATATTACTAATATTTCTAATATCACTATTAATATTTCTAATATTACTATTAATATTTCTAATACTAATATTTATAATATTAATATTGCTAATATTAATATTTCTAATAGTAATAGAGTTACACTCCTCTTGCTGCAAGGTCCTCAAATGCAGAATCGAATTTCATGCTCGTTGCAGCTGATTCTAAGTATTTTTATGCGACATGAAAACTGATGAGTGAAGTTTTGAGAAATTGAAGGAAGTCTGGGGAAGAGTTTATTTAGTAGACAGACTTATGGCTGCGTTAAGGTTTCTGTGAGCGATTTCAGTATGGAATGTTGCTATTGGTGATGCTTCTTTTTGTTGGAATTCTTTTATTTTGACGTAATGAGAAGGTTGATGAAGAATCGTTAAATTTGCCGCGTTGGTTTCCGTTGCATCGAGATCAGATGATGGGAATGATAGATTGTCGTCGATTATAGAAGACTGATGATACCGACGATCTTGAAGAAGATGTGCTCTTCGAGACGTCTGATGTTTCTCTAACGAGACTCTTCATACGTCCAAAAGCAAGGAAGGTGTTTAGAAATTCTCTCTTAAATACCCATCCCATTTATTCATCATCTTTGTCTACAGCATTTCCTCTTTTGCTCTTCACATCTCGATTGCCTCGTTCATCAAAGTGAAAGTGAAGGTCTCACAATGGCCACAGAGTATACCCATTCACCTCTAATTATTTAAAACAGCACATCATCTGGACATCTTCGACTATTATCCTAATGAATTAATGTGTTCATCGATCTTCGAGCCTGGCGGCTTGATTACCGATATTATTTCACAAATTCTATTCAAGATACTGTCATCAAGGCGAGACCCTGCTGAGTTTAGGATCTCCAAATGGAACATTCTTTTCGGGTGATTTGCAGATCGCTTGCGTTGCGACGCAGTCACTGGATCCACGATGGAATCGAATGTTCGACAAAAATAGCGGTGAAAATTATTTCACGCTTGCACCACCGTCGAAATAGTTCCTACCGAATCTCGGTTTGTGGCTACGGCCGAGCGCATGGTAACCCTTTAGCTCTTATTTACGATAACCAGCCACGAATCATCTTGGGCAAAGAGAAAAAACTGAGGCATCGAAACCCTGGACTGGTCGATGCACTGCTTCTTTATGGATCGTTAAGAGTAATTTAATAAGCTCGAATTAGTCTGGGTGGTTTTGGAGCATTGGAAGCCGACGGAAAGGAATGATGATCGAAATGAATGCCTTGTGAACGACATCAGTATTCAATTTTGATAGACGATGAATATAAATGCAGGATAGAATGATATTCGATGTATCTCTCTAGTCATTTTTATATAAAAGGGAGGTTTCTCTGGGTTGAGGGCACGCGATTGCAGAATTATCGCAAAACTTATTATATGGAAGAGTAATAAAGTAATTAAAAAAAGTACTAAAGTAACTTAAAAAAATACCGAAATAATTAAAAAAAAGGACTGAAGTAATTTAAAAAGTACTAAAGTAATTTAAAAAGTACTAAAGTAATTTAAAAAGTACTAAAGTAATTTAAAAAGTATTAAAGTAGGTAATTAAAAGCTAATTTACAATTACACGCTCTTAAATTTTTAATTTCTCCTTTGTGGGTAAATATTTTACTTCTCCACTTCACTTTACAATAATTGAACACCTAATGGTGCCAAGTTTCCTCTAATCTCAACTTTTATCATAAACATAGCGTCAGTATTAAAGATTCCCCTGCACCTTGAAAAAACTCAAAGTTCCCTAATACCTCACCCAATATCCCAAGTTAAAATTAATATTTTCTACTACCAATAAGCCCCCCCTTCAAGAATATTAAATTTACTTAAACAAAACCCATTGAAATTTACTTTAATCTCCCAATTAAACTTAAGAGTTAAAATATCACAAGGTAGGTATTTTCGCGAGAAGTTCAAAGTGGCTCACGAAAACTTCACTAAGATTAAATTCAACAATTGGTGATTCGAAATTCCAATACTGTACTGCTTCAGGCCAACGTGGGGCCCGATTCTACAGGTTTCTAGCGGGTGGACAGAATTCAACCGTGCTCGTAACTTATCGGAACGCGTAGTGGAGGGTTTTAACGACCCGAAAAAAAGACCTTGTAGTTTTGCGGTTCGCACGCAGCATAGCGGCTACTATTCTTCGCGGCGCTATCGCGGGCCTATATGAGCGTAGCCGTAATGAAAGCTAGAGGGGAGCATTATAGAGGCGCAGTGTAAGTCTGCGGCTAACGTCGACGATGCCGAGTGAAATATAAAAGCGGCGTTCGACGTCGGGCTGCTGACCTCGGAGTCGCTTAAGGTCTGGGTCAAACTATTCTTGTCGCGTACCTTTCCTAGGTTGATCCATCGATCGATCAATCTCTATCTACAGATTTCTGCCAGCCCCTAACATACCGACGCGGAGTTTCGTTAACGCAGATCAATCACCACGCACCGATGTTTCAGGAATAAATTCTATCGCAAACATTCAACTACATGTGATTTCTATGTTCATTCTTCGGTCGTTAGGTATGCAAATTTATGGTTCAGCGGATCGTTAGCGGAGACGTATATCTGATTTGTGATTTTCGTCAATTTCGTGAAATTGAACGAGGGATTTCTAATGAGAATCGGTAATAGGATGAGTTGTTAAAAGATTCCGATGTTTTTTTTTAATTTAAGATAGAGATGTAGTGGAACTGTTTTTTTTTTATAGGTGTTATTTAGATACCTGCTTGTCAAATTCTGATACTATGTTATGGCTTGTCTTTTAAACTTTCTTTTGGATAGCACTGTATGCTGTACTGTCACCAGAATGCAAAATATTAAGAGAAAGTTGCATGAACAAGGACGAGGAAAATTTATGAAACTAAGAGTGATATTAAAATTGTGGAAACTAGCAGAGCTAAGAAAATTTATCACTTCTTAGCCTAAAAGGGATCAGAAATTTGGAGCCTAACACGAAAGATATTTCTAAATTTTTTAAACCTAATCTTGAGAGAATGACTGTTCTCTGTATTAAAAATTATTCGCTAATTATTTTCGATAATAATTAATATACTTCAGAGGGATCTGAATACTAAATAGAATTATTAAATTTCTCATTTCTAAGATAAAACTATTTAAAAACTGTTTAACTGTCCAAGCCTCCTTTTCGAAAATCACTTTGGCCGATCAAGTTCTACCACATAACAAACTTCATTAAAAACCCTCGATTGAAATCGCGAAACGCATAGACCCGCAAATTTCTAGCTCGTGTACCGCCAAGTTCCTACGATTTTTCGCCTCGCATCTCCTCTTTCGACATTACACGAGCCCGGAGAGGCCTTCGTAAGCAACGGGGACCTAGCGTGCGCGAGCGCGAGTTAATTTTGCATTCCGAAGCATTGCGAAGTAACGTGACACTCGTCGCCGATCTAAGATCCGAACGTGTCCGTTTTGAATTCGTTAATATCGCCTAGCGACTGTCCACTTTGTTCCTTCCTCCTCGATGAATTCGAAACGACTGCAATACAGTCACAACGCGTGGCAAAAAGTTCCATTCACCTCCAGGAACATTTGAAATTTAAAGAATTTTAAATGCCTCCATAGGTCCGGAATTTTTAAAAATGTCCCCAGAGGCCATTTTGTTTCTTAATCGACGTATGATACAAGTTGGCAATGGGAAATAGCCTTAACACGCATGCCACGTGCAGACACACACATCTAATGGGAAATAGACGAAGAAAAAAAAAAAACTTTCAAGAGCAATCGGGACTTCTGTGCCATTTTTCAAATTCGAATAAATTGCCTGAAGACACTGGGAATTTGTATTCGAAGTGACTCGATGGGCTCAATGACTCAAGTGATCGAAAATGTGGGAGAGTAGATTGAATGGTTATTAATTAATTATAGTGCAACTGTATACAGTGTTTCGTTGTGTTGAGAGGCGTGTTTGAAAATTTGGTATTGGGGATCGAAAGGAGGCACGGAGGGTGTCATTAGAATTTCATGAGGAAATATCAGTAAACGGAGGCGTGTCGAGGATACTCCAAGGCCACTTGCATTTTCATAAATGGAACCTCTGGTAACTTTTTGTAACGCAGCAAGAGTACGATGAGACTTTTTTCGGAAAAAATTTATGCTTACTACTCCAATACCAATTTTTAAGCATAAAAACAGAGACTCAAACATATTTCTTTTTCTGTTTAAATTAATTAAATTAGTAATTCTTTTCTTTTTAAATTAACCATAAAAGAAACCATAAAAAATTGTTTTCATCACACTGAATTCTCTCGATGGGTGTTTCAACAATTTAATTTGATTTATTAAAAATTTCTGCTCAGACTGTATATACTCATAAGTATTATACAAAAAGATGTTAAAAAAGAAGCTACTGTGGTGTTAAAAAAATATTTTGTAATTCATACAATTCAATCAAAGTTGCCCTGAGGCGCATAAACAACACATGCTGACAACTTGTTTAGTTGAAAAAAGGAAATGGAGTGCAACACAGATTCACTTTCGAAATCGCCTCGTTCAGCCTCTGTCATGTTGTCGTCGGTTTTTGATCGACTTCTGGATCGACTAATAAGAAACCGAGAGCCTCGATTAACCTTTATTTACGGCCTTCGGCGGTCGTGCACGGGAACACGAATAATTTACAGGCCAAAAAGTCAGGAAAAAAAGCTGACGAACGGAAGGCAACGTGGAAGAGAATAATGATTTTTGCGAAACTAGCCTCGCGCGCGGAACTTCTGGATTTGCTGGGATTTTAAAACAGCTGGTCGAAAGTCATTCGAGATGATAATTTGGAAAACGGACGCTATAAATAACACCGCCGGCGAATCCGTTCCGATCGACTTCGTTTCGTGTAGTCAATCGAGTGAACCTTAAACATTAACAGTTATCAGGCAATTGGTACTTAATTATTTAATTACATATAACAAACATGTACTTTAATTTTTAGTTTCAAAGCTTGACAAGTACGAAAGTAATATTAATATTTTTTAATCATTTATTAGAAATTCAGAAGATCTTATGAACTGGAATAAAAGTTCCATTGTGCAATGATAAATATCTTTTCAATTATGAATCCATGAAATTTTCCAAATCCAAAAATTTATTTAGTTATATTTGACATGTGTTCTTTTTTTATTGCAAGGGAAATTTGATTAAAAGATTTCTTTGGAGGATAAGGAACTATTGGAGTAACTACAGTGGCGTGCAAAAGTATTCGGCCACCTTTTAAAACAGAATAACTTGTTTAAAATTGGCCCAAACGACTTGAGCTTTTTTGAGAAGTTAGAAGGATTAGTTTGCTAAGTGACGTGATTCGTTGTTTTGAAAAAATTGCAATTGGTCGGAATAGCGAAAAAAATAATAAATATCGTGTTTTTCAACTTTTTTGTCTGTGCTCGTAATGAAAATTTAAAAAATGCCTTTTGTAGATTTAAGTAAGTTGTATACATATAGGTACAACGAGTTACTGTAGGTACTTCCACCAAATTCGGAGCTGTACTAATCTTCTGGGAACACTTGAATGGTTATTTTCTATTTTTTACGAATATTATGGAAATGTTTAAATTAAGTTCATTGGTAGAAATAGCTAAAAAAATTAATTTTCCTGCGATATCCTCGAAATGCTAAGTGTAAAAATTGAAGAATTCTAAAGAGGACCATTTTGAGTATTTTTGAAAAATCTATTTTCTGACAAGGTTTAGAATAAACATGTCTACTTCAAAGAGAGGATTTTTAAACCTCTCACTTTTTCCACAAGTTCATAATTCCTAAAATTGAGTCAGAGAATCAAAGAATTTCGATCCAATTCGACAGCTACCCGAATATTTAAAAAACCAGAGAATCTCTACGAGCCAAACTGAAATTTGCGAAGCTTCTTTCATTCTCCGGCCACGAGATTTCCCAATTTTTCTAGCCGTTACATAATAAAGAAAGTATAGTGCGGGTAATAAAGTCCGCGCGGAGCAACATGAACCAGAACGCGGTTAAATTTAAAACTGCTATCTCTCGCACAGCACGTGCGATTGTCAATGTCAATGATAGAAAGAAGATTTACGATCCTCTCCGCGGCGTCTTACACTAAAACTAAAAAAATATATAAATATTACGTAAGCACCATGAGCGATAACAACGCTCCGAATCTAGCTTAAAATCCGTACTAGCTGCTTTCGAATCGTGGACGCCAAGCTACGAATACTTCTATTATTAATTGGAACTAATCAATGTCTAAAAATTAAGAAATATAAAAAAGAGGAAGACATCAAGAGGGGATAGAAATATATTAGAATTATATTAAACTTGTAGTTAAAATGTAGTATCAGTCCTTTTCTTTAAAGAAGAAATTAATTCATAACATTATTATAATTCATCAACATTTCAAGAGAAACTTTGCATATCTCTGTCTTCAATTTCAACCAGACCTCAATAAAAACATTTAACTTAACATCCCGAAAATTCAAAGAAACCCAAACCTTCGATGCCACTTTAAAACTAACCCAACGTAACCCTTAATATTAAAAAAAAAAAAAAACGCGCGCCAGAGGCACGACCGCTCTTTTCATATTCGCCCCTCGACTCCCAGAGAGGCTCGACGCTCCACTTTTACCCTACATAAATTCAAAACCGCGCTATCTTCACTGGTGAGCCTCCGAACATAATCTCGCGTCATGATGTATCACCCACGTAGACGTAAAACTAAAAGACTCCAGCCCCGTTTAAGAGATACACTCGCTAGTGTCTCGAACTCGTCAGTCACACCGATCGCAGAGATAAGAACCTCGTCGACTTAAAAACCGATAGACACTCTGCACGCGTCTCTGCCGATTTCTTAAGCACCGCCGGCTAATGCATGCTGGAAAGAGTGGAACGTCACTCGAGGCTCGAATTCGCGTGGAATGGTCCACGTGTTTCTTAGCGTGGCACCTGATCCCCAACGTACCTCGCTCGAGCTCCGATCAGCGGGCCAGAGATCGGTGCATCGCGCCGCGGAACCACCGAGCCCCTGTCTTCCTCTCTCTTCCGTGTCACCTGGCCACGCCGGTGTCGTTGGTCAGGGAACTTGGCGACCGTGGACGGAAACGCGGTTGCAGAACGAGGAGAAAAGCGTAGCGGCTCGGCCGTGTACCGAGGACAACAACCGCAGGGATAAGGACACAAACGGAATGACCGAACCGTGCCGCTAGCGCGCACCGACTGAACGCGAGCGCGAATGGATCTCTGGTATCGACCACGGCCACCGAACTCCCCTAACACCGCTACCCCCACCACGCGCCCGACGGCGAACAGAATTGGCCGTGTACAGATGAATTTTTATCTGGAAGCTGGAGTCCAAGTCACTGTTTGCAGCGAGACTGGCAAGATGCTGTGATCGATGAATGTAAGAAGGGATAGATTTTTTTTTAATTGGCGGTTTGCTTTTTGAGGGAGTTTTTTCAGGGTTTGAAATTTAGCCACTTCGCGGGAAGTTGACTGGGAACCGGGAGAATCTTGGGAGTTTTGTAATTCGGTGGTGCCCCTACAGCACATTTTGTTGCAGGAACGTTGCAGAAACATTGCACGGAATGTCCCCGAAACGCTACAAGTAAATTTGTATGTCCGCCCTTGTGCAACATTGCGGGAGATATTTCTGAAGCATTGTTTCGGAATTTTACAGCAATGATCACGGAACGTTTCGGGGATTTTTCAGCAATGGTCACGGAACGTTTCGGGGATTTTACAGCAATGATCACGGAACGTTTCGGAGATCTTGCAGGAATTTTTCATGGAACGTTTCGGGTAAATTGCAGGAATTATTCGTTCACCGTTTCGGCGATATTGCAGGAATTATTCCAGTTTCGGTAATATTACTAGGATCTTACGGAAACGTTAAAGAAATGTAAGGGAAATTAATTAAATTATAATAAACATCGACAATTAAATATTCATATATTTTATTCATGCGTGAAAAATTGCATAATAATATTAACAATAACAATAACAATAATTATTCTAGTAGTTGAAATGTTTGGTTTGGTAGATAATGTAAGATACTGTTGAGTACTTACAGCTGCATCCTTCTGGGCTTCCTGGAATCAGAATATGAATGTAAAGTGAATGAAACTCTTGTTCTTTATGTGATAAGTGCAGGGAGATTACTTGCTTTTTTTAAGAGAGTTTTATCTGGCAACAGGTGCGTAGTGAGGATGTCCTGTGGTTGGTGTTATGGGGTTTACAATTAGTGTGAGAAGTAACAGGTGTGAAGTTTGAGTGAATGGTAATTGAGAACAATTTTCTGTCAATTCTAATTGTGAAAATTACAATTTTATAATTTTGTTGAGATTTCAAGAGTCTGTAGTTTTAAGTTCTATTTGTACTAGGGATGGGTTTCTTGAAACTTTGAAACCTCGAACCCCTAAAAATCCAAGAAAGTTTCGAGTTTCGAAAATTATATACCTTTTTTCGTGATGCGAAACTCTCCAAAGACAGATAAGGAAAAGTATAAAACCAGTGAATAAAGCAAATCGTACGCAGCATGCCTCGAGAATTTGTATATTATTATATTTTTCTTTGTCCTTTTTGTGACTATGGCCAATGCAGATTTAGGCAAAAATGTTGTTCACTTCAGTTCTTAAAGCAAACTGTTCCAAAAGTTTCGAGAATTTCGAAGCCTTAAAGAGTTTCGAATTAGAATTTCGGAAATTTATAAAAAAGCTTCTACCCCTGATTTTTACTAATGTGAATTCTTTCATCACCTGTTGGATATAATTCGAAGGCTGTGGCTCGCCATCCCTAGTTACAGGTAAGATATTCAGAACTTGATTCCCCCTCCACAATACAACTTGAGTAATTAATATTGTAGCCCATTCCTCCCCTTAAGGGTGCGTTTATATTAGAGCTGCGGTAGAAGCTATACGAGGGACGATCAGACGACGATAAAAGCTGCTCAAAAATATATTTCTTTTATGTGTTTACAGTAGAGCTGTAATAATACAACAGTTTCAGTCGTTTAAGGTTTCGCAAAGATGAACCATTTAAACATGAGTGATTCTGAAGAAGGATTATTATTATCTTCAAATTCCATAAAATGGTACATCGGAAAAAGTCCACGCAGTAAACGTAAACATTGTGTTGTATTTAATTTAACGCCTACTTCTTGTCATAACTTATCTAAAACAAATCTGTGATGTATCACCGATGAAAACAGATTTTATATAAAACACGCAAGTATCAGCATCGCTAGCATTTATATATCAGAGTGACAAAAACACAGTGGTACAAACCCTGTGACTTGTAATTAAAGAGTACAATTGTGGGGGGAGAGAGACACACACTAGCAGCGTCCCAGGATGGTAAAAATGCGCGGGGACATTTAAAGTTCGATCAAAGAGGGCACCTGCGATATTTGTTCTAGCACAGTAGTCAGCCGAAAGCCAAGTACGAAATAAAAGACAGTAAAAAGTATAAATTTGAAAATGCTTGAAAGTTCTTGGCTCATTTGTCAGCTGATAGAAAATTCGATGTGTGCGAGGGTCTTTGGTAAGTTGAATAGAGTAGATTTCGTGGAAGAAAAACAACGAGCTTCTTGAGGTGCTCTTAAACGCAATCTCAAGCGGTGGCCTTGTGTGTCCAAGTCATCAAATGAGTTTCTCATGTATTATGGGACTCCAGAGGCCCAACATTTTAGTGTATCCAAGCTCTTAATATACTAGTGGCAAAAAACTATTTACAACGTGACCTTGAGTTTGTAATTGTTTCTTAAATCGTAACACATGTTTTTGATCATCGTAGCTTTGTAATTCATTCCTTAGCGAGTGATGTAGTTAAACAAAGTGGGACTCGTACCAGGATTATAATGGAGAAATGGTGAATAGGATATGCGAAGGAATTTCTTTGCAGGCCCTCTGCCTCGCGATGCAAGACGCGCAAGTAGAAACGCCCAGTATATGGTCAGACGTAGAGCAATACGTTCTCGCGTCTAACGTTATGCTTCAAATGGACTTAGAAATATGCCACTAATAAACGGAGCATTTTGATGCTACATATTTTATTTTTATTTTTATTTTCCGTCTTTGTTTCAACAATTTTAATTACATAGGATGGGGAAAAGGTGAGGTCCAGCATAACATTGAAAATGTATTATTTTTCAAATTCAGTACATCATGTTTGCAACAAAATAGTGAACGTTTCCTATATCTCGATCAGTTTCTTTCTATTATAATTTTGGTATGGTCTTGACTGTGTAGAGTCATTCTACTGATAAAAAATGAACTGCAAATGTACATATTTATAAACATATATTATCGTTTAAAATAATCATGATGATGTTGGAGTGGGTTAGTTGTTTTTATATAGAAAGTAGTAATAACGTTACTCTGCGCTGCGTTATAATAACCAGATGTTAAAGTGAAATAGCTCAGGTACTTTGAAATGTTTCTGGAAAATTATCAACCATGAAACAATCCTGAGGCTCAAGGGGGGGGGGGGGGGGGAGAAGGAATTATTATTTATTATAACTATATTTGTGCAGGCAAAATATTTTCTTCTTCTTTGGGCCTACTTTCACCTTTTCTGCTCTGCTTTCCCTATTTCGAATTATCTTTCTACATATCTCTATCCCAATCATCAAAATAATTTTCCCTCGGTGGAAGACAGAATATTGATTGTGGTGTATAATTCATTTACTTCCACCAGTTTTCTGCATTCACTGGTGCATGTTGGGTGCAGTGATGCCAGATTCGGGACGGGAGCGCTCGAGAATTTCCCCCACCTCGCATGCACACTAGGCCGGAGCTGCGTGTGTGCATGCGCCGAGCTCGCGACACGCAGCTACGGCGTAGTGTGCATGCGAGGTGGGGGAAATTCTCGAGCGCTCCCGTCCCGAATCTGGCATCACTGGTTGGGTGGCAAATATGATACAATTATCTTCCTCTTCTACCTAATAAATGTACCTATTTATTCCATGCAAGGATAACTGCTACAATAGTTTTTAGTACCGCGTATTATTATCCCTTGCAAAAAGTGGAGAAAGTGGATCAGCAAGACTTTGATTAGTTTATGTCGTTATAAGATTGTTGTTTATTACACTACGAAGTGTCGCTTATTACGCGACTATTTAGAAGGCTATATAGCACTGTAACATGGTTTAAAGTAGTTAAGTCAAGTGCATTGAAGAAAAAATTAAGTGCAACGTCCACAACGACGATAAAGAAGAGCCACTGCGAAACGAATAATATGTCTGTATACGTGTACACGTGTGTGAAATAAATTTGAATAAACCAAACCTTTGGATTCTTGCAACTTCTTTGCAGCTATGAGATAGAACGAAGTCATTGAGAAAGGGTGAGGACAGAGGAAGAGACAAAATCATTTTTACCGTTACTGTATATTTTGATTTACAATACATTTGTAGAGCTATATAGTGAATAACATCAAAATGCACTATCTTCAATAGCAATCAAATATTTATATAAAAATGTTGAGTAGAGCGCTATCACCTAATAGTAAATAAAATTTTAAATTAAAAAAATTAACTTTTTTACGAACAGCGTAAACACAATTGGTCCCACGTATTCACAATATTTGAATGTACAGTAATAAACATATAAAGATATTTATTTTCTAGTTGATTAAAATAAGATGCTTCTAGGGAACGATGTTCCACTGGCAACTTAAATCTGGATCTTGAATCTGTAACATAAATCATATTAAAAAATAATTATACAAATTCTGGTTTCAAGGGTAAAAAGGGTAACACGACTTTTTATCATTTCGAATATCATGCACGTATTTGAAACTTTTAACTGACCTTTGTTGTGAGATCATCAACACACGCCACGCGAATACGAGCCGCAGTTGCGGGTGCATCGAATCTGAAGTAGCCATTCACGCCAAAATCTTCACGTGCAGATTTAATGGCTTCCTTTATGGCGAAGAACACGCAAGATGCAAGGAACAGTGGTGGTTCCCCAACAGCCTGAATATATTTTTATCATAATATTGCAAGTGGATATATTAATCTTTTAAAATGTTCACACCTGCACCTACTTTAACAGTATTTACGATAACTCATACTATTCTTCCAAAGTGTTATGTTCAGTTAAATTTATTGCTCATTGATAATATTTCACATTAAATGGCGCCTTCAGAGGGGGAGCCAAGGGGCCCTGGCACCCCCAAAGAAGGGGCTTTGTAAAAAGAAAAGAAAACTGGATTTTATTCTTCAAATAAGTTTTTATAATCACCCAATGAATTTTATTGAATTTGCATGCAAAATATTTTCATCCGTTCAACTCGTCTTTCCCCGAAGATTAAATCCTGAGTGCGCCACTGCTCACATTAGATGAGATCCATTACCTTGGACGAGTAAACAGCCCTAGGATTTGAAGACCCCTTCAATAAAGACACATTGAACACTTGTGGGATGTCCGTGAAACCAGACAACTTATATGCACCTGGTCCTCTGCTGAACACTACTCCATTTCTTAAATACACCATTTCTTCCAGCGTGAATAGGCCATACCCCTGAATAAAACCTCCCTCGATTTGCCCTATGTCAATCGCAGGATTAATACTTTGCCCTAAATCCATTACTATGTCAGTCTGCAGTACCTGGTTGCGAATTATCGATATAATAGTTCATAAAATAATTTCGGGCATTGCGTGAGTCCATTCTCCCTTGCATTCTTCAGTCTCGAGGCATATAATCTGTAGAATAAAATTCGTACTTGATGGTCACCAGTTAGACAGTCGATTTCCACTTCTGAGCATCCAACCCCATATGTGAAGTAATTAAATAGCTTTCCAGAGTTCGTTTCATAGGAGTATCCTATGTCAGGCGTTTTATAGAAGCCTGTAGCAGAGAGGCTGATCCTTTCAGTGTAAGCTGTTGCCACCCACTCTTCCCAAGTCCCAGTTGGATTTTTATCCATTACTGGCTGCAGTCGTTTCAGTATCTCTTCGCAAGCATGCTGAAATTTTGTTGGACCTTTTCATAAAGACTGAAGACATTTGTTCTTCAACGAATCTTTACATAAACGTAGAACGAAGTTGTGACCAGTTAATGATGAATTAATTTTCATAGTTAATAGTAGCTTTACATCGCATTGAATCACGGGATTCCCAGGAATGCACCAGTGATATCAACGTGATGAGCAAGATTTAGCATTCAGGGTAAAAATCAGTTTTAAACTTTATTTTCGTCTCCACGGTATATGCATAATATTTTTGCAAGATTGTATTTTTTAAGGATAGGTTTACTCACCATGACAGCCATTCCATTCAGATCCGAACTAGAGCTAGCTGCAGTAGCAGACGTATTTGGAACTTTGTCTGTGCCAGTTTCCATTATGTGTATTTTGTCTACTCCTATTTTTAATGATTTACTGGCTACCTAAATGCAACGAAAAGAACACATCATTAGGGGTGGATGTAAAGGGACGTTGAAGAAATGAAGAAATAAGGGCGTTACGTCGAGTGTTATGTTAAAAAATAAGGAAATGCTACCTGTATCATTTTTGTGTGTAAGCCCTGACCCATTTCAACACCACCATGACTAATGAGTACGGACCCGTCTGTGTAGACATGCACAAGTGCTCCCGCCTGATTCAAAAAGAGCAGACTGTAGGCGATGCCATATTTCGTCGGAACTATTGCCAGTCCTCTCTTCTTGTACCTGTTTTCTCTATTGTAATGTCGTTTATTAGTACTAAAAATCTGGATTTGGGAAATCAAACTTTAATGATAAAACTGGGAACTAAGAAAGCTACTGATGTGCAGACCTTCATTTTGCGACGATCTGTTTCTAGTAAAAATTCTATTTCTGTTAGTCGCACAACGAGGTATGTAATAAATTACAAAATGAATTTTACGTATGTTGTTAATATGAATACGAGAAGAATAGATCATTTGGCAAAACAGAAAATAAAGAAACTTAATTCAAGATGATACCAAAGGCATAAAAGAAGTAACACTATAAAAGCAGAAATATTTGAACATACCTGTTGTACTTTTGGACTTTAGCCAGTCTCTCATTATAATTGGAAGACAGCATACATTCTTTCCAGCAACGACCTATCATGCAATTAGTGAGTTCCTGATTATAATGTGTCATATCTCCTTCTTTGTACAAATTCAATTCCGAAACCTGAGGAAATTACATTTATTTCAGCTCCTTCAAAATATTTCACGTCGTTGCGTGTACAGGCTGGTCCGCGTAACTTGCAACCCTCGAATAACTTCTAAAGTATGTGTTGTATGAAAAAAAATCTACAAGAATTGCATAGATTGGGGGGCGGGGGGGGGGGGGGCACATTATGTAGTGTATGTACTTTTTTATAGGTGGAGGCGTTTTGGCGATTTCAAGGTCAACTCCGTTATTTTAAATAGAATACTATATTTTTGTTTGCCAAAATATCTGTGAATGTTGAATTCTGATTAAAAAAAGTATTGACTTTTATTAGCCCTAAACCTAATAGTTAACTGATAATTTCACTTCCATTTTTGAAAATTTACTTAGCGTAAATATCAAGTTGTAGATTCGATATCATCGTTAAATTATTCCAGGTGTGCAAGTTGCGTGGACCACACTGTATAATATCGTAAGTTACCATACCTTAGCAGGGACTATATTTAAATACTCCGCGATGTGTCTCACAATACTCTCGCCCACAAACATCCCTTGTGGTCCTCCGAACCCGCGGAACGCCGTGCTCGATGTTAAATTCGTCTTGCACGCGAAACCATAAACGTCACAAACTGGTATTTTATAAGCATTTTCAAAATGGAACATACAGCGGTATAGAATCTAAGAAAATAAAAAAGTAAAAAAATTAATAACTAAAAAATAAAATTAATACGTTTCTAACATCCGTGAAGTCAAGTGAAAACATGCCAATCACTTAATTATAACTCACCGCGTAAGAAACATCGTTCGAGCAACCAGCGTTGCTGTAAATGTGAACCTGCACGACTTTAATCGTGCCATCGTCGTCGAATCCAACTTTGTATTTAAATAAGAACGGATGTCTCGTTCCAGTTACCATTATGTCTTCGTCCCTGTCTAACATGCAGCGTACTGGTTTCCTCAATCTGTAAAACGGAACTGCTAAATACCACTATATTACCAGGAACCTCAAGTTAATTTTTCTTTTTCTCCTTTTTAACACATTAACAGCCACTGTCGCGTATGCGTGATTCCACGATTGCAATCTATTATTCTCCGCGAGGCCTAAGAATTCAACTTTGCTTCATTCTAAATAAATAAATTAAATAAAAAAATATTTATCACTCATTATGCTGCATCATTCAAACTTAAAACAAAGCATTGCTTGAATGGGAAATTTAATAAAGAGCGGCAGTGGGTGTAAGTCCGATCCAAAAGACGCGACCGTCAGTATCAAACTAATTTTAAGAAATATACATTGTTTATTCCGTTCGAAGGAACGTGACGATACCTGTGCGCGGCAAAAGCAACGGAAAGTGCGAGTAACGTGGAACGTGACTCTTTACCACCGAAACCACCGCCCAGTCTCTTCACCCTCACGGCTATCTTATTGGCGTAGACATTTAGCATACGCGCTATGTCCTTTTGAATTTTGCTGGGATATTGAGTGGAGCTGTATACTTCTAGCTCGTCTTCTTCCTTGGGAACCGCTAGTGTCGCATGTGTTTCAAGGTAAAAATGCTCCTGCCCCCCAGTTCGAACTTCTCCCTGAAGAATGTGACGCGACTTGGCGAACGCTTCTTCAGGGTCCCCATTCTGAATATGTTTCGGTGTTTCGTTAAAGAAGGAACCGTGCTCAATAGCGTCCTAGAATTTCGAAACATAGACCATGAATATAAAAGCCGAGATTTCGCGTGGCACTGCTTCGTTAAAAAATCAATTTCTTTCACCTCTATGGATATGATCAGTGGCTCTAGGTCCTCATACTGCACCTCAACCATCCTGGCTGCTTTCTGAGCGATGGACTGATTCACTGCGACGACCGCCCCGATTATTTGCCCATAGCAGGTCACCTTCAAAAGCAACACCCTTAATTGATGCAATTTGAAAAAAATGACCTCTCCAAATAATAGATTCTTGTGTGTCGTTTGCAAAGATTGTGGGGCAAAAGATGAAGTGCATAGTTTTCAAATTTTGATTACTGGCATCACTGCTCCTTTAAGACTTTGAATACAACATATTAAAATTTCGTTAAATATGGCGAGAGAAGTGTGATCTACCTTCTCTGACGCGAAGACTTCTTCATCGTGGAATACAGGGCCGTGATAGCGTTGCTTCTCTGGTATGTCTTTCGCGCTGAAGAATGCGACTACGCCCTCCAACGTTAACGCCTTGCTCTCGTCGATGCTCAAAATCTTCGCGTGGGCTCTGGTGGACAAAACTAATGCTAAATAAAGCTCCTCGGAAAACTTGTGCATGTCGTCGCAGTAAATCACTTCCCCCGTCGCCTGTTTAAGGGCGCTGAGGTGGACCATGGGTCTTCCTACTAAATCGGTCGTGTCCTGGTCCTTTGGTACCTGACGATTAACATACAGAAAGAAGTGTATATACCAAAGTGGTGCTTGATAAAATTGTTGCATACACCATGGACTATATTATAATGGCCCAGATGATAAATTACTAATTGTGATATTTTATAGAGGAGATTTGAGAGAGTAAAAGGATAGGAGTACAAATGAATGAGGTTGATTTGCAATTTAATTTGCAATTTTGAGATAATTTACAATTCTTTCCTTTCAAAGATTCGAGAAATTGATGAAGGTACTTTTTTAGTGAGTTAAGGAGGCGTGAAGACAATTTGTTCAGAGATATTATGCGTAATGGCATTTTATATTTTCAATGGATAATTAAATAGAAAATCATATACCTCTTGGAAATATTGCGAACTCTTCGGTTCCCTGTAGTGGAATCCATCCGCCGCGCTTTCGATTTCTTCAGCCAACGACAACCGGCAATCTGTCAGTGCTTGGAGTTTCTTAGCTACGTTCAGAAAGCCTTTAAAAAACAAACTGCGAAAATGAAGGGAAACATTAGTTCTGAATCTTAAACTCGTATTTCTTCGCAAGTCTTCGTGTTAGATACTGCGTGACTCATTAGTTAGAGTATCTACTTATTGTTAGTAGTAAGTTTAGTCAATTTAATTCTTGTAAATAGAATTATATGTACCTCAAAGTAAGAGATTTACGATACTTGACCATACCACCAGGAACACCATCTGGAAGAGGAAGTTCATCCAGCAACGAGGAGTAGACTGTTTCTAAAAGGGTTTTGTTCCATTTCCTGAAACAGTTTTATGATATCTAAAAGTGTGCAATTTTCTGTTATTTCCATTGACGCAGTTATATAAATAAACGAAATACCTTCCAACCATAGTTTCACAAGTTTTCCTGGCTAAGACTGTCGTCGGGGCCATTCCACCGAACGCCAAAAATGCTTTATGCACGATATCAGTTTCAGGCTCGAAAAATACATTTAATGCCATGTTAACAATAGCTATGTCGTCGTCTCGTCTTCTTGCTTGCTTATACGCAATGAAATATTGATCCTACAAAGAAGACGACAGGAGATAAAAAATTACAGACGAAAATTTTCTTCCACCTCTTTTTTCAAAACTCGTAAACGGGAAACAATTAATATATTTTTATGGTAAGAATCGATGAATTTATTTTAAAGCAGATGCTACTTTTTTACCTCCTTCGAGAAAGGTATTTGAATTGAAAGTAAAATCTCTTCTGGTGAAACGATGTTTTGCCTGTAGCCTTTGAAGAAATTGTGATCCATTGAGACAACTCGATTCCCATTTTTTATGCTGGATAAATTCAATTTTACTCCAGCTGCCATAAAAATTGGATTCAGATCGGATATGGGACTTCCAGTCATAATATTCCCACCCACAGCCTGTTAAGAAATCGAGTATACCATTAGTTTTAACTTAGAAAGTTCAGTTGAGGCAGAATAATCAAAATGGATTTGTAGGAACACAAAAAACTCACAGCCACGTTTCTGATTTGTTTACCAGCAAACCAATGGAGCATGTTGATTATTTCACTAAAGATTCTCGTTTTGTGTTCTGTAAATTAGCAAAATGTACAATAATATCTACGGAAAGATTAATTTTAATTTATGAATCGCGGTACAAGTGTAACGTCTTCGAAATTAATCAATTACCAGGCTTCTTATCAATTTGGCATTTCAAAGTTTTTTCCAACTCCATAAGTGTTACACTAGAACCCACGCTCATCGCTTCTGAAAAATCTTCAATACTTCGCATTTCTTTGATCGAAGTAGGTTGAATAAGAATTGGATAGCATTGATACTTAAACTTAACTTCAACCCCTAAAACGAGTGCAATAAAATTAATGTATCTTTCTTAACGTAATTTTCATAGTACAGTAAAAGTATACTTCAAAAAAGGAAACGCACCTATCTCTGTATTTCCGCAAATAATCTTTGCATGTGGATGTTGTTCCTTTAAACTAAGCAGTTCGGTAAATGTGTTCGGTCTGTACCAAGCAACATTTTTCCCTTTAATAACTAAATACTCTTCATCTAAATTCACGGAAAGCTGAAGATTCAAATTTATTACAAAAACATTGTGAAGTGGGCAGAGTAAGTTGTACAGTACATTTAAATATCTCTAATCTAATAATCTGATTCACGATGATCAATTCAAGGTACAGTTACTTGCAGAATTGTCTGTTTTCGCGTTATTAAGAATATATTTAAAAAATATAGGCATAATTTTACTTTTTGTAAATTTTTCATTTTCACTTTTCACTTTACATTTTTCACTTCTCAATTTTCATTTTTCATTTTTCATTTTTAATTTTTCGTTTCTCATTTTTAATTTTTCGTTTTTCATTTTTCATTTTTCTTTTTTCTTTTTTCTTTTTTCATTTTTAATTTTTAATTTTTAATTTTTAATTTTTCATTTTTCTTTAAAGGTGTATTTTTTACAAATCACAAAGTGTTATGTACGCTTATTATGTGATGTGTTTAAACCCGTTTATAGATAATAATAATAATAATAATAATAATAATAATAATAGTAAGTTTCAATTAAATGACGAATATTAACTTACTTGTAACTTTGGTGGAAATATAATTTCTTGGGAGGGGTCGTACGGATGGAATTCTTTCGAATTGAAAACCTCGGTCGGCTCTGATATAAGTACTTTTTTGCAACAATTCTCCCCCATCGGGCAATCTTCATTTGGCAAAGAATTTTCTCGATGCTGTGACGCCAGTTGCATCTGCTCCCATTCTTCCGTAAATGTTTTGTAAGCTTCTATAATGGGACGGTACCCAGTGCATCTGCACAGGTTCCCTACATTTGTAATTAGAATTTGAATTCTACTTTACGATGGAACTCTTGTATAAAAGCAATTCTTTTAAAAATCATAATCGTGTCTTTGATTAAAAGTATCGCTCTTTTGGAGCGGTTTGGAACATGATACTAAAACTTCTACTGATATTTAGACTGTTTGATTTTTATATAAATAAAAAGCACTCTTTTTTAGTTTATCCTACATTTATTAAAGTTTGTAAATCATTTTGGTTTCGGTCCTTCTCTTATTAAGAAGAGACTAAATCATATCATTCTGGAGCACCTTGTACAATTTCTCACAAAGGAATACTGTGCCGATTATATCCTTAAAATTGATAAGCTTGTCAGTATTCTGTAAAATATTCCGCCTTTGTACCTTGAAACGCGATTTCAAGGTCCTTCATGCTGGGCTTCGGGGTGCTCCTCAGCAACGCGTACATGGACATCACGATTCCTGGTGTGCAAAAGCCACATTGCGACCCGTGTGCTTTTGCTATACGTTCCTGTACAGGGTGAAGTTTCGTTTTCACACTTCCGATACCCTCCACCGTAGTCACGGCTAAACCGTGGACAGCACAGACTGGTGTTAAACAAGCGTTCACGGCCAAATGTCTACGATCGTAATCGGAGGGAACAGTCAAGGAGAATAATTTCTTCAACGAGTGATAATCGGTTTTTGAGGAACTGTAGAAGTCCTCTGTATATTGAAACCATTATCCAAAAAGAATCGAATATTAGTTGCTTTATTTTACAATTAGCTAATTGAGCTTAAGATAATTCGAAAAAGTTTAGACCCCACGTGCCCCGTATTATCCAAGCTCTACTATAATTGCTGGTATTAAAAAAACAACGAGTTAAGACATTCTTCATTTTTTAGGAATTCGATATTTGAAATATTATATCTGGATAAAAATTTTGCTGTCTGTGGTTTCGATTTTTGGTTTTATTATACTATAGTTCGAGAAGAACGACACTTAGCAGAAGCTCTGAATGGACAAATTAATAGAGCGATAATATTTATATCAAATTAAGAAAATAAATGGTTAAATTATTATTTTCAAGAAGTTTACATGTTCGATTTTATCCCTACTCGGACTACCCGTGCCCACTTCAAACTGGTTCGTTAATCAATATTCCTTTCGCACTTCCTAACGTTCGATCAGAGATAATGAGATATTAAGAATAGATTACATTAACGATTAAAAGGATACGTAATAAGTCCAGTCGCACGATCCAATTTTGAGATCATTACGGTACAGGCCCCGCAACCACCTTCTGCACAACCTAGCTTCGTACCGGTTAGGTGCACTAAATTGTTATAGTTAAGGATCATTGTAATTAATATTCATATACAATTATGTCATCTTCATCCAGGACCGGCGCGAGAAGGGTTCTGCGCGTTCCCCGGAACCCAGTCTCGCGCTTTAAAAGGCCCCGCGATCCACGAGAAGCTCACTGTAAATAAATGCGGGGCTCTGTGCATAGATATTTATTATTATAAAATTTAGAAATTTTTCTTGGCCCCGCACAATTTTGTAACTAGGCTCCGCAAAAGTTCACGCCGTCCCTGTCTCCATCTCTAATACATTATTCTGTTACCGTTTTAGAATTTTTAGAAGATCTTTCAAGTTTCAATGAAACACGATTTACATACTTACTAGCAAGGTTAAACGTTACACGTAGAATTTTATCTCTCGGTTTCTACTACTTCCTTATCAATTGATAAAATTATTTGAATCCCTGATTACATAAAGTTCTATCAGAAAAGGATACGTTTGTTTCTTAAGTACCATAGTAAAGTCCATTCTGGATCTATATTGTCGTCTATTATCTATAATAGTAACGTAAGTATTTGTAGAGTGAAACGAAGACTTGCAGAATCTTTCATGATTTAAAATCATTCGGCATTGAGTTGAGATGCAAATATTGTCAATAATATGAATCAAGAAAGTTTAGAAATTAAAAATATATTTCGCACTATAAGCACATGGAAGTACCCTTTTTATAATTCCTTCTTTCTACTTTATTTAGATTTATTGCAGAATTTATTTTTTATTTTGAATACTTCTCAAGCAGAAGTTTTGTAACGTATGAACAAATTTATTCTAAGGAATCCCATGAATATTTAACAACGGATAGGAATGACACACCCTGTATGCAAAATGCGCACGTCCAGTATTATAATATATATTTTATAATACACGTACCTCCTTTCCATTTACGTAAAATACCAATGTGCGTGATATCCTCCAGTGAGTCGCGTTATTAGACATCGTGAGTTTAGATCGAATAACAATTTCTTCCGTCGACACGGCCTCCTCACCTAGCCCTTTAAACAAACGTATATAGATAACAGTACCAAAAACTATTTCTGTGTAAATCGATAGATACTAATATAAATCGAATCCTCGAGTACACGCGATTTACTCTAGAGAACATGAATTATTATTCTTGCAGTTAAAATAGAAAAATTTTATAAACACAAGATGTTCTTTTTTTATTTCCTACTAACAAAATACCCGTGCTTCGCTGCGGTATAAATTTGACTCTCCGTCTTCGTTTAATTTAACGTTTTAATTTAAAAGTTTAGCGCTATCTGCACTTAGATTTTCGAACTATTCTATAGTCTATAGCAGATCCATTAGAACAAAGATTCTTCTGGTATATGGATCATCGAAATCGATTCAGTAGTTTTTGAGTTTTGCGCTTTCAAACATACATACATGCCACGAATATTTTTATATAATGATATAGATATAATTTGGGTTTCAGAGTATTTTTCTTAAAGTATACAATATTTCCAGCACACTGAAGAACTTATCACACACTTAATGGAACATCCTGTATATGGAATGTAACAAAATGCACTGAAAGCTCGTGGAAGAAATATTGAAATAGGTGCATTTAGTAATAAAATAATTCTAAATCTGTATTTGTATCTTTCAGTTGCATTCCTTGTATATATTACACACGTACAACGTTACAGTGACATCAAATTCAGACCAACCATATTGTATTTAAAGTAAAACCATTTTATGTATTTTGTTAATACTGGATTGCACATTAATAAAAATGCTGGGTTGATTTTTTAACATATGTATTTGTTCTATCTCAAATTCCATACACTGTTCCTTATCTGAAGCACGGGTGCAAGGGGAATCTCAAGTTGATTACAGAATCCCTGGAGAAATATTGTATTTCTCAACAACTATCACTACGCATATGTAATACCAATCAATTTCAGTTTTAAATATGTATAAATCAAACAAGGTACTTGAATACACTCAAATCTATTACACCATCAGAACTTCAGACTTATCCAGGAGAGCTGAAGCATTTTGCCTTTAACAGATTGGCATTTAAAAGTTTTTAACCGACTTCAAAAAGGAGGAGGTTATAGATTCGACCCCTTTGTATTTTGTTTTATGTTTGTCCCCGTATAACTCATCAGCATATGGACCGATTTTGATCTTTTTTTTTTATTTGAAAGAGGGCGATGCCCCGGTGGTCCCATCCTGCACTACATCAACATTGGCCCAATATTTTGACAGTTCTGGTTAATAATAAAGACTATTGTCACCTAATTATTATTATTTTATGTACATACGTACGCGCATATCTCGTCGGCATGATGTGTCAATATATATAAAACTAAAAATTAAAAAAAAAATTAAAACCGACTTTAAACAAATAAAATTGCACTAAAAAGTAAAAAATAATTTAAATCTGGCGCCGACTTAAAATAATATGAGAGTCGCAGATTAAATAAGGGAAAAAATTATTTTTTACTTTTTAGTGCAATTTTATTTTTTTGAAGTCGGTTTTAATTTTTTTAAAAATTTTATTTCAATATATGTACATTCTCATGCGACACAGTGAAATAGGCCTCCAGGGGGGTACCACTGACAAAAAAACGCATCGATAATAGTACCTCAGGGGTGATGTGGAAACCTATTGACACAAGTGTCGCCCTAAAAAATTACTTTTAAAAATTAAATATTAAACATATTTTCATACGTTAAAAATATTTAATTTTTTTCCTCTACGTACGAGTATGGCATTTATTTAACTTCGAGAAATTATCCTAATTAATCTTATGCGGAAGTTGCTGCGAACAAAACACCTTCCCTTGCCTTCCCGTGCGGGGACACCGATACGGAGAATTCATGCGTTTACCTAAACTTCAGTGTTGGCAGTCTAAAAACTTTCTACCTACTATACATGCTACTTGTTTGCCAAATAGATGAGGAATCGAGCCCACCATTCTCTTACGTGTAATGTTTTCTCAAGCAAAATTCATTTTAGCAATGTAAATGATAACTTGTAAAATTGTCACAATTGTTACTATCCTCCATTCCATATAGGGTAAACGCACCAATAAATGAACACTTAAGGCTAATGAATGAACACTATTATAAAATTATGTTTGCAGCGCGAAGCAAGAAATTAAAAAAAGTCTCTAATTAATTAGTTACTTATTTTAATAACTTATTTTACTCATTTTAATAAAAAATGGCGGCCATTCATTGGTACGTGTTAATTTACTGGTCCATCCACCCTAAGAGTAGACCTACGCCGCTACCGATTTGCGACCGAACTGCGCAGCTCCCACGGATCTGACACGCGATTGGTCGTAGCACTTTCCCGGCCGGTTTGCTACCAATCAACAGTATATCCCTGCGCGGAACGAGTCTACTCTAAAGTGGAATGCATTATAGGCATAACTCAGTGGTTCTTCGACATGCAACGTTGCCAAATTTCCGAAGGGAAGCCGGTTTTGACGCTTAGTGTACCTACACAAGTGTAGATCAGTGTAGATGGAGTGCTGACGTCACACCGTTGAAGGAGAAGAAAGCACAGACGTGAAAATGGTTATTTAAACACTCACCCCTTTGCAATCCAAACTGTTAATTCGGTAGGAAGCACTCGCGCGAAACTGGATTGACCAACAACGGACGATTGACCATTCGATTATCGAATAAGATATGTGTACTCCCTCCATGACGTATAAATAAGGAGACTTATCTGCATAGATTGAAATTGATCAGAAAAACTGTTCCGTACGTCGCGAGGTTTGCCAAATGGAATAACTTGGACCATTTCATCGCCATCTTGAAATTGTAAATCACAGAAGATGATGCAACAAAAAGGTTAGAAATACTTCGGTGGTTCGAATAGGACATGTGAATATGAAAAACTGAATGTAAAATAATGTTATAAATCTTTAAATGAAATCAAATTTCAGAACGCACAGTGTGAATAAAATAATCAATATATAAATAAAATAAAATATGTATATATACATATATATATTAAATTTCAAAGAAATACATTCTAGAATTATACTGATTTACTTCCACTAGTTTTCTGTATTCGCTGATGCATGTTGGGCTGAAAATATGATACAATTATCTTTCTCTTCTACCTAATAAGTGTAGATAACTGCTACGATAAGTTTTAGTACCGCGTATTATTATCCCTTGCAAAAAGTTGAGAAAGTGGATCATTGAGTGCACGACTTTGATTAGGTTATCTCGTTATAAAATTGTTAATTCCACTACGAAATGTCGCTTATTATATTACTAGGACGCTGTGTAGCACTGTAACACGGTTTAAAGTAATTAAGTTAAGTGCATTGCAGAAGAAATTAAATTAGACGTCCCCAACGACGATAAATAAAAGTCACTGTAAATCGAATAATACGTGTGTGTGTGTAAGTGCACACGTGTGTGAAATAAATTTGAATAAATCAAACCTCCCAATTCTTGCAACTTTTTTGTATCTCATTGAACAAAGTCATTAAGAAAGTGTGACAGCAGAGGAAGAGAGAAAATCATTTTTATCCTAACTGATGTATATTTTCATTTACAATATGTGGAGCTATATAGTAAATACCATCAAAATGCAGTATCTTTAATAGAAATCAAATATTAATATAAGTGTTGAGTAGAGTGCTACCACCTAGTAGTAAATGAAACTTTAAATTAAAAAAATAAACTTTTTTTCGAATGGCAGTATAAACCTAATTGGCACCACGTATTTACAATATTTGAATGTACAGTAATAAACATAGAAAGATATTTATTTTCTAGTTGATTAAAATAAGATGCTTCTAGGGAACAATGTTCCACTGGCGACTTAAATCTGGATCTTGAATCTGTAACATAAATCATATTAAAAAATAATTATGCAAACTCTGGTTTTAAGGTTAAAAAAGATATCACGATGTTTTATTGTTTTGAATAATACGCAAGTATTTGAAACTTTTAACTGACCTTTGTTGTGAGATCATCAACACACGCCACGCGAATACGAGCTGCAGTTGCAGGTGCATCGAATCTGAAGTAGCCATTCACGCCAAAATCTTTACGTGCAGATTTAATGGCTTCCTTTATCGCGAAGAACACGGAGGATGCAAGGAACAGTGGTGGTTCTCCAACAGCCTGAATAATATTTTCATGATAATATTGCAACTAGATATTAATCTTTTAAAATGTTCACACTTGCATCTACTTTAACAGTATTTACAATAACTCATACTATTCTTCCAAAGTGTTATATTCAGATAAATTTAATGCTCATTAATAATACTTCACATTCAATGACGCCCTCTGAGGGGGAGCCAAGGGGCCCTGGCACCCCCCAAAGAAGGGGCTTTGTAAAAAGAAAAGAAAACTGGATTTTATTCTTTAAATAAATTTGTATAATCACCCAATGAATTTTATTGAATTTGCATTGAAAATATTGTTATCCGTTACTCGTTTTCCCCCAAGATTAAATCCTGAGTGCGCCACTGTTCACAGTACTCTCTTAATACAGCCACAGTAATTGAGATCCATTACCTTGGACGAGTAAACAGCCTTAGGATTTGAAGCCCCCTTCAATAAAGACACATTGAACACTTGAGGGATGTCCGTGAAACCAGGCAACTTATATGCACCTGGTCCTCTGCTACACACTACTCCATTTCTTAAATACACCATTTCTTCCAGCGTGAATAGGCCATACCCTTGAATAAAACCTCCCTCGATTTGCCCTATGTCAATCGCAGGATTAATACTTTGCCCTAAATCCATTACTATGTCAGTCTGCAGTACCTGGTTGCGAAATATCGATATAATAGTTCATAAAATAATTTCGAGCATTGCACGAGTC
The DNA here is from genome assembly GCA_947577245.1 of Andrena bucephala. NCBI lineage: Eukaryota > Metazoa > Arthropoda > Insecta > Hymenoptera > Andrenidae > Andrena > Andrena bucephala. Next base: position 31,628,173 of record OX387717.1, on the reverse strand, counting down.
CATTCAATCTTGCATGCTTCAGTCTCGAGGCTTATAATGTGTAGAATAAAATTCGTACTTGATGGTCACCAGTTAGACAGTCGATTTCCACTTCTGAGCATCCAACCCCGTATGTGAAGTAATTAAATAGCTTTCCAGAGTTCGTTTCATAGGAGTATCCTATGTCAGGCGTTTTATAGAAGCCAGCAGCAGAGAGGCTGATCCTTTCAGTGTAAGCTGTTGCCACCCACTCTTCCCAAGTCCCAGTTGGATTTTTATCCATTACTGGCTGCAGTCGTTTCAGGATCTCTTCGCAAGCGTGCTGAAATTTTGTTGGAGCTTCCCATAAACTCTGAAGATATTTGTTCTTCAACGAATGTTTACATAAACGTGTAACGAAGTTGTGACCAGTTAGTGACGAATTAACATTTTCGATCCACTTTCATAGTTAATACTAGCTTTATATCGCATTGAATCACGGGATTCCCGGGAATGCACCAGTGATATCAACGTGGCAAACAAGATTTTTAGTATTCAGGTTAAATATATATACATAATATTAGAGCAAAATTGTATTTTGTAGGGATAGGTTTACTCACCATAACAGCCATTCCATTCAGATCTGAACCAGCGCTAGCTGCAGTAGCAGACGTATTTGGCACTTTGTCTGTAGCAGTTTCCATTATGTGTATTTTGTCTACTCCTATTTTTAGTGATTTACTGGCTACCTAAATGTAAAGAATATATTAACAGGTATCATTAGGGGTGGATGTAAAGAGACGTTGAAGAAATGAAGAAGTAAGGGCGTTACGTCGAGTGTTATGATAAAAAAATAAGGAAATGCTACCTGTATCATTTTTGTGTGTAAGCCCTGGCCCATTTCAACACCACCATGACTAATGAGTACGGACCCGTCTGTGTAGATATGCACAAGTGCTCCCGACTGATTCAAAAAGAGTAGAGTATAGGCGATACCAAATTTCGTCGGGACTATTGCCAATCCTCTCTTCTTGTATCTGTTTTCTCTATTGTAATATCGTTTATTAGTACTAGAAATTCGGGCTGGGACTATTCGAATATTTTACGAGTATTCGAATACTACGAATAAACATTCGAATGTTATTATCCGAATACTATTCGAATACTGATGTATTCGAATACCATTCGAATACTGATGTATTCGAATACCATTCGAATAATAGTATAGTGTGAAGTGGGTCAAAATTAGCTTACAAGATTTCACACTGACAAATCAACCTAAAGAACTTGTTTTATAATTCACACCATACTATTCGAATACATCGGTATTCGAATACTTAAATATTCGAATAGTATTCGAATACTTAAATATTCAAATAGTATTCGAATACTTGGATATTCGAATTATATTCGCCAAATAATTGAGCAACTGAAGTATTTGAATATTCGAATACCGAAAAATTCGACAAATAGTCCCAGCCCTACTAGAAATCTGGATTTGGGAAATCTAAAATTATAAGGATAAAGCTGGGAACTAAGAAACCTACTAACGTTCATTTTGGGACGATCTGTTTCTACTGAAAATTATATTTTTTGACGTACATATGTTGTTAATATGAATACGAGAAGAATAGATCATTTAGCAAAAAGAAAATAAAATAACTTAATTTAAGTTGATACCAAAGGTATAAAAGAAGGTGTAACACTATAAAAGCAGAAATATTGGAATATACCTGTTGTACTTTTGGACTTTAGCCAGCCGCTCACTATAATTAGAAGATAGCATACATTCTTTCCAGCACCGACCTATCGTGCAATTAATGAGTTCCTGATTATAATGTGTCGTGTCTCCTTCTTTGTACAAATTCAATTCCGAAACCTGCGGCAATTACATTTACTTCAGCTCTATCGAAATATTTCTCGTCACTGCGTATATAGGGTGGTCGACGGAATTTGCAACCCTCGAATAACTTCTAAACTATGCGTTGTATGGAAACAAATTTTATACAAAAGTTGTATGGTTTGGAGGGGCACATCATGTAGTGCATGTACTTTTTTTTATAAGTGGAGGCGTTTCGGAGATTTCAAGGTCATCTTCGTTATTTTAAGTGGAATGCTATATTTTTTATGCCAAAATATCGGGGAATGTTGAATACTGAGTAAAAAAGTATTGACCTTTATTAGCCTTAAACCTAGCAGTTAACGAATAATTTCGTTTCGATTCTTAAAAATTTAGGTTGCGTAAATATCAAGTTGGAGATTTAACATCTCCGAAACGCCGCCACCTACAAAACAAGTACATACACTACATAATGTGCCCCTCCAAACCATGCAACACTTGTATAAAAAAAATCATGCAACGCATACGTTAGAAATTATTGGAGATGTGCAACTTACGTGGACCACCCTGTATAATAACATCGTGAGTTACCATACCTTAGCAGGGGCTATATTTAAATACTCCGCGATGTGTCTTACAATACTCTCGCCCACAAACATCCCTTGTGGTCCTCCGAATCCGCGGAACGCGGTGTTCGATGTTAAATTCGTCTTGCACGCGAAACCATAAACGTCACTGACTGGTATTTTATAAGCATTTTCAAAATGGAACATGCAGCGTTCTAGAACCTACGAAATAAATAAATAAAGAAAATTAATACGTTTCTGACACCCCTGAAATCAAGTTTAAAGATGCCAATCACTTAATTATAACTCACCGCATAAGAAAGATCGTACGAGCAACCAGCGTTGCTGTAAATGTAAACCTGCACCACTTTAATCCTGCCATCGTCGTCAAATCCAACTTTGTATTTAGATAAAAACGGATGCCTTGTTCCAGTTATCATTATGTCTTCGTCCCTATCTAACATGCAGCGTACTGGTTTTCTCAATCTGTAAAACGAAACTGCTAAATACTACTATATTGCTGAGAACCTCAAGTTAAATTTCCTTTTTCTCCTTTTTGACAGTTTAACAGCCAGTGCCACGTATGCGTGATTCCACGATTTCAATCTATTACTCTTCGCGGGCCTAAAAATGCAACTTTTTTTCATACTAAATAAATAATAAAATAATAATTAATAAATAAAAAAAATAAAAAAATATTATTACTCATAAAGATACACCATTCAAACTTCAAAAAACAATGCGTGGTTGGAGAATTTGATAAAGATCGGTAATGGGTGTAAGTGTTTAGTGACACAGACTTATTGTATTTTAAGAAGTATAAATTGTTTATTTCGTTCGAAGGAACGTGACGATACCTGTGTGCGGCAAAAGCAACCGGAAGTGCGAGTAACGTGGAACGTGACTCTTTACCACCGAACCCACCGCCCAGTCTCTTCACCCTCACAGCTATCTTATTGGCGCAAGCGTTCAGCATACTCGCTATATGCTTTTGAATTTCACTGGGATGCTGAGTGGAGCAGTATACTTCTAGCTCGTCCTCTTCCTTGGGGATCACTAGTGTCGCCTGTGTTTCAAGGTAAAAATGCTCCTGCCCCCCAGTTCGAACTTTTCCCTGAAGAATGTGACGCGACTTGGCGAACGCTTCTTCAGGGTCGCCGTTCTGAATATGCTTCGGTGTTTCGTTAAAGAAGGAACCGTGCTCAATGGCGTCCTGGATTTGCGAAACACAGGCCATGAATATAAAAACCGAGATTTCGCGAGGCACTGCTTCATTAAAAAATCAATTTCTTTCACCTCTATGGATATGATCAGTGGCATTAGGTCCTCATACTGCACCTCAACCATCCTGGCTGCTTTCTGAGCGATGGACTGATTCACTGCGACGACTGCCCCGATTATTTGCCCATAGCAGGTCACCTTCAAAAGCAACACCCTTAATTGATGCAATTTGAAAAAAATGACCTCTCCAAATAATAGATTCTTGTGTGTCGTTTGCAAAGATTGTGAGCAAAAGATGAAGTACATAGTTTTCAAATTTTGATTACTGGCATCACTGCTCCTTTAAGACTTTGAATACAACATATTCAAATTTCGTTAAATATGGCGAGAGAAGTGTGATCTACCTTCTCTGACGCGAAGATCTCTTCATCGTGGAATACGGGGCCGTGATAACGTTGCTTCTCTGGTATGTCTTTCGCGCTGAAGAAAGCGACTACGCCCTCCAACGTTAACGCCTTGCTCTCGTCGATGCTCAAAATCTTCGCGTGGGCTCTGGTGGACAACACTAATGCTAAATAAAGCTCCTCGGAAAACTTATGCATGTCGTCGCAGTAAATCGCTTCCCCCGTCGCCTGTTTAAGGGCGCTGAGGTGGACCATGGGCCTTCCTACTAAATCGGTCGTGTCCTGGACCTTTGGAACCTGACGATTAACATACAGAAAGAAGTGTACAGCCGAAGTGGACGCTTGGTAAAATTGTTGCATACACCAGGGCTTGTACTATAGTAACCCAGATCATAGCCTAATAATTATTGTGAAAAATGATCGGAATTCAAATGAGTGAGGTGTTTGAGTGGCAATTTAAAAAACCAGTAGTTACTTTTGATTTGCAATTATCAGATAATTTACAATTCTTTACTGTTAAAAATTCGAGGATAAGAGAGAACTTGTTTTAGTGAGGCAGGGGGTGAATGGGCAATTTGTTCAGAGATATAATGCGCAATGGCATTTCAATCGTTCAGTTGATAATTTAAATAGAAAATCATATACCTCTTGAAAATATTGCGAACTCTTCGGTTCCCTGTAATGGAATCCATCCGCCGCGCTTTCGATTTCTTCAGCCAACGACAACCGGCAATCTGTCAGTGCTTGGAGTTTCTTAGCTACGTTCAGAAAGCCTTTAAAAAACAAACTGCGAAAATGAAGGGAAACATTAGTTCTGAGTCTTAAACTCGTATTTCTTCGCAAGTCTTCGAGATAGATACTGCGTGACTTATTAGTTAGGACAATAAGAGTACCTACTTATTGTTAGTAGTAAGTTTAGTCAATTAAATTCTTGTGAATAGAATTATATGTACCTCAAAGTAAGAGATTTACGATACTTGACCATACCACCAGGAACACCATCTGGAAGAGGAAGTTCATCCAGCAACGAGGAGTAGACTGTTTCTAAAAGGGTTTTGTTCCATTTCCTGAAACAGTTTTATGATATCTAAAAGTGTGCAATTTTCTGTTATTTTCATTGACGCAGTTATATAAATAAACGAAATACCTTCCAACCATAGTATCACAAGTTTTCCTGGCTAAGACTGTCGTCGGGGCCATTCCACCGAACGCCAAAAATGCTTTATGCACGATATCAGTTTCAGGCTCGAAAAATACATTTAATGCCATGTTAACAATAGCTATGTCGTCGTCTCGTCTTCTTGCTTGCTTATACGCAATGAAATATTGATCCTAAAAAAAGATGACAGGATTACCGTAAAACGAAGATCATAGTTGTAAGTTACAGAAGAACATTTCTTCGCCTCTTTTTTTAAGATTCGTAAACAGGAAAACAAATCAAATATTTTTTTGGCTTAGAATCGATGAATTTATTTTAAAATAGATGTTATTTTTTTACCTCCTTTGAGAAAGGTATTTGAATTGAAAGTAAAATCTCCTCTGGTGAAACGATGTTTTGCCTGTAGCCTTTGAAGAAATTGTGATCCATTGGGACGACACGATTGCCATGTTTTAAGCTGGATAGATTCAATTTTACTCCAGCTGCCATGAAAATTGGATTCAGGTCTGATATGGGACTTCCAGTCATTACATTCCCACCCACTGCCTGTTAAGAAATCGAGTATACCATTAGTTTTAACTTAGAAAGTTCAGTTGAGACAGAATAATCAAAATGGATTTGTAGGAACACAAAAAACTCACAGCCACATTTCTGATTTGTTTACCAGCAAACCAATGGAGCATGTTGATTATTTCACTAAAGATTCTCGTTTTGTGTTCTGAAAAAGTAAGCAAAATGTACAATAATGTCTACGGAGAGACTAATTTTAATTTATGAATCGCGGTACAAGTTTAACGTCTTCGAAATTAATCAATTACCGGGCTTCTTATCAATTTGGCATTTCAATGCTCTTTCCAACTCCATAAGTGTTACACTAGAACCCACGTTCATCGCTTCTGAATACTCTTCAATACTTCGCATTTCTTTGATCGAAGTAGGTTGAATAAGAATTGGATAGCATTGATACTTAAACTTAACTTCAACTCCTAAAAGGGTATAATAAAATTAAATAATCGTTCTTAACGTAATTTTCATATTAGGTACATTAAAAATAGGTTTCAAAAAAGAAAACGCACCTATCTCTGTATTTCCGCAAATAATCTTTGCATGCGGATGTTGTTCCTTTAAACTAAGCAGCTCGGTAAATGTGTTCGGTCTGTACCAAGCAACATTTTTCCCTTTAATAACTAAATACTCTTCGTCTAAATTCGAGGAAAGCTGAAGATTCAAATTTATTACAAAAGCATTGTTAAGTGGGCTGAGTGAATACATTTAAATATCTCTAATCTGATAATTTATTTCACGACGATCAATTCTAGTTACAGTTACTTATAGAATTGTCTATTTTATCAGTTTTATCATAATTTTGCATTTTGTACATTTTTCATTTTTCTTTTATAGATATATTTTATACAAATCACATAGTGTTATGTACGCTTGTTATGTAATGGATTTAAACCCGTTTATGAATAATACTAATAATAATATTAATAGTAAGTTTCAATTAAATGGCGAATATTAACTTACTTGTAACTTTGGTGGAAATATAATTTCTTGGGAGGGGTCGTACGGACGGAATTCTTTCGAATTGAAAATCTCGGTCGGCTCTGATATAAGTACTTTTTTGCAACAATTCTCCCCCATCGGGCAATCTCCATTTGGCAAAGAATTTTCCCGATGCTGTGACGCCAGTTGCATCTGTTCCCATTCTTCCGTGAATGTTTTGTAAGCTTCTATAATCGGACGGTACCCAGTGCATCTGCACAGGTTTCCTACATTCGCAATTAGAATTTGAATTTTACGTTACGATAAAACTCTAGTATAAAAGCAATTCTTTTAAAAATCATAATCGCGTCCAGTGGCGGATTTAAGAAAAAAGGCCCACACGGCAAACGATCTGAGGGGCCCATTTTTTTCAGGAAAATGAAATGGTAGTTTACTTAAATCGGGTCAAGTGTAGTAGTGCGAAAAAAATGTAGTGTTTGGATACGTATACCTAATCATAATTTTTTTTGGAGGTGGAGCCCTGGGGGTGGCTACTGGGCAGGCGCCCATGCAGCAACTTCTCATCAGCCTTCCTGTTAAATCCGCCACTGATGGCGTCGTCGATTAATAAATGATAATTAATACTAATCATAGTAAACTTTCGATATAATAGAGACTGATTGATTTTTGTAAATAAAACGCATTCTTTGTTATTAGTTAATCCTACATTTGATAAAGTTTGTAAGTCATTTTGGTTTCGTTCTTCTTCTTATTAAGAAGAGACTAAATATTATAATTCTGAAGCACCCTGTACAATTTCTCACGAAGGAATACTGTGCCGATTATATCCTTAAAATTGTTAAGCTTGTCAGTATTCTGTAAAATATTCCGCCTTTGTACCTTGAAACGCGATTTCAAGGTCCTTCATGCTGGGCTTCGGGGTGCTCCTCAGCAACGCGTACATGGACATCACGATTCCTGGTGTGCAAAAGCCACATTGCGACCCGTGTGCTTTTGCTATACGTTCCTGTACAGGGTGAAGTTTCGTTTTCACACTTCCGATACCCTCCACCGTAGTCACGGCTAAACCGTGGACAGCACAGACTGGTGTTAAACAAGCGTTCACGGCCAAATGTCTACGATCGTAATCGGAGGGAACAGTCAAGGAGAATAATTTCTTCAACGAGTGATAATCGGTTTTCGAGGAACTGTAGAAGTCCTCTGTATATTGAAACCATTATCCAAAAAGAACCGAATATTAGTTGCTTTATCTTACAATTAGCTAATTGAGCTTAAGATAATTCGAAAAAGTTTAGACCCCACGTGCCCCGTATTATCGAAGCTCCACTATAATTGCTGGTATTGAAAAAACAACGAGTTAAGACTTTCTTCATTTTTTAGGAATTCGATATTTGAAATATTATATCTGAATAAAAATTTTGCTGTCTGTGGTTTCAATTTTTGGTTTTATTATACTATAGTTCGAGAAGAACGACACTTAGCAGAAGCTCTGAATAGACAAATTAATAGAGCGATAATATTTATATCAAATTAAGAAAATAAATGGTCAAATTATTATTTTCAAGAAGTTTACAAGTTCGATTTTATCCCTACTCGGATTACCCGTGCCCAATTCAAATTGGTTCGTTAATCAAAATTCCTTTCGCACTTCCTAATGTTCTATCACAGATAATGGAATATTAAGAATAGATTAGATTAACGATTAAAAGGATACGTAATATGTCCAGTCGCGCGATCCAATTTTGAGATCATTACGGTGCACGCCCCGCAACCACCTTCTGCACAACCTAGTTTCGTACCGGTTAGGTGCACTGAATTGTTGTAGTTAAGGATCATTGTAATTAATATTCATATACAATTATACCATCTCCGCGAGGCGTCCACGAAAATCTGATCGTAAATGCGGGGCCTTAGGTATGCATAGATATTTATTATTATACAATTTCTTTAAAGGGCCCTGCGATCTACGAAAAGCTCACCGCAAGATCAGCGGGACCCTATGCATATTCAGATATTTATCATTATAAAATTTAGAAGTCATTCTGACCCCCCGCACAATTTTGGGACCCGGTCTTGCAAAAGTTCCCGCCGACTCTGTCTCCATTTCCTAGTTTCAATAGACTATTCTGTTACCGTTTTAGAATTTTTAAATGAAACACAATTTACTAAAAAGTTTAAACGTTACATAGAATTTTATCTCGGTTTCTACTAATTGTATCACTTGGTAAAATTGTTGAAATTTCTTATTAATAATTGTTGATAAATTTCTATTAGAAAAGGATACGTTTGTTTCTTAAGTACCATAGTAAAGTCCATTCTGGATCTATATTGTCGTCAATTACCTGTAATAGTAATTTGTAAAGTGAAATGAAGACTTGTGGAATCTTTCACGATTCGAAATCATTTGGCATTGAGTTGAGGGAAAAAAATTGTTCATAATACAAATCAAGAAAGTTTAGAAATTAAAAATATTATAACAGTATAAAATATTACAGAACTACCCTTCTTTATAATTCCTTCTTTCTATTTTATTTAGTGTTATTGTAGAATTTATTTTTAATTTTGAATACTTCTTGAACAGAAGTTTTCTAACTAATTTCTTCTAAGGAATCTGTTGAATATTTAAGAACCACAAAGAATGGCACACCCGGAATGTAATGAATGCATTTCTCATAAATGCACATGTCCAGTTTTATAATATATATTTTATAATACACGTACCTCCTTTCCATTTACGTAAAATACCAATGTGTGCGATATTCTCGCGTGAGTCGCGTTATTAGACATCGTGGGTTTAGATCGAATAACAATTTCTTCCTTCGACGCGGCCTCCTCCACCTATCCCGTTAAATAATCGTGTATAGATAACAGTACCAAGAACTATTTCTGTGTAAATCGATAGCTACTAATATAAATCGAATCCTCGAGTACACGCGATATACTCTAGAGAACATGAATTATTATTCTTGCAGTTAAAATAGAAAAGTTTCATAAACGCCGGATGTTCTTTTTTTATTTCCTACCAACAAAATACCCGTGCTTCATTGCGGTATAAGTTTGACTTTCCGTCTTCGTTTAACTTAACGTTTAAATTTAAAAGTGTAGCGCCCTCTGCACTTAGATTTTCGAACTATTCTATAGTCTATAGCAGTCCCATTAGAACAAAGATTCTTCTGGTACATGGATCATCGAAATCGATTCAGTAGTTTTTGAGTTTTGAGCTTTCAAACATGCATACATGCCACGAATATTTTTATGTAATGATATAGATATAATTTGGGTTTCAGAGTATTTTTCTTAAAGTATACAATATTTCTAGCACACTGAAGAACTTATCACACACTTAATGGAACATCCTGTATATGGAATGTAACAAAATGCACTGAAAGCTCATGGAGGAAATATTGAAATACTTGCTTTTAGTAACAAAATAATTGTAAATCTGTATTTGTATCTTTCAACTGCATTCCTTGTATGTATTACATACGTACAGCGTTACAGTGACATCAAATTCAGACCAACTATATTGTAATTAAAGTAAAACCATTTTATATATTTTGTTATTACTGGATTGCACATTAATAAAAATGCTGGGTTGATTTTTTAACATATATATTTCATCTATCTCAAATTCCATACACTGTTCCTTACCTGAGGCGTAGATGTAAGGGAAATCTCAAGTTGGTTATAGAATCCCTGAAGGAAGATTGTATTTCTGAACAACTATCACTACGCATATGTAATACCAATCAATTTCAGTTTTAAATATGTATAAATCAAACAAGCTACTTGAATACACTCAAATCCATTACACCATCAAAACTTGAGACTTATCGAGGAGAGCTGAAGCAGTTTTATCTACAATATTCTCCACTGGAGGTACATACACATGTACATACGCAGAGATACTTGCAGTCCTATCAAGAGCTATCTAACACAATTCTTTTGCAATGTGTATTGCTTAAGTGATGGGTGATAAGAATGACCTATGCCACTTACAAGAACTGCAGCAAACAACTATGGAGAGAAAGCACAAATTAAGCAATTAATATTTCCCTGGTCTGCACGAATAATTAAAGCAGACCAGGTAATGAAAATCGATAGTGCATATCCAAAGAAACCTTACAAAAGAAGAAAACTACAGTGTGCTACTTTGCCTGTAAATGCTATACTGTACACATCATACAATTATTCTGTTTTTAATATTCTCCATCTAAACAGTTTCTTGCAAGCGAACAATCGCCAAACACACGCCTATCGTGCAATAAACAATTCAATACTGAAGAAGAAAACTTTTACTATATCCCCTCTTTTGAAGCAATACTATTTCACACCTAAATAATCTACAATCTTTTACTAGTCAAATGACGATCTATATTAAATAATAAACTTTCGAACGTAAATATCTGTTTCGTCAGATTGTTGTTAGGCTTTCAGAAAAATTAAGAGAATTCCAAAACACATTTGCCCAGGAATATATACCAGTGGCTCTGTGCGCAGCAACGCAATATACGCAGTACGCACACAATTGTAGATGGAGTGCTTAAGTCACACCGTCGCTACGACATAGCAATTTTGGTAGATGTAGACGAAAAGCGACGTGAAAATGATTATTTAAACACTCACCTCCTTGCAATCCAAACTGTTAATTCGCTAGGAAGCACTCGCGTGGAACTGGATTGACCAACAACGGACGACTGACCATTAGGTTATCGAATAAGATATGTACGTTTCATGTGTGACGTTTTATTTAGAAGGCATGCTTACGCGAGTGAAGACATTCGTCCCTACCACTGTTTACTCCTCAGATGTGTCTTAATTCCTGGTCTACACGCGCGAAACCATTTACACGCTATAATCCGTTCCAAGAGAAGTGGATCTCTACAAACGATTGATGAACTGATCAAATTATCGGTTAGACGTTTATTTGCTGCTTATTTTGCAGAGGTAAACATGATGGGAATTCGCTTATGAGACGGTAATTGCACGAACCATGAGGCAAGCACCTTTCACTTTGCAAGATGCAAATATTTGTATTTGGCTGTGGGACTAAATTGAAGAGCGAGCGTAGACTGGGTTCATTTTCTTCCACAGGATGTTCGTGAATGCATGTAAATCGGTGGCACTCTAAGTGCAAGTTAACTGAAATTTTGTGATACCCAGTACAACACAATCTTGATACAGAGATATAATCAATTATATCAGACCAGATAACTGTATCAGGAGTATGTTTATTTTCTTTTCTGTTCGTAGGTGGTCAACCACAAACAAGGTTTGACTATAATCTTTAAAAGACGAGATTCAGTTTAAGAAATCTTTAGGTCCATTTAGTGTGTAGTGTATGTATAGACATAGATAGCCAGTTATTTTTTTGATATCAGTAAATGTGTGGGTTAAGTACTGAAGGATTAGTACAATGTGCGAATTATATTAATGTTAATTAAGGTATTAAGGTCAACTGGTCGGTGTTGTACATATGTGCATGACACATGCTGCCTGGTTGATATCATTATTGTTTGTAACATCTTTGCCAATGAAACAAGTTCGCCAAAAATTTGAGAAACTTTGTGCATAATGTTAGCGAAGATTTATAATGGTGGATACATCATTTTAATTATTAATAGTATACTTCATACTGTTAATAGTGGATAGGTAATAATATAAATTGATTGAAATTAATTTAAAAAAAATGTATTTCCCATTTATTACAGGATTACCAATATATAGTTTCTAATGGTCTGTACATTGTATAAATATAAATGAAACCGCGTAAATTCCGTATGATAAAACAAATTTAAAAGTACTTCGCGATTTTTCAGTCCAATCTTTTACTTTCGATTTGAAAATAATTTTTTTTGTAATTTCCGCAGCGCGCGATTGAAATTCGATTCGAATGGTTGCTAACTGAATTAAAGATTTTTAGTTATTGCATGATTCGAGAAAGTTACTTATTAATCGGTTTTTGATGAAATATAAATACTTGAAAAACTCGTAATGATAATGATAAAGCGTTCATGCTACGTAACGTGAAATTTTCATGCGGTGCTTTAACATTTTCTAATTTTAGATACATTTAAACGGCTCGATACACTGGTCAATATTAATACTAATTTACCAGATACAGAATCTCACTTAATGCAGCCTTTAATCTGTATTCCGTATCTACTATATAATTCGTAGCACCGTTTAAAGAAAATCAGTAACTTTCCCGCGCTCAACGTTGTGAATCCGTCAACTGCTGCGGGTGTTATGTTACGAAGAAGAAACTGCCATCTGAGAAAGAACGTACAGTATATAGCAATTACTATTTAATAAAGAACGTAAATTACGTTACATAATGCATGATATACAGAATTCCTCCTTTATCGTGGCCGATCTATCAAGTTCCTCTTATTCAATTTATGGAACAGCAGTCTCCATCTAGCGGTAAAGACTGGGACTCAAGTACCCGCCTTCAAACACTTCATAAAACTAACAATTTTTTAAAACACATTACAAAGTAATAAACTAGCATAGGTAACTAAAGTATTATTACGCGATTTTGTGCACTATGGACTACAAAAAGCTCAGACGAAATGTGCGATGCATAAGATGCGTAAATAAACCAATGAATAAGTAATTTGCGCGCATCAGGCGGGGATTTTAGTTTTTATATCCATAAACAAATGGAGCACCCAGAGCTGTAATTGTATACATCGATATCTTTGGTAAAATATAAATTTGCTATAATTACCTTTTGCAGAAATTATCATGGACCTAATTCTTAGGTCCTGGAAACTACGCGCGATTACTAACTATCGCGCGTTTTAGCCATTTTATTCCAGGGGCGGATTTAGACGGGGGATGGGGGGGGGGCACACGTTCCTCCCTCAAACGTAAAATACATATTTTAATATGCAAAATACGTACTTTACCTTAGCAATCAGGGGCGTCCGCAGACTTTTTTCCAGGGGGGGGGGGGGCAACTTTGGGATGATGGTAAAGAAAATATACCACTCTTGTTTTTTTAACCCATTTTATAGTGCCAATTTAATTAAAAATTTAAAACCGAAATTTAAAAATATTCTCCTTTTTAGTATAAAACTTAATAAAGATCAGTTTTGAAAAATAAGCGATTTTTCTCAAAAGCCAGGGGAGGCAACTGCCCCTTTTGCCCCCCCCCCCCCCCCCCCCCCCCGCCCTGCGGACGTCCATGTTAGCAATATGAGGGAAAATATGATAAATTGATAGTAAAAAAACAGTTTTTCATTTAGCAGGAAAATGTTGGATTTGCCCCCCTCCCGAAAATCCCAAGTCCGCCCCTGTTTCGATCCTCTCGAGATATCGATATCAGGTGGCTACTAAGGTGCCTCAGAAGGGGCGCCTCTATCAGCGGCTTTCATACATACATTCAGTGTTCGGAGCGATGAAGCTGCAGTGATGGAGAGGGAAACACCTACAGGAGCGGGGGTCATGCGTGACTAACTGCGCCTGCGTCAGTCACGCACACATTACCACCGCTCCTGTAGGTGTTTCCCCCTCCATCACTGCAGCTCCATTGCTCCGACACTCATACAATCGGCAAAATATACAGAACATATTGCCCAATATTGCCAGTGGTATGTGCAAGGCGGCGTTTGACAGCGTTTTTTGTTTCCATTTTGAAATATTACTTTTCAGTTTAAAATGACATTCCTCAAGGAAAGTAACAGTGTACTAGTAGTTGTGGATAGAGAAATTGCGAACGATGACATTACGGATTTTGTGGTCGCAACAAAGAAACCTCTTAAAAACGCAGAGCAATTGGCAATTGCGTCAACCAAGGATTTGGAAACGTGTAAGTACTTGTGGCTAGGCACGTGATTGTATCCATATACTTCGGTTCTTCGTTTCTAGAATACTCTTTTTATCTAATTTACTTAAAGGAAGTATACTACTCTTCTTGTAATGTATTTCTAGGTTTTAAGAGTGCCTCCTCCTACGACGCGATTATTTCCATCTTCAAGCAATCATGCCCGAATCATAACAGCTTTTTAGAGCGTTGCCTGAAAGCTTTGAAACCAGCAGGCGTGCTAATCATGTATGAGTCGTTCCAACAAGAGAAAGATGCAAATATAAAGTCGGCATACGATACGAAAGTATCGAACTTCAAATTGGCCGGTTTCAAAGTAAAGGCTCATGACGATGTAGATACGAAACACTTGAAGAACCTACTGCTTAGAGTGTACAACGACATAGACAACATTTCTGAAGTAGTAGCGGAGAAACCATCGTTCGAGGTAAGTTACCCTTTTTCTTTTTTTAAACGAATCTTCGCAGCCAACTGCGACTTACGTATTTCAAAATTGTAGATTGGCTCCAGCGTGACGCTTAACTTTGGAAAAGCAAAGCCCAATGTCTGGAAACTAGACAGCGTTGACGACGAGGAATTAATTGACGAGGACGATCTTTTAGACGAAAGCGATATCGTGAAACCAAATGCTTCTAGCTTGAAAGGTATATTGAATATCTGATTTGGATGTATGAAATATGCGTAGGATACCGTGGTATTACTGTTTATAACTCTGCTTCAGTGTGCGGCACGACTGGTAAACGGAAAGCGTGCAAAGATTGCAGTTGCGGGTTAGCGGAGGAGTTGAGCGGCAGAACTGTAGAAGAGGGAACTCCGAAATCCTCGTGTGGAAATGTAAGTAACCTGCGATTTATGCTTCTTACGAGACGTAAGAATCGAATGGAAAATAATGTAAAACTATACGCATTTGGCAGTGCTACCTTGGCGACGCGTTTAGATGCGCCAGCTGTCCTTACCTCGGCATGCCTGCATTTAAGCCTGGCGAGAAGGTGGTTTTACCTGAAAGTCAATTACAAGCGGAGTAGAGAAACCTCGTTTGTAAGATATTTATTTTTTCTCCCGTTCGCCCCTTTTGTATGTAATTATTTTAATAGCGTTATAGTTAATGTATATATCCTTCAATAAATATGTATATTACACATGGAGAATAAATACTAGTGGTTAAGTAATTTTATTTCGGTTTCGTCTGTATACAATAGCGATCATCGTGTTAACCGTAATAGAATGACACAAAATATTGAAAATGTCTAGTACCACCGATAAAAGTACATTTTAATTTCCAAACGAAAACAAGTCCAAGTATTGTATCAATATAATACAAAACAAAGTGTTTTGGTATCTCCGGTACATCGATTAAGTACCTCCTATAAAATCGGAAGGAAATAATTTAAGTTTCACGTAATTACGATTGTTAATTACATTAAGTACAAACACAAGGAAAATAAGGAAAGATCGAGATAAAAATTGATATTTCGCTATCCGGGAACTATCTACCAACACTCATCAAGGAATGTAAACCTTTCACTATAAAGCCACTATCCCGTCTCTGGGGATGAGTGTTCGCGAAACGCTTGCATTCCGAAAGTACCATTATTCGATACGTATCACTTGTATCATTCTATTTTAACATATTTCCGAATTTAACAAATGATACAAACATCTTATATATATATATATATATTTTTTTTTTGTATATATAAAACTGTCTACTAAATCCTAAAAAGCAATGATCGCGACATGTCGCAGGGATCGATAAGTTTTCAATAATTTTCATCGTGTACGAGGAACAAAATAAATCGTCATGTCCTTAGCTTGCTTTTCCCTTAAGACAACAGGAACGTTATTCCGCAATGTAAAGACTAAATGTACATATTGAAAATAAAAGGCAACAAATATTACTTCGATCATTAGTCCATTTCTGTCTTCGCCGCCAGATAATGAATTCATCTGTTCCGCGAAACAAACAATAAATTCTTATATCGAAATCGGTATTAAGATTATACTAAGTAGCATGTTGTAGCTGCATTACACCTTCGCATCGATAGCTACCGTCGACGCTACACGCAACATCCTCAGCCTATTTATTTCCGTCTGTATCTTATTTGGTGCAATAAGGGCGTATCAAATCCTATAAACTTAATCTGTAGATTCATTCTGATATAAATTCCCTCAGAAATCAATGATCGTACTATAGTTAATGTTAATAACGTTACACACGACTTTGGTACAAATTTAGGTTCACGGTTCGCACAGCTATGCGCCACCGATCAGCCACCCCTCGGTAATGAACAATTATCTAGTTTAAGCATAAAGAGAGCAATAGAAAGTACAGTTCGAGATACAAGAAATTGGAAGTAGTGGGGCGGAAAAAGAGAAGAAACAAAATGTAATATGATTATTTTAAAGCATAGTTCCTTTCGATCGTACTACCGTGTTCTGTACACGTTATTCTCACTTAAATGTATTATTATTTGTACTATGTGTACTACATCTCGAAAATCAAGAGAGTACGAAAGATCCACTAGTTGTAGCCAAATTTCGTCGTGGTTTTATTGTACTTTCTATAAGTATGAACGTCCACAATTCACGCTAATGATTCCATTATCATTTGCAACTGTAAATCTCTGGCTTTGCAGTGCTTCTACAATTCACCGACGATTATTCATGAACGATAATGAATGTCCTCTGTGTTAATGTGCTGGATTGTTCCTTTACTCTGCACAGGTGTTGCATAAAGTAACGCTGTACAAGATTTATACAAACAGCTGAATTTACTTACTAAACGATGTGATTCATGTAAATGAGGTGGAAACACTTCGAATCTGCACAGATCGTGTTTAGTACTGTGCCTGAAATAAAATGCTTTGTAAAATCATTTAAGATGATTCTCGTTCAAACACCGTGCTCCTTTTCAATGAAACGTTGTACAGGTACATAAAATGTAATTTAATGTAGACTTTTCGCGTCGATGTGTTAAGTACGCGTGAGAACAAATGCATACCCGTTAAATGACTTATTTAAAATGAATAATGAAAGAGAACGTAGAAATTTTGACAATTGCCGCGCGATTAGTTAAGCTCGATGAAGATCCCGATCGGAAGCATCCGATTGTACTTTGCAAATAAAACAATGCTCGGCACAGTAATGATATCTTTGTAATCTAAACGCTTTTAGGAATGTACTCAAATGGTACGTTGAGCAATATGTTACAAGTCTAGCAGTTAAGGCAACTTTATGTACCCTCCAATTGCGGTCTGATTAATTTCTCGTGAAATTCGCTTAAGAATTTTGTTAATGTCGAGACGATTACAAGAAGTAAGCGAAAGTGAGCTAGGAAAACATACAGAGAACTAGGAAATATCAAATAGAATATTATAAAAGTTCTCTATGTTTGGTACATGTATCTGTTACTCCATTGAGGCATTCGAGAAATACCATGGTACTTAACATTTCCTGTTCTCTTATGAAATATATATAATTGTACACCTTTAAAAAAGAAAACAAAAAGAAAACGGAGAAGAGGTCGATTACTTTTCCATAGTTATTTCAAGTAATCTTTATGTGAACACAGCCCTACATATCATATGACGTAATATAAGAGTCCTCAAGAGGACCTTTGGCTTTCGTTTTCTGACTGTATCATTGTTACGACGTTTCCGCATCTCTTGCAGGCATGGTTACCGAATTTAACAATAATACTACAACGTCCTGCGTTATGTAAACTTTTCACGAGCTCCGCGTCAAGTCCACAGTACATTCGCCAGTTTGCACGTCGAAATATTAGTTTATGCTACCACGAATGCCCTTCCATATTATCGAGCAAAGAGTTCTTCTCTTCTTTCTTAGTAACGCCGGTTCCCAGGCCCGCTGTACGTAATTTTGGTTCAAAACATGGCTGTAAGAAAAATAACATGTCGAGCAGAGTGGAAATTTAATGAATTACATTTTAATGTTCTAGCGAGCGCGAAGCATGATCAAACGAATCCCAATTAACTCTTCATGCCTGGTGTAATGTTCTCCATGGAATGTGATATACAAAAAAAAAAATATATTTACTTCGATCTCTAGAGAGTGGCTCAATAGAAAGGATACATTGATTTCAAATAAGTCTACCATACTTGAAAATTCTTTTATTCGTTTTAACAGAATTCTTGATAACACACGTTAATCCCCTAGTTTCTATCGGTAGCGTGTTTGGTTTCCATTATCGAAAGTCTATTGTCTACTGAGAAGGTATTAGAGTTATCGCAGCAAGTACTTACGAGAAATCCAAGATTATGTCTATGCTACTGTTAACTGATTTGGCAAAGAATTATTTTTTTTTTTCAAGAAAAACCGTGATAGAAAAATCTGTCGCATAGTCCGTGTGAATTCATGCATATGAAACTGGTGATTAGGACGCGAGCAGCGGGTATCACAATTAAGCCATGGATTCCTCTTAAAAGGCTAATTTGATCGTTAGTAAGTAAATATTATATAATGATCTTAAGTGTAATTAAATATGCATCATTCGAGTGACACCGAGTTTGGTAAAACATCTAATTTTTATTTGACCATCGCGAAAGAATAATTAACGAATGAGCGAGATATTTTTTTATGAATACTTTTCTCCAGGCAATTTTTAATTATACGCAATTTAAATCATAGAGCGATTGTAAATTAGATATGTATAATTTTAAAACCAGTTCAAGTGAAGTCGAGTTTCGATTTTCGTTAGGAAACTCACGCGAATCCATTGATAATAGAAAATCTAAAAATGTAAATTTCCACGACGAAATACTTTCGACGCAGTTGAATAAAATATCAAAGTGTTAAACTATTAAGTACCACTCGTTCCTACTAATACTTGCAGTTAAAAAAATAGTAACGAAATAAATATTCGGATGAAATTCTGTGCAACTAGAAAAAGAATCAGCCTTACAGTTCCCTGGATTGAGATTCAAACCCGTACCTATTTTATTCCACGGAAGACTCCCTTAATCTACTGCGTTATCCACGTCGCCGACAGATTCTTTCTCGTTGCGTCTAATGCCCGAATAGTTGCGTTATACATACTGAACGTGTTGCACATCAGAAGCACATGTTATGCACATTCTCATGCACGCGAATGATTTCTTTATACTTTAGGTGGTATTTCACTCACAGTTTCACAGATATTCATGTTGCAGCAATTCTCTATGGTTATCTCGCACTGAGTGTCGGGTAGTTGTGGTCTAGATGTCAGTGGAGTTATACCATCCTTGCTGACAACGAATCGCTTCCTAATGCGTGGTCGTCTTCGTAATTTAATCACGCAGTAACTAAGTACAATTATCACTAGTACAAGTAGGGCAGTAGACGAGCAAAAAATTAGCAACAACGTTTTGTACTCATAGTCTTCTCCGATCATGATCATTTGCGCCACCGTTTCGTTCGCTTTGTCACACCTGTTTTTAGGAAATAATGCATCAATTATGAATTATATGCCGATTAAGCTCCAACCAGTTAACTGTATTTCGCGGATTAATGGTAACAATAGTTTTGCATCAATCCCTTATTCGAATTGATGGTCAGAGTTTCGTGGACTCTTGAAAGTTATTTATATTTCCCCGCGTTGTTTAGTCGATCCTTAGTTTCAACGCGAATTACATGTATTCAATAAAAACGTATGTACCTGCAGTTAGTGGTGCCGATGGTGGCAGGAACTGGCTCGGTACGGGCACAAAAGAT
Source organism: Andrena bucephala (assembly GCA_947577245.1). NCBI lineage: Eukaryota > Metazoa > Arthropoda > Insecta > Hymenoptera > Andrenidae > Andrena > Andrena bucephala. Next base: position 31,607,979 of record OX387717.1, on the reverse strand, counting down.
CTCGCAAAGTTGAGTGATATTCCTTAATTTCTCGCAGCGAGATCCCTCCGTGTATTTACATTTACAAATCGGCTTTTCGTTTTGGACGGAGCATTGGCCGCCGTGCAAACAATATCCTTTGCACTGGTCCGTTTCGCATCTTAGCCCCGCAAACGTACCACTGCAGTTACACGTGGGTGACCCATCGCTATTTATGCTGCAACTACCGTGGACGCAGTAATTGTGGCACAGATTCGTCTCGCAATGTGCGCCACCGAACCTAAAGGATTTGAATTTTTATTTAAATTAGTGCGGGCAGAAGTATAGGCACGTTTACTACAGTGCGTCGATAGCATCGTGTGCGAGTGAGCATCGCTTTGAGTGACGCAGGGTCTTGTAGAGGCAGACTTTACCGCTGAGAAACTTTCCTCCAGTACGATTTGCATATATACCGCCTAATGAAAATTAAAATTTCTATAGTTTCCACTACACCAATAGATCGACGAGGTTTCCCCGATAAAAACGAGTCCAAACACGGCCACAATCGGAGTAACTTTAATCCGGTCCAAATTCCGTAGATCCCAATTCTAAAAAACAGTCCAAACACGAGTTTGTACTCATTTTCCTCAGAAGAATCTCGCCAATCTATCGGTGATATCCCTAGTAGCACAAAATATTGGTTAAATATTTTTTCCAAATATTAAAAAAATATTTTTTTAGCCACACTTTTTAATATGAAAAAAATGTTGATTTCAAATATTATATACACATACTGAAAATGTGAAATAAAGGTTTAGAAAATATGAACTAAATATTCGTGGAATATAAAAGAAATATTTAGAAAATGTAAAGCAAATATTCTGGAAATGTGAAATTAATATTCAGAATTCTAAAATAAATATTCAGGAAATGTAACATATATATTTAAAAACTGTAAATTAAATATTCAGAAAATATGAAATAAATATTCAGGAAATGTGAAATAAATATTCAGACAATGTTAAATTAATATTTAAAAAATATAAAGTAAATAGTCAGGACATTTGAAATAAATATTCAGGATATGTAAAATAAATATTCAGGATACGTAAAATTAATAGTACAAAAATATAAAGCAAATATTCAGAAAATGTGATATAAATATTCAGAATTGTAAAATAATTATTCAGGAAATGTGAAATTAATATTTAAGAAATGTGATTTAAATATTCAGCCTATATTGAGTAAACACTTGAAAACCATTTACATGAAAATTAATTTTATATTTATTTAAACATCAATTAATTTCGTTATACATAAATGTGTATAGAAGCATATACAACACATTAAATATATACATTATATATTATTTTGCTGCTTCAGTATCGATGTGGCTGTTGCCAAAAACAAACTCACGGAGTGCTTAATTTCCATCTCCGTAACGGATGGTTGCCTTCTTCTTGTTGCAGCTGTGAAATTGAAAATAAAATAAATTCTGTATTACGTACGTATGCATGTATTGCAAAGAAAACGTAAAAGCGGTAGGTTCTTACTAGTTATAGCATCATATAATTTTAAATTAATAAAAGAAAGCTTTTTTTTTCGCCCTTGCCCGGAGTACGCCGTAGCTGCGTCATTTGTTATTTATTTATTCTCTACTCTACCGAGACTTCGATTCCGGAAAAAAGCTATCTCTTTCTTTATAAATTTATATTTTTGGTAACGCTTACGTTTCTCCGACATTTTTAAATTAGAGTTACTGCAAAATGAGATATGATGAAATACTATAAAATGGGATATGATGAAATACTATAAAATGGGATATGATGAAATACTATCATTGCGAACTTTAATTGTGAATTAACAGTTATGTAGAGCATGAAATAAATATATTGCATATGTAAATGGACTTACCTTTTCTCTGAATGACAAAACGAGTGATAACTGATCTCTTAATAATAATTATTTTTCGGTTCACCGTCTCACAGCGTGATGGCAGACTGGTGTCGAGATTGACAAGGCCACTACACAACCATATTGAATTGAGGCGTTTGATGGAAAAAGGGCACATAGGCTTATGTGCCCTTTTTCCATCAAACGCCTCAATTGCTACGCAAACAGTCGATTGTCAACTGATTAGTCGCCAACACGGTATATTAATTTTTCCATAATATAAAATGAATATTTGAAGGCTCGGATGCAATCAGGGGACTAGCGCTCGAAAATCCGCTAGACATAATCCATGTTTTTCAACGTTCGCCGTTAAGCAGCGACAAAGTTTTTCGTTAATATACAAGGAAGATTTTCACCAATTCACATACTGATTAATAAATAATATATCGTCATGTCTTCTACAATTATTTATTAATCAGTGTGAAAGTTGGTGAAAATCTTCTTTGTAATTAAGGAAAAACATTGTCGCTGCAAGTTATGTACCTCAAAATTGCCTCGATACTTCTTAACGGTGAACGTTAAAAAACATGGATTATATCCAGTATTATTTTATAATGAAATATTATTACTTCTTTTAACATAAGGGTTCAGTGCATACATTTTACGGATTCGCTAGTTTTCTGAGTTTTATATTTCAAGTCTCATAACGATCCGTTAATATTTACTCAAGATATCGCAATTTATGTTTAAAAAAATATTGACATTGGTCGAAAAAATTTTTTTCGTTTATAATTTTTATCTCGAATACTATACTGATTTGATAAAAAAAACTGTAAATAGAAAAAATGTGTGCCGTGACGAGCTTTACAACACTAAAATTTTTAAAATACAGTTTAACAAAATTTAATTTTCCAATTTTTCTTAGCGTTTGAACAATACTTTTCCCATTTTCGAGCGCTAGTCCCCTGATTACATCCGAGCCTTTTATTTCCCGAACTTTCCGTAAAAAATGATTTGTTTCAACCAGTAAACAGATATTTACTTTATATTTGAAAAAGAATATTTTTTTCATAATATAAAATGAATATTTCCCGAACATTCGGAAAAAAATGTTTTCTTTCTACCATACAATAAATATTTACTTTATATTTGAAAAAAAATTTTTTTTCATAATATAAAATGAATATTTCCCGAACATTCGGAAAAAAATGTTTTCTTTCTACCATTCAATAAATATTTACTTTATATTTGAAAAAAGAATATTTTTTTCATAATATAAAATGAATATTTCCAGCATATTTGGAAAATATATTTGCTTCTTAATCTAGAATAAATATTGTATATATGTTTAAATATCAGAAAGAGATTGAACCTCTTTTTAATATTGGATATATGTGCATTCAATATTTTGTGCTACTAGGGTACTTTCACGACGATCAGGGAGAGACTATAGAAATTACAATTTTAATTAGTAACCGAACATTCAATGATTTTCAACGAACACCGCCATGAAGGCAGGCGAAAGCGCGTCGAAGCCGTGCACAGGGTAGAAGTCCCTCGGCGTTTTTTCACGCCGACGCCACTGAAAGCGACGCTGTCGCGTAAGTATGGAAAAAGTGTGAAAACTGACCCCAGCCTGCAGCGGCACTGTCCGTCCGTCTCGTCCACTTGGCCGTCATTGAGGCAGTAACTCTCTCTGCGCGGCGACTTGGAGCTCTCGGTGGTCAGATCCGATTCTTCCGTGCTCGTTATTAAATTGTTAAACGACTGGACGGTGGCCCGCGGGGACGACGCGTTCGCGATGTTCAGCCTTTGACTGATCTTCGCGATCACCGGGCAATCGACTCTGCCCGCGTTGTCGCGGGCCACGATACCAGCGGGATCGTCTAGGTGCGACGAGTAATAGGACTTGAACTGCGTCGGCACGGTGCCAGCGTCCGCGTATTTTGGCGTTGTCCACACCGCTTTCGACACGCGATCGGTCCAATAGATCGACCGATCGTCCACCGCCAGATAAATCGGCTGCTGTCGCCTGAGGTGTACCAACACCTCGCGATCACTACCATCGAGATTGCTCCGCTCGATCTTCACTTGTATACCCTCCACGTCGTCGATCCAGTAGAGCTTCCCCTCCGCGTAATCTATCGCCACCGCTAGCGGCTCGTACAAATTTTCTCTAATAACGGTGGTTCGCTCGGTTCCGTCTAGGTTCGAGCGCTCTACGCTCGGATCCGTACTATTACTATTTACCCAGTATACGTGACTAGAAACAACGTAGAATTATCAGACACATCCGGTAATGGTGCATGTACCCGTGCGTTCGCGCGTTTTTTTTTCTGCGTTTCGAAATGGGTCCGCGGGATAATCAAGTCGGGGGGGAGAGATCGAGAGAGTACGAGCTGTACCGAGAGTCTTGCAGCCGAGACCCGATCTACGAGATCGGTGTTTCTACCTAGATATAAGTGGCACACCTGTTACATGTGTCCAGAGCAATGCCACGCGGATCCCTGGTGGCGAGATCGTGAAGTAGGTCGGGCGCTTCCGGTTTGCCGTCCACTGGCACGTGCATCCTCATGATCGCTTGACGCATAGCGTCGCTCCAGACCAGGGTTCGCGTCCTCGCGTCGAAAGCAATCCCCATGATGTAACTTTTGTTCTGTTCTGAACGACACAATGATTTCTCTTGTGAGTCGATGAGGTGGAACTATATTACCCTCGAAGTCGAAACTATACGCACAGTGGCGGATTTAAGGAAAAAGGCCCAGATGGCAAACGTTCTGCGGGGCCCATTTTTGTAGGAAAATGAAGAGGTAGTTTACTAAAAACGGGATAAGTGTAGTAGTACAGAAAGAAAAACATAGTGTTTGGTTAAAATCATAATATTTTTTTTGAAGATAAGGGCCCAAGGGGGCCTTCTGGGCAGGGGCCCACTTTTTCGGGAAAATGAAGAGGTAGTTTACTGAAAACGGGCCAAGTGTAGTAGTACGAAAAAAAATGTAGTGTTTGGATACCTATACCTAATCATAATTGTTTTTGGTCATGGGGCCCTACCGGGGCCTTGTGTGCAGGGGCCTAGGCGGCAACTGCTCATCAGCCGCCCTGTTAAATCCGCCACTGTATACGCAGACTTTGTACAGATACATTTTGTCGTGTCAGAAATTTTTGAAATTGATATTCCTAGTTTTCTTCAAGATTTAGATTTAAGTTTTATTATACTTTGCGTAGGCAAGAGAGGCAGCCACTTCAGGGCCTCAGAGCTCAGGGGGGCTCCGAAAAATTGGAAAATTAATAAAAAATATGACTGTGAAAGCTAGAAAAAAAAATTAATACAGCAAAATTTAGATTTTAAAATGAAGGCGTTTTTTCGTGTCATGGGCCCCACAATTTAATCTTATTTATATATTTGTTTTAATACTTATTCGCTTCGCGTGTTAGCCCGGTATTTTTGATTTTAGAATAATTAAGGGGGGCACATATGGAGCTCGCCTCAAGGCCACAGAAAACGATAAGACGGCACTGGGTCCCACCATAAACCTTACAGTGTCCGAAAGACCAATTCTTAAAAAGAATCAGGTATAAAAACACCATACCCTAATTTAGCGATAGTAGCCAAACAGTGATTCTGTTGTCCCAAGCTCTGGCAATCTATAGAATTCTACCGCATGTCAATTGCAAAGTATTACGTAATTAAATAATGTTCTTCTTATCTCTACTCCTCCTCGTGACTAAATCACAAATATTGCGTTTATTGCGCATTGCTTCAGCTTTATCGTTAACGAATAAAGAGGGCTTGTTCCTCGGCATACTCACTTCTGAAAAGTGGCTTTGACGTGAAATTCTTATTCGTCAAATCGTTACTGAACACAGAAGTGGCGCTGAGCGTGTCGCTGAAGTACATAGTGTGTGTAGCGTCATCGTAGGCCACCCCCGCTAGGGCCACAGCGTCCGCAATCTTTGCTTGCCCCGTGAGCATTCGGTCCCGCGAGAAGAACTCGATTTCGCGACCAATCACCACGGCTAAATCTGCAACAAAGTGGAAACAGCAACTGTTGACCATTACTCTTGGCTACCTTTAATTGAGATTATGGGCCTTATAGGTTGGGGACTTTTGTGGGTCGCGATCGGTATTTCGTACATGTTCATTTGGTAGAGACGGTGGCAGACAGTGCCGCGTTAATATATCTGAAAAATCAATCGATGTCAAATGGGCCCTAATAAGGCCCCGTCATAGTGCGAATACGATGTGCAGGTTTCACAAGCAAAACTGAAGGTGCTAGAGGAGCAAGGGTTTATGGACTGTCTGTTATTGTTGAATTGATAATGGAATTTGTCTGAGGATTTCTTGAAACGAGTTGGGACTTATCGAGCTGATCTGTTGGAGCTGTAAAGTGTATGTTCCTTTTTATTGGTTTATTCTTTTCATCGGGAGTGGTGGGTGGGTGAAAAGGATACGGGTCATATGAAGAATGTATATTTTTGTGCATCTGTATATGCATTGAATGTATATTTTTTTGCATCTATTTGCTTATTGTAAGAGTACATATATTCAGCAACTCTCGGTGATTTTGTTATAGAAAAATATTTAAAAATGAGCAGCCACTCTTCCGGAAGCAATTTTTTATCGGAGAGCGCGATTTCTCCGAGCTGGATCATGTGAAATCAAAAAGTGAAGAAGATTCTGCTAGTATATGAGTTTATCTGGTGCGTGAAAAAATTATTTCAGACAAAATGCCAGCCGTTTAATGCAAAATCATGATTTTTCGATGTCTGAATTGTTGGTTTTTCGTGAATTAAAAATAGAGTTCTCATCAAAAACAAAAATCGTTCGTTCACGCAGCAGATAAACTCATATACTAACAGAATCTTCTTCACTTTTCGTTGCTCAAATCGTGCTCACTGATAAAAAATTGCTTCCGGGAGAGTGGCTGCTATTCGTTCATTTTTTTAATATTGTTCTACAATAAAATCACAGAGAGTTACTGAATATATGTACTTTTAAAATAAGCAAATAGTTGTAAAAAATATACATTAGATTTTCCACAAAAAATTCCCGAAAATCACGTTCTTTTTCGCCTGCCAACTGAGCTTATAATTTCACTGGGTTCCAATTGTTGACAATGTATAATCATACATTGGGAAGATACTGGGGGCTAGCAGTTGGTGAAAAGGGAGAAGGAATTTTAGCTGTTTTTACTTTTCCATTACTCAGTCCCTTCAATTTTGCTCGCGAGATTAAATTTAGGTGATTCAAGTCTAAATCTAAAAGGAAGTTTGATTAATTCTACGTAGAACAAGGTACAAGCTCCCATATAAAAAGCGACCTGAGTTGCTAAAAAAAAAAAAAAACTGAAGAAATATTGAAAATTACTGCCATTCAATTTGAGAAATTTTCTAATTCTACAATTTCTGAAGAAACCTAGGATTAGGTTTACATTTCGTATGGAAATGATTGCCTTTCAAGAATACATCGATATTTTCTTTTCGATTTCATTTAATTATTGCTCTCATAGGATCACGCGCTGATATTTCATGAACACGATGATGCAGTTGACATCAAGATGAACTTTGCGATGTATAGCGTGATCCAAATGACCTCAGGCATGAACATTTCCCGCGAGCATGCATACTTTAGCATGGATTTATAACGCGTCACTTCTGTTTTCCTTATTGCAAGACCAAGGATACATACCATTTACACCTACAATTTGTACTATGTAATGAATTTTTTTCTCCAATCTATCTACATATAGTTTGCAAATCGATCAAAGTATGTACTTATTCAATTGCAAACTAAGCGAAGTCGTTATTATTTATTACTACATTTATACAGGATGTTCGAGAATTTTCCAGCAAACTTCTATTAATATGTTCCGTTACTAAGCGTGAGAAACAGTGCCGTATAATGTACTTATATACGATCAAAAATGTATTGACAGAGTTTGAAGGAAACCATGGACGACTTGCTTTTAATTATGTAAAAGTGAGTCAAGTATCATTATAACTATTATTATCATGCCTAACGCTAGTTCCTGCATATGGACTAATGCGAAGAATTAACATTGACGAAGCAAAATGCATACAAAGCTCGTATGGTAATAAATACAATATTTGAACGACGTCAGTGCCGCATTGACAAGGCTGGCCAACATTCGCTAGTGGAGGATTAATACAGTAGAATTAATCCTCGTCCAAAATGCAAACGGATCGGGTGTGGACTGGTAGGTATGCGATTTTAATCGAGGAGCGGCTGCTTTCATTTGAATCTCGAGCCACGACCCTCAGATTGTAACTTGTTCGATCGGCTTGCAACCGAGAGCGATAAAAATGTCATCCACGGATGAAAATGAAAATCTTTCTGTTTATGAAAGATACTGTTCACCTACTGGTGACATTTTTCTGACGAAAATGATGTGAAAGAAGATTTCACTTGAATTATTTTTAATTTCGGTACACAACGCGTTAGGTATCGCAGACAATATTAAAACCGTCGCGCATTTTGGCGAAGCGATGCGGAGAGAAAAGTTTGTAAACAATTGATGACCGAAGCGCGTCGACAATTAATTAATTATCATTAACTTCTTCGATTCGCTTCGCCGCGATTCGCCAAAATGTGCGATAGCCTTGAGAAAGAAGTATATTGAGGGGTCATTCTACTTTGATTGGCCGAAAAATGAAGCTACTTGTAAAGATTTTTTTCTCGGTAAATACAACATATAATGAAATAAATATTTTTGGTATTTATTAAGCTACTCTTACATTATACAAAAAAAATTTCATTATATGTTGTACTTACTGAAAAAAAATCTTGACAAATAGCTTCATTTTTCGGCGGTTCAAAGTAGAATGACTGCTAAAAAATAGTCTGAGTGAAGTTTTGTTTGATATCATTTTCATGGGAAAAATGTCATCAGTATTTTAATAGTATTTTCATTAGCGTAAAACAAAAATAGAAGAACTTCAATTACCATCCGCGAATGAGTTTCTTATCGCACTTGGTTGCTAACCGCTAGCTTAAAAAAAAAAAAAAAACAAATTGAGCGACGAGCTCGACAGAGTTGCAATCTGCGGGGCAGAGTTGAGTGCCACTCGAATATGTACGCTTTGATTCGAATAAAATATCGAATACATTTTTTTTTAATAAAAGTAGGACTCTAAACGAGCAATGCGTTCTGATACATGATGTTTTGTGTTAAACGACGATTATAGCGGTCATCGCGAGGCGAGTAGTCGAGGATTGTTAGTTTCTAACTTTTCCCATTACAGAATCTATTATTTCCGACAAATGTAGATGTAAAGGAAATGGAAATGGAAAATTCGTCCGGTATGCATAAGCTTAACTACCTTTTAATTTAACTTTTAATTTGTTACTATATATAATAACGTTTGACATTATGAAAGATATCTACTGATAAGGCATTTTAACGGTTTTAATATTTAACCTGTAAAATATTAATTAAAAAACCAGTGGAAATGTCGTTCCCGTTGTCGAATATAAATTGTTGCTGCACTCCTCATAACAATCAGACTGGCCATAAACAGTACTGTTGTCAATGGCAGGTCACTATGTATCTCGAGCAGAGTTCCCCTCACCTTCGCGCCACTTATTCATCACATTTATTTTTTGTTGAGGTCTTTCGAATAACGAATAGATCTGGCTCGAGTAGGGAAGAGCGGGGACAAACGTAACATTTTTTACATTCGGCAAAGCTGCCAATTACCTCTTACAGATATAAAAACGAAAATTATGCCTTAAGATAGTGTGCTTCTTGGTCTATCATTTGGCCACAAATTCAGCCTTCCATGATAAGTAGTCAAGAAGTTACGGCAATTTTCCGCAGTGACTGTCATTGTTACTTTTGTCCTGCAGAGGTAGGACGAGATTAACATACCATGGGGACGAAAGTAATACTAATTACTTTGAGGAGAATTAAGTAAAACCACTTCTTCCAAAGTAAAATAGGATTTTTATTTTCAGAAACGATAGAAACAAACATTTAAATAAACATATTTTAAGTAGGTAACGATAAAAAAGCATAAACAGCTTCAAACCTATATTTGATACTGTGTATTTGATTTAATATGGAATCTCGTAACTAATGTAACTAATATTTATGATTTTTTGCCCCAAAAGTAACTAATATTTATGATTTTTTGCCCCAAAAGTAACTAATATTTATGATTTTTTGTTAAAAACTATTCTTAATATTGGATTCAACTTCTCCCCGTAATGACGTGTTACTTTTGTCCCCAGCCATGTTTTCCAGCACAGAACTGTTATAACGTACAAACTATACAATATTTATTGAAATCAAATACAGGAACTTATAAAGACATTGTCTAAGAACGCTCTAACAAATAATTGGATCAATGTCTATAGTTTAACTACGAATATTAACAAAGAAACTACGATACCCAGTCACCATTAGCAATCTTGAAGAGTAAATACAACTTGGAGGAACTGATTAAATAAATATCGCCCACCTATTCTTATCTGGTATTATATGATCGTACCACGAGTTAGGCAATAAGTAGACTTTTACAGTATTATCTAATATTTCCTACACTATTTTATATTTACCGAACATATTAAAACCAACTGAGAAAATCTTAGTATATTTCGAAATTTAGCGATAGAAGACCACAGAAAATCTCGTTACAAAATTCTTCGCCTAATAATTATACTTCAACTCCTAAAATTCACCATCGCCATAAATCCTTTCTAAACATAAAAAATTAAGCAAGTGTAGTAAAAAAGGGGTGTCTCTTTCATCAGCAGTGTGAATTTCCTTCGCTCACTTCGTAAGTTGAAAAAAGAACACGTCTTGCAATTTATTCGCCTATACTCTGCCTACTTACGGTATGAATTCAGACTTCTTACGTACTAAACGGTGAAAGAATTAATTTTTTCGGCGAAGACTGAACAAAACATTCGACACCGCCCACTTCAAATAGTGTGCTGCATTCTTAGATTAGCTCGGAAGAAATACAATACAGCTGGCTGTTAAGATTCGTCAGTGAAAGCTGATAGACTGCGATATAATGTTACTGCAGCGTGTGCAAAAAGACGATCGTTTTTTTCAACGCTTGTAGAAATGTGCCGAAACCAAAGTTGCTTTCGCGGAAAGGGATCAATGTCCAAATTAAACTTTGAAAAAAATTACGTGTATACCATTTCATATAAGAGTAGACCTACCGATAGACCGATTTGCATGCGCGCGCGATTGGTCGCAGAGCTTTCTCTGCCGATTTCCTACCAATCAACAGCCTCCTCAGAGTCATCGTTGCACCGAATGAGTCTACTCTTAAGTGGAATTAAGTATAAATACATTTTTTTCGAGATATCTACGTTAATATCAGAAACATTATTTCTAAATAAAGCCTGCCATGAATTTTCAAACGATTTGGGCTGCCGCGCTATCACTGTGCTCACTGTTTATGTATTATAACTGAATGGGTTTTGATACGCTTTGTTTACATCAGGCTTGGGAATTAACTTCTGTTTTTCTCCTGAATTAACTTCTGAAAATCGGCTGAAAACTGGAGTTGGGCATTATTCGATTAAATTTTTATTCGAAGATCTTAGTCGAATAAAAATTTCGAATAAAATGAAGTTCGACTACAAATCAATTTTTAGTCGTTATTCTCGAATAACTTCATTTCATTCGAAATTTTTATTCGAGATCATTCGAATAAGAATTTATTTGAATAAAAATGTGTTCGACTAATGGCCAACTCTGCCGAAAAGAGCAGTTAATTCACAAGCCTGGTATATATGACACTATTTGCGAACACTGGCGGAGGTTTTAAAAAAGTTCGTTGATAGCAAGGCAGCGTTGGAATTATGAAAGAAAATCGCAATTACGTAAAGCGAGTTACTACGCTGCCTACAGTTCGAATCGTAAACAAGGAAAATACGAATAGGAATTTGGGAAAAAACTGCCGAAGGATTGAAAGTTATCACTATCGGGGTGTCAATAAATTGGATCGAAAGTCGAAGATCATCGAATTTTTCTTTCCCACAGGTTGACCTGGCCAGGAGGACTGGCGTAAATGCGCAACGAGTTGCTACGGAATAAATTGTTATTGTTTTCGCAACGAGCCGCGTGCCGACTCAACTCGCGCTAGAGAACTCGAGCGTTTCCTGTAATTCGTAATGATTTCGATAGCGCGAGAACGTTTAGATATTTCGAAAAGAAATGCAAAAACTGGTGAATAAATCTTGAAAACTATTGGATGCCTTAAATAATTTAATAATTTGAGAGTTGAAAATTTCTGAAAAAGTATAAAAAGAAATTGAGGAATATTAACAAGAATTTGAATAAGTTGATAAAGTTTGAAGAAACTCGAGAAAAATTTGATTATATTTTTGTATTCTAGTTCTGATTGTTATTAATAATATTGTCATCAATAGCACCAACAACGTACCAATGCTATTATTATTATGATTCACACTAGCTTATTATGCCTATAGTAGAATGCTGGTAAACATTTAAATATTTATTTTTGTACATTAACTTCCATTGAGTGACAATAGGATGCGTGACGAAGGCTAAAGAAAGATTGACGAAGAAAACGACGCCTGATATGCAAAAGCTGACTCATCTTCCACCTTATTATTCCAATTTCCACCGTTTTCTGGCCGAATGTGTGGCAATACTTTTCGCGATTTGCTTATTGATTTCCATTTCGTATTGTACAGCACAAGATAAGCGGCCAATTACAGAATGTACGCAAAATGTTCTTGTCACCCTTGTTTGCGATAAACGGGCCATATAGGTAAGCTCATTTGAACATGAAAATTTGAAAAACAGCGAATTTTTCCTCGTCGCGTATTTAAATTCCGCAATCTTGTCTGATTATGGTAATGCAACGTGTCAATAAATATATACTTTTAAATTTATCGTTTTAATAAATTATGGTTTCATTGATATACAGATAGCTGCACCGATTAAAACATTTTTAATCTTGCCTTATTACTGTTCCTTTGAAAAGGTCACTCGACGGGAATGGGTCGATAACGCGAAAATATGTCCAATTAAAAAGCGCGCGAATTTCATGGGTGCCACAGTCAGCGCTCGAGTCAATTTAAATTTTTCCAGCGTTCGAGTGGACCAGAAACAGCAATTAACAGACTCATATCACGCGTAGTGCTGAAAATTGTAACTATTTTTTTAATAGTCAAAATGATAAACTGAGTACCACCCATTAGTAATATTTTTCGAACGCCGCTGAAAGCCTGAAAGTTAGCTCAAAACTTCTTGAGTCGTGTTTGTTGAAGAGCTGTCAGAAACGCTACGAACTTTCCGAGCAGCGTAACATAATACACCGAAATTATATTAAACAAATTAAACAAACAATATTTCGATTAATATATTACATTACCATTTCACAACAAATATGTAGACTTCAATATTATCATACCTAATATTCAAATTTCCACAATCTCTCGATTTAGAATTCATCCCTCTACGAATAACAATATTCAAAATCATTAAAAACTACAAAGCTCCACTCCACACTATCAGAAACTCGCAAACGTCACGCGTTGCAATAAAACTCCCCCCTCCCCCGTCTTTGCACGTTGCGTAACCTATTTTTCGCACCTCCTCGAGCTACTAATTACCCAGTGCACGCATAATCGGCGCACAGCATGGCGCTCTCTTTAATCGAGCACATGCCTAGCAGGCTACGTGCCGAGCAGAAAGCCAAGAAACAACTAAAGTTCGTGAAGAACCGTGTGACATAATTCGGCGATACGGAAAGGCCACTTAAAACAAATGACAAGAACGTTTATCCTCATACTTAGCAAAAAGCGAAAAATGTAGAAAACGACAGCGAGCTGGGTATCGTCCGCGCCACTCATCGCATTCCCCGCGGCAGATCGCGATATTCATGACTTAAAAACTCACCGGCTGTCAACGGTTCCTAATGTTTCCGTGCCTGCTAAGTGGCGGAGGAGGTAAGCGACCAGGATCCCTTTCGACCGAACCACTATATACATCTTCGATCTCTATTTACCATTGCCTTCGAATTCGGGATTTATGCGGCACGCGTATTGCACAGGGCACGTCGCGCCGACAGCTTGACATTCATTACGTAAACAGGTATAAGGGCAAGTGCCGTTTCGCCTAGTTATCGCATCCACGGCACCGTGATAGTTAGACGATGGGTCTAGGCACGGCTGAAAAGTCGGTTTCATTCACCTTTCGGCCGTGTTTCGTCTTTCTCTGCCGGACGGAGAAGGCAGAGGAAAAGTGGCGTACGTGACGGCCGGAGTCGCGTGAATGGAGAGCGGGGCTTAAGCGCGACCCGCAAAGCGGTAGTATCGACACGACCTCGTGGCCGCGCCGCTCGCTTCTCGGGTTTTCAGCGGTGCTTTGATACGCGGCTGATTTTGTCGCGCACGTTAGAGGGGTTTTGTGATTCACTTACCCCACGATCTGGCGTCGGTGTTAATCGCCAGGGTTCCCAGGATTATCGTTAACGTTACGACCAGGTATTCACGGGATGTCATGGTGTGCGTGCATCTGTTGAGTAATAGATAAGTCTGGCTGACAAGTTGAAGGCACAATCGGTAGATACGATATGAAGCGATCCGGTGGATTGACTTGAGGCCTCGTCTAGCTCTGTTACACTGGCGTACGCTACGAGAGACTACCTCACAACCTCATGTTGCGGCGGCTCTCCGCGGACTACGAGGCTCGTGCGTGACTGCCAAGCCAGCCACGATGCGCCGACCAATCGCGTACGGCCATCCCCACCACGCACGTCGAACGTGTTTTCACATTTAAAAACGCACGGTGTGCGATTTTGGCAATCTAGCTTTAGTTTATTCAAATACAAGTTGTTCCTGAAAATAACAATTTTTTATGTCATAAAGTAATTTATACGTGGTTTTTAATATTACAAAATAGTATATTTTTTTTTTAAATTGGACGAATTTATTTTGGTTATTTTTTCATTCATATCTGAATAAAGTAAATAAACCGAACTTGACTTTTTAAGTAATATCACAAAACGAAAAATAAATGCAACAGAAGACTGTATTGGATCTAATGAGAAGCTGACGTGAGCTGAGTATAAAGAACGAGATTTGTTTTAAAAAATGCTTATCACATTTTCGAACGTGAGACTAAGGAGTTTGTTTACATCCATCAGAGCACGTGATATGAGTATGTATCGCTTTCTTGGACCTGTGAACGGAGCGCGCGTTTTCGTCTCGGACTGCGAACGTGTTACATACTTGTTACATTGTTTTTCTCAAAACCGAGTGAATTTGCGCAGCTAATTTTTTCAAAACATAAATCTTTTTCGTGATTAATAGATATGCTGCATGAATTTAATTGAAGAGAGTTGCAGAATAATTCTATTTAAAAAATATTTCTATTGTGTCGTAAAATGTTACCTAATACATAAAAAAAAAAATCATTTTACAGAACTTACTAAGAATATTCTTCCGAATGGCCCCAGTGGCTGATCGACACGAGGTTGGAGGGGAGGGATGGGGAGAGGGTGTGGATCCTAAATCTAAAATTTTAACTTCAGGTATTTATACAGTTTCCGAAATATTAATGAATAATTATTAATTTTTTTACAAATTATTTGTTTGAACTGCATATGCGTATCCCTAACGGGTGTCCACCCCCCCCCCCCCCCCTAAATTTGTTCTACGGACAGCTGGACGTGTTCCCCTTACCTTTTTTTCATTAATATCTCGGAAACTAATAAATTTCCGAAGCAACAATTTTCAATTTAGGGTCCACACACCCTCCCCACCCCTCCCCTCAAACCGCGTGTCGATCGGTCACTGGCGCCATTCGGAAATACAGCCCTTACTAACAACTCTTATATTTTCGAAAATACACTAAAACAAAAGAAATTAAAAGAATTTCGGGTCGAATAATACTTCAAATTGTGTTGGTAATTTTAAAGTGGGGGTGGTTAAATTTTGAATTTTACTGAAATTTTAGAAATTTGTTTTCTGGAGGGTGAACGGATTGTAGAATTTCGGGTAGAACAATACTTCAAATTGTGTTGGTAATTCTAAAGTGGGAGCGGTCAAATCTGGAATTTTACTGAAATTCTAGAAATTTGTTTTCTGCAGGGTGAACGGGTTGTAAAATTTCGGGTAGAATATTGACGTACCCTAATGTTATTCACTTTTAAAAAATGAACCCCGAAATTACAACGCAAAATTCAATTCCGTTTTGCAAGAAACTGTAAGAGAAATTCGTAAAAAAGGTAACGTTACTACTTAGGTATTGATGGAAACTGCCAATTATTTTATGACATCAAATTTGCCCTTTAAAATTTGACTATCGATTTTTCATGTTATTTGTACCTTTCGCGGAGTAAAAAAAATGAAAAAAAACATGATTTTTAAACATATTTCTTTATTTCAACACGTTTTCTTTTTTTAGCGTATGCGTTCAAGCGCTTGCACTGCCACAGATTTTAATTATTTCTCTCTAATAAAATTTGTAAACATTACTTAGCATGTATAAATATATGAATCAAATTGTGACGGAAAATCTTGTATAGATGCTTTATAAAAAAATACCAAAGATTGTGTAAGAAAAAGCGCGCCTTCTACTAAATACCTCCTTAAGCCGGGTACACACGTGACTGCACACTTTGTCTCTCATAGTGCCAATTTTGAATAGGTATTTATTTACTTACGATAAACTCAATTACCATACTTCAAATTAACATTTTTTAATAAATAAAGAATTGATATGAAACTGTGTACAAACTGAGAAAATACACTTCGGTTTTAATTAATCCTTCCTTGCCAACCAATTATTATTTTCTATAAAGAGTAACGCTGCTTAATAACATATAGTTTAGGGGAGAAAACTCTACGAAACTCTAGTCACTATTAACACAAGACGCTACAATACTTGACGGATATACTTGTACAGATTTATTGAGCAAGTACATCTGACGGCCTGCGTCGACGGACGACGACCATGTGCTCGCTTTATATTTTTTTCGTTTTAGTTCTAAGAGTATCTTGGTCTCCAAAAAAATCAAATAAGTGGTAGTAGGAACTTATATACCATAGAGTAAATTCATAAATTTGTTCCGCACGCAACCCTGAGCGCTGAGATTCTTGAATTTATTTCTTTTGTTTCCTGTGATTTGCTCTTAAGGTATTTATTTCTTTTACCGCTTTATCACGATCGGCGCTCGGGTTTATATTCATAATTTTTTTCCAGCAATCTGTGGTATGCGGCATCTCTTTTCCTCGGACTTGACGCGCCACAGACATGGCTCGCTTTGGTAAATGTGAATAAATTCTTCAAGTACCTGGTGATTCCCTTTTCGTAAATCGCTTGCCATGGCGGGAAACAATTAATTACCCGTACATCCAACAACGCCGAGCGTTCGCGCGCGAGTGCTTCCTTCTTGTACAAGTTTATGCTTCTTCTACACACGCTCAAGTATACTTGCACACACCACCTGTGTAAGTATACAGTATAGAAGTTCAAAATTTTTCATGTTACTTATACAGTCAAAATACTTGTGCAATAAATCTGTACATGTATACCGGCTCATGTAGGAGTTACGTGTGTACCCGGCTTTAGTTTTGAAGGAAAAGAAAATTTATTTCTGAAAAGTGAAAGGCGTTGCTTTTGGTTAAACACTTGCTATACAGTGAAAATACTTGTGCAATATTATTAGATCGCGGATGTTTATGCAAATATACATTTGTATAGAAAAGGACTAAACAAGTGAAACTTTGATAGAAATATGTTTTACCATTAGAGGGTTTCCAAAATATATTTTTTATTTTAAAAAGTGTTATGATTATTTATTTGTAGCATATACAGAACTTACTTAGCTTGAGTATAGCAACGGCCATGATATAGTGTATTCGATTTTCTTATAATAGGGAGGTTGTAATTATCGTAATAAATATCATACTTGCATAAACTTCCGCAGTCTAAATATTATCATACACACGCTCATGTATACTTGTGCAATAAATTTGTACGCAGTGCCGGATTAAGATGTTCAGGGGCTCTAAGCACTTAAAAGATTTTAATCTACGACTTCTTAGGCCTTCTCCGATAAATAATTTGACTTAAAAGTGTTAATAACAAAAGTTAGATTTTAAAATTCAGAAAATTTCTATGGCGCCCCCCTTTTTCCTGGTCACCTAAGCACGTGCTTACTTTGTTTATTGGTTAATCCAGCACTGTTTGTACGTGTATACCGCTCAAGCCGGCTTTAGCGCGCAACCGTTTTTCTTTTAACATGACCTATAAATTGTTGTGTAATTGAAACGGGGATGGTTGTACGGAATGAAAATTTATAATGTTTATAAATGATTATAGATGTTTATATAGGTACTAAAAATATAGAATTTTTTAAAATTAATTGACACTGAAGGAGTTACGCGTGTATGCCTTTTTTCTGGTCGCTTTTAAATTATTCTTTTTTCATAAATGATGTGCTCCGGCGTGTTCATTTTCCAGGTAGGTAGAGGACAAAGTTAAACAAATGATAGAAACTGATACGCACTGTTACAGACGTTGGTCTGTACATTATATTTGTGGAGGATATGCCAGAGTTTTAGTTTGATAATTCTGCAAAGTCAGATGTTAGATATCATATCTTGCGCGCATGTATATGTATATCATATTTACAAGATTTTGCACTTACGCTCTCGTGCTTGAGGAATGTAAATAAGTTGTAGTAAAAAATTTTATGCGGCGCTAAGATCGTTAAGTAATAGTCTATGCTGTTCGAAAATGTCGCCAGCGTGTTCAGTAATTAAGTAGAAATTACAGAACGCGTTTTTAAAGATAGTAATTAGTAGAGGCATAAAAAAATGTTTCCCTGTCGTCATTGCTATCTTCTTCAAAAACCCATTTATGTTACGTGACAAACAAGGTAAATATTTCGTTGCAATCTTCTACTTAATAATCCGTCGCAGGATTAAAATGCCGGATGTAGTACAATTTGTCAAGATTCAACAGTTTTAAAAGCAAAATAAATTATATTTCCAAAGTTTCAAGATTTCTTTTCGCACCTCTTTAATTCATAATTTGTTATTACTTATTGTAAGCCATAGTCAAATAGTATAGTTTACTTTAACTGTGTTAATTAGAATTTAAATTTTCTGCCGCGTTCATTAGTGGGAATATTCATTTTTCGCGCGCAAACAGCAGAAGCTCCATCTCCCGGCACAGAAGTGTAAGTAGAGCTGTCTAGAGATTGACCCCCTTATCTGATCTAATCTATGATTTACCCCCATCCCCGAATAAAGAATCATATATACCTCAATACTGACGCAATAAAATTCCCTTCGTTGAACATCAACATGTAAACGCTTCCGGTATAAAATATACAATTAAATTTCAGCTCGTGCATTTTCCCTTTCACTTTCGTTAAAAACATATTCTAATAGAATTACCTTACCTCAACAAGTTTCATCTCAAACAAATCAATTTTACCGTTTTTACAAACAAAAGCAAAACAATTACTGACGAAGTTTTAATCGAACAATTAATTAATTCTTACGCACGTCATCATACGTCCAGTTCAACACCACCGAGCTCATAGGCTACGTAACATCCCCAAGAAACCAGCCCTTAAAAAGTGAAACCCAAAAACGAACATCCCCGATGCCCCACGGGATACTTCAACTTTCCAGAAGCTATCAACCTCTTCCCTGTCTCTGCTATGGTGATCGGCGAAACTAGCGTTAAGGGTGGGAACGGGTTTCAGCGTAGGGAACAGTAACGCCACGGAGCCGCTGGCAATCGCGCCCCCACGCAACAGTCCGCCACTTACAAACAACTGGAAGCCAGCGGTTCGACTTTATTTCGCCTCAGTCGATAAGCAAAATTGCAGAATTATTTCGCCCCCGTTCGAGCGTGCCCGTCTCGCAGCGAGGCGAGCGATCCCAATGCAGAGCTCTAGGTCCCCGAAAGACAGCTGCCTTGCCCGGCAGGTATTACGACAGGGAAGATCGCCCGGCGAGGGAAGCAGGCGCGAAGGCGGGAAATGGCCTCCGCGGCCCCACGGAGCGACGACGCCACGTACTAGATGGTATATTATTGATCAATAAGAGAGGCTAACATGGGTGACCCGTGCCGGCAGTGGCGGCCGTCGCTTCCTTCGTATTTTCACGCCACGCGGCTGTGTCGCGATAAGCCGAGCTCGGTAGCGTGCGACCGCGATCACATTGCCCTCCTGCTCGTCCACGAGAGCCGTGTCCGCGAGACGACGAGCAGCAGCCGTGCGTGAAACCCCCGCGATCTCGTGCATCCGTGGAAATACGGGAATCGAGGGACGCAGAGGGAGTAGCGGGGCAGCACCGACGGGCTGGATACCGTTCGGCACGCGTTGGCTCGCGCGCGGAGGGAGACGGGGCCTGCGGAAGTGGGAGAGATAGCCGGGGAGAGAGAGAGAGAGAGAGAGAGAGAGAGAGAGAGACGGGGAGAGGGTAGGGAGAGAAGTGAGAGGCATAGGGGGAAGAGTGAGATAGTGGCGTAGGGTAGGCCGACGGAGAAGGTGGAAAAGGGAGAGGAAGAGGCGAGCGCGAGCGACATGTGTCTGTGTTGAGGGAATTCTGTCCACGATTGTGCGGTGGCCGAGGGTGCGCCGAGAGAGAAGATCGGTAACTTTCTCCTCTCCTCTGTCCGATACTCTCTCGTCGCCTACACGGGACTATCGATGCAGACCTTACGGAAGAAAAACAGTCCGTGCAAGTGTGAGTAAGAAAAAACCACCCCCGTTACGATTCCCGTGGAGCGCGAGGAAACAGAGGCGGCAAGGGGGACGGGAATAAGACGTGCCCATTGGCCGGCGTCGCCCTGGTGACTTTGGTGATAACGTTGAGGATTCGAATCGAGGTGGTGCGGCTCGTACGGGTTTCTTTTCGTAGACGGATGCGGGGCCCGCGATTCCCAGCGATTTCACGGGGGTGCGACGCTGTGACATCACCCTCGCGGAACGGTGAAAGGGGGCAGCTCCGGGATATGGCTTCCCTTCCCGCGGGAGGGAGGGAAGACGTCGGTCGCTCGATTCGAATCCAACGGGATAATCCGATACGGTACGATGTACGGCACGGGCGTGTGAGCTGTACAATCTAAAGAGTATTGTGAGAAACTGAGGTCTTAATCGGGAACGCCACTGTCATTTCCGTTTTGCGCGCGAGCTCTAGGTGCATAGCGACGTGACCGACCGCGGCAATGCAGTCCGTCGCGCGTCCATGGTAGTTGCGCCGTTGCGCCGCTAGATGGCCCCACCAGTCACTTCGTGGAATTTGAACCGGTTCGCGTAACGGACTTTCTCGATTCAAATTCTTCTGCGCGCTCCGCCGCGCACTTCAAATCACGATCCGCACGATGGATAAAGGGAAGATGTTTTTGTTCCAACATCCTCGTTTCTCCTTCTCAACTTTAATTATATTCTTCTTTTGAATTTCATACTCTCCTTCCGATTTCACAGTTTTGGGGATGCGATGTGTATATATAAATCTAATCTAACTCTAATACTCCACCTATTATCGTATTAGTGTCGCTAATCTAGCCCGAGTAATCCCCTCACCGCGCGACAGTCATCCACAGAGGCACCCCGCTGCCGTTTACATTTCAAACTTTCCACCGTCCATGCACCTCCATTTACAGATTAAGACGGGGCACCCTGTACGTTCGTTGGGCTACTCGAAGGAGTTACGGCCTGTAGTCCTCCCCGTGGCACGGGCCCTGCCGTATTTTATTGACCCATTGTCTTACGTAGAGATCCCCGACGTAGAAGCGACTGTTGTGACAGCGCGGGGGCAACCCGAAGCCGCGTGTGCCTCGCTGAAATCAGGGATGATTGTGCAGATGGAGAAAGCTGCTGTTCAAAGGTGACTGTGCACGGCGGAGGGGAGGACGAGAGAGAGAGAGAGGGAGAGAGAAAATGGAAGGGCACGAATTGGTTATCCGGATAGAGTCTCAAGTATCGACAGTTGGCGTTCTCCACTCGAGGCGCACGAGTACGTTCAAACAAATGTGCCGACAGCGGTGG
Source organism: Andrena bucephala (assembly GCA_947577245.1). Lineage (NCBI taxonomy): Eukaryota > Metazoa > Arthropoda > Insecta > Hymenoptera > Andrenidae > Andrena > Andrena bucephala. Next base: position 31,586,100 of record OX387717.1, on the reverse strand, counting down.
TGACTATTAAAGTCGCCGAGGGGCAGCCGGCGGGGGAAGTGTGCAGAAAGACACAGCTCCAGACGGGGAGAGGTCCCCGACGTGGAAAGGCAGCCGCGGCGAGCGCGAGGAATTACACAATTATGCCGGTCGGAGTAGATCTTTCACGGAATAATTCCGGCCGGATTGATTTCGCTCGTTTTGATCCTCGAATCTTTTAACCGGCAAGGAATTGTGTTACGGGGGCGGCGACGAGCAAGTGGGATAAATTGCTTATCTCGAGGACGCTCGACGGGATTCTCATTTCACGTTTTCACCAGGCAAATTGATCGTACGGCCGATCGATATCAACTGAAAAGGTTCCGAGGCTATCGGCGTCGGATCACTTTGAACCCCCTGCTGCTTCGGTTATTCGATAATTCAATAGCATCGCGTTTCAGCGATTCCGCCTCGTGCTGGGATTGAATAAGACCGCACGCGGGGACATTAAAACGAGCATCTACCGCGACAGATTTTCGAGTTTCTTTATTGCACGCCGGCGCGATTCGATCTGCATGGTGGCTCTTCAGAACCATTCTTCTGGAGTCTGCAATCCCCGTCGTTTGAGAAACTTAAGGGCTAGTTGGTGGTTAGGGGTGCATATTAGAATGAAAAATTTACCGAGATTCCTCATTATATCCTCCACAATTATTGTTAATGATAGTGACAAAAGTGTCACCACTAGTGAGTATTCTTATTATTATACTTTATTTAATATCTTAGTGTCACACTTCCGAATGCGAACTACCCCTATGCAAAGACAAACGACGAAATGGAAGGGGCCCCACAATGGCCCTCAATACCCAGTTAATTTCATTCCAACTGTAACACTAGTACCACTATCGTTTCTATTATTAACACTGCTGTTACTACTTCTGAAGCAATCAGTGCGAAGGAAACGTCCCAAAGTACCAATGGCCCATTGTGACGAAGCCTACGTTTAAAAGTAGTTCTCACAAAAATATTTTACACGAATTTTTTTATTTATCCATCGTCCACATCGAAGGGGTGAGTGAACCTGCCCTCCAGGTTTGGGTGTTGCAAATTTTTATAATAAACGATGAAAATTGCGTAGCAAGTAGTTATTATGAAAATATGCAACGCTTTAATTTTGAAGAGTTTCCACTACCATTAATGTAGACGTTGACTGATAAAAGAAAATGAGCGTGAAATATTTTTCTGCGAATGACTTGTGACACAAGCTTCATCGAAATGGGTGATTGTCACTTTAGGATGAAAGCATGGTGTATCGAAGTTGTACGTGGGAATACGTCTGTGTGGTTTTGGGAATCGGTGATTTTAACGGGGCTCGTTTGAATTGCGTTTCTGCAGTCAAGAACGAACCGTCCCGTTTTCTTGGGGAGGGTGTGTCGTTCAAAGCGAAGCTGATTGGCATATTGGAAGTATCGGAAGCACGGGGGGACAGGATGTGCCAAGCAGCTTTGGCGGATCTGAAGATGGCGATTCGGGCTGCTGGTGAACACAAACAACGAATCTCCGTCCAGGTCAGCATCGATGGACTACGATTACGGGACGAAAAGTCTGGGGTAAAAGTTCTCAACACACCTTTACAATCTTCCTTTCTTTTGCATGCTGTTTGGTCGGAGAGAACGCCGTGGAAGTATACCACTGTTTATTATTGATCCAACACGATATATCGTTGAAGAAAATTCTGATGAAAGGATTGCGACACCTTTTCTAGGACTGCCTGTATCACCATCCTGTACATAAGATATCGTTCATCGCTCAGGACATGAGCGATTCGAGAGCGTTTGGATACATTTTCGGATCTCCAGACACTGGGCACCGTTTCTTTGGCATCAAGACGGATAAAGCAGCGAGCCAAGTAAGATTTGTATTAGCGATTTGGAAAGCTCAATACTAATTGGAGTATAGTCTGATAATTATTTTTTATAAACTCCTTTCGCAATGACTCCTAAATTCTATTCACTTCCCTAAAGAAGAAGCGACTTCCGGGTGATCTAGAACTCACATGAACTCAAAATTCTTGCCATTCAAAAAAATTCAAACTTGGAATACGAGTATTTAAATTACGGGCCATCCTTAAATTACGTAAGGGTAATTTTGGCGATATCTTGCCCCCCCCCCCCCAGTATAAGAATTCGTAAGATTTGATATTGCAACGTATATTTGATTCGTAAGATTTGATATTGCAAATATTCTTACGTAATATTTTTGACATTGAATTTTTTCAGTTATTAAAATTCTTTTAAAGGTTTATATAATTCATTTAACTCGGTTTCGGAAAATTTAAACTAAAACAACTTCTCTGGAACATTAATGATAGAATTTTTATTTATTGAAAATTAGGTTAAAAAATATTACGTAAGACGCTATCTGACTCCCCCCCCCCCCCCCCTTGTAAGAAAATGTATGAAATTCGGGACCCCCTCCCCCCCAAAAAAGCCTTTCGTAATTTAAGGACGACCCCTTACTAATTGCAAATTTGCTAGCTAGCGCAACGAACGCTACTGCGCAACGATTTAAAATACAAAAGGGAAAAGAAAAAGGTTTTTTAATCGCATCTTTGAGAAACGATGCAGGCGTCCGTGATTTAATCCGATAGGAGGTCCACTTGTGCGAGAATAAACTTTTGTAAACGCGGACGAAGCGTGTCATTCGCCGGGAACGATTCGCTTTAGCGAAGCGAGGGGGGTCTAAAATGATATTTGCCCAATGCGGAGAAGCAATATCGACCTCGGTAGCACTCGGTAATTCCGGGAGCGGCGGGAGGGGGCATGTAAATAATTGCATTATACGATTCGGCCTACTGCTCCCGACGATACACCGCGGGAGATTGTTGTTCGATTACACGCGGTTCTCTTCGTGCTCGTTCAAAGGGATCGCAATTTCTTCGAGTTCGCCTCCCTTTCGTTCCCACTTTTCTGATATACTTCATCCCATTATTTTTTTTTAAATACGAACAAGATTATGGGAAACATAAAATTTGTGGGAAATTATTTATATAGATTATAGATTGACTATATTTACACGCAACAGCTGGCTCGTTAGGGGATCAAATTTGGAAATATTTACAGATATTTTGGGGAATTTAGGTTTTTGAAAAAGACATTGAAAAATGCAGAATTTTTGCTGATACAAAAGTGTGCAGGTGAAAGTTACAGGGAAGTAAGTAGAATAAGATTAGAATATTTGCGCGACTTTGGTGGAAGACAGAGATAGTAGAATTTGGATGCAAGTGATTATGGTCAGCCTATGGTCAGACACAGCTGAAACCAAACACATATTCTTCTTTTATCGTTAACACGTGCATTGTTTTGAAAATTGCTTGGAATTAAATATTTGTGTTCAAACTTCAAATCCACGTGCTCACTTCAAATTTTCATCAAAAAGTAGCCCAATAATATAAAATATCCCATTTAATGTCATAGGTTAAAGTTATTTTACGATTGCATGCCTGTTTTTCACTGTTCTGCAGGTGGTGATCGCGATGAGAGACCTGTTTCAAGTGGTGTTCGAATTGAAAAAGAAGGAGATCGAGCTGACGAAGCAGCACTTGGAGCAGAACGCGATAAGCGTGATTAAGTTTCACCTAGGCTTCGTCGAGCCTAGCCCCGATACCAAAGTAAATTACTGGAATATACACTAACGATACCTCCAGAAGTCGAATAATTTATTCATCACTTCGTTTATCACGAAGCACAAATGAACGGTCAGACATGTTTCCTAACAGGGTGCAGGAGGAACCGACTCGTCGCTCCATCGAGGAAAAACCACAAACTCGGAGGTAGACAAACCAGCTGACAAACGAAACGAGTCTCAAAGTGGCGTAATAGCCGATTTACTAGACCTACAATTCGAACTAAATTCTCTGCAGCAGGGAATTCATCACATGGACAAGATCACCCCTGAAAGTCAGGCGCCATCCACCGACGAGCTCGTCGAAACCGATCCATTCGGCGATTCGTTTGCGAACATGAAAGTATGTAGAATTTAACAAACCTTAAATATCTGAGTTTCTTTTGAAGGCATTTTGCAGTCTGTAATTACAATTACAATTACAGCTGAAGGACACTGTTCGACCTATTCTACCGCCACCGCCATCAGGGTCCAAAAGGGGCCATTTGGAGCGGCAGCAAACGATACCAGGCCCTCAGTCCTCGGTCACATCGAGCCCAGCGGCGAATTTGACGAGCAAAACACCCCCACTTCAAAGCTCCATACAGTGGTTCGATAAAGACGCGGATAATCTCTTCAGCGAGAGCGAAGCTGCGAGTTCGCCCAAGAATACACCGGTAAAGAAGGAACTGGAAGAGGTTAGTATCGTAGTACTTCGACATTCATTGCTATAGACGGAATAAAATCAACTGTGGCTGTTGAATAGCTCTTTCCCCTCTTCAAATTACAAAAGATGTGACAATTTGTGTCTCTGAGAGATAGAAAGTGTGTTAGAGCTGAGTTGCGGTGGAAGTGGTGGGGTAGAGTGAAGGGAGGGGGTAGATAAACTGTATGGTGGGAATAGGCCCAACCTTGAATGGCCACTTGATTTTGTTAAGACTATAAGTGACTTAGGGTGTAGCCTTAGAACGAGTGATTTTGAAAGCTAAATAACATTTTCTTAGTCTTAAATATTTCAAGTATACATAGTTAGTTAATTAGTAAAAAGAAGGCAGAAGAGGTGCCCGTACCTAACCCATGACTATTCCAGATGCAGCGAAGGAAGTATGTATGCATAACCCACTATTGAAGTGTATCCCAGTTTAGCAAACTTTTTTTGTTCGCCGGGTCATTAATACAGATATAATTTAAACCAAACTATTTATTTAGATTGACAAACACACGTGCATAGATTCGATAGACAGAGAAGCTGAATAGGCTGTCCTGTTTCCTCTAATTCGTTGCAGATGCAAGCGATGAGCCCCCAGATAGACGTCTTCACGGAGTTGGACCCCCTGGGGACAGGCTTGATAAAACCATACGTGGACAAGAAGGATTTCTTCCAGCACCTGAAGAAACCCCCGAAGAAGGTGCTGAAGGACCTGGTGTCCACCAGTTCGGCGGACACGTTCCCAACCAACTTCACCACCGTCTCTGATTCCCTGGAGTCGGCCAGCAACGCCCGAAACGACTTGATGTCGAGCGACAACCACTTCGAGGACAGCAACTTCGCGAACTTCGATCGTTTCGACGAGAACGAATCGGCCCAGCCGGCCACTCCCCACTCGGATTCATCGCGAGTGGCAAACATTGCGGGGAAGTCAGCTCACCATCAGCCATTGTCGGTATCCCTGCCGCCAGAGGACTCTTCAGCTCCGAAAGGTCCCACTGTCCCCACTGTCCCTGCGCCTGGAGTGAAAGATACCACGGAGGCCGTACACGGGTTGGTCCTGATCTCGAGTCCCATCATGTCCACGCGCTGCAAGGACTTCGAGATCGACGTGGCAAACAACAAAGGACTGCCACTGGAGAAGCCGTTCCCTGTAGATTTCTCCACGAGCTCAGAATCACCCGCGTCTCCACTGAAGTCGTGCTCCTCGGACGCCAACTCGCGACTGTCAACTTCCTCCGCGGAGCTGGAGCTCGTGCCCGAACCCCCTCCGCGAGGGGTGGCCAGCATCCTGATCAACCCACCCCCTCTACCGCCGAAGAAGCAAGGGGCCAGGGGCGCCATGAAACCCCCGCCAAGGCCGCCGCATACGGAGGGTTACTTCCACTACGACTTCCCTGAACGGGAGCACGCTCTGCCCGTGGCACCCAAGGACAGGAGCAAGAGTCCATCGAAAGACGCCAAAGTCCACTTCGACGACAACTTCACCCCGCCTATTCACCTGTCCAGCAAGTCGGATTTGATTGGTTCCATGACCACGTCGACCTTCGAGGATTCATTCAGCTCGATGGTGCCCACCACCAACTTGTCCACGTTCTTCACTTCTACTAGTACATCCAGCACGACGAAGAAGGCGAAACCGTCGCTGGACATTACTCTCAGCCAGCTGACGTCCTCGAACCTGGACGAACTGGCTAATAGCCTTGGGATGACGGTGCAGCAGCTGACGAGCCTGACGCTTCAGCAACTGACTGACTGCCTGGCCACGCTGTCTACCAAGGAACTGGCTGCGGTCAGTGACACGGAGGAACCAGTCCCAGGTGCGCAGGAGCAGGTTACAACCGCGACGCAACAGCCTGCGTCCAATACAGGGCAATCGAGTGTGTATGCAGAGGCTCAAGCCTTTGTTAAGGCGAACAGCGAGCAGGAGGTGAAGCATGAAGCTACCTACGACAAGTACGCCGTATTTCGGGAATTGCTCGAGTTGGAGCAGATGGAGAGGAACGAAGAGGGCATGATGGCGGACACTGTCGAGGACGATGCGTGCTTTTCAATGGATGAGAAACCCGAGACACCTGGGCCGGAGCAAGAGTCGTCCGACGAAAGCAAGCCGGAGACGTTAGCTGCCTTGGTGCACCTGACGGTGAAGCTTCCCCCAAGCAACGAGGATTTATCGAAAGATGAATCGTCCTCAAATTTGAACGCTGAAGAGACCAACGAGCCTTCATCAAGCTTGGCAGCAGAGCATTTCCAGTTCACTGATTCTGAGAGCATGACGAGGGAAGATGAGGCTGAGACGGACTTCTTGCCCAACCAAGCTACCTTCGAAGATGACGATGAGTCTGAGAAGAGGAAATCGGCGGATCTGGACGAGAAGCTGGAGGATAGCGAGGCACCTGAAAGGAGCAACGATACCAGCGAGGAATACGATAAACCGACTGCGGAGGGTGCCGAGGAGATGAGCGATACTTTAGCAGTGGAGGCGACGGAGGTGAAGCCCTCGGTATCGACATCCAGTGACAAGTACGCTGCCCTGCGGGAGATCATAGGCGAGCCAGAGCCGCTAGCCGAGCAGACCGAGGAGGAGATACCCAGTCCACCTGAGGCGTCTCCTGGGATGCAACCATCCGTGCAACCCAAGGGTTTCGCGGAGGTGGAGCTGTTGAATCTGTTCTCCGACGCACCCTCCGGCTCCAGTCCAAAGAAGCAAGCGCAGACGGAGGAGGAAAGGAAGACGATGGACATCTTCGAGGAGATTAAGATGCTGAGCACTGGCGCGCATGAATCGAAGAGTGCTAAACCAGCGGTCCCGGAGGATATCTTCTGCCCCTTCACGGAGCTGAAGCAGGAGCGGGACGACAGCAAGGACGACGCAAACTGGGCGAAGTTCGACACTGGCTTGTTCGTTCCTGACAGACCACCTTGCGAAGGTCCGCCTTCGATTAGCGGTACCTCGCCTTGGTCCCCGGACGGCAAGGAGTTTCACAAGGAGCCGTCGTTCAAGGGAAGTGGTTACCGACCGTCCGGCGACAGCGACAACGAGTGGAAGGACGAAGAGGAGAGCGAGGAGAGTAATGGGCGGGTGCGGGGGGATAGTAGATTTTGGTGTAGCCGCCATCCTCGTTTCGACGCGCCAAACTTTGGTGAGAGATCGTTTTACGACGAGACAGGACCCGGACCTGTCAGCAAGAGAGACAGGAGCTTTCGTGACAGGATGATGAAGAAGTCTCGCGAAGCGGCTTGGCTGAAGAACCCTGGCCACAGGCCGCGTGACCCGTCCTCCTGGCACGACGAAAGCCAGTGGGAGGAGGAGACCAGGCGTTATCCCCATCGGAAGATGCCGTACAAGGATGACGGGGAGCAGTACGAGGGGCACTGGAAGTGCAGGCCGCAGCCGCAACGCTGGAACTGGCCCCACGAACCATTCTACGACGACGACAGGAAGAGGAAGCTGACACTGTGGTCCGAGGAGGACCGTTTTGGGAGTCAAGAGAGCATGAGCTACGGCGAAGAGGACATGTGGGCCAGGAGGAAGTACGAGAGGAGACGGTGGGAGGAGGACCTGAGAATGTTGTGCAGGCGGACGGCAGGCCCACCCGATTCTGACTGCATCCCCAGGGATTATTATTACTATAGAGAGGGCAGGGAGAGGCCGCACGACTATCCGCCCGCCTGGGACGAGGACTACGGCTCCGACCGACCCGGCGACGACTCCCCTAGGTACAATCCCTCTGGCAGGAAGAGGCACTGGCCCAAGAGGCCGAACAGTGCCAACGAGGGCCGGAATGTTGACATGTACGCGGAAACGCGCGGCAAGTTCGGCACGTCCAGGTCTGAATACAGCGACAACGACTCTGATCCCTACCTACGTCCTACCCAGCGCTCAAAGAGTCGCGAAAGTTACTGGGGCAGCGACCAGGAGTACGACAGCTGGGTGGAGAGGCCCTACTGGTCAGAAGGGCCTGAGACTAAGAGCGAGAGCCTTCATCGCAAGAGAATACCCAGGCACAAACCGAGGCAGCCACACGCGAAGACCCTGAGCCCCTTCGAGGACGACTTTTCCCAGAGCGTCGAGCACGTGGAACTCTCCGCCGCGGAAGCGTTGGCTGCGGGAGAGCCGCGTGTCCGCTCGGACGCTAGCGATCAGAAGCCACCGCCTTCCAGCCCGTCGTCCAGCAAGAAGTACGCCAAGGACCTGCCCAGGAAAGAGATCCAGAGGGAGTACAGCAAAAGGTCCAGCTACTTCGAGGACGATCTGACGCCCACGGCGAGCGCGTCCAGCGACGCGTCCGACCGCCAGAGGCCACCCTCCGATCTCAAGGCCACGCCAGAGGAGCTGCCCTGCGATGGCAAGGACGCCCATCCGACCGCCGACAGTTTCGTTTCCGAAGATAATGATCGTGACTCGTTCTTCAACGGCGACCTCAGATACGACGACGACGCGTTTGCGTTTAAATCCGAGCTAGAAGACAACGTGCCCGAGCACTGCTCCACCACGTTGCCCCTCAAGAACCACAGTCGACAGGGGAAGTATGGCGGTAGCAACAATAACAACAACAACAACAAGTCGAGGAACGACCAGTACATCAGGAAGTCAGAGTCGGTCAACATATTCGTTAGGGAAAGCGACCCTTTCGACGACGACGACTTCTTCAATTGATCAGCCGTCGACCACCGGGGGGCGCGCGCGGTCTTGGACATTGCGATATCGGACGACTCGGGGCGCGCAGGTTTTCGAGAGTTTTCGGCGGTCGATGGGGATGTGTAACTGAGGGACGTCGGGCTCATTTGTCAAGTGGAACGTGGCTTCGTTTTTCTGTTTAATATGACGTAGCTGGTGGTAGAGACGCGGTGGACTTGTAATTTCAGAAGGAAGATGGCAATGGGTTTGGCACTTTGAGTGGCGTCCGCGTGTTTTCACGTCGATATTTTCTGGAAAGCGTCGAAAGTATTGCTCGAGAGTCCCCGAATGTCTACTTTCAAAACAAATTAGGAGTTTCTCTGATGAGTCATTTAGTAATAAAAATTTCGATTTCTATATTCTTCGTTAGATCTTCGTGAAAGTATAATCAATGAATTGGCAAGATCCTCCCGATGAAAATGAGTACAAAGTCGACCACATTCGGACTAATTTTAATCATACATGATTATCATTTTTTTACCGAATTTTAAAACGATTCAAATTATGTATAATTAAAATTCATCTGAACATAGCCGTGTTTGTACTCATTTTCATCGAGAAAGCCTCGCCTATCCATTGGTAATACTCTAATGAATATTTAATACACAAGATAGAAATTCAAATATTTATTAATGTCGGCACGTGTCCAAAGTACTTAAGCTTGCACCACTCAAAATGTTCGGACGACTCTGATCGAGGCCACATCTTCTTACACTTCATGCAAATGTCTTTAAATATGTTTAATCTTTGCTAATTTTTACGACTTCACTGTATCCCTGCCACCAAGTTACCTCGGTGCTCATCGATCGATCCAGTAGCCTGTACTAGCCAGTCCTGACAGCTGGATCCGTCGATGTTCGCCGTGCACACGACGGGCAATTTACACATCGCCAGTTTTCCTCGGTTCAGGACCACCAAGGGTTCCATCATCGAACATTTTATTCATGGAAAGCATCGTACTGCGAGCGTGCATCGGGTAGTCGAACGTGTCGCGACCCCCCTGTCTTCGTTCAGAATCGAGAGATCTTTGATCAAAGTATCTCGCGCGAGGGATACGATCATCGATCGATCATTGTTTTAATAAATTTGTACATAATGTTATCGGTGTTAGCGTGAAATTAATTCAGAGGCGGGCAGTTTATATGACACTCGTTTACCATAACCTCTGGCGCATACTATCGATTCGTAATCACGGTACCAGCGAGTATACCCGTCGCGTTTCTGCTTCATTCGTTTGATACGACGATGCTAGTCATATTTGGGGTGGGGGGTTAGGATATTTATGTAAGAACGTGTACGATTACCGATGGTTATTGCGGTCGAAATTGTTGCTAACTTTTGGATGCAAGTCATGTGCTTTTATGTGCTTCGGTGCCATCTGTATAAATTATAGAAGTTGTTTCTGTTGTCTGTGGATATTCAACTATTCCTCCTTGCCCTTGTGTCAATATAAAGTTTCCCTTTTTGAGATCCATCATGGTCTGCTGTAGTCAGAACAAAAGATTTAGTCTGTTCTAAGTCACTTCTTAGTATTGTGAATAAGGCCAGGCATTATTACCATTTCTCTGCCTGACAAACAAAGGTGAGGCAAAGTGTACAGGTGGGGGTAAGTGCCCAGTGGCCTCGAGTGGCCAGTATTTGTTGCCCTGACTATAGCAGTCCTAGAGCAAAATTCATGCCTCCTTATTTTTCTGCCTTTACCCTATCTTTCCACTTTATCCCATTAGTAGTCTCGAGACACCCATTAAAGTTGTCCCTTTAGTCACGTCAGCAGGTCAACTGATTAATTAAAAATGATTAAAAGTGGATGGCATTTTATGCCACTTATTAACACGGTTCGTCGAGATTATTAAGTAACAAGGCACGATTTACACCCAAAAGTCTTGGACAATTTTACCCCCAATAACTCTAGTCATTGAGGATCTCATTTGATGGTTACTGTTTGAGACGTTGAGGAATCAAAAGTCGACTTTTATACGTTTTTGACTGGAAGGATCTTCGTTCACGTTGCACTGTATCGTATCGAGGACGACGCAGATTCGATTATTTTTCCCCTTCGAGGATGCGAAACGGATGAAAGAGAGGGATGAAGGCCAGTCCAACTAGTCTATGAAACCTTTTACCCATAAAGAGAACGAAATCTAGTCAAGATACCATATTACTCCATTTATTTTGGCTTTTCGTTCCTTTGCCACTAATCGTAAGTTGCGTTTACTCCTAGCTTAAGTTATTCGCGTATGTACGCGCATTGATATCTTGCGGCGGATGTACTTAACGCTTTTGCGACAAGTTACTTATTATTATTTATATATGTATTCCCAATTGCGTTGTAAATTAGTCAGAATTGCACTGACAATAATACACAGACCCAATACAAATACAATTACCAACTACGAAGAGACGAATTTCATTTTAATATTATACACAATATCTTATTAAAAATTCGAACACTAAAACGACGATTTTAGGGAAACAAATTATCTTTGTTCAGACTGCGATCAATATTGGCATTCGTGACCACTGAAGACGCTTTCAGGAATCGTTATTAACGAAGCATCGTCATCGTCACCATGGAAGAAAGATATCCTGCGTTTTGAAGGGGGTGGGTGATAAAAACAATAAAATTTCACAGAAACGACTTAATAAATTCTAGATCGCTTGGTTTCACTGCAAGCATGGGTCTCTGATAATTATTTCGACTACGTCCTTAACTCCGCAAAGTCCAGTAATACGAAGGAGAAGAAAGGGGGACGGAAGACGTACAGATAATGGGTAAATGCATGGAGAGTGCTGCAATGTTTACAATGTCTACGACAATTCGCCTCCCTGTTATCGATAAGATGTCCCCTCAGCGTAGAGATTTAAGTGTCCTATGATTGTGGAATATGTAATTTTTACTGTGACACGCGTCCCGTGCATATTGTCAATCTCTCCTGGCGAAGATGGGTCGCAGTACATTGAAACGGAACCGCTCGAATTGAATTTTCACTTTAAGAATGTTGGAACAGAATAAACTTCTTTTGGAAGAGATGACTCTTTTCTTGCACCGCGAATGAAACCTAAACTGCTCACAACGCCCCCCTCGGGAAGATTTTAGGCCAGTTCGAAGGATGATGGAGGACATTCTACGTAAGTATAAGAAATTTTCATATTTTCCAATGATTAAGATTCTGTTCCTTTCATCGTCATTTTTATTGGGTTATTAATTACCTATCCTCTTGTATGGACATTGATTATTTTAGCATCAATCATTACTTGAGAGTTAATTTTTCTCCAATGGAACTTACGATATTTTAGAACTTGTGAATTAAATATATTCCCATTTTCAATAATATTTTGTAAAACTGTTCGGCTACCCCAGATTTCGTAAATATTTCGTCAATGACGTTGGAGTGAGGTAAAAAGGCAGAAGAGATCAGGTTTTTATTTCTCAATGGTTCGCCCATCGTAAACACTAGAAAAGCTTGCGTATATAGGATAGATGGGCCTTGCCATAAAAGTCTTTGCTGCGATCATCTCTCACCCTATCGCATCGGAAGCGGTTAGATCCCTCGGTTAGCGTGCTCTCCCTGTTCCTTGATTTGGCCCGAGCACAATGCACAATAAAAGAGCATTAGATCGTCGGCTTTGTCGAGCGGTTGCACGACTTCTCGTAACAATGGCGTGGCCCCCACTCGGCCCAAGTACTCGAAACACCTGGCAAACAAGGAAACAATGCGCACGAGCCGCACTTCGACGGGATTTCGCGCATTTGGGGTGCGCGCATGCTAACAAATTATCACCCCCCGCCCCCTCCCGCCGACCACCCACTCTCGCACACACACACACACACACACATACATCCTCCCTTCGCAAAGTCTGTCACTTTTCTCCCGTTTTCTCATTCCGCCTGCCTCCTCTGTTCGTGCCTGCAAACCAGCTAAATACTTTCCTTGCTTTCGCGATTACGCAGCAACCTCGTGTCGGGCAGGTTTAATGACCGCCCCCTCACCCCCTCTCGAACCACCTTGCATCCTATCTTTGAAACCTTGCTCCGCGAGCTGTAAAAATGATAATCCACGCCGGATGTGGATGTGGAAGGATGCTTGGTGTCGCTCGAAAATGATCGTTGAGGGAGGGGGTGTAAATTAGTCGGGGTCTTGATCTGATCTATTGAAGTGGCGGAGAAACGTTTCTTTGGGAATGAAGCAGGGGTATTCCTAGTTTGGTGATTTCTAGTTTAGAAGTCTCTAATTTAGAGATTGCTAGTTTTCAAATTTCGAAATTTGAGATTTCTAGTGTAGAGATTTAAAGTTTAGAGATTTCTACTTTAGAGATCTCCACTTTAGAGATTTCTAGTTTTAAAATTTCCAGCTTAGAGATTTCTACTTTAGAGTTCTCGATTTTTGAGAATTCTGGATTTCAAATTTTCCGTTTTAGAGATTTCTACTTTAGAGATTTCCACTTTAGAGATTTCTAGTTTTAAAATATCCAGCTTAGAGGTTTCTACTTGGGAGATTTCTAGTTTTCAAATTTCCATCTTAGAGATTTCTACTTTAGAGGTCTCGATTTTTGAGAATTCTAGATTTCAAATTTTCCGCTTAGAGATTTCTACTTTAGAGATTTCTAGTTTTAAAATTTCCAGCTTAGAGATTTCTACTTTAGAGATCTCGATTTTAGTGATTTCTGGATTTCAAATTTTCCGCTTAGAGATTTCTACTTTAGAGATCTCCACTTTAGAGATTTCTAGTTTTAAAATATCCAGCTTAGAGGTTTCTACTTGGGAGATTTCTAGTTTTCAAATTTCCATCTTAGAGATTTCTACTTTAGAGGTCTCGATTTTTGAGAATTCTAGATTTCAAATTTTCCGCTTAGAGATTTCTACTTTAGAGATTTCTAGTTTTAAAATTTCCAGCTTAGAGATTTCTACTTTAGAGGTCTCGATTTTCGAGAATTCTAGATTTCAAATTTTCCGCTTAGAAATTTCTACCTTAGAGATCTCCACTTTAGAGATTTCTAGTTTTAAAATTTCCAGCTTAGAGGTTTCTACTTGGGAGATTTCTAGTGTAGAGATTTCCAGTTCAGAGATTTCTACTTTAGACATCTCCACCTTAAAGATTTCTAGTTTAGAAATGTCTGCTTTAGAGATCTCCACTTTCTAGTTTAGAGACTTTGTTACATGGAAGGTTTGTGGCGAAATAAGGATACCACGAGCATTGTTGCGTGGTGATCGTTGACCCAGTGCTGCGCAGAGAGCCGCGGCCGGAGGTGACGCAGCTCGAGGGCGAGAAAAAAGGGGGAGAAAGAAGAAAATCAACCCGCATGTGCTCGGACGCACTTGAAAACGAAAAGTACTTTCGGGCCACGGGAGAGCGATATGGAGGCGGTGCACGTCGGAGAACGTGAAGTGAGAGTGTACCGAGGGTGCGTGAACTATGAAATGCACAGGCTACACCACCCGGCCCACCCTCTTCCGACGAATGTAGCTCTGAAAAGCCACGAGAAATGTTTATAATTGGGATCGTTGGCCCGTTGCGCTCTTTCTTGATACGCGCATGTACGCGGCCGAATCTGTGTGAATACGCGCTCAAACAGGGAGAGGGAGAAAAAGAGGGACCATTATACATATATCCCTTTGGCTGGACGTGTACTCTATCGCTCGCGATTATCCCAACGATACTGAATCGTAATTTTTACACCAGTGCCACTGCTACTCTTCGATCCACAGCAGCGACCAATAGAAAGTTTAAACTCTGAACGATAAGAAAGATTCACAAAAAGAAATTTAAATTATGAAAAACATCAAAAAGTAGTGGTCCAAAGACATTTTAATTTTGCAAGGTAATAAAAATAGAATAGATCCGTTAGAAAACATTGAATCTTAAAATTTATATTCTATAAATAATACTTAAAAATATGAGTTTCAAACCAGCTTTTGATCAGCACTGTAATTATTCTAAAACATTTAGAATCCTACACTATTTTTTTTTAAACATTCTGTATAGACCATATGCTTTATTGTTATTTATATCCCCACAAAATTACCTTTTCACAAAAAGGTACAAAAAGAGCGCCAAGTATATAATCTCATCATAAAGAATCCCATTTAAAAACATTTCTTAAAGTGCTATATTTAACTTCACGAAAGTAATGATATACAACAATTGCGCCAATTATCATAATGGCAAAGAAAAAATGTATTAAATAATATTAAGCAGATATATTTTTATACAAATAAATACTTTAATACGAATAAATATTTTATTCAAAATACTTGGCGCTGCGCCCCGAATTGGTATTGCTAAACTGAATAAATATGTATAAATTGCATTAATCTTTTTTTCTTTCTTTCCTTCTTGTGCGTGCGTTCGTGAATGTGTGCGTGTGCATATGCTACGTATGATAATAGAATTACATATATGTAGAATAAATCTGACTGCATTTTTAATATGTATATGTATATGTTTATGTATTTTTGATTGTAAGGGAGTTATTGTAAATTTTAATTAATTAATACAAATCATTTTCGTCACCATCGTCACCATTGAAGTACCCAAGTATGCGCACGCAAAATGGGGAATTCCCAATAAGCAGTCTGCTTCGATATTCAACCCGGTCGTTTTTATTCGTCGACGGTGGACGTGTCGTTAACGTCATCGCCGTAAAACTTCTTTGCACGCCACTGTGGAGGAGTCCATCAATATTTCATAAGCCTGGTAAAAAGGGACGAGTGTTTACAGCACGCTAAGCGACGAATCCTCGATCTTGTTCGCCGGTTAGCCGTAAGTGTCTTCCCCGTCGGGCGATTTGCATCGAATTGAATTTCAAATTCGTCGGTGGCTCTTGTGCCCCGAGTCTCGAGCATCCCCGGGCCCACTCTTCCTTTCGATCCGCGCCAAATGAAATTATTATTAATATAGCCGCACGATCGCGCGATGTTCCCCCTATCTGGCCTTAAAACATGCATGTCCGGTTAAAATCAAACCCCGCTCCTATTACTACTTGCGACGTAACGTGCGCTTTCTGTATTTCAATAAAAAGCAACTTTCCAGAGTTATCACTCTGTATTTTTGTATAATTGAACATTTCCTATTTTTATACCTATTTTTACAGCGGAAGAATTTCAGATCGACGATAAAAGTTTTGATAGTGTATTAATAGATACTGAAAACTGCAACGTGGTTAAGATACTTGAAAGTTTCATATTTTTACTGTCACAGTAGAATCGTGATATTAATTCATCTTGTATAATATCAGTGGCCAAGCCAGAGCGGGGCCAAGGGGGCCCTGGCACCCCCCAAAAGAAAAAGGAAGCAAGGGATTAATGAAACCACGACTGAAATAATTTCACAGAGAATTTTATTCTTTAAATAAATTTTTATAATCTCGTAACGAATTTAATAGAATTTGCAAAAAATATTTTTATCCGTTCAACTCGGCTCCCCTCAATATTAAATCCTGCGTGCGCTACTACATTACATGCATCGTGCCATAATATTGTAAGTCCCTATAACATTACGTCTGACTATGTCCACACTTACTACTTACGTCCAGCAAAACTGCCCGCAGAGTCGGTCATTCGTTATATAATTTTTATTCGAAGATCATTTAGCCGAATAATGCCCAATTCTGACTGCACGTCAAGCCACTTGATCGAAGGCTGAGCAAAAAGTCCACTGACTTGTAACTCTAACGGAGTTTCGCTGAAACGAAACGCGTCATGATATTCCTCCTGCTAGATCACAACCTTCAGACGGTCCAGCCGAACCACAAAAGCTCACAGCGCCGTGGAATCGATCCCCGGGCGCAAAAATAAGATCGCAGGACAACGTTGCGACCAAATTACACGCCGAGGACGGCTGGAGGGAACCGCAGAGAGGCGCGAAGCGTCGCCTGATCGATCCCAAGGAACCGAATTTCGTCGCAGGGCTCAGCCCGTGGTCCAGGCGGAAGTGGCCGAAAGCTCGAAGGAGTTGGCGACAGATCCGCCGTAGGAACGAAGGGAAAGGAACAGTTGGGGCCGGCGGCTGGTGGAGAGGAGGGCGGGGGGGGGGGGGGGGGGAGGGGGGAATGGCGTTGGTGAAGAAAGTCGGCAGAAGAAAGGGCGGAGTCGGTGAAACGGGAACGATGAAAGTGTTTACGGGCGAAAAAGGGACCCGGGCTGCGTGGATGACTCGTCGACTTTTCGACGCAAAGCCGGCAGGATTATGCCGCCATCTTGGATGTTGGTAAATATCTCGTGGCAGAAGAGCCTGTCGAGTAAGGGATCCAGCACGGGGCGGAGAAGTAAGCCGCCACTACTACTAGCCCCGTCTCTTCCGCTGCGCGCCCGTAGTCGGGCTCGGTAATCGTTGCTCGGGCGAAGACGAAGGAGACGGCGGGAAAGGAAGTGGGTGCCGTCCGAGGGGGCGAGGGATGGTGACAGAGTGGCCGCGGGATGAAGAAGAAGGAGAGGAAAGGAGAGAAAGAGAAGACGGGGGTTGGGCGAAAAGGTAAAGAAGTGCGAGAGGTCTTGGGCGCACAAGGCGAATATCCCCGCTACAAAGAATACTGTCGGCTTTGCACCTTTTCCAAGACACCGTTTTTCCCGCCGGTAACTCTCTGGCAGCCCCTCTCCTTCTCCACCCTCCCCCTCCCCCCCCCCCCACCCACCCCCGCCCACGTTCTTTTTACCACGCCGTGCTCACCTACTTGAGAACTCTCTCCTACGAGCCTCTGATCCTCTCTTTTTTCCGCGACAAGCCTCCTTCGTTCTTTCTTCCCTAACGCCCTCCCCAGCCACCCACTCCCCCGGCCTCCACCCCCTTTCTTCGACGTCTTTTTGCCAGCCCTTCTTCCGCGCGCGCGAACTCGACGCGTACGCGGTTAAAGAGAACAGCCATTTACCTACGCGACTCACAGACGGCAAGCCGAGGCTTCCTTTCGGCGAAAGAAACCGCCGCGAACGTTTCTCTGTGACGTGTGCCATTTTTTACCGAGGCAGGCTCCTCTGGCGGCGCTCCGCGCGCAATGGATACGGCCTCGTCGCGATTTTAGGGGAGTTCTAGGGGGTGGTTTAGGGTAAGGCTGCTTGGGGGATGGGGGAAGGGTATTTTGATATTTCTTGATCTCGGGTTTGATTATTCGAGGGTTTGGGGTATAGGAAAGGTTTCAGTTTCAAGACTTCTTTCTAGGGGAAATATATTGAATTATATTAGAGGAAATTAGAGGATGTTAGAAAAAATTTGAATTTTTAAAATACCTGATACCTAACTATAGTATAGACACTTTGACAAGCAGTTGTATTATTTTAATTACATAGATCGCAGGGTTATAATTTAAACTCTGATTCGAAAACCCGATTGACCAATAAAATCGTTGGAGCAGATGATCCTGTGATCATTCTGGCCAGCGTGCAACCCCGTAGAAACGTCCAAAGCAAGCGTGCAATAAGTCGGAGACCTCCAAGGGGACATCCTCGAGATTTATTCGAGGGGGATAAGAGGCGTGGGGGGAGGTGGGGAGGGAAGAAATCAGTAGAGGTAAATACGTGTCGTGAGAGACCAGGATAAGAAGCAATCGAATCGAATAGTGGAACTCGTGGAATCCGCAATCCGTCGCCAAGTGAATGGCGAACGCCTAAGGGTTCAATAGCGGAGCACCGCCGTCTATTTCTCCCTTCGACGACCTAACCTAACCTAGCCGGAACTTGAGATTAAGGCGGTAATCGCTGAATCGGCAAAAGACACCGGCGACCAAGGCGGAAAACAGGAGGGCTGCGGTCCTTTAGACGTTCTTCGGGGCTCCAACACACCCCGAAGAAACAGCCGAGCCGGTCCATCAAGGCTGAAGGATATCCGCGATAAACGAAGCCTGTTTGAGGTATATCAACGGATATTTCCGACGAGAAATGCGCGTTACATTCATTATCCTAATTTTAATTTTATTTAAATCTGTTCGATAATTGAAGAGTCCTTGTAGAAAACACTGCAACTGCCAACAATCAAATTCTGTACTATAGTATTACCATTGGCACGTAGAACATTTTCCGATAAAAAGAAACTTTTTTTAATTTTGGTACTTACAGTGTTTTCTACAAAGACTCTTCAATTGTGTAAGATTTTACTGTCAGGTAATTTTAGGTGTATGGAATTTTCTTTTTTTGGCACATCTACTTGTACTTTTGCCAGCAAAGTGGAAAAAGATTATTATAGATAGCCAAGAATAATACTTTGACTAACCCTCGGTTGCCACACTGGATCAAAATGACCCATAATTTGACTTAGAGGAAAAATATCTTTGAGGGATCATTGAAAATAGTATCTACTACTGTTTAAACATGGTGATACTTCAAATTGTTAATTTTCAACGATGAACAAATATTCTACAAGCTTCAACATCGTTCAAACTTTATCTCAGAATTTTTGCGATTTGATTTAACAGATAGTTTTTAAACAGCAGCTGTTTGAAAATTGACTCGGGCCGAAACGACCCAGTGTGAGAACTACGTTCGAAAAAATAGGTGTGCCAACCGAGGGTTAAAAAAGCGAACGAACTTTTACACCGGCCTAATATATGTGTTCAATAATTTGATAGATAATTGTTTCTATGGATATTTGTAATTTTACTGAAGAAACATTTGATACTTTGAGAGGCATTTTTAAGGGTTTGTACATTTTCCCCAGAGAATCCTCCACTTTATACTATTCGTAGTGATTAAAGAAGTTATCCTTTCTTCAGACATCAAGCTACTAGATAATAATAATAATAATAATAATAATAATAATAATAATAATAATAATAATAATAATAATAATAATAATAATCCGTCTTTATTACACGTAGTAATGGGCGAGAGTCAGCAATCTGATGTTTTTAAGTTTAACCCAAGTACAAAATAGAAACTGCAATACAAACTGCAGAATAAAAAAAATACTCGATATTTTTGACGAGCAAACGAGATACTTGATAAAAGGAATTTCTTTCATATAGATACAGAAGATCCTAATCGAAATTCTTGATAAATTTGCAGCCCTTTTCGAAGCTTTTATTATTTCAAGGAATGCTTATCTTAATTAGTTATCCAAGTAAGAATTATACAGAAGAATGCTGCAAGGTAGGCGACGTCCGTGATAGCACGACGTGCGAACGCAAGTGGAAGTGGATCGTCTATGGTCAGACACCTCGAGGAACCATCCCACCTGAAGCCATACCTCTCTATAATCTATTTTACACTCATCACTTTAAAAAATATTCTTATTTACGTGAACCTCATTTAGCAACCACAATATAAACAAAACAATCGGGTCTTTAGGGGTCATCCTTAAATTATGTAGGGCTTTTGGGGGAGGGGGAGGTGGTCGCGTATTTCTTACGTAATATTTTTTAACTTAATTTTCAATAAATGCAAATTCTATCATTAATGTTCCGGAAAAGTAATTTTAGTTTATATTTCCCGAAACAGAATTAAATGAATTATATAAGCTTTTAAAAGGATTTTAATAACTGAAAAAATTCAATGTAAAAAATATTACGTAAGGAAGGGGTTGGAATATCAAACCTTTCGAACTCTTATACTGGGAGAGGGAGGGGGTAAGAATTCGCCAAAATTACCCTTACGTAATTTAAGGATGGCCCCTTATACTCAATAATTCTTACCCAATTTTGAAAATCAGCTGGTTTTACGAAGAATGAATTAAATAAAGAGAAAAGGCACCTTCCTTTCCCTTCCTGCTGTATTTTTATCAGAAGATAATCTAAATCGACACGTCAGCAATGCACGAGAAGTCGCTATAATAATAACGCCAGAAGAAGCGCGTCCTATTTCCTTCATCGAATGTGCTCGACAGGGGAACGGGGAACGCAGCAATAACAGGATGTTCCGATGCGCAACGATATATCTTGTAAATAAATATAACGCGCGGAGGGCCGGGGGGAGGAGAAAGAAGAGCAAAGCTAGCTGGTAGTCAGGGAAGAGGCTCGCTGGTACGCGGAGTAAGTGCAATAATACCAGATTATTTGCATCGCAAAGCCGTGCGTATAGGTAAACACAATATTCGCTCTCTGCTCGGCTCTGTGAACCGATAGTGCGCTCAGGTAGATACGCATCCGTCTATACCACTCCACTCTTCTCTCTTTCCCTCTCTTTCTCCCCCTCCTCTGCAGCCTGTCATCCTCTATTTTGTTCACTCTCGGCATCATCCAGCTCGCTTGCCCACATTCATCGTGCTCCGTCTGTCATTATATCTCTTGCTCCCTCCCTCTCCCCCTACCCCTCATTTCGATCACTCTGTCTCCCTTTCTCTCTCTCTCTCTCTCTCTCTCTCTATCGCTCCATCTCTTCTCCCTCTCGCTCTATGTACCACCGCGGCGTAATACAGATTCTATTTGAGCTGCCTGAGGGAAGTTAACTCGTGATGCGTGCAGCTCGGTTCGCTCTGTTAGCGATACCACGGATCCCATCGTTCTCCATTTCGAAGCTGAAAATCCAAGGACTCGGGTCGCGGCGGTGTATGTCTCATACTGGGCACTCACGTGGGCCAGTGCACGGGGCCCCGGATTGCCTATCTCGCTCGAATATTTATTGACACCTTCCTGCACACATTCCACGCCACTACGCGATGTATTAAAATCAACACAAGAGTTTTATAAAAATAGTTACGCCTAATTCGTACCCTCATGAACTACAGAACCTTGGACCCAATAATTCCATCGACTCGGTACACTCGTCTTAAGTGGGCTAGGAAGACGTTTTCCGCGAAAGAAACACTTTCTTCTTAATGTATTTGTAAAAAAATTCAAGCAAATCCAGATGTATCCTTTTACCCAATTTTTATTATTGTCATAGAAATATACATGTGCTTTAAAAATCACGGTGCTGACTGGTAAACATTTTAACGTTCTTCTGTGGTTTTGCTGTAATATTGGTCTTGAAAAGTGGAGTAATCCAATTTCAAGGTGTGATTCTTGTTTGTTACATCCGTAGTTTCCCGCGCAACCCATAAAAACTGAAATTACAGCAGAATTATGAAATTTGTGGCCGAGAAAAGGGCGATTATTTCAAGAATAATTCGGTCGTGTTTGTGGGTTACTAAAAATCCGCGGCTTTTTAATTTTTTTTATGAAAAGCTTCAATTTTTACGGACCACATCAAAGGTTGTGTTGGTAATGGCACATGTTTTATACATCCTGTAATTTTTCCAAGTCAATCTGAACTTCCGTTTAAAATCAAGAGAAAAAAAGATTCGCGAACAACGCGGTAGAAGTTTCTGGGCAAAAGCGACGTTGTAAGTTGCCGCTCAACCTTTTTAGCTGGCAAATCAACAATTTTGCGAATTTAAATATAAATCAAGAGGCATTTTATTCAGAAAAGATAGTAGTTTCGGAAAATGCAATAGAAAATCGATTTTTCGACTGTCTAATCCTCTTAAGACACCCAGATGAGGAGAGGCAAAGATTCAGCTGGCAAGTAAAACGTCTCTGAAAGTTTGCTTTGGGCCTCGGATGAGCCGGGGAATTACCTGTACGTCTCAAATTTTATTCCACATTTTCTGATATCCATTCTGTGCTACTACCTGCCAGAACTTCGCCCGCAGCACTAAAATAAAATACAATCGTGGCATTTGATGGAAATAGGGCACATACGCCAAAATGCCATTTCAAGAAAATCGATTTCAAAGTTTTCATTATAGTATAACTTAATAAAAAGTAATGCAATTGAATCCAATTTTTTAACAATGTAGTTACCGTGTCCTTCAAACGTTCTGTAAACAGAAGTCATGATTTGAAAATGATATGTATCTTTATTTATAAATTTTAAGCAAGTGGTTTATGTGCTCCTTTTCCGTACCTAAATGTGATAAATTTGTAACAAAATTGCTTCTTTGTTCAGTTATTTAAATATAATTTTGTTCACTTACATCGTTGCACATTTTTATACATTGTTTAAATAAAAAATACAAAATGAAACACAAAAATAAACAAAAAATGTTATGTTTAAGTATTAGTTTCTTCAATTTTTTGCAACAAGCTGCCTTACAAATTAATTTTTCCTTCCTAAATTAGCTTCTTTCCTTGCGGATTCGATATACGCCTCACTTTCCGTATTTCCTCGCTTACAGAAAATTCTCTATGGAACAAAAGTACCTAGGTATTGCACGACAATACGGTAGCGCGACCGCTCAGCGACTATGTAGCTGCGTGATCGACACGCAACGTAATAAATCAGCATTTAGCTAATCTGAATGCGAGAAAAGTAATGTCCTTGATATATTATATATATATATATATATATATATATATATATATATAACATATACCTGAGTCGATTTAAACGATTTAAGGAAAAAGGGCACATATGCCTACGTGCCCTTTTTCCACCAAATGCCTCAATTTTATATAAACAGTTCCACCTGCTTACTACTCTAACGCATCACAAAATCTAGGATCCAATAATTCCATCAACCCATTACACCCTTCTGGGGGCACCCAGAAACCGAGAAGAGCAGATTCGGCTAACAATTAAATCGTCCCCTCAGAAGTCACCCGTTAGTATCCCCCGCAGAGCCGCGAAACGGGATCGATAGGCATAAAGAAAATATTCAAAACCGATCGCGCGTTCCCCAAGTGGGACTCCCAATAGTAACGCGGGGACCGCGAAGGGATCGAGCACGCGAGACACGAGTATCGATACGGCCTCGGTTCGTGCGTTCTATTAGTACGTAACGCCTGGTCCCTTTACCCGCGCCGCTCAAAGCAAAGCAGCCCCCCTCCCAGAGTGTTACAATTTCGCCCCCCCCCGTTCCACCCCCCCCCCCCCCCCCCGCCTCACCGCGCGCCCCGTTTCGAGTCCGCCTCGAAAGTCCCTTTATCTATCCCGCTATTTTCCTAACTCCGACGTCCCCTCCGGGGGTTTCTCTGCTCGTCGGTGGTGACGACAACGATCCCTCTTCTCCTTCAGGAGGATGGAGGGAGCCGTGGATGCCGCGGGGCCGGCGTGGTGGGGGCAGCTACCCCGCCACCCCTTCTGCAGGGGGTTGAAACGCCCGCCCATCGGTCCGCCCATGTAGGGCCAAAGCAGTCACTTCGAATCAATTCGACCCACGATTTCGCCTCGTAGACGGTACTCCACGGTGCTGGCACACTCGCAATCGCGCCTCATAAGCTTCGACCGCATTTCGTACACCTAACCCCGCGGGATCAACGTTGACGCGGCATTGGACCGACAGGCACCGCGCGATCGGCTCCACTCTCGGGGGATAAAAGGGGATGTTTTTTGGGGGGTGACGGTCGAGATTCATTTATCACCGGAGCGTCGTTCTTCGCGGTCGACAGTGTTATCGCGGGGGGGGGAAGAGTGACCGGGCCAGGGAAGTCAGAGTTTCCGGTGCAGTCGTCAGTGACGGGGGAGGAGAGTAGCCTGCTAGTTCCATGGGAGATTGAACGGTGGACTGGACGGAGGAAGTCTCGGTCGCTGGTGTGATTGCTGGCAGTTGAGTTTCGCGAGAGCCTGGAGAGAAGCGTGGCTGATAAGCGCGGCATGAGCGGAAGCGGCGATGGTCGCTGATGGTTCCGAGAGACGACTAGCAACGGCACCTGAGTGCGTCATTGCCAGTGATCGCGCGGCCGACATCCTTGAGACGCAGCGTCGTTGCTCGCGAGTGGGTGCCGGCGTGGAGAAGAGAAGAAGGAAAAACCCTCGTTATCGTTGTGGAAACAAACTATTAGCGTAAGATAGCATTTGCTCGGGAGGCCGTGCTCGTGACAGTTGCTCCGGCGAAATATGTGGGAAGAGGATCGTTCGCGCAGCTTTCCCAGCGTTCAGTGACTGATCGCTGCAGAGTCTCCCTTGAAACGAGGCGGGCTGAGTGGCCGCTCGCTCCGACGGATACCCAGCCATCGTCAGGCGAGAATCAGGAAAGGAAGGCAGGCACGCAGAGACTTGGACCCCGACGGAGATAAGGTGGCCACGCGCGGTTGTTTGGACGGCTGCATGCACACGTCGGCGCGGAGGCGAGAGTAGCAGAGGAGACGCGGCTATGATGGGAAGCGGTGAGTTCGACGGGGCCCTGGGTGGCCCGGCACACTAGTTTCCGTCAGCTCGACGCGTGCATTTGCCCATGAAGCGATCACGATGGAGCCGCGCGGGATGATGATGTCGAACCTGTCGTGCGACGGCTGCGCGGACAGCGACCGTGACTCCGACAGCAGCAGCATGATCGTGGACCCGGTGAGTCTCGACAAGAACGACCTGTCACCGTCCCAGTCGTCGTCCAGCCCGATAATACCGAGCTCCCCGGTGCCGGCGGCGGCCGCGTCGCGTAACCGCGGCGGGAGCCGCAGCAAGAAGAGCTACAGCATGATGTCGTCCAACGGGCAGCAGAAGACGACGAGCGCCACTAGCCAGCCGCCCGCCTACGGCAACGACAAGATGTCCTCGTCCCTGATCAAGCCGCCGTACTCTTACATAGCTTTGATAACGATGGCGATACTCCAGTCGCCGCAGAAGAAGCTGACGCTGAGCGGGATCTGCGAGTTCATCATGTCCCGGTTCCCCTACTACCACGACAAGTTCCCCGCCTGGCAGAACTCCATCAGACACAACCTGTCCCTCAACGACTGCTTCATCAAGATACCGCGCGAGCCGGGGAACCCCGGAAAGGGGAACTACTGGACGCTGGACCCACTGGCCGAGGACATGTTCGACAACGGCAGCTTCCTCCGCCGCCGGAAGAGGTACAAGAGGCCCCCGCCGCACTACGTGCTCCGCGACAGGGCGATCATGGCAACGTTCGCCATTTGCGGCGACCGGGGGCCGTGTCCAGGCGGCGGCGGCGGTCACCCAGGCGCTCTCAGCTATCCCAGCGCCGCGTACCTGTCCCCACCGCCTGGCCTGCCTCTGCTAGACTTCTCACCTTCGACCTTGGAGGCACTCAAGCTAGGCGGCTTCCTCGAGCCGCCCCCGCCGCTCTACAAGCCCGTGCCGATCACCGCGCCGCCGATCAGACAGCTCGATCCCGCCCCGACGAGGACCACCACGATACCCGTCAGCCATCCGCCCGTCGACAAGAAGAGGAACTTCAGCATCGACGCACTCATCGGCAAACAGGCGGCCAGCGACCAGAACTGCGGCGGCCTGCTGGACCTCAGCCCGTCGGAGCACAGGGAGATCAGAAGTCAGGCGTCCGCCTTCTCGCCTCTGGTCTAAATCACCCCTCAGCAGGGAGTACGGAAGATGAGGCCTGAGAGGGCTGAAGCAAGCTATCGCCGCTAGAAAACTGGGGATTCCAGATGCAGAGGGTTTGCTGTCCCATGCTCCGAGGTTCGGGCACACTGGGTGTTTTGGAGACGGTCTTGAGGACCACAGTGGTGAATGAGTATTTAGATGGTCGTCAGGGATCAGGCCAGATTATTCTGCAAGATACGTAACACTATGGGACACACTTGGACAATACGAGGATTCTTCTTTAGCTTTCCTTGAGTAACGAAGAAACGTTCGATGCTTGCAACAAGTACAACGATGGTAAGGAGGCACAGTGTGCTTTCAACAAAGATGGGTTATGATTCAATCGTCCATCTGGATATGTCGCTTGTTCTGGCTCCCACCTACCTCTCCCCGTTTCTGCACGCTGAGAACCAGCGTTGTTAACAGCGGAACCGTCGACGGCGCAAGATTGAGAATTAAGCCGCCAGTGACGCGACGGGAAGTGAAAACGGTCCCGGCATGGCGGTACCAAAGTTGAGGGACTGACCGAGAGCCGTACGATTTGTGTAAAAAGGAAGGGAAAAGGGACGAATTGACACGAACGAAACGGTGAATCGAGTAATTGTAAAAAGAGAAGTGTAGTGCAATAGTGTAGTGCTTTGTTTAATGTACCAGAAACGCCCCCTCCCCTCCAGCTCGCTGATACAGAACGATCCTTGCAACTAGTGACTGTACCCCCCCCCCCCCCTCCCCCCCCGAAGACGGTTCGTCCAGCGACACCGAGCCCTTTTGTCATTCGCGTACTGAACGAGGAACGGCCTCCCCGTGTTTCGTCTCGATTTGCGAACGATCGGTTAATATCGGCACTGTAAATACGCACACCCCCCGAACAAATCTTTGCTCAGCATTCTATTGTTTGCCAGAGTGTGAGTGAGGGAGAGGATGGGTAGGGCACGCTTGTATGAGAGGGAAGAATGGAAGGTCCAGTTCTTCATCGGATTTTAATGTAAAGCTCGATTGGCCGCGTTCCCGGTCAAGTAGACGTTTAGTGTACATAGTACTGTACGAAATATTAGAGGAAGCGTGTTGTATGGCGTGCACTCGTTGCTTCGATCCGCGAGATTCAGTCGAAACGGTCTGGAAAAATCCTGGCCAACCTGGCCGGCCTTTATTGATTGTTCGTTCCCTTCTGAACTGCGATTACTATTTCAAAAATGAATGTAAGGATGCGAGGTGGTTGAAATTACGACGGATGGATCTCAGTTTCTGTGTTTTATTGGCGGACGATGTACCTGCGGTTTTGTTGTTGTTGTTGTTGTTAGGGACAACCACGTGACACGATTTAATTTGGATTCGATTAAGAAATGTCTCGTGGTGTATCGATTGAATTAATTGGAAGATCAGCTGACGGCTTTATCGATTATTCGATCGTGCGGCAACTCCAACCGCGCCAAGTCAGAGACACGGTAAAAAGTGTTGTCATATAGCGTTTAAAGCGCTTTATTTTTATCTCTGGTATTTCTTTCGTTCGCCTGATGACCTAGAAACCGGCAAGCGATTGTTGAATTTTTTCCGACCTCCGTACGAAACACCAACACATTTAGATTGATGTATTTGTTAAGGCCTTTCATTTAGCAAATGATCCACTTTATCGACGAACTGGGTACTTAAGGTGCCATAATACGACGGAATTGCTTATTTTGTCGTGGGAAAAGGAGCCGTTTGTATGCAAAAATGAATATGTACTTACAAGAGTCAAGGAAGAGTCGAGAAGCTTGATAAAATTGGATTGATTTGTTACTCCGAAATGCAAATGGAGCCGTGAATAATCTTTCCGAATTCAAAATCACTGGGTAACTACGGAAGTTTCTAGTGAAACTTAGCAATATTCAAATATACGATGTTATCTCTTAAAATTTCAAAATTAAATTGATCGTAAATTTCAAAATTAAATTGATCGTAAATTTCAAATTGAACTTATCGTAAATTTGAAATTTAAGATCAACCTGCACAAAAAGTTCCCTCCACTTTTCTTCTTAAAAAAATACACAGTGCCTATAACATTAAAAATTAACGAGAAACAATAATCAACAAAATTCAGATTACAATTGCACCATTGCATCCGCGTCAACGCGAGATACTATCTTTTTTCTCATTTCCCACCCAATCGATCATCAATCGCGAACACGGCCCCAAAAGCAGGTCTCCGATTTTCAAAAGATTTTCGAAGGGTAAAAGAGGTGGAAAAATGGAAGGAGACGCGAAAGGACGATTTTTCAATGCCGACGCGGCGTTCGAATTCGCTGGGAGCGCTTTGAAACGCGCGCAGCGATCCACGAGAAAAGAGAATGGAATAATTTGCAATTAATCCCCTCGGCGATACGCATCCATGACGAGTACGTGGGTATTAATCTGTACACACACATGCAGCGAAGCCCGTTAGCGAATTTTCCTCGATATAGGATGACGATTGCGAGATAAGGTACTGCACGAGGAATGCAACGCTGCACCGAGTCGAAGAGTAGATCGAATTCGGTAGTTCTTTCACTACTTTTCACGGCAGACGGGACAAAGCAATGGCCTTAAGCATTTTATTTTGTAATAATCGCGACGAACATGCGATCGAACCAATTAGCCGCCGAGTAATTTCGTAAGAGTAGTGAACAGTGCGTTATCAGACGAGGCGAGATTCGTCGCGCTCTCGCCAATGGCACGAACGTTAAATATTATTAAACTAGAAGGTCGGTATTTCTTCTTCTTCTTTTTTTTCAAGGCTCTTCAAGGCCGAGCTGCGTCCTGAGTTACTTTCGTTATCGTATTTTATGCAAAACTGATTAAATCGCGAGCCAGTGTGCTCCAGGCCCGAATGACGTTCGACACGATAACGAAAATCATTGTCCTAATAATAGAGCGCACCTCGTTCGGAGATAAATGTGGACCTTCAGCCGCGATCCCACGTGTGCAACTTGTAGCGTGAAATATATTTAAAAGGGATGAAAATTATCGCTTCTCAGAGGAAATGTACGTGAAACAGGGGTATTAAGCCGCGTCCCCACGTGTGCAATATTCGAAGTGAAATATGCTCGAACTATTCAAAGAAAGGTAGCTTCTAAAATGTAACATACCTCGAATATGTTCCGCGACGTTGCGCACGTGGAAACGTTGTTTTAAGCCGCGCTTTCTGCAACACATTTCACACGTGGGATCGCGACTCTACGCGTCGAGTGTCCACGCGCGAGCAAGAATCGTTGAGAGCGAGTTTTACGTGCAACTGACCCACACGCGACGGAAAGTATCCCGCGCAAAGTTTGTTCCGCCTACTTCGCGAGCACCCAATAGACTTTGTGATTGCTTAAATTTAGTTCGATCCGCACTGTCGAGAAGACGACGGGGAGACAGCGGAGTCGCGTCACTGGCGTTCAGGTACAAAACAATCCACCTGGGATAGTCTTTTATACTCGAGAAGAATTCACGCCTGAACGATTTGCTAGATATCGTAACGTTAAGTCGAGTGTACTATACAGTCGCGAGTAAAAATGTCGTTGAATTTTTTCGTGTAAAAAAAAAAAACAATGAAAGGACAAGAGATAGGAGGAAGCAGGCAACCCGACACGCGGAGTAATCGACGATTATCGTTTGAGCGATGTATATTTTACTAACGGTCATTCTCGGCTGTCCTGTTGAGGGTACTGTGACGAAAATTAAGCGATACGTCTGTTTGTTCCTTTACTAAATAAGTAACGACGCGACGATTGTACGTTTAGTTATAGGTTACCGTTAAACTTGTCGCTGTAGATTTAGTAGGTATTATACGTGTCAAGATGATAGATTTATAATAACGTGTAATAATGTCAACAATAAAGTACTGTTAAGTATACGCCGTTGCAGTTGTTTCATTCTTCGCCGTGAGCCGGAGTGACGTGCCTACTATAATTTCTGCTCGGTGCGGTGAACAAACATACGTGCAATGCTACGGACACCCACGGCTGAAAAATTATGCGGCTCGGTGTATCGAGGGAATATTTCATTGCATTGTGATTACAGGAACAGCTAACTGTATTGCGTAATGCTGATATATGATAACAGAGGCATATAAAACTGAGCAATAATATAAGTCAGTGTGCTTAGGAGGGCAGACTACATCGAAGTTCGCTAATTAAAATGGAATGAAATATACAGGGTGACTCACAATTTTTTATCTTACTTTTATTTAAATTATTTATTTCTGATATGGTAACTGCACAATAAATAAAGGAAGGTAAGAAACTAAGGGAAAACTATACCGCGCACCAGAATTAAAGAAAATAAAGGTACTCTAGAACTTGCACCCTCTTCGTCAGATTACTTCAAAATACCTTTCACAAAGAAAGTCCCAGAAAATCTGCACCTAATATTACCCTAAACCTCTGTACACCGCGACCTCCATAATGAACCGCAGCTCACAGTAGCGCCTATATCACACTCGAACCACGAAATTACTTAACTTGGGTTCTACTGAAGACTACCTTATCAGACAGTAAGCCTTTAACCTTCGGCCGCCGCTGTCAGGGTCTTTTTGGGCCCACGCGTAACCTTAGCGAGTGTAGTAGTACTAAAGAAAACTTCATAAATCGGAAAAGTTATTAAGCCCAAGGGAGGGTAAAAAAATGTCGACGAAGTGTCAATCTTTAATTTTTCCTTAAAGTAACTTGTGTAGGCCGTCAACGATCTATTTTTTTGTCAGAAAGTAATTGTACTTAACGATCGCAAACACACGAATTAGATATCGTGTTTATTTCTTTTTGGATGCTGTCAGAACTAAGTGGCCAAAACAATTATCATCTGTTCAAGGTGTCTCGAGTAGGTTTTTGGCAAGCACAGTGTAAATACAATTTTTTTTTTGTTTGACACCAATCAGTTAAGTTATTAATATCTTAAGTCAGGTATTTGTACCTTTTTGTTTCAAGATTTATTTTTCTAGATGTTATATGTTACTTTACTATATATATCTAGAAATAGTTCGAGCAGGTCAAAATGGCATTTTTGACATTTTCGACCATAAGGCCTTAACCTTCCAGCAGCTTAAGGATGTATCGGACGTACAATACCAGACAAAAGTATATGAAATTTGAAATACTTGAATACCTACGTCTTATGCATAGTAAATCTAGATGTAATGAATTCGAACGACAGTTGGAGTCTTATTTTTAATCCTAGGAAGGTATTTTTCACTTTACAAATGCTTTCTCAAGCATTATTTGCTAAACTTTTGGCGGTGAAAATGCCCAGAATTCACAATTTTCTCAAGTTATAATTTATTTCTTTAAAACGGTGTAGTGAAAACAATTGAAACTCGGCAGATATTTTCATCTACCCATATACTGCATGTACAAAAAAATTGAAAACATTGGCACTATTTCTTCAACATTTTTTCAGATGGTTTGTCCGTCAAGATCGTCTCTTTCCATAAGAGTACGTGTAAAATCAGTGAAAATTAAAATCGTTTTAACTTAGTAACTGTTTAGTGAATTCATGTAAAATTTTTGGAGCACATCAGGAAGATTAAAAAGAACAATCTCGCAAATTTTCATCAACTTGGCACTATTTTGAAAATAGGTCCAATACATCCTTAAGGGGGAACACCACTGTGACGGCCGGAAAAGTAAGCCATTTTTAAGAATTTTTTTTCAGGAATAATTTACAGTTTTCATGGAAAATTTGTATTACCTATCTTTAGTACGCTGTCTTAAGAGACTATACAAAAAAAATAAATAGAAAAACATCCATAAATTTTGACATATTAATTAATCTTCTAGACCCCGTCACGCGAGCTGATCGAATGTGTAACTATGGAACAGCAGGTCCGAAATCAAATTTCATTTTTTTTTTTATAATCTATATGAGTGTAGTTTCCGTTGTGAGTAACGATTTCTTAAACAAATTATTTTTGTAAAAATGATGCGCTTTAGAAGAAAAGATTCGAAAATCCGCGAATAAGATGGACAGTTTTTCGAGCGTATTTCAAAAAGTTTGTTTTCAATCAAAAAATCCTTACACACAAGGGAAACTACACTCATATAGTTTATAAAAAAATAATTCAATTTCATTTCGGAACAGCTGTTCCATAGTTACACATTCGACCAGCTCGCGTGGGGGGGTCTAGAGGATTAATTAATATAGTAAAATTTATGGATGTTTTTCTATTTATTTTTTTTGCATAACCTCTTAAGACAGCGTACTAAAGGTGGGTAATAAAATGTTTCTATGAAAACTGTAAATTAGTCCTGAATAAAATTCTTAAAAATGGCTTACTTTTCCGGCCGTCACAGTGGTGTTCCCCCTTAAGGAGGGAAACCAGTATTTTTTTCAACCAAACAACGCAAGTAAATCAATGGATTGCTTAGTATAGTTAATATGTACATATTGAAGGGTAAAAAAAAATTTTTTTCAATCAAATTCATAAATCCGTTCGCGGTATACTCTGTCAAAATATGCGCTGCGGCAAAATCATGCCTGTGGCGTTGACAGTGCCCTAGCCATGTGGTTAATCTAAATTCAAAAAGACAAAAACATTTAGAAACTAGAAGCCTAGGTCTATTACATGACGATAAAAAAGTCTATATCGCAAAAAGAAACAAAATGGAGGACCACAGAGAAAACCTGTCTGTGGGGGTAAAAAGTTGGGGAAATGTTGATAAAAAAAATAGGAGGCTGTTAATTAAAAAAAAAAAAACTGATCGTCACGTAATAGAGACGAGTTTTTCATACAATGAATGCCCTTACTCATGTCAATCGGGTGTATAGTTTTCTCTGTGTACCGTCAAGGCAGTTGAAAAAATGTCATTCTGAGAAAAACCCCTAAGTTCCGCTCCGTTCATTCGCGCGCTAGACACCTCTTCACGGAAAATTCTATACCTCCGTGAATTTTGCGAATTTGTTCATAAAATTTCGAGAGAGTATCCTCGAAACGTACGTCTTTCAGAGAATGTGAAAAAGAGAAAAATCGATTCTTCCGATTTTTTACAGTGATCCCCCCTTAATCAGAGAGAGGAGAAAGGTGATCGAGGAAGACGAGTGGGTTACAGGGATACTTATCTCGACTAGCCGGCACTCGAAGCGTTTCTCATCGAAAGTGGCCAAGTGTATCATGGTGAAGGAAAGGCCTCCCGCAGTGTTCATCGTTGTCACGATCGCGGCACTTGGGCCGTGCACACCCCTTTAATCGTTCGTCAAGTGTGTGTGCATTCGGAATGTAATATATCCTGGCCGGCACGTGGCGTTCACGTGCCGCCAAGTGTTTGTTTCGGTTTGTATTGTCACCATGCACGGATGCTACCGTCGGAGGTGCGGCCGTACCCTCTGGCTAAGGGGGCGGCATCGGCAGCGGGTCCCTTTCACGATTCCACGCTCGTTCGAGTAAATAACGTGCCAGCAGTTGACAATTAGAACGATGGGAAAGAGATTCATTATGTACAGCGGACTAATAGCGAATCGATCGGGTGGCAGGCTATACCTGCCGCATCCTGGGAGACACGGGGATGTTTTCGCGTCCACGGCTCCCGTGGAGCAAACAGTACACCTACCGGGTACGATTGCTGCGAAATAACAAGGTTACTCTGCTGAGATTTCAACAGTCCTTGGGGTGGGTATGATTGTTTATAAATTCTTGGTTGAACATTGGAGATCAGAGTGGAGGATATAATATTAGTAATGTCCAAGAATTGTAATAATTTAGTAGATTATAAAAAAAAAATCGAGAAAGGGAGAGCCGCAGAAAAAAAGAAACTACATAAATCGATGGAATAAATCGGTGTTTTAAAATTCTACATCCTCGGTTAAGTAGCCGTCACAGGAAAATAAGGGTGAACGAGGGATAAGAGGAGTAAAGGTACTGCGGAACGAGGCTGAAGGTGGATGGACGTCAGGAGACTGTCGGAAAAATGGAGATATCGCGGGAAAGGAGGCCAGGGGTTAAAGTGGAGAGGAATTAGAAACACGTGCAGAGGCAATGGGGTGGCTGGCAGCTGCTCGAGGAGCTGCATCGCTCTAGCTGTTTTCGTCACGATCGAGGAATGTAATATCGTCACCCCAAGCGACAAGAGTTGCCTTCGAGAGTATCGCCGTTTAGAATACCACCGCGAGGATAGGGGGAGGGGCACGCGGAGATCTGGATTAAACTGCAATGAAAATCCACTCATTTTCCGCCCCCTGCGTTCTCTCCTCCACGCTCCTCTTCGCGCAGACACGCCTGCATCGGGGCGAGTAAACAAGTTATTACCTCCATACCTGCCGCTGTCTCTCCCGTCCTTTCCCCACTGATCGCCTGTTTCGTTTGACTTCCGCTGGGGGGGGGGGGGGTGCGGGGGAGAAGTCGGAATTAATATTCGCGACGCATTTTAGAGTGAAACTAGAATACAGACGTGAGAAGGGAATCTAATGCTGGGGCACGAGGAAATATTCCTGGGGCTGTTGCATTTTTGTTCTGTTTCGTAAGGAGGGAGTGAGGAGGGGGGGGGGGGGGGTGAATTTCAGGGGGACTTTGAATTGTAGTATGTTGTAAACAGATGTTGACGTTCCGGTTTGTAAAAATATTTAAAAGTATATTTGTGTTTCGTAAAGGTGATTTAAGAAGGGGTGTTTCAATGTGGGGGGTTATTTTGTTCCTCGATTTATAAGATTTTTAATTTGGCGGAAAATTGTTAGCATTTACTACAAGCATTGAAAATTCGACTTACATTTAGAAATCAGAATTTTAAATGCACGGAACATGGAAGAAGATTGCGATAAATGTAACGCGGAAGGAGATTGCGTTCTCCGCAGTGTAATAGAAGGAAATACGCTGTTTAAGACGGCTATATACAAAATCAATTTCCGTAACCACCCGCGGCGACGGTATACACTTCGCGGTACGAAATATTAAACCCCCTTCCCCATCAATCTGACTTCCAAAGGAATCTCCCTATAATACCGACATAAGCACAACAAGTACAGTTCCAACGCATCTCAAACTTCCCAATACCCCCATCCACAACAGTCGCTCCACAGCCTGCTAATTCGCCATCGGTTCTATCACAACACCTTCAGTCTCAGAATTTCATACCGGATACCACGGAGAGGGTTAACCACCCACTCCGCTACCCCCACGAATAATCCCCCTCTCTAGCATTCCCAATAAAACCCTTGAAAGCCGTACCCGCGTCCCAGAAATTTCCATAGACATCCCAATTCTTACATACCCCACCGCGAACGTGACCCTCGTCCAGAGGATCGCCACCCCCCGAAGGAGCGTTC
Source organism: Andrena bucephala (assembly GCA_947577245.1). Taxonomy (NCBI): domain Eukaryota; kingdom Metazoa; phylum Arthropoda; class Insecta; order Hymenoptera; family Andrenidae; genus Andrena; species Andrena bucephala. Next base: position 31,550,661 of record OX387717.1, on the reverse strand, counting down.
CCTGCCGGCTAGGGTGAAAGGAAAGCTGTATCGCGCGAACGAAGACCGGATATGCGGGATATCTCGCGTAACGTCGCCGATACGAGCCGGAGGAATGGCAGCGCGAGGGGGTGCCACCGTAGGGGGGGGGGGTGGGCGGGGGACGGGATGTCTCGCGTGTGAAAGGTTCCAGTTGAAGCAGCTACTTCGCCTCATCCAGCGGAACAAGCAATGACCAATATTATGATAATTCCAACCACCGCCACCCCCCTACCCTCACCCCCGCGCGCCACCGTACCAGCCACGTCGCCGCGTTTTATCTCGCCGCCGTGGCAAAGGGTTCGCCCCTAAAACCCACTCTCCCCCCACCCCGTGCACCCCGTCCGCCGTTCGTGCTCCTGGGCAACGTGAAGGTGCACGAGTCGCGGGCCACGGGCAGCCATATTTGAGGGCGCGGGCGTGGCTTTCCGGTTGCCCCGGGTAACCGGCGGCTCCGTTATCCCGATATCGACCTGGGAGCAACGAGAAGGGTGGCTAGGCTTCTGTCCGGGAGGGAAAATGTTATCACTGCTTTGTGGTGGCTAAGATAGCAACCCACTTTCCCTCCTAACCCTTCTTCGTCCCTCCGCGGATCCTCATCACCTACCCTCTTCACCTGGCCCACCCTACCCCCCCCCTCCCCTCCCCGCCCCCGCCCCCCCCCGCTGTTCCTCGCGCTGGCACGGGGCACATCTTTTCTGGTAATAACGGCCAGCACCCGCGGACGGATCGCGGTTCCCTCTTCGTTAACGTCGTCGACCATGCTTCTTTGGCGCTCCCTGGCCTTCCACGTGGCCACGGGGAAACGCTTGTTGGGGGAGGAGTGGGGGGGGGGGGGGGAGATTGGGGTGCAGGGTTTCCGTTGCGAGCCACGGGTGGCGCAGGTGAGATATTCGAGTGGGGGAGGAAGATGTTGGTTTTTTTATGAGGATTCGTTTGGCTTTAGAGGTAGGCAGTTTGGAATTTAATTTTTTGTAAGCTGCTGTGTAGGTTTGATTTTTGAAAGACGAGGGTCTTTGTGGGTAGGGAAGAAGACGGGGTGATAGAAATGATCGTTTAGGTTGTAGAAGCTTCTTTGCCAGTTTATAAAATCGAGATTCTGGAGTCTCTGGGTGGATTGAGGTTTAAGGGTAGCAGGGTGAGGCTTAAAGATGGTGGCCGTAACGCGCGGTGTACACGGCGAATACTCAATCCTCGGCTATTGGAGCTCGAAGAGACACTTGAGAAGTGGTAATCGTATTTCAGGAAGGAATTTTATGAACTGTATGGAGATTACGTGAAAGCTTCGATTAGATTTCATTGTATTAGCACCTGCGCGTAAAGAGATCATTGTTATTTTATTCTACACTCCTGTGTTTTACGATCGCGTAGAAAATAGTCGGTATTTTCCCCAGTTTTACCTTGGAATGTGTTTGCATGATAACATACCTCTACCAGAGTGATGCATTTGATTTATGCAGGACCGTTTCACCTTATGCACTCTGAAAGGAATTCTTAACTCGCCTTGCTGCCGAATACAATAATATTAGGTTGGTCCTTTGAAATTGCTGTTTCGCATAAAAATGTTTGAATGAAAATATTTCATTGCTTCGACTTTCTGCGACATTTCTCGCGCCATAAGCCAGCATTACAATATTCTTATTGCATCCCCGCTATAAACAAAGGAACTTTCATATGGACCAACCCAGTATAAACTAAATTAATATCGTGGTAAATAATAATTTTCATCGACACTATTTCCTTTTCCCCAAAAAATGGAATTCCATAAAACACGGAGTATAAAAAGTTTATCGGAACCGATCATCAAAGCAGTCGGACAATTATTAAGACAAAACGGGAATCCACTCCCCCGCATCGTGCACACAGACCTGCACACGACCTCAAACGTATAAGCACGGAGGAGCCGTCCCCGTGTCGTAGCGTACCAAGGAATTTTGAGAATGTGTGCGAACCAAGGATGATATTAGATTCTTGGACAAAGTTTTCGCATGGTCGAGGTCTCGAGTGCTGTTCCGAAGCCAGCTCGTCCGTGAGGAAGAGAACGCGTGTTAGCTAGCCTTCGGCATTGATTTCTTCTTGGTGCTTTTGTCTTCGTTCTCGGCGATAGGACGCCCGTGTGCCCGTTAAATTAAACCTCTCATCTCCCGACGCTCCACGTATTCTCCACGACATTATCGTCCATTTATTCTACGCCCGAATTTCACAGCCACCTTTACACGATCGACGACCCCGCCATTTTAACATCCGAACACGCGCCAAAGGAGTGCAGAGTACTGCAGTGCCGCGTTTAAATGGGCTCGTTCCTAATTGCAGTTGCAGCAGGGGATATAAAATCAGTTGTGCATAATAGTTCGCAGTAATTGTGGAGACTTTGGCCCGCCGTCGTTTCTGTTTTTACAGAGCTCGATTTCCAGAATGCACCGCGCTGTTCGCGATTATTCGAACGACAACGAATTCTAACATCGCTGTATACAGGCATTTTCTAAGCAAACAACGCTAGTCTCGAAAGATAATTATAATCGTGGCTCATTTCGTTACCCTGAACCTACTGTAAGCTGACAAGATAACGTGCGCTCAAGTTCTTCGGGTTGCCTAGTAAATAAGACGATATTATTGCAGCGTAAATTGGCGTTGCAAGTTTGTGCGAGAGAAGCTACAGTATTCTAATCCAAATCATTGTAGAACAATCGATAATTGCGTCGTTTTGAAACGAATACATTAAATTTTCGGAAATGTAGAATTTTGGGGGGCACAGAAGATTTGGAATTTTTAATAAAAATGATAAATGAGGAACAACTCTTTTATATACTGATTTTTAATAAAAATGAAAAATGAGGAACAATACTTTTATACACTGATGATGTAATATTGGAGAGTTTTAGTGAGATCCATTGATTTTTAACTGAGTCTGATATATATTTTTTAAAGGAGCCACTGGATTACAGAAGAGCGAAGAAAAGAATATATTTCTTCTGTTGGCGAGGAAAAATGGGGAACGGCGTGGCGGATAAGAAAGTACGACATTTATAATGTATAGGTTTCTTGGGAAGGTTCAGGCATGTGCCTTGAAACTTTTGTCCGCTTTTGCGTCGGCACCGGAGTGGTTTCGAAGCAAAGAAATAAGTGTATAAGAACGTGTACGTGTGTATTCGCGCGGAATATAGGTAAAACGCGATGCATTAGGGGATGGCTTTCAATTCTTTCCTCACCACTTACTCGAATCGCTAGGCAATAATATTTCGAGACACCCGGAGTGCCATTTTCGTCTCACTCAAGTCGGTTATTTGGATAATAATTAGTAACTCTGCTCCGAAACGCGATGAACTAATTAAAATTAATAAATAGCAAAGAAATCTCATCTGAATAAAATTATAAACCCACGTTGAAATTGAAATTAAACCTTCTCGACTAAGTTAAATGGGTCACCAGAATTTTAAAGGAACAGAAGAATAGTGGAAGATGTGAATTTTTTTACTTGATCCTTGAAGAATGTAAAATTCAAACTAAAATCACAATTTTCAATAATAGAAATGCAGAAACTAGACGGCACATCCGCAAAAACTAAATGCAATGTCAATAAGGGGCTGTTCTTAAATTAAGTAAGGGTGATTTTGGAGATTTCTTACCACCTCCCTCCTCCAGTATAAGAATTTCTAAGATTTTATATTCCACTCACCTCTCTCTCTCTCTCCCTTATGTAATATTTTTAGATTGCAGTTTTTCAGTTATTAAAATTCTTTTACAGGTTTATATAATTATATAATTATATAAGTAATTTATATAATTATATAAACTACTTATATAATTTTTTTAACCTAATTTTCAATACGAGAAATCTGGTTAAATGAATATAATTATATACAGTATTGAAAATTAGGTTAAAAAAATGTTACGCAAGATGCTACCTGACTCCCTCTCCCCCTTGTAAGAAAACGTAAGAAATTCGCGACCCCCTTACGTAATTTAAGGACGACACCTAAGAACCCAATGAATATAAACAATTCCTCCAACTTCCCATAAACGATTTGCCAGATCTGCCTAAAAAAGCACACAAACCTACTTCCCCAAAGCAAGAACAACGCTCCATTGACAATACCAGTCACACCCAAAAATCGAGATCCCAAAACCGATCTCACAATGGCATAAGGTAGATTTACGCGACTGGACGCAACGTCAAGAATTTCAAAGTCGATTTCCTCGAAAATGAAGCGCACTATCAAAAAATGTTACTCTTTCTTTTTGACTTATAACAAGTAAATAAGTCGAGAAAAAGGAATAAAATTTTTTGATACTCCGCTTCATTTCCGAGAAAATCGACATGGAAATTCTTGGCGCTGCGTCCACCCGCGTATAGGAAAATCCACCTTTAGGTACCCTCGCGCAACGACACAGTGACGGTCACCATTGCGTGAATCCATGAGGATCCATGGGGCGCCTTTCCTGCACGAGTGCCCCGGCCGGGTGCATTAAAGCAGTAACACGTAAACAGAGGACAAAACGAATCTAAATAAAAGCGTAACGTTACCTCGCGAAAATCCCCGTGGGAATAGACACTTGGCTTCCCGTTTACGCGGACAACCGGGGCGCCCCATGAATGTCCTCGCCGGGTTGCACGCGGCCGCGTACACCACGGCCGGGGCTCAGTTTAATGCACTGTTTGCTGTTTGCACTTCGTACTAATGGCCGGGCTTAGCGAGATTTAAATTTGACGGTTCGTGGGCAACGCCCGCAGGGACGTCCACAGCTCTGTCCCCCCAAGACGATTTAAACTTCGGCCTTGGCAATAATTCGGCCCAAGTTCCACAGCCCCGCGGCCACTGGGCTATTTCGCTCGCGTTTAATTCCATGCCTCCCCTGTCCACTGCCCCCCCTCCCCCCCCCCCTCTGCCCCGATTGCGTTGCTCTTCGTGGTCGCGGCCACGGCGTCTTAGTTCCGCGGACCCGTGGAATTTTAATAGGTACATTAACACCGACGGAAACTGGAAGAGTCCTCGGCAAGTTTCGCCGTTTACCTCGGTCCTCTTCTCCCTCTCCTTGCCCCTCTCTCTTTCTCTCTCTCTCTCTGACGTCGAGAAGTAAATCGAACCAATTTTTCCACGCTGTTTTTATTATTGCTTGTACAGGTTCATTTATATTGACGCGTGGAATTTTAGCTTGGGCTGTGAAGTTTCTTAGGTGTGGGTGTGATTCGTGTAAACTTATTAACGTCGAGATGTAGTTTTATTGGGAAATAGTTACGGAAAATTGGAATTCTGTAGAGAATGTGGCGATTCGCGATGCAAGGAAGGGTTGTTAAGGAAGTTGGGAATTGAGGATCTTGAATCATAAGGGGTGCAGCTACATTTCTGACAGTGTTTGAATTACGATTACGGATTGCAAATTTACCGACCTTTTCAATGACCGGTAATTCGGTAAAATTTTCAATCAAAACCGGTAATTAACCGGTATTTTTTTAAGGAATTGAAAATATAAGACTAAGCATTACAAAAAAAACTTTTCTTGAACTCTAAACGAGCATTATAAAAAGTATATGTAAATCAAACTATTCCGAACGTAAAATATAAAATGATATAACACAAAATAGATATCTTTGTATAACTATTAACAATACTTATTAATATGGATCTTCACCAGGAAAACAATGAAAAGAATCTTAACTTAAATACATAATTAAATATTTTTTTTAACAATTCTTTTTAACAAATAAGCACGCAAAAACATAATTTGTTTAAAATTTGGTTTCCTGATCTCGACCTAATTTTTCTACAAAATAAGCCACGGATAATGCGGTCTCAGATTCTACACTTGTTGGCCGGGTAGTCATTAAGAAATCATATGCCATTTGTATATATTTTCTCCTTACTTTTTCTATTTGAATATGCGTCCATTTTTTTGATGACTTGATTCAGATTTTTAGTTTTCTTTTGGATCAGAGTTGGTTCTTCATGAGATACTTCGGTTTTCGTCTTTATTAGTAATTGAAGTTTTTTTTTCACTGATAACATAGTAGATGTCGACGGAATTAATGAACGCATATATGCGCTATATTGCTATACGTAATTTATCGAATTACCGGTAAAAATTTGAGGGTATTTCTCGCGATTTACCGGGAAACCGGTAAACCGATTTACCGGTATTGCAATCCCTAGTTACGACGTATAATATATGTGCGAAAAATTCTATATATTTTTTGAATCAGCACCCATTATTGCTTTGAGCAATACGAATGCTCCAGATTTGAAAAATTTGCCAAAAATAGAAATAAAATCTTATCAACTCAATAACTACTACTTATTGTGTGAAAATATATATTTTTCAATTAGTGTGCTCTTCTAAATTTTAAGTCAACGAAATAATTTTATAAACAATTTCTTCTAATTTACTTGAAGTTCGTAAAGATGGAGCTGCACCCCTCTCGCTGTAAGGTCCTCAATAAAATTGTAGTTTGGTTATATTGATCCGGAGAGTCTCATTGATAGGTGAGCTTGATCCTGGGTTATATCTAATATACATTCGTTCCTGGTTGTTTTGTATGTACAGTCCTGGAAATATTTATTGCATCACTCCAGAATCCTCGTGCTAGGAAATGATCTCTATAACTACATAACTGATAAAGTAGTTGGTGTCCGACATAATTTAACCAAGATATCAGGCACTGTATGCTTGCACAACCATCAGGCAAAAGTACTTTCGAAGTACTAATACTAATTAATGAGGTGGAATGCTACTGTATTGGTGACCTGTCCAGTGAATGAACACTTAAGTTGCATGACCAGTGAATGAACACCTAATAAAATCAACAACAATAACAAGACTTACCTTGAACGTATTGAAGAACTAAAAAAAAAACAGTTCAATAAAGAAGTACTGAATAAATTTTGAACATGAAAAGAGAGTAATAGGTTTTAATTTTTCGTATGATATCGCTCATTTGCTGCAACAACGACACAACTCAAAATGTGCAGTTTCTGAGTTATTAGTATAGAAAAAGCGGTTGCTGTCTAACAAAACTTTTGAACCCGTTCTCCCAAAAAATCGTGAATTTCGAGTTATGTCGTTGTTGCAGCAAATTAGCGATATGAGCAGTGTTTATTCACTGGGCAGGTCACCTATGCTTCACGATGCACTGTGAGTTCTGATCTATACTCTCAGTCTCATTACCGTCAAACGAGAATTTTTACAAAATTATTATATCAGTCCTCAAAAAAACAAGCATAAAAACATATTTATTCATATTTCCCGATTTAAACCTTCACTACACTATTTGCTATTAATAGTTGCTATCAAAAGCAAGCTTTCAAAAGCAGCAATATCCAACATTTTATTTCTCATCAATATATAACAGCGAGGTTTTAATTAACGATGCGTAGTGTCAGTAACTTTAATTAAATCTCTCGTCCCATAAAATGTCGCAGCGTTTTATAAACTATCCACACGAGTGTTCCACGTCCGAGTAACAGCAAGAATACTGCGAAATTTCGCGTGGCGATTAACCGTCTGGTAAATAATATTTTCGTTCAATCGGCGGAACGAATTTATCGTGGCGTGCAGTAATACGGTCTGGTTTTCCGAGCGCGCGCGCGCACGAGGGCCCTCGTTTAACGCCGCCACCGCAATGTAATAGGGGTGGTGTAAAACATTATAATTATTATTGCACGACTGATAAAGTCTGCATTACGAGCTTAGCGCGTGTCGAGCGGATCACGCTTTTCCTAAAAGGTTGATACAGCCGTGGTGTTTGTAATACGCGTGCCCTCTCGCGTTCCGCTTGACAAATTTGCGAGCCAATCACGCGTCAAATATTTAGCAGTGATTAATAATAATCCTTCGCTTCGATCGCGCTGCTGCCCCTTCCCGTCGCGGAAGTTACCGCGTTTTAGTGAAGCCAGAGGCGATTAAACGTCACTATCTCATTAAGGGTTGAAGTCTAACATAGGAAAGATAATTTCCTCATTTTCCTCACAGTTCCTCCCAGTTGGATAACACTTTCTAACAATAATACAAACTCTGAACGAGTCGAGACGAAGTGATTTCGTCCGAATAAAACGAATAAAAACTAAATTTTCCGATAACAACCCGTGACTTTGTATAAAAATTCGACTCAGCAAACTTCAATCGGACGGAACACACCCTGCGATTCTTCCTACCACCGTGAGGGGTGTAAGCCTCGACCACAAACGAAGAAAAATACTTTCTAATTCTAACGAACACATACCCCACACCACACCCCTGTCCACCTATCCTTAAAATCAGTAACGCGTCACTCGGAAGCCGAAAACACCTGCTGTTAGCCCGTCGACACTGCAGTCGCCATCTTCCGCTGGGTGTTTAAAGAGAGCGGAGGCTGAGGAACGGGCGAAAAAAGAGGGAGGGAGAGAGAGGAGACGCGGCACGAAAGTATCACGCTTGAAACCGTTCGAATTAGCGCGAAGAGGGTGAGAAGCAATAGAATAATCATGCGAGACGTTAACCTGTTAGAGCATTAGTGGCGCATGATAGGCGCTGCGGGTGGCGTCACAATGAAATGAGAGTGGCTGCGGGGATACGGATGAAATAGATTGAGAGAGATGAGAGCGTGGGGGCGGAGGGGAGAGGGCGAGCGGTACGGTCGGGGCTACGGGAGTAAAACAATTAGGGCTGCGTCGACGTACACTCGACCGAGCACCCCTCATCGTGCTCAGCAGCCCCCGCATTAGGGGCGTCCTTCGGCCTTTGCCGACGCTCTCGTGCTTTCTACCTCGCTATACGCCCCAATATCTGCGCCCTGGGCTCGCTCTGACTCTCGCAAAAATTACTACTTCCTGACACCCCAGCCCGCGCCCTCTGACCGTCGAAAATTGGCCGGCCGAGGTTTCGGGAATTTTGGAAAACCATCGGTTCGCATCATCGATGTTACACCATGGACCTTTCATTTGTACAGAAATATTGCGCCCCGTGGAGATCGAAAGGAATTATTGCTTGATTATTGTTCTATTATTTTGGGGAACATTTTGGAAGCTTGTTTAAATGTTTGGTGAGCACGTGTATGGGTGTTGTGGGGGAATTTGGTGCCCTTTTTGAGGGTGGAGTTTTAGTAATGAGAGACATGTTTGTGGGGTGGTTTATGATTTTCAGTCAATTTTGACTGCGCTCATGCCAGAACTTGATAATTTGTATTTGCAGCAAATAAAGTCTTGCTTTATTTGTTTCTTATCATTGTAAACGAAAAGGTAATATACCCGTGCAAAAATAATAATAATGTTTTATTAAGGGCACCCCCGGTCAAATCGCACGAAAACAGGTGACTTTTATGATTTTTCTAGAAAAAAAGTATACAATGTATGGGTATAAAACTTTTTGCACTTTATTCTGCTACAAATGTGGAGTAAAAAACAATTTTTTTATTTCATATTTGCCCACCCCTGCCTCTGATATGTATTGCGTGCTGCATCGTAAAAAAAACAGGCCTGCGCTGTCGCCACGATAACTTCAATAGGATCATCCAAAATAAAAGAACCGACGATATTCCTTAATTACACATGTGTGGTTATCGCGCTACTTTCAGGCACTGTTAAGAAACAACTGGGCGATGATTGCCAAATGTTTTTGATTGCCAAAATGCCAAATGATTGCAAACATGGGTTTTTTCGCAAAAAAATGTTTCGTAAAAAAAAATTCAGTGTATGAAAATTCGCAACAGATGGTAGCGCGGAAGCCAGTGTAATTACGAGTAGAATCCCGTTTGAATTTTTAGACTCGGTCAAGAATTGAATTTTTCATCGCGGCGATAGTGCGTGAAAAATTGTTTCGAGAAAAACGTATTTAAAGTTTTTTAGTGACTGGGTCTTGCCCGTGAGCGCCCTATTGAAACAAAATTTGATTCTTTCTGAGATGAATAAATGTATTATTAATTAAAGAAAAATCGCATTTCTATCTATTATACCTGCGTCACAATCCATCTTCAAAAAACACCTATTTTTAAAGCCGTCAGTTAGGAGTTTCTTTCCAAAATTTTACTTGGTCGTTCTTGAGATGTTGAGGGATGAAAATATGCAAAACAAATTTTGTCAATTGTTTGACCAGGGTGTGCCCTTAAATACTGTAGCTAATTACGGCTCTCCCAACAAGCTTTCTTCCACATCGGACTGCCAAGCAACGAATAAAAATGAGAAAAGAAATACAAAAGAAACTATTTCCCACGCCACTTACATAAATTCCTTCGAACATCAAAGAAACGAAACCAGTGCAAGTGGGGAGGTAAAATGGTGGCCCCGTAGCCCTCACAGAGAACAGTATCTATCCACAGCTACTCGAAAGTCTATGCCCTCACAGGCGAGGAGCAGTAAAGACGGGCACCGTTTCAGTAATAGAAAAACAGAAAAAAAGGGGGTGGGGGAGGGGGGCAGAGAGAAGGGAGGGACAGAAAGGAATCGCAGCGGTGCGATGGAAAGCGGAAGTTACCGATGCGTTTATCGATCCGTTTGGCTTCTTTTCGCTCCTCGCTTGTCGCAATTTAATTCGGTAGAAAATACTTGGTGCGCTCGGGGCACTCTTTTCAGTTTAAAACTGCATCGCGTTTAATTCGAACAACAGCGAGAAATGGCGCGGCACAGCATGCAGCCTCTCGGAAAATCGAAGTGGAAAACTTCGCAATTAGTACTCCGCCCTCCCCCTCCACTTCCTCCTCCAGCCTACCGACCCCCCCCCCCCCCCCCCGCCCGCCCGCCCTCCTCTCGCCCCTCATTCGCCATCTCTTCGTCTTTGTCGGTGGGTAGATGGAGTAATTAAACGTCGGCTAATTAAACTCCTCATAACATTTTTATAAAGTTCCGTTCACCTGAATAATCGACGATTAAAACGCCATCCGCCCCCATTGCTCCTTGAGTCACAAACAATATATAATATCCGCGATTCGCTGGTACATAACGGAAGGAGGGAACGCGTTTCGTTTGCTCTTTCCATTTCGGTATTAATAAATTCGATGGGATTCACTCGATAGCTCGGAACGGTGCCATTAACGGTATGCAAAATGGCGGGTGTCGAACCTCGATTATTGGTCGACGTTAAATTAAGTTCGCGGGGATGATGTTGGTGACGATTCAGGAAGCGATGGGAAATTGCAGTGAAAACTGTGCGGGAAGATTGTTTAAATGGGAATTATTGGGAAGTTGTGCGGTTCGGGGGCGTAAGGATACTGTTATGAATTATAATTTTTTTTATTTTTAGAGGATCCTGCGAGGTTCGGGAGCCTCGTTACCCAATTCGAGAAACCGAGGTCCCGCGGCGCAATTGTGTTTCCCAGTTTTCGGCAGAATTTACGGAGAGGGATGACGAAGGATGACAGGCGCTCGATTAAAGGGGAAAATATCGCGCAGACACGCGCAGCATATTTTTGCCGTGCAGAGATTCGCGTGCACAATGCTCTTTAGCCGAGAATAAAAGGGAGAATTCGTGTCCCGTACTTTTTCACCGTTCCCTGTTTAATTACGAGCGAGGACACGAAATAGAAATCGGTTCATTAGCGTGGAGAACTCGCATATAATACTGTCGGTTTTTCACGGCGCTCGGCGCACGTGGATATCTGTAAACAAAAGGACCTGGGAGCTTAGATTCGAGTGTCTAGTGCTCTGACAAAATCGGGCTGCCAAAAAATTCACGAAAATTCGCCACATTTTGAAAATGAGATAAATGATGCTCCACGCCGTAACAGTTATGCTGAATAATCCTTAAAGCACGTGACAAAGGAATATTTCCAAAAACCTTACTGGTATCAAATACCCACTATTATTAAGTGCAGTCAAAGAAACTCAAGAAAAGAAAAACAATTAAATAAATGCAGTACGAAGAAAGGAAAAAGAGAAGCACCACTATTCGCACGAAACTAAAATTGCAAATGCACTTTAGTGGTGGACATTTATGAACAGTAAGGTCGATCAATAAATCCGTTATTGGTGCTGCCAAATACTCGGGATACTCTAGTTCCGTGGGCAACAAACAGAATTCTAATTGCGCGCAGTATCGCTAAATCGTCGTGGTATTAACTAAATCCCAGCCGATACAGTGGACTACCGCATTGAATGGGGTGGTCGGGTCACCCTGTTTCACGGTCTAATATCGCCTATAATTTATAACCGTAACCCTGTCTCCTCGTATTTGTCCGGCGGGAGGGTAGTTAAGGGTGTCGTTTACCGGATAGAGCCGCAAAAATCGGCGATTTCGAACGGTGCCGTCAGCGTCATAAGTCAACCGTTAAGCCATCACAAACGAATGACAACGCACCACCCATACGAGGCAAATGATACGCGTATTCAGGGGCACAATGCACGGTATTTACGTGGCACACCTACCCTGTTTACCAAATATTTTGGGGCGGCAAAAGCAATAATCATTACGAGGGAATATCTTCGGGTCACTGAAATGACGAATACGGAGGACCATGGAAATGTTGGAATGGAGCAATCCCAGCAATCGAAAGCTGAGATCTGCTGAATATGGTAGTTGAGATTAGAAATGGTTCAATTCAAATTGAGAATATTGCAGCCGAGGAATTATTAATTAATGGAGCTGTTTAATTATTTTGGAATACATCATCTATGAAGGTAGAGTTTGAGGTACGGTGTTTTCTTGTTGACCCTTTAGCGCCGGCACCTAGATCCGGTTGAAGGAAAAATATCCCGTTTTTTATTGTTAAAAATGGTCGGAATTTTTCATACTTTTTTCTCATTTTTTATCGGAGGTCGAAATGCATAAAATAAATGAATTCAGTTTCAGGTTTCAGTTAGGTCCATCTTTCTTCGATGAATAAAACTACTCTAAACATGTACTGATCTTTGTGCAAACAGCGAATTTGTTCGACTTTCAAAAGGAAAATTCCCGCATACCGAGAATGTAATAGGTATATGTATATGATACATCCAGCGCTAAAGAGTTCAACTGGAATATCACTACGATTCTCGTGTCTTTTGAATCACATCTGTGATTATATTTTAAAATTCTTTCTGATCATCTCTACATTTCAAAATAGCAATTCTACTGTAAATATGCAACTTGAAATTCTTAAGGTGTAAATCCACGATGAGACAAAAATAGTGCCTCACGAAACAATTATTTTATTATTTTTTCATTATTATGTCATTAATTTCATGAAATTAGACTCTCGTGAGATTTTCCATTATTTACATTTAGTTATTCCTGAGATTTTTGTCTCATGATGGAAAAGTCTCATGTAAAATCTCATCGTGGATTCGCAGCTTTACAGTTCATTAGGACACGAGGAAAACCAGAATGATCCACTCGTCAGATGGAAATAAATACTCGATACAATGCACTAATTATAAGTGAAGCTTAATCAGTGGCTGATGCGACCAAGAATTAAGTGACGCGCATAGAAGAAAAAGGACTCGTGCCTCTGAATACATTACGGAAAGTAATAAACTGACTCTATATATCGAGCGACGTGACAGGTCCTTTTATGAGCGAGCACTATAATCTGTTGCGGTAAACGCATCTGTTCAATCGCAGGGCAGGTGTTGCATTGCGATTCGAATAAAAGAGAGACAGATTAAGGGTCGGCACGTTTTTGTTGGGTCACGTGCTCTCCAGTCAAAATAAATCTGTTCTTATAATCGGATTTTCGGGGGCGACCGATAAACTCCACCTCGGTTATGAACTTTAAATCGGACCAACGCCAGGCAAATTCTGTCTGTCTACTGTCACCACGTCCAGCCGCTCTCACTTCAAAGCTACAGCACCTATGTAGGATCACTTGCTGCCAAAAACCAAGTGGGGTGAATTATAAAAACGCAAAACGAAAACATTCAATTCACGAAACTAAACAATTTTTATTTTTGATAAGCTGTTATTTTTATAAATTGTAGCTAAGCTTGAAATCAAATTTTTTAATAAATAAATGACAAAAATTTGTACTGCTTCTGTCATCGAATGAATTAAATTGAGGGACCCAAGAATTTTGCAAATGCAAGAAAGATTTATATATAGTATCCAATTTCTACTGCGCTAGAGTTCTTCGTAGAGCTCGTTTTTGTAAAAAGTCAGGACAATGGTGAGGCACTCGGTTTTCTTGGACTTTCCCTGGTTGGTTACTCTTGGGGGTAGCGGATAAATGGCTACCTCGTTTCTTGTACACCCTTGAAGTTGATTGTATCAGGGGGGAGGGACGGAAGGACTGTTGAAAGAAGGGACAAAGGAGCGACCAAAGGACGCGAAAAGCGCCAGGCGAAGGAGGAAGATAACGTCCTATCTTGCTGGGAACGATGATATAGATAAGCAGTCGCATACACAGGCTAGTAGAAACTTCTTAATTATATTACTTTACGCTCAGCCCGGCTCAATCGATAGTTAATTGCGTATGTAGTCTTGGCGGATATTAGAGTTAATTGCAACGGACTCTAGTGCTTGCTCCAGATAAAACAATTCATCCTGAACGGTTAACTTATAATTAAGTTGTAGTCGCGGGGAAACATACTTTCATTTTATTATCGTTCCGCACAGTTTCAAGGATCCCTAAAGCAGAAAGAATTTCGTTTATCTTGAAAGGCGTAAGAGCGAAAAAACAATTTTAGAATTTCTATAAAAATTCACATGAACATTTCGAGGACACAAAACTTTGCAATGAATACCTTCTCTTTGAAGTTTAAAAGAAAATCGTAAAAATCGTAATGCAGACGAGCTTTAAGCAGTATCTAATTCAGTGTCAGCGCAGAAAATTTTTCCCGAGTGTGTAGTTGGAGGGGCGGGGGGAGTACAAACTACAAAATTCAAATTTCAACCGCGTAAAAAACAGTAGCGGGCAGAACGGAAAATAAAAAATGTTATTTTGGTTTGCGCGCTAAACCAAAAATAAAAAATGGCAATTGGGTTTGGACGCTAAACCAAAAATAAAAAATAGTAATTTGGTAATGAAAAACAATCATTTGGTTTGGGCGCTAAACCAAGAATAAAATATGTTAATCTGGTTTGGGCGTAAAACCAAAAATACAAATGTGGAATTCCAGACAAAGCAAAATCTCGAGTGCGGAATATTCCACACATTCCACACAACTCACGCCGACCCTAATCTAATTGTAAGTACATTTTTCACCAAGATCGCGCATTTTTAAGAAAGGCACCTCGATATCGAAAAGGCGCAAGGATGTTATCTTTCTTTCGATCCGTGATAGGATGATGAGACAACTCGCGAGCGCGCAAAGTGAATGCCGTGGAGCGTTTCGCGGTAGTGTGGCGTCGCCCGCGCCTGTCGTCGTTGCTGTGTACGCAGCTTAACGCCCACAATATCAGGTTGCCGAGCGACCCGCCGCTCCAGCAGGAAAATTTAATTTCAGCTGACAACATCCTGTTTCGCTACACACTGTGCTCAGCATTCTGCAAAATCGCATGCGAGACGGCACCGACTCGCCGTAAGCACGATACTGTCTATCGATGATGACTACGAGTTGGCTGAAACCGTTTCCCATCGATTCCCATCGTGCAGTCAGGTTTCTTCTTTTCGAAAGAAAAAAGATTTTATTCGATTAGATTGCAACATTCTATTCTTGGTCATACGATTTTGTTGATGATGTAA
The DNA here is from genome assembly GCA_947577245.1 of Andrena bucephala. Taxonomy (NCBI): domain Eukaryota; kingdom Metazoa; phylum Arthropoda; class Insecta; order Hymenoptera; family Andrenidae; genus Andrena; species Andrena bucephala. The sequence continues at coordinate 31,535,084 of OX387717.1, read as the reverse complement.
GTTGATCTACTGCTCGAGGCAATTAGGGAAATTTCTGAGTGGTTCAGAAGGATGAAGGGAATATTGGTATGATTCACGATGAATATTAATCCCTGATTTTTGTTACTAAAGAAGTGAATTTTGATTGGATGACAGGATGAGACACTTAAGGGTGCACGTTCGTGTTCTGAGACACTAGGAATTTGGAAATGGAATAGAATAAAGATAATGGAGGAAAAAAGACTGCTGAGTTCTGACTCCCGACTGATGAAAAATCAGCGGAGAAGGCTGACACATTGCAGGCCATTATACACTGATATTTGAAACAACTAGGGAAAGTTGCAAAGTCAGAAGTACGTATTCAGCGTGTCCTCACTAGCAAAAATAAAGTAAATCGCCCTCAAAGCTGATAATAAATAATAATAATTATAAATAATAGAAAGAAGATTTTTTGAACTTAGACGACCCGTTTGGCCCCTTCCTCGTTCAGTTACAAATTTTGTTAACCAAGCCCGAAGATTCATCGCCAGCGCGACACAGTTTCTCCCAGCATGCAAGTGGATCCAGACACGATAAGTCAGCCATAGATGAAGACCCACCGCGAACCATGTCTCACGAAACTAATATTAAAGAAAGGTAAACGGACCTCATTTACGCCGCCAAAACTCAATACCCCGACGCCCCCGGTACAGATATGTGCCGGAGAGTTGCAACGGGTGGAGGGGAGGTGGTTCCGACGTTTGCCAACGACGTGACACCACCACTATGATCCCCGACAAAAGCCACAACACGGCCTGTGCATACAAACGTTCCATCGTTCGCCGTGAGGCGAACCTGGGCCGCCTGGGCTGCCTGGATGCGTACAACTCGCACGAGTGGAAAATACCTCAGAAGCTGAGGATGGCTACAACCACTATTTGTTCTAGTCTAGTCTCCCTCGCATCGCGTAGCCACCCAATTTCCCCTCGGCCCCACTCCCCGCCACTGGCATCCCTCGTCCTGTTCCCCAACACGCTCCCCCCCCCCCCCCGCCGCCGCGTCTCCGTCTTCCCTTCTAACCCCCTTGAGTAACCCTCGCCCGCTCGGTGCACGACCCTTTCCTCATTTCCTCCTCTGCATCTCCTCTCTCATCCTGCGCTCCCTCGCCCTCCCCCTCGCCCCTATATCACCGTCCCTCTCGGTTGCCCGTGCCCGCGGCGCGACGATGTCCGTCGTCCTCCGGTTACTCTTTTAGCCAGGCATCTCCGGCAACCGCTGCCACCCAGTCAACTCGCCCCCTCGCCCCCCACCCCCCCCCCCCACCTCTCGACCAACCCCTCCGCGCCAACCCACCTCGGGCCTCTTTCTCCGCTGTTCCGTTCGTTACGTTCCTCCCTCCCGCCGCCCGCCCGTCGCCCACTCGTCCCTACTAGTTTCGTGCGTCTATTTATCCACCTAGCGGTATGATATTACACCCCGGGGCACACTTCGGCATACCCCCACGCGGCGTCTACGTCGGCGGCGTCGGTGGCGTCGGCGGCACCCCCTTTTCGTCGCCCGGCCACGCCCAATCGTGGCCCGTCGAACACCTTCCCACCGCCAGGCCAGTCCATTGGCCCGCGCTGACTTTGCGTCATCGCCACCCCGGCACTTGCACCGCGTGTTTCACGGATGAGGGTACGTGCCCGCCGCGACTCGACTCTGTCGGCTGATTGCGGGGGCATGGGGGCGCCGCGACAGAGACAGAGAGCAGCGGCGACGCCGGGGGCGGGTGGGGGGTGGGGGGGTGGTTGGGGGAAGGCGGCGGAGGTGGGGTGGAGGGGGACCGACCGATCGAGAGGGACCTCTGTTGCCTCTATGGAGAGAGGGACAGGGCGGAGGGCCGGAGGGGGCGAGGGAGGAAAAAAAGGAGGAAGGAGACAAAGGGAAGTTGAGGTTGGAGAGAGAATGGAGCCGGCTGACGGCGAAGAGGGTGTTGAAATTTAGGAGGCTTCATTTGGACCATTCTTTTGCCACCGTATCACGGCCAGACCGTGGTCGTAGTTATCGCGCTTATAACGTCCAACCTCTGTTTCCCTTCTACATCCCCTCTCCTCCCCCCACCCCCCCTCGCACACCCCCGCACAAGTACACGGTTTTGGAGAGGGCGCTTCTTCTTTCCAGAAATCTCCGTGTGCTTTGCAGTTTAGGGGGCTGGTTCCGGGATCCCGCGTGTCCCGATAAGCGAGCGAGGCCTGCACACGTACACGGGCGAGTGTCTTCTTGCGTAGCTGGGAATCTGGGTTAAGAGGCTGACCTCGGGCCTCGATGGCTTTTCGCGGAAACAGTTTTAACGCTGCCGCTAAGGCCGCCGCTGTTCCAACCGCGGTTCGTTAAAGATCGAGGATAAATGAATGGGATCTCGCGCGCTACTTTACAACGCTATCTGTGCCGATCATTACGGGGGGACTTGTTGATTCGATATTAGGAGCGTTTCGTTGGGATCTAAGGGGCAACTATCGTATACTTGCAATGTTCCTGCAGTGGAGGGTTGAAAAAATTTTATGTTTGAAATTTTGTAACAATTGTATTGTATTATTTGGATTGATAATTATGGGGGAAGTTCGGCAACTCGAAAATTCCAAAATAATTGAAATTCTGGGGTGTTTTTACTCTTAGGACCGTTTCATTGCCGAATTAAAAAATAATCACGCTATTGGCATCATTTGAGATACATTTCTGCAAAGTTAAAGATTTTTTTGAATTTCTGAGTTGCCGAATTTCGCTTATGTATTAGTTCATTTTACTGAATTGTCTAGAAACGCAACACTTTAATTACTCTGAGTAGAGTGATCGTCGCACCCCTGTATTCTCTGATAAAATAATTTCACGTTACTTCAGTAGTGAGTTAACTTCTGCTGTTAGAATATTCAGTTGTATTGCAAGGGATGTTTCAGAAATATATGTACAAACTTCACTTGGCAATGGAGTTCTGTTGATAAAAAAAATCGTTTCTGAGATATTTAACTTTTTAGGAAAGGCCTATTCCAAAAATTCGAGCTATCGATCTTAACTGTATCTGTACATGAAATTAGTATTCATCTAAGAAAAAATATGAATTCATAATTGTTCAGAAAAATAACTACTCTGAGGCAATTGTTACTAAAAATGTGAATTTCGAATTTCTATATTTCGTATTTAGAAACCAGTCCGGTTTGTATCTATAATCCTGAAACACCCTCATATACCTGCAACGAACCTCTTTCCCTCAACATCAAAGTTTCCCTTGCCAAAAAAAATATTGCTCTATGGAAAGCAATAACACTTTCCAACAAAATTGAACTTTTCGTCTGTTCTGTAACATTCAATAGCCGTTTTTTTATAGCTTTTTATGCGCTGAAAACGATTTCGCAAACCGTTTCACACCATCGCCCTAAGTTTTCGAGAAATTCGATTTTGAAAAAAAAATACAAATTTTTAACTTTGAACATCTTTTGTATTCAAACAGTAATAGTTATTCAATCGCTTGTTCCGTCAAATTATTTTATGAACCCTCGCGAACACAACGATATAAGTTATCATTGTATTATAAACATTTAAATATGTTTAAACAACGATCAAATGGAAAGACACCCGAAATGCATCCATCTTTGCAGATATCTTTCTATATATATCAAAAACTAAGGGTCTAGGAGAAAATCTAACCACTCCACGGGATGCAGGAGACATTTTTCCATCGGAAACGGTCAGCAGAAGTGGTAAAACACCTTTTGTTTACAATACAGAAACGAAAAAGTTTGGCAAAACGTGCGGCGCCGCTCAGCGTCACAGAATCGCGTAACGCGCTGTTGGACAGTGTAATTAGGAAAAATCCTAATTCAAACAGATTCATTCCAACGAACCCTTTTCTCCCCAAAATGGAAATTTCCCTCTCCGACCATGAATATTGCACCGCGGAAAGAATTTATCTTCCCCTAAATTACAACCCTACGAGAGGATCGAAATTGAGTACCAACAAAAAATTGGATTCCAAATTCGAGCATTCGCCACGTAGGAAGAACGTTGAATAGCGAAAAAGATACTCGCGAGCCAGGCGCGTCGGTTTCATCCACCGAGGACACTACTGGCTACTGAAATCAAAAGCCTCCTCGGATCTTAGCCCCGTAACGAGCCACTTTTCAGCCTCGTCCCAGCTGAAGCGCAAGATTTTTCTTGCGGATAATAACGGGCGGGCTGTTGTTCTCCTGCGTTACTTAGGACCACGGGTGCTTTGATCAGGATGGTAATGCATCGGCCTGTATGAAAAAGCACCGAGATTGCGGCTCGTCGCGGCGGAGGAGGAGATTTAGGGTGAACAGTTGAGCGTTGAAAGGCCTAATCGTCCAGGCGAGCCTCTTTGTACGCAAAGTTAATAACGTGTATTTATGTATTTGCCACGTTTAATTGCCTGTGCGGCTATTACGTTCGAGCCCTGAAATGCTCGCCCCCGCCTTGAATACACCCGAGGGGAGGGTAGTATTAAGCACTTGCTCAAGTGCTCCGCGAGTCTGGCAATGACACGAGACCTTGATGTTGTACACCCACTATACAGCTATTCCCTATCTATTGTCGTCTATCGAACCTCGAACAATTTGCAATTACGCTTATCTGTTCGTTAACCAATTGAGTTGGAATGACGAGCCACGTACGCGATACATTGGTGCTATAGTTGGTAAAAACTGGTTGGTGTATACGTTACGATTTGTCTGTGTTATATATTTTGGATTAGGTATATAGTATTTTGTTTGTTACAGCTATCCTTTAGTGTACCAAAGTAGACTGCTATATAATTCTATGTAGAAAGTAAAATAGTAATTTTTAGAAAATTAGTGCCGAAAAGATAAGAGAAAGATTTAGGAGGTTTAGAAAATTCGTGAAAATTACTATTATTGTGTGTGTAGCATCGGTTAAACTATATGAATGACAATTAATTTTTTACGCAAGTGGTTAAATATTTTTTTAGTGATAAATATGATGAGAGACGAAAATGTTTTTTTAATTATTCTCTCTTCGAAGGTGCGATTCGTATGCAAGGTGGTTAGTCCGAAATAAAACATCTTGATATAGAAAAAATTAGAAAATGTACCACGAGGAGGCGAAGGCGTAAAGATAATTTTTTTTTAATACGGTTTTGGGATCACAGTAGTTATTCGATAATGTTATTTTTTAATAGAATCGTGTGTTTTTTCTTAACATCAGATTTTATATTTGTTACAATTATTCGTGCAAAATATGCATCATATATAAATAGTTGTTCTATCTTTATAAATTATTTGATTGTGACATTCAATACAGTTTTCAATTAAAACTTAGGGATGGAATATATTCAACTGATTTAATGATAAAATACTTATATATTACAGTCCTTTCATATACCTTTTATTAAACGCGCCTGAAAAATGATTGTTACACCTTATTCCCTCCAAAAAACTTTTCAACTTTTGCAAAAAATGTAGAAACAATCAGATAAGATAATGGAAAACACATCGATAGAAATTAAAAATGTTAACTTAATTATAAACTATAAATAAATGAATGTTTGAATTGAAATACAATTAATATTTTCATTTACATTTATAGTTCAATTTATTCACGAAGAAGAATTACGGGTCGCGCTTATAAGATTCAAAAATTGGCGCAATTTTTTTCATGAATCCAAATAAATACGAATAACTCATAATAAACATATAATAATACTATATAAAGCACGGTAAGACAAAACAATAGAATAAAGAACTGATTTGTGAATACGTTCGTAGTTGAAATTAAATGGAAAAAAGTACGAAAGTAGAATAATTAAATATATACTATTTCTCTGGTTACTGATATCGAATTCATTCAATATTTCTACTATTTTTTATTATTAATCAACAATTAATTCTGTAAGCAAGATTCCTCTAACTACATCAAACAATGCATTTACATCATAGAAATACTCAATTACTAAAAATGAACTTACAAATTACCACGTATTCGTAGTTTTTTATTCGTTAAAAGAATATTCGTTGAAAGTATTAATACGAAATAATCGAACCTAAACTCGCAGGGATGAAGGCCCTTCTAATATAATAAATTTCTCCCTTTCAATTTAAGCCTGGCAATCGGCACTTTCCACCACTCGAAATACCCTTGCTTCTACCCGCGTTTCTAATGAACAAATTAAAAAGAGAAAAGAACGTTACCGGCCCGGCACAGTGGGTGCTATCTAGCGATCAATCTCAGAAATAAGATTACCGTGGGCATTTAGATATGGCGCTGCCCTTGGTTCAGTATTATTAGCTAACCTTCGTTTAATCTCAATTCACTATTCGTCTCATAGACGTATATACTATGTAATAACAATGTTCTTAATAATTGGCAGAAATAGTAAAGCGTAATTTATTTAAGTAGGATGTTCAAAACGCAACTAACCCGTCGTAGACAGTAACGTGTATTCCAGAGTAGGTGCATAGAGTAAAATAACAATCAAAACATTGAATACTGTTTTGCAGAAATGTCTATACTAAGAACAGTGTTATTCAAGCCCCATATCAATCCAAGGTACTGTCCACAGTTGACAGTAGGGAACCATTTGTTTTACATGTTCATAACACTAGATTTACCAAGAATCATCATGCATAATTAATATGATAATAATAATCCTTTCCATTGTAGGAATTCTTTATTAACACTTGTATTAAGACAACAGGGCAAACCATTTAACGCACCAAAGAGGCAGTTTAATTCTAACGCCAAAGAATGTTTACCCAACGGGACTACCAAACTGAAAATCCTCCCGTCTGTTTTAAAATTTGGTTTCGGGGGTTTAGGGATAGTAACGGCGTGCATACTGAAATCGCGTAGCTCTGTTGTAGAATGCAAAGCGCTTAAGGCGTCAAACGATATTAAAAGCGATCAGGAAGAATTAGAGTTTAACTGGAAGAAGTTTTTAGAATATTTGTACCAATATCTATGGCAATTATTAGTAGCTCTATCTGTAAGTATATATGAGACATGTATATACTTATGACGCTGCACTTTATGTGGTACTTTATATTCTTTTATTTATCATATTCAGAGTGCAATGGCAGTTGCTGTATTAAATATTTGGATACCGCAATGCGTGGGTGATGTTATAAACATATTAACAACGGTCTGCCAAAATAGAGGAGACGATACTGCGAAGCATGTGCTCCTGCAACTTACGAAGCCTGCGTTTGCACTGGCACGTATGTATATTGCACAAGTACGTAGTTACTGTCGTGATAAATGATCAACATTTTTCATTTTTTTGTGAAATATTTCATACAAACTGTGGTTGAATAATTCTAAGGATTTACAGCAAGGTTTGTTCCCAGGCAGTTTTCACATTTGTGTACATCTATATGCTCTCTCACGTGGGTGAAATGATAGCAATGAATTTGCGGCAAGATTTATTTAAATCGATTATCATGCAAGATATCGCGTTCTTTGACAAAAATCGAAGCGGTGAAATAATAAGTCGGTTGACCAGCGATATTCAAGATTTCAAGAGCACATTCAAAACGTGCATATCGCAAGGCTTAAGAAGCATCACGCAAATTGCTGGGTGCACAGTTTCTGTAATACTGATTTCACCGCAACTGACCGCTGCGATGATTTTATGTATACCGACTATAATTTGCATTGGTTCGTTACTTGGGAGAAGTTTGCGGCAAATGTCATTGGCAGCACAGAATCAGATCGCCAAATCTACGGCGGTTTGTGAGGAAGCTATACAGAATATCAGAACGGTACTGCAGTAAATGATAAGACAATTTCTTGTATCGCAAATTGTTTCTCTATGCTACTAAATTTCCCTTTCGACGATTTACAATACATTGTTTCTGTAGGTGAAGGCGTTTGCAGCGGAAGATAAAGAAATAGAAATGTTTGCTAAAGAGGTTGAATTGGGGTCTGTGTTATATGCGAAATTGGGTTTTGGAATTGGTTTGTTCCAAGGAGGAACGAACCTGTTTCTGAATAGTATTTTACTCGGTACGTTATACTGTGGTGGACATCTACTCTCTACTGGACAGCTGTCTCCAGGAAACCTAATGGCCTTTTTAATGGCCACGCAGACTATACAAAAGTCTTTATCACAGTTGTCATTATTATTTGGAACCTATGTCAAAGGTATGAGTGCTGGGGCTCGAGTGTTTGAGGTATGCATTCGACTCTACAAACTTTATAATAACTACTGCAAAGTGTTTCTGACTGTTAGAAATTTAATATTGTATTATTTGTTATAACAGTATTTGGAAATGCCACCTTCCCCTATGATGACCAGCGGTGAAATTATCAGGGACCAATCCCTCGCAGGAAATATCACTTTTAAGAACGTAAAGTTCAGCTACCCTACCAGACCGAACCACGTCGTTTTAAAAAATTTTAACTTACACATTCCAGCCGGGAAGACGGTAGCTATTGTTGGATCTAGTGGCAACGGTAAATCTACAATAGCTGTATTGTTAGAAAGGTAACTATTCCATGTGTTATCCGAACAAAGGATTTTTTTCACCGACTGTGACAAATTACATATTGCAGGTTTTATGATGTCGACGCAGGGTCAATTACGATTGATGGAAAGGATCTCAAGTCCCTCAATGCTGGTTACCTTCGAGGTAACGTTTTAGGTTATATAGATCAAGAACCTATTTTATTTGCCACAAACATTACGGAAAACATACGATACGGGAAACAAGATGCTACAGACGAAGATGTAAGCGCTGTTTTGTAACCGAAAGAGGTTATGTGTCTTATAATATAAATTGCGTGGTAACGTTTGATATTATTAGGTCATTGAAGCCGCGAAAGAAGCAAATGCCCATGAATTTATCATGAAGTTTCCAAATAAGTACGAAACGCAGGTTGGCGAAAGGGGAACGCAGCTTTCTGGGGGGCAAAAGCAACGCATCGCCATCGCGAGAGCTCTGCTCAAGAGACCGTCGATTTTAATTTTGGATGAAGCTACGAGGTAAAGTAACGTGTTTCATAGCCTGTTTTTTTAAGTGTCCAAAGCAGTTTCCATAATTTTGTGCAACCGTCTTTAGCGCGTTAGATTATGAGAGTGAAAGAATTGTTCAAAAAGCACTCGAGGGTGCTACACGGGGGAGGACGGTCTTAGTAATTGCTCACAGGCTTAGCACGGTCAAAGCTGCTGATATAATTGTCGTCTTGCAGCGTGGAGTTATCGTCGAGGTGAGTATTTGTTTTTTAACAATATTTCACAATTAAATATTTATTTTTATAACTTGTTCTTTCAGATGGGTACTCACGCGGAATTAATAAAAAAGGGGGGTGTATATTATACTTTAGTAAATGAACAGGATAAAGAAGGTACATAATGTTAGTGAATTATAGGACGTGGCACAATTGCTGGAACCAATATCTGAGATATTTATTGCATAATAGTTAGATCAAATTTTCGGGAACGCGTGTTAGACTACCTCAGACTAAACAATCTGTACATGAACAAATATATACATATATTTATGATATTTTTAGATATATATAATTTACTTATTTCTATCCACACATCATTTATAGAATTCTCGCGTCGTTAATTCAGAGAAATTTCATAATATCCATTTGCGGGTTTTATGAGCGACTTCTACGTTTAGAAAGATTGCGGAAAATGTCTCGCAAACGGCGCTCGAATTTATCCGTGATATTTAATACTGATGACGTTAGGGGTAATACAATATGCTTCGATATCGTTCTCCTCGGGTCTGTCACTTCTGCAGCACTCCCATTTTGCGTTAACAGTGTCGTCTGAAACAGCTTCGCCGTTTCTGCACTCTCATTACTTTTAGGCTTTGACATTGTGGCAGTGTTTAACAAATCTTGGGTTTCAGTCTTGTTACTTAATTCTCTTGTAGCTGCTGCATCAGTTTCAATTGCATTTTCAACTGGACTTGTATCCAACATAGCACATATATTAGCTAAAATATTTTTATCATCGTTGTCGATATTACCTCCTTTCTTCGTGTAATCGTAAATTGGTATGTAAATTGGCAGCCCCTTATTTTCTTGGTTATATTTTGCCCGAGCTTCTGGTCCTAGTAATGATATACTGTTTAATGTCGAAGAGAAATTATTCATAAGTTGCTGGATTGCGCCCACGGTTTCATTAAGTCCTCCTATATCTGGCATAGCAGTACTAGAAGATACGTCCGTTGTTACTGACGACAATGCGGCATTTAACGCTAACGTGATATCATTCATAAATTGCACGATTTGGCCTGCGGTTTTATTATATGCTTGTATGTCTGGAGGAGTATCAGAAGAAATATCGGTCATTAACAATTCTGATTCTGACGACGATGCAATATCTGGCGTTGCCGTAGAATTATACACAAATTCCTCCATGTTACCCATAAGTTCGTGGATCTTGTTGTCGAAATTTTCTACAGATACTGTACTAGAAGAAGTTGCTGCTTCAGTACTTGTCGAGAACGCAAAGTCAGGAGAAGTATTCTCGGGGTATCCTGATTCTAGCAATTCATCCGTTACGGCTGATTCCGTGGAACTTTCCATTGATGTAGTAGTTGTTTCTCCCACAGTGTCCAATATTAGATATGCTTGTGGGGTAGACGTTTGGCTCGTATCTTCAGCGTTTACTTCAGTTGTTACATTATCGTTCTTGCTGCTGGTGACACTCGCGTCAATAGTTGCTATTTTATTTGAAGTTGGTGTACTTTCTGTGGGAACGAACGTTTCACCTGGAATTTCGGTATTGTTTTCAGTGGTGATATTATCAGTCCCTAAGGGAAGCTCGTCAGCTATGCTGGTAGGGATAGTTGCATCTGTAGTCATCGCATCATTTAAGGCAAATGAATTTTCAGTAGATGCAAATGTGTGAATCGTACTTTCATCGTCGGTTTTAGTTATCTCTTCATTAATATCAGGCAGGTCTTCCGCAAACAGAAATGCGTCATTCAGCAATACCGTTGATTCGGTTGTCATACCTTCGTTGCTCGAATTGGAATGTGTAGAAGTTGGAGTAGATTCGGTGATTTCAGTTTCTGTGCTTAAGTGTTCTCTAGTTTCTTCTTCAATATTATTCACTACTCCTTCATCTGCTCCAGTTGGTTTATATTCTTTATTTGAGATAAATTCCTTTAAAGTGGATGTTTCCAACGATTCACTGGTTCCCGCTTGTGTAGATGAAGTTCCTTCAGTCGTGTTTGACACTTCCCCTACAATCGGATCATTTTGTTCACTCGAACCAACCTCCTCCAGAGTGGATGTTTCGACTGATGGTTCACTGGTCCCCGTTTGTGTGAATGAATTTCCTTGAGTCGTACTTGATACTTCTATTTCCCCTACAATCGGATCATTTTGTTCATTCGAAGTAACCTCCTCCAGATTAGATGTTTCAAATGATGGTTCACTGCTTCCCATTTGTGTAGATGAAGTTCCTTCAGTTGTACTTGATATTTGGATGGCCCCTACAATTGGATCATTTGGTTCACTCGAAGTAACCTCCTCCAGAGTGGATGTTTCAAATGATGGTTCACTGGTTCCCATTTGTGTAGATGAAGTTCCATCAGTCGTACTTGATACTCCTATTTTCCCTACAATCGGATCATTTTGTTCATTCGAAGTAACCTCCTCCAGATTAGATGTTTCAAATGATGGTTCACTGCTTCCCATTTGTGTAGATGAAGTTCCTTCAGTTGTACTTGATATTTGGATGGCCCCTACAATTGGATCATTTGGTTCACTCGAAGTAACCTCCTCCAGAGTGGATGTTTCAAATGATGGTTCACTGGTTCCCATTTGTGTAGATGAAGTTCCTTCAGTCGTACTTGATACTCCTATTTTCCCTACAATCTGATCATTTTGTTCATTCGAAGTAACCTCCTCCAGATTAGATGTTTCAAATGATGGTTCACTGCTTCCCATTTGTGTAGATGAAGTTCCTTCAGTTGTACTTGATATTTGGATGGCCCCTACAATTGGATCATTTGGTTCACTCGAAGTAACCTCCTCCAGATTAGATGTTTCAAATGATGGTTCACTGCTTCCCATTTGTGTAGATGAAGTTCCTTCAGTTGTACTTGATATTTGGATGGCCCCTACAATTGGATCATTTGGTTCACTCGAAGTAACCTCCTCCAGAGTGGATGTTTCAAATGATGGTTCACTGGTTCCCATTTGTGTAGATGAAGTTCCTTCAGTCGTACTTGATACTCCTATTTTCCCTACAATCGGATCATTTTGTTCATTCGAAGTAACCTCCTCCAGATTAGATGTTTCAAATGATGGTTCACTGCTTCCCATTTGTGTAGATGAAGTTCCTTCAGTTGTACTTGATATTTGGATGGCTCCTACAATTGGATCATTTTGTTCACTCAGAGTAACCTCCTCCAGAGTGGATGTTTCAAATGATGGTTCACTGGTTCCCATTTGTGTAAATGAAGTTCCTTCAGTCGAACCAGATATTTCTATTTCCCCCAAAATTGGACCAGATTGTTCGCTTGAAGTTACCTCCTCTACGGTAGATGTTTCGACTGACGATTCACTTGTTGCCATTTCTGCAGACGAGTTTATCTCTTTCAAATCCTCGACGTCGTCTTTAATCATTGTTGAATATGTAACGGTTGTAGTAGCAGCGATAACAGGTGAAGAACGTGATGTTTCCGCCGGACCCTCCGTGGATGTTGTAATGTCAGAGTTATCAGTAAATACCATAAATTCCTGAGGCGTCTGCTGTATAAGAGCTTCCGTATAAGAAAGAGTCGTGGTCGAGAATTTCTCCTCATCGTACAATGTCTCAGTGCCCTCATAATTATTCGTCGTAGCAATATCCTCTGTATATCCATCTGTGAAAATTGTTTCACAAATCGTTGGTTTCGTCTTTCCCTCTGAGTTGACTGACTCCGAGTAATCTTCCCTACTCGTCGAGTCCTGAATTTTTCCTGTTTCATCCCTATCCGGTAGCACAGTTACATTTCGTCCTGCATTGGGCGGACACGGTGGTAAAAATAAATTCGATGTCGGCTGGATACAAGTAGCCGAAGGGATGCACATTTCTACTTCTACATCAAAGACCATGCCCTTTGGGCACTTGAAGATGGTTTGCAACAACCGATGGCCGGTAGACTCGCAAGTGTAGAATAGGGCGCAATCGCCTGGCACTGGAAACGATCCAGGTACCTGGCAAGCAGGTACTTCGATAGACTCGGGCATTTCTACATTCGGTTGTACAGTGTTGGGGATTGGAGCTCCATCGCCAACGTGGACACATTTCTGTAAACGGTTCTCAAATTGATGATCCTGGGTGCACTGGACCAGAATCAGCTTCTTCCTTTTGCAAACATAGTAATACTTGGGATTGGTGCAATGTGGCTTCAACACATTTGTGCCACACGACCTTGTATTATCTATGAAGAGTGCTTTACCACCGCCTGCTATACCCAAACAACGCCCCTCCTCTTCATCAAAGTACTGGTTGATCCTGCAGGGTGGACTTGGAGGCCTCAAAGTTCTTTTACATCTACGCGCTTGGTTGTTAACAATATTTCCACTTGTATTGTCAATATCCTGTAAGCAAGCTTGCGTTTACAAACATGTATGTCGAACAAGGTAAATACACTGGTCAAAATAATCCGAGAACCTCTGTTTTGAGAATGAAAGAATACAATACAGAGGTGGTAAAGAAATATTATGTTATAAATCTGAGATTATTGAATGTAAGTAAAGTAAGATCCTTTAATTACTTCGAGCAGTGTATATGATTTTAGTGAACTCGACACTAATAGCACTGTGTGTGTCCAAAATTGACTCTAAGAAAAATAATGATGAGGGACTTGAGCTTTCTGATTCTGCCATAAAGTTAATAATAATTTAGATACAGTATATAATGAAAAGAAGAGTAAAGTGACGCGACACTCACAATTAGTTTCTGCACTGGTTGGCTAACGACGATTAGAATTAAACATTGAAGTAATAGAAATAGAACAGAAATCTTCATACTTGATATTTATATTAACTGATTATTAAGGATTAATCGAGCGCACTTATTTTCGTGGATTCCGAAAGTTGAATGGCTCTCATGGCGATGCGTACCGCCACTTTTATATCGAATCCGTGCTTGATAATAATTATGCATGATAAGTAATAAAGATTGGATTGCAAACACGGGTAGATTAACGTCATTTCGTGTCTTTTGACAGTTCGCGAACGTCCAATAACGTCTCCGTAGAAGTTCGCATTACCAACCAGTAAATAAAGTTTATATGTTGTTACTTCAATTAAGAGTTGTATACAGTCGACTGTGACGACACGCGTCGGCCAGCACGTTTCACAATGTAATTCGAAATATTCGTATTCAACGGGGATCGAGATCACACGCTACGAATGATAGTAGACAATAATGAGACAGAAAACAGAGCAGGTGGAATGAATGCGAGGGTAGCATTCGGTATGTGATTTGTTGGAGAGCAGGACGGGGACGAAAGAAATACTTGGAAATAAAAACAAGTATTTATTACAGGACTATAGTGGCAATAGGTAAGTCAGTAACAAATCTTCTTTATATATACAATGTTTCGTTGAATTACATATCTACAAGATGTTCTTTGTTTGCTCATTAAAATAGCGTACACAGTAACTTGCTTCCAGGTTTACTGAAATAGGACTCGATTTTAGGATTGCATATCGTTGCTTGTGATAGAAGCGGGGGCTGTACAATTTTTAGAATAATCATTATATATCTTGCATTTAGAACTCTTTCAACAATCATATTATGGCACTTGGAACGTAAAGTTATTACTCGTTATGATATGAATCCCTGCACCATAATATGACATCACATAGTGCGAACCATCCGCAGGTCCTACAATTTGTGTAGCTATAAGTATAATATCGGCAAACTGGCCAAGAAAGAGAAATCCCAAAGTACTCAGCTTAAGTACGCCCAACGCTGGATACCCTAGGTAAAACCTATCCGCTCCAAACATGCCGAGAAATATGGAGAGTAACAACGACGTTTCAAAGGAATATCCATTTCTGTGGAGAAACAATATAAGCAGAATTTTATTTAACGATTGTCTTATACATTTAACACATCGCGGACCAAATATTTCTAGTTCGATCTTTTTGCAACAATTTCCTTCTCCCAAACGATGTACGCATTTAAGCATAAAGCAATTTGCAAAGAAGAGACGAAGGCGAGGTATCTCAGAGTTGGTCCACGATATGTTAAGTTTTGAATAAAAATACTGAATTTCTTATATTTCTGTGTACGGTTGTATCTCGAAAATATAAAGTACAGAAAATTGTGAAACTGTGGAAATTAGAGACTCCGTTTAAGGGGTCATTCTGGTAATCACGCCGCAAAATTCGGCAACATTCAGGGATTTTTTTTTCTCTGTGAATACAAGAATAACAATGTCAAACTTTTTTTTTCATTTATTAAGCTACTTATAATGTATACGAAACAATTTTTTAAATACACTTTTAATTGTGTTTTTTCCAGGGACCTCTACCGAAACTGAAAATACCGGTATGATACCGGTATTTTTCGGTTCCATCTTCAAAACCTTTATAGAAACCGAAATACGCAAATACCGGTATGACGTCATACCGATATATGCAAATACCGGTATATTTACCTATATTTACCGGTAATTTTTTCGGTTTTCGGATTTTATAGGCAGGCCTGCACCAACGTCCAAAAATAATTTTCCAAAAAAAATTAATAATTTTTTATTAATATTTCGGAAACTAATACATACCCGAAGCTACAATTTTAGATTTATGGTTCACACCCCCACCCCAACCCTCCCCCCAAACTTCGTACCGATCGGCCACTGGGGCCATTCGTAAGTACCTACAGCCAAAAATATCTTATAAGCTTTAAATAATGGGTTACGGGATTGAAAATATTATCGGTAAACGTATAATAATATATTGGTATTTTTATGAAAATATATTACGTTATGTCGGTGTTTTTAGTGTGCTGTATGGGCGAAAGAAGAACCGGAAAAATACCGGTATTTATTTCGGTTTCGGTACTTCAACGATTTCGGTATTCACCTATTTCGGTTCTATAACGGTTTCGGTACTCATCTATTTTGGTACGATATCGGTTTCGGTATAGCTTTGTTGACGTAATACCGGTATGATTTTCATACCGGTATGAAGTCCCTGGTTTTTTCAATATTATCTGGAGTTACAAATTGCGCCTTTGAAAATACGGCGGGAGTGATTTCAGCTCACAGACTCATCTGAAACAAAAAACCAAACTTAATGATTATGAGCACCGCTATTGCAGGTGCCCGAATTAGTCACGTAAGTCAAAATTTAATAAAATTGCGCGCATTTAAACTTTAAGTCTCGAAATTTTCCATTTTTACTTGAAGTTTGAATGCGCGCAATTTTGTTCAATTTTGACTTACGTGGCTAATTCTGGGACCTGCGACAGCGGTACGTATAATGATTAAGAATCTGTTTGGTTTTTTTGTTTCAGATGAGTTTGTGAACTGAAATCACTCCCGCCGTCTTTTCAAAGGCGCGATTTTTAACTCCAGATAACACTGAAAAACACAATTAAAAGTGTATTTAAAAAATTGTTCCGTATATGTTATACGTAGCCTAATAAATGGAAAAAAAGTTTGACATTGTTATTCATTGCATTCACTGAGAAAAAAAATCCTGAATGTTGCCGAATTTTGCGGCGTGATTACCAGAATGACCCCTTAATAGAGATTAAAGAAGAATGAGAGGGGTATCTACGTAACAATAAATAAAATGACAACTTTTTCTTTATTATATACTTAGAAAGTAGGGGTGGGTTCGAACCCAGTTTTTAAATTCCCGAAACTCAGATCCGAAACTTTGTAAGGCTTTGAGACGTTTGTAACTTGAACCTTTCTTGGGTTTCGAGGGGTTTCAACGCTTTGAGAAACCCATCCCTACTTATAAAGAACGTTCCGACTCACACAGAGAAGTAATAAAAACCCAAAAGTTAAGATAGCCGCACTCACTAAGGTCGTGTTCAGATATATTAACCGGTGAGTTTCGCGAGGGGTATTCCCCCACCGCTGGCCTGCCTCGGTGCTCCTTTCCTCAACGTTTCCTGACTTGCTCTCGCCTTTGGAGAACAAGAATGAGCCAGAAGTGGTAGGGATAGCGCCAAGTTCCTGACGTAAAGGCCAAACCGTGTTTTTAGCGTAGAAATACATACATCAGAATAGGTGTGCGTTAGGTCCGAAAAAATTCAGGAGTTTTATTGGTCAGAACATTGATTCTTTCTCGATAAGCTTCATCTCGTATTGGTCTACGCATAGCTTTGTAACGCACACAACTATTATGCTAAGGATAAATAACAACCACTCAGCTACGTTCAGGCAGAGCCAAGCAGCGTTCCCGTTACCCCACCATACCCTTCGAGAGCCGTGCAACTCCAACTGACAAATCCACGATCGTCAGATGGTGATGGCTGCTTTCTCCTCGATCGCTGCTCGCGAAAACGAATCGACAGAATCGACAGGCCAATATATCTGAAGACGATCTTAAGCTCCCTAATACTAATATATACTTACGTCCATTTACAAGGAATGTCCTTCTTGAACGTATTATTCTTCGTTTCTGTACAAATGAGGCCATCCGCAGCTAGACACAACACTGACAAGAACACAACGATTATAAGACTTACATTTCCGTACTTCGCAGAGCAACGGTTATTAACAGGCGAGGAGGAAACTGATCGAAAAGAACGGTCCGAAAGAAATCGCAGAACGGCCAACGACTGTGCTATAGAGCTCTCAAGCATGAAAGTGGTTCTCCGATGTAGGTTATGTCACAAGTATGACCAGTTCGCGGCAGGTGATAAATGGGAAGAGAAACGCTACTCACCCTTGGCTTTATTCTCCTTGGTGCACCCTTTGGGCTGCTGCGTTTTCAGGTCTATGAAATCATAATCGGGATGAGGGCAGATGTATTGTCCCATTCGTAGGTTACCACAGTCGATCTCGTACGTGTTGTCCGCACCATTGCTCAGCGGTATCGTGAGAACCATGAAAAGAAGTCCGCTAAGGAGTCGCATCAGATGAAACATGCCGTTTCATTTTACAATTACTCCGAATGCCGCACTGCCACCCGATTCACCGTTTCCCGTACTTTCTTCGCGATATCGTGTGCATGTTTTGTTGTATTTTGAACGCACTGCCATTAAAGCTGTCCCCCTCTAGCGCCAGCTACGAATCAAACAGGCGAACTACATTTTGTTTTCCCTGCCGCCAATTTCAGCAACGGCAAACGGCCCTTTACAAGCGACATTATTCACGACGGATGCAATGAATTTTTGAGTCAATACGTGACTCAAATTAATTTAAATATTTCACTGATAAAGTGTTCTTTGAATTAACTAAGACTGTATTTCAAGAATATAATAAGTTTCTATATGCACATCGGTTTAATTTCAGCATATTAGGAAGTAAGATAGAAAAGATACGTTGGTGAGATGTAATAATTTAAGTTCACAAGAAAAGCGCGCGATTTTTGCTGTCTTTATGCAGATACTCAACGACCCCTGCAGTAATGTGCAATTGGGCTATAGCAGAGTCATGATAGAAATAATAGATTTATTTATATTGAAACAATAGTCGATGTACGGTGGATCTTGCTGTTAAGTTTATGTAGTAAGCTCGTAGCTAAGTTGCGCGCGTGGAGAAGGTGAAACAGATGAAGATAGTGATAATAGACTGGCATTTCTTTCCCCCCTAAAACATGGCTTCTTCGTCGTTGAAAAGTACGCGGAAAACCTACAGCTTCGAGGAGCGGGAGATTTTGATAAACCTGATAAACAAGTACGAGGACATCGAGGACAAGAAGTCTGACCCCATATCCATGTGCAAACGGAAGTCAGCGTGGTCACAGCTGGCTAACGAATATAATTCGATGGTGGGTGCTCAAGGGATGCGGTCCGCCGTGCAACTGAGGCGATGCTGGGAGAACATGAAAGCTTGCAAGCGAAATCGGGAAGAGAAGAAACTTAGGTGAGTACTCGTAACTATAACGAAAATTGTTTTTTATGCAATGAACTGTACAATTATAACTTGTATCGTCACATAAATTGTCGTCAATCATTATAACTGTCACGTCAGAGGAACAGTTCTTTCGTCTTAAAAGAAGCACACATTCATTTTTTACGGTCAGTGTTTTGAAAATGTAAGAATCTTTCGGGGTTATTTGTGTTCCTAACTGAAATTGCGTGGCGATGAAACGTCGCAGTCGAGGTTTTACGACGACGTCCTTTGAATGAGAAGTATTAACCTTTTTATCAATTAGCAAGGGAAAGTCATTAGTATGGTTGCTGACTTTAAACATTTCTTTTGTTTCTGGTAGAGATAGTTTGTTTAATAGAGAGGTATTTCATGGTAAATGTGTTGCATACTGACAGTGTTTCGTTTTGAAAGGGGTATTCTACTTTAAAACGCGCTTTTTACACAATTTAGGATATTTTTTTATGGAACATCTACATAATTATTTTCGGCAAACTTTGGTTCATAGATTTATCCATGTTTCAGTAATGTTTACAAATTTTGAAGAGAGAAACAATTCAAATTTGTGGCAGTGCGTTTGCACGCATTCGTTAATAAATTTTTTTCCATGGTTGCCGTAATTTTGGCTATTCTGTTTATTGGAAATAAAAAACGAAAGTGATTCTTAATTAGGACGGGTTTGGCTATAGTCGGTACTAAACTAAAAGAAAAAAACCGACTGTTAAAATAATGGCGGCACTTTGAAGTTTGACTATCGTTTTTTTTCATATTTTTCGTACCATTCGCGGTCTAAAAAACAGAGAAAAAAAACATTATTACGAATTAATTTTGCTACGGACGATAAAGATACGTGCAGTGGAGGTGCACAACAAATCTGGAATCAATCCGTCAAATAAATCTTAAGATATTAAGGCATTTAGAAAACATGGTTTTGAGAAAAACGCGTTTAAAGTTTTTCATATCACCCGCCGCGACGCGCTCGATTCAAACACCTATAACTCTTTTAATTTTAAGAGTTCAGATAGATCTTTGCACATACATTTTCGAAACAATATTCTTTAAGAAAATGTAAAAAATCGATTTTTAAAGAAGAATACCCCCTTAAGCCGAGGGAATTTGGATTTGGGAGATCGATTTCTGGCGCGCGCAATTTGAATATCCCGCGTTGAGTTTTGAAAGCTATACTTACGCACACGTGCGTATATACACGTTCATATATTTATACTACATTATTGACAATGAATATTTCAATTATTGCATGCACCTTTAATATGTTTCATTCTATTTATATATAAAAACTGCTAAAATTAAATATTAATATTTAGAATATTTATTTTATCACTCCACACAAAAACAGATACTCTGGTTTACCTATCAGTGAATTATAATATCGGATACTCTTCATTTTGTACAACACAATCTTCCTCCATTCGTCATCCAATCTGATAGAAATTTTTAATTCGTCTTCCAATGCTAATAAAATATAAATGAGATTATCATCTCAAAGTGTATTCGATCTTTCGTTTCCCTTCAGAAGTATTTCAAAGAGTTTCTGCCAGTTGTCCAAGGATCATGCACGGTCCAAAATGTGGGAGAACAGGAACTCCATGTCGGATGCTCCATTGTCTACCGGCACTGTCGGGTTGCCACCGAACATCGTATTCGAGCCGAAGGAGTCAGAACCATTTACCTTGCAAAGCGTTTGCACGCTGAAGCCCTTGAAAGACACCTCGAAAGAGGAGAATAGCTGTAAAGATTCAGGTTATCCTTTCCTTCATTCCTCTTCGTTCCTCCTTCTTCCTTCTTCTCTTCTGGTAGCTGGGATGTGTAATTACTAACCACATGCATCACGATTTATTGCAACAGCCGAGTATAAATTGAGAAACTCTGTTATTACCTGCTTTTTGTACACAAAGAAGTTTATCGACTTTTTTTTAAAAATTCTATCTGATTAAAGTCGTTCAGTAGTGAACTTCACAAAGCTCGCGGTGAGCGAGGTTTCAATACAGAAGAATAACTGGGTTAATGAGTGGTCGAGTCGAGTTCCTTAGTTGTTTAATAAAATTTCAAATTCAAAGCTTAAAATAACATTGAGTTATTTTGAAGAAGAATGTTATGGGGAAATAATGTTACTCGCAATAACGATATTACGATATTTCAAGTGTATAAACATTGATAAATAGGATATTTAATTTATTATTCGATGCGAGGGCTTGATTATTATTCCTCAAGTACAAATGGTCTTGAATTTATTTGCTCGAAATATTACTTTTTGCTATAGGGTGAAAGCACTAGTAGTCGGCCACCCTCTAGTAGTCGACCACTTTTATTGTTTAGCTTAAAGAAATAAGTACTGATATAAAACATTTATTAAATGACAATTTTATATTATATTTTGAATTTCTAACTTTAAAATACGACAAAAAGCGCTCTTCATAGGTAAAAAAATAAATGCTTTTAAAGTGATTTGTAAACTAATTTTAATTCTACATGTGCCATTGCTGTTTTCCAACACGAGAAGCATAAATGCGCTTTGAATAAAAATGACAAATGTAATTCAGTTCTATACATTTTTTACTGCAAAATGATGCTGTTTCACTGAAAAAGCATCAACAATTTTATATGCGCTTAAAAATTTTTTTAAAAAATGGAATAATTTATTTATTTATGGGAGGTCGGTAACTGGACCATCATTCCCTTTCAATTTTCAATAGTCAACCACAACAGTCGACTTCTGAAGTTAACTGCATTCACAATGAACGCTAAAAGTCGACCACGTGTTAACTATAATTTATTTTATTAAAATTTTGATAAAGTGTTTAAAAGAACTTATTTTAATTACGCATTATTCCTGTCATTATTAATTATTTACCGTTGTTGCACATTATATTTAAAAATAAATTTTTGTTTGTAACGCGCACATAACCTATTTTGAATTTCATATTAAAAAAAAGGTGGTCGACTACTAGCTATCGGACCGGTCGATTTTTAGAATTAAGCGGTCGATTATTAAAGCATTCGGACACTTTATTTTTAACGCTAATTACTTATTTTCCCCGAACTTTTATACTAACACAAAATTTTTAGTGATACATTAAATACATTTGAATTACTTCAATACATTTGATATATTTTATAACATTGATTGTTTATTTTGAGTTAGAACTTTTCATTCGAGTTTAGCTTTAAGTGGTCGACTACTAGTGCTTTCACCCTATAACATAAATATAACATAAACTATTTGCTTGAATCTAATGCCCTTTCCTTACCTTCATGAAACCTATTTTTTTTTTAACATTATAGTCAAGACCTCGTGTGAGGAGTTGAGGGGAGCAGTGGTGGGTGGGGATGAATCCCAAAAGTCACACCTCAGTGTTTCCTTATTAATTAAGATACAAGAAAGTTGACAACTTTTTCCTTTATTGTAGTCACATCACCATCGCACTTTTGTCCAAAATTATCACTCTCGTCGAGATAATATATCCTCTCCGAATCGCGCGTATGTCACGTATGCGCTGTAGTCGCGTTATCGCGGTGAGTATTCGCATCGAGGTGTGCGTCGCGAGGGAAACACCATCTCCATTATCAACTTAATTCGCGTGGGTCATCTTATTTTCGTGAAAGTGTTCGCGCTAGTAAAATCATACATCCGCTGATTCCTAACAACTATGCAGCACCAAACTAGTAGAAACAGTGAACACATAAAGTTTCAATCACGAGATTAGACTTACGGGGCTGTTCCGGTCTAGAGCCCATAAAAATAGGTGATCTTTAAGAATTAATTAAAGGAAAATTACTACATATAATTTAACGGGACTTGTTGCATTGTATTAAGGATGTCTTAAACTATAGAAATAAATTTTTATTTTATAATTAATCGATGCAGACGGCACTGGGGAGTCGTTAAAGTCGAGGCGTCAAAAAATTCATCCAAATCAGCGGAACTTGTAGCAACTAAATCATTGGTCTGAAATAACAAAACAACGCTAGATTATTAAAGGGCTGAAACTCGCTGGTGCACTGACCAGAAAAAATGACAAAAATGACATTTTTTGAGAAAATAACGACACTTGAAGTTTGAAATCACTTTTTCCCTATATTTTTCGTCTTTTCAACGTCTTTAAAAATTACAAATTTTCATTTTTTTAAAAAATTTACTGGTTTCTCCACGAGCCAGAAGTATATTCTTGAAAATAAAAAAGTTTCAGTCGAATCGTATAATAACTTATCGAGATACAGTTTCCACCGATTTTAAGAACACTATTTCGAGAAAAACGCGTTTCAAGTTTCACGTGAGCGCTGAGTGGCCGGATGTTACCCATGCATTTGCCGCTACTCAAATGCCTATAACTTCGGGAATTTTATGAATTTCAAAAAATTCTTTTAAACACGCATTCTTAAAATGTTAAACACACGCAAAATGAAATAAAAAAAATCGATTTTTAGACCGGAACTTCCCCTTACGGGGGTATTCTGTCGTGACATTTTTTCAACTTTTTCCAGTGCAAACACTTCGTGAAGAAAACTCAACTTACACCTAATCTTCCACGCCTGGCCCGTAATAAAATTCCTTCATTAAGTCCGTAAAAAAATTCCTGCAAAAAGTTAAACAAATCGCGTGTCACAGTAGCAGAATTTAAGAATGCCCCCTTAAATTAATCAGATTACCAACGTGAACACCGTCATCAGTGTACCTTTTTCCGTCACCTCAGATTCGATGGGTGGTTCGAAGATCGATTCAAGTTTACCGCCACACGTGCCGGTGGGCGATTTCTGCGATAAATCTTCGAACGGTTTGAATTCGCCGATCGTCGAGCCCCTGGACAAAGAGAGGACGCCAGAGAAGAGTCGCCTGATCTTCAAATCGAACGCAACGCAAACGTTCGTGTCCCCGTCGGTCCTTCACGAGCAGCCTCGTAAAACGAAGAGGTCCCTTCACAGGGAGGAGGAACTGCACATACTGGCTCTATCGGAGGCGCAGATGAAGGTCGATATCGCCGCCATGTTGAAAGAGGAGGCCAGGATTAAATTAGAGGAGGCTCACTATCGTAAAGAGGAAGCCAGGCTGAAGGTGCTTCTTTTTACGTACAAGCTCGAGAGGATAAAAGAAGATTGAGCGGAGAGAGTGGTGCGCGTCGTACTGGCTGATCTTCCTGAGAGATGAGGGATTGAGAGCGAAACAGAAATGGCCTTCTGTTGTATCTGTTTATTTATTTTCTAACTACAATTGAAACGTAGTGATCGTAATAAATAAAAGTTCGCAACACTAATTGCTCACGATTCTCTACTAATAGTATTAGATGGGAGAATAGCTTCCTAATCTCTGTTCTCGTAGTTTGCAAGGAGGACATTTATGGTTTTCATAATTGAAGAGCCTTCGCAGAATATACTGTAAGTGCCAAAATTAAAAACAAAATTTTATCGGAAAATGTTTGGCACTCACAGTGTTTTCTACAAGGACTCTTCAATTAATGAAAATTGGAGGCTTGAATAGAAGATAGTAAACAAATTTCGAGAATGTAGACTTATTTGTAAGAGAAATCTCGAATGTTTACATTAAATCGCATATTGGAAGAGAAAAGAAACTTTAATTCTACGTTTCTGAGTATAGACACCTAGTGACCTGTCGTGTAAGGAATGTTTATAGAAGCTACGTTTAAAACGTCTTCGTTGGATTACGTTTCTCTTTTAAATGCACACCCTCTTCTGAAAGAAGCTCGACTGCTCTTTTCTTGAAACTCTTTACTCTTTCTTTTTCGCAGTATATGAAATTTTATTCAGTAAATGTAATGAATATCGAGTAACTATCGGATGTATCAATAATCGAGGCAATTACAAAGAGCAGTTTCATTTTTATCGACATGGCAGTCGTGGCAGGCAGTGGTCAGTGAACTTGACTAGCAGTGAATTAACTGTCTTACTCGTAATCTTCCAACGAAAAAGAAGAGAACGCTAAAGCTAACGATTTCTTGAAAAAATCCAGTGAGTTGTTTAAGTACAACGAGGCACTGTAAGCAATAATACCATTGAGATCCAACGATAGCCAAATGTAAAATACCATTAAAGTCTGCATATATATATATATATATATATATATATATATATCTGAACATTCGTCGATGCTTCTATTTCGAAACGTTCCTAAGCTTGGAACAGGGTTCGAACGACTAAGCATTTCATTTTGAAAGATACATAGCTTGGCCGGTATCTTTTATATCAGATGGAAATTGTCGTTGAGTGCTGGTTTCGGGGATGAGCAGCGGGCAACCTCGAACAGAGATGGATCGGTGTAAATCGGCTCGCTTGGGTCGAAGCCAGTTCTTCTGCTGGACGATAATCCTACAGCACCTTCTAAAGCTGTTGATGAGCTGACGCGGTGACTGATCACGTTGCTCATCGATCTGGAGATCGATCTGTGGATGAAATGGTTCTGATTTGAACAGTTTTAGGGGAAAAAAAATGTTAAGTTAAACTATTTTGTTTGATTTCATCTAAAGTGCACTAAAAACTAAAAAAAGAATTCTTTTCTTGTACTACAATTACGATGGTGATGTGCCGTTTTATAAAAAATCGTGGGGCAGGATATTTCATCGCATTTCATCGTTCACTTCGACGCTCGATTCTGTATTAAATTGATTCATATCATTTAATTGATTCATGGAATGGATATTTCATGTTATGAAATATCCACTCAGTCCTATCACTTTAATCACAGAGCGCTCGAAATGGAGTCTATTAATTAAAGAACCAGTGCACATAAAATAAAGAAGGTACGTACGTAGACTGAAATGGTTTCTGAAGACCAGCTCTGAGGAAAGAGAAATTGTTCGCTCGACTGCTGTAAGCGTCATCCGAATGACTGCTGCGGTTGCAGGCTTTATCGACTCTACGGTTCTTGGTGATCACCGAATAAGCATATTTTCTGCAACAGTTTACAAAAATTCCATGTAGCTTTGCAAATGAGTTTAAAGTTCGTCGACAATCTCTACCTGTAAATCAGCATGGATAGTAGAACTACAGAAGCCAGAAGCACCACGAGCACTGCCACCGCAGTCACAAGCCCATAGTATTCATTTGGTGTAATGCAAACGTTCTCCAGAATGGTCGTCTGCCTCTCGACCATCGTTTCATCGTCGATGTCCATCCTTGAGTCGAGCACCTGCGATGAAATGAACTGAGTCACAATATCTTCTGCTTGGAAGAAAGTGGGCTGTGTCTTATGGAATTTTCCTTTTTTGGAATATTCTAGATAATAAAATAATTCCACTATGGACTCTGCTGACTATTAAATTTTCCAAATATTATTTATACTCTATATCTTGGGGTCTTATTAAAAATACGATATTCCAAATAATTTTCTTGGACCATTTACTAAGATATTAAATAAAAAAGGGAAAAAGGACGTAAAAAATAGCCGACAGAGAATTTCTACCATATCTTCTTCTCTGTTTTTTTTTCATTTTCAATATTTAGTTGTGTATTTGGTAATAAGAAATTCGAGGTCTACCTCGATCATTTCTCTGACATGTTCCTCCTCTTCCTCTTCATCCCCCGCGTCGCCAGCTTCAATCACCGTGGAGTTCGATATGGAGGACGTGTCGTTTTCATTAGTGTCAGTTATCGCAATTATTTCATTTTCTTCAGCGATTGTGTCATTCTCGGACACGTCTCTTCGCCTCCTTCCAAACGAGGGCTCGCTTCTTCCAGTCCCGCCCGAGCAGTAAGCAGGCTGGCAACCGTCTCGACAGGTTCTCACTGTCGCCTCGAATACCAAGAAATTCGACTCGGGGATTTTGAATGCGTTGAAACGCGCCTCGAGACTGTCACCCTCCCTTAAACGGTCTAATCCAGGGAAAACGTAATTGTCTACTGGACAGCTGCGCGTGGAAATTGCATCGTTATCGTAAAAATCATTTTGCCCCCTTTGCTGTGCGAGGGTGATTCCAGGTTTAACGAGCAGGCGTCGTTAGAGACACCCAAAATTAGGATAATGTTCACGTGCATGTACATATATGGATTCTGAAGCAGTTATAGTAGGGATAAAGATAATTGAATTTGAGCCTGAGCTAGGCTATTGTTTTCTGATTATTATTAACGAAAATGATGCCAAATTATTACGGGGAATTTCTCTGTAAAATTTAATGAATGGTTGTAAGGGTTTCTCAAGTGAACAAAAGTTTGTAGTATAGAATTATGTAATAATTACGATAAATATGAAATTTTAATATATTTTCACTTTGGGGCACCCAATAATTATTTTCCTTGTATTTTTTTTATTTAGTCTTTAGGTTGTGATTAGTCTGAATATTTGGAATGTGAGGAGTTATAGTATTGTGAATTTACGTGTATGCAATATTGCTTTTTTATTTTGGGTGATTTTATAGGTCTGCCCATTAAATCTGTATACACCCCACAGTGAACTACAGAACTCCATTATCTGAATGGTTCTTGTTCTTATTAGGATGATCTGAAACACTTGAACACCAGGAATTTAACTATTGCACATTGCTAAACATTCATCCTTAGTCTTTTTTCATTATCACTCTTTACTCTTTCCAAATTGTAATTTAAAAAAAAAATCGTGGAAAGTTAGTACAATTTTCAATCTCGAATATTTAAAGTCATATATATTTAGAATTTAAAAAAGGTGATCGAGATAATCGACTTGTGTAGTTCACCTGGTTCACCAAACAAAATTATTATCTTGCATAATATTCACCCGTATCTGTCTATGAGTTGAACGCTTCTTCCAGAATAAGGGTCTCTCGCTATGACGTTGGTCGCAAAAATGTCGGTCACGTAATTGTATCTACGAAAAATATTTACAAAACACTGTAATGTAGATATTCCTCAAACTTCTAAAAATTTTCCAAATTTTTTAAGGGACGAATATTTTAAAGAGATAAAAACAAGTTGCATTAGCAGAAACTGTGAAACAGAAGTAGAATATTAAACCACGTTCCCACGTGTGTAATGCGTTCAACTTAACACACCTGAAATATCTCTTTTTCTGCAAAAAGTAATTCCTTTTACTCATTTGATAAATTACTTATATTTTAAAAGCATCGCATGCATTGATGGAGCATCAAAGCAAATTAAATATTTATATTATTATTTTTTGCGAATTTTCGTAACCAAAAGACAACTCCCTTAAGTCAAGTGTTTTAAATTTCCGAAAAGTGGCTGCTAGACAGACTTCTTTCTGGGTTCTAATATTTAAGTTCGAAGCATTGAATATGTAGTAACGCGGCTTTACGTACCCTTCCTGCGCTTCCAGCCTGAACGTGAGCGGATCGCCAACAGCGATGGTCGTTGTAGGTCTACCTTGATAGAGGATCATTAAACGCACTCGAGAACTCAGGGTATTTTCTGCTGGGAGGTACTCAATGGGAATCGGGGACCCTGATCTACACAGTACAAACGTTGGCTCCATTAGCGAAATTAAAATTGATACTTGAGTTTTATGGGCTCATCTACCCCCGTTTCATTC
This sequence comes from Andrena bucephala, assembly GCA_947577245.1. Lineage (NCBI taxonomy): Eukaryota > Metazoa > Arthropoda > Insecta > Hymenoptera > Andrenidae > Andrena > Andrena bucephala. The sequence goes on along the minus strand of OX387717.1, from coordinate 31,506,605 downwards.
TACTTTCAAAATTTCCAGAAAATTGCACCCTAATGCCTTGCTTCGCGATCTAAACTCGAAAAATGCTGGTCTTTCTTTCTTCATTTAAAGTTAATCACAAAATTGTTAAAAAATCATTAATTATCAACCAAATTAAAAGTTTACGTGTTCTTGCCTTCCTCAAAATTTAAAATATTTCCTCTTCTATTTTCAAGAATTCTTCGTACTCCTAAGAATTACTGAATACAGTTAATCTTGTAAAAATCTTTCAGTCATTCTAAATTTGGTTACAACAACAAACATTATTTTTGGGTTGAAACAAGGCACAGGCGCATCCTTTGTATCACATTTGCAAGTGAAATATTAACTTTGGAATAATCTAGCCAGCTCGGCTTCAAAGTATTTCTACGATTTTTAAGTAGTGAAATCGAGAGTGCTTGCACCAGGGTTCTATGCAAACAATTGGAACGCGTGCAGCATTCCATGTAGTTCGTTAATTATTTATCGTTAAGGGTGCCAGGTGCAAGGCACGGTTTCTCAATCGATATGACCTGGCATACCCGGCACCGATGTAGCCGGATGTGACGACAGCTTCGCCAGGGCCTCGAAACAGGCACGTGAGATTGAAACGTTTGTCCCTTCCTGTTTGCACGTAGTCGGAGAACTGCACCACCACGATGTTCGTCATTGTGTCTCCGTACTGCAATCGTTTTCCGAATGTAACGAACTCGACGACACATTCGTTAAAGTTCTGCTAAATTAACGCGCTGATTGCCACACGATTGTCCCGCGTCTCCCAAACAGTTGCATTTATTTTATTGTAGATTGTAAGAAATAGGACCATTTCATAGATTTGCATATCTGATAACAGTAGTTCTGATCACTTTACAAATGGAAGGGTTGATAAATACAGCGAGTCACAAAATTATTCGCACACCTTTTAAAACAGAATAACTTTTTTAAAATTGGTTCAAACGACTTGAGTTTCTTTGAGAAGCTGGAAGGATTAGTTCACTAGGCGACGTGTCGCGTCGTTTTGAAAAAAATTGCAATTGGTCGGAATAGCGAAGAAAATAATGAAGGTCGCTTTGTCAACTTTTTTATCTAAGTCTGTAATGATAATTTAAAAACCCCGTTTGTAGATTTAAGTAAGTTGTATACGTACTGAAAATTTCATCGAAAACGATTAACAGATTTACAGTTCCAATCCCCTATGGCAGTCAACGTGTTAAATATTGCACTAAACTCTGAATTCGTTTGACCCTCGGAATGCTGATAATTCTGGCAGCCCAATCGTCACGATTGGGTCAAATTAGACCCATATGCACCTGGCTTTCTTTTTATATCGCTTAGCAATGTGATTCTTTTCTTAAAGCAATTGATATTTCAAACTCTACAGATTGTTTCAAAATATGAATTAATAATGTTGAGAATATGGGTCAAAATAGACCCAGACGCAGCAGTTCGAGGGTTACAATCAGTCAGAATAGAGCTTCTGTGGTTGACAACTGGTATTTCATATCTTTTTAAACTGGCATTGCTTCTACCGTCTGAAGAAATCCTATACAGAGTGTATTGCATTGGCGAACGAGGAAAATCCAATTTATTAACCTCCCTGATCAAGAGATTCATAGAACGTAGCAAAAAATAAGGGAAGTGTAGGTGGACGTTGAGGTATTTCCCGATATACAAGGATAACACGGCTCCTTACCCTCTGAGTGCCGCATTCAGGATAACCCTGAGGACCGCTGATACGAAGCACGTTCACGGTCCCTCCGTTGCCACGGAAGAAGCATCGATCGTAATAGCCATACGTGTAAATTCTGCCAATGAATCCTTCTGGTGTCCTCAACGTAAATTCCATCCCGTCTTCGCTACAGACTTGACTCACTAAAACCACCAGACAGACAATTTACTAGAACTCAATCAATACACCCCAATCTAAACCACCCCCGTTGACAATCAAATCGCCCTCCACTTTAACGAAACCAAGGAGCCCCTTTAATCACACCCTACTTCAAACCCAATTTAAAATAGACCAACGACAGCGCAACGAAGAGATAAAAGACATCCGAAAAAGTAAAAAAAAAGTGTATAGCGTGGAAAGAACAGACGGTTTATTTCTCCAAGCTGAATCCAAATGACAATGATCAAGATTATCTGTACAATAATTAGAAAGGGGCGGTATCCACGTAGATCGACCGCAAACGTTCCTCCGCGTTAAAAATATCCCCTCATCGTCCACGTGGCTGGCGTCCAAGGTCTCCTACGACCCTTACCGTCCAGACACTCCGCGTCAGCCCCCTGTCTGCCGTTGTTCCTCTCGTAGAAGTCGTAGTCGGAGCCGGTGTCGTAGTAAACCGGGTTCCCCATGTCCATGTCCCTGGAGTCGCGGTCGCTCAGCTCGCAGTTGTCCCTTTCCGCCCCGTAGGGCGCCGCGTACGGGCGGTAATTGAAGGATCTGCAGACGAAGTCCCTGGCGTCCGCGCATTCCCTCTCGCACTGGGCCAGAGAGGAAGCTGTCGTGTACCGCCTGACGAACGGCTTCCGGACTCTCGTGTGGGGCCCGACCTGCCTGAAATTGTCCTGCTCCTCGCACCTTGACACGAGGGGTGGTCGACCGATGATGGGCCCCCCGCTGGTCCCGAAAGGCCTGGAGTTGTAGATGCCACCCTCCCCTACGTAACCTCCGCCGATGATCCCGCCATCGTTGCTGTAACCACCGAAGCCTATGGGACGCGCGAGGCCCCCCACGTTGTAGTGGGTCCGATCCGGATGAGGCTGGGGCCCGTAGGCGTCGTCCAGAGGGTAGCTTGGAGAGTAGCCGCTTGAGGATGGCGGTGGATACCTGAGTATCAGTTTTGGGGTGAACGTTGAGGCTTTGGGGGTGCATGGTGGACGAAGTTGGGGAAATTGTTTCGGGGGTGAAGATGGTGGTGTTTGATTCAAATTGTGTTTTGTGTAGCTACTAGAGACTACACTCGATGCAGTGCAAAGGGAGGGAAAAAGTAAGAAGGTGGGTGTAATAATTTAATCGTCGAAATTTTTTTTTGTATTGCTTTGCTCTTACCTCCTAGAACGGTGCCATTTGATAAAAAAATAGTCCCTGAAAAAGTTCATTGTAATCGGATAACAGCAAGGGGTGCCGACCAGGCCTTAAAGTTTAGAATTCATCAATAGTTTGGATTTAAAGAATTTCTCAAAAATGGTAAGCCCTATCGAAATTTCGTTCAAATAATATTAAGAGAGTATTCAATTTTCTACAATTACTGTAAATATAATTTTTTCGTGCTTCTAACCATTTTTTAGATAATAGCATTTGAATATGGAGAAGTCCGCAGTTCGCGCGTTCCACCTGTACGGCGTGACGTATTGTCTATACGCGCGAGGTGCGGACGTCACTATATTCAAACGTTATTATCTAAAAAATGGTTGGAAGCACGAAAAAATTATATATACCATAATTGTAGAAAATTGAATGCTCTTTTACTACTATTTGAACAAAATTTCGATAGGACTTACCATTTTTGAGAAATTCTTCAAATTCTAAGCATTGATGAATTCTAAACTTTAAGGCTGATCGGCACTCTTTCCTGTTGTCCGATTGTAATAACCTTTCTCAGGGATTATTTTTTTATGAAATGGAACCATATTAAGGGGTGAGAGCAAAAGAAATCACAGGTTGAAAATAGGGGCCACCCTAGTGGAATACACTTGTTTAACTTATTTTACTATACGTAAAGAAGTATCCAAAAACTGTACAGGGTATTTCACCCTCTAATGCTTTCACAACCTAATAATACATCCTCCACCCACGACAAAACAAAAATTCACACGAAATGACTTCACTGCACAGCAAGCCGATTTCCAAAGCCTCAATAATGAAGTAACCCTCTATCCCCAATTTCTTCTATCCTCCCTCTATTCAAAGCACATCGAATTCCCCATAATCTGATGAGAAAAAGGTCAACAATACCCTCTCGTCTTTCGTATCTCACCGGTTAGGATAAAGGTCCTTATCTGGGTACCTCTCGCTGACGGGATATCGATCACCGGAGGGTCTGGATCCACCCAAGCCCGAGGGGTAGCGATCCAGAGGATCCTCTGGGACGGGGTAACGGTCGATGGTATTAGGATATCGATCGCTGTCGCTAGGGTAACGGCCAGGGGCTATTGGATATCGATTACCACCGCCACTGGGGTATCGGTTATTCGTGGGGTATCTGTCTATGGCAGGATCAGGTATGGGATACCGGTCAGCAGGGACAGGACGACGATCGCCACCTCTCACTGGGAACCGATCAGAGATTGGATATCTATCGGAAGATGGATATCTTTCGGCAGTTGGATATCTGTCTGCAGTTGGATATCTGTCAGCAGTTGGATATCTGTCAGCAGTTGGATATCTGTCGGCAGTTGGATATCTGTCGGCAGTTGGATATCTGTCGGCAGTTGGATACCTGTCGGGAGATGGATATCTGTCTCCAGTTGGATAACGATCGCCAACAGGGTAACGATCCCCTGCAGGATATCGATCGTTAACGGGGTATCGATCTACTGGTTCCGGGAAAGAATCCCCTCCTGCTCCAAGTGGATATTGCCCACTCTGGGGGTATCTGTCTGGATACCTGTCACCTGGATAACGATCTGGGTAGCGATCTGGATATTTTTCCGGATATCTGTCTGGATACTTGTCTGGGTATTTCTCGGGAAATTTGTCCGGGTATCGGTCTGGGTATCTGTCGGGGTAGCGATCTGGATAACGATCGGGGTAACGGTCTGGGTAGCGGTCTGGGTGACGATCTGGGTAGCGATCTGGCTTCACACTGCTGCTGTAGCCCTTGTCGTAGTCTTCTGGGTAGCCTGCGTGGGATATAAAAAATGTTTCTTAGGTTTACTCCCGGAATTCTCGTGAATCTTAGAGGTAAAGTAATGTGGGGCAGTTTTATGGTAGAGTTTACTACTTGTAGCTGCTTTTCTGTACCAAGTTTACTCTTTATGGTTGCATAAGAAAGTAGGTAGTTAGGTAGACCCATATAACTGAACTGATCTGAACTAGACAGATCAGCTCCTACATTACTTATGCAATGTCAAGTCGCTGGTACACAGAATACAAATCATCGACCTATTCTCAATAACTATTATGAGTCATAATTGATGACTAACCAGGTCTTCCCAGAGACGGTCTGCCAAAGTTCGTGTCCTGGCCCAAAGGATCTGGCCTGTACCCTGGGCTGTCTCGGTCCCCGTCCAAATATTGATCTGTCCACACAATTTCATCTCGATCAACAAACGAACAATCCATCCACTATTACGTTCGACCATGCATCTTGATTTTCTCTTACAATAACATTCCCAACTACTTTCCCAACGCCGAAATCAAAATAACAAAGCTATTCGTAGCTCCGCGTTACCACTCACGCATAAGGTTCTCGTAGTAGTCGTAATCCGCATCGTAGATGATCCTGTGGCCGTCGCGTTGGTTGAATCGGCTCAGCCGGCAGGTGTGGTAATGCTCCGAGTAAACTGCACTTCTGCATTGGAAGCTGGTCTGCCGAAGACACTCGTCGAGGCACTCGCTCAGGCTGCGCCCGGTTATCTCCGAGTGGAACTCACCGCTTAAACGCGAGTTTCGATAACGCTGGAAGGCGGTGTCGGGCCGTCGTCCGTCAGAGAAGAGATGGGACGACGAGCTGCTGTCTGGGTACTCGGAGCCACGTGCTATGGACGGATCTACGCTTCGTAAGTGGGTATTGCTGAAGTGTCGTACAGGTGTGCCGAGCAATAGTGACGTTTGTGAGAGAAGCTAAAGGGAGAGTGTGGAAATGGAGCGGTGGGAGGTCTTCATAAAAGTAGTGGTAGCCAATAGTAGTGGCTTGATGCTGGATGGTCTGCTAAAAGATCTCCAACCTAGTCACTATCGCTACAGAATTCATAGTGCGAAGCTCTCTTCTGACTGGGAATTTGCATTTGGAGAAGTCACTACTGCTTGGTGCACTCATAGAGCACTCAGTGATCGATCCAATTTTATTTGGGACCTTATGCTGATATTTTGGGGAGGAAAGGAAACTATTGGACCAGGTTTCTCTAGTAAATCTGGGTAGCTGATGAATTCTCCCTTTCTGAGTCTACTATTGGAAAGTTGAGAGTTATTAAATTTATAGTATTGAAGAAATTCAGGATCCCAATGCATTATGGAGGTAGATGATAAGATATATTGTTATTTAGAGTGTATTAAAATTGTGGGGTTAGTTGAAGTATGTAAAAATTCTTCAGATCAATGAGATTCAATAAGGTTTTACCATTTTGCAATCTGAAGTTCGATTTTTAGACTGAACAATTTTTCCACGATTTAAAACTCGGCTCGTTAGGTACCCAAGCACACTTACGATTGTCTAAGCAAACTAAATCATAGAAGTGATGGCTGGGGCTGCTGCTGATACCAATGTCGTCTTTCTGAGAGACAGAATCTTCCTCCGAGATGACGCACTGTCGTGTCTGCTCGTCGAATTCGACGCTTCGACAAAAATACTTCTCTGCTCTAAGGCAAAGGGCCTGGCACTCGTCCAGAGTGAGATTCGTGTAGATGTCGACCTCGAATGGCCCCCTAAGACGCTTATTTTCTTCTTTCACGAAGACAGCTAGCCCGTCGCAACGTCGCTCAGCTAAAGAATCCAAATTTAGTTAATTTCCATTCTAAAAAATTACTTAACGCTCGAAGATTGCTTAGAACATATCGACGGTATAATTCTGTTATTGTTGCTTAAACTCTACAAAGCGTACCATTCAGACAAGTGTTCTCCAGGTAATCAGAGTTTGGATCGTCTTCCAATAATTCAGGATGTGTTCTTCTGGTGAAACGACTCAGGGCACAGCTTCTCAGGGCCGTGTCGTAAGTCGCAGATCGGCAAATGAAACTGAATTCGTTGAGACACCTTTAAAGGGAGAAAGAGTCAAACTAGCAATGAGCTCCACAAAGTGCCAGTGAACTTATTATTCTTCCTAGAGATTTTCTTGACGAATTGATTATCGGGTTGAACAATGCAATACCTGTCCTCGCAGTCAGTTCTATTGGCAGCGCTGACTTCCTTGATGTCCGTCAATGGCAGCTTCAATTTCTTTCTAGGATGTCTCTCGAACACGTAACGTCTATTGGGGCATTCTCTTTCTATCCTGTCAGCTTCACAGAAACGTATGATTGTCAGAACATCGTGGAAGGCCAGGCAGAACAGTCATTTCTCAACATCAAACCTTGTAAGTGCTATGTGCCTTTATTCGGTGCATACAGTGTGCGCGAGGAACGCCCATGGGCGTTCAGTGACTATAGTTCAGAGATAGGATTCAAGGAGTCCCGCACACGGCGAACGTTGAGCATTCAGATTGTCTGTACCCAAAGAACTGGCTTAACAAGAACTCTGATGAGTTTAACTGCTTCAAGATCGTTTGGGATTGTGGAAAATTAAATTTCAATGGGTTTCGTTAATTTTGTAAACATTGCCCAATATTTTATCAGCTGACAAGGTGAAGTGATTGAATAAAGAGACGTAAGATAATAGTGGCGTAGAGACTGTGCAAAGTTATCGGAGCTCCCAGAAGACCTCTCAAGGTTGAAATCCATTTAAGAAGCTGCACTCACAACCGAGGCAAACTTCCGTGAAGTGGACGCTGTTTGGCACCAGCATCAGATTCCCGATACCCTCTGGTTGTGCTTGTTCTCTCGTTAAGTAGCAAGTACTTTCTTCGTACTCAGCGGCCCCGCTGAAGGACGCTATTCTGCTGCCGGGCTGGAAGTCGAAGCTCGTGCATGCGCGCACCAAGTTGTTCGTCGCTGTTCTGTCGCGAAGACAAAGCTCCTGACACTTTTCCAACACCCTGAATGGCGGCGCCGAGTCTCGTACCTGCGTAAAAGGTTTCGGTACAATAGCGAGTAGCGGATACTAATCGTAACAATGTTTGACAAATTCCTTCGAAATTATACGACCTCCTTTCTTTACAATCACAGAACACTCCATTTTCCCTATTTGGTTGTTTAACCCTCTGACGACCGAATCTGGGTCTATTTTGACTCATGGTCTCACATTTTTTATTTGTATTAAAAAAACAATCAAAAATGAATTGCTGTAAGAAAATTACAGCAAAAATGAAAATTACTGCAATAAAAGAATCACGTTTCTAAGTGATACAAGAAGAAAAGTACTTGTGGGTCTAAAATGACCCAGTTCCGCCTCCCAAGGGTAGAAGCTACGAATTTTCTACGCTTTGACAAAACTTTTTCGCGAAACGCTATTAATTAAGAGTACTGCCCACGCAAAAGGGAATGTTAAATGAATGTTTTGCGAAAAGCATTTTATACCACATCGTCGTCGAAGCCCTGAAGCTGTTGGTCAGGAAGTCTCTCATAAACGACCCGGCCTAATCCGCCATTACACGTCGTTTGCCCTGAAAAGAGGAATTCGTTTAATGGACGGTATGTTTGTTACTTTGCTGGCGAATGGATTATTATTTCCACTTCCACCCCCTCTTTTCCACATTAAAATCAGGTTACTTCCTTCGGTGGACGAGCCAACGGGCGCTAGAACGGCCGCGATTTTATCGTCGCGACATTTCTGCGCTATAAGTGGCACGCATGCGGCTACAATGGAACGAAACGTAATTTCGCAAACGCACAAAAGTGACATCACTCTAGTTCTGCATACCGTCATTAATTTGCGCGCCGCGAATACAATCGTTGGTGCATTCCAGGGTACAAAGGGAATTTTTTAGAGCGTACGTAGTTGAGACTATCAGATCGGAAGGGGTAGGAGGGAGTCTGGGACACAAATTTTCTGGTTCGTGAACATAGGTTTGAAGGGAATCCCTGTTCACCCCTTCGAGGGGGTGGAAATTGAAAATTCAGTGGCAGACTGTATAGTGTAGTTGTCGTTTCGAAAGCTGTGGTGATGTCGATATGGAAATTTGATTAAAGTAAGGGCTGAGGGTATAGTCTCCTCTACGAGGGGGTGGGAATTGAAAATTCTGTAGCGTAATTGCTGTTTCGAAATCTGTGGAGATATTAATACCCATGGATATTTAAATAAAGTAAGGGCTAAAGACACGATAAAACTTAAAACATTCGACTTACCATTGACAACCACCTTCAGGGTAGCAAGCACAGAAATGGTTTGCAGTATGTCTGAGATATTGTTAACTTTCTTCATTTTCATTGTCGTGCTTCACCATTGAGTGATCATTCCAACATTAAATGGGACACTAAAAGCAAAAATAGGGAGTTCGTGTGCATTTAAGAGATTCATTAATTTATCCCTCAATAAGGTACTCACAAGGAGAGTATTTTAGGTGTCCGCCTCCGATCATTTTGATTTTTGGATATGTTATAGAGGACCGAAAAATAAGAAATACGTGTTTTTTTATTTTTCTCCGTTTTCATATTTGGGGGGTGAAAACTGCGTTCAAAGTTAGGGTTGAAAAATCATTTTTGTGGAAAAAATGGACTTTTTGAAAATCTGGTGAGTCAGTCATATTTCGCATTCAAAGACACAAAATTCGTCCATTGACACTATTCCCCTATCTCTAATAGTTCTCGAGATATTCCACAAAAATGATTTTTCAACCCTAACTTTGAACGCAGTTTTCACCCCCCAAATATGAAAACGGGGAAAAATAAAAAAACACGTATTTCTTATTTTTCGGTCCTCTATAACATATCCAAAAATCTAAATGATCGGAGGCGGACACCTAAAATACTCTCCTTGTCAGTAGCGTAGGGTGGGGCTAAAAGTCCCGTTTTTCGTATAAACCTATATAAAATTTAGTACTAACAATCTAGAGATATCTGGTGTTATTTTGTATAAACTATAACTGTTATGCTTTACGTTCACGAAGTTCGTTTGTTGATGTTGTTATTTTCTGTTGAGTTATACCACAAACTGTTTGTCAATGCAAAATGGACTTCTTGCCCCACACACGGGGCAAAAAGTCCATTGCATAGGGTAGAAAGTCTCTAATGTCTTTTCGTGTAATATTAAACTAAGTAAGTATAAAACTCTATTCAAATCAACAAATATTTCTTAAACCAATTCTTTTTGGTATTCAATATTGAAAGGAAAACATGACTTCTTTACCAAAAAATAAAAATATAAGTCAAAGGCTCACTTTGAACTAAAAACTTTAAAAAATCGCTCAACTAAAACAAAAACACTATTTAAAGACTTTGGCATCATTTCTTTATAGTTCGGCCATCTGATTATGAAAACAAATAATAAAATATATATTTTCAGTCTGAGGGACTTTTTGCCCCAATGGTATCACTATAGTTTCTGGGATACATACGTTAGAAAATATTATCATTCAGCAATAAACAATATCATGAACACATTACTAAAGGAACATACAATCTTAACGTACTTGGCTGATACGCTTTGAAACTGTGGTTTACTTCGTATAAAACAACAAAGACGACGTATTTCTTTTAGTTTTCGATACATAAAATAACGAAGGCGTCGTGAAATTCGCACGAACGTCCATGAGCGACTGGCGACTCTGTGGTCACCTCCGTTTCCTCTCGCCTTTTACTTAGTATACTGCGAAACTCAATACATTGTTTAGGAATAGAGATTTTGAATTCGGGACATTTTATCCGCCGGAGTTTTAGCCCCACCCCACCCTACTTAGAAGCCTCAATATTAGGAAACTTAGTAGAGGCGTGGCTTAGATTTCAGCGCTGTGGTGGTAAGTTGGCAAACTATTGAAAGTAGGTCCGGATCTCATCAAACATTCCAAATAAGTATTTATTAATCGAATAAGTACAAATTTAGTCTTCAAAAATATTTTAAAATATTCGTTTTTCACAACATGTGTATTTAAACACTGATAATCATATGGACTTGGATGGATTTCGACCTACTCGCAGTAGTTCAATTTTCTGTCACTAGTTGGCGTATCGAAATTCTTGGTTTCCCAATTTAACTGAATATACAATTTTAAAAAGCAGAGTATACTCTTCGTTCCTAATATTTCACACATTCTTCTAAACTATTTGGATTATAAAATTATTTAGGCAAATTCTAACAAAATACTTAAAGCTTCACCTGAGTCCTTTCATTACATTTTGTTTAATGCTTCAAAGCCGGTTGCATCCTGAAAAAAGCATCTACCTCTCGCAATTTATATCAAAGCCATTACTTGCCAAGTCACCCTACAGTATTACAAAACACAACATTCCTTTTCCCATCGACTTAAACCGTAACACAAACCGAGAGACTGCACAAGAAAAATAAAATAAAATTCCATAGACAGCTATTTACGTTGTTTCACATCCAAGGCTCAAGGTCTCAAAATATTCAATTACGACGCCGAACAATAGCATCCAATTAATTCCGGGGAATCGCACAGGAACGATTTTCTCCATCTATCGTTCGCCGGGAATTATTCTTTATCCGCTCAAATGGAGCCTTCGTGCGTTAGTAACGATAACTGCAAACATAATGGACAACTAATAATGCGATGCTTTGAAAGTTGGAAGCACGGTCCGTTGCCTTTACAGGCGTGCGCTGGTCCTTTTTTGCCACACGTACGGTCGTGCTCGCGCGAACGAGCACTCGGGCCAGAGAAAAGGTTCACGGGGGTGCGAGTGTGTGGAGTCGTTCAGGGTGAGCGCAGCCGAGGAATTCCATAAAAACCTTGTCTCTCTGTGCACTTCGAACACATCGGGACGTCCACTGGGCAACGCGATCTTCCCTAGACTTCAAAGTTACTTTTTCATAAAGTAACCACCGGATGCTTTTGCATCCGCGCTTCCTCGAACAACTCCTCCGCACCCCATGCTGCCTTCCAGAGGGCATGTCGAATATCAATTGACGCGCAATAGAATTCTTTGATAAAATCTTTACTGCTATTTTATTACAAAGTAAAGGGTAGCCTGTGACGACGGAAAGAGAAATAATAAAATAATGGAGAAATTAGATACTTTTTTGAGCTTTTGTGTAGGTGTATCTGGATCAGTGGCGCACACAGAGGGGCGAGGGACAAGCAGCACCCCCCAAAGAAACGGCTTTGTAAAAAGAAAAGAAAACTGGAGTTTATTCTTCAAATTTTCAAATTTTATTAAAGTCGCATTAAAAATATTTTTATCCGTTTAACTCAGATCCTCTCAGATTAAATAATGAGTGCGCCACTGATCTGGTGTTCTTGGGTATTGTTTAACGATTTCCATGAAAATGAGCGTTTATCATTGAATTTTGGGGGAAGCAGATTTTCAGTGATTTTTCGATTGAATTATTCTTCTGGAAAGTGGAAACGCGACGCATGAATTATGTTTCACGAATAATCACCATCGAGACAGGCCGACATTTCGAAACGAAGTTCAAGCAACTAATTTCATTCGCTGAATAATTACCGAGAAAACGCATTAATTGGAGTAAATTGTCAATTGTCGTACACGTGATTCGCCATTAACGGTAGTCAACGGTACACGCATATCGCGCAGGGATGTGCTTATTAATTACGTTATGGTTTATCGCCTCGATAAATGTAGCTGGCTGTCCAAAGAGGATGGACGTTTGTTCAATGATTAATGGCCACGGTGGATGGCAGGAAATTGTGGATTCGCGCAAATTATAACGTGGCTTTCCAACAATATCGTGATTACGAATTATTGAATTTATGTAATGGCGGTGTTCCCTGGCTTTACAGGCTGGAGGGAAGCTAAAGTACTCTAGCAAGCTCCAAGTGACGGATAGTTTGGAAACTGTTCTATTATATCAGATCGAAAAGCATCTTTGAAGCTTTGACTATGCTTCTTTATATTACACTTCTTTGTCAGTTACTTTATAGTTTCAAGGCGCGAGTAGTCTCAGTGATGTGGCCGCCATGTTGCAGCAAGTTTAACAAGTTTCCTATTCGTTTCGTGCAGAGTTTCATAGAAGACCCTTCGGCACTGAAAAATTACCACCTTGCTCTAGCTTGCAATTTTTGCAGGAACCTCGTTAGCAGCTGGAAAACAAAGCCATTATCGTGGCGTTTTGAATTCTAGATGATACGCGGATAACATTGTTGCGCGTTTCGAAGCATCGCGGAATTCCTTGATTCTGCTGCGATATTAGCGTTAATACGGTGTTCCCACACACAATGACAGATCGCAATTACCGGATGGTTTTCCCAGAAATGATTATTATAAATTCGAGAGTACCGTGAACGAGGAAACCATAGCAGGCTGAAATGTGTTCATTCATTGCAATGCATCGCAGACTGGGCATGGAATAATTTCAATGAAGTAATGCCCAATGTATTGCATATAATTTTGAATAATTTATGATAATAAGTACAATCAATAAATTGTTATCTAGCGCTACTAAGAAGCACAAGTAGCAACTCACAAAATATAGTTTCAAATTTCAGAAAATATTTATAACACAAAGTTGTGGGGAAAAAAAATCGTAGCATCCAAAGGGTTGCCTTATTTCAGGAAATATACAAATGAAAACAAGCAAACTGGTCTCACGAAATAGGAATAATTAAACAAAACACTTGATACATCTATCACGTGTAGAAATTATCACAGAAATCATCAAATTATCCAAATCCTATACATCCTCGCGTTTTCAGAATCTCGAGTCAAGTACCACCCTGAAACTTAGCAAACTAATAATATCATTCAATCTCACTCCATCCTCGAACGTTACCAAAATCATTCCGGCCGTACTCACGGAAACGTTGCAATCTCCGTTGCTCGCGATTCGCTTGGGGATGGTCCCAAGGGCGACCCAGTCCGGGCAAGGAGTCCTTCAGCTTCCAGCTGATAGATGTCCCAAGGGAACCAACTTCTACCCACGATCTACTATCCGCGAACAGCGTTCTCTAAGCGAGCCTGCCAAACGTTCGAACTCAGAACCATCGGTGGAACGCGAATGGCACCTGTAATCAAACTGACGGCCAAAATCGCCGCGGACCGTGGAAATAACGCGCCGACCAGCTGGCCAGGGAGGGGACTAGACATGGATGGAAGAATCGTTTCGATGAATGATTCGTATAGACAAGCCGTAGGGGGCAGAACGCAGGTGAGATAACGCGGGTCGCCTGTGTACAGGCGCGGTGGGATCCCCACGTCCGATTTCTGGCCTTGTGCTCAGCGGAAGTGGCTCCATTGTGTCCGGTTTCCGTGGGGCCATCCGGGAAAACGTTCGACGTGCGTGTAAACGACGGGACCATGGGTTCTCAAGCTCCGCCGCGTCATAGGACCCTCCACGATCATCCACCCGACTCCTCCACCTCTTCCTTAAGCGATATTATTTGGAATAGGGTCACAGTGGATCGGCATTGTCCCCGGTGGATGTCCCCTTTCATTCAGGATGCTTTCGATTTTTCTATCGGGTGGATGTGGCACCTTTTTCCGCAGTTGGCGAGGACCCCCCAGGGTGCTGGTGTTTCAGCTCGCTGTTTGAGAATCGATGCGTCAGAGCATCGCCATGTCGGGTTGATTGTGCCGATGGACGATCGGTCGTAGCGGAATCATGGATTAGAGACTCCTACCCGAGGTCAACTAGGACGAACAACGAGTTGGGATAGGTGGTCGATGTCGTCCATACGCCAGACCAGATTCCTTTTTTTTTTTGTTCTTTATTGTGAGCTATTTTTAGAGTGATTTTGTTTTTATGCAAACGGGGGAGCACAAAGGGGGCTGCTGACCCTGGACTTGATTATTTTTCTGATCGTTGTTGGTGAGGTGCTGCTCGGTCCTTGGGGTTTAGGTGATTGATTGAATATTTTGGGTGGCGCGTTGGTATCTTGATATGTTATATTATTATTTGCTGTGTACTTTGACAATTGTAGAACAGTTTCTGGAAAGAGGTATGTGCTGCTCATTGTAAGCAGCGGATTAACTTGAATTAAAGGGTCATCTACGTTTCTCGGCACTAAAACGTGATCAATGTTTGGGAGGGATTCAGGGATAAACTATTAGACCGATTGGTTTAATTGTTTTCGTGTTGTATAGGTACATGGTTATAGATTATAAAACACGTGTGAGAATAGGAAAATGTTTAAAAATGTGGCGTCTGCCTGTAGTGGCGTAGAACACGTTTATTGGCGCCGCCCCAAACGGTGTGCACGATTCAGCTTGTACGAGCGATCTCAATAAAAAATCTCTGATTTTTTAACAATCTCTGGGATCGTTGTTATCCGGTGACGTTGTCATTATTTTCGCAAAAAAAAAATTGCGGCGATGGTAACACTTTGAAGAAAAGGGTCGTGATTTTCGCTATAAAAGTCGTACGTTTTTGCTTGTTATTAAAAAATGGTTCAATTTAATTGAAAAAATTCACCGTCACCGGATAACGAATCTTATGTCGAATATGTGTGTAAATAATGAAGTTAATCGGATGAACGGTGAGGCAGTTATCATGCCCACGGTCTTGGAAAATGATGTTTCGAGAAAAACACACATTTTTGAAAAATTTCCAATTCTCATACCTGAGGTATATAACCATAGGTATATAAACATATACCTATAAAACATAAAAAGAATTAAACCAATCGGATTAGCAGCTTATCCTTGAATCACTCGCAAACATTGACTACGTTTTCGCGCTGAGAAACGTATATGACCCCTTAAGAAGAGAAGTCTTCAGAGCTGCAATATACTGCAAACACTATTTTAAAATACATAATATGACTAACACAAGAAAATTTGATTATATATTCCTTTATCTTCTATTTGTGAACGACATCTTCCATAATTTGAAAGTGGGGAATGTATTAATTATTGATACAAGTACCTACATAATTGAGGACCTTGCAGCAAGAGGGTTGCAGCTCCATTTTTATCAACTTCGAGTAAATTAGAAAAAACTGTTTATAAAATTATTCATTTGACTTAACATTAAAAAGTAATCTCTAATGGAAAAATATACATTTTCACACAATAAGTAGTAGTTATTGAGTTAAGTTTTTATTAATATTAATATTAATGTTTATATTAATAAAATATGAATATTAATAATAATATTAATATTAATATTTATATTTTTAATTATTTGCAAAAAATCGCTCATTTGTTATCGGATTTGCATCAATCGTGCACCAAACGATGTAGATTTTTTTTACGTATATTAGGGGCCGTCCTTAAATTATGTAAGGGTAATTTTAGGACGATCTTACTCCCACCCTCCTCCAGTATAAGAATTCGTAAGATTTGATATTGCAACCTCCCCTTCTTACGTAATATTTTTTACATTTAATTTTTTCAGTTATTAAAATTCGTTCAACGGTTTATATAATTCATTTAACTCGGTTTCGGGAAATTTAAACTAAAACAACTTCTCTGGAAGTAGATTAATGATAGAATTTGTATTTATTGAAAATTAAGTTAAAAAATATTACGTAAAACGTTACCTGACTCCCCCCCTTGTAAGAAAACGTAAGAAATTCGGGACCTCCTCCTCCTCCCAAAAAGCCTTACATAATTTAAGGACGACCTCATACACGTCATAACTCAAAAACTGTCAAAAATGGAGTTGCACCCCTCTTTCTGCAAGGTCCTCAATTATGAAAGTAAATCAATTTCCATTTTCGGCACTTATTTAAAAAAATTCCTGGATATTATTAGTGCAACCAATGTTATTAAAACTGATAAACTCACGATTCCTTTCTTCCGAGATGACTTTTAAAGTTAAAGGGTAACGAAGGTTTCAGAAATTTGCCTCTACATATTTACTACTTTTCAATTTTTCATCTTTATTCATGGAGTGATAATCTCCATACTCTTCCGATCGACCAACAACTCATTGCAGTTAAATTTGAGTACGTAAATAAAAAAGGAATACATTACAATGACATGCTGCCTTGCGGTCATTCAAATTTTCGCGCGCCTCAGTACGTTCGACTCGAGCGCGCTTCTAAATGCGAAAGTCAATCTACCTGCACTTTGCCAGTGGCAAGAACTGTCAAGTGCTCGATAGTTTGGTACAGTCAGCTGATGGCAAAATGCAATTACAAGCTTTCTGTGATATTTAACGAAACAGCTTGCAATTGTCGCGCGCGACTGTGAAATTCCCCGAGACTTACCGAACCGCAACTTGCTCGTCCTTTGGTCGAGCTTCTCGAAAGAATTTAGGCGAGGCAAGTTGTCTTTATATTAATATCCAAAGTTATTCCGCGACCACGTACATATTGATTTACGATAAATTCATGGTTGAGCCGAAGTTAACAACAGCTAACACAGTATTAAATAATCCCCGAAATCTAACGATTAATTCGAACTCCATCGGCTTTCAATTCGTTCCCGAACAGTGTTCCGAACATTTCGTATTTAAGCAGTCTCAGTGTCTTAAATCGCATTTCAAGTTACACATTTCTTCCACAGGCAGACACAAGAGGATTTTTATACTTGCTTAGCGAAATTGGAGCTGACGGGATCAAAATGCCTTTAAGCACAGGTAAACAAGAATTTCGGCGAACTCTAATGCAGGCCTGCCCTTTAGGGTGCAAATACTGTGCGTGCGTCCTAGCTGGCTCGTACCAAGAGTGTATATAGCTGGGCCTCACGTGTATGTGCGCACAAACACTTCCAGTTCTCCCAAAACCCACGCAACGGTTAACAAGGTAACAGTTCCGCGCTGGGCTGTTGCCCGGGTCCCAGAACTTGAGGAGGTATTTGCACCCTAAAGGGCAGGCCTGCTCTAACGCATCGCAAGGGACTTGTATTTCTTAACAATTTAATGCATTTACCGTTTCAGACATATCCACGGCGCTCCGCCTGCTGGAGCAAGTCCAGGAGCGTGTGGAGGAATGCGACGATCCTAAGCTGCAGCTGCACACGACTCAAGACATAAAATCGCTGTTCTCCCTGCTGGAGGATCCAGTGTTCCGCAGCATAGTGACGATTCAGGACTCCTTGATCGAGTTAAATACTCAATTGGGACAGCATCCGTCTATCCTGGCTGGGGATTTCGATATCAATATCAGCGGACAGTTGGAGCTCTCCGTTCCCACTACTGCGGTGCAGCCGCTTGGGCCGAACATGTACCAGGATTTATATCACGATAACAGCGAGTTGGAGGATCAACGGGTCCCTGTCGCTCCGCTGGTGCACAGCAGCAGCGAAGATACAAGTGTACAAGTGAGATTCTGTCTTAGCTCCGCTTAATATTTATTTATCTGCTTTCAACACGAGTTGTTCAATTTTTTATTGCACTGTAGGTGACGAGTCCCAGCCTCGTTTCGGAAGTTATGGGGATGCCTCCAATTACGACAACTACGTACGCTAAGGAGTTCAAGAAGGTCATTGAATCTGCAGCGAAGGGTCGTCAGGTATTTACCGTGCAGGTGTGTAACGTATTTGTATATCAATTTTTCTTTTTGTAATGTTATCGGGGATGTGTGATTTAAGTTATTTTAAATTTAAATGCAATGGTTTTGTTTTGAAGCTATATAAACCGGAGGGAACCAGCTTGGGATTCAGTGTCGTTGGTCTTCGCAGTAAAGACAAAGGAGAACTTGGAATATTTCTGCAGGAGATACAAGCAAATGGCATAGCAGGCTGGTGAGTCAAACTTAATTTTGTAGAATTCATTATTAAATGGTAGTATAGATTATAAATAATGTCGGTTATCGTGTATTTGGCTTATTGAAACGATCTGCAATTGATAACAATTCTCTTCTTATTCAACTTTCGGTCATGATTGAAATTTACGATCGAATATCATAAACGGGAATTAGAAATTTGCTATAATTAATGTGGATATAATTATTGTTTCTTTGTTTTTTAAATCTATTTATCAGAAAAGTTTACATACGTGTAATCGATAGATTTCTTTATTGTATTGTATTGGATACATTGGAAAATAAAATACGTAGTATTCGCTGTAATGTGTAAAAAATATGTACAAATCCTCGCATGCTTACATATAGAACGAGCATTAGTTTTAAGTTTATAATTGTTAGTCCCTCCGCGTAAGAAATAATTCCTTTCGCTCTACACACCGTTTACAAGTTCATATCTTAGGTACATATCTATGAAGGTTTAAAACAGTTCGCGTGCCGCTCGCAATATTCTTCTTTACCAGGCATTTGTGAACCCGTGAGTCTGACGCGACGTTAGTAGAAACATCGGAATACCTAAAAACATTTTCGTAGGGTGGACATAAGTACATTTCTATCCGCATCATTGACTGCTACGAAATTTGTACGAGTGATATTTGGAATTATCCACTTGGCAGAAATAGTAGTAGATTTAAAAAAGATAGGAGAAATTAAAAACTGTGCGAATATATCCAAATTACCAGTGACATAACTGTTTCTTGTGGAAAGTCACGTGAGTAATTTTGTATAATGTTTCGTAATTGAAGCAACGGGTCAGCATTGAATATTTATGTATTAATATATTCAGAAAATTTAAAATATATTGTGTCTTCGATAGTGTTGCGTCGATGAAACCGAAACCGTACAGATTTTAATTTCATCCCTCGTTTTTTTTTAAAAGGGAATCCAAATTTTAACCGAAACGAGAGATCAATCATCGAGTATTCATTTCTATTATCACAAATTCAAAGCACTACTCATCAATCACGGGGGTTGTCAACAATACGCCAGAAATTCTGGGCCAAAATAAAAGATCAATCACTAAATGCACGAAATACTCATTCATTTTAGATTCCACAAAATTCATAATACCCTACTCATCGATCTCAAAATATCAAGGAAACCACAAGAGTACTCATTTTACCCCATTCTCCAGTTTTTTAAATAGCACTCAGATTTCGAGCAAAATAAAACATGAACCACTAAACATCCATACATTTTTATTTTCACGAAATTCATAAAACCCCCTTCATCGATCTCAAAATATCGAGGAAACCACAAGAATACTCATTTTAACCACATTCCCCAGTTTTTTTAAATAGCACTCAGATTTCGAGCAAAATAAAACATGAACCACTAAACATCCATACATTTTTATTTCCACGAAATTCATAAAACCCCCTTCATCGATCTCAAAATATCGAGGAAAACACAAGAATACTCATTTTAACCCCATTCCCCAGTTTTTTAAATAGCACTCAGATTTCGAGTAAAATAAAACATGAACCACTAAACATCCATACATTTTTATTTTCACGAAATTCATAAAACCCCCTTCATCGATCTCAAAATATCGAGGAAACCACAAGAATACTCATTTTAACCCCATTCCCCAGTTTTTTAAATAGCACTCAGATTTCGAGAAAAATAAAACATGAACCACTAAACATCCATACATTTTTATTTCCACGAAATTCATAAAACCCCCTTCATCGATCTCAAAATATCGAGGAAAACACAAGAATACTCATTTTAACCGCATCCCCTATTTTTCTAAATAGCGCCCACATTTCGAGACAAACAAAACACGAGCCACTAAATACTAATTCCTGTTTATTTCCACGAAATTCATAATACCCCGCTTCATTCATTTCTCAAAATTAAGGGGTGACAATCCCGGGTTTGACGTTCTCCAGGGTAGTCACCTCCCTCGTAGCGCGCGTTTCTTGGCACACCCTGTGCAGCCAGTGCGTTGATCGGCCGGCCCGTGGCACGCATGCCCCGTTACCCGTGTCCGGAAGCTTCGCCACCGTCGAGAAAACGATGCTTTCGAAAAGAGCCCCCCCACTTTCAGAGAGCCAGTCTTCGACGGGTCCTCGACGGGAAAGGTCCGCGGTGTCCTAGCCGCGCAGCGGTCCCGCGAACACGTTCGTCGTTATTATGCTCGCCAGTCGCTGGTCGTTTCACCCCTACCCGGCCGCACGTACCACCAGCCCGTTTCTTTTCCCCCGTTCGCTCGCGGCTCGGTCCTCTTAGCTCTCCCTACACACATCCGCGTCGTGCGGCAAATTCTGTTGACCTTTCTCTCGAGGCGTGCGCGCCTGTGTATACAAGTGCGTGTCTCTGTGTGTGTGTGTCCAGTTTTCCTTTCGTTTTTTTTTTCCCTTGCACGACGAACTGTTCGATGCACCCCCGGCTCAACGATTTTCTGCTACCACGTCGCGTTCCGTCGACTAGCAACGCTCGAGAGATGTAGCTCGTCAGGCGTTTGTTATCGGCCTTCCCTGCCTCCGCATTCTTTTTTTTTTATTATTATTATGCACACACGCTGTACGTGACGCGTAGAATCGGGTCGGTGGGATGACTCTTTGATGTTTGGTGATCGCGAGGGTGAGTGAACACGAGGAACAGAGGGCTGTGCTGGTGTGAGCTTCGATCGCGGCCTAGTCGAACGAAATCTTCAGGTGGTACGTAGCTCTTCTCTCCCTTAAGCAATCGAGGGTTGTTTCCTCGCTTTTTTCGTTTTTATGAACTCTTAGTTTTAAGATGTGGGCGATAGGAGCGAGCTGGGGCGAGGGAAACTTTTGTATTGTTCAGAATAATTAGGGGATCGTTTGATAAGATTATGTTTATTATATTATGATGTGGTCAGTAGATTTTGAAATTCTAATATATCTCATGGAAATGTTTCTGTATTTATGGGGCGCTATCCCAGATTTTTGGTTACACTGATTGTTTCGGATAGGGGATAATTTTGAAGTACCCAAGTGGTTAACTTGAGTGCTCTCTGAGGATCGGTGTAATTTTTGAAATTTATTTAATTTTAGTCATCGTGGTTAATATCTAATTTTGATGTTAAATATTTAAATAAGGTTTCTGTGATATTTTCTAAATACTCAACTCTTTAATGCAGGATAATTTAACCCTCGTTTAATGAAATGCTAGTGTAGAATAGAGTTCCAAGATTTGTTATTGAATTGAAATTAGATACTCCACGGGCAATGTTTCTTTTCACCCTTGATACATTTCGTTCGTTCCGCCGAATCGCGTGGAAAACCTGATCCCCCCAATTGCGTTTAGCGGCATACAATAGATGCAAAATAGGGGGTGCAAACGTTCGAATGAGAAACTGTTCTAATTTGCGTACACGAAAGGCAGAAAACCGCCAGATCGATCCGAATGTACGTAAATAGCGTACACACGCGCGCCTATTCAAAGAACTCGAATGCTATTAAGATATTTATTGTCACACAAATTGAACTTACATCGAGATCGATCCTCCGATTGCAGTTGGTCTCGCGAGATTTACTTTTCGATTCGCCCCCTTTCCGTTCGTTCAATCGCGATTTCACGGGAGAAAAACGAACGTAAACTTGGAGGTTTATGGGCGTTCATACAATTTATTTCGAAATAAAACTCTGTCATCTTTTATTGGAATTTGGAAAACTGGAAAACTGGTTGAAAGTTTGGTAGTACGGTAGATCTTCAATCTGGAGTCATCTGGACGCATTCATCTTGATGATAAATTTGATATGGTAACCACGATTTCAAATTAATTTAGGGGTATGTTTTAGTGGAACACGTATTTATGCTACTTTATTTGTGTGATTTTTCTGATCAAAAGAAACGATGGTAACACAGTATTTTTTTACAATCAGGTACCATTTTGAAGGTTAATGGGATTTCGATTGTTATTATTCAGGTTACTTAAGGGGTCTCCCTACTTTGACGGCATGAAAAGGAACGTGATATTTGGGATTTTTTGAAGAGAAACCCTCAAATTATATTATTTGAAAACTTTATGCCTATATTTGTGGATCTTTAGGCAACATTTAAAAAAAAAATTAACTAAAAAAAAAACGGTACCTAAAATTTTAAACGCGTCTTCCTCAAAATGATGTTTTTCGAATTGGTTAGCATGATATCTCAAAAACCAATCACCAGATTTATTTCAAACTTGGTATATATCTTCAGTAGATGTCCCATTCTCGTTGTTACTAAAACTAAGTCGGTTTTTGCAAATTTAGACTTTTCCGACTTTCAAACACAGCGAATTTTTTGCAGAAATCGATTTTTTTCAATTTTCACTATTTCTAATTTAATCTAGTTCAAACGATACCAACACTCATTCAGATTACACAATTTTTTAAATTGTCTATTTCAGACAACTACAACGGCTGATTTTATGCTAACCATGAGCATATGATTTTGGTAAGGCGCTCTATTTGAAGCACTATAACTCCGAATATATCCACTATTTTTGCATACAATTTTTTGTTCATATTCTCTAAAGAATGACAAATATAGCCACAAATCTGGAACTAAATATATTTAATGGTTTTGTTTTAAAAAATTCTCGAAGTGCGCATCACTTTTCGTCCGTCAATGTAGGAAGATCCCTTATTAGGGATCCATAGTTATTCATAGTCAAACACGATTAAAAGTTAAAGAAGATCGAATAAATGAAATGGTGGCTCAAATTGCATATTTTGAATTAAAAGAAAAACTAGTAGGTACTCACATTTTTGGAATTACATCTTGACGTTCCATTTCTAAATTTTGAAAACAATTTTCTGATAAAATAATTCGTTTAGCTAGCAAGTGTAGCGAATACATTTCAGACATTTGAAAATTCTACCGAACAAAACATTTTCATCTCATCCAAATTAGTTCAAATTATCGAACACTTCTGTCCATTTCCCTCTTTGCCTTTGAATACCAAACTCGATAATATTTTTCACTTCGGACACTACAGAGCTCGAAGTTCAATTTTTACAGTTCTCATTTGATTCTCGAGTAACGTAATTTCGGGCGTAGATCGCGATAGAAAGCAGACCTGCATTCGCAGAGTAAAAAGAGGAATAAAGGGTCGAATAGTCTCGAATGAAGTTCAGAGTTCAGCACAGCGTTAAAAAATAATGGTGTTTGCGTTGGATCGGGTACGAGCGCTGCGTTTACGTCAGGTAGAGGCGGCGGAAAAATCGCGTTTCAGACCTGCAAGCGATCGAAAAACTTGTTTCCTGGCCGTTTGATGCTGCGATAAAAATACCTAAACGCTCACAATAAATAACGAATAAATATCAGGGTTGAGGCCGATCGAATACATTCTCATAATTTTCAAGCAACTGGGTATTTAAACATCTATTCAGAAGATTTGAAAGAGGACGTACTTGGTATCGACATTTCAAATTGATGCGTGCCACAGTGGTTTCAAAATGATATTAGTATCGATGCAATCACTAATGGAATCAAGTATTTTAAGTACTGAATGCCGAGAATCAATGGACAGATATTATTTAATTAATGATTGAACACAGATTATAAAGTTCGTGGTACAATATGTTAAGTACGAAATTTACGATTAGAAAGTGTTATTATAGATACTTATAATAATGTGCAAGTATCAAGATTGATAGCATCCAAAATGTAATTATAAAGGATCAATACTTTTGACATTTTTACATTTTAAAATATGATAATATGAAGCATGTTTTCGGTGGTTTGGCGTTGTTAGAGGTTACAATTGAATTCAATGTTTCCTGCCAGTTCAAATTTGCTTGCGGCTCAGAGAATTTCATACATGCATGCAATTTTAAATGTTTCACTGATTTCGTAGTGCATCCGCCCCCGGTGGTTCCAACTAATTTTGTGCTACATGGGTCGCTAGAGACCCAGCAAATTTATGGGAAGTGAAACTTTTATTCAAAGTAAAACAGAATAAGAAATAGTAAAGTGAGAAAGAGATTACAAAATCTGAATTTTTATATTGACACAGAATGCGTTTACGTTTCTTTATCTTTTTCTCGAGCAACAGCTTTCAGTTTTCGACTCTAGCATAGATGTCTCGCAAGCTAATTATAGAGTCCTTGTAGAAAACACTGTACATTTTTCAGGAGAAAGAAAAAACTTCCCTGACTTTAAATTATTTACGAAATTTGATTTGTTTTGATTGCTAAACATGGTTAAGTATGCAATTATCCAAATGCATTATAAAATTTTCTATTTTTTGCATTAATATGTATAGTTCAAATTCATGAAAGAAAGAATCGTATTTGTAGAAAACACTGGACGTGCCACCTCTTACCAGGGAACATCCCGAACCCGGAAATTCGAAAAATTTTGAAACTGTGAATATGTAGGGAATTCCCTTCTGATTACAACGCAATTTTTGTTTGCTCCCCAAATTCACTCTAAGGGGGTGTGATTGACCGCTGAAAATCCGGTTATTTAATATCCGGTAAAATAATTTTTTCATCAAATGATAGATCTAATTAAAAGAAGTAACTTTTGTTTTGAAACTTTTTTTCTATCTCTTATAGTTCGCGAGTTATAACACAAAATCGGAAAATAGTCGAATTTTCAGGGGTTAATTTCACCCGCTTCGAGTGAATTTGGGCAGCAAACAAAAATTGCGTTGTAATCAGGAGGAAATCCCCTAAATATTCACAAACTTTCAGAATTTTTTGAATTTTCGCGTTCGGGATCTTCCCTTGTTAGTTGCAGAGAAAACTGAATGTCATTCATTTAAATTTCCTTGGCTCTTACATTTCATTTTTTAGCACTATTGATAACTTATTTACAGCGGAAAATTGCATTAAAATTCTATATTACAGTATTACCATAGGTGCGTGGAACATTTTCCGCTAAAAAAGTATTTTCTCAATTTTGGCACTTACAGTGCTTTCTACGAGGACTCTTCAATCGTAAAATCAGCCTTCTTGAAAAAAATTTGTCTCAATTATAAAAGTATTACAGAGCGGCTATGATTCCTCAGCCTAATTGAGGTAAAAACGTTTTTTCGCCAGAAAGTCTGATTTCACATTTGCCTTGCGACAGAACAAGTGAACACATGAAAATCTCCGTGTGCGTGGAATTGGAAACGTCAGGTGTTCTCGTGGCTCGTTACTCTTCAACCGTCACAAAGTGCACAGATAAGTGAAGGTGTAAAATCGTGTTTTTCTCGACCCTGGCTCCGTTCTACAGGAAAACTGGTATGCACGCGCCTATGGAACTGGGTTAGATCGTCCGTAGCACGTCAGCGATCTCGGATTCTACTTCACCGTGAAATTATTCCTTTTCCTGGATTATTTATGCCTGCTGGTTCGATGCTAGCAATCCAATCGCGAACGATATTGCTCGATCGAGGTCTACACGCTCGATAGACAATCACATGGTGCCTGTCGTCGCCGTAATACTTCACTAGGATGAACGACACCAGAACGATCCTTTTATTACCCCTACGTTAGTACCATGAACACTTGCTGCCAAATGAAAAAAAACACAGCTCACCCTTTTCACGGGTAGAATACAGTTGAACTCTTCGAGGTGTTACTTGTGGATTAAAATTGAAGATATAGGGATATTTAGTGAACTAGGATGTACAATTAAAAAATTTCGAATCAAAGTTTCTTGGGGTACATTAAATTTGAAGTCCACTGTACAAGGAAGTAATTTCTGCAATCATATTTTTATGAATCTTGAACGGGATTAATGGGAGCCGAGATATGAATATTGAAATATGGAAATATTGAAATATGGAAATATGGAAATATTGAAATATTTCCTTATACCTCTTCGCGATTCATTAAGAAGATTCAATCCCTAATAAAGTGTGGTTCGTTACGTGTCGATTGTGCTGATTCCTCGAGTCAACCTGAGATTTTTTCATTATTTCGAGCAGCTAAAGCGCAACGATAAAGTTGCTTACCAAGGGCGAGCGTGCAACTAGGGATTCAACTCTGATCGAAGAGGGGAGGATTGCGGACAACTCGAGGCAGTGGCGATTGTAGTTGTTGCTTGTCTCTGCTTAGCGATAGGGCGATGCACGTGTACAGGGGTAGTTACTTCAAAGAACGATATCGTGTTTCTGACATAGTCGACACGCCACGTTACTAAGTCGTAACGTGGAAATTGATTAGCTCTTAACTCGTTGTGTGCCACCTTCGGGGTGGTAGATCAATACGACCCTGCGTCTCATTCATTCGACCTAAGAAGGAGAAGTGTCGCCTTACCACCAGGGAACAATCGATTCCTTATTTTCAGAAGCCGAATAAGCTCTCCGAAGTACTCACGATGCTTTTAGAAGTCGCTGTATTCTGCGTTGATGATGTGTTTGTTTTACTGATTCCCTGCACACGTTCA